>CM072791.1:4674731-6151402 GCA_036983795.1 Megachile lagopoda
AAAATTCCTGGAAGTGGCACATCGTGCCACCTCCTCATGCATTATAGTCTCCTGATACAAATTTTCAAATTCAGGGCTTCAGATTTCCAAAAAAAGTTCCGACAATTCCTGGAATATGACGTCATAAAAATTCCTGGAAGTGGCACCCCGTGCCACCTCCTCATGCATTATAGTCTCCTGATACAAATTTTCAAATTCAGGTTTTCAGATTTCCAAAAAAGTTCCGACAATTCCTGGAATATGACGTCATAAAAATTCCTGGAAGTGGCACCCCGTGCCACCTCCTCATGCATTATAGTCTCCTGATACAAATTTTCAAATTCAGGGCTTCAGATTTCCAAAAAAAGTTCCGACAATTCCTGGAATTTGACGTCATAAAAATTCCTGGAAGTGGCACCCCGTGCCACCTCCTCATGCATTATAGTCTCCTGATACAAATTTTCAAATTCAGGTTTTCAGATTTCCAAAAAAGTTCCGACAATTCCTGGAATATGACGTCATAAAAATTCCTGGAAGTGGCACCCCGTGCCACCTCCTCATGCATTATAGTCTCCTGATACAAATTTTCAAATTCAGGGCTTCAGATTTCCAAAAAAAGTTCCGACAATTCCTGGAATTTGACGTCATAAAAATTCCTGGAAGTGGCACCCCGTGCCACCTCCTCATGCATTATAGTCTCCTGATACAAATTTTCAAATTCAGGTTTTCAGATTTCCAAAAAAGTTCCGACAATTCCTGGAATATGACGTCATAAAAATTCCTGGAAGTGGCACCCCGTGCCATCTCCTCATGCATTATAGTCTCCTGATACAAATTTTCAAATTCAGGTTTTCAGATTTCCAAGAAAGTTCCTAGAATTCCTGGAACTTGACGTCATAAAAATTCCTGGAAGTGGCACGTCGTGCCACCTCCTCATGCATTATAGTCTCCTGATACAAATTTTCAAATTCAGGTTTTCAGATTTCCAAGAAAGTTCCTAGAATTCCTGGAACTTGACGTCATAAAAATTCCTGGAAGTGGCACCCCGTGCCACCTCCTCATGCATTATAGTCTCCTGATACAAATTTTCAAATTCAGGGCTTCAGATTTCCAAAAAAAGTTCCGACAATTCCTGGAATTTGACGTCATAAAAATTCCTGGAAGTGGCACCCCGTGCCATCTCCTCATGCATTATAGTCTCCTGATACAAATTTTCAAATTCAGGTTTTCAGATTTCCAAGAAAGTTCCTAGAATTCCTGGAACTTGACGTCATAAAAATTCCTGGAAGTGGCACGTCGTGCCACCTCCTCATGCATTATAGTCTCCTGATACAAATTTTCAAATTCAGGTTTTCAGATTTCCAAGAAAGTTCCTAGAATTCCTGGAACTTGACGTCATAAAAATTCCTGGAAGTGGCACCCCGTGCCACCTCCTCATGCATTATAGTCTCCTGATACAAATTTTCAAATTCAGGGCTTCAGATTTCCAAAAAAAGTTCCGACAATTCCTGGAATTTGACGTCATAAAAATTCCTGGAAGTGGCACCCCGTGCCATCTCCTCATGCATTATAGTCTCCTGATACAAATTTTCAAATTCAGGTTTTCAGATTTCCAAGAAAGTTCCTAGAATTCCTGGAACTTGACGTCATAAAAATTCCTGGAAGTGGCACGTCGTGCCACCTACTCATGCACTATAGTCTCCTGATACAAATTTTCAAATTCGAGTTTTCGGATTTTGCAAGGTAGTTCATAAATGATGCATCAAAATAGTGTCGCCATCTAGCGGTGATATAGCGGTAATATTACATTGGACAATGCTTTTCCTTCTCCGAATTCGAACGGGAAATTATTGTCCAAGTGGCGCCATCTCTCTGGCAAACGGTGTGAACTACACACTTTTGAAACTCTAGTTTATTTAGTTCTCATCTTCCACCGCCAGGTGGCGGCTCATAACAGAAAAGTCATTGATAACCTCAGAATTGTTCAAAATTGATAATAATTTGGTAAAATCGAAACATTTTGAAGTTAATTGGTCTTTTACTCCGAGGTAATTTGATTTATATTATAGTCAATTAAGGTAATAAAATGAAATATAAATTGTATAGAGACAAAAAATACACGTGGCGCCATCTAGCGGCAGAATATGGCAACTAATGAAACTGCAGTTTCGAAAGACTGTAGTTCACCCAGTTAGCCGAAGAGATGGCGCCACTTGTTAAATTTTCGAAAGAGGTAAATTAATATTGATTTTATTGATTTATATGCTATATATATACTAATATTTTTTTCATGCTGTTTGCAATATATATCGTGAGTCCATAGTTGCGGATTATGTGTTCATAACAATTCACACTCTATACTGTAGTTCGTCGATTATATAGGGAATGACATTAGAATGGCAACAAATTATCTTTCGAATCGCCAGAATTCTCACAGATATGTTCTTTTGTAAAAAGGAACTTATTTGCAAAATTGGGTATCAGAGTATGACGGTCTTCCGAACTTTCGCCAAAAAATCTTACCGACTTTTTAAAATTGTCGCCCGTGGTGCAAACTGCTAAATAATGATGCCAGATGTCGTCATAAAGTGATTGGTCGATTTTGTTTCTTCGTCGTGTGGTTTTTCACATTTTGTTGAGATTCGTTAATTGACGAAAGCAAAACATTATAAAACAGTCACGATGAATACATTACGATTTGTTTGTCATCGAAATGTTCGCCAAGTGCGTCAGTTCCATAAATGGTAGGAATTAACATATTATAAGTATATGATTTTGTTGAACGTGATTACATAACCTCACTTTTATGTACATTATTGAGCCCTACTACAATTAAAACAATTAACAATAACAGTACTAGCAAGGGAAATATTGTTAAAGGGAGGAAGGTTAAGAAATAAGTTGTTCTTTTGTTAAAAGTAGTTTTTATTGAAAAAGGATGAGAAGTATTACAATGTTTTACTATTATTATAACATGTTTTAGCGCTATTCAACAAACAGAGGTAGTAGCAGCTACCAGTAGCGCTCCGGCAACATCCGTCGAGGTCCCCGTTACCAAAAAAGAGCCAGAAGTCAGTTCTAAAATAGAACATATTGCTAGCCAGATCGTTTCTTTGAATCTTATAGAAGTAGCACAATTAAGCGATTTATTAAAAGTAAGGTTAAACTTACCGGATGCGCCTATGATGCCCATGGGTGGTTTTGTTGCTGCACCTCAAGCTGAGGTATGTATTCTTATACCGATATAAAATTGTTTTAATCAGAAAACAATATATACAATTATTTCATCATAGGAAGAAGCCGATGAACCTCAAATAGTACAGACTGCATTTACTGTTAAATTAACAGGATTTGACAATGCACAAAAGGTTGCTTTAATAAAAGAAATGAAAAATATATTACCAAATTGTAATCTTGTGCAGGTAACAAATTTTGCTATGTAATACTTACATCTTTATTAGACATATTTGCATATTGTAATACATAATATATGATGTTTAGGCTAAGAAATTTGTTGAAAGCACACCTGCAGTAATCAAAGCTGATCTGCCAAAGGAGAAAGCAGAGTCTCTGAGGGAAGCTATTGTAAAAGTTGGTGGACAAGTTGAAATTGTATAAATTATCTTATGTAAATATATATTTGAAACTTTACTGAAGAAGTCTGATAGCATTTTATAATAAAATTACTTCTTACGAAAATTAGTTAGAAATCAAATGATGTCCTAAAATTCCAAAATTCCAAAATCCCAAACTTTAGGAATCTCTGCCCTGAACATTAATTTCAGTTAATTCTACCTTTCCGTCGAGTAAATCATAGTCCCATATATGAAAACCAAATATTTTTTTAACAAGATTTATGGCTAAATTATAAACACAGATGCGTTGATAAGCCGATTCATATGTAAAGCATTGTACATTAAGTTCATCAGCGAATCGAATAACTGGCGCTATGATAACAAGTATATCGATAAAATAAGGGCCGTATCGGTTAATTTTATTGCTCATCTTTTCTATGCACAACACTATGTCGGAGAAAAAAAATTTAAAGAACTTCGTATAAAAAAAAGGGAAAAGCATTTTCGAAATGTAAACCGCCCCGAATTGTGCTTAATTATAGAAAATCTATTTTTGGCCGAAGAGAACCGATGGGGAAATTTTTGTTTCATTGGTCGCTGTATGTAAACGGAACCCAGTGTGACGGTACTGCGCCACGACGACTACTGCCACGATGGCCGAGGAGACTGACACAAACGATAAAGCGACGATGGAAAGTATAGCGCAAAATATACTCGAGGTTCGTGTCAGCCGTGATCAGGACAGTGCTTAATAACGTAATAGTGGCTTTCGAAGTGTCGAAAGAAATTGAGGTATCAGTGACACGTTGTTATCTCGGGTTTTTCGATCATTTTGACAGGTCGGTACCGGAGGTGGGTCTGCAACGAACGAAGTATCCGCATTAGAGTTTCAAGCATCACAAGTGATTTCGAGGCTCGAGGAAGCCGTGGAGAGGGCAGCCGACGGTGGCGGTACTACCTGGAATAATCCTTCTGGATTTCTTTCGCAGTCAAAAACAACCGATGAAATATTAACTTTAATTCAGGTAAATACAACACTAGCAGAAGCCATTGATCAATCGCTATTGGTAGCTCCCGTTCGATCTATTTCGTGATTGGCTCCCACTGCTCTAGTACTGGTCACGTGGTTACACGATTCCGACCAATCAGCTGCTAGCTTTTACAGAATCAGAAATTGGCGGTTATTTTAAAATAAATTAAACAAGATGATACTTTCTAAAGACGTTAAAACTTAATGAAAAATGAATTTGTAGGATTTGGTAATTCACGAAGATGCTCCTCAACCAGCAGAAGATGGATCAACAGAAACAGCGACGAGCCAAGTGACTACGTTGCCGACATTGACAGAACCAGCTAAATTGGCATTGATCGCGCATACAGTTTCCGCTTACGCTCTCGCTCTTCCAAAATCGCATGCTCAGAGATTGGCTGGTCGTTTAGCTGCTGACACAACACGATGGCTAAGTCATATTTTTCGTTTCGTCGATTGTGCTGCCTCATTTCACGAGGATCACCTGGAAGGATTAGTCAGGGTAACCAGATTAGCGCTACATCGAAAGTATCCTCGTTACATGGAAGAAGGTTTCACAGCGCTGGCAGCCTCTCCACCTTTAATTTACAGCTCTGTGGCTGCACCTTTAGGCGTGGTTCAGCATCTTTGCAGACAAGTACAGAAAATTTGATTCGATGAGTAGAACCTGCCTCATTAATCCATAACTATAGTTACATTTCGTTTACCAGCTTTCGTTGCCTCTTCATTGTGTGAGGCCCATCCCCCATAATACAATGTTTGGCTCACGGTACAGCATGGATGTATCTGCTTTGGAAAGAAGATTGGCGGAAGATACACAGTCAAATAACGTAACGCCGCTCCTCGTATTGGCAGAAGCAGGTTCAGTGTTAACAGGCCATTGCGACAATATTGCCAGGCTCCGTGCAATTTGTGATAAGTATAACGTGTGGCTCCATCTCAGGGGACACTCGCTGGCTGCATTAGCATTGAATAATTCTGCAAAAGATCTGGTGCGTTTGTGTTACGATCAATATCCTTACTTTATTCATAATTCGCGAATGCGAACAGTAAAGATGTATTTGACTTCCAGCCTTCTAAGATCGCTGATAGTATTACGTTGCCTCTCGGTGTATGGCTTGGTATACCGTCGTTGCCAGTAATTGTATCCTTTTAAGTAATTCGTTGAACTAGTATTTTTATATCTCTTCAACGTTCTATATCTATGCTCTAAAGCCTTATCATGTACGGAACCTGTTTCTCATAAGTTCATATCTTGTTCTAAATTGTTTGAAATTTTATAAAATTCGAAAAGTGTGATTTGAAGCGTTCTGATTCTCTAGTCCAAACATTCATCCTCAACACATTCATACAGACATTGTACAGATTAACGGATACGAAAGGTGGTCGTCCAACTCCAAGAGACACGACCTTGTCTTTGGTGTCAGGTTTAATGACGGATTCATTGTCAAGGCGTTTACCTACTTTACCATTATGGGCTACTTTACAAGTACTAGGTAGAGATGGTGTATATAACAGGTTAAAGAGATGCTTTTTGGCTGTGGAAGAATTGCACAACAAAATAAAGAAATTTTCTTGTATAAGGATATTGGTAATCCATGATAAAATTATTATTTGCTTTTTATGTCGAAATTTCACCTGGATTCATTCGACTCATTTTTCAGAGTCAACCACCCGGAGGTGAAACAGGGTCTTACACGATAAACGAACTTCTAACAAATCCCGTCAACAGTCCACAATTATTTGAAACAGTGGCCAGTGCTTTAGTGTTTCAATTTGTGCCCGCGGACAGAGATCCTCAATCGTCAGAACGCGTTCCCCCGTACTACGACAAATTAAATTCCTGGCTGGGACAAATTCTTCAAAGAGACATCGAGAACGTACAAATAGAGTTGTGCGAGATTGAACATCATGGCGTGGCAATTCGTATTTGTCCCCTGGAAAATCCAGAGCAACCTCCCTCCACCGAAGACATAGATAACGTAGTAGCTTGTCTCGAGCAACAGATAGTAAGTTCGTTCAAACGCGATAATTCTGTATAGTTAGCATATAGGTGATTTTTTAAACTAATCGCTATCATTTCTTTAACAGGAAATACTACTAGCCACCGTCGAACACAAGGCAACGTTTATGCGATTAGTTTCTGAGAATGATTCATTGCATTTAGTGGAAATGCCTGGTTGGGCAGGTCTCGGCGGAGTACGTTACGCTCCTCCCACTTGGATCCACGTTATGACCGACCAAGCAAAAGAGGAACTAAATCGATTAAACACGCAACTGGTTGAAGCTTTGCGAAATACGGATGCAGCATTTTCTTTAGGCGAAGGGGCTGACGGTTTGGCTTGTGTGCGATTCGGAATGGTTACACAAGACACAGGTAGATAAGATAGCCCCAAGGTTTAAAAATAAGAAAAAATGATTTTACAGCTAGACCACAAATGAAATTCTTCTTACAGATGTGGCTGAGTTACTGTCTTTAGTGTTGCAAGTGGGTCAAGAAGTAGAAGCTAGCTCTAAATTACTGGATACTATATCCGAGGTCGTTAAGAGAGGCATTGAAGCTGCACAGACAGACTTAGAAAGGGAAAATGCGGAAAAATTATGGCAAGAGGGTATTCTTAGACACGTTCCAGTTGTGGGAACTTTCGTCAACTGGTGGAGTCCTCCTTCAAAGGAGACTGGAGTCCGTGGACGCAGTCTAAATCTACAAGCTGGTACGTATTTTACTTGAATCTATGTAAGAAAGAAAATCCTCGATAATGGAAAATTTCTATTCATTAAATTTAGGAGTGGTTGAGAGTACAGAAAATATTTACAAATATCATATGCAATTGCAACCTAATTCTACGGTGATTAATGGATCCGGTGCTAGAACTCCACCCCAGCCTCTTGTGCAAACACCAGTTGGAGCTGGTAGTCAAAGTCACAGTCGTTCATCGAGTCATTCTAGTTTGCAAAGTGGCAAAAGTGTCTCTGTGATCACAAATGCAGTGTCCCATCCACAGGTGAAAGAGGAGCCCAGCCAGGTGAAGTCGTAGTGATTATTAAACGTTATTGACCGACAGTAAATTGTGTTCAAGTCCATGGACTTGGCAAAGAAACGACGCTCTAGGTGAAACAGATGTTTCTCGTGGAAGATACATTTTACATTCACGGAGCAAAGCAAAAGATTAGCATCTAAAAAGCGCGTATCGTGGAGCTTGGATTTAACCAAGATACAGACACACAACGCTTCATATCGTTCTTTCCTTGATGAAACATTTCATGTTATTTTTTTATTTCTCTACTGATTTTGCTTTTTCTTGAAGATCTTACATTTGAGAATTTCTTACACGGTCTATGAAATGTGGCTTGTGTACTTATCAGACTATCACAATCTGTAAAAGATGTATTTGGTAACGAGTAATAACTGTTATCATTTACCAAAGTATTTCTCATAGCACAATAATCGGAAATACATCTTGTTATTAATTTCCTTGATGCAACTTTAGAAGTTGTCCTATCGAGTTTAGTTAGTTCAATGAGTATCGAGTATATAATACAATGCTAAAGTAAATATAGTAGAATAATTAAGTTCTTAATGACAATACTTTACACGACTTTATATGCACATACATTCTGAATAAATTTTTCAACCAGATTTCCTGTGCGCTTATCAGTTTTTATTTTCCAAGCAATGCTTCTATTATCGTTATAACGATCCTAATGAAATTTTATTCTATTCTGAAGCACAATGTATACGTTTAAGCACGAAAAAAAAAAACACAAAATCGCGATTGCTTAAAATATTTTAAAGAACATCCGCGGCCGTTAATATTTCTTCGTAAGTACTAAGCTTTTTTAAAGTTAAAAGCAGTCCAACGAAATGCGTTGAAAAGGCAGACAGAAGAAAAAAATGGAGACAGTGTTCCACCGTTTAAAAGATAACCAAAGAGATACTTTAGATCTATGCTCGAGCGACTTGAATTGTTGCTATGTAATAATATGTAATTTTTGATGAAGCATGAGTTCCGTCGAATTTAAAAGAAGTACATAATGAAACGTTCATATTACCATAATACCCAGTAAATTGTTGATAGATACCTTGAATGAAAAGAAATTAAGCTGTATGTATATTTATGTACTAAATTGTTGTAATAAAGTATTGCAAACGAATAAATCATTCAAGAATAAACTGGAATTATATCTCATCGAAAGAATTGCATTATGCCAAAGTGAGAGCAATAAGTATTGACGAGTTAAGATAAAGATTTGATTATACACATTTGCAGCCAAGAACCTTGTAAGTACACATGCATATTATTTATAATTTAAACGCGTACATCGACTAATCAGAACCAAGAATGCGCGCGCATCAACGCATGCGCGCCACAACCTAAGACTCGTCCCACAAGAAGTACGTTTTTACGTGGAATTAAGTACATGCTATTTTAAATAAAATATGAATATAGCGAATGCGATGATATAATTTCACGAATACACTCACAAAATTGTAGATCTTACGGTTTTTTTATTTTTCTTCTCATTAATATTTGTGTTACCATTACAATAAGAGGAATTAAGTCTGGAATATGGCAATTAGATGTAATCGCAATGCACAAAAACGATATCGATTAACGAGTTTCGTTTTACTTTATATATATATATATATATATATATATATATGCCTCTCGAAGAATTCTCTTTACAATACACGCTTGAAGTGCTTTCTCTTCTCGCGTACAAAAACACCATAGAAATCTTAAACTTACGTAAAGTCTCGTTAGCCTCTGCACACTTTGTAACTAAATCTCTTTCGCACACCGAGAGAGAACAAACTGAAATAAAAAAAAAAAAAAAAAAGAAAATACATACGTTATCGCGAATCAACTGTAAAAGGCCTATGGATTTCATTAAGATTTGTCGGACGAACGAACGGACTCGTTTATTACGATACACGCCAAATCGACTGTATTGAAAACTGCCGTTCGTAACGAAGATACTTCGTATCTCAAGTAAGAACTTATACGCGATATGATTGGCGCGATACGTTCGATAAATCGATTAGTTGAGGCGTTGAGTCCGATGTTTACAAATTCAAACGCTATATTGTTCGAACATATGTAAATAACGAAATATTTAACTATTTTCTTTGACGGAATTTACAATTAAGTAGGAACCACGTATACGATAATAGATACATTTGAAATTTGTGCACGAGACACAATTTAAACATAACTCGTGAACAATATTGGGAAACATTTGGCCCGCTAAAGCATACATACTGTATCATTTATAATACGAAATAGATTTAATCGCTATAAATCTTCGAATATGCAAGACAAGTATGTATAAGTCTTTTATCTCTTGAGCTTAATTTGATTAAAAATTTTATAATTGAATTTTTATCGATCGATCGACTTTGCACGATCGTTATTTTACTCGAAAGTTTAAATTATAACGAAAACTTATTTTTGGTTTATCGAAAATAGGTTATTAAAATCTATTTCGTAAAAAAGGGCGCCATTCTTCGAATATCGAATATGAAACCACTACGAACTCAATATCGAAAAGCTAACCCTTGAATCATATATCTCATCCGATATTTCGAACGCTTCTAACTTGCTGATTTTCTGTAACATTCTCTCGCAGTTTCTAACCCGTTGACTGTCACAATAAAAATATGCTTTATTCAAGATTAATGTCTTAATTAACGCTTCGATTTGCGTCCTGCGTGACAGTCAACGTATCGATTGAATTAATTCGAACAAACTTGTAGGCCAGATAAATGCATCAATTTCAACTATTTCTGCACTCTATACTCTTATATCTCTTCTATATCAATATTCTTGAAAATAATTAATTCTCTCTCGCTCTTCCTCTCTCTTTTTATTTGTCACACACGTACACACGCTTTCTCTCCTTTCCAGATATCGTCACACGATTATTGTATCAGAATGATGCGAAAATGAAACGCGGTTGTACTCTACGGAAAAAATGCGGGTCTCAAACTATGAGAAGAAAATGTTCAGCAATCGATGCAACCGGATATTTAGAATTAAACGATACTTTCTTGTCTCCTAACTCGTACTTAACATTAATTGAATCGACTTAAAAGTTTAATGGCTGGAAATGAACGCGAAGAGTACAATTTTCTCCGAAGAAACAACGAATCGTTCGTCCACGTGTTGGGAAAAACTTGAGCCGCGTGGAAAAACAGAATTTGGCAAGAGATCCATCGTTTACACCCGGATATTGAACGTGTACGAAAAGAAAAACCTTTGTTTCTACTGACTAGGATGTTTCTCCTTTTCGATACAATTAAAGGGGTTAATTCGATCTTACATTTAATTAATTTAACGTCTAGATCTATGGTCTCGCTAGTTCTACGCGCTACGATCGCTCTTCTTCCCGTTAATAAATATTACAAATATTTACAATGGATGAAAACGCTTTTTATACCTAATCATGCTTCGGCTACCTACACCATTTCCATGCTCGTCGAACATAAAATACCCATCGATGATGCGACGTAAACAATACAAATCGTTAATAATAAAATTTAATACACACTGTGATTCCTTGCTAAAAAATAAATCTCGAGGATTTTTAAAAATGTACCACACAAGATACTTCGATATAATTCTTAAGGGGTGAAATATTTATTAATTGCTTCGATGCTTTCGACAATGTACGTACTACGAGCACGAATGTTCTTTATTAAGGCAACAGAGTACTTTACTTATTCTTACAACTCATAAACCGAGACTTTTATAAACAATTCTTCCGACTTATTTTTTCGCAAGGAATCACGAATTTTCGCATCGCCAATTACATGGCACTATAGGGAAACGTCCATTTAGAAACGATGGTCCTTAGGAAGGTTGCCTTGCATTTTCATTTCTCCGTAAAGAAACGATAAAAAGGAAAAATAAGAGAAATTATATACCGTTCATTTAAAATTTGTAACAGCTAAATTCAAGTTATATCACACTTACATTTTCCGTGTCCTTTTACTCTCGCGTTTCACGCGACGATCGTACTCGAATCGCCGTCTATAAATCTATTTACACGCGTTCTAACTGAATAGGATGCGGAATATAAAGTCGTCCGCTGTTTTCGTTGCAGATATCTTCATTGATCGCGAATGATCCCGTTTGGGGCTTAAACGGAGACCGTACAGGAAGACTTTGCGCTCCGCAAATAATTCAATCTCGATTTTTATCGGTCGCCGAATCTTTTGAGAAAACTTTTCTCGTCGATCAGAATACCATCGTCCACGAAATGGCGATAACTTTCGTTTCAAATCATAATACGTTTTAGACTCTGTTCTCATTAGTCGAATGTTTTTGCATTAACGTGAACGAGAAATATACAAATTTTGGAATATACGTAACGAAACACACGTTTCACTGTTACGTAGGCATAACATTCTTAATTTTTGACTATTACTTAAAAATTAAAATTCAATGGTACTCTGATCGACCTGTTTCTCGAGGACTTCGTAAAAAAACAGTGTATACCTCGAAGAATACGGCCTCGAAATGCTTCCGGATACTTCAGACGATTATAGAACTTTTGTATCGTATAAAAAATGAAAAAAGACGATTTGCGCTCTCACCGTGTTTGTACTTAAAACGTATGTTTGCCTGAATATTGGCAGAATTACTTGTCGTTTTTCTTAGTCCGTAATCGATTATTGTTGCTTTTATTTCGTAGAAATCCTCAGACAATCGACGTCTCGCTACGAATTTTAAATATTAACGTTGATAAATATATATGTATATATATACACGTAGATACAAAACGAAGATCAGTAACCTTTAACGTCTCTTAACAATTACTGATCCACCTTTCATACGTCGCTGAACCTCTGTATTTCGTACGGTAACTTCTTAAATATCAAGTGTATATTTCTATACTCGAAAACGTTGCTCGGAAAAAATCAATGGAAAATCGCTTCGAGCGTTCGCTCGATAAAACGTATATAAAAAAGTATATAAAAATTCAACGATACTTTGTTCGCGTATTCGCGTAGAAATGTCGTTTCGAAGATTGAACCATCTACAGATCGATGCTACTGCATCGTCGATTCGCGAAACATCATTTGTACGATGAAACGAGATACCAAGCTCCGGATTGATCAGAACGATCGAATGAAGAAAATAGTAGGCCACGGACAATGAATATTAACTGGACTAAATTGATTCGGCGAATCTGTAGACGATTAAACGTAAAACCTTGAGTGTTAATAACTATCCTTGAGGGACGTGCCCTCGAAGTTTACTTATATGCTAATTTGTTGTTGCGTGCTATATTTCTTGTGCTTTCTCGTATGTTGCCTTTGAAAACGAATAACTAGACTGTCGATATTTATGCACTCATAAAACACTGAAATATTAACAAAAAGATTGTATTATTCTAACAAAATAAAACATAAACCTCCAGAGTATGTTGATATGTTAGAAATAAAGAAATTTCAAGGAACAAAAAGAATATCATTTTTGACATTGTAATTTTAACGCTTTGTCGGCTAGTACTTGTATATTTGTAAGTTTAATGCGTAAATTTTAATCCTTGAAAACTCGAAGGACACCATAGAGGAACTTAGAATCTAGGAGCTTAGGTTCTAGAATGAGTCTAGTTAAAACCTAGGGAGGTCCTACTATAGAACCTCTTATGTTCGCAGAGAAAGGATATGGAGAAATAAGGCAAGTGGTAGTACATTCTTTTCCCTACATTTCCCTTTACTTAAGGGAAACCTAAGTTGCACGAGGCTGTATATATTACATACAGCCATCAAAGCATTAATATTAGAAATGGTATAAAACTGTACGTGTTTGCATAAATATCCACAGTCTGCGAGTAACTAACAAGTAATAAATACGACGATCTTTTCCTAAATTTCTCGCTCTCGCGTTAATAATGCATCATTCGTTCCATTTGCTCGAGAAGCAACGATCATTTACAGAATAGGCTAACGCAGAATGATAATCACTGTACACGATATACAAGTACAAAAACATCGGATATACAAGATCTCTTCCCTCCGAGTGTTTGTTCGAACAACGAAATGACGAGAATGATGGGTCAATTAACTCTTAAAATTCCCCACAAAACATTTCCATTACAATAGCGTTAATTCTAAATTACACTTCGACTATCGATGTAAATGAATCCTCTTCGACCTCCTCTTGTATTCTTCTAACTCGTCACGAGCTTCTTATCATCCTTCTTGCAAACTCTTCGATTCCAAGATTATCTGCCCCCACTTCTTACTACTCACGTTACTCGTTGACCTTCTCGACCGTTTACGTTCAAGTTTCTTTATGCTTCAAGATATTCCGATAACAATTGGTTCATCCATTTGTTTAGAAAAGCGATGAAAAACGTGCTGTCATGAGAAGTGCGGTGGTACACGTTCTTTCACTTTCTTTATTGTTCTTCCGTTAAAGTTGTTCAAAAGATTGCGTGCGTTACGATCAGAAGATATTGATCTTCTGAGCATGCTCATAAAACTACGCGACTTTCGTGAGCTTATTATATTCAAACATGTAAATGTTACCTCGTAATCGAAGCTCTTATCAAAAGTTACCAAACGATTGAGCCATCTCCAGTGTATCGTATAAAAGAAGAATGCATATTAAAATACGCACGATGTTATCAAATTGTTAAAAACATTGAACAGTTCCAAAAAGGAATCCTTGAGAGTGATGATATTCGCGCGTTTTGGTGCGTGTTCGTGCGATTCTTAACTTTTTCTGTTTTTTAAATACTTTCTGTGAATTTGTGGACGCTGTGGATTATATATATATAATTCGTTTAAGACAAAAATATTTCAATGCTGGATTCAACGAGGCTGTTTCTTACTATTAGAAAGGGTCAAATTATTTGTAATTTTGTCCACAAGTCTATTCTTGTCTTGCGTTTCGGTGCATATGTTGTATTTTTCTTTTATGTTATTCGATATTTGTTGCGTCCGAGTACAGTGATGAATAATGATTCTGTATTAACATATTGACTGGCATATTTAGCACATGATAATAAAAATAGTAAGTACCAATATTTTAATGTAACGAATCAGTTTGCTATCTGGAGTTACAAGATCTTAAAATTCAAAATAGGTAAAAATTAATTATTACAAAGAATTAGTATCCAAAATACAGGCATTAATAAGTACTTGGATCACTGACATTAAAGATGGATTAAAAAGTATCAAATACTATTAAAAATTACTAGTACCTAGAGATTTCTTCTATCGTTAAATTCCTAGTGCCATTTATCGATGACCCTCAATGATAATCAACATGTTAAACGAAATGGAGAATTTTCAACGTTTTCTTTTCCCTTCTCCAGAATACACATCACAGCGAACATTGATAGTGGACTACACAAGTGCACAATCCACAGCGTACAGTTCCTTCACGACACGTATACGAGTCCTCGGAATTTCCTTTCTTCCCTTATTCCCTAATCATTTTACTAAATACAATTCGTGTCGTCGGTCATCAGTGACCCACGTGACATTAAATGCGCCATACGAATCGGAAAATTTACAGAATTTCTGTTCCCACGGAACGAGGTATTTTCTGTAAAACCTCGTCCCTTAAAAATTGAATGCCTTCAGAGTAAAGAATCGCGACAGATGTATGTGTTTATGTAGTGAACACTGGTTCAGGACAAGTACACGGGTCCTTGTGGTCCACGGCAAGGGTTTATAATCGTGAAAAGGTTACATTTCTCGAAAACGTTTGATAAAGGTTCGTTATAAAGTGTTTTAGACGTTGATCGATGATAATAGTTTAAAGGAGCTCGAGGTTCGCAATTATAATTCCGTTACGGCGTACAAATTTGGATCGCTACCCTGTACTTGGCTCAGCGTCGCCACCGTCGACTTGCTTTCTTGTCTCGATTGTGCTCGATTGTATGTGCCGTACATGTTTGGCACGGCGTTGTTCTGCGCTGTGCCGTTGAATTGATTCCTAGTAAAATTCCTATCCAACGTGCGCACCTGGTCCTGCATCTGGTCCTGTATGCGAATGTTGGGTGCCTTATTTCTCACCAGAGAACGGAATTGATTCATATTGGTCTGCGAACGCGACTCGAACTCCCAAGTAGGCTGGCTGCTGGGATTCGGTGGCAATGGTCGATTTTGGTTCCAAGCCGGGGTCGGACCTCTCTTTAGATTAGCCAAGTTTTTCGGGTCCAGAGTCTGCGTTTTGCGAGAATCTTGAAACGTGGCCAAGTGAGCAGGTCCATGAGAATTGTGAGACAGGGTACCGGTGAACGAGGCCACGCTTGGGGTCCAAGGTGGTTCTCTGCCTGCAACATAAACACAGAAAAAGAACATCAGAATCGAGAAACCTGGAAAATTTGGATCTTTGGAATTTTGAGACAAAAATTTCAAAAGCTGTTGACATTGCGAAAGCTTTGTTCTAGTAACAAATGATAATATAATGGTAATGGTAATGTATTGAAATTACCGGGCCCTGCGGGGGCGTGCCCTCAGTAAAAATCACTGGACTCAAGTGTCTTGCATTGTTTGCTCAAAGTCGCGTACTGGCCAGGTTGATCTCCGAGTCCAGAACGGTGTTCAGCTCGTCCACCTGTCGACTGCTGATTATGCTGAGACGATTTGTGATCCCCGCCTCCCCCGCTCCCGTTAATACCCACACCTCTGTAAAGAGCAAAGCCAAACGAACAAAGTTGCAGCATTATCTTTCTCTCGGACGGTTATCTTCGATTTCTATTCTATTCGAAGGGACTGTCTTGGAACATTTGTTTGTTCCTAGAACAATCTAAACAACGAACGAACGCTATGGAACACGGAAACACGCACATAAAGCGCACTATCGCTAATATTCTCGTAAAAAAGAATTCAATTTCTCGCTTTTAAACACCGATCACAGAGAGCAATTGAAACGTTTGAAAGTATATCCATGAATATTTATAAAAAAATCTGTTATTTCATAATGCTGCAAAAACACCAAAGAAAGAACGAATGTATTGTATAGTTATTGTCATTTTAAAAGCTATAGTACTTAAAATATAGTACTTTATAACACGGATCAATTACAAATCGTTGATTTTCTTTTGAAATGATCAATAACTGTACCGTCATATTCGTGTGTCATTTGCCACCAGAGTGTTGTACACGATTAAAGCAACATTTAAATTCAATGCAGTATTTGTCAACATGAACAACAGAATGATCCAACACGCTGGTACACATTAGAAATCAACGTATTATAAAATATTTAATGAAAAAATACATCGTCTATATGTAAAGCGAACAGTCAGATAAAGATTTGATGCAACAGTGATTATGTATTCCTCATACGCTCCGTAATTCATACTTGAAACGTTTATATGTCCTCACATCAAGTCTTCGGTTAGCTGGTACGAATGAAAAGGGACTCTACCAACATCCCCAAAAGAATCGTGAAGACTGTACAAAACCTAATAAAGTTTATTTAACTGTGAACAAACCGAATCCCTTTTCAGCGATACCATGAAATCAGTTTCAGAAAATCTTGCTGCTCAACCTTCACCGTATGAAATAAACATTATTACCAACCACAGTCGATGAATTTGGAAGGTTGGAAATGTGGGAATTTGAAAATGTCTAATGTGGCTCGCAAGCCACTTGATCATAACGTAGATAATATCACTGATAGATGATATACGAAAGGTACTTGGGCTGCACGTTACCGAATTATTCGGTAGAAAGTTTCAAACGGACCTTGTAACGTCCGAGTTCATACGATGAAGACGCACACGATAGCTAAGAGAAAATGAAAACAGAAGAAAAACTCATGCACAAACTTTAACATGCTCTCGTGCAGCTGACGTGCTCGAGCAGTCGCAGTAGCGTAGGACGGCGGGGGCGGCGTTAGCAAGAGAGGCTGCTTAATGGTATTTTGAGTGCCATGAGCATTCGGATAAAATACAGAAGGGGCTGTAGGCGGGTACGACCCTTGGCCTCGAAGGGTCCTCGCTGCTATCGCCTGCGAAGCTGCCGACGGTGGTAGATACGGATCCTGCTCGTCCACTTGGTGGTAATCTCTTCTAGAACAAATTCCTCGTTAATCGCATTCTGCTCGTTCTACGATCGATTAACAACCTTTCACTGCGGAATTTGATCTGTTTAATTATCGATTAAAGCAGTTGACGAGAACAAAAATGATTTCTTTTTCTTGACGAATATAGACAACACAGACATATAAGACATCCGCAGGGAATGGCTTTGCGAAGCTTAAACGAGCCGGACAACTGGCGCTCACCGTTTTCGAATGTAGATCCAAGTGTGCGAGTCCACCCAAACTAACACGGTGAAGAAGAGACCCGCGGCTAAGCTTGCCAGTAACATGAAGGTCAATCCGTACCTTAAAAATTTCAGCATTGTCAGTATATAAATATAGTTATTCCGTTTAATGTCTAATTGAACTCTAATCCAGAAATACTCACAATCCTAAGTGGCATAAGCTCTTGGCGGCATGAACGTATTGCTTGTAAAGGGGTTTACAATCGAGAAACGTGGCCAACCCTGATAGAAGTTTGCTCACGGTGTTAACGTCGTATGCAAGGCTGTTCAACTTGGGTTGTAATTGTAGATCCGGGAACAACTCCAACGACAACTTTGTCACGGTATTCAGGTTCTTGCTCGCATCGGTAATCGCTGCCTGACCGTCTCTTAGTCTCTGCGTAAACGGATTGTTACGCGTGTTCTCGCAATGCGTGTAATATGAAAGAACCTCCGAGGCTAACGTAGACGGCACTGCTCTGGTCAGGTAACCGTCTGGAGACACGCAGAGATCACCTAAGGCCACTGAGGTCGCAAGGTACAACGAAGCCATCAACCAGGAGACTATCACCGCGAACAAACCGAACACGGAGAATCTGCAATACAATTGTTCACGATCAACTGTCACCGCAACAATCATAATTATAATCTTACAAATAAGTTGTTACAATCAAGGATGTAGAGATCTGGGGATGTGGGAATGTAAACAGTATAGATGGCTACTAAGGCGGATAATAAAAAGAAAAAAATGACATGACACGTACGTTATAAGAACGCATCTGGAATGTCGCGCGACACCGACAACTAGCACCACGCAAAGAACTAGAAGAGCGCTCAAGACTGCCATGGTGATCGGCCACCTTAATTGCTCTATCTTCTCCGCGATTCCAATCGCTCCAGCGAGGTTGATTCCCGTCAAGGGTTTTTTGATTTCAGAGCTTCGGTTCAGGGCGTTACTCGTGTTTTGTTTCATGTTTTCCAGAGCGGCCAACAGTACTTCAAGTACCGTTTTATTGCTGGCCGGGTCATCGAATTTGTCCCTTAAGTCGATTAATTGTTCTAGTATTTTATTCCTCAGCGTATACTCGATGGTATCGGTCTGAAAAAATAACAATTCTTTCATGTAATTTAAAAGTGTAACAAAAATCTTCTAACGACTAAAATACTTCATTTTAATTAGTAACGATTCACGGATTTCGTTCGTATAATGCTGACCAGTATTAAATTATGAGATATAGCGATCGAACAAAGTCTTTTTTTATTCAACAATGAACTTATGCATCCTGCAAGAGGATTATTCGTTTCTCGAGTTCCTCAAACACCAAATGAATCCTCTCTTCTAACGGTTTCCGAACGAAATCCGACAGATAAAGATCTTTAATTAAAAAAAAGAAACGAAAGTTTCTTGGTGGCGGAAGATCGGATTATTTATCACGGGACGGAGCCCGTCTTCTTCCGAGCTTATTTTCATTACGGTTGTCCGCGAGACTCATCGCCATTCTTGACCTAAATTAACAGCCGCAGTCTAAGGACACATTTGAGCGCAGAAAAACTAGAGTGCGAACTAATTACCAGCAAGTTGCAGTTCTAACTTCTGCGATTCGAATGCGAAACACGAACGAGGGCTGATAAGAAAGACCAAGTAGACAAGAGACTTTCGTTATCGAATTCATGTACGTCTCTTTACGTAACTATCGTTTAAGCGGGGTGATTCAGTAAGTATGATAAATTAGACACGTGTAGATTAACGATACTTTGATTTTCTTTGATCTTAAACGAAAACGATAAGATTAGTTATGATAACTATTAACAAGGCAGCTAAAATCGGTAATTAGAAGGTGTACTCGGTAGAGAAATGATATACACGACTGCACAGAAAGATACAATGACTTAACTGATATAGAGTTGATCGAGAATTTCAGCGTACTTTCTCATATAAAGTTTCACAGGCTCCCATTAATTTTGAGTTCTAAAAATGATCCTTCGAAACGGGAGAGGACCGTTAAGTTCGAGCTCAGACTGTTCGGGTGGTCAGAGTAAATCGTGTGAACCAACCTGATTCCGTACACCCATGAGAATACCATCGACGCTCTTCGCGGCAGCCACCAATTGCACCAAACCGTTGTGTACATCGTCGTTACCGTAGAGGCCGACGGCTACAGCTCCGCTGCAAAGCAACGCCAGGATGGCCAGTGAACACTTCAGCAGGGTTATCGACCTCCTGGGGCGCGGCTTCCGGTCACAGCATCTCGTTACCAGGTATACCAGCAACACCAGCAACGTCAGGATTAACCAGGCTGCTGGGATACTTCCGAGTATCCCGAGGCTCTGTTAATTAAAGTTAAACGTTAATTATCGATGCGTATCTTCAACCCCTTGTCGGTTGTAACTTAGAAATATGTTACACACGCGACAACTTCTACAGCTAGTCTTTATTTATTTCTACGCTTTTCCGTGGCGGAACATTATTTATATCCCGCAAGTTCTCCCTCGACTCTACGAACGAGTGCATTTTATCCCGTCTTCTTACCCGCACACGATCTACCCCTTTCGCGATCAACGTTCGATCCAAAGTTACTTTCGACGCGTCCGAAAATATCGTGGACTCGATTAAATCGTTATCGATATTGCCGTTTTCGTTTCTTCTTTTTGGGAAATTTTGCGCGAACGTTAATGGTCCCGACAGGTTACGCAAACTTCCTGCTCGCTTTCTAATTAATGCTTATTTGTAGCTGCCGTTCGCGCGGGGCGCGTCTTCTCGCGACTGGTACCGTTAATTAAGGCTAAACTCGAGTTTCCTAGCGGATAAAAATCCCGTGTGATGCGATAGATAAACGAGGGAGAGAGAGAGAGAGAGAGTGAGTGGCTGCTGACGAGATGCTATCATCTTATGAACAGGATGAAAAAAGGAACGTTACAACGAAAGCGAACGAGTATTTCCAGTAACAGTGACGACAGACGCGATACTCTTCTCGATTGAACCTCTAATTTATTATATTTCCTGGATCTGTAAAGCGATCGTTGAACCGAATTCCGCGATCGCGGGAATTCCGATTAATTGGGCCACCATGTTACACGCCATCGAACTTTATTACCAGCAGAATTCGTTCGCCTTCTGCGCAGGATGAGCCAAGCGATTTGACCCGAAGTTCAAAATCGAGAATGAAATATAGCGCGTGAAAAATTGAAGGGAAAACTTTATAACGGGACAGAGAGAATTACTGACTTTTTTCTATTCGAAAATATAAGTTTTTACAAATTTATCTGTTCAAAAGTTGTGCGCCTGTGAAACTCGCGTGGTTTCCAGGTTAGTTTGTCGCCGTATTAGATCTCTGATCCGATCCATGCAAACTGCTAACTTTTGCTTAAGATATAAAGAAGAAACAAAAAGAAAAAATGAATTTTATGTGCACTTTGAATGTTTCTATCATTTTGTCGTCACTGGTACAACTTGCTAAGTGAAAAAGCTACTTTCTACGATCAATAAATTTAGTGTCTCGATATCTCTTGATCTTATGTTAATAAAACAGGTATGTTACGCGAAATAAATCGATCGAATGATGTGAAAAGTCTGGAACGTCCCACGTATACGGTGAATGGCGTTGCAGAATGTTTGTGCTAATTAATCGGTGACAAGGATGTCGAAGGAGATATCGGATCCGAGTCTGGCAAAACTTGTCACGCCTGTAATGAGTCACGGTGTGATTCACGGCCGTGTTTACGCACTCCAGAATAATCAGAAACCGAAGGAAGTGCCGTGTCCTTATCTTCGCTTCTGTGATATCTCTTTGCACTCACCGCTAGGACATTCGCTCCACTCATCCTCGTACTTTCTCGCAAGTTCTCTGCTACGTAATTATCCATTTTATATCTTTCGGTTAACTCTATATTTACTAAAGTGCTGTTGTAAGTCACGAGATCCTTTAGGATGTACGATATCATTTTTTGATCTGGAGTGCACCCCCGCAGGATTAACCTCGGGCCAAAAGTAGCTAACTTAATTATGAAATTACGAAATAGAACTTGGAGTACAAGTTCAAGTTACACGTACGAGTTCTCATATAATAATGAAAAATAAATAATGTTCCCTTTTCTGTTCTTGATAATTGTAGTTCATCGGTTATTCGATTCGTGGTTTAATTTTTATTCGAATGCATCGAAATTGGCGCTTTGTTATACTGCTCCGTTTGAGTTGGCGAAGGTGTTTAAATTAGTCGAAAATATGATAACGTATTCTGTTTCATCAGCGAAACAGACACGTTTCAAAGGTGTTTCTCCGTTAACGTCGTTGGCGCTCATGGAAAATTTGATTTTTCCATCGTGCACTGAAAGACCTGCATGCCACGGGGTCAACCACCCTTGACTCGCGTGCCACCCAGTGAAACTCGCTAAATCGACCGGTGTACGTACGTATTGCATTCATTATTTACACGACGTCGATAAAGTTTGCCTCCAACTTTGTGATTTCATATGTTACAACGTTCAACAATCGCTGTGTATCAAAACTATGTTTCGAGCGTTTACATTTCAATGCCTTTTCCTGGAAATTATAATGGTCTTTCGCGCGAACTTTAATAAAGGCATTAGCGAAATTTTGTTTGGATTATAGGGGTCACCGTGGCCCCGCATCTTTCAAGTACAAAGACCCGTCGATGTAATTCAAGTAATTTTCGACCCTTCGTAATGGGGGTTACAGCGGCCCCTGAACCTTTAATACGCGTCGATACAATTTGTGTTCATCCCTATCCTCTTATAAAGTTTCAAATATTGCAAACCGAATTAGTTTTCGTTTACTAATTCGGTAAAACGATACTTAAACGTAATGGTCTCAGGAAACCATACGTGTACTGCATTTAGAAACGCGAACAGGGGTTAAGTAGCCAATTTTAGAAATCGATGGAAAAGAAAAGCATGTTTTTCGCAAATTGTTCGGAGTAAAACGTGCCGCGATGTCTCGAAAGATGCCGAAACACTGGATGTTGGCAAGCGGAAAAACGGAAGTCATCGCAGAGTACGATAGTAGACGGAGAGATATCTGTTCTTACTTTTGCCGTAAATTTTGTCGACAGCTTAGAGTAGTCGAAGATGAATGAAACAGAAACTCGCGTGAATTTATGTAAAATCTTTCTTGTTTCTCCCAACGGTTGTTACTCTTTTCCACCGAATAAACTTGGCCAAGCGTCGAACGTCCTCTTTCATACCGGATTAAAATATCGAGAACTGTTAGTTCATTTTTTGGGAAAATCTCATTACAAAACTTGCTTCATCATTTACTTCGAACGTTCCAAGATTTATCGTCCATTACCGTAGGTTGTCGATGAATCGACTTAAACAAGAGATCGGGCTAAATTTTAAGAAATTTGTTCTGTCTTCGTGCGCGTTCGTGCAAAATCAAATTTTTCAAGTCTTTGTAAAATATGAATGCATTGTTAAATTGGTAAGATCGGTGGTGATCCTGGGCAGAGCGAGCGCGTTCAAGTCTGGTCGAAAATTGAAAGCCTGAATCGCGTCTAGACGGGAATTCTCTGTTTACAAAATGCATAGATGAAGACGGTCGTTGCATCTGCTGCGAAGCAAGCACGGGAATAAATCCGGAAGAGTGCTCGAGATGGCGAGAGAGAGAGAGAGAGAGAGAGAGAGAGAGAGAGAGAGAGAGAGAAAAGGAGAGAAAGAAAGCAAGAGAAGTGGCGGAGGAAGAAAAAGAGTAGGACTCAAACTTCATGGGGTTCACGTGTCTAGGGGGTAGCATGTAAAATCGCAAATGGATTCTCTTTCGAGACTCGCGAACCTCTGAAAGAGCAAATACAGCTTCGCGTCCCTCTTTTGCATCGCTCAGAAAACGCGTTACTCCTTTTGTCCTACTGCTACTCTACTTTTCTGCGCGTTTCGAAATACTCGAGCTCTCGCGAAAATTTCGCGAGGCGAAAGCATCGTCGTTGCTTCGGACACCGGACCATTTATTTCCTCTTGTCCAACGTTTCCGTTGGACCGAGTGTCAGAAACATTTGAAACCCATAAATCTGTCCATCATGCTCCTTAAGTGGTACGTGACTCGGTTTGAGAAAAATAAATTTTCCTACGGGCCACTTTTACAGGGTCTGTCAATTAAATACGGTAGTCTCTACCCTCGAGAAATTTTCCAGATCGTCTTCTCCTCCGAGAAGAAACAGGAAAAACAATTTTCCGAGAGACACTTAAAATTAGTTTCTTAAAACTTCGAAATTACATACTTCATGGCCGGTGTTAGTTTTCTATCGCTTTAAACAAACTTTCCAGATCACTCTTTCTATCGAGTACTTTTATTAAAGTCGCGTGTCTTTTTTTCACCCGGAACATCCGTGCGACAGTTACAGGATTATTTGACGTGAAAAAGAATTGGGTTTTATTCGATTTACCCTTCTATATTTACCTAGTGCGACCGCGGTCGTATGCATTTATTTTTGTGGGTTGTGCAGGAAAGTGGTCGTGCGTTTCCTGTAACAATATTCGTCCGAATTAACCGGGGCTCGAACGTTCGTTGTAAATCGGCTTTAATCGAAAAACCTTGCTCGCGTTCGTACCGGATTAAACACGCTCTTTGCCGAGACGAGAGACTTATCTCGTTGAAAGGTTAATCAGAGTGCCATCCAGCCTTAAATCTTTTAAAAATTTATTTACCGCTCTCTCTCTCTCTCTCTCTCTCTGTAAATTATCTTCCCGCTCTTGTACGTGTAACGCGGCTGCAAACATTTTTACTACGTTTTTCCGTATAAAATTCTATGAAACATTGGTCGTATTCAAAGAAAACGAATATCAAATTATTAATTGTCAAAACGTCCGGCGAAAAAACAAAACGTAATGTACGACAACGTAGAAATTCGCTGAAATTTATGACAAAGCTTTGACCACGTTGCCGGCATAAAGTACACACATCGCGGGACGTAAATCACGCTAACAAACGATGCCCCGTGTTTGCTCTATTGTACAAACCTCGTGACAAAACGGAAAGATTATAAATTTCGATGACTAAATAACGCTAGAACGGAAAAGTCCGATACACGATTCCCTCTACTACCGTAGAAGACTAATTTTCGCGAAATTAATCACGGTACCTTTGACTGACGGTTAATCACACGATCGGTAACACCCCCCATTTGCACGTACATCACCTTAATCCCGCACGGTATGGTAATTCTTTAAATTGCGACAGCGTAATTAAATCGTGTCATATTAGCTGCTTGTTATGCTAATCTGAAAATAGAATGAACGAGAGACTGTTAGCAACCGGGTCGTCGTACTCGTGTTTTTCTTAATTTCGTTTAAGACGATACCTTTGCTAAATCCTGTTAAGTGCGGCGCCCTCTTTTAGCCTAACCCAGTGCCGTAACGCGTTTAGGGCACGTGAAAGAACATACGTTCAAAGTAATCTCCATACTTTCAATTTATTTTACACTGTGCAAGCAAAATATATATTTCTTACATTTTTATATCTTTACCTTATAATATCTGATACCTACAATTCGTAGATACTCCTACTATAGTTCTATTCTCACAGATTTATATATCTTTAGATCTACATACTGCTAGATGTACTCTAGGTTCCTATACTCACAGATTTGTATATCTCTAGATCTGTATACTGTTAGATGTACTCTAAATTCCTATACTCGTTGATTCCTGTATTCTTACAACTAATACATCCAGATCTACTGTAGATTTACATTTCTATACTCCTAGGATCCTATGTCTCTGGGTTCCCATATCGCTAGATCCCTATATTTCTAGATCACCGTCTTTCACCTATATCCCTATAGATCTCTATCTCACAGTCCCTAAATCCTAGATACCCACATCGCTATGTCTCTATGTCCACATACCCCTATATCCCTATACACCTCGATTTGTAAATCACCGTATCCCCAGATTCCCCTATCTGTAAATTCCGTTTAAGATTTCGTACCGTGAGGAGGACCGAGCTATTAGATGAGATGACAAATTGTGGGAGCAGAAAATAGGAGAAGGATCGTTAATGAACAGCCGAATCGAAGGTTAGAAAACAAACGACGACAGATACGACAAAACGCAATCTCACGATTTAATTACCCAGCGGTGCCGCTGCAGCGGCCGCGCCGTGAAATATTTTCAAGCAGCAGAAACAATAGCTGGGGACCCAATTACCGAGGCTCGTGTTGCGTCGAGGGTGCTCAGACAGGCGTTTCCTCGAGGCTTCTCCTTCGCTGACTGCCTACCCTACCGACGTGTGCAAGAGAAACGTGTGTGCACGCCATTGCTAACTTTTGCACACCTCTCCTTGTCGCCGATGTGTGCGCGTACGTTTCACGGGTACGATCGTAAACAACCACGGGCGAATTTCTGTCGGAGAATCGAATAAAATCGAAAAGTGAAGCCGGTCCTCGAAGAGGACTCCAAACTTACGGTCTTTGGTCTTGGAAACTATTTTTATCGCCAGGTTTTACGTGCACTTTGATTTTTAGTTTATATCGACTCGATTAGAGTAAATGGTAAGAAGAATGTAAAAGTTCGAACTCGAATCGCTCTGTGACTTTTGAGAGATAGGTGACTCGACGTTTTAGAAATTCGATAACATTTTTTGCAACAATTCGTTTCTGCTGCGGCACGGAGTAAAACTTTGATCACGCGTTTCCAGTGACAAAAACGGCTAGAAATAAAGCATGAAGTGTCCCCGCAAATAGAGATTACAGAGGAACGTGTAATAAGACAGAAAGAAAAAGTTAAACAGCTCGGGATAAAGGAAGAAACGAAGCATCTACCGGTCGGCCGAGGCAGAAAAAGCGACGATGAGGTTAGGGTTGGAGTAAAACAAAGTGACTGACAAAAGAAGAAACGAGGAAAAACTGTACAAGAGACGCGGTAGCGCGAGAGAAACCGTTTTCTCTGAAGTGATTGAAAGCGCATGAATAAGAAGAAACTAGAACGGCAAATAGGAAGCGTTGTTCGGTACGCGTTAATTGAATGGCGTGAGACGCGATCGGTATCGATACTAGAAAACACATATTCACAAATAGATACCATTTGCGTAAATTCGTTAACAACTCTTGTTTACTGAACTTCTTTTGGGACAAAAAATATATTATCCGTATAGACACTTAATTACGCTATTAAGGTGTGCGTAGCCACTACTGATCGAATGAGGTCGTATATCGCGAAGTGATCTAACAAATAAATATTGAACGAAAACAGTTATTAATCCAATGAAATATTCGACGGGGATTAACGATATGATATAGGTATTTCTAACAGACTAGTCTATGGCGATATAACGCGAGGTAAGTTAAAAGAGAATATCAAACGGAAACCGTCATTAATCAAATCTTCGGAGTTAAAATTAGACAAGTCAGATAAAATTATAAAGATTTTTTTTAAGGGCTAATAATCTAATTTATGAGAATATAACGCGAGACGATTTCAAAAAGAAACAGAAAGGAATTATTAAGTCGATAAAATTTCCGAAGGGAATTAACAAAAATACTACATTACACTAGAGAGTATCTATACAAAGCGCCATTAATCTTACTAAAACACGTGCTGCATTTTCCCCTTCTTCTCTCGGTATTCTGCACCTGCCGGGTAATTACAAGACTACCATTTGCGCCGAGAAATAAAAAGATTAAGCTTGTTCGGTGCCGGTGTATACTTTTTCAGGCTCAACCGTGAGGGAACGACATTCGAAAACAACGAGATCTATCTCAATTTTATAGTAAGTAATAAGTTCCCGCACGCTCGACATCTGCAACGAAAGACGTTGCGCCTAAGGCGATCGTGCTTCTCTCGTTAAGAAGTACGAGAAGCACGATACTGTTAACGGAGACGGCTAAGAAGTAGAGGGGAAGGGAACTATGCTCGTAGCGATGGGCAGAGACTAGTATCGATAATATTGTTCTACTATATTAGATTACTCGTGGGAAAATATATTTAACTACGAAAGTTGAAACACAGGCACGAATATAAAATCAAATTGGTAGGTACGGTTGAATATAGGTACACGAAGGTACCAAAGAATGTAGACCACGGTACACATCTTGCGATCTGGATACCGTGGAATATCAGATATTATGGAATGCAGGTACAAAATATAGGTACACTGGAAGGTATCTTGGAGTGTACGTACCTCGGAATATACCCTGTAATACAGGGATTCTAAAAAGTAAATTACAATGTAATGTAGGTACTAGACGAATATCCAGAAATTCAGCTATACAGGAATATAGGTACACTAAGTACATGTATATAGTCCGAAAGACAAGTCATCTTTAACACGCGTTTGTACTTTCTATATACCTGAGAGTATACAAGCCCCATCTGTGCTTAATGTGACCTAATTTTTGTAATAATCGCACGTCGGTAAGGTCATTGACCAATCTCCTGTATCTTACAAAATTGACTGGGAGCATGTTGAGGCCATCGCTAGTTAGCGGTCCAACGTTTCGAGCCCGTTGAAGCCCACACGTTGCCCTGGGCGCATTATACGAAAGCCTTTGTGCATTGTTTGAGCTTTCCCGGGCCATTGTGCTTTCCAGTTACACACAGCTTGGATTCTCGTGCACTCGTGGCATCCAGCTGCGTTTCTGCTTCGTCCTGTTTCCTCCTCGTATCTCATCTCTCTCTCTCTCTCTCTCTCTCTCTTGCACTGCTCTTCTTTCGCTATACTTTGCTACGAAGAATCCATATGATTCTCTTCTCGATGCAGCTTTCGCTGCCTTCTGGACAGTCGCACGGGAAGAACAAGGACCGGCAGGAATACTCTTGGCAGGAAGAGAACACGTCGAGAACTATGCCTCGGTGTCTGGGAGCCTCCTTCCAGCCAGCTCACCGTGACTTTACTATTTTCGTTCAAACCTTGCGAGAAAAGTGACAGAGGAACAGAATAATCGTGTTATCTCCGAGATAATTAGATGCCTGTACACTGTGTACATCGAGAAAGTAAATAAGAGAGAGTTTTATTTCGCTGCGCATCGCTCTGGAGTTTTCAGTGGACAGCTAAAGAAACGAACGCAGAAACGAGAACGAAATCAGATTTATCTCGCTGAAATTTTCATATAACAACCCCGGCGTTCAAATATTTCTCATCGCAGAAATAAGATTTTATTTATATAACATCATCTGTGCTACCGAGATAATTTAATATACAACAGGTTATTTCATAATACTTTTTACTGCATGAAGGCATACGCAAAGTATGCGATTGTTAGTCGAATACATTTCTTGTACGTGAATGTACGTGAATGTACGCAGTGCATTTTAGATTGCACCGAGTGTTTAGAAATATGTTAGAAAAATTCACTTACCTCTAGATAGATTTCGGAATGTGGATTAAAGGTGTTGTTAACCGAATGAAGCGAGACGTTGAGGTGCGGCAGGCTGTGGAAGAACCTAGCGAGCTGAGGTACCATGTACTGTTCCGGAAGCTGCGGACCGCCCGCCATTTTGGAGAACCCTTGTCTGCCGAAAACCCCGTTGAAGAGCACCTCCTACTCGTCAAGACATGCTACGAGGCCTGTAACGGCAACAAAAAAACTGGATGAGTTACAAATTACTTCCAGGCTTTTATGCTCCAATTTCTCGACTTGTTCGTATACACGTTGGAAAACATCTTTTTCATAGATATTATCTTACGCACGACGAGCTTTCCCCCATTAATATTGCGGAGGTGTTTGCGCGAGAAAGCAGTAATACATCGAGAGTCATCAGTGTCATGGCAATTCTTATATTTCATTAATAGACTTCTTCAACTTCGGCTATGAAATTTCGTAAATTTCTAGTGGGTAATGTTATCAGTTTCACGTCTTAAAATTTTTAGTAGGTAATGTCAGCGGTGTATCGCAAGAAAATATTACTAAATTTCACAATCCTTTCGTTTACGAGGACAATTGAATCGTTTGCATTATCAAAGCAATTTTCTTGTCGTATTCTTTCTATTATCCGTATAATTTTCTTTACAATACAGATTTCCACGTGAAATCACGCGATTCCGTGCGCAGCAAGCGAGTATCGACATCCTACGACCTCGCAGGGGTACTTATGTACTTCGAGAAGAATTATACTTCTCCATGGAACCTGTTGGAACAATTTCGTATCTGCACGGTTACCAGACACACGCACAAATAGTTTTCGAGTTATTCAAACCTTGTATACCTGATCTTCCCAGAATGTGTAAGGACCTGAGAACGCGAATGCACTTGTTCTCGTGACTCAAGCTGATGGATCTCAAAGAATTTCATACTTCACGAGTTGAATGCCTTTGTGGCGTATGGGAACCACGAAAGTGCGGTGGTCTGATAGTAACAACTATATGATTGCTATAATAACTTTAAACTCTTTCCTTGGAATTTCAGCCCAGAGAAGAGGAATTTCATAACTTTTCACATTTTTTCGCTTTTACTTTCCTCGTGGGTACCCACTGTTGCCAACAATCAAATATTACTCAATTTTAATATAAAAATTCAGAGATCGAACGTTTCAGCGTTCAAATTATCATAATAACCTTTTTCGTGTATAACGCATATATGAACAAGTACAAATGAATAGTACGTATAATCAGAAATCAAAATCGATAGCAAACACCATGTTAACAAATTCTCTTTATCTGTAGAACGTGAAGTGGAAGATTATCGCGACGAGATAAACCTCGCATTATATCGTTCAATCTTACTTTTCATTATCACGTTTTTATCGTACTCCAACACGTGCGATCTCATCCCGTGTAACGTTACGATTCGTCGAGCGTAGACTATGGAAATCCTCGAATGATATAGAAATTACGTGAGGTTAGGTCGAAAGGTTGGAACAGGAGCCGACACTGTGTCAAGAAAGCAGGGCCAGGTGTAAACGTGGCTTTCGTGGCAGCATACGCCAACAAATCTTTTTTCCCACGCTCTTCGCGAGGAAGTTCAAGAATGGTCCTAACTTCCCTCCCTTTCTGCCGCTGACATTTTTTTTTGGTTCAAGCTATCCCGTGCTCTTGTGGCTCAGCATTTATAATTCCGACAACGAGGACAATGAAACGGTCCAGAACGCGAAGTAAAAATCTTCTGTCTCTTTCTTCTGGGTTTTTTTCTAACGCTCGCGTAAGACTAGAATCTTTCCGGTCGAGCAATTTCGAAATTTTCTAGTTACCTGCTCCGAGTTTTTCCTTTAGAAACTATGTTTGGAAAGATTGTTGTCTGCACAGGAACTCACGTATTCTCACGACTGTATCCACGTTCTTCTGTCGTGATTTTTTTTATTGACCAAAAACTGCGCAACTCAAGGCGCGTAGGAAACTGAAAATAGCCGATATCGGGGTGAAACAAATAGGGGAACACTGGTCGATGAAACACACACGGAAATCGTCGCTCAAGGAGAAAAGAACACGGCGATAGCCCCTGTTATATTTACCTCGAAACGATTACCCGATTTAGCGTGCAATTCGAACGATGCAAAAAAATGCTAGACTTTTCTAATTTAGTCTGATCTGGTGGTTAGTCTCGAATCGAATCCCAATCGAACGAGCTCCCGACGCAGTTTAATCTTTGTTTGATAGGACGATGCTACGAAACGCTTTGCCACGGCTGATTCAATTACGCTCGAAGCGGCGTTGTGGAAGCAACGAGCGCTTAATTAATGAAATCTCTGCCAGCTGCTCCGTTTCGTTCTTGTCTATGACGATAGCCGACGAGAACACGTGCCCTCTTTTATTGCTACAGTAGACGCCCGTTATATTGTCACACATTGCCAAATATCGCTACGCATCTACAGCTACGCGTTCTATCGCTATGCGTTATATTGCCACGCGCTGTATCACCATGCGTTATATCGGCACGCGTTAAGATTAGTACGCGTCGAGTTATCGCGCTGTATCATCACGCGTAGTATTACCACGCGTTATATAGCCGCTCCTTGTATTACTACGCGTTAAGATTGTTACATGTGTTACCACGCGTTATATCGCCACGCGGGGTGGTACTGTGCTTTATAACGTTGAACGTCAAGATCATTACGCGTAGTATCAATACACGTATCACTACATATTAAAATTACCACACGTCATATCACCACGTGTTGTGTTACTAGGCACCCGTCAGATGAACACGCATTATATCACAAGGAACAACTTATTAGTTCCAACAACTTTCTGCTGACCGTGACAATATAACAAGAGCCTACTGTATTTCACTTAAATTTTTGTGAGTTGTAAGATATTTTCGAGCCACGATTTATGCGTATCTACTACAATAACTTACACGTGGAGTAAAAACGATCGAACTGTAAGATCGGAATCAGTAATTACTATAAACCGTTCTATCGCGGAAAATTGCTTTTTAAACCTCTCGATAAGCGTGGTACGATAACGGTACACACACATGGTATCCTCGAACAGACAGGTACACGCATTCTTTCCGTTCGAGGAATCCATGCAATTCGCAAGACTTTATTTCTGTAACAAGCTGTTTCTTGCGATAAAACCATGCAGCGATAGCATCGTTAAGGAAGAAAGGAAAATTTTCACCGTTTAACGAACTCTATAATCCGAGCGTATAATTTTCTCGCTGATGCATCGAGGCACCTGCAAAATGCAATTGCGCGTATTCTTTTTAACGAACTGAACCGGTTAGGAAAATGTTAAAAACGACGGAGAAATATATTTATCGAAGCTCGCGATTGCCGGCGTCGTTGTTTTCCTTATCTTAAACGTTTCCCCGTTCCGGTAGGAAGGACATAATTAACGTTAAAAGCTCGTTGCAAATGAAGCCGGATGGTAAATGCGAGTAAAACGTCGAGCCACGAGACGAGCTGTCGATACTTATCTTCCCGGAATTGCAACGAAACTTTCCCGCGCTCTGAGACAATGAGAAAACTTTCGCGAATGAACTCCTCCTCTCGTCTTCTTCCATTTTTTTCCCCTGCCGCGTAGATGAAGCAGGATATTCGAAATTTCTCCGGTAGAACTTTTACGCGCACGATGCTGAACCGGTGGATGCTGATCGCTCCTTATCATGCATGCAGCTTGCGTTGAATGTTAATGCCAGGAATCGTTTGCGAGAGCACCGAACAAATATAGCGAAGGTCCGCTTAAACCCCGAGTGTCTTACGATATTACGAACAGTTGCGTTCAATTATTTATCTAAAGCTATCTTCCGAGATATTTTGGTCGCGAATGAAACGTCGCTGAATTATAGGTACAAATTGTACAGGCTGGTAGAACACGCTGAAAGAAACAAAGATGTTAACCCCTTTGGCGTATATCGGTCGAACGTTGCCCTGGCAAACAATGAGAAATTTCAGCGGAAGTTACCTACGAGAGACGAGGCTTTGTCGAGCTTTCAATTATTGAAACACAAAGACCTCGCTAACTCCAAAACTGGGATGGCTCTATCGGGAGAATAGTCTGCATCGAACTTGTTTCATGAATGTAATGACTTTAATGCCCCACCTTCCAAATGTATCAAGAAAGAAAAGCGTTACGTTCGTTCGAAACGTGCAAAAATATGCAAATAATCCGATAGCAACTTCCTTCCGCTTCATTTTCAATTCAAAAGTGTACGTCGAACGGTGATAGTCGGAGCGTGCATAACTTTCGTTATTTATCGACGAGATGATACGTGGCGAATAAAACTAGTATTTGTCCGATAAATTGTTTTAAAATGCAATGCTTTTCCTCCCGTAAGTTTCTCCGCCTTCGTCAAAAGTTTACGACAAAAAAGTCACGCACCGTCAGCACCGGCTCCGTATCGAATATGAATTTTTATCCTCCACGATACCGGTATCGTTTCGAAACAAAATTCCATCGAAGTTCTCTTTTACGAGCGAAACCATCGAAACAACTCAGGACTGTTTTTTAAGCGAGACTTTTTCGAATGCACCATTGGGAGAAAAGTCGAAATGAGTCGGGAGGGGGAAAAAAAAAAAATAAAACGTCAGTATATCCTTCTGTTTCGGAACGTACATTTCTTTGTTGTTTTTTTACGAAGGAAGTTTGTTGAACGAAGTTCGGTTCGGTTTTGCCACGGCTCGACCCGCAGAGCTTCAGTTATGGCGAAGCTATTCAAAACTGGATACAATGAAGGCCGAGAGAGGCGTACGTCTACGAGGATGGAGAAACATGTTAAAATGCTGGAGTTAAACGACAAATTCGAGATGTCGAAGTAAACGTTACACTAGGTTAATTTTAATTAACGCTGAAATTAATTCCTTGTAAGTTACTTCAATTGCAACTACGATTGTATGAATGTGTTAAATACGATCAGGTTCCCGTGTTGTACTACCTCGAGATATATCGCTACGTGTAGTACGCATGATACTGTTACCAGATGTACTACCATGCGTTACGCTACTACACGTTGCATTATTATGTGCTACTTTCTTACGCGCTGTGAATACAACGAGCTTTATTATCGGGAATTTTATTGTCACATGCTGCGAATGGCAGTGTTGTAAAATTTCGAGTTTCAGAAACCATGTGATGTACATCTCACGCGCTGTAAGTTCTGTGCGTTGTCGTACGCGCTGTAAATATTGTGCTGTGATATTATGCATTGTAATTACTACGCGTTGTAATATTACACGCTATAACAGCTGCGCGTTATATTGTTACATGCTGAGAATAATACGCGTTGTGTTGCAGCGCAGTGGATCTTATGCGCTGTGGGTCTTGTGCGTCGTGTCGTATAGCGCCGTGGATCTTACGCGTAGAATTATCACGCGTTGTAAACACTACGAGTTATACAGTCACGCGCTGTGAACACTACGAGTTGTGTCCTTAAAGCGCTGTAAATGCTACGCGTTGAATTACTGCGCCCTACAAGTACCTTTTCAATTGTTAAGCTCCGAGAATAATACGAGTTCTGTTTCGCGCTGTGGACATACGCATTGTGCGCTGTAATACGTGTTGTATTATCAATCGCTGTAAATACACGAGTTGAATCATGACACGTTATAAACGCATTCTGGAAACCACGCACTGTGATTTCTACGCCTAACAAAAGCCACGAGTTCTATCACCTCGCGTTATATCCACATGCACTGCATCACGACGAATTGTATTGTGACGTAGTAGTACAATGCGCTATATTACCACGCATTATATCGCCAGCCCCTGTATTATCACGAATCACATTACTACGCGTTGTAATACGATTCCCGCGAATTATATTACCACGCATTGTATCGCTGTTGCGTCGCAACGCGGTCATATCGCCACGGAATTTGCGAAAAATTCTCCCTACTGTCACGAGACGGCGTTATCCGCATTGTCTCTAAAATCTGTCACGTTAACAGGGAATAAATACCTTTCTTCCTGATAAACAACGCGTTCATTCATATATCTGGATCAACTATTTCGTGTACAAGGATATTTTTCGTTTACCGTTAGCTGGCTGGTGATTTTGAATGAATCGCAGCGAGTAATTCCTGTCGGTATACGTCATCCGATACAATGTCAGCAATACGTCGAAGAGGAAACGAGCGAGCGATATAGAGAGCAAGAGAGAGTGAGAGAGAGAGACAGGGATAGGAAGCAACGACTTCCGCCGATCGATTTCTGCGCTCGCAGTTAACTCCCTCGTGTTCCTTTATGCCACGCCTTGCCATACGTTCGATATTTTCTCCGTCATCGATTTCTGCGATCTGATCGATCGAGATACCGCTATCATTCATCGATTCAAGATCGCGTATGTATCCCGCTGATCGATGCGAGACAGATACCCGAGACGTACGCCGACGACTCCGCAGGTATTCTAATCTTATCGCGCGTTATCTGTCGTACATTAAATTTCAATCATTCATTAATCTTGTTCAGCCTCTTTAGTTATTCGTAATTCAACGCGAACTATTGCTACGGAAATTTTTGATGCCGAAACTTATCAAGGTTGGAGTATGGCTACCGATGCAGCTACCGTTACGTAACTTAACAATCTACGAAGATAAGAGTAATCGTTGACCCGCGAAAATTTCTGTTCGGAGCCGAGCGAGTGAAAGAGAGCGTATTTGATGGAGTGATAAAAAGCGTGACACGCGTTTCTAAACGAAGGAATCGCGGTATTCAGCGATGAAATTTTTCTTCGCGAGAATGGCGGTGGCGAGCGCGCGAAATAAAAAGGAAAACATCAAAGGGATCCTTTGCCGGCTGTTCCAACGGTTTGAATCTTTGCAATGGACGCGGTTTAACTTTGTAACGGGGATAATAGCGTCGCGGCAACTTTTCTTTCCACCGGTATAATTTCGTTTTCATACGGGCGCGCGTTTCTCGTTAGATTTCCAACGTCGTCGTCTCCTTCGATTCTGCGCACGTTCCCATTGCGCCGCGCTAATAATTGTCTACGTTAAATAATTACTTAACAACCGTGGCTATCTCGACCTATTTTCCCGACAAAGATGCGCCGCGGTGGCAAACACCGTTCGAATCGTCAAAGACGTTTCCGCGTCTGAAAAGAAATAAGTCCGCGTCGAATCTCTTTCGGTTCGTCATATTAGAAAGGTCTAGGAAGAGCCACCCCCTCTGTCGAGCTTCGGGGAACCAATAATGTCGTTCAAGGAATGGTTACGGAATGCAAATACCGGATCGAGCTGCTCGACGAGAACGTCCCGCGTTCTCGGTCATCGATGAAAATTGCCAAGCCTTGAAACAATGGATCCATCCATTCGATCGAGACCCCGGTCGTCGCAAAATTTTACCTCCTATGTAAATCCGACTCGTCGTCCGACTAGCGAATATCGTCGATTCGACGGGTTATCGACAGCACCCAACGGAGATCTTTAACCTCTCGACACGCACAATTCAATTTACGGCTGATCGTGCATGTATACGCTATTTAATTATCTTAAAATTCCATTTGGAAACTCGGCGAGATTCGGAAACTTACGGATATCGCAAATTTTCGGGTTAACGATTCACGGACACGATTCAGTTCACTTTCCATGTGTGCAGTTTTGATATCAGTGAAATTTGACGAGCGAGGGATCTGGGGAGCTGGGATATAGGGTGGTAGGGAGAGATTCCGAAATTTAATCTGGGTTCTAAAGATGTAGACATATTTAGGGATATAAAGATTTAGATATATAGATATATAGAGATAAATAAGGATGGAGGGATTTGGGGATAAGGTATTAAAGAACATAGGAATTCTTACATAGAAATTTGGACATAGGTATCCACAGATATAGGGATGTAGGATTCTATAGATGTAGGCATATAGAAGTCCAGAAATAGAGATCTGCAGTATAGAAATTCGGAATTATAGACACTCAGAACACTGAAATCTACAGATGCAAGTAATAGGAAACCGCGAGTATTAAGGAAATAAGAATATAAAGATATAGGACCACTATCCTTCAAGGACATATAAATGTAAAGATCTAAACATAGGACACTAGAAATACAGAAATCTATAAATCTGTTAAGCCCTTCACTTATGACCTTGTCGGAAAGTGCATTAGACGGTGCGACTTAATTACTATTGTTATGTTAAGACAAAGAATGTTGAAATTCAAGCGTGGTAAAAATATGAGTCAGATTTCAATAGTTATGTACGTCACGTGTGAGAGACGATATTATAAGAAATCTCTAAATCTAGAAAATACGATCCGCAAAATTGATCGAAATAAAAGAAAGCACACTCGTATGAACATCGAAGATTAGAAATAAAATGGTGAACAAGTAGAAAAGCGATTTTCCAGGTCAAAAGAAGCATGTTAGAGAACAGATTGTGGCCCGTGGAAGGAACAGAGGCAAGTTTAGGTCCAGATGGTGGAGTGGTTGTTATAAACGCGACGATTTACAGCGTTCCCAGAGGCAAATGCCCCCATGTGACTGTAACAGAAGCGTGTATTCGCGTAAACAAACGTGATGGCCAGATGCGAAGTGAATTTCTATGGTCAGCTTTCTTTCTGCGCGGTTTCCGATGTTTCTCGTTTTCTTCCGACTTCATCGCCAGACGCGTCGTCTCGCAACACAAGAAATATGGATTACTTTGGCCGAGGAGTTCGCCAATTCGAGAACCGAATCTCGGCTCTCGCGTAATATTTGTGATTTTAATAACATGCGTTATTCATTCGCTACACCGTGCGCGTGCATATTTGAATATTTCATTTAACTTGTGGCGAAATTCGAGATTCCGTTATCCGTTTAAAATTTCCCTGGGTGACAAAGTTTTTATCGGAACGACAAACCGTCACGCGGAAAAATACGATAAAATATAATTGGACAATTATTATTAAATTAGATTACTAGCTAAATCGGTAGATAAAGACAGGACGAACTGATCGTTGTACGTTGAAATTAAATTTGATGAATTAAATGATTCGATAACGTCGCAGTTTCAAATTAAAATCGCTATTTTTTCTACGTTCTGCCTCTCGCAGAAGTTCGTCAGCGGAAGTCTTCGATAATTGGATATTGATTGGTTCGCGACGGAAGAATCGGGCAACAGTGAGCGACGATTCTTGTCCCCCAAAGCCCCTCGATATTTTTCGAAAAGACGACATAGTTGCACGGCCGTTTATTCGCCAAAAAGATATTCACCGCTTTAAACTTGAATATTATCCGCGTTTTATGGTAATTACTTTCCCTCCCAACGTCTATTACGCTTCTGGACGTTCGTAGCTAGCCTAGATGCACGCGAGCGAGCGAGCGCGAACTGTTTGCACCACTTTCTGGCTCGTTTTTAATTATAAAAGTTTCCATTTAGCGAACCACTACCCTTTTCACGTTACCCAGTTCGCCGATCTCGTGGCTCGTCGACCGTTTAAAAAACTGTACACGTTACTTTGACCGCCTCATTTCGCCTCGTACCCTTTCAAAATAATCATTTGGATACAATTTAACGCCTTCTAAACCCGTCGCATACATATATCCGATTCGATATAATGCCCAGCACAACTTGCACGTCCTACGTAAGGTATTAACAGCAGGCACACACACACACACACGTGTACCTTTTATAATGTACACTCAATTCATGACGCACCTGTGCGTTTTATGCTATTCATAGAGTATCATACGTTGATCCACCGTATGCGTTTCGTACTGTTCTACATCATAGATGACGCACCATGTGTGTCATGACCGCAATGATACATCGTAGATGACGCACCGTGTGTGTCACATCTATGCTCTATCAGAAATGAAACCATGTATGTCTTACAGTTTGCTGCCTCACAGGTGACGCATCGTGTATGTCGTATATCTATGCAACTGCATGGACGGCGAACCATACGTGTCTTACAATGTACCTGCTAGATTACAGACGCACCTGGTGCGTCTTATACTATTTATGCTATACAATTTGTGACATAGCACGTACGTCTTAGACTATCCATTCTATATATCAATTCGTACAATAGAAAACGTAAATGGATAAAATTCCGAGCTTTCCCACAATTAATATACTATAGAAATGAGAGAAATAAAAAAGAATTTAATTTACTCAACAGCAAAAGCATTCTTGTACACGGAAGTTAAAATAGGATTCGTTGGAAGTTCCATCGAGTCGAATTTACGATGTTCGATTAATTTAACCAACAGGAAGGATGAGTCGAACAATTGCCGGTTCGAGAGATAATTTATTTGCGCTCCTCTTTTCACCGGGCAATTTTTCTTTCCGTATAGACGAAGTCGAGCCGCTACACCCGAGGCGTTTCTGCATAGTTTGCTTTGCAATTCTACCGCTAAAAAGTCCAACTTCCTCGTCTCCTCCCCGTTCCTCGTCCCGTCTGGTCGTCGCGTGTTCGCGAGGCCCGAAGCGTTTGCTCGGAAAATTCAAGCCGGTGAAAAGGAACGACCACGCGACAAGAAGGGAAGCCTCGACGCGATGGCACGAGATGTTAATTCAAAGATAATTTGTGGCGGAAAACGGGCTTGAAAGAAGCTCCTTAGCGGTTCTTTATATCGCTAAAATGATCACGAGTCGCTTTCAACGCTGGTCGATGCTGGTTTGCGCGTTTCTTCGTCGCGACCAAAAGACCAGAAGAAGAAACGCCACGTTTTTGCGGACTTCCACTTTGTGCCGTCTCGCGGAGCTTCGAGATGAAAAGGAAACACTGCTTCGACCGTTATGGATTACTTCCCCCGTCGCTTTAATTAAGATTTCGTCCTCTCTTTTCTTGCCATGCTTATACATTCTTTCTTTCCCAGCTGTGATTCTTCGATAACAATTATTCGCGGCGCGTACGCAGTCTAACATGATTTCGTGACACAAAAGTATCGCGACGCACACCGTTTACTGCGTGTCAATTTAAAGCTTAAGATTCAAGAAAAATAATCGCATAAATATTTGATCGATATTCCCGATATAAAATGGCCGACACTAAAGTGTACCAAACAGTAATAAATTTTGTATCACAACACGGTATAGCACATCAATTTAAATAAACATTTCGTCGATGTATACAATATAAAATGGCTGTTTCATTGGAATAAACATTGCATCGATCAATTTATAGTTCGGTATTGTCCATTAACGGGTATCGAATTTTCGATCAACCGCAATATACATATAATGGACATTGTATCTTTTTACGGAAACTCTGCGTAAACTCTTTTTGATTTCTATGCCCTTTTTTGGAACAAACTGTGCACACGGGAAAAAAGTGGTCGGTTGATTCATACTGACTCATTACTTATTTCAACGAAGAACCAGTTTATGTTAAGAATATCGATAAAATGCTTATACAGTCGTCGTCTTTAAACCTCAAACTTTAAACTGATATGCAGTGTTATTACAACACTCTCGTGTCATCGAATTGCATCAGACTTCATAGATTTAAAAATCAGTCACTGTTCGCTGTAACTGATAAGCGGCCATTTTGTGTCAAGAATAGCAACAAAACAGACGTACTAGTTTTCCTGGAATCCTAAGCTATAAAATAATATATCATAAATGTTATTTCGCAGTACTTTCGTGTCATCATACTTTATAGATTTAAAAATCAGTCATTGTTCGCTGTAACTGATAAGCGGCCATTTTGTTTTAAGAATAGTAACAAAACAGACGTACCAGTTTTCCTAGAATCTTATGCTATTAAATGATATACATAAATGCTATTTCGCGATAGTTTCCTGTCATTAAATTGCATCAGACTTCATAGATGTAAAAATCAGTCATTGTTCGTTGTAACTGATAAGCCGTCATTTTGTGTTAGAAACAGCAACAAAACAGACGCGCTAGTTTTCCTCGAATCTTAAGCTTTATATCGATTAGCGACAAGCGTTATTTCGCAGTATTTCTACGCGATCGAGTCACGACAGACTGTATACGTTTCAAAATTGACCATTTGATATGCAACAAGCTAATACAATAAAGAACACTCTCGATTCAAGTGCAACGAACCATAAAATAGTTCCACGCGAACGAAGCGTACGCGAGGAAACATCGAACGCTGTGGAAAAAAAAACAGAACGAAAATTGCATCAGCGAACGAAGTAAATCCATGGAAAACAGATTTTCACAGGATACTCTCTCTCGCGATGTGACACGCGTCCGTGGTCATTCGAATACGCGTGTTTCGCGGTTCGCGATCGAACGGAAGCGTTATTGAATTCGCAATACGACCAAGAGTGGCTCATCGGAATGCAATGATGCATCGCTATATATATGTATGGCGATTGAGCACCGATTGTCGTTCCATACCGCGTCTTTCTCGCCGCTTAAACAAACGATCAGTATGCAAGGTGAGAGGCCGATCCATTCAGCTATCGAACGGAATGCAAAAAAAGCCGACGTTTCGAACAAAAGATTATCGGCAGGTTTCGCCTCTGACGAAGTGGAAGTCTTCCTCCGGTGCCCCGTTATTCGCATGACGACCCGTTTCTTCACCCCTCCGAATGTTCACGGAAATCTCAGATCGCTCAAGTGTCTTACCCAAACTCCAAACTCGATGCACATGCATCAGTATTATTAGTTTCGTTTATGCGATAATACATTTATATTCCATCGTTTAACAGCGCCGTTCAGACAGTATTAATAACTGCTATTTATACAGAAAACACCTCACCACTTTCAGTAATCTTGTCAAGAGCAATATTTTCGATCATTTTCCTTATACGCATAATCACTGTTCGGGCATAGTTTCAGATATTCAAATAGTAGTAGCGATGTTACAGTATACCACAGTATGACAACTATGCCACAGTTGTCATTGCTATTACTAGTAGCAATACAGTAGTAAGACATGCCATGTTGTGTATGCTATCGTACATTGTAAACTGAAGCTTTCTGTGTATATCGTAGAAAGGTCGAGATGTAATTAGATACGTAAGAAAAGTTATACAGAACGTTGACTTCAACAACGTATTCCAAATTCATCGAAATCAGTGTACCATTTTCTAAATTATCGTTGAAAATATTTTTCAGATTACCTTTAACATTAAAACTGAACGGCAATTATACAGGGAAAAGGACGCCATTGATGACACATTTCAAGGTCATTGAAAGCGATATATTGTGTTCCGACACATGTTAAAACCGATGTTCATTTTCATCGCAATCGTCAACGCGTCAATTTTACATACATGGATATTATTTCTTCCTCGATAATCGATCTTGAAATAATTTTTTCACGCTCACTGCTCGTCCAATTATACACGTGTATCATTTGTCGACACTGAAGAAATTTAATACGCTTCGAGAGTAATGTAAGCACACTTTACACGCGACTAATTCGCGCGATGGTCAATCAGGAGTATATATCTTAGCTCTTAACCGTCGAGTCGAGAACATAATTCGAGTGCTTGGTTATTAGAATCGAGCAGAGCTCTCGAACAGTTCGAGAACACCTCTGATAATCACTCGAGAATTTAGACTCGAATTTATTCGAGCTACTAATTAATCGATCGCTCGTCATGAATTGAGACCAATATCGAATGCGAAATAGTAGCTAACCCGTTAAATTGACGTAAATTCAATTTCTCTTTTACTCGTTTGTTACTACATTTTTGTCAAGACCGTACGATTCGGTTAAAATTAAAAATATCGATCTTTTCTGATGATGCAAATATTAAATGTCACGAGTTCGAAACATTAAATAATCGAAGAAAACTAGTTACCGGTTTATTTAACGATGTATTTAGAACGTTCATGAACTAACTGAACTGATCATAACTTCGTTATTTGTCCGATCAATTTGCTCTGTCCACGATTCGAGTGTACCGAACGTATCCAGACGCAACTAACCTAATTCGTGAAAATACAGATTTTTCCGTGAAATGTAGTCGATAATTTCAAATTCACGTGCATACTCTTGCTCGAACAAGCCTCTCATGCGTTTAACGAAATAATACAATCGCGTTCTAGTTCCATTCAAACTGACACTTTCAATCGTCCGCATTATCGATTCGAAACATTTCGATAGCTTCTGCTTGAAATAAATCGAAGAGTTCTGTTTGTTACGTCCGAACGAACAATTCGTATTGACAGTTATTAATATTCGATTTGTTTCGTCGTGTAACGGTGTGCACGAATATATATTTCATTTGAAACATAAACATCCGTGATATTTCGTGGTACACACGAAGCTCGTCGACTTGTTTCTTTCCCTCGTGTTTACTAACCTGCCTCGTCAAGTGTATCCAAGGGGACAAAAGTAATCTCCCGCGACCGTTGTAACAATTCCTCTCTCGTTTCTTCTTCCGATGTGTATAATAAGCGTTTCACACGAACGTTCAGCGGTTTCAAACGCGTAATTTTTATTGTAAATCGATTCGTACTCGCGTTACCACGATTCACCGTGTTCGTACAATAAGAAGTGTGTTACGGTTGGTAACATCGTGTGATCTCGGTTGCCATGGCAACGAGAAAAAACGCGCGAGTGAGTACTTGTACGGATCTCGTGATTTGAGATGGGGCCGGGTGTACATTCGTTTCAATTGCTTACGAGACAATAGTTTTGCTTAGCATCTCACGAACGAACGATTTTTTTCTAATGAATCCATGTACATACACATACATACACACACACACACACACACACACACACACACACACACACACACACACACACACACACGCGCGCGCGCGCGCACGCACACACACACACACACACACCCACACACACACATACACGCGCACACACGAGATGAATATCGTGTACATGTATTGTGGTATCACATAGTGCAGGTCATAAGGTGAGTCACAGGACGAAATACAAATGGTTTGCACGACTAGAAACGATAGTCTGCTGACGAAAATGCTACCGTAAACCAAATCATGTTATCATTCATTATACACTACGATTTTGTGAAACAATAGCAGTACCAATATTTTCACGGGCAAATACGATTGCTCGTTGAACCTATGAATAAGTTAAACTACCTCAAGTTCTCATTACTTTAAGTCATAGACCTCAGGGCCGCCGCGTTAGCACGCAGGATGTTTGAAATCATGAACGTCCGAGGATTTCTAAATTTCTATATTTTAAATTACGCAAATGGGTCGGAGTCACAAATGACCCGTAGTTACTTGAAGATTAATATCGACTCTTATCCCGGGCCCTATAAATTCTAAAGACAGCCCTGATTTTGATCTAACACTCGGTCGACCGTATTTTGTAGTCGATCGCCGTACCGGTTATCAAATTACACTGGAGAAACTATCGAATTCGTTCGATACAAGATAATCTAATCAATCACGGTCTAATTTTTTATCCAATTTTTGTCGAACAACTAAGGGCAAATTTACCTAAGAATATTGGAAACACAGGGTGGGGGGATTATATCGCTAAGAAAAAGAGTACGTTTACATTATTGCAAGGTATCACGCTATGCTGAACGTCGCCGAATACGAATTTTTTATTCAGATTAACAGATCATATAGCGATTAGAATTGTTTTTATGCGAGTCGACCGACGTCAGAAATAACTTAACGTTTTATCGTTGGATCTAAATGGGTTTCGCCTGTTACGATGGCTTTTGAAACAGAAAAACGTACCTATGATTTATCACTGCTCCTAGACAGCATAATAACGAGAATCACTAGTAACTGTAAAAGCCACGTTAAATCTTAATTATACACTAATTTTCGTTTAACCTTTCAACGTAACGTTCCCCGCACCCCCTATCTTATCCCGTACGAACAAGTACGCGCCAATCTGATCGTGCTAATCGTAAAACGCAAGGTTCTTTCCCTTCCTTTTTTAAACGAATCCACGTGCTGTTAGTTCGCCGCATCGGTGTAATCAGATAACGTGTATGGCGACCAAAACCAGAAGGTTCAGTTCTCCTAGATAAAAATTTTAGTTACGCCAATGGCTCGCTGTCATTCTCACGCGTTTTCCTTTCAGCATCGGTTACCGGCGCGCTCGCTTCGAGAGGAGGGTGCATTTTACGACGGCACCCGCATACTGCGCCACGTACTTCTCTCGATTTCTTTGAATTTTTCCGTAGCCACACCGAAAATCCACCCTCGCTGTTAAGGGAGAGTATGCACGCACGCAGACACGTACGAAACAACAGGCAAGCGAGGAGAGGCAAGTGTGGAAAAAAAGGGGCATACACACCCGCATGGATCCCGTACAAAACGGTAACCTTACACGAACGTCGCGCCAAGTGTGTACTGTGTATCGATCCCGAGAGTACACGCGAAGACAGCTCTGAGCGCCACCACGTTCTCTCTGTCTCTCTTATCTCGTGGGAGAGGCGCTGTCTCTTGTTGTTGGTCTCGTTAGAACGCCGACAGTTACTCGGTACTGCCGTACGTATTTCGAGCGTGAGCAAAGAAATCACTGAAACTCGATCGCCGACACGACAGACACTCTCTGTTTCCAACGCGACGTTCAGTTAAAAACGAGAACAAGGACGGTTCACGTTCGATGCATTTGCCGGCTTTATACGTCAGTTACGATCAACGAACGATCAAAGAGATATGTCTTGTGGTAATGTTCTTTCTATATGAAAGCGTTTCATAAAGTTGAATGGTGCTCTTACCTTGATTTTCTGTGAATAATTCGAACACTGACACACGACGATACAACGCGCACTCCACACCCGACGAAGGTCCGAGCTCGACTGAGAGCGTTCGCCGGAGTGCGGTGGCGCCACAGCCAATCCCAACGTACTAGCATGCAATTCCATCCTTCTTCTGAAGGTGCAATTCCACTGTGGAGGGGGGATACACTTTCTTCAAACACCGACTTCGCTTAAATTTTGCATAATTGTAGGGGTTCACCATAAACAATAATTTTACGAAACCGTAGCGCGCACTTTTCTAAAATAACAAGAATTTATATTCAAAGTTTCCTTAACGTGTATGATCTGTTTGAAAATAACACATAAATCATGAAGTGGTCTTAAACGCTGCTAAAAAGTGTTAAGTTTACAAAATTGAAGATTACGAATTCAAATTTTACGTCAAACGAAAGTATTTAACTTCGTTTTATTTTTGAACAGTTTAAACCTACAACAAAAGATTAAATGAAAAAATTGATTATCTAATTAACTTTCCATTAAACTGAATTTGTTTTTTAAATCTCATTATTTCTAAAGAAATACGGAAAAATCTCCCATTTCTTTTACAGAAGCATTTGAAACATGAGACATCGCAACACTGTGTAACTTTAATTTAATTTTTTCGTTATTATTTTAAGATATCCATTTCTTTAATCAGTTTTAATTAAAAATAAACAAAGGGGTAGACAAAAACTACCCGGGTACCTGTGAGATACTCACGCGTACCATTTCTTCAGGTAAATTTACAATGGAGTGAAAAGCATAGTGACAAGTTAGTATATGCCCCCGCAACGCCCTAGGTGACGGTTCTTTCTGCGCATTTTAACTATGTACGATTCTAGTTATTTTATAGTCTATGACAATGCACATGCGCTCTTATAATGATCGTAACACCGAAGGTATATACCTAGCGGATAGAAAGTTTCATGATTTCTAATTAGTATTGGCTGCAATATATTCTCTCGTTTAGATTAAACTCTTTTCCTACATGCATATATGTTATAAACATATTTAAAAATGGTTACAGTAAATTTTATATGAAGTATCCGCTTTCAATATCATCACCAGTTATCACTGTTCGTTTATTTTGTCCCACTATGTATATGGTCATGAAAGTAGAAGTAGGTTGTAGAGGAGTTTCATAGCCGTGGTCAAAAATCTTCCTAGGTTGTCCAGTTGCGCGGATTTTGATATTCTCTCGTGGAATGAAGGGTAACAATGGGTCCCGTATTGTCGGCGTTCGAACGAGGAAGGCATTGAGAATCTCTTGTTCAAATAGGCTCAAATATGGCGGACTGCCATCGGCAGGTAGTAGTTTCACAGTTTCGTATTAATTACAGGTGTACAATTTTTAGAAAACCGACGAACGAACAATATGAATCGTAACACATCTTTTCAACGAAATGTATGTACGGTACAAATAAGAGAGTCGAGACGATCTAAGTTTCGTCGGATTGATTCGTTCAACGGGTAAGCGAAACAATTTTCATTTTGACTCGACGTTGCTTTCGCATTCGTGATTCGTGACTCGTCTGTACTCGAAGGTACGAGCTAAGTAAACGGACAAGCTGAAAGAGAAACTTCAGCTTCAATGCGAATGCAATGATCAGATTTTTACTTGGTTTTGTTATTATTTATAAATTGTTTGACAAGTATATCGATAGTTAAATGTATTTTTTTCATATCAATGACGCGACTGTAACGGTGGTAACCGTTATGATTTTACCGATCATGATTTTGACAGTGGCAATAATTAAAATAACGTTGAGCGTACCCGTGTCGTTCTTGTATTATTTTTTCTTCTTCTTTCTTTTTTCTCAATTTTCTTTTTCTACTTTAAATAACAATTATAGTGTTCAATAAATGATTTTTCGTTTTGCCCTATCACAGATGAATGATTTGTATAGGTAATATAAACGTGTATTAACCATATGTACATCTTCCGTTTATTTAATTTGACTGTATTTACGATAAATCTTTAAAAATGTTTGACCATTTACTTTGCTGTTACCTGATACTCAGTTTCTTTTCTGTCGCATTTATATTAAAAATCTTCAAAGTTTGATGTTGAATGATCATATGTTTATAATTTTGCAAATGTTGTATAGATTGAGCTTGATCTAATAAAAGTAGCAGAAATGGATGGAACAAGAGCAGCGGAGGTTCTACCTTTGCTTCAAGAACGTTTGGCTATACTTCCTGGTGGCCGAGATCGCAGGGGTGGACCTGTATTGGTCTTTCCCACCACCCCAAGACGCGAACGTGCAAAACCTGAGGATTATCGTCGTCTTTTGCAGTATCTGTTAACTGTACCTGGCGACGAAGTCAGGGGATTGCGTTTCACTGTGATAGTGGATATGCGGGGTGCTACCTGGGATTCCGTTAAACCTATTTTAAAGGTTGTATTTTCTTAACAATCATCAAAAATAAAATAAAAACTTCAGACGTACATATGTCACATGTCATTTAAAATCACTTGCTTTTAACTACGATTGAGTCAATGTTTCTTTGTTGAAGGTATTGCATGAACATTTTCATCGGTCTGTTCACGTGGCTTTCATCATAAAACCTGAAAATTTCTGGCAAAAACAACGAACTTCGTTAGCCAAGCAAAAGAAATATAATTTTGAGGTAAAAGTCATAGTAGATCAGAGATGATTTTAATCTTTAAAGTACAAGCTTGTCAAATTTGACTTATTTTAGATAAACACCATCAGTTTAGAGGCATTGTCGAAAGTGATCGATCCGTCGCAGCTAACCGCGGATTTAGATGGATCTCTGAAATACGATCATGCTCAGTGGATCGATACGAGACTCGCCGTAGAAGACTTTACGTGGCAAGCTGCCGATCTCCTCGATAGGTTGGACGACTTGCAAGAAGATCTAAGTCGAAACGATTTCGCGGACGACGTGTCCGGCGCGAAGCATGGACTCGATTTACATAATGAAATGAAGAAAAAAATTCTAAAAGTTCCAGTCGAGGAGATCGAAGTGGTCGGTCAACGGTTGTTACAACGTTTCGATAATGGTAAAATGTCTTGATATTTAGTTTAACATTTCCAGAACTTGCTACGATAGTTCTGGTCATTTTTGTTCGATGCATTCGATGATAAAAGACGGAACGTTTATTGTTAGGTATGGCTGGTGCTGGTAGCGAAGGAGGTAGTATCGAAAGTGGCGCGACAGGCGGTACTGACCCGGACGGACGTGCGTTAGCAGCCTTAGTAATTCAACACTTGGATTCCGTACACGCCGCGCAGCAACACCTTCTACAATTGTGGCATATCAAAAAGATGAAATTGGATCAGTGTTTTCAACTAAGACTCTTCGAACAAGATTGCGAAAAGATGTTCGATTGGATTTGCCACAATAGAGAAGGATTTTTGGCGAATTACGTCGAGATCGGTCGATCGTATCAGTTAGCAAAAACTCTTCAAGAAGAGCATAAGCATTTCACTATAAGTTCGATGAACGTTTACGTAAATATAAATAAAATTCTAACGATGGCGAGTCGTTTGCTCGAAACTCAACATTACGCAGCTGGCCACGTGAGAGCTGTAGCTGGTCGATTGGATCGAGCTTGGAAAGAATTTGCCGCGGGACTCGACGAACGTACAGCCGTCCTTGGGTTGAGCGTCGTTTTTCATCATAAGGCGGAACAATACGTCGATAGCGTTGCAGGATGGAGTCAAGCTTGTGATGTTGGAAATATGCCCAACGAAATTCCGATCTTAGAATCTCATATACGACAGCATCAAACTCTTTACGAAGCCATGTGTCAAGCTTATACGGAGGTAATATTTATTCTTACATTTCGTGATACGTATGGATACGAAATTTGCCAGATCGTGCAAATTCTTTTTGTTTCTTGTTATTTCTTTTTCTTCCTCTTTCTTTTAATCATTCATCTTGTGTGCGAACCACACGCACCTTTGTTTCGTGACAAAATGTAATTCTGCTTTAAATAGCGAAGAGAAAGAAAGAGAGAGAGAGAAAGAGAGGGAGAGAAAGAGAAAAAAAGAGAGAATGAAAGAAATTGTTTCTTATAACTCGTGATACTCGTGATTCGTATCGTATTTCGATGTCTTATGTCCCATACGAAGACAAATATATGTACATATATTTATAGTGAAACATGACAATATTTAACAGGTTTATGACGCGTATCAAGCACTTTTGAGCGGTCTAGGCTCAATGCTGCAAGTTTGTCACAGCTTCGGATCGGCGCACGGTACAAACTCGGATACGTTTCACATCGATGATTATGTATGAAACGATTAGCAATTGTTCTTTTCGTAGCTTCTAACCGATGAATATGCGCTTGGTATGCGGGGGTCTGATAGAGAATAATGTCCTTGAATAAATAATTGGGGTTAGATGGTAAGGTTGTTAACTTTCCGAGTAAAAGAAAGGGGATGGATGCATTGGGAATAAATTTCAAGTTGGTTCGAGACCCGTTCTATTTTCAACGTGGATTCCGTAAATCGTTGAATTTGACGAGTATCAACGACGAATAATATTCGTGGCAGATGTTAAACATGGTTTTGGGTAATCGTTATTGTTTAGGTGCATAGTACCAGTAAGAAGCTTCTTTATCAACTGGATCATCTGGTGCAAGTCTGTAATCAGCCACAAGGGATAGACCATACAGCCAGAAAACATGTACGTTTGTTAGCGGTGCACGAATATACATGTGCATGTCTGCAAACTAATCTTTATCGTTTGCTTTTCGCATCGTTTTCCTTCACCGTGAATTTTGTATACGCTTCATTATAGACGTATTTCATTTGAAAACGTATAGAAAAGCACGCGTCATGCTTTCATCCAACATTCTCATGCAGTCTGTAAAATGTGTGCTTATATCGTTTCTTTTTTTTTTTCTTTTTTTTTTTTGTTGTGCTGTGAACGAGTTTTACCGTTTCGGTTTAATCAAATATTTTTATCTTATTTTTCTTTTATCATGAAGTTGACAGTAAGCACGCGTTACCTGATGACTGCCGTAATATACATAAGTAATAACAGAGCAACAATAATAACAATAACAATAATGATAGTAATAATGACGATGATGCATGCAAAAAAATTGAATAGTCATTTAGGTCGCTTTAAGAAAAGAAAAGAACAAAATTGAAATGATCAAATGGATATGGTAATTGATTTTCTCAGAGTCAAGATGGTCACGGAATCGATGGACACACTGGCATGAGTGGAAATCCAGCAGCAGATTATAGCGAGGGTGCGTCGCACGTGTTGGCAGTGATCCATCAAATTTTGGGTCATCACAGAGCATTGGAAGCTCGTTGGCATGCTAGGAAAGTGAAATTACATCAACGGCTCGCGTTAAGGTAATATGTTCGACCGATTTTGTTCGAATGTTTATTTGATCGATTTGCGTATATCTCTGGAGTTTACTATAATCTTGACGTAATTGTTTACAGATTGTTCCAAGAAGACGTAAAACAGGTCTTAGACTGGCTGACCAACCACGGTGAAGTTTTCATTCGAAAGAATACAGGAGTGGGCCGCAATCTTCAAAAAGCGCGAGTCTATCAGAAAAGTCACGAACATTTTGAAAATGTTGCACAGGTAATTCACGGTGATAGATTGACGAACGAATCTAACGAAGAAGGAGTTTCAACTGGTTTTCCTTTTTTCTTTATTCGTCCAGAATACTTATACGAACGCCACTAAACTACTTACCGCTGCTCAAGAGTTAGCTCACACTGGGGAATGCGCGGCCGACGAGATATACGCGGTGGCACAAGAATTGGAAGCACACGTCAGTAGTTTTGCGGCTAGAGTCGAACAACGACGTCGAAGATTAGATTTAGCAGTTGTATTTTATACTCATGAGAAAGAGGTAACCGAAAAGAAGAGGTTGAGACGTAGACATTAGCGAAGAAAACGAAGATCGCGCTTACGTTTATGCTTATCCTTGACAGTTGAGCGGTTGGGTAGACGAGTTACGGCAAGAATTACAACAGGATGAAGTTGCGGAAAATCTGGAAACAGCGGAACGATTATTAGAGCAGTGTGCGCAACATCGAGCGTCCTGTTTGGAAGCTTGTGCGTCGACTATCGTTCAAGGCGAAGCGTTGCTTCGCGAACTTCGAGAGTCTACCGAAGCTCCTGATAGTACCGGTTCCGTGAGTTTCACTATCTGTATTTCGCCATCGATTTTGCTCGATCGACACGAAACGTGCAACCGCGTTTGTTCTCAGATATCTGCGGTAGAGGCTGCGCTCGACAGGTTAGCGGGTTTAAGACAGGAATTGGAAGAATTATGGGCTACCAGGAAATTAAGACTGGAACTGTGTTTGCGGCTGCGTGTATTCGAGAGGGACGCTTTAGAAGCGAGTGGTCAGTTGGAAATGTGGGCACAAGAATTACAGGGACCACCCAGAGAGGGTTCTCCCGAACAACTGCTACGCGTACACAACGATGGGGTTGCTCATATGCAAAACACCGCTTTTCAAGTTCTGCAACAAGGTCAAGAACTCGCTCAAGTAAGAATCACGAATGGACCAACAAACATATTCTTCAAATTTTGTGATAGAATCAGTTATCTGATTTCTATGCGGATTTATATTTAAAACCATCCGAAAGAATTGTAGAAGATGAAGAATTGTGTTACCGTAGGTATTGGAACAAGCTGGTGTTTGTATAATGGCGGATGGACAGCACAGTGCTACGGCTAGAGTGCAAGTACTTTTAGAATTTTTAAACGAAAGGGAAATGGACGCGGAGGATTTAGCCGAGATGAGAAGAGTTCGATTGGAGCAAGCTTCTCAATTGGTTCAATTACAAACCGACGCTACCCACGTAGCTAGTTGGATTCGTAACGGTGAGGCGATGCTCTTAGCTTCTCTGAGAGTTCCGGAAAATCTCCAAGACGCTGAACAGCTTCGTTTGGAACACGAACAGTTTCAAGTCGCTATAGAAAAGACTCATACCTCGGCCGTTCAGGTAAACGCAACGATACCGTTTGTCAATAGATTAGTTGCTCGTTAGCGCGGTAACCGTCGTTACGACTAGACGCATTGATCATCTTCGTGTTTCGCAGGTGAAACACAGAGCGGACGCTTTGGTGAGCGCGAATCACTATGATCCGAAGAGTATAAGAGAAGTAGCCGAGGATGTGACTAAGAGATGGCAACAACTGGTGACGTGCGCGGAGGAGAGGCATAAATTAGTAACTGCTAGCATTAATTTTTACAAGACGGCCGAACAAGTACGTTCCGTGTTGGATAGTCTCGAACGGGAATACAAACGAGACGAGGATTGGTGTGCTTCTGGCGAAAAAGCTGGACAAGTACCGACGCTCGTCGGCAAGCATCAAGAACAGAAGGAAGCATTTTTAAAAGCGTGCACGTTGGTACGACGAACTGCGGAAACATTCCTCAAGTATACGAACCGCAGTCTTCAGTTTTACAGTTACCAGGCGAATAGCGCTGGTTCTGAGAACAAAGTTAAAAGTTAGTTGGTCGTGTTGTTTTATTTCTACGTATAATATACATATATATCATAAAATCCGATCGATTATCAAACAAGTCGAAATAAAACGATGAACTTGATTTCTTGGTTCTTCTCCTTTTCTTTTTTTTTTTTTTCTTCTTTTCTCGTTTTTCTTTTTTCGCTTTTCTTTTTTGTTCGATGTGTTTATAGTCGCGCGTAAAACGCGCGAAATACACGGAATGACTAACGTTCGTTCAAAAGAAATTCAGAGAATCGATTGTCCGTAAAATGTTGTCTGTTCCCGTTGCAGGTATTTTGGAAGAGTTGCTCAGCAAAGAGAACCGAGTGCTCGAATATTGGACGCAACGTAAGAAACGATTGGATCAGTGTCACCAATATGTTCTTTTTGAACGTAGTGCCAAGCAGGCTTTAGAATGGATTCGAGAAACGGGCGAATTATATTTAGCCACGCATACTAACGTTGGCAAGAATCGGATTGAAAATGAGCAATTGCTGCGGGAGCATAACGAATTCAAAGGCGCTGCGAAGGTAAGCTTTGCTCCTATTTGCTTCGAATACCTCTGTCGAACAGATAACCGATGATCATCGTTGATCGTGTTTCTGCGCAGGAAACGAGAGAAAGGGTAAAACTGTTGATTCAACTTGCGGATAATTTAGTGGAGAAAGGACACGCTCATGCAGCAGCGATCAAGCAGTCCGTCGCCGAGGTGGACCAGCGATATAAAGACTTTAGTACGCGCATGGATTGTTACAAAACTCAAATCGAGGATGATCTAGGAATTCAATCCGATGACGGACAGAAGGATCTGTCGATCGATCGGAATTCGGATCCGTTGCTCGAGGAGAAAATTAAAGGGAAAGACTTGAAAGAATTGAACGAGGAAAAAAGGAGATCGGCTCGACGCAAAGAGTACGTTTCTTTCTGCCGAAATACGTATGCATGCGTGTGTAGACTACATAAGGTATTCCTGAGAGGAAGAAGGAAAAACAGAGAGTCGCTATCGTTTCTTATTATTCTCGCGTTATTTTGACAGATTCATAATGGCTGAGCTTCTACAAACGGAACGAACTTACGTGAAAGATTTGGAAACGTGCATTCGTTGCTTTTTGGAAGAAACGCGATGCGGTAAAGGGAACGTTCCATCTGGATTGCAAGGCCGGGAATCGATAATCTTTAGCAACATGGAAGAGATTCATCAGTTTCATAGCAACGTGTTTCTTCGCGAACTGGAAAAATACGAAACTATGCCGGAAGATGTTGGACATTGTTTCGTAACTTGGGTAAGTACGACAGCAAGCGTTGTTGATCGTTCTCACGAAAGATGTTCTTGTTTGATTTCATATTTTATGTTTTAATTCTCGTTAGGCACCGAAATTCGACATGTACGTGACGTATTGCAAGAATAAACCGGAAAGTAATCAGTTGTTAGTTACTCACGGTGGAACATGGTTCGAAGAATTGCAAAGAAAACATCGAGTCGAACATCCGATTGCCGCGTATCTAATTAAACCCGTTCAAAGAATTACGAAATATCAGTTATTGCTGAAAGACCTTCAGGTACGTGATCGAATTAAAGGATTCTGTTTGTCAGTCTGTCGATGAATGTTTAAAGAATATTCGTACAAGTGCGTTTGATTTTTCGTTTGGATCTAATCATTCTTCTCCGACGAACGATACAGGCTTGCTGCCAGGAGGGACAGGGCGAGATAAAGGACGGGTTAGAAGTGATGTTAAACGTGCCTAAGAAAGCGAACGATGCCTTACATTTGAGCATGCTAGAAGGTTGCGACGTGAGAATAGACACGTTAGGCGACGTAGTATTGCAAGATTCTTTTACGGTTTGGGATCCTAAACAATTGATCAGAAAAGGCAGAGATCGGCACATATTTTTGTTCGAGTTGTACCTGCTATTTAGCAAAGAGGTTAAAGATTCTGCCGGGAAGGTAGGTAATTTCAAGGATTTGGAAGCGTAATTGAACCCGTGAAAACATATAAAACCTGTGTCTCGTTGGTCACGATAGGTCAAGTATATTTATAAAAGTCGTCTGATGACTTCCGAATTGGGTGTAACCGAGCATATCGAAGGGGACGAATGCAAATTCGCCGTTTGGACCGGTCGAGCGCCTACCAGCGATACGCGCGTTGTTCTGCGCGCTAATTCGATGGACGCCAAACAACTGTGGGTGAAACGATTACGGGAAGTTATCCAGGAAACGTACTTCAGTTTGAGCATGCCGAAGAGTCCCGCCAAGAAGAGTTCGAGTCAACGTTCCAGCAGAGATCTCGAGGAGTGCGCTTCCCTGGACGACAGTGTCGAAAATCTGGACAGAAATTCACTGGCATCGTTCGGTTCTACGAACACCACGGACTCCGACAAGGTAAGCGATGCTACTGATTCCCTGCGTTATTAAGGGAAGGAGAGAAAAGAAAGAAGGGGTCGAACGGCGTTTTCGCCGCATTTTCGCCGCATTTTCGCGCCGTTTTGTTCGGACACAAGGAAGGACTATGCAGATTATGAACAGATAAACGCAAGTCCGGTTCGTTTACGGTGAACGCCTACGATGAGCAGCAGGCCGAATAGGATGAAAGCGGTATTAGTGGAGCGACGGCGCGCTTTTCCTCGATTCGTCGTTTGACAGAGTAGGGTAACGTTATCGTGACTACGGAGCGAGGTGAGGCGCGAGCGAGAGAGCAGAGGAGAGTGAAGCGGAGGATTTTTGGGTGGGGTTCGAGAATAATCGAAAAGCGAGGAAACGCGCGAGCGAGCAAGCGCGCTGGGACTGCGGTAGCGAGGGTGACGGCGGCGGCGCGTGCACGGCAAGGTTCACGAAGAAATAAAAAAGGGATGGGGTGAAGCGGTGTCGTTCGCGTTGCAAGGGGCAAGGGGCTCGGGGCGAGAATACGCGAGGGCGCGGAGGATGTGCAGCAGCAGCCGCAGCACAGCAAGAGGAGTAGGAGGAGGTTGGTGGTGGTGGCAAAGGCGAGGAAAGAGAGGGCGGCAACGGGAGGGTATCAGGGACGATAGGTAACGGGATCAGTACGGACGCGACGCTTGGGTCGAATGGATCCGTTCGATGGCGAGCGCAGCGAATCGTTGGACGAGTCTTTTCGACCTGTCAAGAAACGCGAATAACCGCATCGAAGAAAGCATGTCGGTCGTACGTTCGACGAGATCTTTGCTCGCGTTTCTAGTTTCTTCCGGCCGGTTGTCGCGTTCGCGCACGTGAATCGAAACGTACGATAGTAAACTGTCATGACGTCACCGGCAGGAAAACCTGCAACGAACGTCCAGAAACCCCGCAGGAAGATCTCGTTACCTTGGTTCCGTCAGAGTTCGGTGGCTCAGCCACATGCAGCCCTCTCGAGGCAGCACACCATCGACACCCCCGGCTCGTTTCAAGCTCGACGCTTGCACCGTCAACCCTCCCTTTCCCAGGTACTCGAGGTACTCTTGTCCGAGTTCGTGAACGTACACTCGCACCAACCTTCTTCAACTTCTCTCGTTTTCATTCGCGCGTCGCGCCGTAAAACGATCGAACCTGCGATCATCGTTCTCGCAGTGTCAACGTATTTCTCGTCGCTGTACAATTACTAATTTTCAGTCTCGACTTGAACGGACGGCACCCGATCGCTTTTCGTCAGTGTCGCGCTTATGAATTAGCATCGCGTGACGAAACCGCTCGGAGTTTACGCGTAAATTTGAAAAGCCTACGCGTTCCAAGTAAAATTAGACGACGTAGTAGGAAACGAGTGCGGTTCGTACGGTGACGCGCGCGCGCGCGAGCGCACATTCGTGTCCGCGTTCCTGTTTGCCTAACCGCATCCGTGCTTGTTCCTGTATCCGTACTACGAATCGTTTCCGTTTGTCCCCGTTTCCTTTCGATTCTTTTAATTGTTCGAAGAAACGAGACTCGCGGTCGATCGTCGCAAGATTACGCATCGGCCACGGGGTCGCGTTCTTTTTACCCGACTACTAACTTTCCTCCATCGATCGTCTCGATACGAAACAAGTCTCCGACTACTTCGACATTCGTATTACGCTTTTTCCTTATGATAACTGAGTTGGGTGCGTTTCGACGAACGCATTTAGCGTCGATTCGTAAGTTTGCTATGATAAAGAGTTGGTAAATTCACCGTAATCGATGTCCTTGCGATTAAACCGTACGTTATCGCGATAACGAATTACGAACGAGCAAAACGTTGCTTTTCGATGTCCGCTATAAAATATGTTATAGAAACGAGGCGTATTCGAATCGGAAGGAAACGAAATGAAGCCGAACCGCGATTCGAGGCCAAATTGAAATTGGCTCGTTGCCGAGTTTGTACGGTTACGTTCGAATCTATGGTTAGATTCGGACGTAAACGCGCAAGTTGCGTACCTGCCGTTTGCGCGTCGATGAACGAATCTCGCGTTAGATGGAAAACGAACGATAAGACGGAAAGATACACTTTGCTAAGCCGACTCGAGGCCGATTCCGTGAATCATGACGATTTTTTCTTCCGTCAACGATCGACGCGTAAGCACCGGGAAGATTCGAAGAGGATCGGTAAAATTTGGCACGTGGAAAAAGGCTATTTTCGTCGATGGAACGCGACGCAAGAGCGTTTCGGCTCCCTGGCTCGAATCTAGAACCGTGATCGTAGTCGGAATTCGTATCGAAACACGGATCGTTCATAAAACCGTCCTGCGAAACGATTTGTCGTGAAACGCGGAAACAGGATATTTTCCATTATTTGCTTTCGTATGTATTATTACGCTTCGATGTTTATTGCGAACAATGCAACCGGTCTATGCTAGGTTTATGCGTCTCGTGTCTGCTGCTGATCTCCGATAACGTAACAATAACTTGAATACACAACGTTATTAACGCTACGTTTACGGACGTCTGTCGTGCAGTTACTTTTAGATGAAAAACAAATATACAACGAATGAAACATGATTTATACAATTATTCCTCGTCTAGACAAATGTTTATATACGTTTCGGCAGGAGCATCTTAATAGTTTCTATAAGTTTAAGAAATCTAAAATGCAACATTTTAACACGTTCTGTAAATGTAGTGTTAACAACGAATTTGACGAACAACTACTATTTTGTAAAATATGTATGTAAGACCAGAAGTCAGAAAATGTAGTGTTTTGTATTTGATAGCGATTGTAAGATTTAATATGCACATACAGATTTTTTATCGAGCAATAATTTGATCGGTACGACAAAACTTCAAGTTTGATAAAAATGTCTGGTTTCATCTACTACCGTATTCGTAAGATTTTTCTTATTAGAACGAGACCAAACATGCCATGCTTCGCATCATATTTACTTAAAAGATGAAAGAAAATAAGTTATTATTAGTATCGGCCGATAAAAAACCTGCAGCGTACGCTCGAATAGAAACACGGTACTGAACGAAACTAGTTTTCTGGACAGAAGGCAGGATTTTTTTTAAACATGTTTGTATCATAGTAAAAGTCCACAACAGAAGTTACGATGTTTACGCCAGGCGTCGACACGTACACAATTTTTCTTTCAAAGCTGATCAGCGAAAGTTATTTTGCGATAAATAAAACGCGCAGCGGTCTAGTTTCGAGAAGGTTTCCGAAAACCGTGTCGAGGAAGTTTACGAAACGGACGGCGTCATGGTACGCGGGCGAGAATGAAAAGCAAATATTCGAATGTCGAAAGAAAAGGAAAGGAAAGAAGGAACAAGAGTTTGGAACGTTTGCTCCGTTATGTATTTTCGGAAGGAAGAAACAGGTGTCAACGCGTGCCTTTATCGGAGGCAGGCTATTTCGATAAAATTGAAATCACTGGAGCTAGAATAATCTATCGAACGCTCCACCGGTCCGCAAAGTCAAAGACAATCGGCCTGCTCTATTCCGTCGATCTACCTACCCTTCGGCTCTGCACTCTCGTTTCTCCTCTCTCTTCTTCGCCCTTATTCTCTTCCCTTCTCTTTCTTTCGATTCATTCGTATCTTGTTTTTCTTCTCCCTCCCTCCTTCGCTCCTCTACTACGAAAAGTTAACGATCACCTACCTAAGCATCGGAACTTCGATACATTCTCCTGACTATACTTGTTTATTTTACCAATAATGTTAACATTAAGACACACGAGTGACTTTTTACCGTGTGATCATATGTTTGTCTTCATTTTAATCGAGAAAAGATATATGAAAAAAAGTCGCTCGTGTGCATCAGGTCTAATAATGATTCGATGTTCATCCGTCGCTGATCAGATACTTTGTTGTTAAAGTTGTCGCTCATTTAACAGCACAGTATCTGAACATCATCAAATCAACCCCAATACACACTTATAATCATGTGTACATTAAATGCATCAGTATAGTATCAGTACCCTTGTACATCAATAACATGAATGATTCCATGTCAGTTCGATGCTATTCAAGTACTCTGTTGTTAAGATTGTCGTTCACCTAACAGCGCATCATCTGAACATCATCAGACCAACTTCGATACATTCTTATGAACATGTACATATTTTAACAGCATCAGTATAGTATCAGTACTCTCGTACATTAATAACATAGTCGATCCGCTGCTCAGGTGCAGTGCTGTTAAGTGAAGTTTAATCTTAACCCTCAATCTCAAGTGATAGACAAGATTGTTCATTTGACCTACCGTTTCAGACCGGCGTAGCCGAAGTGACTTGGGTAATCGCGGACCACTTGGCGGCACCGGGTTCCAGAGAGTTGACGGTAACGAAGGGTCAACAGGTGGAGGTGTTGGAAAATGGAAGTAACGCGAGCGGAGTAAACGCGCCCGAATGGACTCACGTGCGACTTCTGGTTGCTCCGGGGCAAGTGGATCCTCCTCCGGAGGGACTGGTACCCACCAGTGCTCTCAAACAGCCACCGCCCGTCTCCAGCAAGACTTCGCCGTCTAGAAAAACTCCGGTGCAACAACCGCAGCAACAGCAGCAACAGTATCATCAGCAGCATCATCAACAGCTATCTAGCAATCAAGTTCAGAGTACCTCGCCGAGCGGGATCGCATCGGCCGTAGTATCGTCGGCCGCGATCGTAACCGGGGGTTCGTCTTCGTGCTCCTCTTTGTCGTCTTCGTCCACCGGCGCATCGTCGATCGGATCGAATCTTCAGAACGTAGTTGCGCCTCTGTTACCAGACGAAGGTTGGTTGATATTGTTTAATCGCTTGGCACTCGAAAATTTTTAGCATTCGAAATGTCTCCGCATAGGGGTCGAGTGCGAAGGGTTAATGTGATGTCGAGGAAATACAGAGAAGACCGTGTCGAGAATCTTGAAGCGTTAACCTCTTTCACGGTGGTAGCTTGTCGCACTCCGATTCGTCGGGTCAGATCGATGCGACGTACCGGGATAAACGTGTCCTTGACCGGTTGCGTCTTCAGGTGATGCGCCAGCGGAACCAAGTTGCGACGCATCGAGTATGCAGCGGGTGGTCGTTATCCTCCCTTTCGGTTCTCCCGCGAATCACCATTTCGGTTATTTGTTTAAGCAATGCCTAACACCGCTGTATCGGTTACGTTTACGACCGCGGATGCGATTCTTGGCGAAAGAAAACACACGTTTCTTGTTTTTGTGATTTTTACATCTCTTACTCGGTCAAACGTTTTGTCAGAAACTTCGGTGTTCTTAGTTTTTTGTATCTCCGTCACAAGATGAGTTCTAAATAGTTAGAGAAGCAAATCTATTTTTCTGATTTTTCGATGCGACCCGTGTGAACGCTGTAACTAATTGTTCGCTCTTGTGGAAATTACGTGCAAAACAAGCGTTACACTTTTCGCTTTAACCAGTCAGAGACCCATTTTTTTAATATCTTTTCAAAGTTCATCTTGTGGTGGACGAATATCTTAGGAACTTGATCGATCAGAAACGATAGTATTCAAATCCGATTCGTATAACTGAGTTGTACCCGATAGTAATCGATTTCTCTGGAATTTGGTGATTTTATCCGTACACGAATGCGATGTTCGTAACCGTCGTTCGTTCGTCTGTCCGTAGAAAGCGTAATCGCGAACGATGGAAGTACCGGTGCGAACACGAGCTCCCCAGGGAACAAGAGACGCGGGTTCAGCGGGTAAGCGAGCGATGCGCGACGAACACGAAATATGTGTCCGAAGATAAGCCTAACGACCGTTTGCTTTCGTTCGTAGGAGAAAGTGGCTACCCCCGCCATTGCGTAAACTCAGCCAAGGTAAAGTGGAGAAATCGACCGCAACCGCGACTACGACTGCAACCTCAATATTGTCGACAACGGGAACAGCAACGGCAGCGGCGGCGGCGACCACGGTTCCCGATCGCCCCTCGAAAAAGAACGTTTCCGAGAAACGATTCAAATTACCGAGCGGCGCTGAACAGACTCGGGTGTCCGGACCAACCAGACCATCCAGAGCCGCCTCCGTTTCTGTATCGACTTTAACGTCCGCGGCCGCGTCTATGCGCGTATCCGCTTCGGTGTCCAAGGTGGATTACGACGTCGAATTCGTTCGAACCGCTGTCGAGGCGGAAACGGAAGAAGAGGAAGGAGAGATCGAGCAATCGGAAGCCGAGTTAGAGGAAGACGTAGCCGAACCCGACGACGCGGAAGCTTCCACTTATTCGGAACAAAACGGAGCGGACGATGCCGAAGACGAATTGGAACTACCGCCACCGATGAAACCCATCACCGAACCGATACTCGTAGGAACTGCCAACGGATCCACTGGCTCTACCATTCCAACCGAAGGCTGCGGGAAATCTCGAGTAAGCGTCGCGCTTCTTTTACTTCCTTCGCTTTTCCACGTGTCGCGACGCGATACCCGATAACATACCGGAAATGCTTATCGTACGTTTTGGTTTACTTTTCGCAGACGTCCGAACGGTCCACGAAAATTCTCGACGGTGCTACAACGGCCGACTTGGCTGAAATCGAACAGATCGTAAAAGAAAGGATGGTAAGTCGATCGAACGAAATCGTATTTAATCTCCTAGAAGATATTTACCCTCGTGTAGACGTTTATTTTTGTATATTATAAATTCTTTTGGAATTTATCACAAATGAATGTTAATTTTTGTCCCTGCAACAGGAACAGCACACTGAAAATCTGGAGAGACAAAGCCTGATGAGAACGCCCAGTGGTAAAAGTTCGTCGACCGTCGGTATCGGCGATGAAGCCTGCGAGGAAGGGGATTCTTTGTCGTCAGGGGTGTCTAGCGGTATCGGTGGTGCGATTATGATCCCGTCGACGGTCGCGACACCGATGCCTACATCGACGTCGAGCTCGACAGCTACGGCGACAACGACTAGTCCGGCTCGCGTGAATCCAGACCAACACGACCTGGAGAGTACGGCTCTCGCGAAACGACAATTCGTCATCCGAGAATTGGTGGAGACGGAGAAGGATTACGTGAACGATTTGAAACAAATAGTCGAAGGATACATGGCGTTGATGCGAGATCCCGATTGCGAGATTCCTTTACCGGATGATCTACGCGGTGGAAAGGACAAGATGGTATTCGGCAATATAGAGGCGATTTACGAGTGGCATAGAGAGTAAGTTTCCTCGATCTTCGTTTCGTATCATTCAAACGATACGTTTCTTTAATTAATTTACCATTTTACAGCTTCTTCCTGAAAGCTTTGGAACGCTGTTTGGAACGACCCGAAGAACTTGGCCCGCTGTTTAAACGGTATGAAAGAAAGCTGCACGTGTACGTGGTCTATTGTCAGAATAAACCAGTCTCCGAATACATCGTCTCTGAATATATCGACACTTATTTCGAAGTAAGTTGAAAGATGCTTTTGTTTGCATGTTATTCTTGTACCTATACGTTCGTGCACGCTTTTGTTTAGGAGCTGAGACAGAAGCTCGGACATCGATTGCAGTTATGCGATCTTTTGATAAAACCAGTACAGAGGATCACGAAATACCAATTGCTTCTTCGAGAGGCCTTGAGACTTACCGAGCGGACTCAGAGGATTTCGGAAATAGAAGGTCTCAGAGCTGCGGTTCACGTGATGCGCGTCATTCCAAAAGCGGCCAACGACATGATGGATGTTGGCAGACTTCAAGGTTTCGACGTGAGTATTCTTCGATACGAAACAGCTCTATATTAAACTTCTCTCTTTATATTTTTATTTTTTTCTCCGGGCGCGACAGCCTACGTCGCCTACGTCGTTTTTCGAGATGATTTGTTTGCGCTGTTTAGGGAAAGATTACGGCACAAGGGAAGTTGCTGTTACACGGACCTCTTTTGGTAGCAGAATTATCCAACTTACCGAGCAAAGGAAGAGAGTGGCAAGTCTTCCTTTTTGAGCAAAATATTATTTTCAGCGAGACTGTTGGGAAAAAAACGCAATTTACCAACCCCGCCTACATCTACAAGGCTCATATTCAGGTAAACAACGGGAACGAAGAGAAACGAATCGTTTCCGCATGAATATTCTTCTTTCTTTCTCGTTTACTATACGACTTAGAAAATCGGAAGAGCAAACGCGTTCGATAGTACTTATAAGTCGCGTGTGGTCTAATGCTGTTCTGTTACGTAACGCGATCAATTTAATACGACTAAGGTTCGATAATGATCCTCTCGACGATTACGCAGGTGAACAAGATGAGCCTGGAAGAATGTTACGACGACCCGGACAAATTCGTGATTCGATCGACGGATCCTCGGAAGCCTGGCCTTGGATTTTCTTGTAGCGCGATCGAAGAGAACGGGCCGCGAAAGCAGGACTGGGTGGACACGATCACTGCCATCCTGCAAACTCAACGCGACTTCCTCAAGGCGATACAGTCGCCGATTGCCTACCAAAAGGAACTTACCAAAGATCCATTGTAAGCGTCATTCTATTTAACACACTGAATTACACGTTGACTCTCTTTCAACGCTCGTCGTGCGAAGATTCGTTTCAACATATTTTTGTATATTTCGTATATTATATGTATATATATGTATATATATACCGTATATTCCGTATGTATACATATATATATGTATAAAGAAGAAAAGAAGAAAGATACAGAAGCGCCTGTACGCTAGAGAACCGTAGTCGTTTCCTAAGCTAAAATCCGATTTCATCTCCGCTTTCCTTTCGTTCTGTTCCTCTACTTTACCTCACGGTGTATTCTTTAATCACGCTCCACGCGCACAGTACTATCACCGTATTGCGACGCGCTTCCTCTCGTTTGCCTTAACATCGCGGTCTGGGAATCTACCTCGCTATCGCTGCTGAGTGGCTTTATCGCGAGAGCGTCTTCTACTATATTCTATATATATATACACATATATGTACGAGCACGTGGGTTAATATAACTCGCGCGAGAAAGTACGCTATACAAATTTTATTTCTACGAGACTACGAACGCGTTTACGCGAGGTCGGACATTAGGCGAACGCTGATTCTGCCTCGCGATGTCGGCGATACAGATTTCTGTGTATCAGCACTATATATATGTATGTATATATGTATGTATATATATATATTTATATATATATATACATATACATAGCTACCTACCTCCTTTGGAGTAGTTTTTAACGTTTCCTAGAATCGTGTTTGCTATGGTTCTTTGAAACTCGATACTATGCAATGCAATGCAATGCGATGCAATGCAGTGAAGTACACTATTACGATACGATACGGCACGATACAATTGCAATCACGGTACACGATGGTAGAACGCGGTGCGGTACAAAGCGTTGCGTTGCGTTGCGTTGCAATGCGATGCGATGCGGTGCGATACGATATGATGCGATGCGATGCGATACAAAGCGTTGCGATGAGATGCAACGTAGACTAAACGGACTGTTCTTTCTCGGCTATGTATTGGCACGCGCGTGCAGGTGGGGGGTAGGTATAACGAGATGTATCCACTCGCACTGACCGAATCCTCGTCACTACTCCCTTGCAACCTGTTCGGTGAAAATAATGGTGAATAAACGTGTCCGTTGCATGTTTCGTTTAACGCGAATTATGTATTTGTTGGTCACGTGTTTGCATGTACTCTCTGCGCGTGTGTGCGTGTAGAAAAGGGGGTGGGGGCGAGAGAACGAAAACGAAAATAAGACAATTTTTCATCGCAGGATACGAACGAATCGTACAGTTATCGTCGAACGAACGATCCTAAGATCGAGCGACGACGACGAAATTCCATTATTCGTTATTCGTCGTTTTTGATCGTTTCCTTCGTCTTTTTGGTTCAACGAACACGCGTAAGTCGACAGAAAAGACGACGGTGAAGAGAAACGCGCGTTCAAATTCGTCCTGAATACGTATGGTACGAGCGAGAAAGCGCGTAAACGCAAAATGTAAAATATCGTCGACGCGTTCCGCATCCGACAGGTTGACTCACCCCCACCAACAAATAACATTACTGGTTAACGACGTAACCTTGCGAGCGTATAACAATTCAAATAATGTCCGTAAACGCGCGAGATCGAACGAATCGGGGATGGTACGCTGTACATATTGCGCATTCGCGAAACACGACGACTCAAAGCGAAACTAATGACTCGCGAACCGTAAACATTTTGTTTAGAATAAATTGTACATTGGTCAACGTTCTAATTGTGATGCGTCCTTTCCTACGCCTCTTTAACGCTACTTACTTTTCGGTTCACTAACTGCTTGTTTTTATCCTGCCAAGAACAAGGTACTGCATTGACCATTCACGTCCGTACGAAACTTTCGAACGTTCTTCACGACCCACTTTTTTAACCTTCGCACGATTAACGGAACAACAATGTACGGCTAAAATAGAAGGAAGAGAATCTCAAGGATTCGATGCCGCGAGCGTTGATTCGGAATAGACTCTGGTTAAGAGCGCAAAGAGATCGCGTAATTTATAAAATGCAGTGCCGTGTTTGAATTTTATTTATGATTTGCTGGCGTACACAGTCGTGGCGTGAGTCCGGAATCTCCGTGTCGAGGACTTTCAACGATTTCTACGACGATACCGAGCCTGTCTAAGACAAGCGACGACGAAAGAAACGAAATCGCAGCTACCCGAACCGCGACGACGACGACGACGACGACGACAACAACAACGGCGTCTCAACGGTCCCGCACCGCCGGAGTTTCGGATCAGGAACCTTCGCAAACGCCGAGCCCTAGCAAAAGCAGATTGAATTTTCTCGAGGGATTTAAGAGCAGCCTCCGGCCTCGATCGCCCGTTCGCAACAATTCTATCCCGGTGAGCAATAACGCCGAAATTATTCATACTTTTTTACTCTATGCGCGCTATTCTATTTGCCTGTTCGTAATTAAACCTATTGCAATTGCAGCAAAAGGATTCTTCTTTCTCCTCCTCCTCTTGATGCCTGTTGCTACTCGCTCGCTCTCTATCGCGTAATTTTTCCTTGGTACGCCGACGGCTCGTCTTCGTACGTTTTCCACCGAAACGAAACGATGCTACGAAGGATCACGCGATATCGTATCGTACAGGTTGGAACTTTGTCCTATTCGCAACGAACGATGTTACTTTTACGCTTAGCGATTCGAACGCTTTCCAACTATCCGGCTCTGTAAACGTTGCTTCTCGCTATCCTGCTCTCTGTCGTCGACCGTTGATTTTTCGTCGTCATCGTCGTTGTCAGAGACCGTCGCTGTTGCAGCCATCGTCGTCTGTCTCGTACTCGTCGTCGTCGTCGTCGTCGATATTCTCGTATCGCTTCATCCGCCGCTTTTCTCAAGGTAATTTTTCTGGTCGACGATACCGCGATCGCTGATACGCACGTAGTTTACCGATTCCTTACCATGTATCCGATGTCTGGTTTTTTCTCAAAGTATGGCAATATAAGGTGATCAAAAATTCCCTTCGACCGATTGTACGTTCGATAGCGGCACAGATGGCTAAACTTGGCATACGAGTTTTCGTAAACTATCGAACATTACAAGGTAAAATCAGTTCAAGAGCACTTTTCACCACCTTATCATGCTATACCAGGACCGTCCAAATCTCTTATAACCGAGGGCGCTCCAGTTGCCCCGAGAGCGTGATAAAACAGGGAAAGAACATTACGTTCAACCCATTTCACATTTTCTTCTTCTTTCAACGTTCACCGGAGCGAGGATATCTTTTCAGTCGATTCCTTTGAAGACCTCAGCTTCAAGTACACCCGTCACAAGATGAGTTCTAAGAAATTCAAAGAAGTTTATTCTTTTTGCTTCTCGATGTGATTGCATGCGAGAATTACAACTATTCACTCGTGTCGAAAATAAGAAACCTTTTGTTTGATTCACTCACAGTTTCTTTAAGTATACTGGCAGGGCTCATCTTGCAGCGGGCGAACAGCAGCTCCGTAGCAGAAATATTGGACGGTCCTGTGCTATACTGTTTTCGTCTGTTGTTCGTTTTCGAGCGAAGAACCTTTGCAGCGAAAGAGTGGCAAACAAAGTGTGGTTCGAGGGTAGAAAGGGAGACGGTAGAAGGGTTCGGTGCATGGTGGTGATGATGATGATGACGAGGAAAAAGCGCAGGAAAGGAGTTTTCAAAGTTAACCGGGAGATTCGGTAGATCGTTGCAGGTAGCAGAGTAAGATTAACCGCTGATTGGGGCAAGTTACGCGGCGGAGAAGAGGTGGAGATCTCGCGAGTGGACGGTCCAGGACTGATCGTTCGACGAACGATCGGAAGAAAGGAGGAATTTTGGATACCGGCGAGTCTCGTACCGAATTCGTCTCACAGCCGCGCATGGTCTTTTCGGCCGCGAAGAATCGATTCCGAGGGAGAGAACGTCCGTCTTCCGCAGGACGCGCGCGCGGAAGAGAACGGTCCTCCCACGATCTTGACTATTCCGTGTTCGATCAGGGCGACGGCCGGTGGGGTGGCTCGGCTCGTGCTGGAGGCGCGTCGCGTGGAACGCGCAACCGTCCGCTGGAGGAAGGAGGGACAACGATCTAACATCGAGGGAGGCGATCGGCATCGACTTTTCCGGACGTCCGATTCCCTTTCTCTCGAAATCGCTCCTTGCCTGCCATCGGACTCCGGGATTTACCACTGTCGCGTCGAACACGAAACGGGCTCTTGTTCGGCAAAGATTCCCCTTCGCGTCGTAGGTACGTCCCATCCACCCTTACCAGATACTGGGACACAAGCACAATGTTTACAACTTATTAACAATAGCTTGACGGACGTCTAATATGCTTTTGGATTTAAAACAGAGTACAACGATGTAAGGGATGAAACATCGAGTCATTTCAGTCAAGTACATATACAATTATTGTTTATCCTAACAAAAGTTAACATACGTTCCGACAAAGCATCTTAATTTCTGTTATTTAAAATCTTTCTTAAATATTCCTCTAATCAAGAAAATGTAAGATCCGTCAATGTTACGATTTTCGTAAACCTTGTGTTTATAAATAAACGCAATTTATTATTCGAGAAAGTATTTCGAATAAATCTTATGCATATGTATCCTACTGTCCCAGTATTTGGCAGACCTCATCCCACCTTACCGACGTAGAACAATGCCGATTAAGTTGATTCATTTTTCAGGTATCGACACGAACGCTTGGCGCGACGCGATCGACACCGATCGATTGGACGACTCGATCAACGACTCGTCCTCGATGCTGCGCGCTCGTTCGAACGCGGCGAAAGACGCGGAAAGCGAACGGTGCATCGACAGATACCTGGAACTGGAGGAACTGGGAAACGGTAGATTCGCCAAAGTATGCCGTGCGAGGGAGAAGGGATCCGTCCGAGAAGTGGCCTTGAAACAAATATTCAGAGTAAGACAGCGGTTGTCGGTGACCCGTGCAGAGTACGATTTCCTTCGAACCACGTGTCACGACAATATCGTTCGAGCACTCGCCCTGTTCGAGGACCTACCTCAGCCCGGTATCGACACTATAGTTTTGGAGCTGTTAGTATACATTTCGCGCAATACTTATCCGCCACATGATGATATCTAACAAGTCTACTTGTTCTACTTTGTAACTAGATAACTTTCCTTGTTCTAGACTGTATCTATATCGTGTCTGTATTATAACTAATTGTTAATTGTTACCGCTGCAACTACTTTGCTTATGTCAAAAATAATCGCTCTCCTGCCAGGTTCATCTGTTCTGCATTGTGACGAAGTCAGGGTTCATCTTGTGACGAGCGAAAACTTTTTACTATTTTTTTCTTTCTTTTCTTATGTTATGTTATCAATGTTCTCTGTTTCTATACAGGGTGAGAGGTTCCACGTTGTTCGGGTACCTCGGCGAGAAGACAGAGTACACGGAAGCGACCGTTGCCAGGTACACCGGTCAATTGCTGTCAGCGTTGCGGTGGCTGCACGCGCGTAAACGAGCTCATTTGGACCTGAAACCGGAGAACGTTTTGATCGACGAGGAAACCGACACCGTCAAGTTGATAGATCTCGGCGAAGCCGTCAGAGCGGCGCCGCTCGACGAAGTTCGTCCTCCGGCTGATTTAGAATTCGCTGCCCCAGAATCGGTTCTCGGGAAACCGACCGGCTCCTACACGGACATGTGGGCCGCCGGGGTGTTCATTTACGTGCTTCTCAGGTAAAACGAACAGCTATCGATCCCTTTTAACTGGAACCTCCAGCACCTGTGCACACGATCGATACGTTTCTCAACGGATTGTTTTATTCAGTGGCCTTTCACCCTTCTTGGACGATTCCATCGAGGAGACTACCGCCAATATACTGAAGTGTGACTTTTGTTTTCCTGAAGAATACTTTCATGAAATATCGGAGGACGTGAAACGTCTGCTCGAAAGACTGCTTCGTTCGCGCGGAGAAGACAGAACGACCGCTGAAATTTCCTTATCGTCGCCGTGGTTTCAGGTATACTTTGCGAAACGAACGAATCTTCGCAAACAGTTCAGACGATGCGATGTTGCAAACGATACGAAGCTAGTTTGACCGATTACTTACGTTTATATATTCTCGCTGCACGCGTAGCTCATAAACGTATGGAGATTACAACTATACAGCCCAACGCGATGAGGTCTAAACTCGTATCTATAAAAGCATATGTGAAGATAACTTATAATTATAATAATAGCTTAACAATTTGGCAGTTTGACAGTTTTAATTTGTATACATTTCCTTATTCGACATCATAAACTTTTGTACTGTCAGTAATTGATCCCATAATTTTAATCACGTTACGACATATTGTAAGGATTCAAATTAAGTTTTATTTTATAAAAATAATGTTCGTTATTATATTTAAAATAAACTACGGCGCATGCGTACTAGGATTAGACTCGATACTCTTTGTAATTAGTAGATAGACGGGAGGAACGTTATTTTGGTTACTGAATTAATCAAACAACCGCATCGTCTGAATTAACTATACTATTAATTTAGACACTCTTCAAAAGATACGTTTGTTTGTTTCAGGTACCGATCGGTGCAACGATCCCTTCCTCCCGAATGGCTGCCTTTATCGATCGTCGCGCGCATCGATCGAAATCTCGTCAAGAGCGAAACAGTAGTTTTTATTCGTAAAGCTGTATCTCGTTCATAAAAGACACATATATATATATATATATATATATATATATATATATATATATATATATATATACACATATATATATATACATATATTTATTGACAAATAATTTTTTGTAAAAGCTACCGCGATCGAATCGACCGAATGTAAATAAAACTAGCGAACGCGATCGCGACGGCTACCACGTGACCGCCGTTATCACCTATCACCTTTTTGTTATTCGTGCGTTTCGTTTAGTCTATCGCGCGTACAAACTGCCGCGTTCTTCGCGTCTGTCGATACTTGACCTTCGATGTGCCCGTTTGTTCGAATAAAACACGAATCAACGTTGAAATCTACCGATACAGGCTCGTCGTCGACAACGTAGTTTCAGTTCCCATGGAACGACCCTTTCTATTAACTAGCATTACATCATTTCCTTTTTGTAGGGACACGTTACTATTGCGGTACGTGAAATTATGTGCTATCAACAGCAACGCATCGCTCGTCTTCTGGAACAATGACATAAATCAAAATTTCGAGTTATTCGTGTAAAAAGAACTGTTCTTGTTTATTCTTTTTACTCGTAGTCTTGAAAATAAATTCTTGCGCACACCGCAGAAATAAAACAGAATCCCCTCCATTAATTTACATATAGATAAAGACTGATCAAGGACTCTTTCTCTCGTGTTAAATTCAGCGCCTCTCATGAATTGCGCAGTACTTTTCTGTACAATGCCCCCACAAGGGTGATTGTGAATTATTGTTATGTCATTATTCCGACAGAGAAGCAATATATAAAATAAATATATGTATATTCTGATATTCGGCTACATTCGGCTCGTATTTTACGAATGTCGCGTAATAACAATGTACAATTGTGTTAATTTCACGTGACGTAATATTAATGTGTTCCTGTCATAATTTTCCTATCAATGTCCTATCATCGTTTCCCCTGTTCGATGCGTACAAGTCATTATCGTAAATCTGCACATTACGTTGACCTTAACATTGACAACGGATCGAAGTAAATTCTCTTTCCGACGCGATACGTCGAATTTTCCATTGTCTCTTTATCGCGGCGATATTCTTAACCGTTTGCAATGATCGAGCACGTGTTGTTCGTACTCTTCCGACGAAGAGAATGATTTATTATCACAAAGAAGGCAGCTCGCATCTTTCCTGTTTACCGAATGACGACGCATTCGATGAATGCTTAATTCAATCTTGTTCTGCATTTGCTCGTTGCAATCTGGACAAGTCATCGGTTCTCCGTCTGCTCGTTCGTGCTCCGATACGTTGGCTTCCAACCTACTGATCGACGTCGTCGTCCCGCCATCCTTTTCGTTCGAATTCGATTCGAACGTCACGATTATGCTCGATGACGTACCGACAGTACTCGAACGCTCCTCTCCTTCTCCTCCCGTTTCCTCTGCTTGTTCCGACTGAACGAAACGCTTCGGAGACGACATTGTTTCGCTCTTGACTTTTATCGAATGTTCCGATTCAGTCCGAACCGATGCAGAACTGTCCCGATGATTTTTTACATGTTCGGCTAACTGTTCTTTGCTACCGAACGTTACTTCGCACGAATTGCAAGAGTAACGCCGTGACGCGTCCGCTGACAGACATTTTCGTACGTGCTCTTTCAGCATTCGTTTCTCGAGAAACTCTTCTTGACAATGTTCGCACCGGTACGTTCGTTCCCCGTGATGCGAACTTCGATGCTTCGAGAGCAGAGACTCGCTTTCGTAACTGATCAAACAGTCGAGACACATATGACTGGACAATTCGGAGTGATCGGTTAACAAATGCGTCTGTAACTGTCGTCTAAATTGAAATTCTTGCTCGCAGAATTCGCAACGTATCCGTTCGGCCTCGTTTCCCTCCGCTGTCTTCGCTTTATCCTGGTCTAGTTCCGTTTTTTCTTCAATTCCCATCTCCACTTTTACTTGTATTTTGCTTTGTTCCTCCATCGACGCTTCCTCCGTCGACCATTCCGTTTCCATTTTACACGGCATCGTTTCCGGTTCGCTCAACTCGACTTCTATCTTCATTTCTATTTTTCTATCCGTGTTTTCGTCTGTCCCCGTTTGCACTTTCGTCGATTTAACTTGCTCGGAACTTCGATACCTCTGATTGCTCATCACTTTTAAAACGTCCGACCAATCGAGTTCCTCGTCGCTCCGGCATGTGTCCGTGAGCAACGAAAACACGGTGTCACCCTGTCTTTCGTCTTCCCGCGGTTCGACTCGAGATTCGTTTCTTAAACTAGATTCGTTCGTTCCGCTTTTGTAAATTGGCCTAGCGACCGCGTTGTTGCTCGGAATCGAGACAGGCCTCGGAACCGGACTTTGAATGGACGCTGCTACCTGAGCAGTTCTTTGCCTCCCTCTTCCTCTTCCGCCGATTCCTCGGCTACGAGGTCTACCTCGACCGCGTCTGAAAATACCGCGAGTAATTCTCGGAGCACGATCCTGCTGATCTTCTTCTTTGTCCTTTTCTTTTTCCTTCTCTTTCTCCTCCTTCTCCTTTTGCTCCTTTCTCATGTGCTCGCCGAGCGAATAAAGAGGTTTCTTGGGCACGCTGTTCGTTCGCGAGTTTGGAAACACATGGCGCAGAGTGTTGTCCGCGACGTAGATCTGTTGAAAAAACTTGAACGATTGCTCCAATTTGTCGACGCACTCATCGCACATGTTTGTCGGCAATGCATCTTCGTCGTCAATTTCTATTAAAAGTTTCAGTTTCGATAGAAGGCTCATGTCCGTGCCTTTTCCCTTGCTCGTCATACTTACGAGATTCGGTTTCTTGGTAGCGCAAGTTCTGCACCACTGATCCACGTCGAATTCGGAAGGAGCATTTTTCTCTGCGGGTTTATTTATCGATACTTCCTCCATAGAACTGTCCTGACCGTTTACTTGAACTTTCTGAAATTTTACGGATATGTAAACATTGGTAAATACGAGCAGATGCGACCTAACCTAACTACAAATGTTCCGAAAATGTTTACTTTCGTTTTCGTGACTGTAACCATAAAAGTAACGGTTGGTTTTGATTTTAAGTATAACCAATAAACGTTTGACGAGCCATGGTACAACAAGAGAACGAGAGAAACGAAACGAATAAGCAATAAAGGAGACTTACCCGTCGTGTTTTCAAACTTTTCAGTGTTCTCGAAACAGCGCTCCAATGTGGAAAAGGGACCGCATTTTCTTTCAATGTACCTTTGCTGAGATAACAGTCCTCCGTAAAGTGATTGTTACACACGAAAAATTTCATAGATCGTAAAGCGTCCAAATCTCTGCCGATTAGATCCACGTGACCACTGTTGATCAACCATCTCACGCAAAGACCAGTATCACAAACGGGAAGTTCGTGAAGTATTTGCTCCTTTTCCCGGGTGTCGACACAATCGATGTATCTGCATTTGGTTACTTCCTCCATGATACGCGGATTTTTTCCAGCTCCTGATTCGGCGGAAGAACACGTGCAAATACCGATTGCTTTCCCTTTCCAGCAAATCTAATCCCTTCGGAAAAACAGCGAAACCCTAAGCATTTCAGACAGGTTAGGCATACGTGCGATTAAGGCGCGAAAAGCTAAACTAATGCAGCGTATCTGCCATCTCGCGATCCCTTTTTGTATTCTTAAACCTGCTATGCGTCTTCTATGCAATTTCGTCTCTACATATTTCTATGTCGATGATGCGCGTACAATGTTATGTCGATTCACCAGAGAACGAGGTCGTATCGCGCAACTCGACTGAGCTTGAAAGGTTCCTCGCTAATTGTACTGTTCTATTATTATTCGCTCCAAGTCGATCGGTTATATACACAGTAGGCCAAATATACGAATAACGGAAAAAAACGATGACGTAAAAAGCGTACGAAATAAAAGTTCACTGGGTATGATCGTTAGTCATTGAGACCGTCGTAACGACACATGCGCAACACCTTCGCTTTCCAACGAATCAGAGCCAACATGCGCAGAAGGAACAAAATTATTCGTTCGACACCTTGTTCTCTCGATAAACCGGTAATATGTATATAAATATGTAAATATGCATGTGTCGTTATTTTTATGAATTTAACGTATACCTTTGTCGAATGCATATACGATTTCCGTACTTAAACGCGAGGAAAATTACTCGAACTGTTAAGTTATTGCCTAATATTTCGATCGCTAAGGTTATCCACGATTGAAAATATTTCGGGGTATACAGGTATAATATCGCGAAAACGGGAAGTACGACGCGTCGAATTAATTTTTACGAATAATCAGACAGCAACGAACGTCGCACCGATTAACGTAATGAACAACTTTTCGCGTATACATCGACGTTAGTTAATTATTTGTAACAACCAATACGGCTCGAACAAACAACTCGAGCGCTGTCATCGCTCGATCTACTAGTAACGGTTTCACTTTTCCACGAGATAAGTCGCGCGAAACGACGCGAAGAGACGCTACACGCGTCACGTGATAACGTTTTCTACCACTTTGCTAACAGCCAACAAAACAAACAGTTCTTGTGAATTTCTCCTTGTACCACAAACACGTACAAAATGTCACCGAAAATTTCAACTTTATAGGAATTTTTTGTAGAAATTCTGAACCACTATCGAGGATCAGGGGGTAGGAAAATTCGAGAGCAAAAAGAATCTGTACCGTCGACTTTCAGAGTGTAAACGAACAAGTTAAAAGTAATTAGATCCGTTGTTAGCGTCAACCGAACTGCCAAATGTCTGAGAACGTCGAAGAAACGATGGAAGAGGAAAGTTCAGTTACGATGTTGGACGTGCTTCGAGAGGAGAATCAGTTGGAGGAAGATGCTTGTGCAGTTTTAGGCGCGTCCGATGACAAAAATTGCACTTACAGCAAGGTATCGTAAACGTTAAACACGATTAAATGTCGGCGTACCGTAACCGACGATTATTCGACAGTTTCTTGTATTTTCACATATCTCTTGCAGGGATATACTCGGCAAGCTTTATACGCTTGTAAAACCTGTTGTCCGAAATCAGGAGGAGGAATTTGTCTTGCTTGCAGTTTCCACTGCCACGAAGGGCACGAATTGGTAGAGCTGTATACCAAAAGGCACTTTAGATGCGACTGTGGTAATTCCAAATTTGCCGGAAAAAAGTGTAACTTGGATCCGGTATGACTTTGTTGTTTACATTTTTCATAAGTATCTTGCTTTATTACTTTAGAGTAATGGACCTATCACTTGTTTCGTGTTTGGTTCTTAGTCGAAGGATCCGATTAACCCTGAGAATAAGTACAACCATAATTTTGATGGGCTTTATTGTATCTGTGAGAGACCTTATCCGGATCCAGATGACACACTGAACGATGAGATGTTACAGTGCATTGTTTGCGAAGACTGGTATCATTCTAAGGTAATACTGCTCACCGACCTTTCCAACTTTCTTCTCGAGTCGACTAACTGTTTTAATAGCATCTAGAGTGCGAGAAAGGAATACCGGCGGATGACGCGTACGACGAGATGGTTTGCGCTGGATGTATGAGACAGAACGAGTTTCTGTGGGCTTACGCGAGTAAATACGCAGGTAATCGATCCCAGGTGCCAGCCACTTTAGTTCACGTAAAACTAATTTAACGATAGAAGTAATCATAGTAATCATAAGTATTACTCTGTTAATCGTTTTTGAGATAAAAGAGTAATCGTGATTGCAGTTGATATTCTGCAGGCATTGAACTGTGATTTGTAATTGCTGAATTAATGATTAATCCCAGTGTTCGAAACAACCGAGGCATCCGGCGATAAGAAAGAAGAATCGGTCGATATCGAAAAACTGCCCGAAGGATGTACGATGCCACAAAATAATTTTTCGAACCGGTCGGCAACAAAAGGAAGTTGCTTCTGGACTGAGGGCTGGAGAAGCACTTTGTGCGTTTGCGAAACGTGCAAGGAGGTAGATTTGTTTTTCGAATCATTGTACAGTACGGTACTTACAACGTAGTACTTCTCGCCCATACATCTACCGAACGAGCTTTTGTACGATTACAGCTGTACCGAAAGAAAAATGTTATGTTTCTTCTCGATCCAACGGACAGCGTGCACGCTTACGAAGAGGCAGGTAAAATTAACAATCAAGAATCGCGGTACGAAAAGGGTATGAAAGCTCTCGCCTCTTTGGGCCGTGTCGAACAATTAACGGCGATCGAAGGTAAATCAATATATTTAACGGAACGCTAGTTCATCGTTTATTTAATAGATAGATTGTTTCACTGATCGTATACTTTGGCGTTTAACAGAATACAATAATATGAAGGAGCGACTGAAGCGGTACCTGCAAAAGTTTGCCGAGAACAAGAAAGTTGTACGCGAAGAAGATATAAAGGAATTCTTTACGGAAATGGAATCGAAGAAACGGCCAAAGGTGGTAGTACCTACGTATTGCCGTTGAGACGAACGATTTCAACCGGAAGACATCAATCTGTTTTTATTTTTTTATTCGAATATTAGGATCTTTTTCTTAATAGTTTTTGTTTGTCGAATTATTCTCGTGATACTAAGCTATTATTTACGTTTTTACACTTTGAAAATTGTCAAAGTTTCGATAAATACGAAATTACTTGTGATAAATGAAGGAGTTAACGAAAGGAAGGAGATGTAGAAGGAAGAAGAGGAAAAATAAAAGCAAAGAAGAAAGATATCTTGTTATTTTCATGGATTACCAAATTTCCTTTTTTTCATACGTTTTAAGCAAGATCAAGTTGATACTATTACAAAAGAAATACGAAACGTAACATTTATTTATGCGAACGCAAATATTGTCTGGTTCGTGAACGACAATAAAGCATAAGATAAGGAAACGATAGAAAGAAGCAAAGAAATGGTAACGATATCGGAAAGAAATTCACTAGTAGAGGAACTTTACGTTTGAACATAAAGTTTAAGTTGCAGCGGATGTCGGTTCATCGCGCAGTCGTAAAGGTATCACTACGATCGGTTCCGTACAGTTCGGCTTGTCCGTGTAGATGGCCCAAGTTCTCTCGACGCAGTCGAAGATGCCTAACGATACAAATTGGCAAACATTTAATCCGAAATACTATAGTCAAGAAGAAACAAGAAAGGTACCTGTAGCAATGGTCTTCACGTAGTCGTCCTTTTTAATTTCCTGATAAACTCTATACTCGTCGTCCGTTTGGTCGCTCAAAATATTTATAACGTCCTGACGCGACTTAGCCGGTGGATGTCTGCAGATCGCCTCCATTCTCTTTATGCTGCTGTCTATGATAACACCCTCGACCTCCGGCACCTTCAATCGAAGATATCTGAAAACGGACAAATGGCAGAGAAGACAAATCGTAAAATGTCGAGTCATTCGCTCACTTGTTGCAATGAGCCGTGTTTTCTCCGGGGCTGACAGTCAAGATGTTCAATTGAGATTGCGTGGCGTCGGGTTCGCAGGGACCGATCTCGGCATTGTGAAACATTCTGTCCCCTTCTTGCGTTAGAAAAGTCATGTTTACCGAGAATCCTTCGGCTGCTCCGCAACCTTCGTTCCGCAAAATTTGTTGAGCCTCCACGTAATTTTCCGCGGACAACAGCGCTCTGGCTAAAAAGTATCTGGCTACGAGACGCGATTACGTTAACAACAAACTTCGTTCGAAGAAAGTATGCGAAAGAGAAGAAAGCGTACAGAAGAAATAAATACTTACGAGTCTTAGCGGATCTCAAAGTGGCGGCACTGAGAGTATTGATAGCGTAAACGAGACCATGATGGTTGTAGCCCATCGTGTAGCCGGGCAGAAACCCGGCGTAACTCAAGGACGTGAAATTTTCCTCCTTGCATCCTGGTTCGAGCACGTGAGCAGCAACCAGGTACCAGTGGTTCAGCGTCTCGCCGAGGGCGTCCTCGTTGTGTCCTAAAATCTCCTGTTTCGCGACGGTAAAAGGCGATGAAAAACCGGAAATAAGCGTCACTCACGTGGACGCGCATACTTAAAAAAAATCACGGAATTACTGAGTAAATTCATCGATCAAGGTTGTCGGTACCATGAGGGCAACTGGTCCACGCCCGTCCCGCTTACCTGGCCTGGTTGATTACACATGATTGTTGAGCAACCAACCGGTAACTCGTTGCTCTGCACTGTTTCGTTCGCTACATTCGGCACGATGTCGTCTAAATGCATGAGAAATAGCTGCGGAAGAAATCCCGAGATTTATGGTTCGGAAAATTCCCCGAGACGAACTCGATACGAGTCGGACGTTGACGAGCGACCTACCTTGTGGAAGGGAACATCCGCTCCATCGGCCGTCCCTCGGATTTCCCGAAGATATCCCGGGAATTGTTCTTCCACGCATGCCAGAGTTTCTTCGTAAATCTTTCTACCCGTCTCGGTCTCGTAAAGCGGTAGATACGTTTCGTTCAACGGTCGATATCTATCCACGTAGGATCGAATTAGGCCGGAGAAGGTGCGTCCCTGATGGAAAAAGTTGGTCGAATCATGGTCGTATCGCTGGTTCAACGATCAAGCGAACTAGGTACATCGATTATGTCGTCGCTAGTTCACTACGTGTGTGTGTGCAGTGGCGGATATAAGAAAGCTTAAAACGTAGACGCGAGAACTCACCATAAATTTGCAAAACAGAACCGTGTTCTACGATAGCGATCAATTTTGCGTAAATATTTGTATTGTACGTTGTCAAGACTTCACTTTGCATACATACCACATTTAACCGTATACAATCGAAGGTGTTACCTATGACAAACAGCAGCTGTATAATTTCTACTGTTGTCTGTTTCATCGTGTCGCTATAAATTTAATGATAAAATACTTGTTTGAAATTGTTATCTTTCGAAAGCAAAGGGTTAATAATACGATATAAGCTGTCATAAAAGTTGCAAATACTCGAATACGTAACTATTTGAAACTTTATTTTGTTCGCTAATGTATTTCCATCGGGAACAATGTCCCGCTTCGAAGACGTCGCGAATCGGCAATTTCGATATAATTTATGTTTCATGGTCTCGAACGACGAGTTGTTTGTGAGCTTGCATAATGCTAATCGTTACATAATGCGTTAACTCTATCGGAATTATTATAATAGAAGTACGATAACAATCAGAGGTTCGTATCAGTTGCGATTAGACTCGTGATTTCGATCCAATTCTAAATTTTATCGGTTAGCCCTGTACAAGCACCGGCTTACACCACGCTGATCCTATTCGAGTTGCAAACACCATTTTTTGCGGTGAACGAACTCTGTATGGTACATAGATCTTAATCCCGCGATAACAATCATCGAGTTGCTACAAAGTCGAGCGAAGATTCTCGACGCGACGATAAAACAATTAAAAATCGCAGGTAACGAGCTATATCGCGCACACGCGTAATTTAATTGAAATTCGAAAGATCGAGCAGAAATCTTCGATATTATTCGGATCCGTCGAGGATTTTTCCGTGTATTTTCTTTTCCGCGTCGATCGCGATCGTCGTAATTTTCTCGTTACCGATTTACTGGTTACCTAACGAGTTTTTTTTCGCTTCGCCTCACGTACGCGTCAACGCTCGTCGAAACCGTTTATTGGTTTCGCAGTCGCAATTAGCGACAAAGCGCAGAAAATAAGGAAAAAAAAAAAAAAGAACGATCGAGCAAACTACAGAGAAGCCAGAACGGTGAATCGAATCCGATAAAAACAATTGAATTCTTACGATATCGAAACCGACGTCGTAATGAGTTCCTCTGGTATGAATAATGGGAACGGCTTGTCTTCTTCCGATATCCGTGGTCTCGCTGGTGCATGGACCAGAATCTTCCGGCGTTGTCATCCTTTGACTTAGGTGTTGCCTCTTCCAAACGAGCCGCAACTACCGGTGCAGCTAAAATTTCGATATCGTTTCGCTATGCTGCCACGAGTTCGTTATCTCTGACATCTCTCTCCCATGCTCTGTATTCCCCCTACGCTACTCTCGATTTCGTTCATTTCGGTACGCTTCAAGGTTGAAACGCTTTTTCGTGTGGTGAAAAATCGCGTTCCTCGAACCCTTACCACCTTTCCAGCCCACCTTCTCGCATCCGTCTCTTTCCACGGCAGCTTGCGTTCGATCGGTTCGCGTTCGCCGTACGCGAACACGCTGGAGAACGCGAAACGTGTTCCCCCCCGTTCCTAAATCGCGACCTCGCAGCCCCCGTTCGATCCGATTCGATCAGATAGACCCGGCCGCGCGTCGTATCGAACGCGAAATAACAAACTCCGCTTCACACGCTGAACTAGATAGTCACCTGTGCTGTACCACTCAAACTTATTGCCGGTGTCCCCGGCGCGGGAAACGGGCCAATCGAACCGCGGAAAAATCGACGTAGACGATACGAGAAAATCTTACAGAACAGGAGGGAGCGAACATTGGAAGATTCGCGATACGCGGAGCCTTAGCAAGGAAGCGAGCGCTTCCGGCGAACGTACCTGAACTTTAATTCACCCTGGAACCTTTGTTGGCTGTCGCCTTCGTCTCGAGGGAACAGGGATAAGTGGACTCGGCGGAAATTCTTACGAATCGACGAGATCGAAGCGGCCGATTCCAGGCGTCGTGTCGACGAGAATGATCGTCGCGCGTCCGAGGACGGTTTTTACGGTCGGCTTCCCTCCGCTACGCGAAGACCGTGAGTCTAATCTACCTTTTATCGGCTTACGTTCATTTGCGAAGCCGTACGACACGCGTAGCCACCTCCAAGAAACGACGAATTCATCGATCTCCAACGCCTTCCGAACGCGTCCTGACGCCATGGTCATCGGCATCGTGACCGCCATTATGGTCCTTCCGCAAACATCTCTCCGCTTCGTGTTGTATTTCATCTCGCAATGCATCTCGCAATGTTTCAAACAATTTTTTTCTACGGAATTCTCGTTGACACGTTGTCCGACCATCATTTATGTTTGCACTCGAATGAATACTTCAATTCGTTCAATTCAGAGTAGGATGTAAAAGCTTTGCGATACCTAAAACAAAGTATTAAAAGTTACATAGAACATGTGCAAAGATTTTATTATGCATAAAATGTTTAGATTATTTCTCTTTCATATTCTGCGTAAAATTGTCGGTCAACGATGCAACTAAATTAACTTGTATTTTAGATTCCTCGTAACACCCTGCCACACGATTTGTCTGTAAGCACTGTTACCATATTAAAACGAGCAAAGTTAAAATATTAAGCGAAACCTTTATGTTAAAATTCTGTATTGAGCAATTCTTGATTATGCAAAGTGTAATAAAATATAATTTATTACGTTCGAGAAAAATTGATTACATGCGAATTGCGAGTTCAGAAATGATTGCTTGTAAAGAATATTTGCATAAATCAATTTATCTGTAGCCGCTATTGTTAGTCGTACATTATTATTAACCTGGAAATAATTGTTCTTTGAATGCCCGTAAGAATGGTGTTTCAAAACTCGTTCAAGAGGCAAGTTACGCCTACCACTCGTGAAGATTAACGCGTGCAGTTTAAAGGCAATTATTCTTGCGAACGATTATTCTTATGAAGAAATTCCAGAGATCTTTAAGATATAGATTTCCCCAACTATCAATTATTTATGATCTTTCTCGGTCAACGTATGCGAGCTGTTCATTGAAACAGCAGGATTGTAGGATGCAAGGGCAATCGACAGGGCGCTATAATTTAAAATCAAGCGATACATTAGGTTCGCTTATCGCTCACGTTAGAACGCGTGTTCGTGTCACGGGGCCGGTTTGGTCGCTTTTTAACCGTTCCAAACGCTTCAAATGCTCGATCTTATTTTGCAATGATCTTGCACGCGGATGCATATTTTGTATCCTACCGAAACGAACAAGTTTCGTTGCGGAAACTCGAAACGTTGCAGCAACCGCGCGTGAAAAAACGATAGAGCTTCCTGACATCGCTCGGCGTAAAAACTGAGAAATTCGGGGAAAGAATCTGAGATCACAGCTATCCGGAATTCCGATGGTTACGAACTCGAGTAATTAACAAGCGGATTACACGTGTACATAGAATTACGCAAGAACGTTCCCGCGATCTATCTCTTCGCTTCGACGAAATACGATACATCGCTGTATACTCGATTGACGTCTAGATTTAGATTCAGACGATATCCGTAATGAGACCACAGCGTGTATACACCTGTCCACTTCCGACTAGCATAAAAACTACTTTGTAATCTATAAATTGAAAACATTGTATATCAATGACCGACTCTAGTTTTTCTATTTGGAAATGATATTCCGCAATCGTGTGTCTATTATGGTCCAAGTCCATCGAAGGAGACATAATTAAACTCGATCTGTACCCGATTCGTCGATTCACCGATACGTGCCGAGCCATTTACATCGTTTCTAGTTACGTCTCGCATTTTTCGACGACTCCCTCTTGCTTTCGCATTGTCTGTTTTCCTTGAAAAGCAATGGAACTCGAGATGGAAACCGGCGGGAAAGAAAACGGGGACGTCGGGACAGTGAGAATCGGCGGGAAAGGTGATTGAAAGGATAACTAAGATCCGCACGGTCAGCCGTTACTTCGGCTTCTAAATACTTCCCGATATATGAACCAGAGTATACCAACCGTTCGATCTCTTCTACGGTTTCTCGTTGATTCTCCATCCATCGTTGCGCGTGTTTTACAACGCGAAATTGTTCCCTTCGACCGTGTCTCGTTAACGCTAGGTTTACGGAACGTGGCGAAATCTTAGTTATTTTCAATTACACAAATTATTAAAATGCTTCTGTCGAAATGTTCTCCTTCGAAGTCAAAAGGTGACTCACGCTCACCTTTCGGTTTAATACAATTCTAATTACGTATTTTCTGACTAAATCTACGGTGTTACACCGAAGTATATAAAGACACTTAATAAATAGCAACTTCGACAAAATTCTGCGGAGGACAAAAATGTCTTCGAGTGTAAAGGGGTAACCTTTGTCGAGACGAAGAACTGTATAAATTAATATATATTTTATCCGATACATATTTGTCGTTGTACTCTACGTTTAATTTAAAATTGCACATCGGACGTCCGTAAACCTGGCCTTAACTCGAATACCGTGATTCTTCATTGTTGTCGCATAGGATCATCGAACACCATCGATGTACAATGAAATCCGACTGTTCACTATGTATATTCTCTGACAATTTATTAGCACGCGTTTCGAGTAAACGCGTATACGTACATACGTACCCAAATTCGCGCATGTATTCGTATGGATTAGGTACACGCATTCGTACGCTCGTATAACACAAAACAACACGTTTCCGATGCCAAATAATAAATTAACGATGATTTATTTATCAAAAGTACCTTTCGCAAACGTATCATTTATCGATAATGCTTACATACTATGTATTATATTGTATTACGTATGTACGTACGTATGTATATATACATCTATGTAGGTAGGTAGGTGTGTGTGTATGTATCGCATACATTCTATATGCGGTACATATATGTATGTACGTACGTATGTTCTATGTGCAGGTATGCTTTTATATATTTAAATATCTGTACAACTTTTTTTAAATTCCGTTCGTAACATTTAAACGTACCTTACAGAGCAGATATACATTGCAAAATGTACACGTATGTATTACCGTCCTTTTCGCTCTTGGTCAACTTACAAAACAGCTACGCCGTAAACACCGAACCGTCTCTTTTCTCCCATTCCTTTACCGCCCCCTCGCACTTTCCGTCTCGCCGCCGGCCACGCGATTTCTATTCATTTATAAAAGCACGATTTGGTTATAATGCTTCGAAGCGATCGAACAACAATTAACAACAAAATAGCATGGAAACGGGTTGAAGGATCAGGCGCAAGAAACTGTAAGAAGATAGTTAAGGGAAAGAAAAGGAGATCAGGAAGAGAAAATAAAGGAGAAGAAAGACGTTTTCACGTATTTTCGGATATCGCTTTCGAGCGAGAAAACTGACATCGTATCGTTCGATCGATATCCGATTTGAAAATTAAAATGAAAACGCAGAATAAACATAAGAAGAAAAGGCAAGTTTGATTCCGACATAAACTACCGATTCGCGTAGCCGGGTTAGCGGCGGATCTCGGCAATTTTTCACACTTTCCGTGAGACGAGCGTCGCTCGTGCGAGCAACGCGTCGCCAAAACGACCGGAATCGCGACGTTGATTCCGTTCGATTCCGTTAAAGTACACGCGTTCGATGACGACTCAGTCTTATAGAAAAATGTCGCGTCTCTCTATCGCGAAGAACGCCGACGTACGGTTAGTCGGCGTCGAAGCGAGAACGTTTCGTCGCGCGCGTCGAACGCGTTAACTTTTTCCTCGTAAGAACGAAAAGACCGAATTCCCGAGAACGTTCGATTTCCCGGTTGGAATCTATGGAACTCAGGCCGCGGCATGTCTCGCTCGTTGAGCAGCTATTCGTTGACTCCGTCTTAAGGTGCACGGTGGCGATTCCACGTCGATCTCCTTTTCCGAATCGGAATTGTCTAGAGCAGTTTTCCCGGCGTATCTCCAGCTGAGGATTGCGCCATCCCACTGTAATCAATAGTCTCGTTTTTATTAGGTAGGTTTCCGCGGTTGTTAGATCTCTCGGACTCGGTTCCATCGGCGCAACGTCTCGTATCAACCATGTGAATCCAAGTATAACTAATAACTCACGATAGTAGATCGGCAACGATGACTTTAAGGAGAACAGCGCGACCTTACATAACGACGAAACGTTGCGTGTCCGAGAGACTGACTCGATACTAAGCTTCTTTTCATTTGCGAACGGATTTCACGAGTTTCTGAAATACGTACAGACGTAGAAACAATCTCCTGATGAAACGGATGCCAACTGACATCGCGAACGCATCCTTTGTGACCCACTAAGCTACTGACTATCCTGCCAGTTAAAACGTCGTATACTGAAACGAAGGGAAACGTTAAGATCGAACGATCGAGACGTTCACAGTAACCGATCAAAATCATAATTTGTCTTACTTATCACTCGTCCAGCGGCGCATCCAGTATATATATACCTTTGACCCGTTACGGAAGCAGGGGAGAAATGACAACGTATTAAAGTTTGAAGAACGGAGTGACCGCGATACGTCATGATGCTGGTATCGCCTTCCAACATATTCCTCGCTTTGTGCACTAAAGCGAAAAAATGTTACTTTACATCGAGGAAAAGTTTGGCGTCGTAAACGCGTATTGATCGTGCGACAACTACTCACGTCGTTTCGGAACTTTTTGCCATCGATAATCCCAATTTTGGTTCGCCACAGCCTTGCGCGTGTTCTGTTCTCCGTTGTGATCCGAAAAGGCACGCACGTCCCATAATTTAATCGTTTGATCTTTACTGTTCGTGATGAGATATCGACCGTCACCTCGTGGATCGATGTACGTGATTCCGTCCATGTGTCCGGCCAACACTCCGACCGGATGTGGATCTGTTTCGTTGAGAGTTCTTCTGTCCCAGACCTAAACGAGTCAAAGAAAAAGCAAAACAAGGAAAAGGAGGAGAATAAAGAAGAAGAAGAAGAAGAAGAAGACGAAAAGAAAGCGTCAGCGTGCACGGGTCGAGCAGAAAGGCTTGTTTCCCAGGAACTTAATAACGTACCTTGCACAGACCGTCATCGCCAGCACTATACAAAATCTGTGACGCGTCGTCCGCGAATACTACCGTGTTAACGTCGTTATCGTGAGCTTCGATCTAAAAATTGACGGACGATGAGTATCGAAACATCGTGCGTAAGATCGTTGGTACGAACCCTGAACGCGCGTTGATGACATTCGCGATCGTATATGTAAAGGTAACCATCGTTGGCGCCGCTCAGAATTTCCCGTCCATCGCTGGAAAATACGACGGAAAATACGCCGAACCTTCGTTCCTCTGGACACAACGACAACGACTCTTGCGTGCTGGAATCTCCATAAACGGGCCATAAATACACTAAGAACAAAAACATTGAACGATTGGAGATAAATAGGACTTTGACCATGTTACATCGGTAACGATGTATGGTTCATGTACTCACAACACTCTGACCAACTGGAATAAACTATATAGTTGCCATCGGGACTGAATGCAGTGTCCAAAATGCTCCAACCGACATCTCGTGCAGGGATAGTTTTGAATTCTACAAACTCTCCGTCGTGGGTTTGATATAAACGTAGGAATTTATCTGCGAGTCAAGTTACAATGAACAATAAGTAAACGACGCAGGAAGAGAACAATCAATGACTTACCTTGGCTAGCAGTTAAAAAGAATCTTCCATCTTCTGAATAAGAACCGCAAAACGCTTTGGTATTGTATTTAGCAACTTGATGCATTTTATTCGGTAGAAAACTACTACTTATTCGACACCTTTCTCCTGTACTGAAACTAGGGCCCAAAGTTCTTCTCTGTATCATCGACGTCACTGACAGATTACGTTTCTCTGCACTGTCCACGTATCCGCACGCTTGTTTCGTGGCTAGGCTTATTTCGCTTTTCTGAAAGAAACGAAAAAAAAAAAACGCGCCCAAAGAACAAATGTATAAGTAGAAAGTTTAGATATACTCGTATCGCATGTATATAAATAACAAACATCTAATCTGGACGTATTCGGTGAAGACGTAATTCTCGGAGGTTGCGAATTTGCGGCGTATTCCTCTTCCGAGTCATCGTGATCCGAAGCTATGATGTGTAGCTGGCCGCTGCAACGAGAAAACAAGAAACGTCAAAAAGAATCGTCGAGAGACCCGTTGAGGCGTAATGCGAAGAAACGGGAAGAAAGTAGACGGTGAAGGTTAGGTGTTCGAGACGGGGAAATGCTAAAGAAACGAACAAAAATCAAATTCGTCCGAGAGGAGAGGAAAGTCGAAAGCTTGCGGACTTCTTGTAGGAAAACAGAAACGATTTCGAAAATCGAAATCATCGCGTTAATTCGAAAACGCGCAACAGCTAGTAAACGCATATAGAGGTTAGAATTTCTCTCATTCTCGTTGGTTCGTTGTCTTTGTTTGCTTTCCATTCCCCTCTCTTTTCCACTCGGCTCGTATCTCAGTCCATCTCTCTCTATCACGCGCGCACGTACACACGCTCGAAAGAAAAATTCACGACGACGACGTTGAACCTTTCGTCCGAGAGATAACGTCGAACCAACCTGCGTATCAAGTATTGCAGGACAGCGGCGAGTCCTGGATCGTGTTCGATATCCATATTGCGTGAATTAATGCCTCCCATGCAGCCAACTAACGGATCTTATTTACCGTGTAAAAGCAAACGAGAAAAATGCTCGCGAGAGTTGATGGCGTTAGTGCGGTGACTATGACAGTTGAAACGGACGATGACAGGAACGAAGAGCGCGCGTGTGAACTCGAAATCTGCACGGGGAGGGGGTAGAGAAGGAGAAGAGCGGAGAAAGGAAGCAAAATATAGATATTTTTCGATCACGACGCGTGTAAAATATGTTGTCGAAGAGATAAACGGTTACGTTAGCTGCGACGACAATGGCAGTGCGTAGAAATTCGTTAGAAAGGGAAAAGAGAAATACTAGATGGTGGAGAGGTAAACGAGCAGAAAGGTGCGCGCGAGCGACCACGCGACAAGCCGGCTAGTTCGTGAAACGCACGTAAGTTCGCGAATCGTTTTGATCGAACATGGAAATGATGACTTTGAAAAATCGAGTTGGATCGCTTCGAAATGCAGACTGAATACACCGCGAATACGGATAGAAACGAGATCAAGGTGATTACATAGGCGATTTTCATCGAACATTACGAGATCAAATGCGGCGCACATGGCACTCGACGCGACAACGTTACCGATCCTGAACGACATCGTCGCAAATCGCAACAATTTTTAAACCTCGAATGTTCGATGTATTCTGTAATTTTCCATATCTGTTATAATTGCCTCGTTAGGAAGAACATTTCAGACGAATATGTATGTACTTTAATTCATATTCTTTGAATACTTACGGATTTATGTATTGCATATACATGTTCATATCGCATTCGATCCTCTTGCGCGCGACGAACGATGTCGATAACGTGTATCGATCGAGTAAGGAACTGTTTTGTCGGTAAACACGGTAAGTCGGTAGAGCGAAGCGATCGAACAAACTTACCGTACCGGTACACATTTCGATAGACAGAGATCAAGTATGAAAACGGAGAAATTTCTTCTTCGATAATTGACCGTATAATCGTTTAGTTCGAAAAATAATCGATTCGGTCCATTAGACGTTTCGATCGCGATAACAATAACGCTAGCGTGCTTTCTTTCTTTACATTTGTATTCCACAAAGCTGTAATTTGCAATGCGTGATCAGTCCAATTAGCGGCTCGTAAACCGCGAGTCGTAGCTAAAACCGTCTCTCGCTGGTCCTGTCCGTCGCGTAGCTCCCAAAGGAGTCACGCGTCATCCCTTATCCCCTATCCCCTAACCCCTATCTCCTATCAGCGATCCTTGAATCCCCTCGCCCCTGATTCGTAGCCGTAGTTACGGCCACGAGCCAGAGCTATAATTTCCAGGCCAGGCAGAGGCGTACACCCTGGCCAGAGCCGGAACATCGAGCAGGTCGTAGCCAAAACCATAGCCAGGATCGGAGGGCGCGCATGCGTCTTTTTGCCACCTGCTCGCAACTTTCTCGTTCTCCCGTCAATGACAACGTTAACCCGTACGGCAACGTTATCGTCTAGGCAAAGGAAGGGGTCGAAGACGATCTTGACGACCTCGACGTCGTCGAGTATCGTGCCGGCAACGTCGACGACGTTAACGACATTGACCACCTCGTCGCCGATTACGAGGACGAGAACGGCGACGACCACGACGACCACGACGACGTCAACGACGACGAAGACGATTTTGACGGTGAGACGAAAACGAAGAAGAAGACGAAGACGAAGACGAAGAAGACTGGAAAGATATTTAGGGTCGCGAGGAAAAGGAGGAGAAGGAAAGGACGTTGTAAAAAAGCTGGTTTAATGATAGAAAAAAGAGAAGCGGAGAGGAGATCGGTAGTCGATCGCGGATATAATCGCGCGTGAATCGTGCGTCGATCGTGCGTGAACGGTGCGTTAATCGTAGCGTTTTCCTTCGGATTCCTGGCGCGTTCCTGAGCGGCGGGCGGGCGGGCGCGCGCGCGTGCTCCCGTGCTCCCAGCCACCACCGCGCATCGCGCATTACCCTTCTTTCGGTTTCTTCGTGCTTATAGTGCTTCTACGCGAGCTACGCGATTCTCGTCCTCGTCGTCGGCAACAGGTGAGTCGTTTCAAACTTGTAACTGCTTCGCTTTTCCATCGCTCTCCATTTCTTTCTTCCTCCGTTCTTTCTCGTCTCCTTTCTTCCTTCCATCCTTGCGTCCTCCTTCTTTTTCACCTCGTTCTCTTTCCCCAGTTTCACTCGGGAAATCACATTACGGTATTATCGTTTCGCAACGTTACCGGACGAGCAACGATCCATCCGCAGGATCGTTGCGGGTCGTTCGATCGAAAACCGTCGGCTCGTTCGAGTCGATTAACTCGGATTAAACTCGAATCGATCGAGTTGACCCGGCCAAACATCGAACAAACTCGTAATCGCGCAGAGCTCCCTGTCTCCTCCGGAGATAACTTTTTAACGCGAGATCTTTCATTGTCGTCGAGCTTTTCGTTTCCCTTACACAATTGTCCTTCCTAAAATTAAAACACGCATCTGCTCGATTTTGTTCGACGAGCACATTCTTTCCCCCGTTTGGAGCGTCGAGAATCTGATAAATTTCTAATCCACGTAATAAATCGCGAACGTTCTCCGCGAGCGGTATCGACTTAGAGGGTTCAGAGAGGAAGAGACGGATCAATTTTCGCGACGTCGAAAGTTTGATCTGTTTTTCCTTGTTTCGTTTCTGGTCGGACGAGGTCGCGTCGCGTCGGTTCGAAATAATCGCGTTTCGCGCGACAAATTTGTTCGCGCGCACCTAGCACGGGTATCCCGCGGCCTTACGCGCGACATCCGCGGCACGAGATAGCAAGGAAATCGATAAGGAGTTGCGTGAAGAGAAGAAAACGCGATGGAGCGTCGAAACGGTATTACGAAAGCTGAAAGAGTTCGTTCGAAGGAAGGAAATCGCTCGTGGCGTCGCGTGTCGGCTGCGCGTTGCCTTTGTCGGGATCCTTCGAGCTCCGAGAGCGAGAAATTAATCGAATACGATGCGACAGGTGATGCGTTTGGCGAGTAGCCGATCGAGGGGAAACAAGCACGCGATCGCGAGCGATTCGATCGAGCGAGCATCGAGGATCAACGAGCGACCGCCTCGTCGTTATGTTCGCCAAGTCGAAGAGCGGTTCTACGCCGAGCGTTCTCCTCTCGAATCCTCTGCAAAACTTCTACGAGATTGGCAAACAATCGGCCACGGCGGGCCCCGAGAACGCGTGGCGCGTTTACGACGCCTATGGCAAAGCGGACAGAAAGGTAATCCTTCCAATCGTCTCGCTGTTCGTCCCATTTTACTTTCCTTATTCTTTATCGAATGTTTTATAGAACCTAGGCGAACCGTCAGAGTGGAACACATCGCCGCCTTAACGATCTTAGTTTAGTATGCGAACGTAAAGAAGACTGAAAAGCTTTTTTCTTTTGTAAATATTGAAATAGCTCCAAACTGAACTAAGTGGTCTGATGCTCTTTACGACTTATACAGTGGCGGAGATATTCAACAAGTTCGAAATCTTAAACTTATTTTTCGCTGCACCCGCTGCATGAATTAGATTACGCATCGTATGAGTACAGTCGTATCAACGAAATATCTGTATCGAACGATACGAGAATGTCCTAGAACTCGGATTATCAAAATGAAAGAAAATATCTGTTATAACATAGAAGTTACGAGCACTCGCTTACATTTCCTTTTGCGTATCACACCCTCGTTCGTTTTCAGGAAGTGTCGATATTTTTCTTCGACAAGAGATCGGTCGAAAAGCTCTATAAGCCGAAGCGGAAGGAGACGGTGACGGAAATTTTACGGAACGGAGCTCGGCAGATGGAACGATTTTCCCATCCCAAGATATTACAGGTAACGAGCTGCTCCGTTTCTCTTCATCTTTCTTCTTACTGAATTTCCGAGATGTTATCGTACATCCGTAGGCGTACAGAGTCGAAGAATGCGCGGACAGTTTGGCTTTCGCCTCGGAACCGGTGTTGGCTAGTTTGGCGAACGTTTTGGCGTATCAGGAACAACGAGCGAATGGTATCGGACAATCCTCGAGCACCGCGACGAAACAGACATCCTCGACCGCCAGTCATCGTACCGTTTTCACCAAAGAGTACGAGCTGCTCGATATCGAGATCAAGTATGGTCTTTTACAGGTGAGAGTCGTCGAAGAACCTTTTTAATCGAGGCGCTTTTCTCGAACCGACCCTTCCGATCGAGTAAACACGCTCTATTTTCTTATCGGACTTTGCAGATCACCGAGGCGCTGCTCTTTTTGCACGTGACGCAGAAAGTTCTTCACAGAAACGTTTGTCCGGCGAGCATCGTCATCACCAAAAGGGGTACCTGGAAGTTGTCGGGTCTAGAATTTAGCGGTAGGTTGACGATTTTCGCATAAGGATTTCCGATCGTCTTCCTAAGACTTTTCGTACAACGTTTTTGTCTGTTGCGTAGAAAAAGCGAACGAGACGCCGATTCCGTTGCAGCCGTGGACCAATCGCATGCCGAAAATGGCTCAGCCGAATCTCGATTACGTAGGTAAGGACGAAACGTAATTAGGTCGATCGATAGTTGGAAGTCGAAATGCTTTTTGTCATAAATATCTGCCGTAAGTCTTATACCGTAAACCGATTATAGCTCCGGAAGTGCAGCAGAAGAAGCTAGGCGGTTTCTACAGCGACATGTACAGCTTCGGTATGACGATATGCGCCATCTTCAATCAAGGACGACCACTGATTCAAGCGAATCACAGTTGTTCCGAGTACCTGAAGCAACTGGAGAACGTAAGGCTGCAAGAACCGTCGTTTGTTTTAGATCTTTATCAGTTTCACTTGAACTCGAATAACGTTCACGTTATGGGATCGTTTTCCTTCAACAGCTCAATGAACAACTCACCGCCACGTTGCCCCTGATTCCGTTACCGCTTCAGGAGGCCGTTTCCCGACTGCTGCACGAAGATCCGGATAAACGACCGACAGCTCAAGTTCTATCGATGATCAAATACTTCCTGTACGTAACGAAAGCTTCGCCGTCAAACGAAAACGAACGCTCCATCGGAACTTGTGTGTTTCAGGAACCCGGCCGTGCACGCCCTTCAGTTTTTAGACATCAGCAAGATGAAGGACGTGCTGCAGAAGGAACACTTTTACGCGAACACCTTGAAAGGAGTGTTACCCTACGTGCCAAAGGTAGCTACGAATATTTTTCGGGCTAGATCAGACGTGATTCTATGATTCTTTCGACTCCGCAGAAACTTTGGTATCAACATATATGGACGTATTTGCAAACCGAACTGGAAAGTCAGGAAGTTCAGTCGGCCGCGTTGCAACCCGTGCTTTACATCGTTCAAAACAGCACGCAAGAGGAATACGATCGAATCGTGTTTCCGTCGTTGCGGTGAGTAGGCGCGCGTATAATTCACCTCCCACAAGACGAGAACTGGCAAGATGATAATAAAAAGCGCTCGCAATTGGTTAAAGCGGAAAACTTCTTCTGCACACATTTTTGTCACAAGCGTACAATCAATTCCTATTGCAACACGCTTCGGGCAGATTGGAAAACAAGACTTGCAGAGTTTTTACAATTCATCTTGTGACGGGTGCACAATGACTCGATATACACGACTTCGTTTCGATCAAATGTCCGTCTACGGTTCTATTCACTGAGGAAACAAAGAAAAACGTATGATCGCGACGAGATCGTACGGGAAAATGTTCGTGTGCATCGAGTCTAAGGGTTGTCCTAACAGCATCGGATTAACGTCGATATATTAATGAGAGCATCGATGCTCTGTTATTTCCGAAATCAAAATTACGAGAATGTATCGAAGTTAATCAGGCGCTGTTAAGTGTGCAACATGAATCATAAATCATAGTAAACGATGATCGCACGACGCACAGACAGCTGTTTTCGAATCGCAAGTCGGTTCAGGGAACGGTGACCTTGTTGGAGAATCTGCATCTGATACTGAAGAAGACGTCTCGGGAACACGTGGAGACCGAGGTGCTTCCGATGTTGTACGCGTCCTTTGAAAACTCGGTGATGCAGGTGCAGGTAGGTGGACGTCTTTTGATAGTTAACAAAACCAATTTAGCATCAACTAACTGATTCGTAGACCGCCGCTTTCGTGGCCGTATCGAACGTGACCGAGTACATAGACGACGAGGCAATTCGGAATATTGTGCTGCCAAAACTGCTTCAAGCGTTCGAAAAGAATTCGGTGGATCCCCGGATACTGGTGAACGTGATTCCGTGTATCTTGAACCGGCTGGACAAGCAGAAGATCGTCGACTGCATTTTACCGCTGTTGTGCAACGTGGAGCTTCATGAGCCGGAGATGATCGTTCGGGTCGTGAGTAAGTACATCGTGGTCGTTAACTGTTTTTCCGTATCTATCCAAATACCGAGTCGCTTAGTTTTTTACTAATCGATCGATACCGGGTACGGGGTTACGATTCGACTCCGCTAGGAATTTACAGATTAATGCTGACCGACAAGAAGTATGGGCTTACCGTGAATTGGATGGCGACCGGAGCCATGCCTTCTCTTCTCCCTCAGACGATTAATCCGGCGTTGGACCTCGAACAGTTTGAACTGCTCTTCAAGGTGTTGCAAGACATGCTGAATCACATCGAAAGGTGAAGATTGTAACGGTCGTTAGCGGTTCACGTTCACGATTAATCATCTCGTTTATCTTCTACCTCCTTTGTTCGATTTTTGGAACAGACACCAAAGGAATCAGTTGACCCTGGACAATTTGTCCCTATCGAGCCCGGAGAGGTATCGGAGTTTACGACACCAGCACAGCACGGACAACATGCATGTTCCTCCATTCAATATACCGAATTTACGGATCGAACAGCGTAAAACTTCGTCGGCTGAGGATATGGCCAGGAAAAATAGCACTAGTAAGACCGTTTTACCGTTTTGCGATGCATATTCACGTTGGAATGCGTCTTTTAATCGTTTAATCGTTTCGTAGCCTCGATATCGATGACGGCTTCGGCCGAGAACATGGCGAGGAAAAACTCGTTGGCGGGTAAGCGATTCATTATGAAATAATTCTCGACAAAGTAACAAAGATTCGCTGTTACTCGAGAACAGGAGAAACGGAGACGATATTGAACGTGTTTATTGTCGACAGCCATGTTCGGATGGTTCTCGTCCTCGAACAACGACAACTTCTTGAAAGTGACGCCGTTCACCAGCAGACGGCTATCGGACAACACTCTGATGGCGCCGAAGATACGGATAGCGCCGTCCTGCGCGAGTTCTCCGGGTGACACTCGCATGGGAGGACTTCTGATTCGTCGTCATTCGACCACCGGTCCTCAGGACCGACGCGGATCTGGCATAAATCTTTCGCCTCCCACGGTATCGTATTTTTCAAAATAATTCATCAAACTGAGAAAAGATTTCAAATTTTGTGATACATGTACAATTTAATAGAATTTATGATATATATTTTAAAACAATGCAAGGTATGAATTTGCTCAAAGTATCAATAATTGAACACTATTTATTATCGATACTCGAAGTATCGAATATTTCGTTAAAAAATAACGAAACTATTTGGTAAATGCATAACTGGTTCGAGCTCGAGCGAGTCAGCTAACCAGCTGGTTTGGCGCGCTAGAAAGAAGTAATGGTGGACGATGATGTTATTCGATAGGGCGCAGGAATGCCGATCACGAGCAGCAGCGTGCCATACTTGTTTAGCTCGAGTATGAATAGTTTACGCGGCTCGAGGCGCCCATCCGTTTCCTCGACGTCTTCCCAGCAGGGCACCGGGTTACTGCAGCAGGTTGGCTCTAGCATGGTAAGACAACAACCCCCCATCTGCCTCAACCTGAATGGACCACCACCACCATTACAACCACCAACACTCTCTCCATTACTCCAGCTACCGGGACAGCCTTCCCACTGACCCTTCGTTACAGCGTAAGGATACACTTATTAGCTTATCCGACGTCGCTCCGTTTCTTTTTTCCGGAAATTTCGGAATTATCAAATTTTCGAACTTTCGGAAGCGCGACAGACCGTCCATTCAACGATCGTGACCGTGAACTTAACGCATTCGACTTCTCTTCTCGATGAACGAACGTTGTCGCGCGATCAAATTACGGTGATCGTTGAATGCGACGCGTCGCGCGCGAATCGTGAGGGGTTCGGACAATTCGTTGAGCGAAGACGTTGTTTCCTTCCGCGAAGAGGAAAGAGGAAAAGCAAATAGAAGTACGATTTCCCGTTTCTCATCCTTTATTCCAACTTCTCTCGCTTGTCTATGTATACCAGTCTTTAATCGTTCGGTGTTCGTTCCCTCGATCGATGTTACAGATACACGGCTATTTACGTTTTGCGGCTATTTCTAGTCGGCCACGACTCGACTCGATCGGGATCACGATCGTGACCATTCATTTCTTTCGTTTTGCTCTGTTACAGTGCCAATTCTTCGGCAAGTAGTTCGAAGCTCCAGCCGTGATCGCTCGACGAGGAAACGCCGCGGATTAAAAGGCAGCTCCGCGTGATCCTAACGAGCTACTGGTTACCGTCCGTACGATCAAAATCGACAAACGAGAATAATTTTTTAGCAAACCTTGGCGAAGAAAAATCGAAAACGAAGGCGACGGTTATTTTCGTCGATTATCACCGACGCTCTACCATGTACCTTGTGCGTACGCGCACGCACAAACACACACACACACACACACACATATATATATATATATATATATATTATTATATATTTACACGGATATATGGAAATACCTTTAATCGTTAAGATTTGCCGCGAAAGGGTCTTTCCAAGCGGCCTAATCCTGACGTCGCGATCGATCGTCGTGTTCTCGTATCGTTTTAAACGCGATAGATCGTTGATCGCGCGTGTACGGTTTACGAAAGAGGTAAAGGTTATCGGTAAATCGTGCGAACGTATCGCGCGAACGTACACTCGAGAGCAAAGAAAGCTCCACTTGAACCAAGACGCGTTTTCAAACTTTCGGTTACTTTCATTTTCAATCTTACAGTTCTCAATTTACTCGCAGTTGTCAATTTGCAGATTCTCCAAAATCCCTAAATGTTTAGAAGCAAGAGCTCCTCTGTTTTCTTGATCCTTACAGTATTCCTAGAAAAGGCAGATTTGTTCTCGACTGTACCTCGATTAAGGAATCTCGTATCCTGCAGCCGAATCGACCGTACGCGCGCGCGCGCGCGTTTCGAAAGTAACGCTATACGTTCGCATTTCGTGTATTGGTGTTGTATCCAATCCGCGTACTCGCAAGTATCCTTGGTCTGGTTTAAGCGAGAACGGAACGTGTCCTCGTTTTTCCTTGTATCTCGTTCGAGTTCAAACGAGAAGAACTCGTATCGCCGCGACGAGAAATTCGCGGTTCCACGATTCAACGTCAATTGTATGCGAGTCAAGTTTTTCCGATAGTTTTTTGTAAACGCGAAACGAAGACGTTCGTCTTTCGACCGCTGATGAAAAACGATTCGTCGTTCGGTTCGTTGATGAAGAACGATCGAGTTTCAGTATTTTCGTCGAAAGCAACGAACGTCGCTGTTTCGTCTTCTACTCGTTGTTCCATGGTAAAACCGCGATCCGCAGGTGGATAAAACGCAGTCGGAGGTCGCGGTAGGTACGCGTACGGCGTGGAATAATACGCGAGTTGGAAAAATGGTTCGAACGCGATCATCGGCGGGAAAACCGCCTCGGTCGCGCGAAACCGCCGCGGCCGATTCTCCTCTTCATACGTTCGAGCGTATACATATCAAATCCGCGGACCGTTGCGCGCGACCGCGATAATTACACGCTCGAATTCTAGTCAACCCTGCACGCTCGCGCGTACAGGAAGTGCCCTAATTACGGCTTGAATATGGGCTGGTCGAAGCATAAGGTCATGTTACGAGTTTTGTTTTAACGCCACAACTTCCGTACAGTCGAAACGAGCGAAACTTTAATCGAAGTCAAACTATAGACTTGTAGTTCTAAATCCAATTATAATGTGCATGGTCAACGATTGCATAATACCAAATTGACATGACATTTCAACTTTGTTTTACTATTGTAGCTGTGATTAGTTAGTTCCGACTGACGCACCTGACAAATAAATCATAGTACAAGGGAACCAGTCAAAATGAGTCGAAGTAGAATGACTTCATTTGGTTTAACGAGTTGAATATTTTGCAACTAAATCGATATACACAATGATACGAACAGTAGCAATTAATAATATGAAAATAATAATTTCAAGAGAAGTTAAACTTTTCAACTAGAAAGTTGTCAGCCAAAAATTTCGACTGTAAGGGGTTAAATGAAGCATACTATAGACACAATTGTAATCACTTTTGTTCAGCTTATAACATAAAAGAATCGGTTATTCGAAGAACATATTGAACACGTAAAAGTATTTAACGGGCTTTGCCGAAAGAAAAGCGGCATAATTAGAGCACTTCCCGTGTTAGGGTGGATCGAGGCGCGACCGGAAGTCGGAGCACGGTCGGGACAAGATGGACGCGCGTTTAAAGTGCTATAACAGTAGGTAAATACGATTATATGTAGTTGGAAAGAACGGGCGACGGGCGACGATCGACCGTCGTGCCGGACACGTCGCGCGACACTAGGAAACAAAGTGTCCTTAAGGTCGTAAGCCCGGAATCCTCTTTCCGTTCTCTGTGATCGCGATCGGCGACAAATCGCGCGTTACCGAATCTCGGACAATCATGGACAATCATCGCACGAGGTGTGTAAGCGCGGTCACGAACCTTCGATAACGATTCCGATCCGCACGGGATCGGGAAAACACGTCGGTTCGTACGCGGAGGAGTTCGCGCGCTCGTGCACTCGAGTATCGTGGCCGTCGCGAAACGACAATCATTTCGTCGAAGCGTCGAGATGCCTACTTCGCGCTTCGAGCGAACAATAAATCTTTTGACGCGTACCTGCTAATCGATAGAAACGGTCTAGCTAGACAACGGTGTACCTCTGCGAAATCTAGCCAGACAAAAGCAACTTTTGCGCGCTCGTTTTCTTCTTGTCGTCACACATCGTTCTTCCACTTTTCATTTCACCTTTGTTCGTTTAATGCGAATCTTCTTCCATTCATTTCGCGTTTTTCTTCGTTCTTTGTTCAACGAATCTTACTCTTTGTATACCACGTTTTCTATTTTACATCCACCTTTTGTTCTCTGTCATTGGTCGTTCCTGGTTTGTCGAAGTTAACGAATCTCTCTTATCATCCACTACTCGGCGTTTAACTTTTGTTAAACTTTGATGTTACATGTAAGACGTTAATTTCTTCGATCGATGGCGTTCTTTTCGTTCGAACGAAACATAGCCGATTTCATTCGGACGAAGATGACCGTTTTAGCCATCGTTCTAATATTACGATCGCGATGTTTTGTCTCGCTGGACGCCGTTACCTCGACGACGTTATTCCGTGTATACGCGCACGTAAAAGGATCATCGACGAGCAACCCGCTCGATAGATTTTCCGTAGCGAGAAGCACGCGTTCAACGGAATAACGAACGGAACGATTACTCTCTTCGTTGTATGTGTTTCGCGTTTAAGCGTAAGCGATCTACGACCGACCTTTTTTTCCCTCGATTAATAATTAGACCGTTGTTCGATCGTCTCGGTGTAACTGTATACAAATTCGTGTATTATTCCTTTCGGAGGATGTGCAATAATAAAGAACCGACGTACGTCGAGTTTCGTGACTTCTTTCGTGTTCCTGCTACTTGCAATCACTTGCTATTATTCTTTAATACTGTTATATTTAGGATAACAAATTTGTAACAAATTCTTTCGTTAGGTTCAACTCTGTGCACTCGGAAGATAACACACACACACACACACACACACCTGTTTAATACAATTTACATTAAATATATTTTTAACTAAATCTGTGATGTCATGCGATGTCTAAACATACTGAGACAATAGTGACATAATACTATAGAAATAAGTTCAAACAAATTCAGCAAACTTTTCAATTAGAAAATTTGGCAGTCACAACCGACAGTAAAAACACTTTCGAGTGCAGAGAGTTCATGAATATTTTCCTGCATTAGCAAAATTTGATAAATAACAGTATTTTTAATTAAGTTTCAATCGTGCAAGAATAAACTAAATGTTACAGAAACGTGATACTGCCGAACGAATTTATGTTACAATCTAGCAATTTAAGTCTTCAGACTTGTATTTTGGAATTTTGAAAATTTAGGACCTTCACGATACATTTTCGTAGTCGTGTAATCTATATATTTAAGTTTATTAACTTGTTGAGGGTTTAAAGGAAAATCCTTTATACACCTTTTGCTCGAACTCGTGCAGAGTTGAGATTATCAGAGATACAGGTTTCTGATAAAGTTACCAATCCGTGAGCGTGTTCCAAAAGAAAATCAGAAAGTACTAGATATATGATTATAGTCGTAATTATACGCGTTCTCGCCTCAGCGTGGAACTCGGGGAATAGAACGTAGGGGAGGAGCTGAAAGGGTAGCACGAAGCTCGTCGATCCCGAGGGAGCATAGACGCTCGTGCATTCGCGAAGCGTCGAGCAACGAAGAAGGTCGAACACGGACGAGCGTGTAAGTTTCGAGAAACGTACGAGATTGGTGGTTAGCCAAGCGATCGATCGAACATACAAAGAGAGTTTCGACGATCGTCGGAGAAACGACGATGAACGAGACGTGCAGACTCTGCCTTCGCGTCCAAACGCGTTTAACGTCGATATTTAGCGAGGGAGAAGCGTCCGAACGCTTGCGTTCGCGCATTCTGGACTGTTGTCCCGTCACGGTGAGTCCTCTCTTGATCTTTACATCTCTCGATCATTACATAATTCCCTCGATCAGCTGTTCGAAGACGACAGGCTGCCGAAAACGGTTTGCGACCAGTGCCGGAAGAAGCTGGCGATCGCTTACGAGTTCCGTGAACGATGCAGAAGATCGGAACTCGCTCTGCGGTCGCGGTACGAATCCTCTTACTGGAAAGAAATCAAAGGACCGGATAGAGTTCTGCTTCGGGTAAGTTTCACGACGTTACCTTCTACAAAACGATCTAATAATATTTCTTCTCTGTATTCAGGATCGAGCTGTTCAAACTGACATCGAAGGACCGAAGGAGAACGAAACGAGTTCTCGGGAACAGGAAGATCGGAAAGAGGGAGAATCTGAGCGAGGAAGGGTCGAAAGTTGGACGAGGTTCGAAGACCAGGAGTTGAACGATGGAACAGAAGATCGAACAAACCGATCGTTAAAAGAGCAACGAACTAACGAAACAGAAAGCGATAAAAAAGATCGGGGAGGAACCGAAAGTGTCGAGGTTGCGGAGAAACGGTACCTGTGCGACGTCTGCAGCAAGACGTTCGTCTCGAAGTCCGGGCTGCGATTCCATTTGAAATCGCACAATGGCGCGAAGCCTTATCAGTGCGGACACTGCGGCAAAGGATTCGCGATTCCGAGTTACGCGAAAAGGCACGAGAGAATTCACGCGGGCGAGAAAAGGTTCGTGTGTCACGTTTGCAGCGCGACGTTCGCGTCCTCGAACGGCCTCAAGTATCATTTGAGGTCGCACACCGGCGAGGCGAACTATCGCTGCGAAATTTGTGGCAAATCTTTTTATCGACGGAAATATCTGATCGAGCACGGGTACACTCACACGGGGGAGAAACCGTTCGTCTGCAAAACGTGCGGTTCTTGCTACGGAAACTCCGGGAGTTTGTTCGTTCACGAGAAACGATGCAAGACCCGCGGAACGGACGCCGATCTGCAACGACGACGACGGTGACCCGCGTAACGAGTCTTCTCCGATACATTGCCCGTGAGAAAGGAAAGGTCAAACACCGAGAACAGAGTTAACTCTTTATTTAACGATCTGCGATGTTTCGTCGCAACATTATACCGTACAAGTAAATACGAGTGAAACGCAATTCTTAGAACGAATTCGAGGTGAACCTACCGATGTGATATTGTTATCTTGTAATGAAATTGTTATATCTTGTTTTTGGAAATAAAATCGAGGACTGTTTTTGATGAAAGAAGCAAGTACAGACGCGTATAACATAATAGCGCATACAAGTTTACAGGAATAGTGTGAATCTATAAGAATGTAGAATATTTTTTCACATGTGACTCCATGTTAGAAAACATTGAATTTAGAAATTGTATGTGGATAGATTGAATGCTTTTTTAAAACGATGTCAATTATTTATCCTGTATGTGATAATATAGATGAACAGAATAGCTAAACAAAATCATTTTGTACAAATAATTTCTCTGTTGTTCTTTGAATATATACATTCAATGATATAAAGAGTCCAGCTTAAGTCGCAATTTTAAGCTGTACACTCCGTATCACGTTTCTTTTTGTACAAGATGAGTATACGGTAACGGCCAATACATATAAAGATTACATATGTAAGAAATTTTGCGGTATACATATTTTTGTGACTGTCTAAAAAACTAGAAGAATCCAATATATGTACAGAAAAAGTTCAGAATTACGATCTTAATATATTTCAAGATTATCCAGTGATTCCCAGTGAGTCTGTATATTCGCCATTAATTAAAGAGAAGAATGTATGGAAATGAAATCTCCACACATCGATAGGTTGACCAAATTTAACTCCGAAACAGGTGATCGAGGTAGTCGGGCCCTGGTCATAAAAAGAAGTATAAAGTAACCGGATCGATCGGTGACCGAAGGCGACGTCTTTTCACGAATAACGAAGCTCGTTCGAGCATTTACGCGTGTTGGCTCGTTAACTTACGCGTTAACGAGGACGAAGCGTACGTTGAGTGATCAAGATCGATCGGAGTTCAGGTTGGACGGCATCGCTGAAAAGTCTTTGGCATCGAGAGGGAGGTTCGGTATCGGCATCGTTACCGCGCTCGACAGTCGGGATTGCGACGAATCGACATTTCCACGGAGGCGACCGACATCCAACGGTCGCTGTCGGACCGGAACCACGTCAGACCCAACGAATATTTGCCGTTCAGATTGGCGTGCTGACACCGACTGAACCACCATCCGCCATGGTAGTTTCTGGCGCAGTGGGTCGGGCTGGCGTCCATGTCGAGGTCCTTGGCGCTGAAAGGCATGCCGTTCTGATAAGACAACGCGTCGCTCGCGTTTCCACGATAGCCGTAAATCCGCAGCTTGTAGCCGGTTTCCTTCGATTCGACCGCGAAGCGTTCGTACTCGGCCCGCCACCGTTCTCCGTAAATGTCTAACAAGTCCACTCGCAAGCTGCTGCAGTTATCTTGCGTGAGGCGGTGAAGGATCTCGTTGCCGATCCAGTACTCGCTGACCGGTGAGCCGAAACCCACGGAATATTCGTTCCAGCTGCGATCGAAGTCGAGGCTGCCGTCGATCCGACGAGCAACAACGATCCACCCTCTGCGACAGAACGCCAACATCGGTTTGGAACGTTGCTGTTCGTTGGCCGTCGTTCGCAACAGCCTCGGACCGTCCTCGCTCGCGCTCGTCCCCTGATCGCAATTCGTTGGAAGATCGTCGCCGATCAAGTGATATCGATCATCGAGTCGTTCCACCTCGTCGAACGAGACGTTGGACACTTCCGAGACGCTCGATCGGTTGCCGTTTAAGCGATCGATCGCCTCTCGCTGCTCGTCGCTTCTTTCCTGCAGCTTTGACGCGCTCACGCTCAATGCTTGCACCGTGCGACGCAAGCTGCCGAGCTCCTCCCTAGTCAGCGAGAGCTCCGCTGCTTTTCTCGCGGCGTTCGCATCGAGACGCGCTATTTCTCGCTTCGTGGACGAATCCTTTGCGTCGACGGCTTCCTCGAGGGTCCGCAGCCACTCGATCAGCCGCGACCCCAACGATTCGCCGAGCATCTTCGTGGACGTCGCGTTCTCGCTAGCGTTCGAAACCTGTCGGGACAGCTCCACCTGAACTTTCTCCAAGCCGTCCACGCGATCGTTCAATCTGGACCATCTCTCGGTCTCGTACGCGACGCGTTTCTCCAACGCGATTCGTCTCCGCGCCGCCGACGAGACCTTACGCTCCAGACTCTTCAAACGGTCGACGACTCTCGTTCGGTGTCTCTTCGCGAATCCGCTTTGCATCGCCTCGTAGTCCGCTCGCCGATCGACTCGATTCGTTGCCTCCTCTTCTGTCAGTTCCCTTCCGCTCAATTTTTTCTCCTCCATCAACTTGTCTCTACGAATCTCAGAATTCGTCCTGTCCGACGACTCGCACCGCAGGGATTTCACCTCGATTTGCACCGTGCTCAGCTGAAATTTGTATTTGTGAATTAGTACGATTGCGAAGAAGGTAAGAGACGGTAAACAGTAGAGGAAAAGGTGGATCGACTCGAAGAAACAAAAGCGTGGAAAGGAATACGGGCGCGGCGGTCGAGCGAATCGGGAGGGTCGTTGGACAGCTGCGAGGCGGAGGTATACGCGCGAGGCATAAGGTCGCGAGCAGGTGTTCCCTAGCCGCGTCGGTTGGCCGCGTTTCGGCCTAACTCACGACTTATCGTGGCTCACTTCCTACCTACCACTCCCGCAGCTGTCTTGGAACGCTGCACGCTCCACAAGCAAATCTGGCATCCCTTGGGTGAAGTTAAGAAACTTGAGAATTTAGGAATTTGGGGAATTGAAAATTTCAATAACTCGGAATTGAAGAACCGAAGAATTATAGAATTGACGATTCGAACAATTGACAAATTTAAGAATTTATGAATATTTGAATTTGAGAATTTATGAATTTTGGTATGAAATTGCAAACTTATAAATTCGAAACTTTGTTAATATTTTGAACACAGAACTTGGCAATGTTCCTATGATATCCGAATGCGCGACGCGAGGCGACCGAAGGAGAGAAAGAAAGGAAGAACGCGGAATCGTGGCAGATGCGCGATCGATCGGGCACGAGCAGCAGGTGAACGAAAGAAGCGGAGAATGGCGGGGTAAAAAGCGAGAAAAAAATGCGGATTAAGGGGGAAAGCGAGGTTTGGCGGGGATCGAAAGGAGAAACGAACGATCGGGAGACGACGTTACCTGACTGGCGATATCGGCGCAGCTGCGAGAAAGCAGGCCGATGCGTTCCTTGACCGCCGCGATGTCCACTCGAATCGTCCCCAGAACCGCTTCGATCTTTGCGATTCTACCACCGAGATTTCGGATTCCTCTGCCGACTGCGCCAACGTCACCCTTCACCAACGCCAGCTCTCCTCTCAGTCTGGATCTCTCCGCGAGTTCCTCGCTCGCGTTCCTTGCGCGGAGAACCTCCGCCACTTCGCCCTGGAGCTCCGTCACCGCGTTTCCTAGCCATCGCACTCGCAACCTTTCGTTCTTCGCCTCGTTTCCGTTGCCGCCACCTCGCAGGGCGATCACTTCCTTTCTAATCAACAGACATCCGATTAAAAACGTAAACTTGGAAGCTCGGTATAGTCGACGTCTGCCGGTATTCTTAGCTTCTTCCCGTTCTTTGAAAATCGAATTAATCAAAAATGTAATCTTAAACTTAGAGAGTCGATACAGTCCACATTCATCTACTTTCCCAGCTTGCGTTCACATTTTTCAAAAACAGACGACAGTCACCAATTTAATAAAAAATGTAAACTTAAACTTAGAAGGTCGATGTAGTCGACATCCATCTACTATCCCAGCTTGTGTCTACATTTTTTGACAATCATCAAGTTAATCAGAAACGTAAACGAAAAATATGGTCAACGTCCATCGGCTGCACGTCTCGTGCAGTTGTAAAACAACGTAATTACCTGAGTTGTTTCACTTCGTCCTTCAGGACGAACAACTCCGTATTCTTTTCGATCGCGCGCTTCAGACTGCTCTCCAGTTTATCGTAATCCTGTTGACGATGATCGAGCAGAGCGTTCACTTGTTCCCGCAGAGATCTTATCGCGTCGAAGGCGTCGAACGCGACGTCCTCGCCGCGAGTTTCTTTTCGCACAACACCAAGCACGACGAACATGAACCACCAGGACCACACTTCGCGCCTCATCTTTTAAATCGACGAGACCCGATCCACGCGGATTGCTCCACGATTTTTATATCGATCGAGTTCACTCGATCCTTACAACCTTCGTTCGTTGTACAATTTCGAATTTCAGCGTAACGCGCGCGAGGTTCGAACATCGAAAGCTTACTGGCCCAAGCGGCAGCTGCCCTACCAGTTTTATATCGTCCTTTCCATAAAAGGTTGGGGGTAAACGGCCCAGGGAGCAGGTGTTCGGCAACAGTCGGTCAACTCCACGCGAGCGTGTATTGTCTCGTGCCTGCAAGCTGCGCCCTCGATGCATCCTTATACCAGACACACCGGCCCTTTATCCCCACCGTTTCTCCCCCTCTCCCTTTCCTCCTCTTATCTATTACGGTACTTAACTACCATTATTGCTTTGCTCGGTCGTCCCTCGCTTTTCTTCCGCGTCCGTCGTTTCACGAGTTTTTTCTTTTCCATCAAACAAACTTCTTGAAGACAAGAAGAAAAAGAAGTTTGTTCGATGGAACCTCGACGGTATTGGCAGGACCAACGGGTCGAAATGGGTGGGAAAATGACGAACGAAATCATGCGAGGTCAATAATTTATTTAAACAACTTGTACCCTGGTGAAACAGGGTTCTAAGTTCCTACGCTTCTACCGAAAAGGAAGGAACGCGCGTGTCCGTTTTGTTTTGCTAATTCATCTAACGCGACGAATCAAGAGGATATTTTATCCTCCCGCGATACGGCACCCTCTTCGATCCTTATTCGTTATACAGGACCGTGTACGGTAAATGGCAACGCAATCGTTGGCTCGCGACGTGAAAACTTGTATCGACGTATCGTCTAATCTACAGTTTTCTCTGCTCGAGTAAAATCCTATGTACAGAAACGAGATAAAAACGCGTTCTTCCATCGTCGTCCTGCGTCCTTCGCGACTCGTGGTTTCGATTAAATGCCACACTTCGTTCGTCTTCTGTTTCGGGATGGATTCCATGGTAGACGAAGAGCAAGGATTCGAGTCCTTTTCTAACTTTCTTCTCCTTCGAGCTTGAGCCCACCGAGTTACAGGATTACGGTACACCGAAGCGACGTTTCGACGAAACGGCTACGTTGTTTTACGTTTGTGCCGATCCGTAAGTTCCCGCCGGTGGACGATACAGCTTCGGGAATGTTGGAATTTGTAAACTGTTGAACGCGTACTTGCGGATTCCGATGTTCTTCCACGTGTTCTCTCGTCGACAGCCCTCGCTGCAATTGGAAACAATCTTTAATGATATGAAGATAATAAAATATTAACGATTTATTGAAATAAAAATGATCCAACTACCGAATAGACATTATGTGCAACTTATCAAAGAGGAAGAAGAAAAAATGATTAACCTTCGCATACAGTCGAGCGCTCTGATGTATTCGTGTTCGGCCAAATGGTACTCGCTGCTCAAGATGTTCACCTGCTCGAGCGTAACCGACATTCCTGTACGATCCTTTGCGCTTTTACAGCTGGTAAACCTCAAGCCGCGCATCCTTCGACAAATTTGAGAGGACAATTGTAAAATTTCCACGTTTTTGTTTACCTTGGCCTGAACGCTCGCCTTTAGATCGGTCAACAGCTCCGCCAACGTTTGACCAAGCGGCGATCTCGCGCCGACTATAACGCCACCGAGAAAACCAAATACGAAAACAATGCAGCTGCTGAATGCGACTGTCGATACGCGAGCAACCATCTAGTGGGTATTAAGGGTGTTGAAAGCTTACGTCGAGTCGCAGCCGTTTCGCTCGGTAGATTGAGCTTCTTGAATCGTAAATAGTACTCGTTTAAACGTTCATAGTTATCCATGTTACTCTTCTCCTGCGGTTTTGTCGTGCCGAGGCTCTCCGCCAGGGAAGCCATTTCATTGATACCCACGTTGAAAAACACCGGTGTTACATTAAAGGAAATTGTTTGTCTGGAAGACGGAACCAACGGTAGCAACGAATATATCGCGTCTGGCACTGGAAGCATCACCGTCAAACCAACTCGTGAACCAACCACTCGCGGCATCGGTTGCTGAAACGGGACACCGCAGTTTCCTTCCAACCTGAAATACACTCTGATATACTTGCATGTTCCGCTTTAAAACCCGCTATTTTGTACATTCTTTTATTTCGCCATCGATCGTCGCTCGCGATCATGCCGCTTACCTCTGCTCGATGCCGCACCTGGTTAACGCGAACGTTACCGTGTGCAGATCCTCGATCGCGACTGTCATGTCTCCCCACATATCGATCTCGTCGCCGTAATAACTGAGAAGTCCCTCGAACGAAGCCAGCGGACCAAGAGTGGTTAAAATCAACAAGAACATCGGGTCCGGCCTCTGACACCACAGCTTCGCCATTATCCCGGATACCAAACTGGTCAGCTACGATGATAATCGATTTTACCGGTAATTGATCGATGAAGAAAGAAGTATACGAGACTTACCGCCTGGCTGAAACACACATCTCGTCTGTATCGAACGTTGCAAGCTCTCTGAGCCATTTTTGAATCTTCCTGCACTCTGAACACTGAGTGCGTCAGTCTGGCCGTCTTCAATAGTCCGTCCATCGCTTGCCGTAACTTTTTCATACTTGGCCTGAGTTCGCTCGTCCAGTCGACGATCGACGCGAAATCTAAACCCTCGGTGAACTTGTTTCGCTGTCCCGAACTGTTGCTTTTGATCACTCTGGTCATTGAATCGACCGCTTGGCACACTTTTAAAACGCACGAATAACAAATTACATATTACAATTTACAAGTTTGCTTATCCTAGGAAATAGGATACATTGCATCCAAGTGCACAGTTACCTTCTTTGGCTTTGGAGAAAGCCGGCATCGTCTCCGAGGCCGGACTAGGATAGCGTCGCGAATTCGAACGGTCGTCAGCGTTTTCCAGCAGTTTGCTCGACTCGTCGTTCTTGGCGTCGTTTTTCGGCTGAATCGTCACCACTTTGCTGTTCTTGTTACGATTGGCCGGAATGCATTTCTTCATTCCGTGCGATCTTCCCACGCTGTTCTTGTTTCTTAAACGCACAGCAGGACTACTGCATCTGCCGCAAAGAAACTTCACCTTCGACACCAAACACATCACGCTAGCCTCGATGTTCAACTGCGTCAAATCCCACGGTTCCGGTTCGTCGGTGGGTTTATAGTAATTAGCGGAAGGCGAGTTGCACATCTTTTGAGTGTCCAGAAACCGTTTGCAAGGATCGACCTCGCCCTTCGTTCCTTCTCTTTCCTCGATGTCGTCGTCGTCGAGTCGAACGGCGACGTCGTTATCGGTCATGATTTCTTCCGCATTCTCGTCTCCGTTCTCGTTCCCATTCTCCTTCTCGTTGCAATTGTTTTCGTTGGCAGACGCGTTCTTTGAACGCTTCGCGTCGCTTTCAATGTCCGCAGTGTTCTCTTGGACTGTGTCGTCGACATTGTTCGAACTGACTCGCTCCGCGTTCGAACCGTTGCTCCTCGAGGGCAAAGTCGAGTAACCGTTCCTCTCGGATCCCTTTGTCCACAAATCTTGCACGCATTCGGGCGTATCGGGAGTAACGAAATCGTCTAGATCGGGACTCTTCAGGTCAAAGTTCAATTGTTGAGTAATTCGTTTGAAGGGAGACAGAGATTGATTCGTTTTGAAGTCCAAATTGAGAGGATCGTCGATCGCGTTTCCGTCTTCCTCGAGGACCTTGGCGACCTTGTACTCTTCCAAAAACGTTAACGCTTCCTCGACCAAACCCGGATCCCAAAGACTAAGCAAGATTCTGGTTTTAGCGATCATGTCCTCGCAAATCGGCAACATTCCGCTGGTTTGTTTCGCCTTGGCGAGCTTCATTAGAGCGCGCATCGCTTCCACCACGTCTCGTCGAAGTTGTTTGATCGCTTGGATGGCATCGTGGGCCATTGTTATCTTCGACGTCCCTTGATACAGCTGATTACCGCGCGTCGGCGATTCTTTAAGAGCCTGCAACAGTCTAAAACGATTTCGGCTGTTGAACATACGAACGTTGTCGATCAGTAGTAATGCTTAGATTCAACTTCATACCTTATCAGACCTCCGTTTTTACTTTTATGCGAGTGCGCAGTGAACGCCCCGACGGTGATGCAGTCGTAAAATCCACATTTGTTCAAGGTGTCGTTGTGGACCCAAATTCTTTGGAGATGCAGGTTCAACGGTGCAAACTCGAGCGTTCTGTCGTTTTTGCGAGAGGATCGTTTGAAGTAACTCCCTGAGAATAAGGGGCGTGATAAGAGTTGAAAGAGAGCGATGCAAAGTAGAACAAAAAAACAGTAACAGTACGGTTCTAGCTCGTTTACCTTTGAAGGCTGCCAAATTCTCTTTGGCCTGTGAGTAAAGATGCAAAAGATGAAGATGACGATCGAGTAGTTCGACTTGCTTCGTGTGCCAAGGTTCTCGCAGTTCGCCCATACCGGCCACTTCCTGTAGCAGCTCCTTTTCCTCTTGGATCCATATCGCGCTACAAAAGACGGGAAGTAAGGCGTTTCCTTCACGGTTACTCGAATCGAACGGTGATTAGCAACACTGTTGCATATCCCAAACTACGAATGACAATACTCACAGTAAATGTTGAGGAAATTGAAAAGAAAGTTTGCTCTCTGCCATGATCTCATGGACGCATATATCGCCGCCTAAACCGGAATGAAATCTAAAACCAGGAGACAACAGAAGAAGTGTAAGACGAGGGTAGTGTCCCATCAAATTCTATCATATCGCTGTATCATGTACCTGTACGTCTGTATGTACGGATTGGCGAAGAGAAGTTTCAATTGACCTTGATGTGGCAACTTGATCTTCGTCCCCAGTCTAGGCGGCAACGATTGGGACCGTCTGTGCGAAAGTACCTAAAGAGAACAACAAATCCAATGAATTGAAGATGAACTTAAATCGAAAGCGTTCGATGTTTCGTTATCGTATGTACCTGTTGATTCGTTCCGGACGGAGGTTCCTTCGAGGGTGTGCTTTCCGTGCTGTTTCCTCTGTCTTCCGCCTCCAAATTCCACGCATTGATAGTCAAGAAACCGACAGTGGTCGTTTTCGCGGACTTTAAAGGTATCCTCAACCTAGAAGCGTTCGATCGCTAGTCAGAAACGCGCGATAACCGAAGAACGTCGGAACGGAAACGGAAGCGACGCGACGAGGAAACGAGAGTCGCTGGAATTACCTGGGCGTGTCTTGAATCGCGTTCAGAGTCACGATAGCGCTTCCTATCGGGGTCGCAGTTTGACTTACTCGTTCTCTGACGTCGAACGCGGTTATCCGCGTTTTTGTGTCGGTGGTCAAACCGTCGCTGGCTCTGAAGCTGACGGTCGTCAGGAAACCGGGATTGCTGCTTCGCTAAGGGAAACAGGAAACACAGAAATTAGAGTAAATTCTGAATTCTGTATCGTTTCTGTATTGTTTTAGTATCGGTTTTTAATCGGTTCGGAAACGTTTCTGTATTGGTATTATGCTGTTTCTACTTCGTCTCAGTATCGGTTCAGAATCATTAGAGTATAGTTTCTGTATCAGTTCTAAATGAGTTCCGAACCGATTTCGAATGGATCCGATCAGCTCACCTCCACCACCTCGGTCCGCGCATACTTGATCCACGTCTTGGAACCTTTGATTTGAACATCAACCTCCAGAACCGGATTAGGTGGTCGACCATGACCGTCGCAGAGGAGATTGTCGCAAGCCAACGATATCTCGCACATCGGTATTTCGGCGGGATCTGAAAACGGTTAAAAGAGAGAAAGCGGACGTAAGAAATAAGTAGTACGCCACGAGCAAACGAACAAACCTGTTGAAATGCCACGCTGCAGTCGCAGCATTTGAATATCGGTGTCGTGTTTGTGACCGCTGAACGCTTCTATTCGTTGCTGCAACGCCAACAATTGACTTCTCATGCATTCGTAACTGGCCAGCTGAAGAGCCTGCAACCAACTGTCTCTCTCCTCTGCCGAGTTGGCGCCCAACGCTTGAAACAAGCCTCCGTCGAATACTGAAACAGCGTAAAAAATCGTGTCACTCGATTGACGCAAAGTACAACGATCGGCCGCGAGACGAGCTTACCTATGCTGAATCCGTACGGGACCTGATTGCTCGGCTGTTCTACTCGAACGAAACATTGTTCGAGTATTATCACTCCCAACGGCTCCGACCACTGTTCTCGCGATTTGAAATAAAACAACAGATTGCCCCGTAATCTGCACCATCTCTCCAAACTTACTATCCAACAGAGAAAAAAACAACGTTTGCACGCGTTATTCCTTCAACGATGTCGAGGTACCAAGCAAGCGTTACGAAAAGGGAACGTCGACGAAAGCTACCACGTGATTATTTCTTTCTCTACTTGCGATGAAAGCGAGAGAAAATGGGCGGGCAGCAAACGGATATGGAAATTGAAGATGGCTCGCGTTGTTGAAGGTGACGTTAGAGCAGAGGTACGCTTGGCTACGTAGGCTTCCTCTGGCGAAGAATCAATGTATTGTACTTTGCTAGAATATATTTAAAAATTTTAAAAACTTACATTCCCAAATATCCAAATTCTTAATTTTGTAAACTGTCCAATTTTAGAGGTTTGAAGTTGACAAATTTCTCAACCGTCCCAGAGGAAGCCATACTTGCTGTCGACTAACAAAACGCGTGCACTGGACAAAGGGAAACATCTACTTCCAGCTATAAAGCGAAGCAACACACGCACCACGATGCTTTTTATTTCTTAGGTCGAAGGAAAAAGGAAACGCGCGATACGTGCGAACGAAGGTACCGTGACAGATCGCGACAGGCTGACATGCGTCACGCGTATTTTACGGAGACAGAATTCGATGTCGCATCGAAGAGTAAGCGTGCTGCGACTAGCATGCGGTTAAATGCGATCTAAAATTTACGATCGGAAGAAAAATCGTGTTTTGTCGAACGAAGCGAGTTACTCGGACCCTGTTACGTTATGAAAAAGAAGTAAATACATATAGAGGTGAATAGGCAGGCGTGATAGTAAGCGAGTTGACAAACGTGGAAATGTATCGCGTTCGTCGAACGCGAAGCGTTTCTTCGACGTAACGTTCAGCGCGCGTCGAAGGAACAGCCGTCGAGGTAAAGATCGCGATTCGATCCAGTTGACGAGAATAAAAGCGTGTTAATCGCGACAGACCGAGTTAAAAGACAGCGAGGGAAACGAATTCTGTGTGGAAACAAAAAAAATTCGGATATACCTTTACTCGTACTGGCTGTAACGCAACTGAAGTCTCGGAGTGTCTTATGCGTTTTTCCCTTTTGACATTTGTTGTCAGATTTTTTACCTGTACCTGCAAATTATACGTAGCTACGGGTAGCTTTTAACTTGCACCGAAATCTGAACGCAATCGGACGTGGCTTTTTCTCGCGTGTCCGTGCTTCCAATTAAGATCACGATTACGATTACAACGTACACCATGTTAACGACTAGTTTACTCGTTTACGCCTACGTAAAATGTTCCGCTTCGAATCTCGAACGCGAACGTTGCGTCGCGATGTACGTACAGAACGGCGTAAAAAGACGAACGCAAAAAACGTCCTCTCTTTCGCTTACTTATTCTTCGTTCCGTGTAACGCGACGTTCTTTGCTCGCCTAATCGAATCGAGACCATGCACGCATCCGAACAGATGGGAAACAGGCTGACAGAGTTTCGACCGATCGTTACGAACATTCGAAGGCATGCTCTATTCGCGTTTACCGGATGCACCGCGATCTTTCAAACAGAAGAAAAAAGGAAAAGTATCTGACGATTCTACGATACATACTCGATAATATACGTATTATGCAAGCTACGACGAAAGTCTGAGCTGATACATATAAATGATTCAAATGTCACGTGTACAGAGTGTTCTTTGCAACTATTTGACATCCCGAATTCATAATGATAGCGTGGGATTAACGGAAGACTTTCATTACGTATAGAACGTACTTACGCCACGAATTTGCATTTATGAAAAACGAAATGACGCAAGTACGAAATTGTAACAGTTGCACTACAAAATAGGGAAATAACGTAATAACAATTGCATTCGGGATGTTTCGTAGATGTTTCGACACCCTATACGCGAAAGATTGACACGGGAACTCGACAAATTCTTCGTATTCGACGCGAACATAGTTGCACGTTTTGTTCGCGTTCGGCTTCTACAACAAGATCTCGACGCTCGTCGATTCCTCGATATCGTTTTAAAAAATATCAAATTGAGCGGTAGCGAAGCTCGAACTGCGATCTCGATCTCGAACTCGATCTTCGACGATCGAAGATGCAGCGCCTTGTAAACCGGTGAACGCGGACGAGCGTCCAATTACGACGGAACCGTTTCGAGTTTCACGAGAATCTATTAGTCGTCGTTGTCTGTCATCGTCTTCCTGTTCGTATTTTGATGATGGGCTCTACATTAAACAAAAGACGAAGAATTTGCGTATCACGTGAGTTTATTGTCAAGGATCAGACATTTACAATTTAAATTTTAGACGAAGGAAAAACATGCGTCGGTCAGAGAGCGGTAAAATACATGTACGATCAATCGGTTAAAAAGTAGGCGAACAGTCTCGCGTAAACGAATCGTTTGTACATACATACATATGTATTTGCCAAGGTTTGAATCACTCACTCTCGGATCTGCGAAAGAAGCCTTCTTGTCGTTCGCGTACGTACAATATACCCTCTTTCTCGAATTTCTGCGAAGGTTGCGTAGCCAGGGTCAACAGTTCTTGCTTGTTGAATCGCATTTCGGAATCGTACTATCGGCGGTTACACCCACGTTCTTCGTGATCACGTACTTATCCTTCCTCTTATCTGCCAACAAGTAGCGGTTAGTAACACGCGCGTTAGGTTTTACCGCAATACAGTGTATTATTGGCGAAACAGCCGATAAATCGGTAAACGACGAATACGTCTGTACAAGCGATTTCATCGAACGCGCCTGTCACGTTCAATCTACCAGATCTCTAACCTATTCCTTCTTCTTGTTCCATTCGCCTTGCGCTTTTTCACTCCCACCACCCACCACCCATCACCCACCTCTCGCCCCGACGTTTACACGCGCGCGCAAACATACCTTCTTTCTTTCTCTTTCACGCACGTTTCCCACTTTTCGTTCAATTGTATTTACCGCTATCGTACATTTTGGAAATTTCACCACCGAAGTAAGATAAAAATGATCAAAACTTTATAACTGAAACGAGGAGAAGTTACGGAAAATTAAATCAACACAATCTATCGCGCAGCAACGAACCTCCACGGCCGTAATATTCTCCGACGTTTTTTTAAACGGTCTTCCAAGCTTCCAAGCACTTTTTCTCCTCACGAGTCGTTCTATCGAACACATTTCGCGTTTCTGTTGTCATGATATAAAATCTTGCTATAAAAACGACTGACGTTGTTTCGATCGTGTCACGAAGACCGTGCCCGTGCGCTTTAGCCCCAAGCGAATAGGGAACATGTACGAGTTAATCGCGCACCCGACTTAAACCACGGAAAAATGATGAATACCGTATAAGAAAGATTGTCCATTAAACGATAAATTATCGTATACCATGTTTTGTGTTGTTCGACGGACGATATTTGACTAGATGTAAATCTACAGCGACAAAAGTAGCGATCGTGGTCGTGAACGTCACTGTCACTTTGCATCGTTCGTCGTCGCCAGTCGGGTTTTTTCGTACAATTCCGAAAATTTCCGATTAGTACCGAGCATCGCCGAATACTTCCGATGTACCACGACCGACAATAAATAGCAGACGAGTAAACGTTACGTATTTTTCATTATTGTTTCGATAATTGAACATGACGGCAGTTAATTTTGAAAATTAAACTTTATCAATATTAATCGTTTTCCGTCTACGTCCATTCATTCCATTTGGATTCTTCTTTTCAGCAGAACATTGTGTTTCCAATCACTAAAATTGGTCTCACAATTGTATTTATGGTTCTCACTTGAATTGAAATAAAACTCGAGAGTGTCCTGTATATTGTATATCAAATTGCGCGGTATAGCTAAAGCATCATGGAATCGTTTCTGCAGACATCAAAAACAATCCTGGTAAATACACATTTGTTTCTAAAGTTTTGTTTCAGCGAAACATCGCGTTATATAGGTTCATATTTTACGTGCTCCTTCGATTCATTCTAACCGCGAATTGTTTTTCAATTGAAAACCGACAAAGAGAAGAATGAACTAATAGCCCAGAGTAATTGATTTCTCATTTACATACAAACAACAAAATGTTCATCGACGTCGTTGACGGATCTGAATACATTATGCGGTGATCAAATATAACTGGGTTAGGTTAGGTAAAATAAGTTTAATAGATGTCGCCACATTACTGGCTGCAGTGCTGCCATCTATCGAAACGCGGGTCCTATTTGAACGAAACGTCAGATATGGAAAGCGTTGATGATGCACGAATGAACATTTTCGAAGAAGTAAAATAAATGTATCCTAATCTCGAACATCGTTGCAGTCAAACATATCCGCATACCAAAAAATTCGCGTCGTTCTGGGTAATGGAACCTGCGATTTGGATTCTGCCGTATCGGCCCTTGCTCAAGGATTCTTCGAGTATCTAGATGGAATGAAAAACAACACGACAAATTTGGCGGTAATTCCTGTGATGAACATACTCGAAAAAGAATATCGCGTGAAAACAGAAGTAGTGTTTTTTCTTAAACAACACAACATACCTGCAAGGCTGTTAACATTTCGGTAAGTACATAAAACGGTTCTCAACCTTTTCATAAATATATAGCCTAAATTTCTTACATTACATAAAGTATTTACGTGTCAAGTTGTCTCTCGTGCACTGTCAATGACAGGGTTTACGAAAATGGTGCGGTTCTCCGTAGGGATCAGATAGATTTGAAGACTTTGAAGGAGAAGGACGGAATCGATTTGGAGATCGTGTTAGTCGATCATCATCATCTTTCGAAGGAGGACGCGTATTTAGCAGATTCCGTGGTCAAAGTAATCGATCATAGGCCGCAGGACGCGAACTGGCCTTGGCCCGGTAGAATGGTACGTTTGGAAAGCGTGGGCAGTTGCGCGACCCTAGTGGCGCGAAATTTAATCGACAAACATCCGGAAGCGATCGATACGCAACTATCGAGTCTTTTACGAGGCAAGCAATTTTCATTCAATTGCAATCTTAGCGTACAAGTTTCGTTGTATAATTGCATGACCCATTTACTATTTTTAAAATTGAAATTAAAACCGACATATTCGGCAGGACCAATTCTTATCGACACCAGTAATTTCTCTAAAGAGGCTGATCGTGCAACTAATGTCGATGTCGAAGTTGTACGCGATCTCGAGAGACTTGGACAATTGGATCTGGATAGGAAGAAAACATTTGACGAGATCGTTCAAGCAAAATCCGATATCAGTGAATTAACCGTCGATGATTTTTTGATCAGAGATTTGAAAGTCACCGCTGGAATACCGATCGTTGGATTACCCATACTGATCGGGGTAAAGTATGGTTTTTACACTTAAATTTGTAAGGTCAATACTTATTAATAGTTCTGAAATATGTACTGCATATTTCCTTAATAATCGATCAAAATCATTGTTCTTTCGCATTTTAGAAGTATCTCGAAATACCAGACGTGTTCGATGCGATGAAAAATTTTGCCAAATCGCAGAACACTACGTTGCTCGTTCTAATAGGATTGGAGATTCGATCGCAACAAATACACCGAGACATCGCTATTTTTTCGTTGTCCGCCGATCCCTTAAGAGACGAGGTTCGTGAAAACATTGAAACTCGTTTCAATCGGTTATCACGATTATATTTTCTTCTACAGATAGTACGAGTTTTAACGACCACGAAACCGTCCCTCGAACTGACGTTGATCAAAGAAATTAATCATGAGGATGGAAATTGCAACTTGCTCCTTTACGCGCAGGGAAATTTGCGCCTTACGCGGAAACAGATACTACCCCTTATTCGCGACACCGTAACCGCGGCTAGATCTCGATGTTAAAGAAAATACGAAGACAACAACTCAATTTGCAAAGAAAAAGTTTATTCGGACATATTTTACTTCAGGTACATATATTAGAACTGTTTGACATGAGCGTCGAAATGAATTTCACTATTAATTGCAACTTTAGTCTATTGTTATTCAAATTCTTTCTTCTCTACAAATATGTAAGGAAACGACATACTACATGATCCCACCTGAGTTAAGATGCAAGTTAATTTGAAATTAAGAAATGATGCGTTTAGAAAGCGTCAAACTCTAGCCAGATGATGTAATATTGATCGAAGGTAGTAGTTTGATTGCAATCGTATTGTCTGCATGTCTGTAAACATGCATGTACTATGTGACCACCATAACAAGAGCTTTAAGAATTCAGAAGAGCATGTGATTGCTATGACCGATGTATGTGATTGCCGTAACTAATTGTTACCTCGTACTAAAAATACAGGTGTAAAATAAGGAATACTCTTTCTGATCTGTCGCAATTACGCTTTTCTCACTATCCTGTCAGGGCATATCTTGTAACGGGCGAACAATATGTATGTGTGTGTATGTATAATCAGTACGAAAAGTGAACTCATCGATGTTTGCTGGACCGTCGCGTTGATTGCAAAGCGGAAAGGCGATTTTCCCCTTTCCGTGTCCCTTTTCTCCCATCGCTGTGCGCGTGCTCCCATCTTCGGGCAGGCTCACCACGGTCCGCTCGCTGATATCGGTGGACGTTGCCCGAATCCTGCCATCGCCGCGGAGTTCGTAGTTCGTATCGAGCTACGCCTCGAAGAACACGATCTATTCGATTCAATGCGATTCGACTGGAACCGATCGAACGAGAAAGAACGAGGGGTGAAAAGAGAAACGTGGCACGGTCGAACGCGGTGATTTCGTTGATTTTCCGTTTCAACGTTAATCGAACGTATTTACAATCGCGCGAAATTAATAGGACTAAAACTGTTGCGATCTTGTGCACCTTCATCTAACATACTTGTCAAATATGGTGAAATTTCTTCCTTTTTCGAGATTAGTCGTGTTTACATTATGCGTAACAAATGGAAGTCGTCGTCGAATTTGAAAGGTAAGAATATTTTGTTCCGTTTGAATTTCTGTCGAAAGATTAGCTGACACGAATCTCGATCTTACGTTCCATACGCGATACCATTCGCTCGTTATTTAGAAGAATATGTTACGACCGGGTTGTTGGTAGCGAAAGGGTACCGATCTTATCGTTCTGATTTACTCGAGACGTCGGAAAGGATTTGTGTAACGAACATAACAAGGAAAATTGCAAGGTCGAATTAACTAACAGAGTTACAGTTGTTTTGGCCGTAATTTCATCTTCTTGAGAGCGAGAGAAACGAGAAGGGCGTGGATATGGACAGAGTCGCGATACACGAGAGGGAGTGTTCGCGAGGAAGAAGAGAAAAAATTTCGATGGCTGGAAAATTCGGAGGAAAAAATGAACGGTCGCGGTGACGGCGGTCAGCTACCAGATTCGGGACAGAACGGTGCGCGTTAAAGGGACGAAGATGCAAGGTGGCTGGCACGGATCGAGCATGGTCACCCTCTTCCTTCCTACGGTTTGCTCGTATTGATCGTGCCTTACTTGTTGCACGCGTAGCCCACCTCGAATCCACGCGCATTCTCTGATTCTGGCCCTCCTCTTTGTCTTCATTTTCCGTCGGCAAATCTAATTAACGTGCGACCTGTAACCTGCGGACCGCAAACTGCGAAGCGTACAGACACAACACGCGCGATCGGTAACGTTGAAAGATCTCGGACATTCACGCGAAACATTAACGGTGGCAATAACTTTAAAACATCGTGTAATCATTATAATGCGTTCATTGCAAGTTTTGTTCGTTCGAGACTAAATGCATACGGAGACTCGTTCTCTGTACGCCCGCCATAAAATGAGCACTGAAAGTATGCCTGCGATTTGATCAAAGCCAAAAGTGCATTCCTTGTTTCACGCGTGTATTGTCAGCACGAGCAATTAGTTATGGCAGTCACATACATCAGTCAGAACAAAATACAAGGAAAATAGACCTGCTCCTTTGAATTCGTAAGGCTCGTCTTGTGGTAGCTGCATAATACATGGTACCTTTCTGAATCTATTAGCGTGATAAATTTGCTGCCACTGTAAATGATTCATGTTGGTGTAGCGTTGGTGTATGATAAATGTTAATCGCGTTGGACACGATTATGTGATTAGAAACAGGATATCCATTTTCATGATGTTCTTTCGACACCAGCCACGTGTTTCACGACTGCATCGCGATGGAATAGAATACGAGAGAAGGCATTGATCGATCGAACAGCGTTTACGGTTTCAGAGATCGAACGATGATAGCAATCGACTGGACCTATCATGAATCGTAAACGATCGGGGAACGGTACGAGGAGCGGATATCAGGATGCGCCGCGCACTATCGGTCATTTCCTTCGGAATGATTCTCGTCGCAGCTTCCTCGCCCGGGGAACAACGTACGGTCAGAAACATTTTCGGTTCGTACAAGAAAATCTTAGAAAAGCGTCGAATGCCACGATTATGATCGATGCAAAGTTCGTTCGCTGCGTCGTGTTTCTTACTTAGAAACACATCATTTGACTAAATTTTAATATTGTCGTCATCGCTACGATGTTGTGAACAAATAGCAATGTAGGACATATAAAAATTGTTATACTTTAGCTGTCGTGAACAGTATTTCAGCATGAAATGTAACATAATAAATTTATGTTAATGTTACGTAGTTTAACATGTTATTCATTATTACCATTTAACAATTTGTTAACGAGTTACTTATTGGCGTGGCATTGAACGCGTTAATAGAGAAAACAAAGGAGCGATGAAATGAATAAGTGGAGGTATTTTTACAGGGCAATGCATTCTTCCGCTTGGCATGGAGGAGGGAAAGATTCCGGATGACGCGATCACCGCATCTTCCAGTTACGAGACTAAATCGGTGGGCCCTCAAAACGCGAGGTACATTTCTCGAACACTGATGCGTGAGTTCTCGTATCTTGAATTGTCGCCGCCGTTTCTTCGTCGATCGATCGATCGATACCGAGGAACCCCGATATCCGTTAAACCCGGCTGTTTACAGGATTCGACAGGAGAAAAACGGTGGCGCTTGGTGTCCAAAGGCTCAGATCAGCAGCGCGATAAGAGAGTACTTGGAAATCGATTTGACGCGAAACCACTTGATCGCGTGGACCGAGACTCAAGGACGATTTGGAAATGGTCAAGGTCAAGAATACGCGGAGGCCTTTTTCCTGGAGTATTGGCGCGACTCGAAGTGGCATCAATATAAGAACTTGAGGGGTGACAGAGTTCGTGTCCTCGATAAATCGACCAAGAGTCGTTCGCGTTGCTTCCAATTTATCGTCGTCGTTCTATTCTTCAGTTTATACTGTCATTATTACTATTACTATCGCTATTGTTCACTAGTACAGTACATTGCTATACTTGCGTGACTGTGCACACTGTTCCTAACAAAGGGTCCTTCATGTCGAGACTATTCGCGATAATATGGACCAATATTTTTCTCGTACACGGTGATCTCAAATAATTGGAGAGGAAACAGTTATACTATATTTTATATATACATTTTTTAATGTCCTATGAACTGCCAAGACGAATGTACACGATTACACATGCGAATCTCATGATTGTAATATACCTTCAAGGCCATGTAAGGATATATATACTATTAATCTTGCACGAAGACTAGTTTTTAAAAAACCTCATTAAATTTTCGGAAGCAACGCGACGAGTCACCGTTGAACATCGATCAAAACGAAGAACGTTGATATGAGATTTATCTAAACGAAGATGAATTACAGGTGCTACGGGGCAACAGTAACACTTATTTAGTGGAGAAACAAAAATTGGATTTACCGTTCGTCGCGAGCAGGGTGCGATTCGTTCCCTACAGTCTACACCCGCGAACAGTTTGCATGAGAGTCGAGATTTACGGATGCGTGTGGGAACGTGAGTGTGCGATCCATGAATCTTTCAGATAAACGAGCGAAACTCGATCGATCATATTTCCCGTAGAATACGTGACGAGATACAGCGCGCCGAAGGGATCGAACCTCGGTCCCGGCGGATGCAACATTCAAGATTCATCGTACGACGGCATCGAACGCGATTCTCTTCTGGTGGATGGCCTAGGGCAGTTGACGGATGGAATTTTGGGAGAAGCCTCGGAGATTTTTGACTGTTCGATGACCGGCACAAACTGGGTAGGTTGGTCCGAACGCGACACCGTCGAGCTGACATTTCAGTTTCAAGAGCCGCGAGAATTTCACGATTGCTCTGTGCACGTCGCTCGTTTACCGGAAATGGAAGTCGAGGTATCTCTTTCTTTCCTTCTCCCCCGTTTTCACCGGTGCAGCAAAATGACCACGTGATTCGTTTACAGCCATTTTCGACGTTGCGAGTTTGGGTGTCCGCCGACGGCGAGAACTATCAGCCAGATCCAGAAAAGTTAGAGTTGACGTCGATCGACTCGAACTCGTCCACTGGCGGTACCGTCTTAGCGTCAATGTCTTTACGATCTAAAATCGGACGATTCGTGAAAATGGAATTCAGCCTGAGCCAGACGAAATGGTTGCTCCTCAGCGAAGTTAATTTCCACACCGGTAAGACTTCTTGGTAGAACAAACAAGCGTGTGGAGTAAAATTTTAACGCATTTCTTTCGTACAGCACCGGATGGCAGCAAGAATCGGTCAAGCGATTCCTACTCGTCGATCGATCGGCCGTTTCGAAGCAACGAAAATCAGAGCGAATCACGGTCGAGATCGAAATCGGACGGTTCCCTCGAGACGATATCAGGCTCCAACGAAACGGAGATCTACGAGATACGAGAAGAGGACTTGGCACCAGACGCCTTCCCTGTTGGCACGTCGCAAACTTACATCGGCCTGGTCAGCGGCTCGTTAACGGTCATCGTCCTCTTCCTCACTTGCATGACTTTCCTGATCAAGCAGCGGGGTCGTAATAAGGTGGCACTGTTGCAAAAGCACACGGCCCTTCTCTGCGACTCGTCCGCACCTGGCATCGCGATCGCGCCAAAGGACGTTAAACTTTCGAATGGTTTGTCGCTCGTTCGTAAACCGATCACCGTTCTCGGTTCCAACGACTCGCAAGATCGCGATGCTCAGACGAATCCTCGCGACGTTGCCAGTTTCAACGATCGCCGGCCTTCCACCGTCTACGAAACCACCCGTTACGACCCGTTCTCCCAGGACGACGTTCTCCTCCCCGAGTCGAGCACGAACGCTGTTGCGAACGAACGAACCGAATCCTGCTCCGGTAAGTTACTTGCTGTCGGAATATTGTCGGACAACTTTTTGTATTCCTTCATCGTGTTCGCAGACTTCAATCGCAAATGCAGCTTCACGAGAAACAAAGCTACGGAATTTACGATGCCGACTACGACGAGCTATCCGTCGAAAAATCCGTTCCACTTTCACTCTACGGGGAAAACCAATCAAAAAGTGCACGAAGGATATTACGCGGCAACGGATATTTTAACGGTAAGATTCCTGCGTGTACACGTGTTGATTTCACTCTCATATAATACATCGTTACGATGGATCCTTAGATAAAGAAACGAGAATCGACATCGTCGAGCTCGAGTCCGTTTACGCCACTCTGCATTCGCGAGAAGAGCGTACGTCTACCGCGTACGATCGATCCGTGCGAGGTTCGCCGTGTCTCCAGGCACAGATTAAGGATCTTGGATAAGCTCGGAGAAGGGAACTTTGGTTTGGTAAGAGATTCCTGAATGATTTAGAAATCGATAGTAAACGAATTACTTTAGATACAATTGGAGAAAATTGTCGAATAGGTCCACCTGTGCGAGGCAAAAGGAATCGCGAGCGTAGACAGAGGAACCGTATTCGAAAATCGGCAAACCGTGATAGTCAGGTCACTGTGGCGAGGCGTTGTTGACTCTTTGAGGTAAGTTGAGGTTTGATTATATACATGTTAAAAGAAATCCTTCTTACGAACGATGTGATCTTGGTAGGTTAGACTTTACGAAAGACATGCGGATCTTGGCGACGTTACGGCATTCGAACGTGGCCAAGATGATAGCGCTGGTGGAAGAGGAACCATTCGGAGCAGTATTCGAGTACGGTCAGTTCGGAGATCTTCACAGCTTCCTACGATGTCGTGATAGTGAAGTCGGTAACGAAAATGACCTCAGGTAAAATCTTGTCACGCAAATTTAGATAATTGTATAGATATATCGATATCGGTAATTTCGTCCGAACATCTAAGATATCACCTTTGTTCTTAGTTACGGCGATCGCTTGAGTTTCATTATCCAAATCGCATCCGGTATGAAGTACTTAGAGTCCTTGAACATCCCGCACTGCGATTTAGCGGCAAGGTATACAAACTCGATAGAACTGAATTGATCTGGATTCGTTTAATCCAAACGAGTTTCGTTTCAGAAATTGCATCGTTTCTCAAAATCTGACGATAAAGGTGTCCGATCACGCGATGTTCTGTACCAAATACAATCATCATTATTTCGTCGACGGGAGCAACGCGAAAATTCCCCTTCGCTGGATGGCTTGGGAGGCGGTTTTGTTGGTAAGTGAACTTACGATAAATATACATCTCGTACGATCCACGCTTATACGCTTTTTGTTCTTACCGTTCTTCTCCTCAGAGCAAGCGTAGCTGTCGAGCAGATGTTTGGTCTTTCGCCGTGACAGTTTGGGAAATTTGCATGGATTGCAAAGAGACTCCGTACGCGGAATTAACCTCGGAACAGGTATTGGAGAACTGCGGTCGTTGGTATCAAAGCGAATCGCGTACCAGTAGAGGAAGCAGCGAGGATGTATGCGACGGGGAAGATAGTCGTATCAAGAAAGAAGAAAATCGGCCTCGAGTTCTTTCGCGACCTCCGCATTGTTCGGACGATCTCTATCGCGTAATGAACAAATGTTGGAGCAAGCGATCCGAGAACAGACCCAGCTTCGAGGAAATTTATCTCTACCTTGAGAGATTAGCCCTTGATTGAACGCTGAAAATACTCATGGTCGAGTAGCACGGACCAAATCTATTACAATCAGCTAAGAAGCATCCTGTGCGTACAATTCGTTTTCATCGTTCTACGCTCATTCGTTTCGTTTTCCTGCTAACCGCCTCGTTCGTTTCGCGACGACCGCGATCGGCTCCAGGATGCTCTCTGGCCATTAACTCGTAATGCTCAATTAGGTTTATACTCGAATCAATTTTTACGCGTTAGAAGTACGATATAAATTTGTGCGCGCGCCTGCACTCGATCGCCCTCGTACGTTCTACGTGACAGAGAGGCGCGCGCAAAACCAAAGTTTAGAAAAGTATTCTATTCTGTTCGGACAACCAGATTAATTACGGCGGTCGGTGCAATGAAAATCTGTCGAAATCGTTTTTACTTCGGGACTGTCGTTTACTTTACAGCTATCGTAACGTGTTTTGCGAGCTTCCTCTTCGTCCTTGATCAGTGAGTAGAATACGCTTCTAAAGTTTGGCCATCCTTTCCTGCGTGTAATTCGTACAAGCGCATACGAAATCGCACGCATACACGTTACCTAAAACGTAGGTTTATTGCGATCGCGAAACGCAGTTTCTTTTTTATAAAAGATCGTATTCTCGTACTCTCGTATTCTCATATTCTCGTATTCTTGTCTTCTCGTCTATCGTTTAACGATTATCCGAACGAAGGGATTCGCTCGTCGAAGAACGATAACGTCGTTGATCGACGATCGGCTGCGTTTATATTTTATGGGATTGGAATTCAACGCGCGATAACGGTTTTTCGGATGCGAGTATCGTCGACGCGGAAATCAAAGAAGAGAAAAAAGAGAATCGTCCGGTAGCTCGAATTTTCGTTACCACGCGACGACGATTAATCATTCGACGATACTCGCTCTAATTTAGAATGTACGACGCGTTAGTTAAATAAGATTTATCCTGGTATCATTGCGAGTACTTACCATGCAACGAAGAAATTACGCGGCTCCGTGCAAACCTAGGAGTTTTTCCGCTACGTTCTAATGTTTCGACTAACAGTAAGCATTCGTTTTCATCGAAATATACGCTATATTTGTAACTAAGCGTTAGCCGATAAGTTTGCGCGCGTTACTACTAACAAAACGGGACAATCACGCGATTTCACGAACGTTGTTTCGTAAAGGACGCGGTACGCGGTACGCGTTATCCGAAGGAATAATCATCGATCGATTTGCCAAACGCTCGCCAAAGCGGTCGTATTCGCCAAACATTCCTAACATTGTACGGGTAGTATCCTACCGCGAGACGCGCCACGTTTGGTCTTGACGATTTCCACGTTTGCGCTCGCGTGCAAATCGATCGCGTTCGCCGTTGGTATCGCGCGTACCTTTCCATCGAACAATTTTTCTAGATAACTGCGGTTGCAGTTCATCGAAATTTGTAATACGAATCATACGTATCTCAGTAAAAATTATATTCTTCATATTTCCAACGTTACGGTGAATAAAAATTGTTATATACTATCTAGGTAGTTATTCTTTCGACGCGACTCTTCTCGAAGAAAAGTTTAAGACGTTCAGCGAACGAGGCTCGAAAAACTTCGCTTCTAACGTCATCGTGTTAATCTGTCATTGGAATAAGGGGTACAATGTTCATTTCTCGATGAAACTCGTCGAGGGGCTGCTCCCAACGTTCCTCGTAGTAAATTCCCAAAAGAAAGTTGGCTCGAATACCCGTTCGAATGGCCCACGGTAGATGATGCTCGAGGTACAATTTTCTTTGTCTGAAAGCGGAACCACGAATGTTGATCGTGAGTCGTCGAGGGTATTCGAACGAAAGGAATTTACCTTGGACGTAATCGGTACGCTCCGAATATTGCTCCGCTCAAACACATCGGCAAACGTAATTGCAACGCTTCTATCCACTTCACGGCTACCTCTCCGAGCATCGTGGTCGGCATTAAAAGTATGGCGTGAAAGATATCGTGCGTTTCCCTGTACCGTTGCATCACGTACGCCAATTCCATATCCTCCACGAACCTAACCGGGGGTCTAGAATCGGGGGACACGTTCTGCAAAACATCGAACGTCCGTTTCGAAACCGATAAGAAAATATGTTTTTACGTGAGACGGGACGCTTTTTTTCGCGCATTCGCGCTGATCAATCAATTAATTGTATGGGTAAAATGGTTCACTTTGATTAGCAACAATTTTTGTAATTTAAGAAAGAACAATTTTGTCCCGCCGGTTGTTCTATCGTAACTGTCGTTTTTATCTCCAGCGACTTATCATGTGTTTAAATTTCGCGGGTAATGCGAACGTTTGAACATAGTTGCACTTGTGATTCACTCAATGCTCCCATTTTGACCGCTGTAACGTCGGAGTCCGCACTTAACTGGATGACTTTGTATATACACATAATTTTGCATATACGTATAATTCACACTTTCCGCGTGCATAGCACTACGCCACTACCCTTTTAGATAACGTCTCCGATAATGACTGCGCATGTGCGAAGAATCTCGTCCCATCTCAACACTGTACTAGATCAACGAAATGGACCTGTCGGTACGTGGCGGCAAATAATCGCTCGAAAATAGAAAGATCGGGAATCTTACGTTAATGTCCAAGAAATCGCGATAAATCCTGCCAACGGTCCCCGGTGGTAAATCTCTTAGGGCGGACAGATCGACTGTCGAGGAGGAAATGCGTGGTTTTTCTTGTAAGATGCGTTGTCCCTCGGCGGTCGCGAGCATTCGCCGAAGGCAATAGTTAAGAGCATCGGTGCCGGTCGTCTCTCCTAGACACGCGATCATGTCGCCGCGAAAAGGATTAGTGAAAGATATAGCGGCTGCACCGGCTGTCAAGATCGCGCGCTGTATCGGCGACAAGCAAACGCGACGTTCCGCGTAATCCTTCGCGAACGACGCGTCGCCGAAGAATCTTCGGCCCGGCCGCAGGCTGCCTGTAACCAACCGAGGACAATAACGATCGATCGTTTCTTTTCTTCGTAAATAACATTTATTTTATCGAGAATTCTTTCTTATGTACACGTTACTCCAGTGATATTGTACCTTTCAAAAATCTATCTATGTATGCATATGTATGTACAAGTTTTATTAAGGAAACGTCGCGGTCAACGCTGTCCGTTCAACGAACACGCTATGGCACTATTGTATACCGTGTACGCGTTCTGTCCGGTAACGAGAGATTCGTTTGCTTTGGTACGATGTCGCTTGTCGTCGCTATCATACTCGTTCGTTTCTTTCTTCCGCTCGGATCTCCCGTTTCCCTTCCCGAGGCTGTGAACGTGACCGTGACCAAGAAAATCGGACGGAAAAATGACCGAATCGGAAAGAAAACGATCGGCACGGCGCGGCAGAATGAAACGAGTCGATGATTCGATCATACGGCTTCGATTTTTGACGCTTGATCTTCGATAAGCGGAGAATACTTTGGTTCGATGGGCTCTCTCCTGCGAAACGTCACCCACGTGTATACCAAGCTACCGACTACACTCAAATTCAATCCTATGAAATTTAACCAGGTAAAGATATAATCACCGCCGATAACCATTCCGAGATATGTGACGCAAATGTTTTTCAAACATCCGATTATAGTTGTAGTCAATGCAGAGTTGTATAGCGTACAAAGAATCATGCTGTAGGACAGCACGAATCCCATCACGCAAGAAAGTCCAAATTGCACGAGGAAGAAAACGTCGTACCAATAGGGAAATTCCAGGGCGGAACGCGCGTCTCCCATCCAACACGAAATCGTGATCGCTGGCACGACCATGAACAACGAATTATAGTACATCAATCCGTATTTTCCCAGTTCCTTCTTGTCCAGTTTCTTCTTCATGTAGACACCGTTAACGGCGGTGAAAAAGTCGTTCAACAGGATAAACACGTATCCCTTCAAATTGAACGCGAGATCATTCAGCGCCGCCACCATTGCCCCAATGATCATCGTATAGACGCTCAGCTGAACGGAAACGCGCGCCTTTGCTCCGAGAACGTAATATTCGGCGATCATCGTCATCAGAATACTGAACCGTCTGAGAGCCGTGAACATCGGAAGACTCAGTTGCTTGGTACCACCTAATCCAAAGATCATGTTACCGATAAAGATGACCGGTAACGGCCATATCTTCGCGAACGTTGTCACTTCTAGGTTAGGAAACTCGACGTAACGCAACTTCTTCGCAACGAACAGCAATAGGATAGTAGATAACATTTGTCCTATACCAAGTATTTGAAACGACGGGAATTCGAACGACGTCAACACCGTCTTATTTACAACCGTGATCATGAACGACGATAATCCGTAAAATACAGCTGATCCGACAGCCGCGAACATTGTATTTGGCTGATTCACCGTCATACCGATATGTATTTCCTTCCGATTCTTCGGTTACGTTCTTTTATTTTTCGTAATATTTCCTCTGTAATACCAACGATACCCTCATTAAAACGAAAAACCATTAAGCATCATGGAACGTACACTGATATAACCTTATCATTCTTCTTTCCGTTCCGATCCGGCCGGCCTGTCCTGTCTCGTTTTTCCTCTTCAAGCGTACACGATCGTTCGACTAATTCTTGATCACGGTACACGAACGGTCTAACAACTTTTGACATCCATCAAAATCATTGAGGTTATTTTCCCGAGAAAGAACTTCTTCTATGTAGGGTCCTTATTCGATAACCTTCACGAATTTGTCAACGTGTTTTCCTCACTTCCCTTGACTCCTATTCTTCGCGCTATCGCCTTCGTTTATACGCACGCGTGCGTAAACATGATAAAAATTGCGGCCCATTTTTTAAACTTCTCATACGTATTTCGTTATATTTACATTACTCACAACAGCCGTTCGGTCCGAATTAATAAACACTTTACATCTGTATTTACGTAGGTGTGCATCATACAAACTTCGCTTTTCAATCGTTTCTTACTAATCGATTTTAAATTTTATCGTTTTCCGTCAGTACTAAATACAGTAGTCGAGTCGAATCGAATGAACTAAAATCGAATCGAATCAAATCGAAGTACGGTCAGACATGGATATTTTGTATTTAAAATATTGTTTCAACTCTTCTTAACCTTTTTTCTGTACGAATCGAATATAGTACGTAATTGAATAATATTTTACATTAAATTACGACCGTTGATAACGTATCCATTTTATTTTCGAGTTTTCATTCATTATGCGCATGTTGATTCTGATTGGTTTTATGCCTTTCATAACCAGGAGTAACGCGCAAGCGCATTAGGAATGTCGTAATAAATGTATACATATACTCAATGATCTTTTATTTCAGTATACATGTTCTATTTGAACGACTATATTATCGCTTCTTTCTTTTCCTTCTTCTCGCTATTCATGTATTCTTGTTCGCCGTATATATAACAACGAAGTAAGAAACATGGTGATAAATTGGTACCATAATAGCGATAGAGAGTGTTCTGAACTGAGCCGAGATGCGCAAAAAATTATACTCTCCCTCGTGACCATTTATAAAGCTTCTAATTCGTCGTAATCATGCGTTGATATTTTTAGGAGAACTTTGAAATATTTTTTACATCGGTTTCATTCCCGGTTAGGGATTTCAACGAATAATGGGGATTTCGGATCAGTGAAGGTGAACAACAGTAAAAAGGGACATCGATGTTCTATATAGTGAGGTTGTTTAAATTTTCGGCGGAATGGGCGTTTCTTTCAACTTTTATTATGTAACGATAAATAAAAGTTATAAAACCAGTAAAACTATCACGATGTAAGTTACAGTAGGTTTCATTTCCATGAATCTTAGAAATATCAGTGTAACTTTTGGTTATCGATTTCTAACCTCTTAAAAAGTACATTGCCACCTTTCTTTCAGGTACAAAAAATGAACAGGTGATCATTGAACAACATATTTTTATCATGGTATTTGTTCTCTGCTCAATCAGAATTTCCAGAAACATCTGCCTGTCGTCGTTAAAATTATCGACTGTCAAAGTACGCATGTTGCTATTTTAGAAGTAGTCGCAAATGTTGAAATCGGGATTAATGGTATCTAAATCTGGTTATAGCACTCCACCAATGCCACATCAACCGCACATAAATTGTCTGCTACCCAAACGCAGCGAAATGTTACACCGGATACAAAAAGTTTACGAGGTCGGACAGCTTCAGTGAATTTAATAGATTCTGTCCATCCGAAAGCTGCTACACGCGTCAGCGATGGGGTTGGAAAAGAGACGCGTTCGAATGATGAACAAGACTGGCGAAACCTGGAATTGGATTCCAGCAAACTCCAGAAGCATTGCTTCATGCTGTCTAAGATAAGATTGACGTGTAAGTTTAATCATAATCATGTAAAAGGTAGGATTCTAGAGCATTGTGATTATTTTCAGCCTTGGTAGTGATAACGACAATGGGAGGCTATGCAATAGCTCCTGGAGCTTTTGATATTTCTACATTCGTCGCATGCTCTGTTGGAACTGGATTAGTTTCTGCGACAGCAAATGCTATTAATCAATTTTTTGAGGTTCCTTTTGATGCCCAAATGTCAAGAACAAAAAACAGAGTACTAGTCAGAGGTCATTTGACGTATGTACAGTATAATTGTTCAATATTAAGAATGATATAATGCCAATATGTCATTTACAATTAAATTTTTTCACTAGTCCAGGTCATGCCATAATTTTTGCTGCTGTATCAGGTGTCAGTGGATTATTATTATTGTATAGTCAAGTTAACGGACTAACAGCCGCGTTGGGCGCAGCTAATTTGGTTCTTTACACCCTTGTATATACTCCAATGAAACGAATTAGTATTTTAAATACGTGGGTGGGTTCTGTAGGTAAGTATATCGTTCGTGCGAACGTCCTCGACGATACTAATCGAAATTTCTTTTAATTGTGTTTAGTTGGGGCCATACCACCGTTAATGGGATGGGCTGCATGCGTCGGCGACGTGATATCCCCTGGTGCTTGGATAATGTCGGGATTGTTATACGCATGGCAGTTTCCACATTTCAATGCTCTGTCGTGGAATTTGAGGCCGGATTATTCGCGTGCTGGTTACAGAATGATGGCGGTTACAAATCCAAAACTTTGTCGAAATACAGCTTTACGTTACACCGGCATATTAACAGGTCTTTGTTACTTGGCACCCGCTTTAGACGTAACGAATTGGTGGTTCGCCGTCGCATCGACGCCGCTCAACGCATATTTTCTGTACCTCGGTATGTCGATAAAAGCGTATACTCCTTAATTACACGAAATCGATCATCAATGAACATTTTCTTTTCTAGCTTGGAAGTTTCACCAACACTCGGACAGCGGAACTTCGCGCAAACTTTTCCGTTTCTCGTTGATTCATCTACCTTTGCTGATGATTTGTATGCTTCTAAGTAAGAAACATTGGTATAATGACAAGAAAGAGACAGGCTCAGTACTTCAAGAGGAAAAAGAGAACAATGTTTATGGAACATTATACAAATTGATCACGCCGTCTTCAACTTCGTAACGATGGTGATGACTTTAGAGAAATGATAAACAGTATACGATCGTTACGTACGAGTTACCATTGGTGTACGCGAAGAGAAGTTTGCGACAAAACTTACATTTTGTAGCATAATTTGTAAATAGTAATAATGATTAGGTACGGTCGTTATACGTTGTTGTTAAATGATTATGCAATAGTTACCAATTATTCACGAATAACCAATATATTTGATACAATTGCCACCAATTTATACAGTATACCGGAGAAAAGAAACTTGTAAAATAGAAACATTGCACGGATTCGTAAACGGGTGCGAGACGATGTAATTTACATCAATATTTTTCACTCGACACGATAAAGTTCCGTCATGTTCGACTTTCGTGAATATACGAAGACGTACGCGTACACGATCGTTCAGTTTTTATTTATAATTTAGGATTTAGAATATCGTACAACGTCATATCGTATCATCGATAGTTTTTCGCTTCGCAGCGAATTCTATCGCCATTTGTCTTCTAGTTTTGGTTAAGTTTCTGTGTCCGACGCAATCCAGGTTTTCCGTGAAACACTTATTTCTACAGCACTGACGGCACAATTTATGAACGCATTTCAGACCCTTCGGAGAATAAATAGAAGAGAATGGAATTAAAAGATTTTGTTGGCACACATGAAAGTTTTAAAGAAAAAGGGAAGAATAAACTCGAGCGTACCACTGGATTCGGACAATCACGACACAATTCGGATCCTCTTTTTACAACAACAGTCGGTCTGTTAGGACGTCGCGCTATCCGTCTGAGTTTCTTTAAACGTTTCCTCGATATCTCGTTTCCTTCGTCGTCCTTGAATTTCCTTTTAACCGTTTCTTCCCGTTGCTGCATGACCGTACAAAGAACAGAATTGTTCGATAACAGAAGAACAATTAGATGTTCGTACGATAATGGAATTATTTTTTTTATCTGACAGGGACACTAACCGCTTCAAGTTTCTCCGTTTCCAACCTCTGGACACGCTCTTCCGGCGGATGACGCACGTAAGGTTGACATAGCCACGGAGGTAATTTCAAGTTATATCCTAAAACGTAGAATAACGTGAACATGTTGACGTTCGAAAAATGACGCAGTAACGAAACATTAACGAAGATAGATGGGTAGAAGGGAAGCATGCGTAGCGGATAGAAGGAGGAAGACACGGAAGTAGTATTCTGTTCTTCGAACTAATTGTAAAATGACAGAGAAGATGAGTGATCGGTAGAGACATGATAGTACTATTAGACCGACCGGGTGTCTCTTCTTGCCACGTTAGTCGTCCTTCGTGGTAGGGTAGATACCGGTTCCTCAAGGCATACACGACGCTTTTGAAGGATTCCATGGTAGAGTTCCTGGCCAAATTTTCTCTTTCTTCTTTATTTTCTGCTAAACAAAGTCTACTCTCTAGTTAAAAGAACGCTGAATGCATAAATCGATTTATACTTGTAATTAATGATACGACTTTTACGCTATACGAGAATATCAACGCGGTAAGAAATAAAAATCTTTGTACGAACAATAACGCGTAAAAGTTGCGTTGCGAAAACTGGTACGTACGTGTGTTGGAACAATTTGAAGAGGTGACCACGAACGTAGGAGGGTGGAGCTGGATAACGTTCCACCAAATCTAAATATTCCAACGCTGGTTCCCAACTAGGTGGATAACGAGCCTCGAATATGAATGGATTGTAAAGATTGCCTTCCGCCGACATTACACCGTGAACGCCAGTTTCCTCCAAGCATTTCTCCACGTCTTGTAGACACTGTATATTGCCGTTAGCAAATACTGGAATCGTAACGGCCTGCCTAAACGTTCGAAAGACAAAGTAAACGAGGAGCGATGCGAGGAAAGAAGCCAGGAAGGAACGAAGAAAAGGACGGAAAGAAAGAGTCGAGTAATACCTGACGGCTTTAATGTGATCCCAAGATGCTATACCGGTCTGTGGACCTTTCTGCTCTCTGGTACGTCCGTGGACGGTAAGCAATCGTGCTCCGGCACTCTCGAGCATTCGAGCGTATTCTACCGTCTTGTCAATTTCTGCGAATACTCGTAACTTGCACGTTACAGGTATACGGAGACCCTTGCTCAAGGTACTTACTGAAACAGCGAAAGCACAGTTAGTTGCACGTGACATTGGTTGACGATGTGTCGATATAGCAGGACGACTAGCAAAAGGGCTTCTCTTGATTCGCAGATGACTCGCAGTTTGTCAAAACGGTAATATCTACCGATAAATCAGCGTGAATATTAGCTCTGTGTCGTCCCATGTGACGCGTAGAACACATGATGCATTACCGATCCGTCGAAGCAGGTCCCAGTCGTCTTGAAGGAAAGCACCGTAACGTCCTCGTTTCGCGATCGCTTGAGGACATCCGATATTTATATCGACCGCGTCGCAGTACGGCTCCGCCAAAAGTGCCGCCTCCAGTATTGTGTTTGGATCGTTCCCGCAAAACTGTGACAAACAAAACGAATCAGTGAAAAAAGTTACGAAGAGCAGAAAAAAGATAAGCCTCGTATCTGTTTACCTGAACGATCAGCGGCCGATCTTCGGCCGTGCTGGCCAGAGCTTCTCGCCGGTATTTCGGATCTCTGCAGAATACCGAAGAATGAAGCATTGGGGTGTAACAAAGATGGGCGCCGTGACGACGACTCAATAGCCTCCAGGCTAACTCGCTCGCGTCGACCATAGGCGCGACAATGTATCGCGGAGAACCCAACACGTTCTCCCAAACGTTGCCCGCTTCCACTCCGGAGTTGGTCGGTTGGTCGGACGGTTTCGCTGCAACCGAGGACATCTACGGAAACGGTATTGATTATTACGAGCGAAACGCATAATTTACCTCGTGGTCTATGGAGTACTGTTTCTTTGTTTTTTCGAAGTAATCGGCTGAAGGCACTCGTCTTCCTGTTAGTCCGAATGAAGGATCGAGTTATTCGAAAATTCGATAATTTTAGGTAACGAAGGCGCGATCCCGATGTTTTGCGAAAGCAGCTTGGCAGAACGCGTGTACGTGGGATAGATGGAAACGAGGCGAATGCGGTAAAAAAAGAAAAGGAGAATAATTCGGGAAAGATGGATCTCAAATTCCCGGCGAGGACGGAACGAATCGGTCGATTCGCGAAGAAGAGGAAGAACGCGTGGAGCGGGCAGAAGCGGGAGAAAGAGGGGAGGAACAGGAGGATCTGGGGGTAACGGATTTCGAGAATTCCGATTCTAATATGGGAGACAGTCTGACGGATTGCGTAACGCGCGAATTCAGTTTCAACTTTGGTCTCTTTCGGAAGGAGAAGGTTCGACGAGGGCGCACGTAAGACAATCCGATGGTTCTCCTCGTTGCCGAGGATCCGATTGTTTTTTGCTCGAGTTGACTGGAGATCGACTGATCGTTCGAGTAACGCAACGGAGGCAATCTAGCTGGTGGACGAGGCATGGATATAGTTTCCACGGAATCGTTCCGGGCGAATGGGACGGTGCTCTCGAGATTCATCTTGATCTCCGTCGTTCGACGTTGACTCGACTCGAGTCTACTCCCGCTGTTCTCTTTCGCCGCGCAGACACTGGAGGACGAGGAACGTCGTCGTCGTCGTCGCCGGCGATCCCTTTTCAAGTACGACCGAAGAAATTTTCCGATTCGTTCGACTGTTTCGCAGGAAGTGTTGGATACGCGCAACGAGTCGAGCGAGTCAACTCGTTCGTCGGTCGACCGTTTCTTCGGGTCGTTCCTCTTGTTACCGATCGAGCGACAATGCACGGCTATCGAATTGGCCGCGGCGAAACAGCAGGAGACCGGCGAAGGGGACGACGAGCCGGCACCACCGGTGCCAACGGAGTCATTAAATGGTGCTGCACCTTCTTGGGAACAGTTGGAAGCGTCGTTGGTTCGGGACTCGAGTCGCTGCGTCGATAAACACAGTCGAAAGTTTCTCTTTTGGTCCCGTTGGCGAGCGACTGTCCCGTCGCGATTCGATTCACCGTCGACGTCGATCTGTCTGTTTGTCGCGTTCGAGTCTTCGGCTCGAAACGGAGAAACGAACGAGCGACGGCCGGATACGAGTCGACGAATATCGCGTCGAATGGTCTTCGAATCTGTAATGTCGAGATCAGCTCGGGCGGTAACGCCGAGACCAGTTCGATCGGTAAGTTCAGCGGATCGTAGAGCGGTCGAGCGAGCTGCGACCACCGCGTCGACGGTTTGAGTAGCGATCGCTGTTGCGATCACGGTGGCGGTTGCTGTGGCTGTTGCTGTAGCGGTGGCGGTGGCCGTAGCTGTTGCTGTAGCTGTGGCTGTGACAGTTGCTGTAGCTGTGACGGTCGCAGTGGCGGCAGCTGCGGCTGCGGCTGCGGCCGCGGCAACCGCTACGGCGGCTGCGGTCACCGTGTTCCTTCGTCGTTTATTCCGTACGTATTCGTAGGTGGTTAGGCCGAGACAAGCGATGTAACCGTGGAACAGGCACAGGTGAATCAGGAGTATCGCCGCGATCGCGGAAAGAATTCCGATCGCGGAGACCAGCACTACTGAGACCGCGTCAGAGAGAGGCAGGATTGCAGGGACGGCGTTTCCGGTCGCGTTCGAACCTTCCAACATGACGATTCGGTCAGGGAAGAACGAGAGCAACAATTCCGTCGCGGCGACACCGGCGACGAACAGACTGGCCAGAATCGCGGAGATTAAACAGACGAGAAAAGCTGTATAGTTTCTAGCTCCGATGCAGTTGTTCAGCCACTTGCAATGATGATCGAATCGGACGATGCACTTATTACAGATCGAGCAATGCTTCGTCCTGTTGTTGTCGGTAGTGATGTTGCATAGATGACACCTACCGTTCTCGATCACGCGCGAATGTTTCCCTCGGTCGAATTCTGGTACGATCTTGTTCGTTGGCTGAGCTCTGACTCGAGGATCCGCCGGATCTAACAGAAGCACGGTCAAGTGAGAGAAAAAGTGCGTCGAGAAGATCGCCGTGATCACGATCGAAAAGATCGATCGTAAACTCGGGCCGAGAACCGGCGTTATTACTGCGAACGTGTTTACCACGATTAACAGAATCACGATCCAGCCTACCACTTGCTGGGGGTGTAATGGTAATTGAAGTCCGTGCACGCGTCTGAATTTTCTGCGTTCCGGTGTCACGAACGCGTTTTGGGACGAACACCATTTTGATAAAACGCCCTTCGTACTTTCGCTTCTTCGCATAACGCGACCTCTCCTTTTCACGGCTACCCGCTACCAATGTCTTCCTCGGTTACGTTCCTCCGTCGCTGTTCCTTGTAATCGTCCGTTGACGTTTTTCCTTTCATTTCTTTTTATCTCCTTGTCTACCTTCGACTATCCGCTTCGTCCTTCGAATCATTTCATCCTCACGATTCATTTTTTACTTTATGCTTTCCTCTTTCCAGGATCGTTTCGCACGACTGTCGACGATCATACCACCCCGAGTCACTCGTCGTCGTCCACGTCGAAATGCTCGTTGTGACGCGACGTCGCGCGACGCTCCTCGACAATTCTCGGTAAAATTCGGTCGAGTTTTCCTTTCCGACCATGTACGCTTCGCGGACTGCGACTCGATTCGTCCAATCGATACTCGCTTGGCAACCCCGTTGAGTAAACGACCCGAACATTTTCTCTCGGATTTTCCGCGAACATCGTCGCGTAACCTATGTCCTCGGTTCTTTCCGAATCTCGACCCACTGTGTCGACCATCGACCTTTTCTAACGCGCCAGCGCCTTTATCCACCCCTTTGCGTATTCACCCACGCACGAACCCTTCTTCCTACTATAATGAATATTGGTATTGTATCGAATTTTCAAAAATTCCGAACTTTTCACATTCCCTTCTACAATTTGTCAGATATTTCTTCGATTGAAAATCGAATGTTTATGTTAAATATCGATATCGATATATCGTCTGCAAGCGTTCTTGTCACGAACTTTGCAACTAATCGATGATGATAGAATCGATTCATCATTGTTATTATCTTTCCTTGTCATTAACCTCTGCGGGTTATATAAATTTGTAACACGTTTCTCGCCTTATTTATGACTAAACTAGAAGTAATCTAAGTACTTTATCTACAGTTAATAATCGTAATAACGCAATATCGTAATATATTTTTAATTCATTTTATATGCATCTGTCGATTTCTTACCATTCAGCTGATTATATAGATTTTTCAAAAGTACTGTCTAAAATAATGGCAAATATACCGTTAACCGTTTAAGAAAAAGATATGTATCTTTACGCTATGTAGTTTATACATTTTAATGGTAACTGTAATCATTATTATACTATTTTTCAAATAAAACGTGTAACGAACCTTATGTTTCAATCTCCGCTTATAGGTTAGTCGTCAGATTGTATGGAAATTCAACGTATCGCGTCACCCAAATGTTTTCCACGACACTTTGTTTATTGCGTACTTAGTGAAAAATGAATTTGTTGCTTGACAATATCTAAAAATAAATAATATTTATCGCAAATTACACCACTTTATACAGACTTAGCATTTCCAACCACCAACGAAGGTGGCCGAAGTTGTACTCGTTTCCGAAGAAACTATCGAAACGTCAATGTATCGATAAAGTCAAGCTATATTTCGTTCCACGAAAGAACATACTTCTCGGATGAACGAGTTTTCGTTCATTCTGCGCATATTGCTATTGATTGGTTCCGCCAAATTTCGTAACTGAGCGTGTACACGTTCTTTACTTCCAGTGAGCATGCGCAATGCGAAAACTTTTTAAATTCAAAATTCTTTCAGCAAGTTCTTCGTTACCTGATATAAGATTTTCTTCTAAATCTCTTTCTGTACACTTTATTTCAACCTCTAAATTGTACTAGTTGAGTATAATGTTTCTCTTATCTTATACACTGCCTACATTCTATACAAATCATCGTTACCTTTTCTTATTTATACTTTTTTGTCCATCGTTTATAGACCGTATTGTGTGCGACCTTGTGTGCTGCGGAGCAGCGCGAAATGAAAAGAGGTTGGAGGGAGCTTCCTGAATTTAGTTCAGATGCGCGAAACAAGTATATTCTACTTCTGTGGAATGATATGTAATAAGTTTCGACAATTCAACCCGACCGAAGCGTAGTTGACCCGGTTGACCCGTGATTTTGTCATTCCTGTCAAATAAAAAGTGTTTCGATTCTTCATGATGATCTTTCGTGTCATCGTATGATTATATTTGCATTTCTCTCGCGCTATGTAAATTCGCAAAAATGACTGGCTTAATTGCTTTTTGTGCAATTTGTTTTGTTCTCTATTGTAGTTTTACCTGGTGAGGTTAAGAATCAATTTACGTGTTCAGTTGTAAGTTCTGTCATTCATAAACTAATGCTGAACAAAATTTATTTATTAGGGTGATCCCGAGATTTTTAGCATGGTTGGTCAAGAGACGATACAAAATTTATTTACGAGTTGGACATATTTCGTTACCGTATTTTATACTCCGGGACGTAAACGTTTCTAAAAATGGTTTCACTCTGGTATGCTCTATATCATATAGTTTCTTACAATTAGCATTCGCAAATATGTCATTGTTTTTTATCAAGCACTAAATTCAAATTAATTTCAGCAAATCGAGGAAATCAGTATACGCAGCAGTCTCTTTAGCAGTGATGTTGCAAAATTATTAGCAGTGGTCATGAAAGATGTAAGAGTCAACAAGGATGTTCCAGTCGAATCCATGCATGTAGCAAAAAAACAGACCAAGTTAATGGATTTTCGAAACAAGAAAATTCCACCTATAATTATAACTTTTGTACAAGTATGTCTTTCGCGAAACACATGATACTTGATATAATTTATCATATATTAATTAAGATCATTTGTAAATTTTCTAGTTTATGGCTGTGCACGTAGAAAATTTAAGCCTTTTAATTTTGGGTAATGGTTGGTTGGCAAATGGAAGTGCAGAAACTCTCACTTTGGATGGTAGCGCTGTCCACGGAGCTCGTACCCTTCTTGCATCTGCTGCTGTTATAGGAGGTGCTATGAAATTGTTGCGACATGCATCAGATGCATGTCTTTCGCAGATATCTTTTGCTGGAACAGCAGAAGCTACTTTAAAAGCGCAAGGAGAGTTTTCTGTGGAGGTAAGAATAGATCACTTGTGTTATGTCCGCATGTATTGTACAAGCGTTTCAATATGCATATTGCAAGAGCTGTGGAATAATGCGATACTATGCGGTAATCCAGCGAGTATCGTAGCTCAATGCTTTGATCAGTAGCTATTTGTGTTTAGCACACATAACGGATGTTCCTGAACAACTGTCCTTTGAAATGGGATTAAATTGGAATCAAGCAGGATCTAATTTATAGAAATTGTACATCGGAATAACGCAGACAGAGGGTTCTGGAGGAGCAGGTCTCGTTACCTTCTTCAAAGACAGAAGTTCGTTAACCACTGCATCTCCGTATTCGGATGCGCACGTTGATTCATCGAACGATTTACTGGCTCGGTTGTCACCGATCGTACCTAAGGTAAATTTAGCAAGCATTTCATTTGATTAAGAAATGCAAACTCAAAGTTTGTTTTTCAGGATTTTCTGTTGAAAATCGGTAATTCTTCTGTAATCACGGGTGGAGAAGATGGTGTGGTAGTTGGTTTAGAAGGCGTCATGAAGGGCCTTCAGGTCAGCACAAAATTTCAACCGTGTGGTCCACAATTAAATCTTACTTTGAACTTGGATGGTCTGTCAGTTCGTAGTAAATTTCCTGTTTTAACGTTACGATCGTTAGTAATAAATGCAAAGGTATCAGATATTGTATTTATACATTATCATTACATATGCTCGTATTCTATTTACTATGTGTTATGCAATCAACTAATTTACATAGTACATGCGTTTCTACAGGTAGAACAAGATATTTTACAAATTGCTACGCAAGTTAATAGTCTTTCTGTGATTTACGACCATAAAGACTGGGAGACGGTATTATGCACTACCGATAATGAAGTTCCAAGATCTATGGGCAGCATGACATTGAAAAATAAATTGCCATGGTCGGATATAAGAGTGAACACTGAGCTGTACGATTCGTCCTTGTGCGTCAAGTTATTAGATGTTCACGAAGCTTCATGTGGAGTAGCTCATATGAAATTTTCTATAAACACGCTTACAGGCACGGCCATTATATGCTTGTATACCTCGAGTTATCCGAACCGTGATGAGTGTAGATAATTACTGATTGTTTCATTATTTTAGAAATCATCGATGGTTGGAATACAGAGTTAGTAGTGGAATCGTTGTATTGTACTTTAAATGGAAGTAACACCGTTAGTGTGGAAACATCTCATCAATGGGGAACACCTTTATCCGTTGGAGTGTTATTAGCTACGACGCGTACCAATGCCATAGGGATTGCCGTTGATACCCTCGTAACTGAATGGAGCTTGGAACTTGCCAGATTTCTTGAAGAGGCTTACAAGTAACAGACGTTTCGAACATAATCTTATCAAGTAGAGAAAAGTTGTCAATATTCATATTTGTTTAAAAATTTTTCTTAGATGTTGTCAAAAATATAACAGGAGAACTGAAACGACGAAGCGGACCAAAGATTCGGACAACGTTGCTCAATTAAATTTGAAAATTACGAATTGTAATTTATTCTTTATTGCAGAAAATAATTGTACGTATATAATTTATATCGATTGCTTATCCTAAGTATAAAGCAGATTAACTGCATTGTGCAATATTCTTTTCATTCGTAGTATCTGTTATGGTGCGTTTGGATACTGCGAATGTAGAACACAGTACGAAGCGATTAGTGGCTGTAACAGAGGGTGTAAGCGCAATAACGTTGAACAAAAATGAACCGATCATTTGCCAACACGCACAAGCATTAGCACATCCTTTCCTAGCTATAAGAAAATGCAAAGGTGCTGTTACTTCTGAAACGATAAATATTAGTTTGGATGGTACTAGTTTGGCGTGGAGTCCAAATTTGCATCTACGATTGTTGCAACTTTGGTTAGAGTCCGCAGACTTCAGATCCATCATAGGTCAGGACGCATCGACGATCAATATTCAAGGTACAGTTTATGGTACACAGTTTCGTCTTAACACGTTCATTCTTTACACCGTTTCTGAAGTGCAGTTGATACGTGTTTGCATTTTATTAATAGACAAAGCAATGGAAAAGCAGAAGCGAACAATAGATATACTGGCCACAAACGGAATCAGTCTATCCATAGATATTTCCCCGAAACACTTCTTGGAACTTTCGTCAGATCAGTTGCGTTGGTCGCAAGGAGAGTGGAAGCTGAACTACGTGCGCGTTACGTTGGACATGGCCGATATAATTATGATCGAAGGTTTTGAATTGATTCAAGTGTTCGATAACATGGAAGTGCGGTTAGAAAGACAAAGCAACGAAGGCTTCGTTTTGGATTGGAATCGGACTTGGATGCTCAACATTGAATCGGTGAAAGCTTGTTTCCCGTACGAACATCAGTTTACGGACGCGATTCAAAATGAACTGTTCAGTATAAGGAAGTGGTTGAAGGAAATCCATTCGGACTCGAGCGGAAGAAAAGAAAAACCCTTACCCTGCGATTTGATTATAAAGGTACATATGCGTGTCACGTGTTCGATCGATTGAGGATGTTAATTTAAACGCATTCGTACAAAATTACAGATCAAAGTGTGGGTATTTGAGGTGAGCGACGACCCATTCGAAGTACGCTTAAGGGATAATTACGAACTATTGGAGGACGAATACAAGGAAAGTTTGAAACGGCAAGCGATGCTCGATACGAAAGTACAGGAACTTTGTCGAGCGCACTTGTTACTTCCCCAGGGCAAAGTTGAAGAACTGTACGCCAGTTTAAACAAGAAAAACGCCGAAATCTACGTACAAAGATGGAAGCAAATGCAACGCGCCGGTCCCGCTAGAACAAGATTGTTCGCCTGGTCTATGTTGGACATCGAAATATTGGCCTTGGCTGATCCGACGATCGACGGAACAGAGAATGCGACGAAGGCTCTTCGTGAAATGGACGCAGAGACTCCTTGGCCCGAGGACGGTTTGGAATTCAGCGCGCTCTGGGTCAGAGGGATTAGCCTAAAGTGCGCTGAATGGAAGCTACAGTTACGAGATTTCCCACAACCATTGTTGCTGGTCGAAAGTTTAAGCGTATGGGGAAGATTGGCCGGCGCCGAAGCTCTGGCGCCACCGAGAGCTAGGCGAACGGTCAGAATCGAAATCGGCTCACCTTGGGAGGACATTGTAGTAGAAAGAGGCATGACCTCACTAAAGTATTATCACGATCTAAATTGGGACATCGACAAATTCAGATACGCGTTTGGTCCTTGTTGGGAGCCGGTAGTGGCGCAATGTAATCTCAGTTTCGAGAAGATACTACACCCATCGAGAGATCCGAGTCCTCCGTTACCGTTCTGGGATAAGATGCGATTGGCTCTTCACGGAAGATTAACGCTTTGCGTGAAGCAGCTGACTGTTTTGTTGCACGGTTCGTTGGATCCGTATAACACCACCGAAGAGATGGAGCTCACGTGGACCGGACTGGAACTCGATTGGACGCAAGGAAGAATCATCGTGAAAGGAGATCTGGACGTTTATGTTCGAACGGCCAGCAAATACGACGATTGCAGGTTACTGCATTTACCGAACGTTCGTTTAAGCATTAAATTAGCGTGGGTTTGCTTAGGAGACCCGAGAGACCATCATGCTGCTATACCTTGTGCCCCAGATCGATTGCCCGAGTATTCCAGTAATCAGGAACACGATTCATTCAGAGCGTTTCGTTCGCAGAACCTGAATGTCAGCCTTTCACTCGAAACAAAACCAACCGGGTCTCCGGCGTTGGCAAGTGCCCCAACCGCGTTACTATACGGCAGTACTCTAAGGTGGTTTGAAAATTTGAAATTCATTTTATCGGGAGCGACCAGACCGACCAGGAAAGGGCCGCTGTTCAAAAACATCCGGCCTAGGAGAAAACAGCTAAGCAGACACTATAGAAAAGTACGGCTAACTTTGGCGTTTCATCGGTTCCACGTTAGTTATTGGATGTCGTTCGCGATGCAGCGTGGTTTCGAGGTGACCGGCGGCAGAGTGGCATGCAGCAGCGAACATAACTTATCGTTGCATCCGATCGGCGACGGTTTGATACACCGGCCGCGAGCGGAATGGTCAGTGGTGTACATGAACTGCGAGCTAAGCGACGCGGAGATCTGGTTGAAAAGTGCGTTACACGAGGACAAAGAAAGCGCTTCGTTGCGACAACCGGTGGAAAAGTGTTACTGTTTGAGCGTAGCCAGGGTCAGTTACGGAAGAGAGGCAATGGTGGCTGGAGTAAGTGGAGACACCCCCACACACAGGCTGGCCGTGCACGATCTCAAAGGAGCCTGGACAAAAACGAACCGAGACGTGGCGTTCGCGTTGTTTGATTCTTTCATAAAGACTCAACAGCTAAAGAAGAATCTCTCTACCGCCGCTCTGAAAGGCTTTCACAGGGAAAGTTCCTCGTCGCACAAGAATCATCGAACCCGAGCCGTTGAAGTACAAAACGCGACAACTCAGATCAATTCGACGTCCGCGGCGAAACCGCAGCAAGGAGAGGCCGTCGGGATGCTGCAGAGATTAATAGCAGAAGCCGCGAACAAACCTGTAGCATTCAGCGACGATCTCTCGGTACAAACGAGGGGTCAACAACTGCGTGGTTTGGCGGCTTGTCATCAGGACGACGTGTTGCACAAAAATTGGCTAAGTACGGTTTCCTACCATTATCGTATCGAAATTGGTATCGCATGATTAATCTGAGTACCGTGTTCTTTCCACAGTCGCTTTGGTAAACAGTCAAGTGTTACTGAAAGGTATCGAGACGAGAGGATACGTGATCTTATCGGCCGCTAAAGCCGAGATATTGCAAAGAATCCATCAACCTGTATGGAAAGAGAGAACCTTAGTGTCGAAGACAACGTGGGTCGGGTCGTTGGAGTGCATGCAATATTATGCGACCGTTAGCGCCAACATCGACGAGAATATCGACGACAATATAATGTGGTTGACTTTGGATAATATACAAGTAAGTTGTTAATACTCGTAAATTAAATTTGAAGTAAGTAAATAAGCAAACAAAAGGTAAAGAGTAACCTGACGAAAAGATCCCTGTTGGTCACTGTTAAACTTCGAAATAGGAGAAGGACTCGACGGTGATAGCTGGCTTGCCGGATGTACCGGCGCTGGTAGGTTCCGGTCAGAGCGTCGGCGGCGTGGTAAGCCAAACCGTTGGAGGTGGCGGTGGTCCTCAACATCAGCTGCAACGAATCGTTTCAAGATGCAAATGCGAGTTCTTCTACGTCGGCTATGGCCAAGCTTTAGACGTTGGCTCGATCGATCAAGTTCCTCCACCTCCGAGAGAAGAGGTCAGCCCGTGGGAGAGGAAGGAACTATCGGCGGCCGACGCTTTCACCTTGATGCATCACGATTTAGACGTGTGTACCAACTCGTTGCAGTACGCTATGATCCTGGACATCGTGAATAACTTGCTGCTGTACGTAGAACCGAGACGAAAGGAAGCGTCAGAGAGATTACAGAGAATGAGATTTCAGTTACAATTACATTCGGTCGAGGATCAAAAACGACCGATTCAACAACTACAAAATACCGTACGCGGTTTAGTCGCGAAATTAAGGAGACTGGAACGCGAGACGTATTTGGTGCAAAAGGCTCTCGCCGAGGAGTCCGGCCCCGAATTGCTCGCGGAAATGGAGCGACTCGAAGCAAGAGTTTTCGAATGCAAAGAGCAACTTGCCGCAAAAGCGGAAGAACTCGACGTGATGTTAAGCTGTTACAAAGAAACGACCGCTCCAACCACGGCTTCTACCACGTTAAAAGATAAACCGGCAGCGGTTGCCAGAGTCGCTGAAATCTGCTTTAAACACGCGCAGTGGCGATTGACGGATGCAGACGGTCAGCTGGGTATTGCTGATCTTATTTTGACTAATTTCTTGTACACTAAAACCAGCAAAACCGATGACTCGGTCGAACATCTTCTCGAGTTAGGATACGTTAGGATGACTAATTTATTACCGAATCAAGCCTATACAGAAGTATTGACGCCTACAGAGTTACAAAGTAATATGCCTGTGGATAGGCAAAGAGCTCTTCGAGTTTTTTGTAGGGAGAAGGCACCGGTCGCTGGAATATCAGTGAAAGAACATTTTGAAATCAACGTAGTTCCTTTAACGATAGGTAACCTCCACCATTCAATCCTTATATAAATCTTATACGACTCTCGATACTATTTTTAATTGTTGTTCATGTTTCATTCCGTTTAGGACTAACAAAAAAATTTTTCAATACGATGCTTAAATTCTGTTTCCCTGAGAGGGATCCGGAAGGAATAGAGGAACCACCCGCGCCGCAACGGGATTCTTCTTTCTACGTACCGATCGAAAGGAGAGACGACGTAGAAAAAATGAAAGAAAGGGCAGATAAAAATAAGTTGTTCATATACATTAAAATACCGGAAGTACCCGTTCGTGTATCTTACAAGGTATTATATCCACGAAAAAACTTATTTCAAAGAAACAAACTAATGTACTCCGAACCTTTCCGTTTTCTTTTGTGCAGGGAAATAAGGAGAAAAATTTGGAGGACGTTCGTGATTTTGCTCTAGTAATACCTACATTGGAGTATCATAACGTCACCTGGACATGGCTGGATCTTCTTTTAGCGATGAAAAGTGATTCTAGGCGGGTGATTTTGAGTCAAGCTATTAAACAAAAATTACAGATCAAGCCTAGAGGTCCGCAAGAAGAGTCGGCTCCGCAAGAGGAAGATAAAGCTCGACTGCTATTAGGTGCAAGACATTTACCGGGTGATGCGAGAAAAAAAGGTGTCTTTAAGTTTAAGTAGTCTATATTCTACATTGTTTGTCTACTTTAATCAGTTTTTAATTTACACAAAAAATCAGTATTCCAATAAAATATTTAATACAAAAGATTGGTGCGTATTATCAAGCATTTTCATTCGAGCAAACTGGTATTCCTATTATTCTGTATTTGGTTCATGTTATTTAGTTAACCGCAACGTATACGTGTATCGACGACGATTGCGATTCAAGTTTTCTTACTTAAATAATAATTGTCTATTCGTAACGTCTCGTAATATTTGTACACGATTACTTCCACTTATTTTACTTACGCTTTGGGTTAAACATGTAAACGTTCGTAATTCGAGTACATTTTTCATTATACCTATGATCGCGATAATTTCTCGACGTTCTAACAGCGACCGGAATATTTCGATCGCAAGTTTTACTGTTACAAAAATAAATGATACGTTCGAATAATGTTCGATAAGTACCGACTCGTATTTCCCGTTAAATATTTACAGATTACAAATCATATACGAGGCGCAATTAAAAACTAATCAGTGGAGCCTCCGCAGCTTTTCTCGTATGCCTCCATTCGTTTAAATCGGCCAAAATTCTTCTACCGTACATAGTGTGCAATTCGCGAAACGTTATCCTCGTCCTTGGAATATTTTCTGTTCTGCCAGGCGCAGATCTGACGCTTTGCGAACGATGATGCATTTCTGATCTGTTAAAAGGATTATGCCGCTGTCTCGGGGGTGCTTTAGGCGATTGAGAAGGCACCGTAACCATCGTTGTTTCTTCCTCTGCCGCGTCTAACTGTCTTTGTAATTCCGCTACCATTAATTTCATATAATCGTAACTAGCGCATGCCAAAGCTTTCATCCATTGCTCCATAGATTCCTGAAATTATATCATCGTATTGACTATACGTAAATTATTATCGATGTTATATCAAATTTCATCGAATTATTTTACCTGAGATTCTGCCGCGAGCGCATAGTTCCTGTTATTTGGACCGTGAAATACAATTTGAAAGCCAAATTGTTCTTCATCTTCGGCTAGTTCAATGGTACAACCTTCAAGAACTATCATACCTATTGGCTCCTTGTCACCTCGTCGATCGAAATAAAATAATATGTTTCCTTTAAGAACAAACCATCTTCTTTGATAGCCTCGATTTAATTCCCCGCGTTTATTTAACCAACCTTCACGATCTACTGGTGTTGCTGAAGTCGCGAAAGCTACCATGTTTTTCTCGTTTATTTTCATTGCATTTGAAATTCTACTATTAACTGGCCAGTTGCTAAACAATTTTCAACAGATTCACCGTTGAAAATATATTTCACCGATTCTATGCAATATCCTCTTTTTATAACGTATTCTGATAATACTTGTTAAGAAAGATACTTGTCCTTTCCAATTTTGATTTTGGTTTTGAAGCGAATTCTAACCTTGTTCATATGTCAACTTCATCGAATAACTTTAGTCACTGAGATTTCAAGGATATATACTAAAAATCCACTGTATCTTTAATATTACGACGTATCGTAAGTTATCTCCATGTTCCTTCTTTTTTACAATTTTTATCGTGTGTAAAAACGATATTTGCAGCTGAGCAAAACTTGACGTAACACTGCCACCTTCACGATTGTGCTAACCTAACCTTTCTTGACGTTACGGACAAGCGTAGCACTCGATCGTTGAAGCATTAGGAACGTAAATTTTGTATTCAATATTGGAAGGTGTTTATATACCTAAAAAAACAAAATGGGGAAAGGATTTAACAATTATATGTGCAAAAAGTTCTTCCATCCAGCATCTCGGGATAATTTGAAACGAGTAAGCATCTTTTGTTTGCATATTTTTATAGGTTGTCTCTATTATGTGCGACTAAATTCTCAATTTCTTTTTCATCAGGTATGGATGGCTGAACAACAAGCCGAGGCTTATAAGAAAAAACAAGAAGAATTACGTGTTCAGTATGAAAAAGAACAGGATCTTCATAATAACAAGTGATTAGAATAATTTCTTTCTTTGTAATCAAATTTTGAATTTATTTTTTTACATTTTTACTGTATTTGTTGCAGAGCTTTATTAAGTAAAGAAAGCAAGGATAAACTAAGTGTAAATTTTATGTACGAACCACCACCTGGTGCAAAAAAGGAAAGAGAAAAAGAAGATAACGAGCCAGAATATAAATTTGAGTGGCAACGCAAATATAATGCACCGAGAGAAAGTTACTGTAAAGGAGACAGTGAAATAAGAGATCAACCATTTGGTATTCAAGTACGTAATGTACGTTGTATTAAATGTCACAAATGGGGGCACATAAATACAGGTTTGTACAACCATAATGATAACATATGATGGCATCAAAATATATAATTGAAGTAAACTGATTCATGTTTATGGGTTTAATTACAGATAAAGAATGTCCACTGTATAGCCAAGCAATGAGTGTAGTAATGGCAAATAATTCACAAACCCCATCAGCTCCAGATGCGTTAACACTAGTTCAACAAATGAGAGAAGATGGTTTAGCGCTTAAGAAGTTAGTGACAAATACCACTTTTCTTTGTAACTGAATTTTTTTATCTAATATAATCCATGTTGTACACAGATCTGCTCTAAGCGCCCAGCAACACTTACGGGTTCCTGAGCATGAACATCTAATGGTTTCAGACGATGAGGAACAATCAGAAATCTCATTTTTAAAGACACTTTCCAAGAGGGAAAAGAAAAAGTTGCTAAAGTAAGTTTCTTCCATACTTATACAACATAAAATTATTCATACACAATTAAACAAAATTAATTTGAAAAACATTGATTGTAGGAAATTGCAGCAACTTGAGAAAAGAAACAAAAAGACAGCAAAACAAAAATTAAAGAAAAGAAAAACGAAACGTAAAACTAAAAACTACAATGATAAAGATAACAATAGCAGTTCTAGTAGTAGTACCAGTAGCAGGAGCAGAAAAAGAAGTATAAGTACCAGCAGTAGCAGTAGCAGCAGCAGCAGTAGTAGCAGCAGCAGCAGCAGTAGCAGCAGCAGCAGTAGTAGTAGCAGCAGTAGTACTAGTAGTAGCAGTAGTAGCAGTAGCAGTACTAGTACTAGTATCAACACAGATAGTAGTAAAAATAGTATGAATAATATGGATAAAATTTCTAATGGTTCAACATCAAAAAAGTTGAAAAAAAAGAGGAAGGCGAAGAAGAAGGAAAGAGCAGATTCCATTTCAAACGATAACGTGAAACATTATCGTCGCAAGAAAGAAAAAAATAGAACAAAGAGTCGAAAGGGAGAAAATGAATTTAAATATGACAAAAAGAATAAATACAAAAAATCACGTAAAGGGGATGGAGAGAAAAGCAAACATAGAGATTCTTCTACTTATAAGAAAAGGAAAGCCACGGTATTTAATGAGGATAAGAATAGTGATCACGATGATAGGAAGAAAATCAGACGGTTTTAAAATTGTTTCTATATGTTGAAAGTATATAATAAATTTGATTAAATGTCATATATGTATATGCGCGCACCTATATTTGCTGTTAATACAGAGCACAGAATACACGAATAAAACAAAACCGTACGCATGTACATTTTTTATCTACGTGCAAGAGAAAATACGATTGAACACGAACATAATTGCTAATTATACTACTAAACTATACATATAATGGATTTAAAACGTTAGGATCGTTTTAAATCTATAACGGTACAACTTTTATAAATGTTTTATGCGGAAAACAATTGTAAAAAAATTCTTTGATAAATATTTCTCGAGAATTGTACTATTCTAATTGTAAAACTGATATTCCAATACATGTTCTAATAATAATATTAATCACTCAATTTTATCGGTTTTTTTTTTTAAATTGCCTCAGAAGATAGTAACTCGTTGATAAATATTTAAACATTATATATACAAAAACGAGGTAAAATATTAACTAAATTATAGTACAATGTTGCTGATAGATTATTTTAAATAGACATATACGCATACGTATTTAAAATTAGAACGTACATTTCTTTACATTATAATTTTGTTACAGAAAGTATAGAAGTAAAACGTTCCATTACATAGTGAGCCCAAAGAAACGAGAGAGCATTTTTGTATCTTTGAAATGTACATACATATACATGTATATATGTATAATATACAGATGTATATGTATAATGTATATATTTATGCATATATTTATTTTACAAAGTATCAATTTATCACCCTTAATATTTTTCTTTTATAACACAATTAACTATTAACAAGAATTTTATACTTATTCACTACACACGCGTGCCTGTGCGAGTGTGCATATATTTTTCTATGTAAAGTTAAATACTATTCAGCTGGTAGCTGTGAACACTTGGGCAGTTTAAATTTTTTCATGTAATTGTCACTTTCACCATGATTACACGGAGTAGAATCGGATTATTTGGCGGAAAAGATACGGCCAGCTACTGCAATTTATTAATAGATCACTATCCTTGGCAAAGGCAAAATTAATTTGATTCATCGACTTTGTCTCCGATTCTACTGTAACAAAGATCAGTGTAGGTTTTATGTTTACAATATTATTTCATCTTTATCGAATAACGTATCATTAAAGTAAATTAATTTTACACCGATAACAAAACAAGACTACAGAGTCTAATTAAATTCGACGTTCTAATCTACACAACATAATCTGCACGAATTCCATATTACGTTTATACAAAATATTTAAATTAGTTTGGAATGTACGTTTTTATAAACACTCCTTCTAAAATTATACAGTTAATTGAATAAGTAATTGAACAAATTTGTGATTTTTACAAAAAAGTAACTCGAAAGTAACAGTACATTCTTTATCGTTTTGTTTAGAGAAATTTTTCGATATATTTAAATTAAATAATCTTATTGATCTAATTTGTATATACTAGCAGTGAACATTTTAAAAATCTGAATTAGTAATTGCAATGACGGGACTGTATTTTACATCAAAAATATTTTTTTATATCTTTCAACGGTATAGCGTCCATTTCAAAAAAGAATGTACTTGTTATTATTAGATACCTACATATATTTACATAATGAAAATACATATTTTAATTCTTTACACCATAAATAATCGTCAGTCACATTAGAACAGGCCTACATAAGATTTGTACAGGAGTAGCACCACTGCTCTATAAGCGTAAACTCCTTTTGACGTTTAGAATCATGTGTTTCTAAATATTTATATACGTAAGTAAATTGCATTATATTCCCTAAATGTGACATTTAGATTATCGAAACAACAAAAATAAGTAAGCTAGAAAATGTTTTTCGGTTCTACTGAGCCTAAGATAAAAGTTCAACATTTTCTCGTATGTTTATGTATATAAATCACTAACCATGATCTATTAGTTAATTTATATACATCATTCGAGTCTTTTTTTTGTCCATATATCATTTGAACGTACTGTGTGGTGTTTAAAAATTGAACAGTGGACCTACATCCTTCATTTCGGTATCTTCCATATTATTTGAACCTACCACATGATGCCTAGAAATTAAAAAAAACGGCTGTTTCCAGTAAAAAAAAAATGTTACTTTCGAATGAAAACCTATTACGGTTACATAATACGTAAAATATTCGTATTCTTTTTCGTTCATACATCTGAAATAGCTCGACAGTACCTGTACTGATGAAACTGAGACGAGGTACGGAGATGAGAATCAGGTGATCTTGAAGGCAAATTGTGACTGCTTCCGCTAAATCCTGTACTTAAAAGACCTTTTCGTGGACTTCTGGCATTTACGACTCTTGGTTGCGCATACATTTCTTCCAGAACACTCGGTGCAACATAAGTAAATCCCTGTGAACATTCCATTGTAATTCGTATAATATTTCTCTACAAACATGAATCATTAAGAACACTCTGTTACTTACTTGAAAGATCATATTAGCAGACTCGCTTAATGTACTTTCAACAGGAGAATCAACAGGAACAGTTGTTGTAAATTGTTCGTCGAATTGTGACGTATCATCGGCACTTTTCTATACACATTATAACATTTACTTATTAACTACTTCAACTGTTCGTCGTAATCAGACATACTTACTAAGGATGGTTTAAAAGGAGGTTCTAACTTCTTTGAAATTACATCCTGCCAATTAATATGTTTGAAAAAATTGTGATTCATAATTTGTTCAGCATCTTCGGGCCCGGATCCTAGTCTCTGCAATACCTGTCTCTATAAATTACATACAGAGCACATTCATGATATGAACACTTGTACAAACAAAGTTATTAAATCATACAAATTTTGTCAATACCTTTAATAACCTTCGTATTAAATCTTTTGCATCGGATGTTAAATATAACGGAAGATTTAATTTTCCACGTAAAATTTTTTCAATTGTTTTTCTTCTATCATCTCCTGTGAACGGTGGCTGTAAAAAAAGGCAGCATATAGTCACGTTGCTCTATTTGATTGATAAATTTAAAAATAGTCCTGTTTCTTTGTGGTTCACTTAAACCATATACCATTCCAGTAAGCATATCAAACATAAGAGCACCCAAACTCCACCAATCTACTGCTTTTCCATGTCCACTCCTTGTTAGAATTTCTGGAGCCCTATAGACATCAATAACAATAAAAGTTACAATATACGTATTTGATAAGTTAGAATAAACAATTAATAAAATAACTATTACTCACATATATTCTATAGTTCCACAAAATGTGTGGGTCACAGTACCTTCTTGAATGTGTTCTTTGCATAAACCAAAATCCGTTAGCTTAACATGACCTTCACCATCTAATAATATATTTTCTGGTTTCAGATCTCTGTAAAAGCAATTAGCATAGTTAAATGCATGCAGCTATATATTTCAAATAGTACTATTAACAAAGATATTATACCTGTATATAATACCCTGATTATGAAGATGTTGTAGCGCGAGTATAATCTCAGACAAATAAAAACTATCGGCATAAAGATAAAAGAAACGTTAATCTATGTATTCTTAGATTGTTAGCATACGCATAATATTTATACGTAAGTATAAGGTATTATATATTGTTTCAAATATATTTGACAAGTAAGATAACATACCATGCTGTATCTTCTAAGAAAATGCCTTCTCTATCTAAATATGTGAAAAGCTCTCCACCACAAAGATATTCCAAAATTAAGTATAATTTACCACCAGTTTGAAATGCGTACATTAAATTTACAATGAACGGGTGCTGTAATAGAAATATGATAAGTATTTCATTGTTAAATGCAACAGATTTTACATACTTTTACAGCTTCTAAGATATTCCTTTCTGCCTTTGTGTGAGCTGTATCCTTCTGATTTCGTATGATAGATGCTTTTCGTAATACCTAGGAAAAAAGAGAACCATAAAGCGTTTTGTAGACGTGTGCATACATGTAAATAATTACCTTCATAGCAAAGATACTGCCTTTGTCTTTTCCAGTAACTTTTTTAACTTGAAAAACTTTTCCATATCCGCCTTCTCCTAGAATCTTGCATAGTTCAAAATCTTGAGGTCCAGTCTTTTCTTGACCCACATTGACATTTTGTTCCGATAACTGAACTCTTTCTAAATCATCAGAACTGAAACAAAAAAATTTATAATTTACTTTTTTTAAAAAGAGGACAAATGAAAGACAAGAAGAAGAAAAGAGCAAAAGAACATTTTACATCATGCACAAATTAACAACATCATCATCTTATGAATAATGTACAATTTAATTATAAAGTTAAACATTATCTACTTTAAGATACATTAATACTTACTCTAATATGGTATTTACGTTCGTGGCATGATTATATTCGTCCTGGAACAAATAAAATAACAAGAAAGAAACGGGAAGGATAATGATAATTACAAAAATTTCACGAAAAACAAAAAATCCATTATGAAACGAACTTCTCTGCTTTCAACAATATCGTCATCTGACTCGTCTTGATTTACGGAATCTCCTTCGTGTAATTCTATGTCGAATACTCCAGCCATTCTTTCTACGCTGTAATCACATTTAAAACCTTTTCTCGTCGATAGTTTTAATTGATCGTAATAAGTTCAAATAACGTAGATGACTATGTAAGTGCGTAAACGCGATAGTATGTTAGTTCTCTTTATTTGCGTGTTCTGCACTGATTTTCTGACGAATAGATTGAACTGTATATACACCGTCGTAAATAAAAAATTATACATGAAATTACATTTAATATCATAAAAGATGTATATACATTATTTTGTTATTATTATTATTATTTTCTCTTTTAGCGATTAAACAGGAATGTGGAAAATTTTTAAATAAAACACACGATACAAATACCTCGACTAAGAAAATATAGACTTAGCGCGAATACTACTTTAATCGAGCATGAAATATATAAGCGACTCGTAGAAACTTTTAAAAGATTCGCGTTCTTTTGAACAAAGCAAAACGAAAACTAAATGTATTTCATGCAACTTATAATTTATTAATTAGCGGAATATGAACTATTACATAAGTGGTTTCTTTTTCAGCGTAATTTTATACGTATTATTCTCCCATTCATTTTTATACATTAACGAAAAATTAAAGTTTCAAAGTATAGTTTTCCCTTTTTTGTAGAAGTTTATATAAAATCATATATTTGTATAATTTTTAAACATGTCAGAATCGTTTAATTAAATTTGTGTATCTAATATACGAATAAAATCGTATTCAAATCTTATTTCGAATACATTATCGCAATAGAAGAAATATAAAATCTTGTTACTACGCCATCTGTAAAGTACCACTAAAATTCTAGAGGGAATGGAAACGTCGAAGTATTTTCTCGATTGAACGTGTGAATGTAAAGTAAAACGTTTTCAATTTGCTCTGCAGATTGTTGCGGAGCAAATATCATACTTTATATCATTTAGCGTGACTTAAAACAATTATAATTATAATCTATTTGTAGGTATACAAATATAATAAGTTGCAGTGTATTAATATTAACGCGTTCCTATAACGGTTATGTTTGCTTTCATATAAAGTCGATGTAAGTTAACAACCCATCATCATACTTTCGAGATAGAATGAAATACTGTTATAAAGTCAATATTTACTACAAACAATAAGTAAATATGATTCAAGTAACATAATTATGTATCCTACGTCGTTTTACTCAATTATATGAAACTTGCGATTTGCTTACGTTATTTTGGTAATTAGAGGTCGGTTTCCAACCTTCAATTTTTCCGGCTTGGCTAATATATTAATTTTCAATCTTTTTCAATATATTTACATCATTTTTGTTGCTATTATAATTTCATAACTAGCATTTTGCATACTTCAATTAGACTACTTGCACATTATGTATCCTTAAATATCATTAAATGTTGTGTTACTCTGTTCTTTTTAGAAATTTGACTGAAAAATGTCGATTCCACCATATTTATTGGGCCCAAACCCATGGGCCACCATGATGGCTCAACAGCAGGCCCATGCACAATTAGCAGCGGCTCAGGCTCATGCTCAAGCAGCTGTTCACGCACAAGCTGCGCATCATGCTCACATGCAGGCAATAGCAGGACCACCGCTTCCACAAATGCCGAAGCAACCAGAAGTTTTATCAGAAGACAAGTTACAAGAGAAAGGTATTACAGAAATGGTATTTTTGAAACATGTATAACTTTGAAATTAAAGCTTACCACTGTAGAAAAATGGTTATAGGTAAATACACTTTTACTTTATTAGTTAATTCTTTGTACAATTGTAGCACAAAAGTGGCAACAACTTCAATCAAAGAGATTCGCGGAAAAGAGAAAATTTGGATTTGTGGATGCACAGAAAGAAGATATGCCACCGGAACATATTAGAAAAATTATTAGAGATCATGGAGACATGAGTAGCCGGAAATATAGACACGATAAACGTGTTTATTTAGGGTATGTTACTTTTTATTGAAACGAAGACAAGAAGAGTGGTTAATTGCATCATTTCCTTTATAGAGCATTAAAATATATGCCTCACGCGGTTATGAAGCTTTTAGAAAATATGCCCATGCCCTGGGAACAAATTCGAGATGTAAAGGTTCTGTATCATATCACAGGTGCAATCACGTTTGTAAATGAAATTCCGTGGGTTATAGAACCTGTATATATTGCTCAATGGGGGTAAGTTAAGAAAGTATACTGGTTTATTACATTATATATAGAATGGACAATAAATATAGTTAAATGTACATAATTTATTTCCTCTTTCTAAATTCAGTACAATGTGGATCATGATGCGACGAGAAAAAAGAGATCGTAGACATTTCAAAAGAATGAGATTCCCACCGTTCGATGACGAGGAACCTCCGCTAGATTATGCGGATAATGTTTTAGATGTAGAACCTTTAGAGGCTATTCAGATCGAACTTGATTCAGAAGAAGACGAATCTGTTGCATCGTGGTTTTACGAACACAAACCACTTGTTGGTACTAAGTAAGTATCAAATGGTGTTCTAACTTAATGTATGTAGTAGAATACATCGGATATTGGATTTTTTTTTTATGATGAATCGCGTAGGGGTCCTGAAATCAACTGACATGTGAGTTGATAGCTATAGTAATTTATAGTCTTATCCGAGATAGGTACTATGAGTTACTATTAGCCAGACAAAACGCTTTACTGAATTATAACTCAAAATATTAGAAAAAATATATTATTTGATAAATTTCTTGTTGATCACGGATATTGTTGCAGGCACGTAAACGGATCAACTTATCGAAGATGGAATTTAACTTTACCACAGATGGCAACATTATACCGCTTGGCTAATCAATTGTTAACAGACTTAGTAGATCAAAACTTTTTTTACCTATTTGACCCAAAATCATTTTTCACCGCGAAGGCATTAAATATGGCTATACCGGGTGGCCCGAAATTTGAACCACTTGTGAAAGATTCAAATGCAGCCGACGAAGACTGGAATGAGTTTAACGACATAAATAAAATTATTATTAGACAGCCTATAAGAACGGAATATCGTATCGCATTCCCATATTTATATAATAACATGCCACATTTCGTGCATTTATCGTGGTAAGTATTTAATTTATTTTCCACGTTTTTGTCCCACACAAGTTTGAGGACTTATCAATTATTAGTATATTATAGTCTTACTAGCGGTGTGGCAAATAAAAGCGGTGATTGTTATTCGTACCCTTTGTAAAGTATAAAAGGGAACTGCTGATATCACCTACAACGATTCTTAATTCTGTAGCATTTGATTAATTCTACGGCGTTTTCCAATAGGTACCATGCACCAAATGTTGTTTACATAAAAACCGAAGATCCTGATTTACCTGCTTTTTACTTTGATCCATTAATCAATCCTATTTCACATAGAAACTCGTTAAAGGTGAATTTTATCAGAATTATTATTTATGGCTAATTAAATAATTAACGGTCTAATGTCAGCAATACATATCTTTTAGACTGTGGAACCACAAATCGAAGATGACGAAGACTTCGTGCTCCCAGAAGAGGTACAACCATTCCTTCAAGAAACTCCCCTGTACACTGACAATACTGCAAATGGAATTGCTTTATTATGGGCACCTAGACCCTTTAATACTCGTTCCGGTAGAACTAGAAGAGCTATAGATATTCCGTTAGTGAAGTCTTGGTACAGAGAACATTGTCCACCCGGACAGCCCGTTAAAGTTCGTGTCAGTTATCAAAAGTTGTTGAAATATTTTGTGTTAAACGCCTTGAAGCACAGACCTCCAAAACCACAGAAGAAACGTTATTTATTCCGATCGTTCAAATCAACGAAATTTTTCCAAACTACTACAATAGATTGGGTCGAAGCTGGTCTACAAGTATGCCGGCAGGGATATAATATGTTGAATTTACTTATTCATAGAAAAAATTTGAACTACCTTCATTTGGATTATAATTTCAACTTGAAGCCAGTTAAAACCCTTACGACAAAAGAGAGGAAAAAATCTAGATTCGGAAATGGTGAGTGTATTATTATACGACGTGTGCGTCACATTATAAGGTGATAAGAGGTATGAGAACACTTGATTTTTACAGCTTTCCATTTGTGCCGTGAGATTCTTCGTTTAACGAAACTAATTATCGACTCTCACGTTCAGTATCGTCTAAATAACGTTGACGCGTTTCAATTAGCCGACGGACTGCAGTACATTTTTGCTCACGTTGGCCAATTAACTGGAATGTATCGGTACAAATATAAATTGATGAGACAAATCAGAATGTGCAAAGATTTGAAACATTTGATCTACTATCGTTTCAATACGGTAAGTTATCGGGATATGAAAGAAAATATATTCATATGCATGTGCTTGATGAATCATTAACCATCGATATATTGTATAGGGCCCAGTTGGAAAGGGACCTGGATGCGGATTTTGGGCACCCGGTTGGAGAGTATGGCTTTTCTTCATGAGAGGGATTACTCCGTTACTGGAAAGATGGTTAGGAAATCTGTTGTCTAGGCAATTCGAGGGTCGTCATTCAAAGGGTGTCGCGAAAACTGTAACGAAGCAACGAGTGGAGTCACACTTCGATCTTGAATTGAGAGCATCGGTAATGCACGACATCGTGGATATGATGCCAGAAGGAATTAAGCAAAATAAGGCGCGAACGATACTACAGCATCTTAGTGAGGCATGGAGGTGTTGGAAAGCGAATATCCCTTGGAAAGTTCGTATTATTTACAATAATATTTCTTTTCCGTTTGTTAACAGTTTGTTCTTTTATCGTAACAAATCCATTTTTTTTTTATAGGTTCCTGGATTACCAATACCGATTGAAAATATGATCCTTCGTTACGTTAAAATGAAGGCAGATTGGTGGACTAATACCGCGCATTACAATCGAGAACGTATTAGGCGTGGAGCAACTGTGGATAAGACTGTTTGTAAAAAGAATCTTGGACGTCTCACCCGACTTTACCTTAAGGCCGAACAAGAACGACAACACAATTACTTGAAGGTATGGCAATTTATTAATAACTTAAGATTGTTTCGCGAGCATCCAACAATTGCGTGGCTTTATTTTCAAATGAAAATTCTTGTGCACAGGATGGTCCATACATCTCTCCGGAGGAAGCTGTAGCTATATATACCACGACCGTGCATTGGTTAGAATCCAGAAGATTTGCTCCTATACCTTTCCCACCGTTATCTTACAAACACGATACTAAACTTTTGATATTAGCTTTGGAACGCTTGAAGGAAGCGTATAGCGTCAAGTCGAGGTTGAATCAAAGTCAACGCGAAGAACTTGGTTTGATAGAACAAGCTTACGATAATCCACATGAAGCTCTCTCTAGAATCAAACGTCATCTTTTGACACAAAGAGCGTTCAAAGAGGTAATTTATAAAAAAAAAAGTCATCTCATTTTCTTTATGCTTTAATTTCACCGCTCATATTCGTTTCGTAGGTTGGAATAGAATTCATGGATCTCTACAGTCATCTAATTCCCGTTTACGATGTCGAACCGCTCGAGAAAATCACGGATGCTTACTTGGATCAATATCTGTGGTACGAAGCAGATAAACGAAGATTGTTCCCACCGTGGGTGAAACCCTCTGATACAGAACCGCCTCCATTGTTGGTGTATAAATGGTGTCAGGGTATTAACAATTTACAAGATGTTTGGGACGTTAGCGAGGGAGAATGTAACGTGTTATTGGAATCAAAGTTTGAGAAACTGTACGAAAAGATCGATCTTACGTTGTTAAACAGGCTTCTTAGATTGATCGTGGATCATAACATCGCCGATTACATGACTGCAAAGAACAACGTCGTCATAAATTACAAAGATATGAACCACACAAACAGTTACGGAATAATTCGAGGGTTACAGTTTGCCTCGTTCATTGCACAGTACTACGGATTAGTATTGGACTTGTTGGTTCTTGGATTACAAAGAGCCAGCGAAATGGCTGGTCCTCCGCAGATGCCGAACGATTTCTTGACCTTCCAGGATGTAGCTTCAGAAACGGCACATCCGATCAGATTATATTGTAGATACGTGGACAGGATACATTTGTTCTTGAGATTTTCCGCCGACGAAGCGAGAGACCTAATTCAGAGGTACTTGACCGAGCATCCAGATCCTAACAATGAAAATATTGTTGGTTACAATAATAAGAAATGTTGGCCCCGGGATGCACGAATGCGACTCATGAAGCACGACGTTAATTTGGGTCGTGCCGTGTTCTGGGACATAAAAAATCGTTTACCTCGTTCCACCACCACGATACAATGGGAGAACAGTTTCGTTAGCGTGTACAGTAAAGACAATCCGAATCTGTTATTCAACATGAGTGGATTCGAGTGCAGGATCTTACCGAAATGCAGAACCACTCATGAAGAGTTCACACATAGAGACGGTGTGTGGAACTTACAAAACGAAATTACGAAGGAGAGAACTGCTCAATGCTTTTTGAGGGTGGACGACGAAAGTCTCCAAAGATTCCACAACAGAGTCAGACAAATTCTGATGGCATCTGGTTCTACCACGTTCACGAAGATCGTTAACAAATGGAATACGGCATTGATCGGCCTGATGACTTATTTCCGCGAAGCTGTCGTTAACACGCAGGAGTTGTTAGATCTGTTGGTGAAGTGCGAAAATAAAATCCAAACGCGTATCAAGATCGGTCTTAACTCGAAGATGCCTTCGCGTTTTCCACCGGTCGTGTTTTACACCCCAAAAGAGTTGGGTGGACTCGGCATGCTTTCGATGGGACACGTACTGATACCCCAGTCCGACTTACGATGGTCGAAACAAACCGACGTTGGTATCACACATTTCCGTTCGGGTATGAGTCACGACGAGGATCAACTAATTCCAAATTTGTATCGGTACATTCAACCCTGGGAGTCGGAGTTCATAGATTCGCAACGAGTATGGGCAGAATACGCGTTGAAGCGTCAAGAAGCCAACGCGCAAAATCGCAGACTTACTTTGGAAGATTTGGAAGATAGTTGGGATCGTGGTATTCCTAGGATAAATACATTGTTCCAAAAGGATAGACACACTCTCGCGTACGACAAGGGTTGGAGGATACGTACGGAATTTAAACAGTATCAAGTCTTGAAGCAAAATCCATTCTGGTGGACCCATCAACGACACGACGGTAAACTATGGAATCTGAACAATTACAGAACGGACATGATACAAGCTCTTGGCGGTGTCGAGGGTATTTTGGAGCATACCTTGTTCAAAGGAACGTACTTCCCAACTTGGGAAGGTCTTTTCTGGTAAGAAATCTTTCTTGTGTTTTGGAAATCTTCGAAAAACTGCTTCAGATCACATTTTTTGTTCAATTTAGGGAAAAGGCATCCGGATTCGAAGAATCTATGAAATACAAAAAATTAACAAACGCCCAAAGATCAGGTTTGAATCAAATTCCAAACCGTCGATTTACTTTATGGTGGTCACCGACTATCAACAGGGCAAACGTATACGTTGGTTTCCAGGTAAGGCGATCGTTCTTATAAGTTTCAATTATTATAAAGACGTTTCGATTGTTAACCGATTATTCGTTTACCCATTAGGTACAATTGGATCTGACTGGGATATTTATGCACGGTAAAATTCCAACTCTAAAGATTTCGCTGATTCAAATATTCAGAGCCCATTTATGGCAAAAGGTGCACGAGTCGATCGTAATGGACCTTTGTCAGGTATTCGATCAGGAATTGGATGCACTAGAAATAGAAACTGTTCAGAAGGAAACTATACATCCTAGGAAATCGTACAAAATGAATTCTTCTTGTGCCGATATTTTACTATTCTCTGCTTACAAGTGGAACGTTTCTAGACCATCTTTGCTCGCGGATTCAAAGTAAGCAACAATTTTATTTAACTAACTTTTCTTCTGTTTCTTAAATTTTAACGCTGTGATGTTTCGTCAGAGATCTTATGGATAATACTACCACGCAGAAATATTGGATAGACGTACAACTTAGGTGGGGAGATTACGATTCACATGACATTGAAAGATACGCTAGAGCGAAATTTTTAGATTATACAACGGACAATATGTCCATTTATCCGTCACCAACAGGATTACTTATCGCTATTGATTTGGCATATAATTTGCATAGGTGAGTATTTCAATTTTGCTATACAGTCAGCGTCAGTCAGCAGCAAGGAACTTTTGCTGAACTTTTCTTTTCTTGACAGTGCGTACGGCAACTGGTTCCCAGGATGTAAGCCTCTTATACAGCAAGCGATGGCAAAAATAATGAAAGCTAACCCTGCTTTATACGTACTGCGAGAACGTATCAGGAAAGCGCTGCAACTTTACTCTTCAGAACCTACGGAACCGTACTTGTCCTCGCAAAATTACGGAGAACTCTTCTCGAATCAAATTATTTGGTATTACACGCATTGTTTCCCTCATCGTCTGTTTAATTAGACGCATAGACAAACTTCTAGTCGATCAATTTTCATTTTTGTGTTGATCAGGTTCGTCGACGATACCAACGTTTATCGTGTTACGATTCATAAAACGTTCGAGGGTAATTTAACGACGAAGCCTATAAACGGTGCGATTTTCATCTTCAACCCTCGTACCGGTCAGCTGTTCTTGAAGATCATTCACACGTCTGTTTGGGCTGGTCAGAAGCGTTTAGGTCAAGTACGGAAATCGTATTCCATCGATACACAATCAAGTTGCTGTTAAAATATTACACGGATAATTCTACATTGTTTCATTGCAGTTGGCAAAGTGGAAAACTGCTGAGGAAGTAGCCGCGCTTATTCGCTCGTTACCGGTGGAAGAACAACCGAAACAAATCATAGTAACCAGAAAGGGAATGTTGGATCCTTTGGAGGTGCACTTGCTCGATTTCCCTAATATTGTGATCAAAGGATCGGAGCTGCAGTTACCGTTCCAGGCTTGCTTGAAGGTCGAGAAGTTTGGTGATTTAATCTTGAAAGCAACGGAACCGCAAATGGTGTTGTTCAATTTATACGATGACTGGTTGAAAACCATCTCATCGTACACGGTAATCTATCACTATTGATTCATTAGATTATTATTCAACATCAAAGCATCAGTATTCATCTACATATTTTTCACGTTCAACAGGCATTTTCGCGTTTAATTTTAATTCTCCGTGCGTTGCACGTTAATACCGAAAGAACAAAGGTTGTACTGAAACCTGACAAGACGACCATTACGGAACCCCATCACATATGGCCTTCTTTAACAGACGACGAATGGATCAAGGTCGAAGTACAATTAAAAGATCTAATATTGGCTGATTATGGTAAAAAGAATAAGTATGTATCGTGGTACTATATTGTCACAATGTTTGAGCGAAGTTTACGAGTTAATGACCGACGGAATAATTGTTTTTCAGTGTGAACGTCGCATCGTTGACCCAGTCGGAAATTCGAGATATCATTTTGGGTATGGAAATTAGTGCACCGTCCGCGCAACGTCAACAGATCGCCGAGATAGAAAAGCAGACGAAAGAACAATCGCAGCTTACGGCAACGACTACGAGAACAGTGAACAAACACGGAGATGAAATAATTACGGCGACAACTTCCAACTACGAAACACAAACGTTCAGTTCGAAAACCGAGTGGCGCGTAAGAGCGATTTCTGCTACGAATTTGCATCTCAGAACGAACCACATTTACGTATCGTCGGACGACATCAAAGAAACCGGTTACACTTACATTTTACCGAAAAATGTACTCAAAAAATTTGTTACTATATCGGATTTACGAGCACAGGTATGTGATTATACGTCAAATAAAAGTACATCGGTCTACAATAACGTGATCGTACAATAATGTTCATACTTTCGTTTTTCCAGATCGCAGGGTATTTGTATGGTATTAGTCCACCGGATAATCCACAAGTTAAAGAAATTAGATGCATAGTTATGGCTCCTCAGTGGGGAACTCATCAAACGGTTCACTTGCCCAACACGCTTCCAAATCACCAGTACCTGAAGGAAATGGAACCCCTGGGTTGGATACACACTCAGCCGAACGAGTTACCACAGTTATCGCCACAGGTTCGTAATATAAATTGCTACCAAGTACGCGGTTACATATTCTTTTATCGTATAAATCAATTCATATTCTTCAGGATATATCCACCCACGCCAGAATCATGGCAGAAAATCCAATTTGGGACGGAGAAAAGACTATCGTTATCACTTGCAGTTTTACTCCGGGATCTTGTTCCCTTACGGCGTACAAATTAACGCCTAGGTTCGTATTTTTTACACTTTCTTTCTAGTATTCTAATGTTCATGTCACTTTTCTCCTTTACTGAACTCGTTATTCATTTCAGTGGTTTCGAATGGGGAAAACAAAATACTGACAAAGGAAACAATCCCAAAGGTTATTTGCCTAGCCATTACGAAAAAGTACAAATGCTCTTGTCCGATCGTTTCCTCGGATTCTTCATGGTTCCGAGTCAAGGATCCTGGAATTACAACTTTATGGGTAATGATGATTTTGATTTTGGTTCAACTTTTATTCTGTTAGTTCAATTAATGTGATTAAACAATTTGTTTGTTGTTCACAGGAGTAAGACATGATCCCAACATGAAATATGAACTTCAGTTGGCGAATCCGAAAGAATTTTATCACGAGATTCACAGACCAGCCCACTTCTTGAACTTCTCGAGTTTGGAAGATGGAGAAGGAGTAGGGGCCGATCGGGAAGATGTATTTGCTTAAAGAAGAAAAAAAAAGCTTTAAGAATGATAGACATGGTGTTTACAGGGATGAACAGTCTTTTCCTTCTTTTTCCCTGAAGTATACTAGTGGAATAGAAATTTTTTTATCGAGTAATCTACACGTAGGCGTTGCGTTACTCCATTTTACGACCGCGGATCTTCAAATACATAACTTTTGATTAACAGATGAATTATATGCATATAATAGTATTACGTTGAACATTGATTATTTTGTACTATATTTTAATATCTCTTTATAATAAAATACATGTATTGTGTGTGTGCGTGTACGCGTGCGTGTGTATGTGTCTGTGTGCGTGCGTGGGCACTTGCGTATGCAAATTAAATACATAAGAAAAATGTACAAAATTTTCAAATACTTGACATCGTAAAAATAGCGAATAACATAGATCTTAAGATACACGATGACACGCATTTTCGTCATTTCCTTTGCAATAAGCATAATTCGACAAACTTTGAACACCACAAAGTTTCAGTATTTCGTTATCAATCGTAGTAAGAAAAAACATCCTCAGTTATTCAGCGTTATTCCTGTCGATATATTTAGCGATACGTTTCCTTACAAATAAAATGATGAAATTGGTAAAAAATGTTCTTCCTCGTATATCGGATCGACAACGCGAAATTAAATTGTAATGATAACCCATCGATGACTAGATAGATAAACGTATTTACATACGTAGATACGTTTCCATGAAATGTTAGGAGCAACCATCTGCGTTTCGTATTCGTTTTATCATCGATTACGAACGTGTGTATTGGTATGCTATGCGTACCAACAATCGAGTCGATTGTTCTTTTCAACGAAAAAAAGAATACTCGTGAAGTATATATGTAGTATCGTTTGAATCGCGCTTGACGATTAATCGTATAAAATGTAATGAACCGCGTAAACGTAAACGATCGAAGGTGATTTATCGGTTGTTTTAAACGGAATCGTCGTTATCAACAAACGATGTCTTGTTCCGTGAGGCGGGATCGCTCGAATAGGGTATAATCTTCTGTTGTAGCGGTGCAGCCGATGTACAAGTAGTACGAGAAGTGGAGCTGTGATACGCGCTGCGGGTCGAGTTTCTCGAGAGAATGTTGTTTCCATGACAGCCGAGTCGTTTCAAGAGTAGCCGTCTGATTTTATCTTTCCATACGAAAATTAGGAAGATAATTACACCCTGCAAGGTGTTTGTAAGGTCCGTAAGGTACCAAATGTATGCCGGTGAATTGTTGCACAGCCACGACACTATTTCCATCGACCAATTAATACCCATCACGATGAACAGCTTCAGATATAGATTGAACCTGGATAAGACACATAGAAAATTAATAACATAAATTAAATTATTGTACGCGTGTTCAACGTATGAGATAAAGCACAAACGAGGTAAAACATATCCAATGTTTTTTCCACGTCGGTATTACAGTCTCGGGTGGGATACACCACCCACAGGGTAAAATGTTTACTCCTATGCCCTCGTCTGCGACATTGGTAGATACAATCAGGAGCATATATCTGGTATCCTTAGGGAAAATATGACAACAAAGGATAAAGAGGCCTCCTCATACATTAATTTTCAAGGATTTTTGGAGATCTGACAATTTGGGGATGATTTGACACATTGAGATTGGAACATTGAACTCAAATGTACGCAACAGACGGTAATACGGCAAAATACGCAGGTAGACATTCGGTAATACGCATAAAGCGTAAAAGAAGGGTGGGAAGATGAAACGTGCGACCATGTACGAGACCACGGTCGAACGGATGTTTGTTGCTCAAGTGGTAGCCGTCGTTACGAAAACAAATCGAGGCATGGGAAAAATGTTCGTTCCAGTCGGTCTATGAGAATATCCAAAAATAATTTATCCGTCATAACCGCGTGATAAGAGCGGCAAACGATCAGGGGAATATATTTGCGAACGCCGAAGAACATTCATATGTTTCAATCTATAACCGAAACACGGTACAAAACATATTTCATTTTCAAAAGAATATTTCGATCGTTGGTCTTCTACTAAGGAGAAGAGGAGAAAGAGAAAAAACCAACCATTGCTTATTGTCGTCGTGACGTCTGCTGTCGGTGCCTTTCAAATGATGAGCCGTGTCCTTTTTGTGTCGCACGATCTTCAACGCCGTCGAAATGAAAAGGCATATATTGCATACAACAGTGACGCCCATAGGTCCGTAAAAATAGATAGCCTTTGCCTTATTTGCTGAAAATTCAAAACTCGTGTTTAACCTCGTACCATCGGTATCGCGTAAGAGATCGGTGTTAGGGTTTCGTTTCGCAAAAGCGCCAAATCTGATTTTTACGAAAATTTAAGAATTAAATTGAATGTATGATAAAAGAGGAAGCGGACAACGGAACGTTTTAGTATACCGCTATAAGAAACATACTATTGAACCAGCAACTTTGTACCCCAAATTCTGGCTTGACGAAGTGTTCCGGAATATTCGGAAGGAAATCCATAAGAATGCAAACTCCGGTGAGCAGTAATGCACAGCCCCAAGCATAGATGGAGTATATACAAAATTTTTTGCGTTCCCTCTGGATCATGCTGCCCTGCAGCGAGCGGAAACCTCTGGAAATCAATTGGTTATCTTATTTACGATAGAGACAAAATAGAACAGAAGCGAAACTTTATACTTATAATTGTATGTACTTAAATTAGCATATTTAAATTTCCCGCTCATCGATCACGATCGATACCATATTGCATTTTTCATTCTGTGTAGCTATATTCATGTTATTTACCTCTTCGCGTTGTAATGTCTAATAGCGCACCATGTGCACACCACATTCTGGATGTATTATTATTAAAACCGTATAAACTATCGTTATTTAAGTCCGTCCAATCATAACACTTATTATAGATCGGGATATAGAGATTTGAGTTTGTTTGTACCTCGGAATGGTTCTTTGCCAAGTTGCGATTACAAATGTTTCGAATAAGATTTACGTCACTTCGAGTAACGTTGAAGTTGACGCACGTTCTTTCAGTTTTCCCATTATCCAATAATTATCCTGGGGATTACACGATATGCAAAAAGCAAAAAGGTATATGACAAATCAACATTTGTGGTTTCGGATGACGCATCCATTTTCCGTTCACACGTTTCCTATCACGTTTTCGTGAAACCGTTCACGATCGACACGTTCGATAATCGACAAATGTCGTTCTCAATTTATCGCTCGCATAGAAACACGGGGGGTAGATCACTTTAAACATTGATTACTTCTATGGTTTCTGTCCACTTTTCTTCATTTCCTTCGTCGATTATTACTTAGGAAAATACGCGATGTATATACAATTTAGTAGCGCAATTCAAAAAGAATAATCGACGGTGACAAAGAGATCATAGATGTCAACAGTGAGAATACAGAATAGGGAATAGGGAATAAGAATACGTGAAATATACACGCAGTCACACCCTACATAATCGCATGAGAAAAAAAGGCTTGGCAAAACGAAAATGTGATTGCGACAGCAATGTGTCATATCAATGATTTTACACATATCAAGCAAAAAATATCACGTTCGTACTACAGACAAATATTTTGTAAAATATGTAGAATCATAGCTTGAAAAATTCTGTTTTGAATAGGTTATGATTTAGGATCTTTGTGCCATTTGTGCCGCCAGATTATTACAAGACAGACCTCTGTGCGACGTTGTCTCTCAAAATCTTACCCTCTTTTGTTCGCGGAAAGTTTAAAAATATCGACGCGATGTATCAAGCACGATATAAGATTCCTTGAAAAAGCAAATTCGATTCGAAGAATAATTGAAATATGAGAAGATCGAAAGTATAAACGTAATTCGTCACGACGTAAAAAAGATCGTCGCTACCCTAGTAATATTACGTAGCACAAGGACGTAAGTACGGAGCACATAAATTGTAAACCCCATTAAACGTAGTAGCTATCAATTAACGAAGAAACAATTTTGACACGTCGCATCGCGTCACGCTGCGTCGACGCGCTAGTAATTAGCTAATTAATTCTATCGCTTTCGAACGCAAGAATTCCTATAACTTATTTTTACGTTGAAACTTGACCGGTAATTTTACTGAAAACAATTTGAACGTTAGGGTAGAAATACGGGCTCGGCGTTGGCGTTGGCGTTGGCGTCAAGCGATTCTCAGCTTTCGGGATTTGTTTGGACGATACGTCACGATTCGTTTGCCGTACACCTGGTGCTCTACACTCTACTCTATAGAATATGCGAGTAAGTAGATCCGAAACTTTTAGAACGATTCCACTTAGTATGCTTCATCTAAAAGCTACAACTGCGATCTACTGCGATATATCTTCATCATTTCCAATACAGTTCCAACAACTTACGTGTACAAATAAATTTCAATGAACTTTTGAAGCATGGCAATGATTTTATTGAAAGCTTACAAGGGTAATCGTGACATGTAAAGAAAAGTACCAAGCGAATTCAAATGATCGACGTTCGTACAAACGGAAGGTGCGCGCGCCGACGGAATTTATCGCGCTGCTCGAACGTCGAGATAAAATAAAATTCGCAAATCGAATCTCGATTAGATATCGTTACGCAGTAACTCGAAGTTTTACCAAAGGTACATATATCGAATTGTCGATTAAAGATAACTGGGGTAACTTTGTCCCACAACCAGAAAATGATTATATTTTATTTTGTTGCGTCACAAATTGTTACAACTTAAAGTTACGCTAATTAAGTCAAAGGTATCTCAATTAGTGAGACTAGTTTATCAGTATGTACACTGTGTCAGGGAAAATTATAGGAACACAAATTCGTGGAAACGAATACTCGTTACGACGTTATTAGAGAAACGGTCTGTATACAGAATCGAGATTAAATTGATCGATCGAAAGAAACGAGACGCTCGTTAGCGGCGACTATTGACAATAGAGGGAGCACGATATCGAATCGAGAGCAGGGTTGCTAGTGTAAATTTTTCTCGAATGTCGAGTTGTGAAATTTTTCAACTTAGACATTTGTAAAATTAGGTATTTAATAATTTAGGAATTTGGAAAGTTAACAATTTTGCAAAATTGAAAACATTTGAAAATTTGAATATTAAAAAATTTGGAAATGTAGGAATTTAGTAATTTTATAATAAAAACTAATAAATTGTTCTCAAAATTCCTAACTGCCAAATCTCGCATACAAAAGAGTCTCGAATACGGAATGTCCTACACAACGTATACTGATCGAGAAACACGTGCGAAGTAACGCGACGAGATTATCGAACGAAATCGAATCGAAACATTAGCGTCACGTTTACGCGGTAAAGCCACTCGAGAGGAGTCGTTTGCTTACCCGTGGACCGATCGAAATTAATTTAAGAATGTTTACCGAACTTACGCATACGTCCACACGGTTTACGAACCGGATATTAATTCGCGTTACGTCCCTATCAATTTTCCTTGATGTTTGTCAACTATCTAATTTCTCCTCTTCGATCGTGGAATAACGAGCCGACGCGACGTTTTAAATGTGTACGACGCCTCATCAACGACAATTAATCGTTCTTTCGATTCGTAAAACCTCGTCGATGATCGACTGATCGATACTCGGGGCGAAACGAGTTTCGAGAAGTAAGGGAAGGAATTGTTCGTAGCATTTCTTACAAATAAAATAAATAAAATTTTATGATAAATGCAGTGTCATAATTAGTACAGCTTACCCTATGTTATTTTCTACGTCGTTGAAGTGCTCGGGACTACCCGCACTACGTTTATAATGGTAAATTATGGTCACTTACCCAAACGTCCACCAAATGTCGAAGCACATGACGTTCAGCCAAAAAAAGCTGGCCAGGAAGGAAAAGTGGATGATGAAAGCTGAAAAAAAGACGCTAGTTAATTGTATCCGCGAAAGACACTCTCGAACGAGTAGTATAGGCGTACGATATTGATGCATCAAACGATGCAAAGCTATCGAACGAATAAGAAAAAGAGGAAGAAAAATAGAAAGAAGAAGAGGACAGGTGTTAATCGGAAAATACATGAGTACCGAACGCGATGCAAAGAGGATCCGAAATCTGTTCTTGCGGAGTGATCTGTAAGACGGCTAATATCACGTAAGCGACCAACAGCGAACCGATGTATCCTCGAAGCGTGCGACCATGCATATTATTCAATTCCGGTAAAAGCGCGTAGACGAGAAATGTAGCGAACAAGAATGGCACCGATACGATTAATCCGACGGGAAACACGATTGTAATTTGATCTGGATCCTCCGTCAACAGGGAGGTGTCATCTTCGAAGCAAAGGACCACGTAGTACTCGTCGCTGTCGGTGATGCCGAGACAATATTCTTCGTCGTTGAGAATCGTCCTCTCTGTTACTTTATAGATCGAAGCGTTATCGAGAAGCTTGAACTCGTCCTCCGGATACTTTGCCGGGTTAAGATTGTAGCTTTGACGGTTTTTGCAGGCATATCGAACAAATAGATCGAAACAATTTCGATTGGGTGTTTCGTCGAGCACCGTGAAATCCTTCGAACGATATATCGATGGGAAACGAAAAACCGTGCCGTTCGTCTCGAAACATTGACCGTCCGATAATCGATTCGTCTCCGGGCAACACAAAGGCACTCGAGGAATTTCGCCGATCCGCGTCCTCGTGATAGAATCATTCCGTTCGATGAAGTTGCATTGCATTCTCGATTCTTCGCTACTGTTCCCCTTCTTGAAATCGAACGAATCGATCGGGATCGCACGCGGCACTCTCGATTCGTTAGGGGCTAATTCGATCGAATCGAACGACTCGGGGGGTTCGATGTAATCGTCCGTCCACGAAAACGATTCGACCGCGGTGACCGCGAATATCGACAACAACTCGATCGCGACGAAAATAGTCGATCGACGAATGCGATCGACGCGAAACATCTTGACAGATACGTCTTTGTTCACCAACTGTCGTTTATCGTGGAACTGTTCGAGTTCGAGCTCTTGAAACCGCATGCATTATCGCGCCGCCAGGAAACCTCGCCAGATTACTAATGTCTACATTTTTTCCTTTCCATTTCTTCTCTTCCTTATATTTCTTTTGGTATATTTATATTCGGAGAATGCTGAGAAAATATAATCATAACCTCCAAATAACATTTAAGATGTTAGCATCGCGTGTTAAAGCTTGACAAAACCATCAAATGATATTCTTAATAAAAAATGAAATTGACGCGTCGATTTAGTTTCGATAAATCGTCGTCAGGCCAAAATGTCATGTAGGCTGCAGTAATCGGTATCTCTACGTTATCGCATGCAGTATACGCGCACTTTATGTATCGGAAGCGGTAAGATGATAATGGTAAATGTAGCGTACGATCGCTCATTTAAAATCCACCGTTTCGGTCAGCCTGATGGTGAACAAGATGACCTAAAAATTAATCATACTCCTTCGCTTCCTTTGGTTTCGAACGCGTGTTTAAAGCTCGTTTTTCTTCGCGTCTTCCAACGGTCAAAGTTAAACAAGCCTAAGTTTTTTATCGTCCAATACGCAACGAGGAAACGATCATCGCGCAACGTACATGGAGGTCGAACTAAACGATAGATCGATTGATCGCGACGACTTAGCAAATCAACGTTGCGTGTTTAAATCGTTGAGATGTAGCGACAAATATTCGATATTATGATACATCTAATAACCTCGCGTCCGCACGGTGATCACCACACTTTATTCTTTATCACGCATATTCGTGAATAAAAGGATTGATCGGATGCTAACGGATTAAAATTTCTTCTACGCTATAATACACGTGTACCCCTGTGAACAGACAGCAGCTTGCATACACGAAAACACGTAGGTAAATAGAAAAAATTGTGACCCCTGTACCCTTTTAGATGGGTGCAGCTTCAGTTTTGACAGTTCAATAAATGCTTTTTCCTAATTTACTTGAAGTTGATAAAAATGAAACCTCATTTTTTTAAAGGATTCGAAAGGAAGGAAATAAGAAAACCGTAACTAAAAATAAACAGGGTAAAATGCTTACCTATCGTACAGCAAATGTTGAAGGAAAAGTTGGAGATAGTGGTCAATATGAAGAAGGTGTACGCGACCACGAGAGAAGCCACGTAACACATCAGTGTTTTTCCGTAGAGGTTTCTCAATTCTGGAATGATTGCATATACGAGGAAAGTGATGAAGAAAAACGGGATGGAGACTGTCACGCCGATATTGTAAGAATCCTGCCGTATTTCCTCTTTGGGAGGACGAAAATCCGGCGACAGACAAACTATAGCGACGATCTTTTCGAAAGACTCTTTCCAGTCGAAACAGTAAGTCCATGCTGCAAATTTGTATATAGTTGTATGAAGGGTGCCGTTCGCCAATAGAACGAATGCGTCGTCTGCGTAGAGTTCCGGCTGAAGTAGAAACTTGCCCGTGCCTTCAGGACACAGCATATCCTCGACGAGAACGAACACATCGCTCAGGCCGGATATTCCTTGGATCTCGGTGGCTAATTGACGCTGTTCAAGTTTAAGATCCGGTGCGAGCTGTCCATTCGTTAATCGAGTGCAATTCGGTCGACTGGTTGTTCCTAAAATCTCATCTCGTCTGCAACACTTCCTCAAGCAAAATCGTATATTACACACGCATCCATAAGTCTCATTTCCGACCACCCGATAAGAATTCACCGGATACATCAACCGGTCGTGCACTAAACTTCCATTGTCGAGCCTACTGATTTTGTGCCCTTCCAAAATTTTGCTAGGAAACGGCCGGCAAAATGACTCCTCTTTCGTGTCGATCCGCTCCCCTTCGATCCCTCTCGACCAACCGATCATAACCAACCAAATTATACGAGTTAACATGACTGTTTCCTACGTGTTCACGATCGCACCTATTATCCTTTTCTTTTTATTTGTAAACTGTTTATCTTAAACTTGCCGTTGAATCGTTTGAAAAGTTATTGTCGACGCGATGAATCGTGAAGCTCGCGAACGACTGCCCTCCGAATTTTTCGATTGTTCGTTACATTACCGCGTGCCCGATGCCGCGCGAACGCCACCCAACACTATTACGAGATATAGCTTCCTTCTCATCGACCATCTACCCTTGCTAATTTTCTCACCATCCGCGCCTATGTACGTACGGTACTATGTACCGTCCATCGATCTTGATAAGGTTACGATCGGTAACTAGAGCGCAGCACTTCACTCGACAACCTTCCCTTCATCAATGTTCTCTTTCATCGAACGATCGAACGTTTTTCACCGTTGCATCGATCTAATTGAAACCGCTACGTTTATTGCTTTATAGATTTTATTCATTTCGATTTCGAAACTACTTGCCATGGTCACGCGTACAAACGCGTTCCGTCATTGAATCTGCACGTGTTCCGCCAATTTCTTATATTTCATTTGATTACGAACACAGCGAATTCGCTGGAAAGCTAACTTTTGTTATATTTTAAATTAACGATCGATCGCGTCGAATCGATTGTTCAATCGAGACGCAATATGAACTCGATTATATCGAATACTATATGTTCAGTTCAAAATATTTTGAGAAACTTTTATAAAAGTATTTTTAATATTTTCAATTTATTCTAAAATATTTCAGCGTGTCGACTTAGAACGGGCACACTCTAAAGCGATATATGTATACTAATTCAATATTCCGAACATATTTTAATTTTCTGTTAAAAAATGTTTATAAAATGCAAAATTTCAGCTAATTTCAGTTGTTATTTTTATCTATATTTAAAATATAAAATTTTCGACAAATTTTGTTCAATCGTAAGACATTAGTATTATAATAATAAATTGCTTTTATCTTTTTCAGCTTCTTTTTCTTTGGCCCCTGCTTTTATCCTTCCCCGTCTCTGTCTCTTTCCCTTGCGATGGCGTTAAACCGAAAATATTTATTCATTACGAAATCTGCGAAAACGTAAATACATACATACTGAAAATGATTTTTATATCAAGAATGTCCTAACCTCAAAGACAGTTAAACAATAGTTTCATAACTAACGGGAAAGATAATAAATTTCTCTTGATGTGCCTATCAAACTTTCTTGGCCGAGATTAAAGTAAACTGATTGAGCAACACTTAATCAGCTAGTTGGCGTTATCGTTTAGAAAAATTAGAACTATCGTGGTTCGTCTTGTTCAAAATTGCGAGTGTACAGTAAAGCAACACTTGTTGCTTCACGCGAATTAGATGTCTAATTTGGAGAAGATGAGATCGATATGGAGGGACGCGGATGCTGTCACCTTCGACGTCGATTCTACCGTAATACGAGATGAAGGTATTGATGAGCTTGCGAAATTTTGTGGAAAAGAAAACGAGGTTACTGCGTTGTAAGTTTTACTCTTTTTCTTTGTGTTTTCCTTTACAAACACAGATAATTACATAGATACAAATGATCGGTAATTAAAAATGATTTTAGAACGAAGCAGGCAATGCAAGGAAACGTAACGTTTCGACAATCTTTGGTGGACAGGCTGAATATTATAAAACCAAGTTTGACGCAAATCAAACAGTTTCTAGCTTCTCGTCAGTCGAAACTTTCGCCTGGGATCGAGTAGGAAATAATTACAATTGATAATAAATTATCGTAACGTAACGTGTATTATTTTTTTTAAGTTCTTTTTCTATCTAAATTTCAGAGCTCTGATAACGGCGCTCCAAATTCGTAAAAAGCACGTGTTCTTGATATCTGGTGGATTTCGTTGTTTAATTACACCAGTTGCTGCGTCGCTTAATATTCCGTCAGAGAATATTTTTGCGAACAGACTTAAATTTTATTTCACAGGTTATTCGTTTACGCTAATATACGATCGACATAATGCTTTATATCTAAATTTTATTTGGTTTATTTACAGGAGAATATGCAGGATTCGATGAAGATCAACCCACCGTTGAAAATGGAGGAAAAACAAAAGTAATTGAATACCTTAAGAATGAAAAAGGATTTAAAACTATTGTACATATCGGAGACGGCGCAACGGATTTAGAAACAACCGCGATAGCAGATCTGTTTATAGGTACATTTTAGTTACCTTATATTATTAGTTTACATTTGTATAGTATAGGTACATTTTAGTTACCTTATATTAATGCGGCTTTTCTAATAGGATATGGAGGAAATGTGATCCGAGAGAGCGTCAAGTCGAAATCTCCTTGGTTCATTACCGACTTCAATGAACTCATAAATATCTTGGAAACGTGAACAGTATGATACGTTTTTCTTTTACAAATTTTGAGCTTGTAAAGTTCTAACAATGAGCGATAAAAATGTTTCAACTATAACGCAACCTAAAAATATTTACCAAAATATTTACTAATGCTTTTCCTGTTAAGTTTTGCTTACACATTAATAATCTGGAAAATTTCAATCTACAAGTTTGTTCCAAGCATTGAAATTGGTTTTATTTCATACTTATTTGTAACGATCACCTTTCACAAATTAAATATAAGAAATTTTATAACAAGTACTTTTTACACTTATCGTATAATAACAATGATGTTTAGCGCTTTGTCTACATTGTTTCATAGACTATTATCAGACGATTCTTTGCATCAAATGCAATGTCGAAAACTGTGTAGAATAATAGCAATTATAGCACAAAATCGGTATCTATACGTACCTATAAGAATTTGTATACAAAAACATGTACTTCTTTATATCGGAAAACAACAAAATTTCAACTAATCAACATAAACCACTGAGTTTGTCATAGATCATACTTTGTTATTCTCATTATCTGCAATCGGAGAAGTTAATCTTGTTACTAGATTCAATATTAAATTACAGAATACATCTATTTTGCAAGTTACAATTTACAAACTCGATCTGTTACTCTTTGACAATCAATGACGATTTCTTGCTTTTTCTTGCTTTCTTTGTTGTATCCATTCTTGCACCCTCTGTTGAAGTTCAACGTTCGATTTTACCATATCCATAGTTAAAGGAGATCGATTGAATGGATCCGTTTGATCGCTGAGTAGATGCCTGAATAATATCAATAAAAAATATAAAACTGACCATGTATGTGTTTCATCGTAATATTCATTTTTTACAATTACGATAACGACATGTGTACTAACCTTGCTATAGTTTGACGATCAATAGTTATTCCTGATGATGGAAGAATAACGGGATCATTCATTAAAGTGGACATAATTGGGTCAAGGAAGTCATCAGGAGCATCGGTTAAAATTTCATCTTCTTCCTTTTTATCGTTTGCTGCTGCCTCTACATTCTTTGCAAACTGATCCAAATCTCCCAACATTCCTACGCCACCGATATGAACTAAAACATTATTAATCATATTTAATAAAGTTATCCAATAATCACGATGAACGTTTAACATTTGTTATTATGCGAAACTATTGACGCTTACCCAGAACATTGTCGGCTAATTTAAATAGATCAGGTCTATATGACCGACCGTCTTGAGAAACAGCTAGTGTAAAAGATTTATTTTGACTAAGATTTATATAAATTTCGCATATGTTCAATACCAAATTTGCAGGATTAAATGCATATTCTTTCTGACCATTCACCTAAAGTTAAAACAATGTACAACAACGTTAAATATTTATCTACATTATAAATTTTTATTATGTCAACAGCTGATCGTAATTTTTACCTTCAAATTCTTTTTATTTGGCCCAACCAATTGAAGCAGCAAATAATTGAGCATCGATGCAATACGATCTACCATTGTCGGATGACAAAAGATCGATTTTATCTCTGTAGTCAACATTTTCAATGTGTAGATGGTTTTTCTACCTAATATATTGTTAAATCGAGCAGTCATTCCAAGATATAACAAATAATGAGCCTGCTGGTCGCGTTCATGTTGTGGTAATTTATTCCATTCTCCACTTTCCCTTAAAGATAATGTCACTTTGTACAAATTGTGTTCAAACAAATCGGACGGAAAATTGTCTTAAGCATAAGATATTTAAAGTATATAAGTACCTTGCTTGAATTAACTGTCTCAATTGCGCCATGCTTGAAAGTGCTTCGTCTAATAAAAAAACTGCATCGTTCATTAAAAGATTTATAAAACGCAAAAATAATGGTGGCTGTGCTGCTTCCATATTGGCTTCTGCTTCTTCGGCCAAAGTACTGTAAAGTAAATGTTCGTAATTAGGTATAAATTGAGTAAGTATAATATATTTACATTATACATACATAAAATTATTCCGATGTTCTGGTAATTTCCACAAATACTCCATAACAACGTACATTGGTCGTCGGTAATTGAACTTTTGTTCAAATTGTACACTTTGTCCAGTCATTTCGATACTTACAAACACTTTAAGTAAATTAGAGACAATCTAAATATTAAAGTAAACCTTCATATTATTAATTATAAAACATTTTACAAATTTAGAAGAAATTATTACGTACATGTTGCCTATACGGATGTGTAATAAACAGTTGTTCTCTATGGAATTTCCCTAAACTCGGTGTTATGGGTTTCATGGTTTCATCTGTTGTAGGTAAAAGCGCTTCTAATCCCTCTGCCAAACGAGCGCGTAAATGAGGATTGTATAAACGTTGTTGAGACTCCATTAACACTATAATCTAACATTAATTATTTATCTCAATTATTTAATGGAACTGTATCAACATTTATTTACTAGATATACCCTGTTAACTTACTTCCGTCAATATCGGTGTTAAAAATGGTGAACCTTGTTCTTCAAAAACATTTGGATTTAGGCGGCACAAAATATATAAAAATCTAATAGTATTTTCAACCACGAATTCAGGAATGCACCTACAGGAACATCATAAATATTAAAATTACTATTATTACAAAAACCTTCAAACTTAAATACCTTAAAGTGTCTGGAACAGTTTTTGGTAAAGGAAATGTTACTACTTTACATTCTTTTGGAATGTAATCATTCCGTTCATTTTCTGCAGTTTTTACATCATCTAAGTACACCTGAACTAACCAAAATGCTGTTGTTGCATGAAATTTTGCTAAAAGCTTTAACATTTCTGGCACTAGAAGACTTGCTCTTATAGACAAATATCTAAAATTTATAAATTATTTCTCGGTAAAACGTGCAAGTTAAATATTTGATCTATCAAAATAAATATTATATTCTGCTAATAAGAATAACCAGAACATACTTGGTCATTTCGTCTTCCATGCGTTGAGTTAATGTTTCCAATACTTCTGACCTACCGCCAGCCTGAGCATCCTCGTATACTCTTTGTATTCTGACCAAACTTTGGTTTGTTCTAAAATTTTTAAAGATGATTACTGGTCTAACATGAAGTTCAACTAATTAACGAAGAGAAAGTATTGTTGTTACAATCACAAACCTTAAAAATTTATCCAATACTACTCTATAACCAAGATCTAGAGCTCTGTGAGTTAAAAAAAAGCATTCAGTAATGAATCCAAACGTTTTTGCAACTGGTTTAGCACCATCTTCTGATGTTGGTATCAAACAAGTTTCTGAAGACATTCCTTTTAAATGTACAATTTGACCCATAGATTCATTTTCATTGCTCACCTACAAAATTCATTTGTATAAAATTCTATGCCTCTTAAATCTAATGAATCAAATTTATTCACCCACATTTTTACAAATGAACTGACCTCTGCTGCACAGTATGTTGGATCAATTTTAGGCACTTTAGATTCGTTTTCTTTAATGCAGAATGGTTGACAAAGTCGCAGTAGTACATTTCCTAAATTTAACATAAAACCATCAGAAACACACAACATTGTACTAAAAAATTCATCATTTTGGGCATTCCAAAGTTTTCCTCTGTTTGCATTTGAATGAAGACAACTGCCTATCCATTGTAAAGTTAAATGCCGTACTTCCATTGAACATTTTAGCAATAAATGAAAAACCTTTTGTAAAGATTCATTCAAGACATCCAAAGCAGTCCAAATGTTCCCCTCCATAGTAGTAGAAGACTACAATAGAAAATGTAAATATTATCCTGTATATATACTTGATATAAGTTTATGATTTAATTGTTTTTATACTGATATATTATTTACCTGTTGCAATGGTTTATCAAAGAAGTAAAATGATTCTCCTATTTTTTTAGGCAAACAACTCAAACTAAGAAGTGCACCCAGTAATGTGTTTGCATAAGCTCTGCCTTGATTGCTTTTAGGAGTACTATGTTCAATAAGTAATTTTGCTAACGGTTCTATTGTTGCAAAGAGATTTAATATAGTAAACCAGTAGCGACTAAAAAAGGCAAGACTACTCTGTGCTGCTTGGTTATAAATTATATCAAGGATAGGAGTAAAAGATATAGTGATTGCTTCAGAGGCATTTTTTTCATCTTGTGCTCGCAGTTCATTTACAATACCCTGCGTGAAAGATATCAGTTCTGGTTTTGGCCCTGTTTCATCCATACATAATGCAATAAATTGATCATGAGTCTGCAAAATGCATAATTAAATAATGTTTCATTGAATGTAATGCTTTTGTTACAGCTAAAGTAATAAATAATAGCATTGTGCAAAATTAACAATCCATTTACCTCTTGTTCTTCGAACAATTTTGGTTCTTGCAATGCAACACTTGCATTTTGTAAAATAACTTGACGTATTTTGTAGATAATATCAGAACATTCTAATTTATTTTGATATCGCTGCAATCGACAATAACTTTCAAATAAATAATATATAACTAATTTCTCTACCGTATGAGAGTCATTTACAACTTCTTGAGAATTTTCAACAGGTACTAAATTGGACTCAAGGTCAGACAGCATTAATCGCTCAAAAACTGCTTGTTCGATCGAATCAACATTAATAAAAACTAATTTACGTTTCTGTTGTTCATTCGACTCTGTTGCATGTAATGTTATTCCAAATATATCATTGAGAAGAAGGTTAATTTGACTATCATCTCTGAAATCTTTGGAACCTTGAAAATTTATTTCCTTAGTGTTGTCAACATGCTTATCCTCAAGTTGCGCGATATAATTAACTCTGTTACTTTCGTTGATAATCGTTTGATTCTGAGATGAAAATGACACGGCATCATTAATGGTAGAAAACAATCCAGCAAATGGATTGTTGTTCACGTTGTCACACATGGTTCTCGCGTTAAAACTCAACAACAGTTGTTAAAAACATAATCATAATCTAAAAATATATTATCAAGATTTAATAATGAATCTAAAAGGTATTAGAAAAATGAACCAAAGTTTTTTTATGATTATTGCACACTGCCACACATCTGTACACTATTCCGTTTTCGTTCTGCTCACGGTTCACGGGGCGTATATGCAGTCTATACGTAGTATGCGTGTTGCGCGTGCGCATAAATGTATGTGTGCTCTACAAAACAATATCAAAAGTGACGTTTATCAGCACAAAATTCCCAGTCCAACAGTTTACCACATTAATGAAAATTTTAAGTTACGCAACTCAGAAATTTATCAAGCTTTGAATTGTATTCGATATTACTGTTACCTTCTCAAACATACATCTCTTTGTACAAATAAATTTCATATAGGTGATGAATAATAAATCATTTTGATCCTAACAATGTGTAATACAAGTAATTCATGCAAGTATGTTATAGGAAGAGTATTACTTTGTATAAAACAAATTTATTAAAAAATTCAGGCACAAAGTGAATTTGTTCACATGTTATAATCTTTACATGTATTTGATGTAACAAAATTAATAATAAAAGGCACTATTATAATTTTACCGCCATGGTTTACGTACAGTCCCAGCACTAGTACTTCTTTTAATACTATGATCTGAAATTTACAAATTGTTTGTTACGAATATATAATGTATAGCAAACTTGGTGTTATAGTTGAAATCACTTTTTAGTTACCTGTAAGAACTATGAAGATTTGATAATTTAATTTTAAAAAAACTTACATAAAATATTTGGAGAGATAAGTTTTTCTTTAACATCGGAAGTCCAAGTTTGACACCTAGATCTAGATAAACATGTACGAACAAACGAAACTGGCTGATATTCCTCCATCCTGATAACAAGAAATTGGAGTATAAATAAGATGTATTTGTTAAAATTTGGAACTAAAATAATAATTATATATAAAGATGATAACAATGCGTGCTAGTACATCTATTTTAAGTTCTGTTTTTCTATGAACAGAAATTGCATTGATATTCAGCATGCAAAGTATAGTTATATAAAATATTGATATATTTACAACATTTTACATAAAACAAATTAAACATTGAATACCAAAATAATTTATTTTGTTCTAATGACACTGTATGTCTTAAAAATTTATAAATTCTCTATGGAACACAAACATAAATTATACTATGCAGAATCATACTCCTTCAGTTTTTTCCTTGCTAAGGTTCGCTGAGTTGCAAATGAATATGATCTTGCAGATGTTGGACGTTCTATGCGAGACTGCTTGATTTCACGATCTTGCGCTATTATTTGCATTCTTTTCTTAGGACTTTGTGCAAATAATTCCACTATATTCATAGAAGCTGCATCACACTTTTAGAAATTATAACATTCTTATGAATATGTTTCTTTTAAAAAATTTCTTTCATATTCAAAATAACATTTATTTACTTATCTACAGCAGCAACACATTTTAAAAAACAATTAATTATGACTTTTTTAAATAAAAATTATTAGCTTTATACTATTTTAATACTATCTCGTATTAATAGCTAAAGTATTACTATGATTAAAAGTGAGAAAAGATGATAAATTTAAAATATTGATACAAAAAGGAATATGATACTTTCTGTGCTAAATTATTACCTGTAATTGAAGACGTTGTAGAAAATTAAATTCTGATCGATTGAGAGGTGCATCAACGTGAAGTTTAAGCATACAATGTAAAGCTTCTTTATACGTATTTTTTAAAGCAATTACACGCTCCGTCCGCATTATTCTACGTACCAGATATCCTCTCGTATATGCATTGATTATGTTTATTGCCTTTACCTGTATCATAAGAATGCCTGTTAAGATTTTCGATATTATTCAAAACTAAAAAATTTGAATATTGATGTCTTACATGTTTAGTTCCATACATTGTTCTTTCAAGAATCGGAACATGAGTAGTTTTACTATTCAAAGGAAATAATTGTCGACTAACATTAGAACGTTTACAGCCATTAATATCTTTTATTAATTCGTTCTCATAATTTTTTACGTTATTTATTTCAATCTCCGATTCTTTTTCTTCTGATACAAAATTATCAATTTTTGGTGATGATTTTACTTCCAACGGTTGAATTGAGCACGAATTTTTAACAGGACAAGATCCTGTATCATGACTTACTGCAGAATAAATATAATCTAGTGGACAGACAACCATTTTCGTATTATCATCATGTAAATGCTCTGTTTCATTTTCTTGCTGCAAAGTATTTTCTACAATTTTTGTATTTTGTGTATTATTATCAATGTATTCAAAGAACTTTTCATTATTGGGTGTAGTCTGTTTAAAAGCAGGGGATAAAATATTTTCCGAAAGTAATGGAACAGAAAGTTCTGGAAATGATTTTCTAATCTCATTTAGTAAAAGTAATTGCTGTTTTTCAAATTCTTGTTGAAGTAACGTTTGTTCTCTCTGTTGACGAAACATTAGGTCAGCCATTTGTTTTTTATGCATTTCTTGTACCTTCTTATAAACCGTCAAAAGTTTATCAGTTGCAGTGGAAGATTTTGATTGTGATGCAGAGTCCTGTATATCAATGTTTTTTGAAATTTCGGATGCGTAATTGTTTCTCGCAGAAACATTATTATACTGACTTTCTGTGCACGCAGAAGATGCATTAATATTATCTAGATTTTCCAAGGAACCACCGAATCCATTTGCTGAATTAAAGGTGGAAAAACTGTTACATTTTCTCCATTTTTGGAACCTAGATTTTTTTTCATTACTGTTATATACATTGGATGTTTTATCAGAATTCATTTGTATATTGTTTCTATTTATACGTTCTTGCGCTAGCATTGTTTGAATACAATCAGCAGATCTTGTAGATGAGTAAGTAGATACGGATGAGGATTTTGGCTTTGTTTGTAATGAATATGATTTACGTATAGCATGACCACTATTAGAATAGTCGTTTCTTTTCTGTGTTGATAAATGTTTTAAAGATTCCATAGGAAAAGATTCTTTATGTTTAGCATCATGCTCCCATTCAATCTTAGCTTGTGCAATATTCCACTCCTTCCGACGTACTGTATTCGGGTACGATGTTGGAATATATTCCGAACAAGGAGTACAAGTTGAACTGGCTAATTCCATTTGCATGTGTGCTAGTAATATAGGACTTGGAGCATCTAATACATAAGAACCTTGACGCACTAATTTAGGCGTATCTTCTATATTGTCTAACTCATTTTCTTCACGTTGTTCATCCTTTCTACTATTAGAATCATTTAATATCAATGGAACAATATTCAAAGTTTTAGGCACTTGTGGTTTCCAAGCATTTGATACTAAATCAATTTCTGAGTTTGCAGAAACTGCTTCTTTTGAATAATGATTCATTCTATTAGTAATTGTTAGCAGTTCTGACCTTAATGTGGTATTAGAAGCTAGATTCATTTGGTCTTCTAACTTATATTTGGTATTAAATTCTTTACTATGCTGTAAAGTTTTCTCTATATCTTCATTAGAATTTTCAGAAATTTCTATTGGAACATCAGTCTGGCTAAAATTATTATTCTTAGATTCAACAGGAACTAGGTCTTCTTTAGAACTGTATTCTTCTTCTCTGAACTGTATGTCCTCAGATTCATTTCTAGTATTTTCTCTATGAATATTGTATTTATTAAATTTTTTGGCAGCACGTAAAGTTATTAACTTTTTTTCTATATTTATGGCGCTTTGTTTATAATGAAACATTTCTTCTCTGATATCTTTAGTTATCTGAAAATGATGAAATTTTATAATAGAATAAATACTACATATTATGTATGTATATGCAATAATATTCATACCATAGGTGGTAAAATAGGAACTCCATTAATTTTAATACACGATACATACGAATGTTCGTCCATATTTTTAATTGTTTAAACAGATCTGTTAAAAAATGATATCAGATGTATACTCAAAGACAATAGTTGTTACAAAAATATTTATTTGTTCTCAGAATGATTCCTGTTTAAGGTGGATAAAAAATAAAACATTTCGTTGCACACCAATCAGAAAAAATATTAACAAACATACCGTTTGTTTTCCAAAGATAATTATAAAATGATTAAATGACAATATTATGTAGTAATCTGAAAAAGAATTGAATAAAGCAGTGAGATAAATCAAGTGCAAACAAAACATAAATATATGAGTGTACTATTTGTTTATAATCTATATTTTATATTATTTTTAATGCAAATTATAAATATTAATAAAATTAATATAAGATAATGATAATTACTTGGCATCAAATTTTGTAAAACTTGATATCAAGGTACTTGCTCTTGTTACATATTTCATAACCGACATTTTACAACATTATATATATATTATATGTTGCATACAACATATATAAATAAATTTAAAAAAAAATAGTTGTTTAAATATCCTTTTCATGTTTATTCAAATAGCAAAAGTTTAATCTAAAACTGATATTTTAAATCAATGATAATAAGTAGAAACGAACTATGTATTTTAAGAATAAAAATTATGTTAATTTTTTCTACACAAAAACATTAATTACGTGGTTATTATTTACCTTATTGATAAAATATACAGAAAATGATAGAAATAATTTTTCTATTCTTTGCAATTTACCAAGTGCACTCCCTGTAAGTATGTTTCATATTCCAATGTTGGTAATGGATATGTTACTATTGGTTACTATACGTTCAAACTGTACAATGCGGTTTTGATTCTTAGAAGAGCAGAATGAAAGAGAGGTTATCTTGTATATTATAAATTTATTAATTTATAAGGAAATTTATTATTAAATACATTACAAAAATGGACGCTTATGAACTTTTTCGAAAGCTCTCTACCGGTGTCAAGTTTGACAAGAAACGTTTTCAAACTGATGCAGAAAGGTTTCAGGTACTTTTCAATGTGATAGCTGTAAAGTTAACCATGCTAACTTATATTATGTATATTATTAATGTTTTTTATAATAGTTGGTCAAAAAACAATCTGAAAATGTTGTTAAAACTGAAAACAACAGTGCAGAAGCATTGAATGATATGAACTGTCCAATGATGCCAATGAAAAGAAAGCACGATGATATTGAAGAAGATACAAAAGATGCTGGTGAATTAATATTAATTGATGGAATGTCTGTCCCTAAAAGTGGAAATAAAATTAAATCTAAGAAGTGTAAAGCACCTATAACAGAAGAGAAACAGCTAAAATTAGAACAGGAAAAGGTATAGAATATTTAATTATCATAAATAAAACAATATTGTTTTACATAAATGCATTTATTTTAGATTAATCAATTTCGCAATCAACATCGCATAAACGTTACAGGTAGTCGAGTACCTGAACCTATTTCAGAATTTAGTGAATTATCAAAGAATTATGGTGTGTCTGAGCAATTATTAAATAATGTTATAAGTTGCGGATATGTACAGCCAACACCAATTCAGATGCAAGCTATACCCATTATGCTGCAGGTAAAGTAATTATTAATGACAGAAATTTTTACATTAAATAAAAGGTTTTGACTTCTTGCAATCAAACTTGAAACAGAGTAGGCAACTATTAGCTTGTGCACCAACCGGATCTGGAAAAACAGCTGCATTTTTGTTACCCATAATTCATCACTTAGGTGGGCCACAGAAAAAGGGATTTAGAGCTGTTATTCTATGTCCAACAAGAGAATTAGCAAAACAAACATATAGAGAATGTTTGCGTCTTAGCGAAGGTTATAATTTTAGAATTCATATCATAAGCAAAATAAATCAAGCATTATCAGCTTATGGTCCCAAAAGTTCACAAAAATTTGGTAGGTATAAGATGTACAGTAGTATTATTTATCATGAAATTCTTTAATATTGTTATGATTTTATCCATTATAGATATATTAATAACTACACCAAGGAGAATAATATTTCTATTAAATCAAGATCCACCAGCTATTTCTTTCAAGAAGTAATTGAAATTTATCTTTATACCTTTCTAAGTATTTTCTTCTTATCTGAATTTTCTGTTATGCAATGCGTAAATTCTTGGTACAAAACATAACATACGTTTAAAATTGAATCAAATTTGTGTAGTGTTGAATGGTTAATTGTGGATGAAGCAGACAAACTTTTTGAAGATGGAACACGATGCTTCAGAGATCAGATGGAAACAATTTCAAAAGCATGTACAAATGAAAATTTACGTAGGGCAATGTTTAGTGCTACCAATACTCCTGTAGTAACAAAATGGTGTCGACATAACTTGAAAGGTCTTGTTACAGTTACCGTTGGTCACAGGTTTATTTTGTTCTTTCTTATGATACATTACCATTTAAGCAACGTGCTATTTATTGAAAAAAGTATGTACTAATTTCATATTTATCATAGAAATGCTGCAACTGATTCAGTAGAACAAGAACTTTTATTTGTTGGAGAAGAAGGGGGAAAACTTGTAGCACTTAGAAATATTATTCAGAAGGTAATAATACATATGTATACATTTTCGATTTTTATTTTAAATCTATTAACTGTACTTGTCTAAACGAAATTTCTGTTGTTTAATAAAGGGAGTATTACCGCCTGTATTGGTTTTTGTACAGAGTAAAGAAAGAGCTCAAGAATTATTTAATGAATTGATATATGATGGAATTAACGTTGATGTTATTCATGCTGACAGAACACAAACACAGGTATTTTTATACAAGAACAATATATTTACAAGTAAAACTATATTTGGTCAAACTATTTTTTTTTTTTTCATTTCTCTTTCTAGCGAGACAATGTTGTTCGTTGTTTTAGAGAGGGAAAGATATGGGTATTGATCTGTACAGAATTGATGGCAAGAGGTATTGACTTTAAAGGTGTAAATCTTGTTATAAATTACGATTTTCCACCGTCAATTATTTCTTACGTTCACAGAATTGGTATGTATTTATCAAAAATTTAATAGGAAGATAGGAATCAAGATTTCAAAAATCGTTTAATTCACATAGGTCGTACCGGTAGAGCTGGACATAAAGGAAAAGCAATCACGTTTTTCACTAAACAAGACACTGTAAACTTGAGAAGGTAAATATCATGAAAGTATCAAATTAATTAATAACTATGACTTTTTTATATTAATCTTGTAGCATAGCTGTTGTTATGCGACAATCTGGTTGTGATGTTCCTGATTATATGTTGGCTATGAAAAAACACAATAAAAAAGAAAAACGAAAACTTGAACGTGGGGCCCCTACTAGAGAAAAAATATCTACCATACCAAAATTTAAACGCGTGCATAACAAAGAAAAAACAGGGTAAAGTATTGTTATTACTACAGTTTTTTTTATAGTAACATAAAGATAATATTTTTATATTATAGAAAATTTGATGCAAACTCTCGTAAACAAAAGCAACATGAATTAAGAAATAAAAAGAAAAAAATTAAGAAAAGTAATGGAGGAAAAGTAGAGGACAAAGAAAATTGAAAAAGTACGTATACGTATAAAATAGAGATAATAAAGTTAGGAACAATGGAATTGTAATATATAACGAAATATTAAATATATAGCATATTTTATAATCATACAAGTGACAAAATAGTGATTGTTCTTAAAAAATATAACATTTTTATTTAGTATATACACTAAATTTATATATATTATCCAATAGACACAACGTGAGTCATATGTTTCATATAAATTCGTATCTAAATATTTATCAAAAAAGATTTTGAAAAATTTATAAATTTTTATTAGTCTTTCAAATATATACATTTAACTGAGTTGTCATCTAAATATACAAAATAGTACTATTCAACTATATGCAATGCATTTACTGTTCAAATATATATAACTATTTGATTACAAATCTCCGTGATATGTTTGTACGTATACGAATTTATGTATGAAAACATTTGAAAAAACATACGTATTTAATAAAATATAAAAATTCAAAAAAGTCTTAATTTTATAAAAGTACTGCCAAAATTTATTGTGAACAAAGTTAATAAATTATGTATCGCAAATTGAACATGAAAACAAATATATTAAGTCTCACATAACCAATCACAGGGTAATTTTGGCATTTTATTTGCTGGCCATGGAAGATATCCTGCTGTTTTAAAAATCCAGTAATCGTAAGATACTTTAGCTATCAGACTTATTAAAAGTACGACTTCCGTAGCAATGATATAATAAATATAGTCTGTCCAATCACCCGGGTAAACGCACATTTTTGAAGGTTCTAAATCGATAACCTTTTCCTTCACATTTTCGCACAGCACTTCATCTGAATCTAATATGCGAGTTTGTAACCATACCTGGTGTATAGTTCAAAATGTTAAGTATAATCATTCTAAATTTTTCGTAATATATACGTGTACGAACATACCTTTAAATACTTAGCTGTATTACAATCACAGTGTAGTTCGTTTCCTCCTAGTTTGACGAAACGGGAGCTAATAAAACTTTTGTCGTGAGTATTAGGGCTCAAAATGTATGTTGGAAGCTAAACGTTTATAAAATATTAATTATAAAGTTTTCACTATTTACCACAATTTTCTCGTTTGGTTTACTTACAGATTTAATTTTGTTGTATCGCAGACTAAGGAAAGCATAATTGTCTAAAAATTTTGAACCTTCCAGTTTATTTATTGATGATATATTATTGTAGTCCGCATAAAATTCTCGTATATCTTCGTAACATGGGTTGGTACTGAGATCATCTAATGCAGTAATCTGTAACAATAAATCATAATAGATATAAATGCACAAATTATAAAATTATGTTTTATTTTATGACATTATAAAATTTACGTACGTTATTGTATGATACATTCAATGCTATAGTATTGCGAGGTAATTTTTCAGGTAATTCAGTGATTTGAATTCCGCTGCAATCTACATTTACCGCCAAAGTCGGTGGTTTACCTTCAACAATGTCTAATCTTCTAAAATTACATTGACACTGCCAAGTATCTCCTTTAGGACATTCTGTTTGCAACTATGCATTTAAAAAGTAATTGTAACATGTTAAAGGCCAAACTGGTACATTAATTATATTGTTATATGAAAACAAATATTATATACCAAAATATTACCAAACTTAGATATCGAACTTGTTTCAAAGGTACTTGTTCCGTAGTATTGAACCAATGCCAAGTCTTACTAGCTGAACATACAGTTTCATTTTCGCGATTAAAATTTATTTGCTTTTCTCCTGTCTTATTAATGTATTGATAGATATCATGACACCAAAGCGTATTTGTTCCTACATATAAACATTAGAAACTTATGCTTTATATAATTTGTAAAATAATATCATTCAAATAGTAGCAATACTATTAGATTTGCCAAAAATGTATTTACCTGAAATATCAAGCCAAAATTCACGACCATTCATTGTATTTAGAGCCGGTAAATGTGTAAGATTATTGTAAGATAAATCCAAAGTAGTAAGTTGAGCTAATCGAGTGAGAGAATTGTTTTCTACTTCAATAAGAGCATTATTTGAAAGATTTAAACATACCGTTGGTGTCATCATTCGGAATTTTCCTTTCACTCGATTAATTCTTCCATCAGTAATTGCAAGTGATTTTAATCTTCTCCATCGAACTTCACTTACATCAAATACATCTAGCGTTGCATTTCTTATATGTATATAAGATATATTTGATGGAAATCCTGTTGTAGCAAAAATATTTTTTAGAAATATTTAAATGTTACGTTGTTAAATATCAATATGGTAAAATAATTTTGTATTAACCTGCACAAGAAAGTTCAGATTCAAAATTTTGCATGTCCAAATTACAACAAAGTACTGCATTTCCTTCAGGATTATTGTGAGCAAGAACAATCTTTTCGCACAAACATCCAGTTGTTTTAACATTAGGACATTCGCTAGGTGGCTTGTAGAAACACTGTTCTAAAAGACCTCCAGATATTCCAGTGATAGCAGTTGATGAAGATGTTTGTTGGTCTTCTTCTGTCCTTGCACTTGCTACCCCCGCATACAAGCACATCATTATGGCAAACCACTGCATCTACAAATTCAATTGATCCTTTTAAAGAAAAACAATAAAAATAAAGTCAAAAATATTTTTTAAATTAAATAAAACTTTCATCACGGATATATCAAATAAAAACATATAATAAATTTTTGTTAGAAAAATTTTACAGTTTTGTTACTAAATGAATTTTAAGACCATTCATAGATCATTGTTTTTGTTTTCAAGAAATAAGATTTATTTCGAATTTGTTAATCAAACTTTATACTTTGTGCATTTTATTCAGATAAATATATAAATAATATAACATATTGAAGAAATAAAGAGAACTTCAGTCATGTGTATTTAACATAAATGACGTATAATATACTCAAAGTTTAACATATATGCATGAATTATCAATACTAATAAGCAGATATTAAACGTAATTATATGTAAACAATCGAAAAAACTTCTACTATCAAATTTATTCTGTTACAAGTTGTACTACTAGAATTACAATAATTTGACACTGTTTTATTCAAATTACCTTCATCTCGTACAATTTTGCGATAGAATCAGCAAAAAATCCATCTATTAAAATACATTGCGAGAATATTTTGAAGCCAAATTGCTTTCTATTTGAAGCAGAATGATGTTATGTATACAACCGATAAAAATAATTCACGAATAATAACTATCACAACTGACAACAAACAGAAATTTGTTTTTTTGGACAACACATTGCGCACTCGCACTAAGAACGCGAGTAAATTAATTCGTTTAGTTGTCTCCGACACTTTGGGTCATACGGGTCGACCTATTAATGAATCAAAATTGGTTAGCTACTTGCAGAACGCGTCACTTATTACACTCGTTGGCCTCGTATAAACGATAAATCACTTCACGAACAGAATTAACGTCGTGTTTCTTTGCTGTTTTATTCTTTCGTGATTACATTTTTCTTATTTACAATCCTCAACTGAAATACGTGTAGCGTTCATTGTTGAAATGAATCATTGAAATCAATTAGCAAAAGTATTTCTGATTGAATGCAGTCCAGTTAAATGTACAAATAAATTTTTTCAACAGCTTCAATTACTGTCTTCCTCAGAAAATGTTACTAATTCGCGTTCAGCTTCCAAATGATTGGAATTTAATTAAACATGACGTATTTTGATAACACAAATAATAATAAACAATTAATAAGAATAAAAGACACAAAGTTCTTCATTTAAATTATTGACACCCATTCAAACTCTGATCCCTAAGCTTCCTCCACTTCGTATCTCTTTTCCTTAAAAAGATTCTAATTTTTTTAAAAAGAAGATAGACTCTTGGCAGACGAGGTATAAGATAGACTTTATCTCTTTTGTTTGTCACTTTAAAGATAACAGACAGAGAGTGGAAGAAGCTTGAAATTCTACTGAATATGGTTCTTTAATATAGATTTTGGGATAATCAGTGGCATTTATTTTCATTAAAGTGAATAAAATTAAGGATGAGAAGGATAATTGACAAAGTGTTTACATAAATAGTATTTCAAATGCTATTATACGTCACTTAGGCAATTATATGAAGATGGTTGGTAATATTTTATTTCATACGCTCATTTTCTATCAAATATCTTTATATTTTACTGTCCGATTCATTTCGTATTAAAAAAATATAATTTTATGAATCCAATAAATATATTTACAATTTAGAATCAGGTTTTTTTTGCTAATACATGAACCTTGTCTAATTAAACACACTTGACAAGAAGTTCATTATCTAATTTGATTTGATATATCAGCATACATAAAAACACATTAGTTAAAAAAAATTGCACTTATTTAATATATACTGTAAACAAGAAAAGACAAGAAGTAAATGAGTAATTGCGGAAATTGAAAGTAGAAAATATAAATTCTTATTTTATGTGACGAATTAAAATGACGCCTGGCGAAATTTATTACAATTTTTTAAAAATCAGCTGTAGAATATCTCTTTAGCGAGTTAACTCTCTTTGTACCGAGTAATTTTTGTATATACACATACTGCTGTTTGTCAGTGTTTTAAGATGGCGGACTTAAACGAGAAGTTGTTAGCAGAACTCCTCAAAAAACCTGGAAATAATGTATGTGCGGATTGTGGGGCAAAGAGTGAGTGGGTTTTTTGAGAAGTTTTAAGTATATTAATGTATTATAATATAAAAACCATTGAGAAGGTTTCGTTTAATCATGTTTTAAAGCATTTAGTGATTGTATTTTAAACTTTGTTTTCGTAATTTTCCTCGTAATTAAGTATAAAACAATTTAATTGCATTCATAATACCGTAACAATAGAAATCAAAAGTTATCGTTTTCATTTAGCTTCATCTTATTGAGATTTATAGAAAGAATCATTTTGTATAGTGTTCTTATATTAAAATAATGTAACTAATTCAGAAAGCATTTTATTTAGTTGGTAAATTGTTATATGAGATTTATGTGAATTATATTTATAATAGCCGAGTTCTTGTCTGCTTTGAAAGGTTTCAAATTTGTCGCATTTATAATGTGTTACGTGTAAATACAGAAATGAAAGAATGATGATTACATTTTAGTAACAAATCAACTTACAATTGTATACAGTAATAAAGAAATTTCATATACCTTGTTTATATTACTTGTTACGTTTATTTACCTTTCTTGTACATTTTTCTCAAATTTATTTGTGTGCGTGAACCATTTTCTAACGGCAATAATCATTGTATCTTTCATTTTACAAGTAATAACATTCATAGTGTCTCATTTTTAAGTATGTATGAATATTCCGCATATTTATGGTTTTACCAAATTATAAACATATAGTAACAAAGATTAAAAAAGGTATTAAGATATCACTTGTATGTGGCTAATTATAATTGTATTCCAGATCCAGAATGGGCTTCATATAACATAGGTATATTTGTGTGCACAAGATGTGCTGGTATACATAGGTCTATGGGTGCACATATCTCTAAAGTTAAACATTTAAAGTTGGACAGATGGGAGGATTCTCAAGTAAATAGAATTAGGGAAGTTGGTAACCAAGCAGCTAGACTGCATTACGAAGAACGTGTACCTCCATGTTACCGCAGACCAAGCCCAGATGCACCACAGTAGGTTATCATGTATATGACTAAAATATAAAATCAAAAAGAAAGTAGAACATAAGTTTTATATAATTGACAGAGTATTGGTGGAACAATGGATAAGAGCGAAATATGAAAGGGAAGAATTTTGTCATCCGGAAAGGCAAAATCATTACGTTTCAGGGTTTATGGAAGGATTTCTGATGAAACGTGGCAAGGAAGATTCACGCTATCATCCTCGAAAGTTTGTTCTTTGCGAAGCAGAGGACACTTTAAAGTATCATGTTAAAGAAAATAAGGTGTGTAAATATTAAATCTTATATATATGTATATATTTATTGGTACATTTCATTTACATATTTATTTATCATATTCCAAGGAACCCAAAGCTGTTCTTAGAATATCAGAATTAAATGTAGCATTTGCACCACCTAAAACTGGTAATCAAAATAGTCTACAAATATCGTTTATGAAGGACGGTACAACAAGACATATCTATGTATATCATGAAGACCCTGAAGTAATTACAAATTGGTATTTGGCAATAAGGTGTGCAAAGTTACACCGTTTACAAGTAGCATACCCGGGAGCAACCGAAGCTGAGTTACTCTCACAACTCACGCGAGATTTCCCCCGTGAAGGATTTTTATGGAAAACTGGTCCTAGACACACAGATGCCTATAAAAAAAGATGGTTCACGTTAGATGGACGAAAACTTATGTATCATGACGACCCTATGGTATGCGTACATACTTAAGAAATATTATACTTATGTTTTTCGAGTATTGTATCGTATTTATTAAGTGTATTTTGTGCCAATTCAAAGGATGCACATCCGAAAGGTGAAATCTTCTTGGGTCACAGTTCAGACGGTTTTGCAGTGAAAACAGGAGTTCCTCCTGGTGCAAGGGATCAAGGATTTTCATTTACACTTGAAACACCGGATAGAACTTACCTACTTTCTGCTCAAAGCGACGACGATAGAACGCAGTGGATGAATGTTATTCAAAAGGTGATAGATAAACCACTTACTCCACAGGATGCAACTGGTAAGTTTTATTATAGTAGAAAAAGGGGAATGATAATATTTTTACGGTAATGTCCATTATAATTTACACTTTATAGTGGCAGCACGTCTTATAAGAAAACGCACAGCTAGTGGAACAATGAATATATTTTCTTCTACGAGGTAGGGCTGGATCCCTCTTAGGTGCCTTTCCTAATTATTAAAACTAAATACTATCTAGACGAACCAATTGATCTGTTATTAAGAGACTGTTGAGGAATTACATCGCACGACACGCATAGCGAAAAAATAATTTTTCATAATCGCACAATACCGTCGAATCCTATATACGTATTTATTCGTAAAAATACACGTTATATCTCATGCATATACATAGCATTATAAAAAATCTTTTAATAAAATATAAGGCAATTGTCAGTGTTCTTGTACGATCATTGGCAATAAATTTAGAAACATAACATAAGCAAATAGTAATTTCAAATGAATCAAATATATCGAATTGTACTTTGGTGGTACTTTGCGCATACGTGGTAAATCTGTGTACACATTTACACAAAACATAATATGAAATTAATATAAAACAAATATAACATAAAACAAAGTTGATACAATCTTTGACGATACATTTATCACGGACTGATTTTTGCTTACTGTCAAAACTGACAGTATTACATGCTAAACAATGAACAATTTTTACTTAATAATATTATCTAGATAATATTTATTTGCTTATAGTTGACAACTTATAAAATTCTACGGAATATGGAAGCATCTTGTTTAAAGTAAGTGTTGTGTAATGTAACGCGTAGGGAGTAGCAAACTTAAAACTTATGAACGTTGAAATTTCGTTTGATCTATTATTTCACAGTATTTTCCTTTTTTCTTAATTATTATCGATTTACTTAGGTTTTTAAAATAAATATAACGCAGACAGCAACGATATTCTGTACGAAAATAATAAATTTCTATGGCCTATTAATCGCATTTTTTTGTGACCACAATATAATACATATAAATTAAATTACGTAATTGGTCTATCGCAATTTTTATACAGATAAATTCGTTACGGAATGTTCATAATCCTGCATCGCCTTTAATGTAAAGTGCGATTTTACTTACAAAATTTACATATTGATACAGTGAGTCGATTCTTTCATAATATACATGAAAAAAGACTGTATTAAATTATACGTATTCATACGTACGTACTATGCGAATGTAACTAATGGACGTCTAAAAATACGTTGATCGTTTAAAAGATGAAAGGTAATACTTTCAGTAATAGCAATTATATGCATATTGAAAATACGTTTCTACGGATAATAGTAAATTTGGTTTTGACTATTTTGAAATATTAGTGAAAGCGAATTTACTGTGAAAATCCATTCAATTTGATTTAAATTTTAAAAACTATTTGTTATATTATCCATACTAAACTAAGAAAGTGTAATTTTATTTTTGACATATTAGCATGAAATTGATTCATTTAAGATTAATATCATATTCATTTAACTACGTTTGATATGTCAATTGTTGTGCGGTGTTTTTCGATAGAAGTCTATTTGTCAATAAACGTGAATGTTCAACTTTTTCGAGAATAATTTAAGAGACTAATATTTCATCTGGTTGTTGTTATCGTGGTCGATCATTGGTGCGCTTTTCAAATAGCAAAGAATATTCACCCAACAAAAGGCTGCCACACTGACGAAGGAAACTCGTAACGTTGATGGTATCAATAGAAAGTTTAGAAACTGAACCGGCAACCAGTACATACACGAGGTCTAAAAACAAAAATTTGTCTTTCATACAAATTTCTTGAATGTTAAACGAAGAAATATAATATATTTCCTTGCCTTAAACGTTTGAAGAAATTTCGCTTTGCATTCGTTAAAAATATCCTGCTTGCCTTCCATTAAGCTCATACCTAAAAAAGTTAAGAACAGTATAAAAGCAATAATATTCAAATGTAGTAACAATATAAGGAGCAAGAAATATACGAACTGATAAAAAATACTATAATCAACGGTGGAGTAAGAACAAATTGGTCGACGCAAAGCTTTATAAGAACTATCTTCATTGCCGTGCCTTTGTAGAACGCGTCTAACCATTTGTACCTGAAAAAAAAATAATATTGCAAAATTCAATTCGCTTTCAACTTTCAGCCATCGCGACATATTAATAAGGAAAAAATGTTTTTGGATGAACTGATTATGAAACGAATTTTTTCTATATTACTGATTGCAATTTGTAATCTTTAGCGACTCATACAGGCGAATTTTGCATCGATAAAAATGGCAAAGCAGAATAAGCTCACCGAAAGTGATAAGTTGAGAGAAGGCCAACGTGCCGATGAATGTACTTAATCGTGCAATCGTCATCCAGTAGATAGGTAGTTTATTTGATGTTGGTAACTATAATAGAAGGTGTCTAAGAGAGATCACCACCATCAAAATAGAGCAACGATCAGTTATTTATCGATAAGTAAATATATTGTATGTTATATATCGATATCCTTTGTTTTACTCGTATAAACGTGAAAATATTCTAACATTTCTATGTTATAAGTTTTCCTAAGTTCTAATATATATTATCAGTGATTATTTTTTTATGTGCTTTTTCAAGCATTTGAAACATATTAATATTGGCTAAAGATAACTTATTGTTCAATAATATTGCTATTATTTTATAATAATTTATAGTTTAGAGTGTTATTTTCAATTATTAGTCGATTCGTTGCAAAACGTATCGCATGTACATACATGTAAGCGTGCACGTAATATATAAATGTGCTTTGTAACATAAAAGCAGAATGTGATAAAGATTAAGTGAGAACTGATACAAAGCATTATAGAAAAAAGTATAAGTTGTCTTCCAAAATCTGATCACTCAGTCTTGACTACATTAAGTTAATCCATTGTAATCTTGATTTGTGATGAGTGATCGTGGTATCATTCATCTTTCAAAACCATTAATAACGACAATGTCAATTTAAAATCGTTTAAACTTTGATAATTTCATTGATACTTGAATAGTCATTTTGTTATATGTGCAATATATATAAATTGATTTCATGCAAAAAAATATAATGAAATACAATACGCATGCGTCTAACTATATGCATCGATAAAATCGATCGTAAGCAGTCACGATCTATGATCAAGTTTTGAAATAACATTGATCATGTTTGGAAAGACGAATGATTGATAAACATTCACGATCGTACAGGTTTGTGAAGACAACTATAATAAAGCGTGATACCATCCATGTAACACCGGTCCTGCAATGAAACAACCATAGATAGCATATCGCTTAAGTTGTGGCCAATTGTAATCTCTTAATTCCGTAGAGCTTTTTTCATCCAGTAAACCCAATGTTTCGTTAAATTTATTTGTCCAAATAAGTAGTGGTTTCTTGTTCTCGATCGTATTCAATTCTACGTTATCTTCCGACACTGGTGGTAACGAAAACTATAATCGAAACAATTGACACTCAATTAGATCTGTTGAATTACATATTTTAAAATCGCTGTATACATATTTGCCATACTAGTTAATTATATTATGTAATATATATTACGAACAATAATAACAGTGTAATGGAATAGAATATTTTTTCTAGTTATATTTCCTTTTATGAAATTCTCGATCGTACGAATTATGAAAAAATTCTCCGCAAAGAGAAACGTTACCTTAAATATTTTGCTATAAGTTTGTCGTGTAAATTCGGCACCAGTATAAAAAGAACCATAAATCATAGAATTGAAGAGTAACGGTCTTCTCTGGGCAGAATTTTTTAACTTTTGTAGAATTCTCAGGACAGACATAATTTTTCGCTAATCACAATCGTAAACAATTTCTCACAACTTGCCGTTCACTTCGATTTTGTTTTATTATCTGAAAATGAATGCATTACATTAAACAAGTAGCAAAAGTTTTTGCTACAAATAAAACTAGTGAACGTATTTGTATTTTGAGAATATTATATATTTTTGATTATTTAAAAACTTTACGTTTCGTAAATGAATGAAATTTATCTCTGTCGATCACTATGAATTCTATTTAATCTCTTGATGGTGATGTAACTATTATTCAAATAATAGTGAATTGATTAGAAAGAATTTTAACTGTTTCGACATATATACAACGAACGTACATGTATATACAAGAATTTGTAAATTTGTACATATAATAAATACAGAATAATATGAAAAAATGAAGCAGGTATTGGAATAAACTAACTTCTGTAAAATGTAAGAAACGTGTATTTGATAAGATAAACGACACGAAAGTTGTACAATTTAAATAAACTTGCCGACCGTTTCGTTTCAAATAAAGGAAAATAGTTCGATTTCGATAGTTTTGTGACAAATTTTAAATATATAGTTATTGTTGTATTGGAAAAACTGCAATTATAGATATAAAACAAATAAAGATACCAACCTGTGAAATGTTACTCTTGTGTAATTTCGATTGCATCGAACTTAGTCTCGACTAGTTATCAACCGAAAAAAGGGGGTATAGCGAACAACGCTCTACTGAATATGGTTACATAGTACACGTGTTATCTACTATGTCCACTTAGAATTAATCAAAACCAATCACGTCTCAGTTACATAAATTGCAAGCAATCCCGGTATAGAAAATTATTTGTTTCAACAAAATAATATATACATATATGTACATAATTCTGATATTAAATATTTGGAAATTTGTTAGATTTTACAAACAATAGTCCGTCGATTATTATTCGTTGTAAGCTTCATAAATAAGTGTATCAGTAACATTAGAATGTAGCCAATCCTTCCAACTTTGACTTACAATTTTCTCAAAAGTATACTCTTGGAAAACTTCACTTTTCTCTACCTATTTTTACAACATTACAGTTGATTATTATAAACTTTAATATTATTTATGCCGAACGTAAATTGATGAAGAGGTTACCTCATAAAATTGCAATTTTTCAAACATTTTTATGCTCTTCTCATTGTTGAACTTAATCTTTGCCATGTATTTAGTTACGTTCAATTTTTCGATTCCTAACATAAACAATATATTTTACATAAAAATAAAAAGAAATTTATAAATAAACAGAAGGAAAAAATAGCACTACGTGCATACCATAGAGTAACATTAAAATCGTTGCTTCCCAACCTCTCTTCTTTCCTCTATAAGTAACGTCTGCTATCATAATTTCAATTTCCGCGCAATTTAATTCATCTGACTGATTAAAAAATAAATTTGTATCTCCGATCATAGCTTCTAAAATTCATTAATGTCAATAGGTAATTTTCGAAATAAACGTTTAACATAAATTTACATTTCATGTAAATACCTATTTCATTTGAAGTCGTAGAAAAAATGTTTTTTTCCAAAATGATAAAAGTACATTCTAAAACAAATAAAAATATATAATAATTAAATTTTGTATTACACAAAAAGTTTACTCACTGTCCTGATCTTGATGCCATCGCTTTTGCATTTCAAATTCTTCTTCTAACGTTAAAGCTTCAGAACCTGTAAAATATTGTAATTCTGCTGACTTCATCCATTCGTGATATCTGAAAATAAATTCAAAGGAAGATAAATACAAGTAAGTAATTAATAATATTGATGAAATTTTAGCAGGTAATTGAAAACGCCATGGGATATTATTTAAAAATGGCGGATATTTTGTTAACGTGAAAATACAGCGATAATCGATAAGTGAGAAACGATACTCGCTTTTTAACATGTTTTTCTTTATACGGTATTAAAATCACGTTTGTTCCAATAATTTTAATATGTTCGTTGTCTTTCATAGTTGAAAGATTTATCCCGAAAGTATGGAGAAAACGAATCAACTGCAGGCTTTAAAGTTAAGAAGGTTACATTTGTCATTCTGCCATATTGGATGCAGGGTTTGCAACGATATGATCTAGGATTTTCAACAAGTAAATCCACTTTCTTTAACTTTTAATTCTTCATAATTTGGTCAGAAATTAATATCGAACGGTGACGAAATTAGAAGATGGCTTACAATTTTCCGGGTGTGCCAGCAGCGGCTATGGCACCAATGGGTATGCTTCAAATTCATAACCATTTTGTATTAACCTATTGTAGTTTACTTCATGTATCGAGTAATCATTTTCTCTTATTTATTCAAAGTTATGACTATATTACCGCAAGTTTGTATGTATTTTTGTATTTAATGTTGCATACTTTTAGGTATGGGACCAATGGGACCTCTTGCTTCCATTGCTGGCCCTCAAAGTTTTATGGAATTGGCAGGAGGTCAAGGATTCCCTCCTTTACCTCCACCGATACCATTACCTGGAATGAATGATTCTCCTTTAGAATTCAGTACAAATAAAAATCAACCGCCAGTAGCTAGAGAAACGTCAGAAGATAATGTTGATAAAAGAGGAGATAAAAATGATGTTAGACGGGAAAGAGAAAACAGAGATAATAGAGATAATCGAGATAATAGAAGGTTTTTCAATTTGTTTATTATTTATAATAGATATCTATAAATTATGTTGGTATTATGCTCAAATGTATTTTTATCGAGACAGATCTCGAAGCGAACGAAGTGATAGAAGAGAGAGAGATAGAGAAAGAAGAGAAGAAAGAAATGACAGGGATCGACGGGAAGAACGAAGGCCAGAAGAACGAAATAATATGAATTCTACGAGTAATAATAATGGACACAATAATAATTCGAATAATAACGAAATTCCATCATCATCAAATACCAGTAGTGCTCCAAATCTGGGTCCTCAAATGGAACAGGCAACAGGAGTTTGGGGAATGGGAGTTGGATATCCAGTAATGGGAATGGGTCCAATGGGACCAATGGGACCAATGATGGGTGAAATGACGCTTGGTCCACACATGGGACACACTCATAGCTATGGACCTATGGGTATGGGAATGATGTCTCATGATGGTAGCATGATAAGTGCACAGATATTAGGACCAGAACAAATAATGAACGATGCTGCTCAGATTATGAGCAGTGCATTACCTCCTCCGCCAACAACACCTCAAGGAACCAAAGAAATAATACATTGTAAAAGTTGTACATTGTTCCCACCAAATCCAAATGCTCCACCTCCAACAACTAGAGAAAGGCCTCCAGGATGCAGAACAATATTTGTCGGAGGTAACTTCTTTTTATTTCATCGCTTCATCTCATTCTGGAAAATTAGAATTATCATTATTGCGGTGTGATTGTATTTTTATAAATTTTCGTACAGGTTTACCAGAAAATATTACGGAAACGATAATTCAAGAAATATTTGAACGATGCGGCGAAATAACTACTCTACGTCTTTCTAAAAAAAATTTTTGTCATATACGTTTTGTACTCGAAAACAGTGTCGACGCAGCTATATATTTATCCGGATACCGAGTTAGAATAGGATCAAGCGGTGATTCTGCAAACACTGGACGACTCCACGTAGACTTTGCTCAGGTTTGTAATTTTCATATGCACGGTTATTGAATATTAAATATACGTATTCAAATACAGGCTAGGGACGATCAGTATGAATGGGAATGTAGACAACGTCAACTACAAAGAGAGCAGCGTCACAGAGAAAGAGTCGAGAAAGAGAGACAAAGGGCACCGTCCAGTCCACCGCCAGTGGTACATTACACGGATCACGAAGCGTCCAACATTTGTGAAAAAATTAAACAAGACGATACATTCATGAAAGCGGTACAAGTGAGTAATGTTACTAAAATGGTATTATATTTATTTTTATGAAATATTGAAATGTTTCGAAATACATTACATTGCTCTAGGTTGTCGTGACGTGGCTCGAGCGTGGAGATTGCACCAAACGCAATGCCAATACCTTTTATTCGATGATACAGTCAACCAATTCCCATGTTCGGCGATTGCTCACGGAGAAGGTCGCATACGAAGAGGAGCTGCAGAAAGCGAAGGAATTAATGAAAGGCAGAATGCAAGGACTTCTAATACAATGTACGTTTATATATCGCATATATGTATGTATATATATATATATATATTCATATATATATACATATACATATACCTTTTACATATAGCTCTGTACTATTGTACATTTTTTGTGTACACAAGAGCAAATCTACATACATATTGCTTTATCTGGTAAGTTTTTTTTTTTGCCACAAAGTGAGGATGCCACAATCCTTTGGGTATTTGTTATGACAAATGTAATTACGACAGAATTGAACGCGTCTTACGATAGTAAAAAATTTGTTTCATTGTACATCTAATACTTAAAATAAGGATACCGTAATAAATGCAGAATTTATCATTCTAATAGTCACAAAGGTATGTTGCTTTTCATATTAAATGTTCTGGTACTTGAAGATGAATACACAGAATTGATTTAAATTTCTAAGACTAAAAGTTACGTAGTTGACTGTTTAAATTGTTTCGAATTTTAATGGATATTCTTGATACAGTTAATCGTGATAAGTTCGTTGAAAAATTTCATCCTCATTGAGATTCAACATCAGGTGTATCGTAAGAAATTTATTATGTAACGAGTGTATTGTGGTCAATGCACGATCAGGACAAGTCGGTAGAGGGATCAAAGACAGTAGGAGAAAATATAAGGTGGGTGAAGAAATCCTGACTTTCGATTCTAAGCTCTAATGATTGAACAAAAGAGCACAAATATCACAAAAATTCATTTTATAGAGACATAGTGTATCTAAGACTTGCATGCTTGCAATGCTAAGGATTAAGGGTGATGGGCTAAATACTTGTTGCAGAGATGACATTACGCTACGATTCCCCATGTAACCAGTTAATTTGTCGATTAATAAGACTATACAAGAATGTGATTATAAACATTCTAAATCGCTTAATGCATTTTTCTTTTTTTTCTGTGTTTTGTTTTCTTTTCAAATGGAATCATAACGTAAGATCATCTTTAACGTTGGAAGCCTCTACATGTTGTAAGTTATTAAGAAACTGGTGCACATTTTCCAAAAGAAAATGAGCATTAATCATGATATATTGAAAAGACCGATTGGCAGCCGAATTGCAAGGCCTTGACAGGATCCTCAGTACGGTGAAAGCAGTTTATGAAATCATTACACGTTCGGATAAGTAATTTCATGATACGGTTGCTTAGCACGATTTATAGAGGATTTGTATAAGATTTAATCGAATAGCAATAGGTTTCGGGATAATTTTCAAATATGCGTGCGAAGGAAACGTTCGAATCTGAATGATACAGGAAACAAGGATACTTGGTAACAACATATAGATATTGAGAATATTGCGAAGAATATGTTGTAAAGTGTATAGATAACTAAAACGAGAGTAACATGTTAGATCAAAACGAACGTAGAGTTTAAAGCAGGGTATACAACAGACGATTTGTTGTGTTTTTGTATGCAACATGCGACCATGTCATCAACAGTCAGTCAGATTGAACGCGTCTTTACTGCGGCCAGCCACAAGAAGGTCTGGGATCACTTCACAAAGGCTCAACGGAAGAATATCGAAATGTGGAAGAAACAATCCTCGGTATGTATTCGCATTTCCACGTCAGTAGTGTGTTCAGTACGTTACTTTTTTTATGATTAGACAACAGTAATCAACAACAAAGTCTTACGAGTCTCAAAGAGCTTCTTTACGCGATTCCACATTCATTTGCAAAAACTTTTTTTCAAAAGGAAGGTAAGTCAATCAAAAACTACGGACGATTTCCGAGTCTGGTCGTTGAATTTTTTCTGTATGATCGGTGTTTAAACTTTGGAAATATTGGAACACGAAAGGTAAAGAACAATTATGTTAGTTTAAATTGGACAGATACCACTGACTGGAACAAAACAGGTAACAAGAGATTAAACAGCTTGTAAGATAAATTATACTGTTCAGTCTTACAAACCAGATTTATCATTCTACAACACTAGCGTATGGAAACCGTAAACCAAACGATTTAAGGGACAAAGGATTATTTTATGATATTATTCGGCGTAAAAGTATTTATTCTCAAAATGCAAAATATGTATATATACACACACGTTTTTTGTTTAATTTTCTTTAGGTAAGCAGGCCATTTTTTAAAGATACCCATTTTTGAAAACTAATCAACAATTTTTTCAAACATAATGAAATACCCATTGTGAAGTACAAATTATACAAAAGATACCTATTTTATATACTGAAAAAATGATCGTGTAAGGTCAAATTGAAAGTAAAATTTTCTACGATATTCGATACTCGTATTGGCATTAAAAGACACATGTGTACATACATATGCGTATATATAGCATGTTCTTTTTGGTGTTCTTTTTATCATAAAACTTGAATCAACATTAATTTGGTGATGATTTTTAATGACGACAGGAAATTAAAGCAGTTCAATTGGAAGAAACGTTAATGGAAGGTGAAGGGGAAATGGAAGTTTCCGATTCAGAAGAAGAACCGCAACGCAAAAAAGCACGCAATCAGTCGGATGTACACGACGACTCCGAAAGGCTGCAAGCTTTGAAAGAAGAAAATGATAGTCTTCGATGTCAATTAGAAGCATACAAAAACGAAGTATGCAACAATTTAGTATCAATATGTCATGAAATTTGTCTGCCGTGTACGGTTATTAAAAAAAAACTTATGCTTTATAGGTGGATTTGCTTAAATCTGAGACGAAGAGCGAGATAGATGGAAAAGATAAACAGATGAAGATGTTACAACAAACTTTAAAAGGTATGCAAGAGCAGTTGATGCAATCGAGAAAACAGCAGGCACAGGATGACCAGAAAATCAAGGATTTAACCGTAAAACTAAATGCTACGAAAAAGGAGGAGCCTAGAGAGAGCGAAATAATCACATTGGATAAGGATGACGATATAAATGAAGAACCTCGAACTCCTAAACAATTAGTTTTAACATCTAGTTTTGTTCAAATTACTCAAAAGGATGCCAAACTTATAGGTGACGTCGAAAATGATTTCCAGTTATTTAGAATAATGGTATCATATTCTTATCGGCTTTATAAACAATGTTATTTTTGTTGTTTCAGGGTTAATAGCTACTTTCTTACATATCCACCCATTTGGCGCAAGTGTAGATTATTTATGGTCGTACTTACAAAAGTTGGAACCGGGTATCAAACCGAACGAAGTAGAAGCTCTGATGCAACGATTTCCACAAGTCTTTAAACAAGACTTATTTGGAATTGGAGCAAATATGGAAAGGCGTTGGCAATTTTCAGGCTTTAATGTTTATCGCAGTCATTAATCGGTGTAATAATTAAGTTAAAAGAAAAAGAGAAAAATGTCTAACAGAAAATCTGTTAAAGAATTTTACAATATTATTATGTCGCGACATTTAGTGTCGCGTAAACTTTTATTGTGATACTTACGATTCTGGGGCAAAACTTTTATTTCATAACGTCGTTATGAAGCGAAACATTTGTAAATAAAATCGATAAATTTCAAAGACTTTGAAAAAGGTGACGTATTTTTGTTGGTTTCAAAGAAAAACAAATGGTCAGATACGTTGTGAACGACTTTCTAACACTTTTTCTTCTGAACGAGATTTCAATTTATTTATATAAATGTCTTTATAGATTATAAAAATATCGTGGAATTTATCACATATCTCAGAAGTTAGTGAAGTAAACTTATACACGATATGTTTTCTTTACATGTATATATTTGTATTTTGTGTGATCAATGCAGATAAACAGAGGTGTACTCGAGCCTTCTTCGAACAATTCTTTTTAACTGTTCTAAACGTGTGTAAATTCCAGACAGTTTTTTTTTTCAGTTTTAATTTCAATTTGCTGAATTTCAATTGATAAAAACTTCGAGACATTATTTATGCATAAGATTTTTCAAATATGTCTAATATGCGAAACAGTTTTACTTCATGTTGAGAAACTATACTTAAAGCCAAAGAGGATATTTACTATAAAAAGCATTAGCATTTCATAGTCATTTTGATTTATAAGATACGTATGTTTATTTTCCCACAAATAAACGGTATTTGTATATATTTGCATAAAAATCGAAATATTCATCGTCAGAAAAGTATAAACAAAAATATATTATTGGCACCAAGTAATAAATATTTAAAATATCGCAGCGACACATTTTATACATCGCAATAATTGAATTTACAAAAACATCTGCAATTTGATTTGTGATATCGTGGAGTAAATTTTAATTATCTGATAAAGCGTTTGTTATTTAATGATATTTCATAGATTATACAATTAGTGACAAGAACAAGATAATAATATTCCCGGCATGCTCTTGAAATTATTAAATATGGTAAACTTACGACAAAAGAAAAAACAGAAATAAAGGAAAAATGAATTTTCCTTTTTTTCACTATATTTTAGTCGGAATTTGATAATTAAGATTAGTGATTATTCTGCAAATCTGAATTTGGACAATGATTTAAATGTATATACATACGTATAAACGACTTTTCGAAGAAAATAAGAAAATTATTTCATACGTTCCCGCTTTATTAATTGAATAACGCTTTCGGCAATGTGCGCGCACTAATGCGCAAACATGTTGATTCAGTTCAACTGAATAATATTCAAGTGATTTCCCAATATTTATATTGTCTTATTTTTTGTTTCGTCGGTTATAAATTCAATGGACAACATATACAAATAGCCTAAAAAAAGGATGTAAGGAATTACAAAATAAAAAGATCGCTAAGTATACATGCTCGACGCTAAGAACGTCGTAAAAACGCTTGCGCAGAACACAATCACAGTCGATATACGCAGAACGAACGGTAACTCGCTACTCTTTCGATGAATCGAGAACTTGTATTTACATACGTATACATTGTTACAAATAAATCTAATATTTGTTAGGTTATATGATATACTCGAATGTGTTTTTCTTTCTTGTAATGATTTTGTACATGTATGTAAATTTACAATACGATTCTATCAATTTATAATTTATGATATTTAATAATTTATATTATGAATGTGACGGATCATTACGATGTACTTGGTTGTACAAAAGAATCAACGTTGGAAGATATAAAACGTGCATATCATGCGTTAGCTTTAAAATTTCATCCAGATAAGAATCAATCAGAATTTGATAATGTAAAGTTTCAACGTATATTAGAGGCTTGGAACGTGTTGCGTGATCCTGAGTCGAGGGAAGAATATGACACTGTACAGAAGCAAACAGAACTAGATTCTGAGTGTATTACAGTATACGCAAGAATACACGCTGAAGAATTAGAAGCAACAGATAATGAGGATATATTAATTTATCGATGTAGATGTGGTGGACTATACCATGTTCAAAAAGAATACATCGAAGAGAAAAATCAATCGATACATGTTCCATGTTTGGAGTGTACTTTTCTTATCATTGTTGACACGTAATACTTGTACACAGAGGTGATTTATAGAGGTATTATTAAAATTTCATGTAAATCAATTAAAAGGTACAGAATATTTAAATATAAAATATAAAATGACAGGATTTAAAATGCAGCAACATTTTCTATTTCTTATAAAAAATGATACAACAGATAACACATCGTTACAAATATAAACTATTGAGCAATATACAAATAAAAACACGATCCTTAGAATATCCTAGGTTCAATAATAAAAATTGCATTTACACGAATCGTGTTATGTATTGGCATTCAAATTTATAAAGCTTATTGTCAATGGGAATCCAGTGTTTGCGTATTTGCTTACGTAATTCCTATAATGACAAAAGTTTGTATAAAAAACTGATTTCCTATAAAAATCTACAATAAATTGAAATAAGCTGTAACTTGTTCATATTTATTTTCACATGACAACTGATTTTATCTTGTTTAATTGATTCGTGCATATTGCACAGGATAGGTTTGCAACTCTTATTATTGCACCATGGCAAAACCAGACTTGTTACTAATGTCAAAATTAATACATTTTATTTAAATATCGACGATCCAATCAATTAAATTATTATCACGAATATTGAATTAACCCTGGTTGTTTAAATAATCGGTGAATGAACAGTGACTGACTTCTGAACGTGTCACGCGTGGAAAACCAATCAAATACTTAAAAAAGTATTTGACAAGTGAAAAGTATAGACTCTACGTTGCAGAGTGATAAATTTTTCTTGATAATTGCATGCACATGATTCTTGTCCATAATTGTATTTATATAATTGATTATGTAAACAATACAACTGATTATGAAAAGAACACTATATCATGATAAAATATATACGGGCAAACCCGACGAATATTCAGTACTTGTTACTTTGAATCTTTAGAAGTGTCTTTATTGTTATCCTAAGGAATTCTTGTTTCGTGCCTCAAAATTTGTAATCTTTTTATTACGCGTACACGTTGAAATGCAATAGACATACTAAATTTCTGATGTACGTGGATATATCTAAATGATAGCTAAATAATTAAGGTAAATGCATATCTGCATATTTTACGGATTAGTTATTACAAAAACTAATAAAATGTGTTGAATGTTCTTTCGTATTCTCGAAGCTGCGATAAGGGAATAATTGTTCCTTTCACGTAACACGTTCATCAACATTCTGCTTAACGAGCAACATAAACGATTAAATTTCTAATGTAACATAACATTAGCATCGCTAAAATGCTAGAAATCGCTATGATGTTTAGAAACACGATAGAACTATATGATTTTGTATGAACATTTGTGCATGAACAGTTTAGACTTTAGACGATGAAATTAAAACTGGCGCGAATGAAACAAAGTAGATCTAATGGAAAACAATGTTCATTTTGTTATTAAAAAGTTATTAAATATTCATTACATTATCCAATAAATTATGCACAATTCCCATAATAATTAATTTAACCAACGTAAATGAAAAATTTAAATAAGTCATATGAAACACAACAGAGTTGAAGAATTTATGATACAAAGAATATCCTTATTACTCTGGTCATTTTTGTTTTTTTTTCCTATTTTACCTAAATTTATCATTTATTCCAATTCTTTGCTTTATTTCTCTTTTCTTCGCTTCCCCCACTCGAATCTTTTGTTTATCTTTTTTAATTTGAGATTCTTTAAGCGACATTTGTATCTATAAGTTTGATAAATACAGTACGAAATTTTGTTTTTTATAGTTTAAAAATACTTTCCTAAACGCCCATACAAATCGTTATATAATCATAATGTTTATGACGGGCTGATTCCGTTTAAAATTACTATAGCGACTTCATTTAGATTTTGTAACAGCAATAATACAGTGGTACACTGTTAGTTAAGCTCCTCGTTCTTCGTAATTTGTTGAGTCTTTGAAATCTCATATTTGTACACCACGAATAATACACTCCGTAATTAATATAATTAATGCCTTCGATTTAAACGTTCTACCATTTTGGAGATCATTTACAACTACCGATTCATCGTTCGACTTTCTACGATCTCCCTTCTGGTTTTCGACATACATTCTTATCACAATCACACCATGTAATACATGAATCATTGTACAGTAGATTGATTACGCTACCTAATTAGAGTATGTACAGAAGTCATAGAAGAGGACAGTTTCGCACCGGGGGTGCATTATTTTACCTCTACGTCAAAGTCGAGAACAAGAAGTTTGGTTTCCTCCGTGCCATTACGGCTACCCACTGCACACACCAATTTTGTATCACTTGCACGTATCCTCCACACAACACCACCACTTCCGCCGCTTTCGAGAGCGACTAAGTTTCTTATAAAATCACCTAAATACAAAATTAATACACTTAAAAAATAAGTTTGCTAAAAAGAAAGGAAAATTTGTCAATTAAAAGAATACATCACAAACTTACCAGTTTTAACGTCCCAAAGTTTCACTGTACCATCATCGGACGAAGTAATTACAAAATGACTGTTGAACTGAAGACAAGTAACAGCAGACTGATGCTTATTTGGACCAGAAAGTGTTTGAAGGCAGTGACCACTAACGATATCCCATACTTTAACGGTTGAATCCGCGTTTCCAGATACCAAAATATTATTACGTAATTCCATTCCCGAAGTAAGCGACTGGTGTCCCATTAACGTGTGTCTGCATGCACCAGTTTCAACTTCCCATACTCTTATGCTTGTATCCAAAGAACCGCTAACAACATGTACACCATCAAACTGATACATAGACAAAAAAGAAGCAAAGGAAACATGTTAATTTTCTGATATCTATGCACAAGTAAATTTTGATGTAAAATATTGTTCGCAACGGTGCTGTCCACGTTCAGTTTCAGAGCTTACCCAATTTCACCCTTGTCTTCGAGACGTTGAAACGTTAATTGACATTGTGCAGATAAATAAGACAAATGTGTTAGTGAACACGATAGCGACAACTTTAACGATGACGAATAGAAAAAATCAAAACCGCGCAAGGGAATACTCCACTCATGGACAACACTGGTTCGAAAGACATCGATATACATGTATATCGTATCATACATTGATGTTATGTGTATGATTTAAACACGATGCTTACTTGGAGGGAATAAACACGATTTGTATGTCCTTGTAGTGTATGAAGGCACTCCTCACGTTCCGGATTCCAAACTTTGACCATATAGTCATAGGCGCCACTGACCACTAATTTTCCATCATATTGCACACATCTAACAGCTGCCAAATGGCCCACAAGTACGTGTAAACATTCACCAGTATCCACTTGCCATACCCTTAGCGTAGCGTCTCTACTACCGCTGACTACTTTATTACCGTGTAGATGCATACACCTCACCGTTGAGGTATGCCCGTACAGAGTATGAATGCATTGACCAGTTTCAGCATTCCATACTTTTAAAGTACGATCTGTACTACCGCTGATTACTGTAGTACCAGACATTTGTGAGGACCATACACCGCCGGTATGTCCGACTAGTGTTCTTAGACACTGTAAGATAAAGTAAAAAATAATCACTTGAGTTGAATGTAAAACATTTCATTTAATAAACAAAAATAAATAGGAAAAAAAGAACGCTAAATGAGATAATAATAATTTTTAACTTACCTTACCCGTAACGGCGGACCACACTTTAAGAGTGTTATCATCGGAACCGCTCACTATTCGATTACCAGAAAACTGGAGACAGGTAATCACGTGATCATCATGTCCCTTTAAAACCTTTGGCGTACGGATTGGCTTTGTCCTCCAATTCATCTTTATATTATGTTGTCTCATATATGCTTGTTTCCAGGGTGAAGAAGAATTACCAGAATTTCTGCAATTCTTACGTTTAGCTGGAGGCAAGTCCTTCAAGTCTTCTATACCAGCTGCTCTACATTTTTCTTTCCACAACAAATTATCATCAGCAAGAAATCGCCAATTACGACACGTTTGCGCAGCACGTAAAAGGTCCCGTGGTTCTAAGAAAGCTAACACCGATAAGGCCAATTCTTTCGGTAGTAATGATATGAAATCTCTTTGAAATTGAGGCTCGATCACCTGCATCATGTGCCGCACTTGCGTTGGTTCGCATCGCTCAATCAATTCATCTATAGCTAACATTCTTTCAGCATTTGACCACCTCTGTAGTTATAATTAATATGTTTAGTTTGCATCTACTTTCATCGAATACAAGAGTTTATTTGATTAAAGGATTTAGTTTTCTTATACCTGAAACTGAAGAAGCCAATTACTCATTTCAGGTGGAGGATTATCTTTTGTTGGAATAACACATCTCATGTGTTTACTCTTCTCATCCAATTTTTTAACGATCCTGTAACAAAAAACACTCGTGCACTATGAAATATTTTAAAACTTATTTTCAAAAAATATTTTGTACAACTTCTTTTAAACTATATATTTACATTGAATGTGATTTATCTTCTGGATTAAGCTTTTTACAAGGTAAACTCGATTCTGTTTCGCTCGTACGCTTCCTTTGTGGTTGAACAACATCCAGGGGTACGCAAGCGTGTAAAATGGGACTGTGTACTTGCTGGGTAAGAGACTGTGGTCGAGTCGTAGATAGCGAACAATTATTACTTTCGAGGTTGGGTTCGCATTCTGCATCACAGAATATTCCAGTGTCACTGATCTGAAATCAAATTAACTTAGATATTTTAACACACAAATATTTTAGCATAATTCCTTCAATACAAAACTAAAACTCACTTCACTTTCTTCTTCGCTACTGTCATCCTCCTCTTCCTCACCATCATCACCATAGTCTTCTGATTCTTCATCTTGTGGCAATAAAGAATGCATAGGTTCCAAAGAACTTGGTCCTGGAACACCCTCAATGCCCTCTACAGGACTTGGACTTGTACCGCCTGGTTTACCATTAGATATTTTATTAGACGACGAAGAAGGGACAGACATCACTGTCTTATGTCTAATATATTGTATTACCTGGACAAAAATTAGTAATTCATTAATATTTCTCTTAATAAAAAAATTCTATTATTGTTGAGGTATTATGGAGATATAAGAAACTTACAAAGAAATTATAAAACATGTAACGTAAAATTTAATATATTTGCATTTTCATCACAATTCTTTGGTCCATTAAAGCATGTCTTTACAACCTTACACGTGTTAAAAAGTTATATAAAATATTTCAATGTATAGAGTTATGATCTTCTATGTTGATTCATTTTATTAATTTTCATACCAAAAGAGTGTTGTTCTACATTTACTGTGTGTTGTAAATTTGATCAATTGTTAACAGTGAGTGTAAGAAATATGACAAAAGTACAGAAATATTATCAGCAAAAAAATATAATTTGATAATTACAAAGGAAGCATGTTTATTGTTTCACGTTTTTTCATGCTCAGATTTTCGTGTAAAAAAGAATTAAAAAGGACTACTAAAAACGTACTGATATTTGATGTACTCATAAAAATACAATCCTTCAAAGTGCATAAAAATCCTAACCTTAGATGAATTCTAAAATTAAGTTAAATTCAGAACATAGCCTAGAATAATAAAGAACCGGTTAGCCACACCCCTAATTTTCGCGAGATTGTCATAAGGAGCAAAAAAGTGAAATAGGAAATCGGAAACGAATAAACGATTCATACTTAGATCAAACGTTTTTCCTCAGTTGTTTCCTTATTGTAAAATTACTAAACCACGATGATCCAAGTTTCTTGGTTTCGACTAGTGTTTCTATCATATGGTCACGGTACGCATTTTTCGTATGTCGATATTTTGCTAGGTTAGAATTTAATAAAATTAACTTTCTGATTAAAGATTTAGGCCCACAAGAGTATTGAAACAAAAATAAGAAACAGGTGTAAACACAGAAAAAGATCCATCGGTAGCTCTCAGTAGCCCCGAGGTTTTTATCTCTTCGGATTCGGTGCTTCGTAGACAGGTAGCTGTTGCACATGCGTTCGCCTTCGCAAGCCGCGTATTCACTGTCTGCTGTCTGTTTTTTTCATCGTATCGTATTTATATGTATTTATTTTCATACATATAATATATAACCATACACATATATTTACGAACTGTATTTTATTTAAAAATCATCATTTATATACATAAAATTTTAGTTTTCATTTTATTTCTGACGATTAGAAAAAAGAATACTTCATTGTTAATTTATATACTTGTTTTAAAATATATAATCTTCTACATGTTTATTCATTTTAGTTGTTACTTTTATAATAATATAATTATATATTATACTAAGGTATATAGGATTTCCACATACACGTATGATAAATGTCTAGCGCAACCGAAGTGATTTTCAACAAATTTATATAATTTTCCATATTTCTTTTGTTTGTGTACAATTGTGAACACGACTTTATTTAACTCCATAACATTGTGCATAAAGTACTCAAGGATTAGTTCATGGAAATGATTAGTGAGTACTTGGAGTACTGATGAGAGTATACATGATATGTCAAGCGGTGACGTTGGACAACTGAGTTTTGAAGGTTATCAAACGACAAAAAAGTTGAAGATTTAATATTGATTAAAATCAGTTAAATCAGGATACTAGTTCGATGCGGTAGATAGCCGTTTTGATCACCGCGATTTGTTATATACTCCAAACGTTGCGTCTAATCGTGACGGTAAACAGTCGTGTAAATATTAAAAAATTTTAAAGGAAAACAAAGGTTAGGTACAACTTAAAATAAGAGAATGGCTTTAGGCACAATATTGCAAGTGAGTTACTGAAATATATTACTTTCATTATACTTATTTTATTGTGAAATTAATTCTTGCAATTACAAATTTGTTTGGCATTCCACAGAAAGCTATAGACCTGGTTACTAAAGCAACAGAAGAGGATCGTAATAAAAATTATGAAGAAGCACTTAGATTGTACGAACATGCAGTTGAATATTTCTTACACTCTATCAAATGTACGAGTATTATCAGATTCTTTTAATACTAGACTCTACTTAGTGTTGTTTACCCAATTCAGTTACTGAGTATTTCTTACAGATGAAGCACAAGGAGATAGAGCAAAGGAAAGCATAAGAGCAAAATGCACTCAGTATTTAGAAAGAGCAGAAAACTTGAAAGCATATCTGAAAAAGAGCAAGAAAAAACCTGTGAAAGCAGGTGAAGACAATTCTAAGGCAGAAGATAAGAAGAGTGACAGTGGAGACAGTGATACAGACAGTGATCCTGAAAAGAAGAAACTTCAAACTAAATTGGAAGGTGCGATAATTATTGAAAAACCAGATGTTAAATGGAGTGATGTAGCTGGTCTCGATGGAGCCAAAGAAGCTCTAAAGGAAGCTGTTATCTTACCAATACGTTTTCCTCACCTTTTTACTGGAAAACGAATCCCATGGAAAGGCATATTGTTGTTTGGGGTAACTGTTTAAATAAAAAAAAAATTATTAATTTTGTATAAGTATTTTAAAATAATCTCAAGTTATTTTTAGCCACCTGGTACTGGTAAATCTTATTTGGCAAAAGCTGTGGCGACGGAAGCCAACAATTCAACATTTTTTTCAGTTTCATCTTCGGATTTAGTAAGTAAATGGCTTGGAGAATCTGAGAAACTTGTAAAGAATTTATTTGACTTAGCTCGTCAGCATAAACCTAGTATCATATTTATCGACGAAGTAGATTCATTATGTTCGTCACGTTCTGATAATGAATCAGAATCTGCAAGAAGAATAAAAACGGAATTTCTAGTTCAGATGCAAGGTAATCAAGACTGCTTTATAACTAAATAATTTTTGTAATATTTCCTTTGCTCATATGCATATTAAATCAATACACTAGGTGTTGGATCAGACAATGACGGTATATTGGTTTTGGGAGCAACTAATATACCATGGGTATTGGATTCTGCTATCAGGAGAAGATTTGAAAAGAGGATTTACATTCCTTTACCTGATGAGCAAGCTCGTGCTATAATGTTTAAACTTCACTTGGGAAATACCGCTCATTGTCTTACAGAGGAGGACTTTAAAAAATTAGCAGCTGCTACTGATGGATATTCTGGAGCCGATATAAGTATTATTGTGCGAGATGCGCTCATGCAACCAGTTAGACAAGTTCAAACCGCAACTCATTTTAAACGTGTAAGAGGGCCATCGCCAAAAGATCCTTCTATCATAGTAGATGATTTATTGACTCCATGTTCTCCTGGAGATCCAGCCGCTATCGAAATGAGTTGGATGGAAGTAGAAGGTGACAAATTATATGAACCCCCTGTAACTATGGTAAGTGCATGATCATTCAGTTCGCGTGAACACCAAAACTATTTTATATTTAAAAATAATACATCATATCATATATTTTTTCACATTTAGAAAGATATGCTAAAGTCGTTAGCCACTACCCGTCCTACGGTGAATGAAGAAGATATGACTAAGTTAGAGAAATTCAAAGAAGATTTTGGGCAAGAAGGTTGATATTTAGACTTTGTTAAGAAGGATACCGTACATCTACGAAAGTATCTTTCGGTTATACATGCACTTGCCTTATGTCTTTTTTGATCATTGACAGACATTGCTACCTAGTGTTTCAATGAAAACACTTCTTATGTTTATTACTGATTTTTTTTTAAGCAGTCAATTCGTAATAACAATGATGATATTGTAAACTTGAGGCTTTTTCATGGACGCTGTTTGCCAGAATCAATACGAAAACAAAACAGAATGAATTATATATTTTGAAGCGAAAAGCTGTTAGATTTTAGTCAGCGTAAAAAGATTATAGACTGTTTTTTAAAAGTTCATAAATGCAAAGAAAAAGTTGAAACGCGAGTAACGAATTTTGGGCGTTTTTAACTTACAATTTTCGCTATAGCTGTATCTAACAAATTAACTGTACAATACGTAGGTTTAATAAGTATTTCTGAATAATATTTGCGCCCGTTGATTAGCAATTTCTTTATATGTTTTATAATTTTTATTTTGCTTGAACATTCATAACATGTGTCTACAATAGCTATATTCATTTACCCCTACAGTTAAAATTACGAATAATCAATCTGAATAATTCGTTGAACTAAATGAATGCGACTATATGTAGCACGTGATATATGTGTACGTACTTCAAATGAGCATTATACCATTTACATGTAAATTGTTTTTATTGTTAATTAAATAAATAATAAGCTGTACACATTAATGTATCGTTTGTTTTCGATGAAGCTTTGTTCGAAAACGATATTAATTGAAGGTCTTACAAATATAATAGAAAGGTTTTGAGTACTTATGGAGGGCAGTGTCTTAAAAATTCAGAATCCATATAAACAACGGTTATCGTAATATCATCTCTAAATATTCGTCTTACTTCACTTGGTAACGTTAACAATCGTGATAATTTGACATGATCTATACCATATTCAGTACCACCAAGAGCATTTCTCAATAAGTGTGTTGCCGCATTACTGTCGAGGGGTTTCTTCTTTAAACCTTCTTTTCGTTGTAATAACATGTTATTTATGTCAGACAATTTCATATTTTTGCGAGGTAATCTTATTGGACTCAGTGTTACTTTTCCACTCATATGTTCACCTACTAAACGTACAGCTTGTAAAGGTGATATCAAATCCCACAGGCCATCACTTGCTATTATAAGAAATTTATCTCTAGGAGTTAGTCTATGATATTTAACATCTGGTTTTGCTGTTAAATATGGCGGAGTATGGTAATTTGGAGGAATTGCGACTTCACCAAAATATGGTACTATTATTTTCTTTAACGTTTCTTTACTCCACTTATAGCGAAAATCGCCCAGTGAACGTAGAGGTACTAATTGACCAAGTAATCTCTCCACTTTAATTACAGTTGATTTTTCATTTGCTGGATGTTCTGATAGAATTCTTTCAACTTCTGCACGATTGTCAGTATTATGTTCCACAGTCATTACCTTTGCAGACCAACCATCATTTTCTACAATTAATTATATAGTGAAGACAAAGAAATTTGTAATAAAATTATAAGAAAGAATATATTTAAAATGATAAATACCAGAAAATATACCAAGCACTGCTTGACAATCACCCACCCCAGCAACATGAAGATGTGGACCATCTATATGCGCAACTGCAGCTACAGCACCAGACATAGCAACAGCAAGAGTCCTAAGAGTATTATTTTTATCTAACTTCAAAAGTGCTTCATTTGACAAATCATTGTCTAATCTCAGAAAAGCATTCTCTAAAGCTGTTTCCATTTGAAATTCTTTTCTACATTCTGATTCTATTAAATCCTGGACAAAATTTAAAAAACTTGCTTCATACAAATCTTTAATTTCAGAAACAAACTCTATTTTATCATTAAATGTCTGGAGAAGTTCTAATTTGTTATCAGTATGAACTGTGTCTAAGTATTGTTTCAATAATTTTGTGGGTAACAAACAAGCCGATATATAGTAGAAAAGTCTTTTTGAAACAATTTGTGCACAAGTGCTACCTCCATGACCATCGAATACACCTAATAAAAGTCCTGAAAAAATATATATATGTATACATAGGTTTATTATTACTCATACTTTGTTTATGTTTTATAATACCTTTTGTAAGTAAACATTGAGCCTCTGATCTAGTGTCTTCTATAGGATTATTACATGCCAGCTGATTTGAATCATAATATTTTATAGAACCATGGCTATTAAATTCTTTAGTATACTCATTAGTTTGAAGGACTGCGGTAACCTATAACAAACTGCTTGGTACATTCTATTTGATATTAAAGATTGATGTCATAGGTCTCATTACCTCTTGAGGTGTAAGCCGTGGTAATGCCATATACAATCTTTGAATACATGTGTTACCACTTCGTTTATCTTGTCTAGTATATGCATTAGCAATTGTTTTAATTAAATTACTACCAATGTTTTGAAGAACCATTCTATTTCTGCGATTTTGCAATATACTTGTGGGAGCATATTTTCATATCATCGTTCTTAAATTACATTTTGATTATTTTGTAGGTTATATTACATATTCATCTTTTTCAATGTCTTTTCAATGATACATTGACTCTTCAACTATCTACATATATATACACAAACACTATGACATCAAAGCATGTGTGATGGAATGTGATAATAGAAATTTGTTCTATTTGTTCTAGTTAAAAGTTCAGTAATTTGACAATTTATACGAGTAAGTAAATTTGCTGTCAATTATAATTTATATTAACAATTTTAATAACAAATTTGTTACAGTAAAGTATGATTGTTTTGTCATATTTAAAATACGTGAATGTGTGTACCTATTTAATAATATAGCATCTATCACCATCTACTGATAGTGAACTGAATTGATATTGAGTTCATTTGCGTCCGACAATTGGAATAGGTATTTAGTGACATCTTTCTTTAAAATTGCCAATTTAAATGTTACTTTAAGAAATTCCCTATAATATCACTAAAGATATGTCCACTTTTGGCTAAACTGCTTTTAGCGCCAACTTCAATGAATAATAATTTGAATTTCAAAAGTATTCAAAACTTCGTTTACTCTTAACGGTTGGTGATGGGTGCTTGTATCTAAATTAAAAGAGTCTGCTATGGTGTTTAATAAGAGAGATTTGGCGAAAGCATTTTCGCCTAATAAAGTAAGAAAGCTTACAAAGAAACGATTTTCAAGTAATGGAACGAAGCCGAGCACAAGCGGAACAACAGCTTTATCAATACAAACTGAGTCTGGCTCGCAGACAAGTATCAAGGTAATAGTAAGAGTACGACCAGAAAATGATCGCGAGCTTCAAAGTAATTGTAGAAATATCGTGAAAATTGTTGATGATAAAATGCTAATTTTCGATCCGAAAGAAGAGGAAAATCCATTTTTTTATCATGGTGTTGCTCAGAAGGGTCGTGATTTACTTAGAAAGCAAAATAAAGAATTACAATTTATTTTTGACAAAATATTTAACATTTCATCTAACAATACTGATGTATTTGAAGGAAGTACTAAAGATCTGATCACTAGTTTGTTAGATGGTTATAATTGCTCTGTATTTGCATATGGAGCAACTGGAGCTGGAAAAACACACACTATGCTTGGCAGTAGTGAAGATCCAGGCATCACATATCGTACAGTAGCAGAATTATTTTCTCAAATAGAGAAGCAGGGTGAGCATCGTGAATTTAATTTGGGTGTAACATATTTAGAGATCTATAATGAGAACGTGCAAGATCTTTTACATAAATCTGGACCATTACATTTGAGAGACGATGGTAGATGCGGAGTAATTGTTGCTGGTCTAAAAGTAATAACTATTCAGAGTGCTGAGGAGTTGTTGACACTTTTGGCAAAGGGTAACAAAAACCGTACTCAGCATCCTACCGATGCAAACGAGGAAAGTAGCAGAAGCCATGCTGTTTTCCAAGTTTACATTAACATCACTAATAAACTGGATGGCCAAGTACGGCAAGTAAAATTATCTATGATTGATTTAGCAGGATCTGAAAGAGCTTCTGCTACAGGTTGTAAAGGAGCAAGGTTTAAAGAAGGTGCAAATATTAATAAATCATTATTAGCGCTTGGAAATTGCATTAATAACTTGGCAGATGGTGCAAAACACATAACATACAGAGATTCAAAATTAACGCGTTTATTAAAAGACTCTTTAGGGGGAAATTGTCAGACAGTTATGATAGCTAATATTGCACCCTCTAGTTCTAGTTACGAAGATACATATAATACATTAAGATATGCAAACAGAGCAAAGAAAATTAAAACTCATATAAAGAAAAATATTATATCTTGTGAAATGCATGTAACTGCATATATTAAAATGGTGGAAGAACAAAAGAAAGAGATAAATTATTTGAAGCAGAAGTTATTAGTATTTGAGGGTGGATCCACCCCTATAGTACCAGAGTTAAAAGATAATAAGACTGATGAGGAAACAGATAAATATATTCTAACAATTAGTAATAAATTAGTTGATTTACTTCAAAGAAAACGCGCTTTAAATGAAAAGGTGCTTGCCTTAGAAAGTACTGACAAAATACTATGCTGTAGAATTCAGTACAAGAAAGCTGCAGATGAGAGATTGCAAAATTTAACAGCAGCTGTTGATGCTACAACCCCAGAAGAGCAAAACACTAGTGGCAAATCAAGAGTTAATAAGTCTTTACATTATTTTGAACGACAAAGAGATTCCATAAAAATACAAATGGAAGCAGCATGGGAAGAATTATGTTCAATAGAAGAAGAACTGCAAAAACTTAATCTGGATATAAAATCAAAGAAATTCGAGAAGTTGGAAAACATAATAACATTACAAACTTGTGAGATAGAAAAATCCAGGTTACAGCAACAATATGAGCATGCAAAGAAAGTGAGCAATCTTCAACAGTGTGAAATGCAGTCTCATTATTCAATGATAAAAATGATGAGTACAACTTTACAGAATTATTATAATATGATGAGAGGCTATGGAACAATGACAGATTCGATGAAAGAAGAGTTTAAACAATTAATTAAGTTATTAGAAGGAGTAAGAAATATTAAATGGTCTGATATGGAAACTGTTAATCATGAGGAGTGCTTTTATAGTTTAACTTGTCTTAGCATTCCTCATTTATTGGATCCACTTAATAATAAAGTACCTATATATACATTATATCCTGTAGATGATCAAAACCAAAATTGTACTAAAGATACATTAAACACCACCTTTAATGCATCCTGTACAGAGAAGGACAATATGTGTGGAACGCACAATACAACTGTTACGCTAAAAACAGATTCAAATATAAGCTTTAATGACATCACGAAAGAAAAAATAGAGATAAACGAAACTGTAGGAAGTATAGAAAAGGAGGATAATAATATAAATTGCACACAGCCAAAGGCCAAAAAGCGTGTTCTTTCAGACAAAAATAACATAAATATAATAAAAACGCCTATCAAACATGCAAGAAAGATATCTCCAAAGCATAAAGATTCACCTCCTACAATACAAGCTAAGGAGAAAGAGAACAAGCAACACGTGTCAAAACCGCATATAACAATGAGCGCTAAAAGCATAGCTATATTAAATAAATTAAAAGCAGATAAACTTAAAAGAGACAATCTCAATAAGGAGAATACTGATGGATCATTAAAAGTAGTAAGAGAAAAAGAAAGGCGAGGACTGATAACGACGCATCCATATCAAAAACCAAATAATAAACAGAAGTAAGTACTATAGGATCTAAATAAATTAATAGTAATAAAGTATTGTCAAACTTTATTACAGCAAATAACTTATCATGTTTTTGTAAAAATTAAATACAATTATATTTATTATAATTTTATAACTAAATCAACATGAGTGACAACTATATTATTGTTGCAGATTTGTTCCGGCTGCAGCTTCGTCTCGAATGCCGTGGCAATAGTAATGATCACTAGAAGTAGTAATAGTTAATAAGAAAATGAATTGCGTATATATTTACTCATAAAGCCAGTAAAAAGATATACAGAGAACTGGCTATATATTTGATATAATATTAAGTATAAATAAAAAAATCTTTAGTATATCTCGACGTAATCGTACTTGTATAAAAACTACTTTGTAATAAGAAACACAATAATGATAAGATATTTAATATTATTTTATTATTTAAGGGAAATTATAAAATAGTAAATGTGTTATTTAATATGTCACACTCAAAATATTCGTGATTTCTTCTACGCGTCTATCTATTGGAATTCCAGTTAATCATTACAAAGACTGAATACCGAATAAACAAATGAAAATATAGATACTCAAGCAGTTGGAGGTACTATAAAATTATTTCTCCAATTTAGAAGAAAGAAAGCATAACAAAAGTGAAAATTCTTCGCTTAAACAGATTTCAAAAGTTTCTAAATTTATTTTTAAAATCGTAATATAAATATTTATTTTAAATTTACAGTAATGTGTGGTAGTATGAGAAATCATACTAGTAATTGATTTTGACGGTTTTAGGAAATTGAATAAATAAAGCGTAACAATATTTGTACATTATTAAAATGTCTAATTTATGAGATATGTGTATTGAATATTTCAATTTTAAGAAAGTAGGTAATTGAGTTGATGCATGTAAGAGAGATAAATGTATGATTCTGGTCATAATTTGAATAAGATAAAGATATTAAAATTAACATGAATTTATTTATTACTTTAAACAAGCTGACGTTCAGTAAAGTAACATACATGACAAAATTATGTGTATATTTACGATGTTTAACTTTTAACCATTATATAAAACTCACATAATTACTACAAATGCCCTAACAGACCACTAATTACTTCATTACATTAAAATATACATATAATAATACCTACATACGAATGTTAAATAGAGATCAACTGCATTAAAATTTAATTAAATGGTTTCATGTATAATGTACATACAACTGAGCAATAAAAATTGTATTGGAAAGGTATACACTGTAATAATTATTTTAGAAATGTCATATGCCTTTTTAAAGATTGACAGTGGTCTCACAGATCACCTATAATACTTAAAATCGAACAATAGATTACCGAAGTAAAATGAACGCGATGTAATAAATAGTATATAGTTTTTATTTTCATTTATTTTATTTTTTCACGTCAGTTGAGATTTAACACATTTTTGACAGCTTCTTTGTATTGATTAAGCAAGAAATGATTTTCTTCATTATCCATCAGGTCTGTAACTGCATTCTTGTATTCTGCTACATGAGGTATAGACTCAGAATTATAGTCAGTTGAGGTTTCGGGCCAACAGTGTATGTTTCCCAAATTTTGTTTGCTTTTACGTTTATCCCAGTCATAAGATTCCATATCGTCCACAGATTTTTCAGCTTCCCATGGTTCAACGCGCTAAAATAATTTAATATATAAACTACAATTAAATTGTCTCATTCTCAGGGGTTAACAAATTAATAAATAACTTACCAAAGATATATGATATAAAGCTGTTAAGAGATATTTTACATAGTCTAAATTCTGTTTCTTAGTTGGACATCTGTCAGCGGTTATTGTTATTATGTCTGTTCTGGGATTGTACTTATTACCTACTAATCTAAGCATTTTATCTTTAGCATGAGCATCTAAATGTAACGATGACAGTTTTACTCTTAGACTTACTATCCTAGCAAGAGGTTCTCTTATTGTAGGAGAAGAATAACAATAATCAGATGTAATTATTTCAACAGGGAAGTGTTTTTCACATGCCATTTCTGTTTTCAACTGTTCTGGCCATTCTGTACAGAATTTCTGTATTGCTTCGCAATGTTTTTTAATCACAGGTGGAGTTAAATGTAAAAAATTTGGTATTTTCATAAGTTCTGCATTTCCATGTTTATCAGGATATACACCTTTATTATTTTTATATCCTTGTCGTATAGGAAGTGGTACAATATCAGGATGAAATGTTCGGGCAGCAGGCCAAATTGCTTGCCAATCTTGATTTGTAGGCATTGTTTTAGCTTTAGTTTTTTCTGGATCTACTTCAGGTAGTGCACTTAATTTTTTTTTGAAAGGTTGTTTCTTTATTTCTCCTGTTAAATTCAACACTCGAAATTCTGCAAGCATGCAACAACATAGAAATATGAAATAATTAATTGAAAATACAATTTAAATAAATGTCATGTGTTAATGTAAACATTTATTAATGAGATGTAGAGGTTAAACAAGAATATACCATCATTTGTAGCTTTTGTTGTACAAAATGGCAATGAAAGATTTTTAAATTTTAATGCTGTAATAATCCCAGTCACTTCACAACGTTTCATTAATGATATCATTTTGATCTTCAGTTAGTTTCTATTTGATACTTTAATATAAGTTACTTTAAATTAAATTCCATGTTCTTATAACGACCAATTTTCGTTTACTCTGCGCATGTTTAGTTTGATTCGGAAGAATAACATATAGCGCTATTACGATGATCTTGATATTAAACGCGCATACTTAGTGGTTGTTTTATTTTATATATTTATTATATTATTATCCCTTTTCTAGCTATCTGAATATTATGTTCACCGTATATATGGCTAATAAACGAGAAATAACAATCCTGAGTTAATGCAAGTTATGGATAATTTAGTTGGAGTTGCGCGAAATGATGCTGCTCTCTCGTGAAATCGACACATTATTATATAGAAAGTTCTATTCCATGTGGTCCCTTTGACTATACAACATGCAATTTATACATTGGTATTTGAAAATGTTAAAATTATTTTTTATTATATATTCTTGGGGAAACGTTGTTATAAATTAAATAATATACCATTTGAAGAGTCAAAACACTTTTCGTCGCTTTAATTTTGAAGGATTAATCGGGTTTCATCAAATTTTGCCACTGAAATAATATTGTCATATTTAAATACCGATTTCAGGTAAGTAATATGTATAAAATTAGTATAACAATGAAAAAGATAAATATTTAAAAAGAACATTTGAAGTTTAGTATGACATCAGTGAACCAAAATAGAGGCAACATAAACTGGACAGCTCCGGAAACGAAATGAAAAGTTTATAATGTATTTTGAGAGATGACAGAGATGACGTTTCAGCAGATTCCCTTATAACGCGAAATTCTACAATGCGAATTTCTGTAACGAGTTATATTATTTATATAAGATAAGTTCTTGTGAAGCATAATTTCCTGTAACACGAATTCGTATAACGTGTAAAGTGTTAACCGCGTTATACGGGTGTCTACTGGGCGATATTATGGAATGATGGCGTCTCCGCGACCAAAGTCACCTCGACCACCCATATCTACGAAAAAAGATGAAAAAGAAGAGAGTTTTTGGGATAAAATTGGTACATTGGGTCGGAAAAAGCGCATTAAAGAAGGTAACCTATTACATTTAACATAACATCATAGTCAATCTTGCTCATACATCATTTAAAAAATCTACAGAAAGTATTTCCTTATATGGTATGACTGGTTTGTTCCAGTTTTTCTTGTTGCTTGATCAGTGTTTTGTAAATGATATTATGTGCAATGCTACAAATTTTAAATTATTAGTTATATATTGATTTTTTAAATTTGTTTGTTTATAGTGCAAGAAGTACAAGAAGAAGGAAAATATGCAATCGATTCACCAGGATATGCTGCTAATCCAGAAATGCCACCGGAAGAATATGCATTAGATGAAAATGAAGAACGTTCCATGATAGAGCCTAGATCTTTGGAGGATTCTAAGCTGAAAGAACTGATATTTGTGTTAATAGAATGGATCAATGATGAATTAGCTGATCAACGCATTATTGTAAAAAATATTGCAGAGGATTTGTATGATGGACAAGTACTGCAGAAGCTTTTAGGTACAAGAGAGATGAAATCTGATTATAATCATTATAACTTTAGTACATATATATATATATATATGTTCTACAAATTTCAGAAAAGCTAACAGGAGAGAAATTGGATGTACCAGAGGTAACGCAATCAGAGGAAGGACAAAAGCAAAAATTAGCTGTTGTTTTATCAACTGCTAATCGTGTACTTTGTCGTTATCCTCCTTATAAATGGAGTGTAGAATCAGTTCACTCAAAGAATATCATTGCCATTTTACATTTATTAGTCGGTTTAGCGAGGCAATTTCGTGCGCCTGTTAGGTTACCAGAAAGAGTAGCTGCGCAAGTCGTAGTCGTGCGTAAAAAAGATGGTCAACTGATACACAGAACAATCAGGGAAGAAATTACGTCGACATACGACGATTTGGGAATGCGTTGCGAGCGCGACGCTTTTGACACTCTTTTCGATGATGGGCCTGATAAGTTAGCAGTCGTTAAAAGAGTATGTTTTCATTTGACGTGCATATATATAATTCATTGTTTGAGTAAAATTACAACTAACAGTGGTATTTTTTCAGTCATTGATTACTTTCGTTAACAAACATTTGAGTAAGGTACACTTGGAAGTAACGGATTTAGACACACAGTTCCACGACGGTGTTTTCTTAACGCTTCTGCTGGGACTTCTGGAAGGATTTTTCGTACCTTTAGGTAGTTTTCATTTGACACCTAAAACACACGACCAGAAGGTGCATAATGTTTCGTTCGCGTTCGATATTATGCAAGATATTGGATTACCTAAACCCAAAGCTCGGCCAGAAGGTGAACATACGTTACAATCTTGATAATCACTTAGTAAATTGTATTACTGAATATAATTTTGTTTTCTTTGTAGATATCGTAAACTTGGATCTGAAGTCGACTCTGCGAGTGTTGTATAATTTATTCACAAAGTATAAGAGCATGAATTGAAGTGAGAAATGGCTTTGAAAACGTAATAAAACTGAACGCAATAAAGATGAACGAGTTAACGCTGCGGTTAACGATATCACTAACGCACTAACCAAAGAACGTAGCTTTCGTATCGGAAAGAACAGTGCCTTTTGAAGTGGTCATTGATATTATATGGTTGTAAAGTACTGTGAGAGAAGAAAAAGCGGAGACCAAGTAAAAGGAAAAAATGATACGTTCAATATTTCTCCGAGATTCTAATTTTTATAACGTTGTTATTTAAATCGAGACTAAATCGAGTCTACAATTTTGTATATTCTCGATAAATTTTATAAACTGAAAAAATATAATAGTAACATTTGAATCTGTGTGTCGATAGTTGCTTTTGTTTATAAAAATTTCTTTTTCAGCTTTCTTCGTTATCCACAAAAAGTGCAAACCAGTAAAGACTACAGAGGATTGTTATCCATAAAACGAACGATATGGTGTTTTAACCTGGTCGTAGAAAACGATTCAACGATCGAACAGTAGTTTGAAGAGTGTGGTTCCCGAGCTAGTTGATTTATTCATAAGTTCTTCCATGTATCAGCAGCCATTTATCGTAATAGTCGAGGTAACAAGATTCGAATGCACCGAGGGGTGCACAAGGACCATTATCGAATAAATTATTCGACGGTCGGTCGATTTTTGATCAATGCACCTACGGTTAGTTGTCCATTATTACTGGACAATCGATCGATTATCTATTAGCGTAATAAACGTGGAGTAGAAAAATACGGGTACTGTACCGATTGTTACTTTAACAACAGTTAGAGTAACAACCTAACTGTCTCCGCAAATCGTCGTAGATGACTACGTAAAGATTCTGATAAAATTTCTCTGGTCGTATCGTAATTTGTACAATGTCGGAAGAATTACGAATATACCGAGCGTATGTTAGTTTCGTTAAGCATTATCTCCTGTTTGGTGGTATGTGCCCAAGTGCACTGAACCGGTATGTCGCATATCAGTTTGTATCAGTTTGGGCGGTATTGTCTAACTTTCTTTTGTGCTTAACCATGGCATACAGTTGTTCGACGACTATTACGAACATAAGCAAACTAACGTCGTCTCTCGGTCATCTTGCTACCACAATGAGCATAACTATGAAGGTTTGTTTCTGTAGTGATAGATTTGTTTCGTGTGCCGTATCGTATAAAACTTAATGTCCAGTTTGAAAAAAATTGAAAAGGATACGAAAATGTTTTCGCGTTAGTTACGTCGTGTCATGATTTTGTGAATTTTCTCAGGGTTTGTGTTTTTTCGTTCATAAAAAGAAATTGTGGGTTTTAAACGGTATACTTGATTCCTCGATGGAAGAAATATCGAGTGAGCCACGACTCAAATCAGTCGCTTTCCCGTTAGTTGGAACATTTTATCGAACAATACTTGTCGAAGCTGTTTTAATGGCAGGAATAACGTTGCTTTATGCAACTAGATCGTTGTTAAACAGAATTCTTCGTGATCCTACCAATACAACGGCAGAAAATTATCCACTACCGTTTCCCGAGCGTTTTCCTTGGTCACTGGAGTCGCCGCCCGTCTGGTATTTGCATTACGTCTTCGAATTTAACGTTTGTTACTACATCATTTTCGTATCTAGCGGGGTAGATGCATTTTATGGATTTACCATGTTTCGTATGTCATCGATACTGCGCAGATTGACCTTGCAGTTTGAAATATTGTCAGCACGGAAAAACGACGAGATTCGCCGAAAAGAGTTTCGCGAATGCGTTGAAAAGCACGTTTCATTGTTTAAATGTAGAGACATCATTCAAGAGGTTTACGGACCTGTCGTTCTAACAGTAGCAGCCACGAACGCTATATGCATGTGTAGTCTGATATTTCAGGTGGTTCAGGTAAGATTTTTTTCTTATATGAAACGATACATGTACATTTGGGTGCAACGTATCATTTCTTTGGATGAGTTACATGTAAATTTAAAAATTTTAACTCTACACATTCTAAAAATTAAATAATTCTCAATTTCTAGGTTTCCAAATATTCAAATTCTTAAATTTCCTTATCTTCAACTCCCTAGATTCAAAAATTCCCACAAAGATTCCAAATCTTCATATATCCCTAAAAGTCAATGAATGGAAGGTTTCTTCTCCCTATGTTATCACATTTCTCCTAGGGAAATCCGATTTTCTCTTGTGGTTTTCAGAAAAATGTCATTTTCTCTGTAACAGGTTAACACCGAAATAAGTAATGCTCAGATGGTAATATATACGACATACTTTGTAATGAAATTCACACAAACCTTGATGTATGCTTGGCCCGGTTCCGTAATCATTTCCGAAGTTCGTATCTCGATTGAAAATTTTTCGCCAAAACTGTCACGGAATCGATACAGATCTTGATTCATTTGATTGTTTCTTGCACAGAGCGAACTATTTCGCAATAAGATTTATTGTAGCTACTGGTACGAAAACGGGGATGCCAATTTGATAAAACAGTTTTCTTTGATATTAACACAGAGAACGATCGTGGTAAAAGCATGTTGTATATTACTGGTGTCGTTGGATCTTTTCGTGAAGGTAAACGTCGCATTCACTTTCTCGTTTTTCAGCTGAAAAACTAAACTTAATTTACAGGTGTTAAATACAACGTTATCCTATTATTTTCTCTTGAAAACAATTGACAGCGGTAAATAAACGGAAGAGAGTGTAACATTTTCGTGTTTTAAATGTTTCTTTTAGCATTAAAGTGAATTAAAGTTTATTTAAAATATAACGGAAATTGCAGATGGAAGCTCGTGTTGGCTCATGCATCCTTTTTAAATGTCAGAATTTGATCTACCTTGCATTTATTTCTTCCTTCAACTTCTTTCAGCAGTGATGGCTTCATGTATGTCTATCATTCCGAGTGGCCGCGAAACGATGAATTACTTTTACTATTTTTAACATAGATTGATAGACGGTAACCTTGCACTCACGATTTTCGTAAACGTTTAAGGTGTACGTACACGGCACATAGTTTCGTGACGACTAGCACGGTATTTTAACGTTTATCTTTTCGATCGTAATACATTTTACGCGACGCGACGTTCCAGTTACCCGCGATACATAATGCGGCGAACAAATGGAATATTGCACGAAAGAATCGTCAAAAACGAGAACGTTTATTTATCGAGAATGTCGATTTACCAAGAACGTCGTCACTTAGCATCGGTCCGATTGCGAATCGCAATTCTCGTTTAAGGATAATGCGGACAGTTGAACGCGATTTCGTAAAAGACGATACCGAATCACGCGACGTGATTTACCCTCACTTTTGTCCTCTTGATCTAAAGCGAAACGAAAGAATTGCCGTCAAATCTCGAACGAGCTGGTCGCATCTCGTAGCTACGCGTTTCCCGCCATTTTCCAACGCTTTTATCGATCTTACGACTTATCGCAAATCGATATTTTTGATACGTTATTAACGAAATCTTGCTCGCTCGATAATAACGCGTTCGTTGTTTAAAAAAAACGATTTCGATGGCGGCGAGAAGTATTCACAACACAAAAGATGAAGACTACACGCCATTAGAAGAATTCTCAGAAACGGTAAATTTGAGAGAGATGATCGGCGAGTATAGCGAAATTTTTCGTAACTTGTTAGCAAAATGGATAGAAAGGTGCGAGGGTGTTTGTTATAAGAACAGCGGAGATAGGAATACAGAGGACTTGATTTTGCCCAGCAACGAAGATTGGAGACGCAGGGTTTATTATCAGCTGGTCGAGTTGCAAAGAGAACGAGATGCCGAAACTGCAGCGAAAAGGTAATGTATTTGTTTTCGAATTGCGAATTGATAGTCTCGTTTCAAGAATCGTTTCGGTTATTCGATATCAACTAGATTATTTGTTTTTTATTTTCAACATCGGATTATTATATCTATGGTTTGCGTTCGATGATAAATATAAAATGGTCGTTCAAATTTGCCGCGTTACGCATCGATCGTAAATTGTTTCGCGCGATTGAATTCGATACGATCCGAGTCGATCGATTTCCTCTGGATGCTAATGGCGTTTTTCAACTACGATAATCGCGAGTAGATAAAAAATTAGCGAATAATGAACGAGTTAAAAAGCGTAGATCGATCGGTCGAACATAATGCAATGCCGGTCGAGAAATTATGTATAATAAGTATGTGTTAAAAACAAAAATCGAAGGATCGGCGAGATTAGACCGGAAGCAGAATTCACGAGCGAGGAGAGAAAAAAGGCGGAAGAGATGAACGTGTCTGAAACCGAAGGAGGTATCGAAACGAAATGGGAATGGGAGCCGAAATTTCGCGAGTTCAATTCATTAAGGAGGGCTAAGGCTAGAAGAAGAGGAAGCGAAGAGTCGAGCGAATCGTTGACGAAGTTTCGTGGCGTCAGTGGTTCGATGACGGAAAAACACGTTCGACCAGGTTGGCGCATCAACGATATCTCGTTGGCGGCAGAAATCCTTCGAAAAGTTCGACCTCTTCCCAGTTTCAACGACGAAGCTGAGATGCGTCGAGTGTTCGGGCTGGTTTACGACGTACTCAGGTGTAAGATGACACGGTTACGTTTCTTTCGATTTGCAATTTCGGTCCTTTTTCTCTTTCTTCTTTAGACAAGAAGATATTCGATCGCGCTCTGAAGGATACAGGATTTTGGCGTCAGAACAGTGCCATCGAGGACCGCGAAAAGATCGTGTGGCTTTTATTGTACGACATGCAGGGCAGGAAATTTGCAATACGAGACGAAGTCAACGCTGCTGAAGAACGCAAAAGAATCTTCGAGGTTAGATCGAACGCCGCTCTCATCTTTTTTAAAAGTTTCATAGAAATTCAGGTTTCCCTGAAAAAAAGTTCAAAATTTCTAATCCCCTCGAAAGAGAAAAAAGTTCAATCGGTTTTAATTTGATTGTGCAGGCTGCTGGATTGACGGACATCGACGACGCTCTTCTGGAAGCAAAAACGCATTTAGCCGCAAGTATATCGCGGCTGCGTATTCGCGGTTCTGCCCTCAAACTCGGTGAATATTCAGTTGTTCGAAGTAAACGGATAACGTACGGTAACATAATCGCTAAATTTGTTACACGTACATCCGGAATCGCTAAGACGAACTGCTGCCGTTGCATTTACGAGCGATCGAGGGCGTAGCGTGGGACGAAGATGCAGCGATAGGTTTCGGATGGGTGAACACCGTTAAACTTCCCAAGAAGGAACACTTTTTGGAAGAAATGTCGAAACTAGGATTAGCGTGTCGCGAGGAGGACGACGTGGAGCTGGACGAGGCCAGCTATGCTTTCGATTCGATCTGTCCGAAGATAATTAACTTCCACGAAAGAGCTCGGGAAACATTGGCCGTTTCAAGACTCGTCCGCGAACACCGTTTCGTATTTTTAGTAGGTAATCGAGTCGCCACTGTTACGTCGATCGTCATTGGCTAACCTGTTTTCATTCAAATAGGACAGATCGATGTGCATCGGCGCTGCAGCGGTGGCGAAGGCGATTCGTATGGGCCGTTTTTGCGGGCCGGTCATTTTAACCCATTCCCTTGCACCTAGACATACTGGATATTTAGCTGGACTGTTGACCGACATCGATCATGCTGGTAGACTGTTGGCTTTCGGAACCGGCAATCGTCGATGCGAATACGAGACGTATCTGAAGGACCTCGGCGTTACTTTGCAACGATGTCGCGTCTTTTCCGAAGAGTATGATCTTCTTCGAGTTGTTTCTGCACCTTTAGGGCACCCACCTAGATCGCTTTAGGAATCAATTTGATTATTGTGTAGAAAAGGATACCTCATCGATTTTATTATATTTTGAAAGCACATCTCACTACACTATATTTCAGTGTGATATTTTCAAGTATCATGTATCCACATTAGAGGTGGTATGATGAAGTAAGAACGGTGATATGTTGAAATACGTACAGTATACTTAGTATATTATATTAGGGATAACAAAAAACAGACTAATGGTATAATGGATATATAATAGTAAAGTTGATGTTGATATATTCCAAGTTCATTGATGGTGTTCTTTTACAATAACCATTAATGTTCTTTTTTGATTAGATACGTGTCGCATTCGGCAACAGCCGAGTTAGAGAGAGCTACCGTTGTTTTGGCCGCGCCACCGTGTAGTTACACCGGCGTTAAAGACATCGTTGATCTTGCTGTAGCTCGCGGAGGAGACACGGACCTCCTCGAATCGTTAACGAACGCCTACGCCAGCGACGACGAACTCGACCATCGACATCCGCAAACCTTCTTGGCCGATCAGATGTCCACTCTGAAATATGCTCTAACCAGACCGAATGTTCAGTTTCTCGTATACGAGGTGCATACCGTTCTGCCCTCGGAGACCACTGAAATGGTACAACGAGTCGTCGATCAAGTCAATCGTATGGCCCTAGAGAAATATATTCGCGAGCATTCGGTAAGGTTTCTCGAAAAGATCGAATACCTTTATGTACCCGTAAACTTAGAACCCAACCTTTTGTTTTTTTTTCTTGATCAATGAAGAAAGTTTCGAAGGAGGCGAAGGAAGCGTTAGAAAAGATTGACGCTTCGCGGAAAGAGGATCAAACATTGATGAATTCCTCGAACATTACAGTAAGATCTTTATAGACAAAATAGATCTTTATTGCAAGATCTTCAATTTTTCGAATCCAGAATATTCAGTATTTTCTTTCAAAATTAAGGTTCCGAACAGCGATCTGTTCGAGGTAGGCAGCATCGACGATATCTACGGCGAGAACGCGAGTCGCACCTTGGACGCAGGATGTTTTATCGCGGTAATCAAGCGGAAGGAGATGATGCAGTTCGATTCGCTGTTCATGATCAAAGTAGCGGAATCAAAAGGTTTGTTCGGCGACCCGAAGGAACGGCAGGAAGTGAAGCAACCATTGACCCTCGATAAGTCGCCTCCACGAGCCTCGCAGATCGGTGTTCGCAAACGAGCGAAACGTGTCAAGGTTTGCATTTCGTGTAACCCTAAAACGACACTCGTTAAAATGATGGCTTAAATTTTGTAACTTTAAGTTCTACTTAATTTTCAATCTAAAGTCACCATCCATAAATTTAGTGTTAAACGAAAAGTTGCTTCAACGAACGCAAACGTGTTCGAGATCCAATTTCTTTTCTTCAAAGCTTGCTTCATGCATTTGGCAGGTCGAGATCGATCGAATAATGGCGCACACGTATTCGTCGCTGTCTAGGAGTATGAAGGAGAATGGAATTTGTCCTCGACATCGACGTTACAACAATTGGAAGCAAACGATTGGCAATACGCCGCAGGTACTCGAAGGACGAACACGAAATCGTTGGACAAATGCAACCACGTTCGCGAACGATTCTTTTGTCGACGTCGAGTCGTCTCCTACTTATAGGCCATTTCCTTATCTATGGAATATCGCGACGATCCGACTACCATCCAAATCGAATGATTGTTACAAAAACGTGTCTGAAAACATTTTTGTTCGAGCGACTCCGTTAAAAATCCATTCGGGAAAGAGACGTACAATTCTTTGAAAATTAACTCGGTTCAACTTTGAAACATTCTATTCACTTACGTAAATATTGAGGACAGCGATACGTTAACCACAGCTTTTCCACGTCCCTCCCTTTTGAATAGGTTATCGACAAAGATATAGATTGTTCTCTTTCGACGCAACTTATTTAAGAGGAAGAGACACGGAACAGCGATAGTAGAACAAAAATGTAATTCTTTATGATCCGCGTATACTTCAATCTTTTCCTGGTTCATGTGTCTTATTTCGCATTGTACGCGTGCAGGTAGCCGTAAGTTTAGAAGTTAAAGAACATTCACCCAAAGCTTTGCAGATGCGAAAAACGAACCCGAGTCGTTTGAGCACCATCCTTTCTGCGGAATCGCCGCGAAAGAAGGCAAGTGGCTATCACTATTTAACAGTCGATTACACTTCGTTCGGTGGTTGTTTTTTAAAATACATTAAAATAGGAGTTACGAGCGATCTACTCGTTGTTCTCGACGAGCCCCGAATCCTCGAGCCAATTCGATTCGTCCACGCTATCGAACGATGTCTTATCCTTGACGAACGATTCAATCGACAACGCATCTTTAACACGGTAATTAACGTTTGCGTCATCCTAAAAAATTATCTGGTGTTCCCATGTCTCTAAACGATCTTTCTTCCAAAACGGAGAAATTAAATCTTACTTATCATAAGGTGTTAAGAAAGTAACTGGTTTACAGATATTTTAATGTTAATTGTGGATGTTCAGATATTGTAACACTTGTAATTACTTTCTTAATACTTTGCATGTAGGCAAAAATGGAGCCAGAATGGCTCGTCGAGTACGATTTTCAAGTCACCGATTCTGACCCGAGCGTTGCAGCGTGTTCCATCTGAGAGAGACAGAGAGGATCGCGACGAAGAAAACGTTTATGTACGACTAGAAATACGTCGCCGACCATCAACGACCGAGAGGACATCGCGTCTCTTTCACCCGGGTGGTTCTCCTACGAATGTGTTGGATTCGCTTCTCGACAGCGTCTGAAAATCTACATGGAATAAAATTTGATTCGTGTTCAGCGAAGTTGTTAAAAATTGCGATGAGATTATATTATATTTGTACGAGTATATTGGTTGTAAAAGTCTCTTATATATATTAATGTGTATATATAACATATATATTATATATATATAAAATTATAAATGTCGGATAACTTGACATGGCAATAACACAAAGGACAAGATGAGTGACCTTAGAAAATATATTTCTAAGAAGAGATCTCGAAATTAATTTTGAGAAATAAAGTAAGAAAGCAAGATCAAATAACGCTGCTACATTTTATCATCGGGCAGCAAAGCTTTTACTACAACAAATCAATCTGTTCAATTTCGCCTATGCTTTATTTTAGTCGTAGCAATATTTCACACGTTTCGAAAGCCTGCATTTCATCGGACAAATATTGCCATTTCAAACATACGAATACCATCTGCATTTCTTGAAGTTATACACGTATGCAAATATGCGCGTAACAACGTTTATAAACGAAGTTTATAAAGTGTCAGTTTCCACGAGCGATATTTTCCATATGATCGCGTTTCACCGAAAACTGAAACTGATGTCGCGACGTTTGAGAACCGTCGCTTAAAGTCATCGTCGCATCGTTGTTCGGTTCGCAAAAAAACACATAACCGATGAGTTCAGTGTCGATCGGAACACGATGATCGTAACACGAAATCCAACGAATTCGAAAGAAGCGAGACGGTAAATTTTCTTCGCGAGCTTATCCCGCGGTGCAGGAATGTTCAACCGGTCGAAATTCGCGCGATGTTGGACGGAATTCCCCTTTGTCCAATGTAGACCAATATCGAAAGAGATGACCGTGACTGCGGTAAGATCGTAGAACCTTCCTTCAAAATCTTACGATCAATCTACATGTCCTACCGAAATTTTACTCGTAAACTTACGATTCACGTTTTTCCACAGAAATTTGATTTATATCGTCTTGAAACCGGGCCGCCGGTGAAAGCAACAATGAACGACGAGGAAGCTATGTACGCGCTTAAAACGATGATGTACATCCGACGAATGGAAAATAAGTCAGCGGAATTGTACAGATTACGCTTGATCAACGGCTTCCTTCATTTGTATTCCGGTCAGGTATGTTTTACGAGCAGTTGGGTCACAAAAATTAACGGACGCTAAACGGGTCAAAAACACGCGAAAAGTATTTGAAGATGTCAGAAACACGAAATAACGATTGACGTTTCGCAGGAAGCAGTGTCTGTCGGTATAAAGTTGGCGATGGAAGACCAGGACAGTCTTATCACGGCTTATCGTTGCCACGGTTTCGCTGTAGTCTTTGGAGTGTCAGCCAGGGAAGTGTTCGCCGAACTGATGGGTCGAAAGACCGGAACTTCAAAGGGGAAAGGTGGCTCCATGCACATGTACGCGAAGCAGTTCTACGGTGGTGATGGTATCGTCGGTGGTCAGGTGAAAAATTGACTCCGCCACGCCGTTTTCGCGAGATAAAAAAGAGTCAAGATATATTGATAGGAGCAAATAGGTGCCGATCGGTACCGGACTGGCGTTCGCTCAGAAGTACAACGGCACCGGAGGAGTGGCATGGACGTTGTACGGTGACGGTGCCGCGTCCCAGGGTCAGGTTTTCGAATCATTCAACATGTCGCTGTTGTGGAATTTACCGGTGGTGTACGTTTGCGAGAACAACCTGTACGGAATGGGTACAGCGGTGCACAGACATTCCGCGAACACGAAACTTTATACCCGGGGAGATTTGATCCCAGGAATAAAGGTGAGACTGGTGGTTGAAAAGTTCAACTTAGCTAGTCTGAGATTTACCTATTAGATCACGTCCTCATTAATGACTCTTAAGTATAATTACAAATTTTAATAAGATAAGTTATTAAATACATATGTATCTTTAAACTCATCAATTTCATAAAAGTAGTATGATAATTCTATATAAATCTATATGATAATTTGTTCGAAATAAAGAACTGTATAATTGAAACGCCTTTTCTAATCTTTCAGGTTGATGGAATGAAAGTGACGGACGTCCGCGAGGCGATGAAATTCGCGAGAGATTACGCTCTTCGCAAGGGTCCGATTATTCTGGAAGTGATCACGTATCGGTACTTTGGGCACAGCATGAGCGATCCTGGTACGTCGTATCGTTCCAGAGACGAAGTGAAAAACATGAGAGACAAACGCGACCCGATCAAGCTGCTTTCTCAGCTGGTCGTAGAAAACGGCTTGAAAACAGAGGCGGAAATTCAAGTAAGTACGCAAAGATCGCGGATATTGACAAATATATATTGATAAATATATATCCTCGTATATTCTGGCAGCAAATGCAAAGTGATGTGAACAAGGCTGTGGACGCGGAATTGGAACAAGCCAAAGCCGATCCGCCGCCGGATATGTCGGAAATCGTAACGGACGTTTACGTGAAACCACTGGAGATACTCCGCGGTAAAGTGCCGTGGGACGTTCGCTAAATCATCCGCCGTCGAATATTCCAAGTTTCTTTCGTTTCGTCTCTAGTCATCGTACGCAAGACTCGTTATTGTTCGATGCATGTGAACTACGAGAAATAAATGTCCCTTGTCGTAATCGAAGCGCATTTCACTCTCCGTGTCTCGTCCGAATTTCTGGTTCGTGACGAAGAGCTAAACTCGATGGCACGCCGGAGCGAGCAGGCTGTTTGTTTCTCGCTCGTTTCTTACTCCGTCAATTGGAATGATCAATTAAAACACGTCGCTGCGTAATGACGCGATCGAGAGAAAGAGAACGCGACGAAAGGAAGAGCGGTCAGAGAAAGAAGAGGATACGTCGCGAACGTGACGAGGATGACGGATTAACGCGTGGAAGGGTATGCTCGAAGGAGTGAGTCAATCGCTCGTAGGAACAGCGCGAACGCCCATCGCGTCGTTGTCGTCCGAAAGACAGAGAGATCGAGAAAAAGAGAGAAGGAGAGGAAGAAACCAAAGACTCGGACGAGTAACGACAGTCAAAAAACAGTCTTTGCGGGAGTCGCCTTCGGCTGCTCCCGCGTCCGTGTCTAGGCTCGCTAGTTAAATTTTAATTGAACGATATCGGAGCATTTGTCGTCCTCTCTTTCTTCGAGATTTTCTCTCGGTATCGGGAAATAAATATTAACAAGAGTGGTATAAAAGACAACGTAAACGTTGGTAAACGATGTACGCGTTAATTGCTACGGAAGACGTAAAATTAAACGTCGTTAACTAGTCGATTCGAACACGTAGAATCCATCGCGAGTACAGGGAAAAATCGTCGGGTCTACAGGTGAGATTGTACGAACCTGTCAAAGACGTTAAACAATGTACGATTAATAGTTTTGTTAATCGATGGTCGCTCTGACGTTTAAAGGAGCGGCGGGTACGCCTTTTGTTTACGAAAGAAGACAAACTCGAGATCGAATGATCGTAACAACAATTACGGTTACTCGATAAATTCCTTCGATTCCCGCGACGCAACTGCGACTTGGAATTGACGTATATACGTCCGTCGGAAACTGAATGTGTGAATAGAGCTATCTTCATTTTCGATAATCACGTTTCCTTTGATTCGCGATAAAGAGTATCATAACTTGTTCGTCGCTGAGTCGCAGTGTATTTCAGTGAATAACTAAGATTCCTGAGGGTAAATCAAACAGTCAACACCGTCGGTCGTTAGCAAATAATTGTAATGACAAATACAGGTGTAAATAAGCGATAAAGATACCACCGGTTATCTGAAGGAATCGAAAAGTGATCGGTGCCAAAAGAGCTGCACGTGCTACGATGGGGCTCGATACGGAGCTCACCGGAGTTTTGCGGGGTAAGTCTGCGCGATATTTCTTTCGTACACCACCCGTGATGCGACATGTACGCGCGCAAAATCGCTTCCTCCTCTTTCGGTATTGTCACTTTCGCTCAACTCCGTGCAGAGAATTAGAATCATAATCATAAAACGCGTTTGTCCGTAGACGTGGTGCAGTTTCTGGAGTGTCTTCGAGAAGCGAAGCTTGCACCCAGCCTGGAATGCGTGCGAAGTAACTTGCTGATACGTTCGAAAGACGCGTTGACGATGCTCGTGGTGGAGAGGCTCGCGAGGTCGAGTTCCCCGGAACCGTATTTGAACATGAACGCTGCGAGGTCGAAGGGTTTGGTGACGACGCCGAAAGTGGAAACCGAACTTCAAGAATACGTGGGAGCGGAAGAACCCCGGCCGGAAAAGCAGCCGCAACAGCACCAAGATTATTACGAGACTTTACAGACGGTCGAATCGAGTAACGTGATCGCGATTAATGGAACTGACAAAGATCCGGATGAACAAACTGAAAACACTCTGCTAGAACTTTATGCTAATCTGTCAGCGGCGCAGGCCAAAAGCATGTGTCAGATGTGCGGTTCCCTTTACAGGAAGGAAGGGAAGAAATTGTTCGTTTTCGAACAATACCGAGCATATTGGATCGGTGAGCGCGACTCGTCTTTCGTACGCGATCGATCAACCATACTTAACAAAAGAATTTCTTTGTGACGTAGGTCTGATTGGATCATACTTGTTGATCTATGGAAGCGATCGGGACAGTCGTCCGTGTACCATTTTGCCGATACGCGGTTATATGGCGCGAGCTGCTCCAAACGCTGTTCCTCGAGATCAACGACGAAGCGAAAGTACCTTCGAGATCTTTTGTCCTGGCAACAGGACCTTCCAGGTAATTATTACGCGAGACAAAGACCGAGAAGAAAATATAAAAAATGTTGTATATATTGTTTTAGTTCGTGGCGAGCACTCCGAAGAACATGGAGCAGTGGATAGCGAAAATCTGCGAACTAGGAAGTGCTGAAAAAACTGAGCATAAAACGTTATCGAAAGTTATGATAAACGCGTCCGTCGAAAGCGATGTGACGCATTCGAACGGTCAGGGAAATCCGGATCGTAGGGAAGAACGATATCAGGATATAGGATCGTTGGGTGTCGATAACATATCCGAAGAATCTCCGATCATTTCGAACGTGACTGCTACCGAGGACAGTAAAGAAACGACCGATTCTTCGGTGAAGGAAACGTGTACTGAAACCGGCATTTCTTCTTCCCCTCCTTCCGCCATTAACCCTGTTGTATCATCCGTTTCGCCGCCTCCTCCACCTCCGCCACCTCTTCCGCCTTCTCCTCTTGCTCACTCCGTTAATTCGTCGCTTGCTCGAATTCCTCGGAAATTACCGTCTTTGCCTGTAGATCGTTCGTCTTACGAATTTCTCGAGGAGGAAGAAGACGACATCTACCACAAGATCGAAGATTTTAGAGATGCAATGCGTTACGGAAACGTCGCTGAAATCCGAGCTAATACTCGAACGAGAGAACCTGCAACCTATGACGACATTCGTGCGAACATGAAAAACGAAAGTAAATCGGAACGCAAACAGAGAAAGAAAAATTCCGAAAACTCTGCGAGAAAGTCGCTGAATTTGCGAAACGAAGCAACTTACGACGACACCACGAATACCGTAACGAAAGACAAAAATGTTCTGCTTAATGAGCAAGAGAGCTTGGTCTCCTACGACGATGTCGAGGTAATTATGAGTCTTTCGTTATCTCTTCAGCGATTCTTTCTCGTAAATTATCCTTAATATTTTATGTGCCTTGATATGCAGAATTTAGCTTCGACGAGGTCTATCAAAGCTCGAGCAACGGACAAAACGGACGAGTCGACGAAATCACCACAGAAGAAATCCTTCCTGGATAGAGTGAGAAGCAAAAGAGAATCACCGAAGAAAACTGAGAAGAAAGTAAAATGTAAAACTCCAACGTCGCCACCACCGCCGCGCCCGGCGTCCGTGATCGATCAGGAACCGCCAATTTATTACGATGATGTATCCGATTTGACTAAGACACCAGAAATTAAACGTTTCGAGGAAGAAGATTCAGAGTATACCTGTCCACCGGCGCCTAGACCGGTTTACGTGAAACCATCTGTGATTGATACGGTGGTCGATTCGCAAGAGATTTACGATGACGTTAGTGCATGTCGGGAGAAGTATGAAAAAGACCGCGATCGTGATTCGTGTCAATTTGATCAGGTAAGAATTTCCTTTTAATTTTCGGTCATTTTTATTTCAATCACTTTAACGATTTGTTTCAATATACTTACAGCGATCGTCGAGAAAACATAGTTACGGCCGCGATCATGCTTTCACCGATTTGTGCGAAAATATGGAGGATAACGAACATTATAAAATACCCCGCGTCGATGCTGGCCATCCTAAGAGTATTTTTATCGAATCAGAAGAATTGTACGATGACATCGCCATACTTGCGGACTTCACAGCACGACAGAAAGAATATCCCGTTAAAAAGGATAACGAGGAAACAACGAAATTGCAAGCTAGCCCGGAGAAAAGATCGTGGAATAGATTCGTTGGAGGGAAAAAGTCTAAAACGATCGATACCACCGTTTCTGAAACAAATAATCGAACCTCTAACGGTTCGGAAGACGTGACGGATGATTTTAACGAACAGCAAAGTTCGTTGCGAATGAATACGTTTCAGAAGTTGATCAGCAGAATGGAGAATTCTCTTGGTAAAGCATCTGTCAGGACTGCGTCATCGATGCTCTTGAATAAAACGAACGTCGTCAACAATGCATAACGTTTCAAGGAAAATGCTTGCACGCGTTTCCAATATCCTAATTAATCTTAATTATTCCTAATCTTGTTACATTCAAGACAACTATTTACAGACCAAAGATAGCGGATTAGTTATTTTCTTATAAAATTTGTATCACATGGAAATACTTAGTGTTTGTAAGAATTTTTTATTTTGCAAAATAAATAATTATTCCTGATACTTTGACGGTTGTATATTCGATAGAATTCATTCAAGACCCACTATTAAGAAATATCAAGATACAATATTTAAACCAATTGTAATTCTTGTGTGACATAACTGCTAAAAATAAAATTAAAAATTGTTGCAATGAAACGACGAATATGTAATACTGACCGTCAAAGTGTTAATAACGCGCTGCGTCATTGACGCCAACGAATACTATTTGCTAATTATAAAAAGTGTTGATTACATTGTATGAGACGATTATACGTGTCGAACTCAATAACATCGTCAGATTTTAAATGGATCAAGGATCTTTATACATAGTACACTTTTAATATGGTTTAGTCCTTTATTGGAATGTTTTTGTTCGAATTGAAGTTCTTCTCGTAAGCGTAGTATAAATCTTGGTAGATATTAGATGCGCTTCGCAAGAATGAATGAAATACATCGGTACTATGTTGTCGAATCGCTTTCAGAGGTATACCTACCTTTGTTTCTAAATTATTTAAAAACAATTCCGATTGTTTCGAGTACAATGGAAGAACCAAGATTGTCAGTATAAGAATCAAACTAAATAGGAAAACCCATATAATCGTGCGTAATAAGGTTCGACATGTGTTTCCTGAAATTAAATCAATAATATAAAGGCTATCAACATGACAGAGTAACTGTTGGATTATACATATATAACTATATTACCTTTAACCAATTGCTTATCCGTACACTTCTCCTGATGTATTACTGTTGAAGTTTCCACTTTGTTTTCATTGATTTCTGATACCTTTAGTAGAGAATCAGATTCATTTTTATCTAAATTTTGTTTATCTTTATCTGCTGCTTTCTTCTTTTTCTTCTTTGCTGCTTTTTTCGTTGCTGCTGCATCTGTTTCTGTATTTATCACAAATAAATTACTAATTCATAATTTCAGAATAAACAAAGGCTGTTTATTAATTCTTGTCATTGTCACATATTACCTGCAACTGCATTTAACCTTCGTAATTTTTCTTCTTCTATACTAAGCTTTACACGTGATAAGTATGTAACGATATTACGAGCACAAGCTTGACATTCGCTTAAATTACTACAAGGTCCAGCTACACTTGCCACTGCAGGTGTTAAAGGATTTTCCTTTAAGTCTAACCATCTTAAATTCTTTAACTCGCTTAAACTGAGCGGTAACCTGCTTATCTGTAAAATGTTAGTTCTTTATTTGTCCCATTTATATTTGTCACAGAAGTTTATAATAAATTAACTTCAGTTTACCTGATTTGCATAAAGATCCAAATGTTTTAATTGCCTTAATTCACCAAAATTTTCAGGAATTTCTGTCAACGCATTTCTACTAAGATCCAACTTAACTATTTGTTTAAGATTGATAAAATTATTCTGAAATGCGTCGCAATGGAATATATATATTATACTGTGTACACAAAACAGAAAAATACAAAGTACATACTTACAGGCAAAGACGTTAATAAATTATTTGATAAATCCAAATGTGTTGCTTTTTTAATGGTCGCCTGAAAAACGTAAGAGTAACTTTAGTTTTTTATATTTCCCAATTGTTTATAAAATAATGTACTTTTAACAAAATGTGTTTTCACATACGATTTCTCGGACAGGCACTTCCTTCAGGTCGCACAAGCTAAGATCTAACGTTTCATCTTTCAATCTGTCCTTAACGTTTTTTAAATTCATTTTGACGATACTTTACGTAGATAAACTAATTAACGTGGAAGACTTATACACTTTGTAATTTTCATGGCGTCACCTTCTGCCGTAAGACATGTTCCTGTGGAATCGACAAAAATAACGTTAAATGTAATACAGAAAAGTCATGTACTTCACAACTTTGATACATCAAAGCGATACGCGAACCGGCAATATTGTATTCAGGTAACGAATACGTTGGAACACTGACGTGCACGTGGCAAATTAGCACCAATGACAACTAAACACGAACATATTATTTTTGAAAGGTCTGACAGTTCAACAACTTTTAAAATCACACGGATGTTGGTAGAACTTGACGTGATTTTAGCGAAATTAGAATCACGGTTGTAACATGTAATGTGTGGTGGTGTATACTAAGTTTTCACATTGGTCGCTCTTCTATACGTTTACGGTAATCATAAGTATACGTATAAGAAAATTGACAAGTGAGCAGAAAATATGTTTGTGAGAATCCAGGAAATTCAGAAAGATCAATGTGTTACAGTTTATCATTATTAAATTCACAGGAAATAATTTGTAAAACGATTGAAATTTTTTACTTGCGCATCTTTTTATATTTCGATTAATAAGTGGACGCAAAATGTCCACACGTTATATGAAAAAGGTATATGGGAGTGATTTGTTGCTCCCGAAGGATAATGAAAATGAAAATGAGCTAGAAAATTCGATAATTGGCAATGTTAAGTCGAAAACATTTAATGTCTTTGATGTAGTACGTATTCATTATTTTTATTTCATAATTTTCAGCTGTTCTGTTGGGTTAGAATTCAACTGAAATATTAAGAGTTTTATAATGTTATTAAATGTTTTTTCTTCCTCTCTTTAGTTGAATGAAAATTCTGAAGCAAGTGAAAAAGAAAATGAAGAAGAACCAGTGATAGAAGATAATTGTAAAGAGGAAGCTAAACGTAAGAAGAAAAAGAAGAGACGAAAGAAGTTAGATAGTTCTAAAACTCAATTACCCATTGAATCCAAAGAAGGAGAGGAAGAAGAAGATATAGATGAAATTGAAAGAACTGTAAGAGAAGTAAACAAGCTGCTGGGAGAACCACTCCCAGGTTGTAGTTCTCAAATTACAGACAATTTACAATGGATAGATAAAAAATCCAAAGAAGATACCTTGTCGGTGCAACATAAACACTTAAATCCTTATAATGAACTTAAAAGAATTTTTGGTAGTAAAACTGTACAAGCAGAACAGATGTATGTTTTTAATGAAATTTGTTTCACAATTAGATACAATTTAGAGGTTATAGTTGATTCTTACAATTGAATATTTTATTCTAATAGCAATAGAAGAAACAGAGGACGTATGGGTCATTTGAAGAAAACATGGTTGGTTTCTGCCAGAGATAATTGGCCACCAATCAGTAAATCTGGTCTTTCAATGTCTTTGGACAATACTGTAAAGTCTGCTAATAATGTTCAGTACTTTGTATATGACCACAGTCCATCATATAGACAAGTTCAGATGAAGTTTTTGGAAGCTGTTGAAAGTTTGAACCCTGAAAATATTGTGGTATATAATATTTAAATTTAAAGATCATGGATGAAAGCATTTGAGAAATACTAATCTTCTAATAATTTATTTTAGAGCATCATCAATGTACACTCTTATCATATAGATGCATTATTACAAATAGCTGAACTTTGCAAACTTAATGAAGATTTAGCAATGGCTGCAGAATTTACAGAACGAGCTTTATATTGTCTAGAATGTGCTTTCCATCCTTTGTTTAATATCACAACTGGTCTCTGCAGACTAGACTACAGAAAACAGCCAAATCGGGCTCTATTCATAACATTATTTAAACACCTGAATTTCGTTGGTGGACGTGCATGTTATAGGTAAAACACGAAATTTCTACATTTTTTTCTATTTTTATTTCAAGCTTACTCATGAAATTTTACGTTCCAGAACAAGTTTGGAATTTTGTAAATTACTCTTATCACTTGATCCTGAAGGTGATCCTTTAGCTGTGATTTTGTCTCTTGATTTCTATGCTTTAAGAGCAAAGGAGTATGAATGGTTTATTGAATTCTGCAATCTTTGGGATAGCACAAGAAACCTAACCCAACTACCAAACATAGCATTCAGTTTAGCTTTAGCTCATTTCCATTTAGGTCATCAAGCTGAAGCCAGTGAACTTTTACAAAATGCATTAATAATGTTCCCAGGTGTATTGTTGCCCTTATTAAACAAATGTAATGTACAATACGACGAAATGGTACTCTTAAATTAAATATATTAATGATAAATACTTTTAGTATAATATAAAGAATGAAGATATTAATACATAAAATATTTTGCAGGTACAAGTTCATGATTTCTTTAACAGTAAAGCAGTAATTTCGACATCACCAGCGTTAGAAAAATTACAAAATTTATACGTAACACGTAGCTTTCGTTTGTGGAACGAAGCGGATCTTTTACCGTGGTTACGTGAAAACGTACACGTTGTATTAGCTCGTGTTGAGTGTAAAGATGATTATGTTAAATACTGTGATGTAAAACGAAGCAAACGTTATCAAGGAAAGCTACCGAAAAATATTTTACGACATATTATATTATCCGACATGAAAGATGTAACCGTGAATGTACAAGAGGTATGTATAATTCAATATAGTACTACAGTATTATTCAATAACGTTATGACTGTATAACATTTTCATATAATACTTAACTATAGGTGCAAAGTGATGGTTCGGTTCTCTCACATGATCCTTTGCCTCCTGTGGATAGCATTGATATCTATAAAATACCTAGAAACACAACTCGAACTAGTTCCAATCTTCTTTCTCTCTTTGTTTCGTCCCTTTTCACAGATATTAATGGAGAAGTTTCAGTAGCTGCTCTTGAAGGACTAAATTTGTTGTAAGTATATATAATTTTTAAGTTTTAATAAATTAAATGAATTACTCCAACGATTGACATTTTATATTTCTAGTTACGATAATAATGAACAAACGTAAGGCCGGTTGTTGATTGCACTGTAAAGAAATAAAGCATACAAATTTTATACTAATATATTAGTGGAAAGTGAAATAATATTATTAATTCTTTTTTCAAATTTTAACTACTTTTTTGAAAATAATATACATACATATATACTATTTAATCGTAAACAATGTAAAATTATAATTATTTTTTAGTAATATTACTATTATTATTGTAATAGTTACTTATATATTGAAAATTTAGTATATTTTGATTGTATTCTATACATGAGATCATGCATTCGTTATTTGTACAATGTTATAAGTTTTAACAAGTTTTTGAAGATATCATCGTATATTCAGTCTTTAAATTTGTAAATACGTAAAAAAGATATTGTATATAATAAACATTAATAAATAAATTATATTGTTGAAAAGATCATGTAGAAGAATGACCTATTATATGCATAGTTCATATTATATTATATGGGATAATGTAAAATATTTCGTGAATGCATTTTGGTAAAAAAAGGAATTATTATTTTCACATAGACTTATCTTATGTACAGGTCTATACAATTGCTTTATATTATATTTTATCAAGTATTCTTATGATTTCTAGCGAAGTATTATTTGAATTATTTTTGAGTGACTTTTCCCTGCATTTTTATTAAATGTAAATGTGTATTTACATAAATATTACATATTTCTGTAATGAGCATGAAAATATTTCCGTGTGCGTTTATTAATATAACAATGGGCGTTTTTTAATACTTATGTCAATTTGCAGTTACACTGTAAAAAACACCCTTATCATCTTTTCAAGTATGTATGTTGTCATTAAAAAAAAAACAGAAGTTGAGAATTGAATAAATTATTGGCAGAGCCGTAAATAATGTTACATTTCGACCGTTGGTCCATGATAAGATTATTTTTTAAATGCCATTTGTATTTTCACTTAATTTATACCATACTATGAAATACAGGATTGTAACGACAAATGCCAGGACCATATTCTTGGTAAGCTTTTTTCGTATGACAAACCCTGTAAAACTCAGGATCGCTTGCTAACAGAGCACCACCATACCATACCGCGCAACGCTGTTTATGATGTGATATAACATGAACATCTACAGGTTTTGGCTAAAATAAAATAAAATATGTATACTCGTACGTCATCTTATTGCATTCACAATTAAGATAAGTTGAGAATGTGTGGTGATAAAGTATACGTTACCGTAATGTGACTTCCGCTCAACGTTTCACTGAGTTTGAGACGTGCATCAACAATTCGTTTTATATCACGTTGTAATCGTCTACCGAAGTCTTTAAACATTGTAGAACCTCCCGACAATACAACATTACTATACAATGGTCTTCTAACATCTATTGGACAATTTTGTATTACATCGTCCACAATTTCACTTAGTGGAGTTGTGAAATCTGGATTAGAAAACTAAATAACGCAACAAAATACATAATTAAGTATTTTTTGTATAAATGCTTTTACTATAAAATTTAACTTGAATTCAAATAAGCATACTTCAGGATGGAAGAATATCTCTGGTCCTAGAAACCTTTCGTATCCAACATCCACTACAAAAGGTTGCTTAGTGATGCTATTAATACCTTCATATTTTTTTATTTTGGTAGGATCACTGTCGTATTTAGCAAATTCTTTTGAAATATCAGGACATATATAGCAATGTTTTTCTTTTATTGCTTTAGCTGTTTCCAAAGACTGCTCAGGTGGAATTCCAATTTCACGTTCTCTTAACAAACTTTGTATAAAATACGTAATATCACGTCCAGCAATAGGAATGTGCTTTATACAACTTCCAATGACAAAACCTTCTGCCTAAGTAACAAAATAAATGAACTATTTTATGAAAATCACTAACACAACATTCTGAATGAATTCATATTTCACATTTTTCATCTTTTATACTTACAACTGGAATTACGTGAGTCACTCCATCCCCACTATCAACAACAACACCTGTTAGTGTTCTATTCTCTACACTCTTAGCTGTCCAGGATGCAGCTAATGCTAATACTGCTTGCACAGCAATATAAAGACCTGGTACATTAAACGATTCGAACATTATTTCTGCCGTGTATTCTCGATTTTCTGGAGTGTTTAATGGTGGCTCCGTAAGTAAAAAATAATGATCTTCAGGTTCTGCTCTTAAGTACTTGAAGATACATTGTTGCAGAAACTTTTCCATTAAATCCCAGTCTTCCACTAATCCATGCCTAACTGGATACTAAATGTAATTAGGTATAAATTACAAAATATTTTATAAGGAAACTGCATATGTAATTGGCAAATTGATACATAGGATATAGCTGACATAGTGGTACAACTCTGAAAAAGGTGATTTCATTAAATTATTAAGTATAAATATAACAGCTCCAATCGTGTTATCTGAAAAATTGCTGTTTTATTCTTTTATAAGCAATTATTGTATTATCAATTGAACCACCATTTCAGTTAAGTTATGTTATTACTACATACTTTTACGGAATATCCAGTAGCTTCAAATGCTTCATCTCCAATATAAGCATCCAAATCTTCAACTCCTTTAGTAATTCTTCTAGCATTGTTATCTCCTACTTTTGCTGTTTCTTTAATTGCAATAGCGGATGGTATCATAAGTTGAGGCTCCTTATTAGTTGCAAAACCTAATTTTGTATACCTATAATATATGATTTCATTGCAAGTACATCTTTCAATAGTAAATTATTCAAAAAGGTTTTAATATAATAATCCTAGAATTAGTATATTATTGAATTGAAATGTAAACTTTCTCTGAAAGATCAATTTCGCTGTGAAACTTATATGACAAGTATTATTTGTTGTATCGTTCAAGCATAAAATTTTAAAAGCATACCACAGTTGAGTGTTACAAAAAGTAGCAATGTTAAATAAGTACAAGGTGTATCTTACAATGTATTTATCATGGATATACCTACTTTAATATACTTATTCTAGTCAAACTTAAATAATTTTCATATTTGAAATGTACTCACCCCGTGCCTACGTCGATTACACATGCTGGAAGCCGGCCGAGCATTGTTCTTTGCTGTTTCGATCACTTTTTGCTTTTATCTTACAAAAAGTGACTTTAATCACAATTCTTAAATTTGACTCACCACTTTCAAGTAACCACACCTCCTCTTAGAAATAAAGCACAAGCATACTTTAAGCTGTGCGTTCAATACGCGAATTCTCTTCAACGCTACGAATTGTCAAAAATGGAAACTAATGTAAGAAGCGGTTGCGACATCTACCATGGAAACTACCATATCGTCGTTTTACTATATATGTGATACTGAAATTTATGTATATATATGTTACATATTGTTAATTCTCTAAACCGAGGAATTACAAATTTTATTCAGAGTTGTTCAGAGCCAACATGCGCAAAATGAACAAAATCTCGTGGAATAATAAATATGATCTTCCATTGATTAAATAATAATAATACAATTTTTAATTAATTTCGGAGAATTTAAATGTTTTAAAGTATTTTGGTCAATTTGTATTGGTATACTGATATTTAGCCAAAGAGGAAACACTATTTTAATGTGTACCTTGTAACCTCAAATGCATTGTTTTGACAGTTGTATAAATTAAGTTCTATTTAATGTTAATTACCGTTACATGATACCAATTGTACATTATAAAAATGAGCGATTCTGAGGACGAGAACTATGTTTCTTTTGGAGTTCCTCTTGACCCTCTAGATGAAGGTAACTAAGAAAATATCAATAATAAAAGTTGATAGTAAGTACATTATATTTTGCTATGTACTTTTTGCAGATAATTTACCAAGAAAAAAACCTGTGACAATTGAAGAGCAATGTGCATATGATGCACAAGGCAGACGTAGATTTCATGGAGCATTCACTGGAGGTTTTTCTGCTGGATACTTTAACACTGTTGGTACCAGGGATGGCTGGAGACCACAGCAATTTAAGTCTTCCAGAAGTAGCAAAGCAGAAAATATTACTCAACGACCAGAAGATTTCATGGATGAAGAAGACACAGGTGAATTTGGAATTGCACCAAAGGGTATTTGTGCTACCAGTGATTATACCGATCATGGGCATAGAGGCATTAAACGAGAAAGAGTTAATCGTGAGAGCAGTGGTCCTATCCCTGGTACTCCAGTATTAAAGGACCTTTTGAAACCTGTAAAGTAAGTATCCTTATAATACACGAACTAAACTATTAATTTCAATCATTAATTAATATTTAATATAATAGAGAAACAGTTGGAATTATGTTACTGAAGAAAATGGGATGGAGACCAGGTCAAGGTATAGGATCTAGACTTACAAAACAGGAGAAAGCTAAAATAAAAAGTAGAAATGCAAAAATGAAAATATTGCAACAAGAATCTAAGAAGGCAAATTCAGAAAGTAGTTCAGAGGAGTCAGAAGATGATTATGGGGATGTTACATTTGCTCCTGATGATTATGAACCATTTAGGTAAACTCAGAATTTTATAGTACAAATCTGCTAAATAACAAACACTTTGTAACATGCACTATTCATTTTTTTATAGGTGTAATCCAAAAGATAATTACTTTGGCATAGGATATAGTGGCTTGGATAGAAGAACCATACTTTCTGGTCATGTAAATTTATTCGACACTCCAGCATTTAGTGTTCAGGACAAAAACAAGAAGTTATCAATACATGGTCAAGCATTTGGAGTTGGTGCATTTGAGGCTGACGACGAAGATATATACGAGAGGGAGGACATGTCGCGTTACGATTTTGCACTCGGTCCAGAACGTAAAACGAAAACGAGATGGTCTAGCGAAAACAGTTTGAGAAATTTGAATGATAATTGCTTAGAAGGTTTTGCAGTGGCAACGGCTAAATTGCAACACAAGAAAATTTATCCACCGCCAGAATTACCTAAGGATTTCGTGCCAGTACATGCCGTTAGGAAAAGCCGGTTTTATCCACCGACCGAGAATGTTCCTCGAACAATGGAAAACGGAAAACGCAAAGAACTTACAGCTGCGGATAGGGCTAGAATTCTGGAAGACTCTAATAGTTCTAAAAAACCATCAGAATCGTATCCCAATTCGGTACCATCAGTTGCATCTAATATCATTTCAAAAGTCTTGAATTTGCACGGAAAACAAGAAACGAAAGAAAGGCAAAAGGAAGAAAATCAACGAGCTAAAGCAGCCACATCATGGATGGATAAACTGAATGCGCAAAGTTTTGTCAAAGGAAGCACTGTTGGTCTCAGTAAAGATTCTGAGGGAAGCTTGAAAAATTTGGAGGAGTTTAAAGATTCCTTTTCGGCATCTGATGAACAAAAAGGTACAAATAGTAGTAATTTAAAGGAAGACAATTCTGTACACAAGAGCACGGTGAAACCATTTTTATCCGATCCTGATAAACAGAGACGTTTCGAGCAATATTTAGTTTTCTCAAATAAAGGTGAAAAGAATAAGCTCGAGAGTATACAGCCATTGTCAATGACAGAGTGGGACAGGGAACACGAACGCGTCGAGTTTGAGCAAGCAGCAAAACTATTTGTACAACCAACAAATGATTACGTTACGAACAAATTTACACATGCTTCTGAGCATACATCTGCAAGTTCAGATGCTTCTTCTACAAAATATGAAGAAGAGAACGAGATGAAGCAAGCTGTAAAGATGAAAATGTTTGGTAAGTTAACTAGAGAGCGCATAGACTGGAAACCTGCTAGTATCGTTTGTAAAAGATTTAATATTCCTGAGCCACAAGGTGGCTGTGCTCAACCCGAATTGCAAAAGAAAACGGCAAAATTTTCGATCTTCGATTCCATTGACTGGAGTAATTCTACGAAATTTTTAAGGGCTAGTGATACGGTATCGAAGGAAATTCCTAAACCTAGTGCTACACCAAAAGAAGAAAGCATTAATAGTACAAATTCAGATATAGAATCCAATAGCAATATACCCTTTAGTAGTAAAATTTTAGAGCCTGTATCTGAGAAGATGAAAAATTTTGAAGCTTCTTACGAGAAAGTCTTTGGCAAAGAAGTCCAAGAAACATTTTCTAAAGTCGCCGAAGTTGAAGAAATTACAGGCAATAAGTTTGACTTAAGTGCAACTTCAGAGACTGCAGAGAAACAAGTTAGAGACGATGAAAGTGCTAGTATAATAAAAAGTAAATCGGAAGAAAAGAAAGATCTTTTTAAAGCAATTTTCTTAAGTAGTAGTGAAGAGTCTGAGTCAGAGCCAGAAGAAAGTATGGATAGCGAGGCAGTGAAGTCAGTTTTAATCGGTAAAGTTCCAAGCGAGGTGAATGTAAACAGAAACACTTCTCCACCAAGGGGTATTTTCGCTAAGGTAGATCTTGATAGTCTGATTGCTGATCCTAGATCTAGTACGCAAGCAAATGAAACGAAAGAGAAAGAGGTAATTTTAGTATCAGATTCAGAATGCAAAGAAATTAATGATGCTGGTTCAAATCCTCCGGAGATTGAACTGTTGCCTGATATGTATGGACCCGCACTTCCTTCGAGATTGTTGAAGAACGAACCTCCCACACCAGAGGCATCCAGTTCACAAACTTTCAAACCTGTGTTTAAAAGCGTTGTAGTAGCAAAGCCCAAAACAGATTCTAAGATATCCGGCGTGTGGGTAGAGCGAACGAAAATGAAGAAGTCTAAGAAGGAGAAGAAGAAACATAAACATAAAGAGCACAAGAGTTCAAAACACAAGCGCAAATCGAAGAAGGAGAAACGCGGTTCGTGATTAAGGACATCGGGACTGTAATGAAGGATCAAACGAAGAAGATACCGTTAGAGGAAGTATGTATACGTGCTGATTATTTATTTTACGTCTCTTCTTGTTACGTCTCTTCTGTATAATGCGATCGTTTACATTTGATTAGATATTCGAAAATGCTCGTGCAAATTGTAATTAAGATATCAGTAAAGGGATGTCTGATATGTACAAAACCATAGATGTTTTCGTATACGGTCTAATAATACGCATAATTGAGCAATCCCTTTCTTTTTTGTTAATTACAGCACCATTTGGTGTGATTGTACATTCAAAAGACAGCTGAATCAGTTATGGTAACGGAGAGCAATGAATTCAATTAGGTACTATAAAATTGTAATTTAATTATTTGTCTGATGTCATAGAGGTCCTTGATACTGGTCTACTTTGACTGGAAGTACCAATTTTCTTCTCTACGCTGAAAACAGAGAAACAAAATTAATTTTCTCCTTCCATATTGTAAAAATTGTTAAATATTTTCTGTCGTTGATAATTTCATCTTCATTCTTTAATTTGTATATATTTATGTCATGACGTCAATATTAAAACGTAGTTTATTACTCGATTAATTATTGTACTGTTTAAAAAATGGCATTTTTTTCAAACACTTTTCTAATTATTTGAACTAGATTATACCTGCTGCTCCTTGAGCCTCGTTTGAACATGTCCGTTAACTTTTTCTTCAGATTTTTCTTTTCAGTCTTCTCGTTGATGCTGGTTTCAGATCCTGAGGTCTATAAGCAAGAAGCATTGATTTTACAATTACGGGAAACAATAATGCTATTTAATAGATGTTCTTGTTATTTATTTACCTGAAGTGAAAGGTCCGTGGAAATGTGTGGATCGTCTACACTAGCTGATTTAGTTAACTTTGTTGTGATCTTTCTTATTATTCCTTTACCGTGTTTCTTCTCTCGTTCCAGCATTTCACTTTTCGTAGAACCAGTAGAGAGCCGACTAAGAATAAATAATAAATTACTCTTAGTATTTTACATATTTCTGGATATAGTATTTAACATGTTACGAATACTGAAATACCTATCCACGCTAGAATCTCTCTGTAAGCTAAGCGTTCGTCCATCAACTTCCGAGCCTTCCAGTGATTGCAAGCTGGACATGTTACTATCGGTGCCCCAAATACGCGACTGTAACAGGACATGAATCGACTGTTATATCTGATTCAATTTTTACATTATTGAAAGCTTCATTCTGTACGTACTTCCTCGTTTCGTCCCGACGTCTGTTCCAAAGATAAGCTCTTTCTCTTCAAACGTGGTTTCGAACGAGCTGTCGTTATTCCTTTGCCCGGGTCACTCTCAACGGACGTCGATCTGATAGTGCATAGAAATTGTTGATTACATGTAATCAAAGTGGAACGATCTGTACATATCAATCACTGTATACATTAACAATCGTCACCTTTTGCTAAGTTTCTTCAGCCTCGTTGCGTTACTTTCATCGGCTGCTTTCTTTGATTCCTTCAACTCTTTCGCCACATCCATCAACTTTTTAATAGTGTACTCCAATTTTTCTGTTCTTTCACCAAGTTGTGAATTTGAACCTGCAAACAAATACATTCAGTTATTTTACTTAAATTATTTAGACATATGAATAATGATCGTACCTCTTATTTCACCCTTCGCGTCCAACATTGGCGATGACTCTCTTGACTTTGATCCCTTTGAGGCATCAGAATGAATTAAGTACTTATGAGTAATAACGAATTACTTAGGTTAATTTAATATACCTTTAGTCTCCTAGGCGGTGTAGGCGTGTAAGTGCTCGAAGTTCCATTTTCAGCTATGCCGTTCAGCTCAGGGAAGAATTTCATCAAATCATTGACTTGTTGCAATAGTACATTTATATTCCTTAATTCAACTTGTTCTTGTTTAGACTTTTTGTAGATCGCGTCTTTCAGTTCCTCTCTCTCCCTTTCGTGTCGCTCTTTTTCTCGCCTCATTTTCTCATTACTGGTCCTCAATTTTGCATGAGCATCCCTTAACTCTAGCAAGTCACACTGCAACTGTAAGGACAAACATTGCTAGTTCATTAACTTTTATACCTTTTACATTATCCCTAATACATTCTTATTTCTGACGTATATCTACCTCCAACAATTTCTTCTTGCTCTCCTCCTTTTCTTCATCGTATACCTTCTTCAATTGATCCTGTCGCCTCTTATTCTCCAGTCGTTCTTTGGAACGTTCTCTCTCAATCTGCAGAAGAAGGTTGCTCATTTGACTCTTGTGCTAAACTTCAGTAACGACCACTTCAGTCTAATACGTACTTCGAATAGAGTTTGTCGCAGATCCCTGGCCAGCGTAGCTGTTTCTTGCAATAGTCTCTGATGATCCTCTCGTTCTTTTTGCCAAGCCAGTTCCATGCGAACTTTTAACCCTGGGATCTTTGTCCTGCCACTAGCGAGCATTCGTTCCTCCTCGAGCTGTAATGTTGGAAGAAAGTGTAATATGTGAAAGTATAATTGTAATATAACGAAGATGATCAATTAAGATACCTCGTTAATTCGTGACTGTAATTCAGACACTTTAACGTGACTGGCCGACTTCTCTGACACCAATTCAGCTTTCAATCTGGATGCTTCTAACCTTGTTTCAGACAATTCATCTTCCAGGCTGTTAATCTGCCTTTCCAGAACTAGTCTGCTTGCACCAGACATTTCCTCTTCCTAATGAAAAGAATACTCTTTCATTAACATTGCTACTGCTTGTTACATATTTTAGTAAAGTAACTTGTGTGTAGTTGAACTTCAGTAATCACCTCGTCAGACTTTCCAGAAGATGCGTTAGATTGTCTGCCTCTAGCAGACTTCAATTCCCCGATTGTTTTCTGAGCACCCTCCAACATATGCTTGTACGTGTCGCGTTCACGTTTGTATCGTGATAGTTGGTTCTGAATCGCTTGGATCTCATCGTTAATAGCTGTGATCCTGTGCTCGTATCTCATCTTGCACTGCGCCAAGTCAGCTTTCTTCGCTTTTTCCATGTTGTCAAGTGCGTTCTTTAATTTTCGAATCTCCGACTCGAGAGCAGTGGTATCCGGTGTCAAAACTTGGTGAATTTTTGTCACGGCTTCGTAGTCCTTCAGCTTGTCAGAGAGATCGTCATTCTACGAAGTATAAATTCGTTCAACTAACTTCCTCAAATTGGAATTACTCTTCAACTAACAACTTTCTTACCGCTTTTCTTAAGTCTTCCAATCGCGTTACCAAGGTATTGTTCTCTTTCTTCAAATTGCTTATGTCGTTATTCAGATCTGCTATCATGGCTCTGTTTGGTAACTCACTCTCCCGTAACTTGTGCTGAAAAATATTTATACACGTAATTTTAAATCTCCTACGTGAAGATATTTTGTATCATATATATTCTTACTTCCAACGTAGATTTTTCAGATCGCCATTCGCTTTCTTTCAATTTAACGGTTTGTCTTAGTGTTTCCAACTCTTTGCGAATACTAATCAGTTCAGTATTTTGTTCTCGCAGTTTGCTGTAATAGAAAAGTATAATGACATTTCATTTTATTAAAATTAAGTTAATAATTTAGCAGTATTAATTACTTGTTGAGTGCTTCATTATCACTCTCAAACTGTGCTTTCAACTTTCCAAGTTCATTGTACTTCTCATTCAAGTTATCGTACTCTTGTTGACCCTTCTTCAACTCGTTCTCCAAATCTGAAATATAAGCCACTGTTACCTCATATAGACTCTTCTGACATAGTTTTTGACTTCATAGTAAAACAACTTACTCAAAATCTTCTCGTTATACGTCTGCCTCATTTCATTCATCCGCTTGGTGTTTAATCCAGTCTTTTCCAACGAATTGATTTTCTTTTTCAACATGGATACATCAGCTTCTTTGGACTGTTTCTCCTGTTCAATTTGAGACAACAACTTCTCTTTTTCTTTCTTTAAGTCGGATACCTCCGTAGTCAGGCTACTTATTTTTGTGGAATTTGAGGATTTTGCATTTTCTAACTCTTTCTTCAAGCGTTTTACTTCAGTGTCGAGTTTGCTCTTCGTTTGCTCGACCTAAAAGGAGGAGAATGAGTGCATGTAACTAATTGTGTTCTTTATATTAAATTTCTATTTCCCTAGATCCTTCAAAATCACTCACAGATGACATTGATTGGGTCATTTTCGATTCTCGTTCAGTGTAAGCAGACAAATCGTCCTGCAATTTCTTGTTTTTCTCTCGTTCCTGTGATAATTCTCTCTTCAGCTCATTTATCGTTTTCTCCATTTTTTCGCCTTCCTTTTCTGACGATTTGGCTGTTTCTAAAGAATAATGATATTGAGAAAAATATAAAGTTTATCAAAGCCTTAGATTGCAATTTATGTACATCTTTACCTAAATCCTTTTTCAGTTGAACAACTTCATTGTATACTTTAAGTTTTTCCGCGGATAACGAGAGCAGTTTCGATTTCAGCTTCTCCTTTTCCTCAGACAACGCCGTTTTCTCTTGGTCCCATGCCTTCCTTTCAGCTTCTCTCAAGTTCACAGCTTCGTCCAGTTTCTTTTTAACTGAAACGCAATTAAACTAACGGTAAAAGTTTTAAGTAACAAGTTAGATCTTGGAAGGTTTCCTTACTGTTTTGAACGTCGGCATTCTTGTCTTCAACTTTGGAGCCTGACGGTGTTCTCTTTTTCTCCTTCTCGTCAGACAGTTCCTTCGTGACGGTGTCGAGTTTCTCTTTAAGCAGTTCGTGCTCTTTCAAAAGTTTGTCATATTTCGTGTGATTGTCTTTGGATTTCAGTTCTTGAACTTCCACATCTTTGCCATCGGAAACATTCGTGAAAATGGTCATCATATCTCCTGTAAAAGGAATTCTATGACTCCACAGTTTCTTTCTAAAGTAATTTTATTTGTTTGTTTCATAGCGGATGATGTCAAGCACACATAGCGAACCTATTTCCTTCTCCATTTCGTCCACCATCTTCTTAAGCTGCACCTTGGTCGTGAATTCTGTCGCCTTCTTCTGAGTTCTACCTTGGAACTCACCTTTGATCTTTTTCAACGTGTCCTCAACCTTCTTCACCTAAAAACAGCAGTCTTTTATTATTGATGATCAGATATTAGTTTCAGAAGTTTCATCGATTATGAAATACCTCATCGTATTTCTTCTCCAGGGTGTTTTTTTCAGACTCCAGCTCTTCTACCTTTCGCTCAACCTTCCTCAGCTTAAACGACAATATTCGACAGTTCTTATTCGACTGTTCCAAGCTCTTTCGCAGACGAACGTACTCGTCCGCTTGCTCATCCCTTAACAAAATCAAATATCCTCGTATTACATACTGATTCAACTAATCACCGAAAACAAAAATTGAATTTCTCGTGCAGGAAATCCATGGATATGTCAGTGACCCAAAAAGGTGTTGGCACACGCGGTTTTATACTATAGATTGTTACAGGGAATACAATACACGTTAAAGATTATGCCAATATCTTTTTGAACCGCTGTGCATGATAATTACCTTCATTAATTAATTTGCATTCACATTATTGGTTTAAATGGAAACCGTACGACAGACAAAAGCATGTAATGTATATAATGATCGAAAGGGTTCGACGACAGTATTTCTGTCCACGTACTGCTCTCTTTAAAAACGCTAGGTTTCTACGATTCCTCTTTAGTGACATCGTTAACAAAATCTCAACACGTTGACTATCGTATGAGTTGATATTTAGGGATTTAAATATGCGGAAATTTGATGGAGAATTTGCAAATTGGAGTCAGAAATTTTTATATATGAAGATTTGTGTAACAAATCAGATAAAATAGCTATTGTTAGTAACAGAATTTACTACGGTTCTCGTGTAATAATTGAACGCTATTCATTCCTTTTATAGAGACACCGGTGGTGCCCAGTGATAGTCAACGTGTTAAGACATCAATGCAATTGAAAGCCGGAGGAACTCGTTTACCAAGCGATCAAACGTCCACGCGTTCGTTGTAGCTTTGGCGAAAAGCAGTGTCGTCGTGTTGGAATCGCACGTGTCATCCGTCCAAATCGTCGTCCTGCAACAATTCAGACAGCTCATGTTGCTAAAAGATTTTTGCGACACGCTGCTCGCTGCAGTATTTCCCCTCGTGCTCGACATAAGCTACGTTTTATTCCTGATTGACGAAAAAAATTCGATTTACGAGTTTCCAAGCATTTCATCGTTTTAAAGAGATACATTCTCGAGGTCGAGTTTGATTTGAACTTTACCGCAGTAAGTGGAAATTCACTGTTTTCGAGTCCCTTCAAAGCGTTTCAGTGTCATCTTGTAAACTTTTTATGCTGGCATTCATCAATTCAAACACGTGTATGTTATTGACATAAAGAAAAATCACACGAGAGCGAGTCGTAATTCGCCATTGTGGAAAGTCAATTTTCTTACTGATTTGGTTAATGAATTCGAATTCAGACAAACCGGTTAGTACAATGCCTTCAATTCCTTCTTTTTCTTTTTGCAATCGTCAATTCGTGGATCAATGGTACGCACGAAATCACAGGGTGTTAAATCGAATTTTTTTTGCTTTCAGTCTAGATCCTCTACGGCAACTCTACACGTTTCAAGGATAGGCAAGGGAATTATAAAAATCTTTATAAAACAATCTCAGAAACTGAAATGAAAAGACAAATAAGCCATATGAACATGCTCGAGCGAAACAAGAATATAAGTTACCTGAAGGTATCTTGTAGCTCATATATTTCTTCCTCCAACTGACGAATCTCTTTCTTCATGTCTTCGTTTTCGTCCATCAAGGTCTCGCATAGATTTTCTGCTGCTTTCAATTTAGAACGTAGCTCCTCCTTTTCTCGATCTCTCTCGCCTCTGAATGATTTTGAACTTGTTTCTTTCTCTAGCTCCTTTATCTTGTTCAGAAGACTTGCCTTCTCTTGCGTCAGAACTGTGTATGAATAGAATTTTATTAAACATCAATAGCAATTTGGCTGTAAAGTGACTAATTCTAATATTGTATGTACAGCTGGGTGTAAACTTATACCTTCATTCTTTTTTTGTAGTTTCTGTAACTCATTCGACGATGCTTTGTTGGATATGGTTTCCATTGTTGTTAGTCGTCTCATCAAGATCTCGCTCTTTTCTCTCTCCGCTTTCTCGCACCTTGCTTGTAACTCGTTCAATTGTGCCCTCAGACGATCCATCTCGCTCTGAAGAAAATAAATTTGTTATATTCTTTTTTGTACATGTACAGTTGAATGTACTCTCAGCTTTGCTACTATTTGCATCTATTTTCTAGCATTATCTATCGCTATACCAGCCGGCAATTAACACGTTGCTCAGAATAAATTGATAATGTATATAATTGTAATTATCTATTAGCTGCTTGTATTCTATGTCCAGCGAGGATATTAATTTCACCTTCAAACATGAGGTACTCTGTATAATTAAGATGTTGCGTTCTTCAGCAATTTATGGATGGATCGGAAATGTTAGATATATGAAACTATGTATGATGATAACTTTTTACACGATTTGTACAGCATGGAAGTAACCAGTATCGGATACTTTGACGAGTGTTAGTTTTTTGGATGAATGGAATCTTTGGTTAGTACGTTCTATCCTCAGAAGTATCCTCTTACGTGAAGAGACTCTTTGATTAGCGCAATTCAAAAAGAAAATCAGCGATGAACAAAAAAAGACAAAAAAAAATTGCAAATGGGATGCAGATGTTGGTATCATTACGTTCTTCGTCGTCTCTTCCTTTCCCATAAGGTGATCCTCATTTTGTATCGCGCTTTTCGACGAACCGATCTTCGACTTTTTCACCTGAATGGAGAAACAGCAATTTACGCAACATTCGTAGACAAAGGAGGTCCATTTCCCTGCATGTGGCCATTGCTTTTTCAAGGTAGATACCTCGATCGGGTAAAGTTTCAAGGTTAATGGAATCAGATCAATACAAGATATTGGAACAACAGAAGATGGGGGCTGAAGAATGAAGCTGTGTCAGGATCTCTTGATTTTTGTGTTCAAATGTGCTGCTGTAGTAGAAATTGAAAACCTATTTCTAAATTTAACAATATCTTTTTCTTTATCAATTAAGTGTTTTATAAGAGAGATTTTTTTCTAGTATCCTTCAAAGTAGTATTTATGATCTTTCTAATGATTTTGAAGACAGTATCTCTACAATATGCCAGTTTACCTGAATGATAAACTCAACGTCGTTCTCGGAAGTATTCTCACTGCTATTAGCTATAACTTCTTTGATCTGTAATTTCGTTGGCCTTCTTCCTACGGGAATAATATAGTTCGATAAGAAGAAACGTATTATGTATTTAAAAAACTGAAAAAAAAAAAAAAGATTTCGTGTAATTACTATCTAATCTTTCATCTTCTTTATCGATGGCAGAAAGATCCATGAGCGATGTCCAGCCCGCTGCCGCATGCGACGGTTCAGGACTTTCTTTAAAATCATCTTTTGCTAGGTTTGTCGCTGACGACCATACCCTTCTCCCATTCTCTGCGGACCTGATAATTGAAACTATGTATATTAGCAGATGCTACTAACTTATTTAATTTTTATCAATTTCCACAGCTTAGTACCATACCTTCCTGAAGACTGATCAAACGAAAGGCTAGGCGACGACGCCGTAATATCCCTCAAGTTATCCTTCTTACCCCCGTGTTCTTTGTAATCCCTAAAAGAAATAAAGCAGTTACTTGTATTGTTACTTAACTTACATTCAGTCTTATTAATCCATCACAGAACTCGTGAACACAGCACAGAAACATATTTCATGTGTTTCCTATATCCATGAAAAGAAAGATACCTGAAGCATCGTTTGCAGCGGGTCGGCCACCGCACTTGAGGATGGAAACCAAGGGGGCAGAGAGGGTCTCCTTTCTTCGACGAATACATGTGGTGCATTCTACATGTAAAGACAAGAGATAACGAATGACAGACATCTAGACATGTGTACATATGTAGTTAACTTATGTTTATGACATAGTGGTACACCATTGCACACCGTGTAATATGTTAAAAGTGAAACTTGGATATAGTGTCAGTTTACAAGGATGTAAGTTTATAGAAGTGGCTGCGTGAAACATTCATACAGATGGAAATCACAGAGGCTCGTTATTCACATAAATGACCAGTTTGAATCATAATCTGGTGCTATATATTACTAGAATAAACAAGTACAAATTAGTATTACCATATATTAAGGGGTAAGGTTACAATAATGACCTTAAAATGATAGGCAACTTTTGTTTATACCATATTCGAATACACAAATTCTTTTAATTGTAAACTTTGTGACAGAGATGTGGAAAAAGCCATACAAATTTCTGTACTAAAATTGTCCATCATTTTGAGGTCTTCATGACTGCCTCACCATTTAAATATGGTCTTAATATAACATAGTAATATTAGATACAAGATGATAGTACATATAAAAATGGTTCTTCATTGTGCAGTTTGAAACTGGTTAAACAATTAAACAAATTGGTCAGGAACAACGACGACGACAGCATTGAAGATACATTGAAGAAGCTCCTGATAAATTTCGTACCACCATATACGCGTTACGTGGAAAATACACGGGACCGGAAATCGCTGACCGATTTCCGACAGAGCATATCTTGTAAGCTCACACTGAGCGTCCTGTTTGGCCTCTTGAGTCTAACAGTAATTAAAGTACTCGTTTGATGACTCGAGGGCCGTGAGTATCATAGGATCTACCTAAAAACGAAACCTTGAATTAATAAGAGAATAAAGTTTCGCAAGAAACGGGACGAGACTTAGCGAACCGCTTGGCTTTCTGCAAATCGTGAAATACTTGGCAAAGAATAAATGAAAATCGACTTGAAACTCTGCTTTATAGATATATAGTTGTAATACGTATTGGAGAAACCTTGATGTCGAAATCCATTGCATATAACATGAAGTTTTAATTGTTCATAATTTTTTTAATTATCATGTTCCTTAATTTGGCATTCAGCTGCGACGAAATGTGAGGGCAAAACGACCGACAATCCGCGACGCTACTTCCGGGATGCAACAATACAAAAAATATCTTAGTATTTGCGTTTTAAATTAAATAAAACAGCGCGTGAGGTACTTAGGTAAAACTTTTCTGCTTACAGATATACATTTTTGGGAATTTTAGAACTTGGAAATTTAGGAATTTAAAAATTTCGGAATAGTATTACATTAGAATTCGAACGAGTAAATATTGCGCCCTCCCTCCTCCTCCCGATATTCAAAGTTGAATCTTAAAATATATATATTTCCAATATAAATAAAATATTCTCATATAATGCTAAACTTTCAAACATAAAATTATCTACTCATTCTTAGACAATAGAATTATTTATTCTGAAAGATAAAAAATCATTTCAAATGTAAAATTATATATTATGCAAATATTATGTACAATGTAATGCATTGATTATTCCAGTGGTTGGAGCTTATATTCGTACGATCATGTTCCAGTATTATGCAATTTTGTATCGATTGATGTACTCACTTGATCGATATTCACTCTGATGCACAGGTGAAATATAAGTTCAATTTTATTAGCAACAATTACACAAGATGCTCAGAAATTCATCTTCCATCTTGAAAAAGTGAAACGAGCTAGCCGATTGCATATTAAACAATTTACACTAATCGAGTACTTTGCCGGGAAAATGAATCCGTTCTAAGCGTCCCTCAATCGCAGCTTCCGTGGCACATTTACATCGTACAATGTTACTCGCATCCGCACTGATTTTTTAATTTCTTTTTTTCTTCGCTGCTACGACGATCGTAACATCGATAGACGTCACTAATAGCACTGACACGATGCTGCTATTACAAGGGTTAGACCGTTACTTGACTCGAACCCGTGCGTTTGGTAATTTGGAAGAATGCCAGGATATATATTTATCTCTAGCTATAAATATAGTGCGCCTCCTTGCGAGTATTTTACGCACGCATTTTCACTGACGTCGTCTGTACACTGTTTGCTTTATAAATCATTTTTTTTTGCCCCATTAAGACAGAGTATCATATTGCTGAGAAAGACTTAGTTCAATAAACTAAAAATACTGTCTTAGCTATGTTGTTGCACGAGTTTTAAATTTGAACGAACGCGCACTTTTCAAATAATACCACTAGCGCCATCTATGCCGCGCTGAAAACCATAGATCTAAGATCTATGAATTGAACGTAAGCTCGAATGTAATAGCTGATGCATGATGATTGATCATCTTTCTGCGCATGTTCTGTACCGCCAATTTACAGATTCAAACTTTCGAATTTGAACTTAAAAAGCCCTTTTCCTCCCCGCGCCTCATGCGTTCGCAAGGATATTATGATGCAGATGATATGCATATTATCAAATGTTTTGAAATGAAACAACAAAAATGTAATATTATCTGTTTAATATAAAGAGATACAATTTCAGATGGGTATTTCATTTATTTTGTTAAAAAGACAATTTGATAATAAAAGCAGATACCTACACCTTCCGTATAAAAACTTTGTAATAACATTTTCGATACACCCTGTTTCCAAATATCACGTTAATTATATAACACCAGTTTTAACCATACATTGCACCTTATAGATACACCCTATAAAAACATAAATTGTGAGAAATACTCTATTAATGAATCATACAAAAAAAATGAGCATCGTAACTGTTATATAATATTAACACGATTTTCTTATAAAGCATTTTTCAATACAAAAGTAAAAACATATAAATAAAACAAGATACAATTTTTTATCTTTAAACCAAATTTTCTATCAAAAGAATTAATAGTAATATTATTTTAATTAACATATGAGTAACGTTTATTCGTGGACATATAAATTAGCTAATTTATCTTAAAATCCACATAAAATTAATCGAAGAACTTGACTAAGTTAATCTTGCTTCCAAATGGAATCAGCATAAAATACCAGAAAACTTAACCAGACAACAAATATAGATACTTAGTATCATATTCTTTGCATTTTATGTATTGCACTACATCCTCACCTTTTCGTGTATTAATACTTTCGAGGTGGTGAACAATATTTTATGTTATAAAAATAGAATTTTAGATTAAAATATTAACTATCAATATATCTTATATAAAAATTCAAAAATTTTGTAATCTTTTATCTTTCATCATATTAAATTTGTTCTTTAGATATTCTAATTTGTTGCATATATATAAGCTATGATGTATCTTGAATAATAATCCCAGTTAATAGAACGAGAGTATTAATTGTTCAGATGTCAACTGACATCAGCTCAAATGTCAATGTTCGGATTGCATTGTTATATAATACATAATCTTCTGAATCTTCTACAAATGTTATCTTTATCAATAACGTGTTTTCGCCGTTTTTATCAGAACGAACATTTTTTCGCTATCAGTATTCATAAATTTTAGTACTTTACAACTTCGAACGAAGAAGTTCAATTTTTTTAGCAGCACGTTTCTGCAAATCAATCAATTTTATTGCTATTCCCATGTTACCTTGAATTCTGATCTTTCCTTCGAAAAAGGCTTTTTGTGGATTGAATTTTCCGGATATGAAATCAGTAATATCTTCATCATTAATTATAATGGTAACATCAGGTTTAGCGGTTCCATAGTATTCTACTTTTCCTTTTCCCGTTTTAGCATCTATTACCCAGTAACCTTCCTCGCCACTTGGTTTCTTAATTACTTTGAACCCGTATACCGCGCGAACATTTTCAATTAAATTATCCTGATCATCTTGCATTGCAACTTCCAATATTTTGAATAATTTATTTGCTATGAAGGAATCTGGGTCAGGAGTTCCAGCCACAGCCTTCTTTTGCAAATTTGCAGGTTTTCGTGAGTTAGGGAAACCCATACGATACAAAGCAACTACAACTGCTCCTCCTAAGCCTATGTTATGTTGTAATGCAAGTTTTGCATTTGGTACTTGTCTTTTGCCAGCTTGACCTCGAAGCTGCCAACACAGTTCAGCACACTGAGCTAATCCTGTTGCTCCTAAAGGATGTCCCTTTGAGATTAAACCACCGCTTGGATTTATAACATATTTTCCTCCATATGTGTTGTCTCCAGCATCAACCAATTTCCCACCTTGACCAGGTGGACAAAGGCCAAGAGCTTCATAAGTGATAAGTTCATTTGTTGAAAAACAATCATGCAATTCTATAACGTTAACATCACTTGGTTTGTAAGAAGTTTGAGTAAATAATTTCTCAGTAGCATTCTTTGTCATATCATAGCTGTAAAATAGGAATGTATTTGAGAATTTAATATGGATCAGTTTTATTTTAACTTTCAAATCAACTTTCTTACCCAATAAGTTTAATGGCACTTTTTTCTGTGAATGTTGAAGGTGTGTCTGTAGACATTTCCATTGCTACAATTTCTACTGCTTGTGATTCAAGTTTATGCTCATGAACAAAGTCTTCAGAGGCTAAAATTACAGCTGCTGAACCATCAGATGTTGGACAACATTGAAGCTTGGTAAGTGGTCCAAATACTTTGGGTGACTTCATTATTTGCTCCAAAGTATATTTCTCTTGGAATTGTGAATATGGATTATTCGTGGAATGTAAATGATTTTTATAAGCAATTTTTGCAAAATGTTCAGGTTTTGTGCCATATTTTTTCATGTGTTCAATTCCAGCATTTCCAAACATTTGAGCAGTAAATGGAGTCTCATTAATGCCTACAATCAAATATAAAGGTGAATTATAATACAAGTTGTTTAAAAACCTAAATAAGTGCTCTAAAAATTATAATTTTACCAGCAATTTCTGACAAAACTTCTACATGCTTATCCATGGGATTGGTGCGATCTAAAAACTTTGACATTAAAGGGCCCCTTTCCATTTTCTCAAAACCAACAGCCAATACACAATCAGTTGATCCACTCTCTATGATTTGTTTGCCCATAATTAAAGCAGTTGAGCCAGTAGAGCAATTATTATTTACATTATATATAGGACAACCCGTAAGACCAACTTCATATACAGCTCGTTGACCACTGGTGGAATCTCCATAAACATATCCAACACAGGCAGCTTTTATACAAGTATAAGGAATGTGTGCATCCTCCAATGCTTTTGTAATCGCTTCTTTCGCTAAATCCGGATAATCTACATTTTCTCGTTTCCCTGGTTTCTCGAATTTTGTCATACCGACACCCACAACGTAAACTTTCACTTTTGATGGCATTTTCATGTTTTCTTAATAACAGAACACTAATAATTTGAAATTTGTATAAGAATACGTGCGCTCAATCCGGTCCTTAATACGTGATAACAACTGGATATTTTGAACGTTGGATTTATTAAGAATGCTGTGACACGAAGTGGACTTTAAACTCCTTAAATCTAATCATAAAAAATAAAATATACAATTTCTTGGATGACGAAGCTACTTCACAACTTTCCTCCACGCTCGTCGATAGAGCGTAAATGAGACTTTGTAAAGAGATTGGAAACTCTATAAACAAGTACACTTGAGCGAGACATTTTTCCTGAAGATGTCGCTTTTTCGAGCGTGATACAACAGTAATCATTACATAATTATATTTGAATTTCTAAATCCTTAAAATGCTCAATTTTCCTACTTCAAGATACGAGAGCTCGTAAATTAAAAAATTTACTAAACGCCAACAAGTGGTGGGATTTTCTTCCCCTACATCGCCATTTTCCCTAGGAAAGCCTACTGTGCTTGCTACTATAAAGAAAATCGCGCCGGCCATTGCGCGCTCGTGTTTTGGTTCCAAAAAGATGGCGGACCCTTGTTTTCAAGCTCGGTCGTATAGAAATGCGATACTTTTGAAATAAGCAGCGATAGTTGACACGTTGTGTATACAATAATGTTGAGTGCGTGAAATTATTATACGTCAGATTTATGTTCAAGATCTAAACAGTTTCTTTGAGCGTCGTAAGTGCCGTGAAAGCGGTGTCTTTAGCGTGCGGATTATACAAACTCCGATTCGAGTGAATTTTAGAAATTTTTGTTATTTTCTGTGCGAAACACGGTTTAAGAAACTGGAAAACAGTATCGTGATTCAAGGAGTAAAATGATTTGTCCCTGATATATGTTCACGTGGTTTAATACCTCGACAATTGACATATTAGCAACACTACTTGGTTAGGTTGATTGACTAGGTAGACATTATACCTATGATATCCGAACAACGTTCCACGTGTTCCTCTCGGTGGTTCACGTTAAAACGTGATATTGTATCGAGTTCGTAGGTAGCTTATTAAATGAATTATTTTAATCCATAATGGCTACAAGTGATTTTGACGTGGAGCTCTTTGAGCGAAGACTTCATACACTGAAGGATTCGCAGGAGTCAATACAAGGTCTTTCAGCATGGTGCTTAGAAAGGCGACAACATCACAAGAAAATTGTTGCTACTTGGTTGCAAGTACTAAAGAAGGGTAAGTTTGTATATTGTTAATTTAACTTAAATCGTAATATTAAGTGTTATATTCTTGAGAGTTTTAATCATCTGTTGATATATGTTTTGAAAGATGTATGTTTACGTTTATTTTATTATCGTGCTAGCTGAGACATAACATAATTAATAATTTATATGATCTTTCCATAAAAATGTAATTTGATATTTCAGTTTCCTCTTATTTTATTCTGTTATTCATTATCACTATATCATTGCGATTCAGTTAATGAATATTTTGCTAATACATAATAATTTTGCTAATATGTAATAATGTTTAACAATAATGATTCTTAAATAATAGTGAAAGTTGAGCATCGCCTGACACTTTTTTATTTGGCAAATGATGTGATCCAATATTCCAAGAGAAAAAACTTTGAGTTTGTGGAATCATGGGGAACAACATTACAAAGAGCGACGACAATGGTTAGAGATGAGAAAGTAAAACATCGTATATTAAGGATTTTTAAAATATGGGATCAGCGGCAAGTATACGACGAAGAGTTCCTGGCGGATCTGTCAGGATTAATTTCTGCAGCCCCAAAAAAGAAATTAGACCCCCAACCATCTGTACCGCCGGAAGAATTTCAAGCTGCTTTACTTATATCTACTATGAGATCATGTGCTACGTTAGAACAAGCAACCGATGCACGATTAAGAGATTTACGTGAAAGTAACATAGATATAGAAAATGCTGAAGAACTATGTGCTTCTTTGAAAGATAGGAGAAGAGTCGAAGATGCAGAGAAAGAGGTTGATTTGGCAGTGAGAAATGTTGAAAACTATGTTCGTGCATTAGAAGCAGAAATCAGAGAAAGAACACAAGTTCTTGAACTTCTAGAGCAGGCTGATCAATTTTATGAAACTCAAAGAGGGGAAGTGAAAATAGTTACGAATGTAAGTACACGAAGAGCGTACTAAATGGTATTTGTTATAAGTGATTCAATCATAAAATTCTTTATAAATAGGCTTATAGAAATTTTGGGAGTCGTGTAAAAAATTTAAAGAAAAAGTTGGATGAACTTTTGCCAACATTAGTTTCTCCAATTCCATCACCGGACATAAATGCCCCATCTCCGAGTCCCGACAGTGATATAGAACTTCCAGGGGATGAAAATCAAACACAAAATCAATTAGGGATGATAGATGTAGCACCACCATCTATGTATGGTTCGTATTCACATGAATATGATCCTGTACCTGTACCAGCTCCTGAATTGAGCCAAGGAAATGATTCTGGTGATTTTACCAATAATTTTTCATCCTTTATGGGCGGCAATATGGATTTTGGTAATATGGTAAGATATTATATTTGAAAGAATTCATTGATGTTAATAGATATTGTTCTAACTGTTGTTTACATTTTCAGAGAAATATATTTAACGAAAGGTCATCAACTCCTACTGGAATGTCACAACAATATAACGATTCAATAGAGGTATATTTAATTAAAATGCACATTTATATTATTCGTTAAAACATTTAACAAAAATTTGATGTATGCTTTATTAGGCTAAACCGATAGAGGTAATCAACATGAGGCCCTCCAAAAATGAAAGTAGTAGCGTCGACTTTAATATCTCTAGTTTCTTGAAGACTGTTCTTCCTTCTTCTGACGGAACGCAAGATTCTGGTGGAATACCAGGTCTTGGTTTAGATATTCCCGAATCGCAAGTGGAATCTCCACAGCGTTCAAATTACAGGCATTCGCCTGTGTTAGGACAACATCCTGTAACTCCGGTGATCTCGAGAATGATGGGTAATCAGGCTACACCCTTAGGTGTGCCTAATTGCCAAATAAGTCATAGTACTCCCTTGCCTGTCCGGAACTTGTCCGCCGAATCACACACACCGTCTCCATACTCCAGCCAAAACAGTCAGAGTAATATAACTGGACCTTTCGATGGGCCTACTAATAATAATACCGTTAATCCTCTACCACCTCCACCATTACCTCCACCTATTTTTCTTGACGACGAAAATTGTTATAATAAATTGCCACCTAAATTTCCTACGTGGACACCTCCGAGCGAAAGTATCAAGGAACCAGCCAAGTGGGAAGAGAAGGGTACGAGTATGTTCTATGACAAATTAATTCTCTCATGCCAGTTTGAAATAATAGATGACAAAGTAAGATTAGTTATGTTTCCAGGAAAAAATAGTATGAATCCAACTTGGCCCGGAGAATGTGACGAGAAACCGAAGGTGTGGATGGACGGAGATCCGGATAGGTGGAATTCTAATAATGATTCCACGTGGGTTGGGCCAGTTAGAAGAAAAAGTGAGATTTTATCCGAAACACCAGAATCACCACCAATTTACGAAAAAACTGGCTTCACAGATCCGGTAGAATACGACGACTCTCAACCTCAAGAATCTCTTTTAAGTACCGCCGGAGATGTCGATCATAGGTGAAGAATTTTAAACCGAAGAAGAACAGAAAGAAATGTAGGAGCGCACGTGTTTACCATTAAATATAATATTTCAGAGTGATACCTATTCCGATGACGGTCGAAAATCAATTACCGTATCGTTTAATGAAAGCGGCTGACGTCGACCATCGTAACTTGATCAGTTTGACCGGAAGTCCAGCGAACCACAACGTCAGTGACGCTTCTATGAACGTGCTGTCTAACGCTAACAATTTATGGTCAACGGGGGATCAAGATTATCGGTAAGATATCGAGATACGTTTCACTGTTAGAATTTTCCATTATATTGTATCACTGTGTTAATACAAATGACTGTTCAAGTTACAACTTTAAATGTTTTTACGCTGCGCAATTAGGCAACACATGCAACCCGGTGATATCGTGGAAAGCGTTGACATGGAGATGTCGGACGACGAGACTGATAATAAACCAAAGGGACGGGTATTGGTTGACGTAAGATCGCAGGATAGGGACATGAGAGTTAGTAATCAGGTAGCATCGTCTCAGCACATGGACATGGATATGCGTATGATTCCGCTTCCCTCCGGACAAATGCCGGGATCTCACGGGCAAATGATGCAGGACGTACACATGATGCATCCAGGACCCCCTCCACCCCCACCTCCACCACCTCAGTTTCACCCAGGTCAACCTTCTTTTCACCAAGACCAAACAGACTTTCGTCACAATCCTTCGGCAGATTTTCATCCGGCTCAGTCGAACTTCCATCAGAACAGGCCGCCGCCCAATTTCCTACAGAACCAGCAAGATTTCAGTCCGCAAGAGTTCCACCAAATGCATCAAACTCCACCAGAGTTTTCGCAGCAGGACTTCGAGTATCGTGAAAATCACAATCTACGACCTAATCAAGAGTTCCTCGGTGAGCCACAAATGCGTGGCAGGTACTCGCAGCCGTCTGAACATCAGCACCGGGACATGCCTTTCCACCGGAACGAAAGAGGAGGTCGTGGTGGTCGAGGATTTCCTAGGAACCGACGGGACAGGTACTCGGACGACCACAAGCAAAGGAACATTCAGAACAATCGCAAACCACGAACGCAGGATCATCACAGATCATCACCGGAGATTCTGCCGAACAGTCGACCTTTACTGCTGCAAGCACCCGACACCGTGGTGATTCTCGACGAAGAGGGTATGCCGATAGGACTTCCGAACGAGAAGGAGCTTCTAGCGAATCCAGATCACGCACCGGATACGGAGCCGGAGGAGAACTGTCAATCTTTGTCCCAACAAGACCATAGTTTACCTCACGGTATACCGAATTCCCGTGACATCGACCAACGACAGCCCGTCTATCCTGCTGGACCGAATCTCGAGCATGAACCCGAACCTGTATCCGCAGAGCCGGACGAACTGCCGCAGCCTAATCAAGTGACGGTTGTCCCAGTGATGACGGATCCCAAGGATCCTCAGTACGTTCCCGTAGCGGAATACGAGGAGCAGGTGGAATCTGAGCCCGTAACATCGGACAAGGGTTGCGACGGTAACGAGACGATAGAGGAACCCGGTCAGGAGATGAACTTCACCGAGCAGCCTCACGTGTCGGACCAAATGGACGACCTTGGTAACACCACGCCGAACAACGATCTGAAGAGAACGTCGACGAACGGGAACTTTGACGACGACGACGTCAGTTGTAGCAAAAAGCGGATGACGATGTCGAACGGACCTCAAACGCCGACCGATTCCGACTCCGGATTAAACGGGCCGATTCCACAGGCTTCCGGTGACGCACATTCAGGCGTATACGAGTTCGACGGTCCTGTAGGACCGAATTTTCGGCCTCGTCTCGGAGGTCCCGTCCCATTTCCTCCGTGGAGAGGCGGTCTACCGCGGGGTAGAGGTTTCAGAGGTGGGCCCAGAGTTCCTTGGATGGATAGAGGGCCTCGTGGCCCCGCGATTGGCAACTTCATACCGAGGGGTTTGAAACGCGGTGGACAATTCAGGGGCAACGGCTTCCGTGGTCGAGGACGGGGTAACAGTTGGTAAAGAATGTACCAAGTTGCACCCACGTGGTTCACTCGATGCAATTTTTCAAAGAGATTTGCACTGACTTCGACGATCGTTTTGTATCCTGTACATATACGTATTATTAACCGTCGAACCTGTCTCGACACTGTCTCGCGTGCAACTCTCGACATAGAGAGGCAGAAGGTGATCGCGGAACGTCGAGATCTTCCTTGTTGAAGATCCCCGTTCCTCCGCGATTCGCTTGCCTATATACATATATAAATACATAGATATAAAGGACAGATACACGTAAACACACCAACATACAATCTCTTTCTCTCTCTATCCGGAGGTACTCGACTTCACGATATATACACCGTAAACACGTTTGTTAAGATCTAGATGTATTATTGAAGCGGCGCCTAAGTATCTTCGATAGCGTTGTCGGTGATTCGGGCGACGAACGGAAGCGAGATGTGCGTGTATTGTCTGGTGGCTGTCGCTTCGGTAATTAATCGAGCGTTCACTCTTATAGGATTTTATGTAAGGCAAAGAAACTTCTGTTTTACTTATGCGTTTCACCAGTACAAGCAACTAAACTATTTATCGTCAGGTGAGTTGACCTGTGAAAGTAATTCGTTGCGGCGATGAAGCATGTAAAAAAGATTAAGAAAGAGAAAGAGAGTTAAACTCGAGGTCGTCAGAATTCGTTTCACGGGTCGCTTCTTTGTTCACTTGCCTCTGATACATTAATATAATGCTAATTGCCTGTTCCGTTTGCAGTGGCGTAACTAGGTGGGCCTGGACCTTTACTGAATCCAGGCTGATACTTCTCTGAATCTAGGGATGTAACGCGAGATCTGACACGTGACTGTACAACATGTAGCGACACAATGTGATCCAATGCGTGGCGATGTAGCGCATGGTGATCTAATGTGTAGAGGTTTAACGCGTGGTCATGCAATGCGTGGCGATCCGACGTGTAGAAGTCTAACGCATAGAAGTCTAACACGTGGCGATGTAACGCGTGACCATATAACGCATAGCGAGCCAATGCGTGGTAATATAGCGCGTGTCGATATAAGGTTGTCCCTGCTGAAAAGGGCCTAGTTACGTCAACTCCTGATAATAAACGGGCATGTCAACGAATCATTCGAAAAGTGTATTATAATAAAAATGCAATGTTTATGTTCTGGTCCAGTTCGTGCATTATCCCCCATTTTTATGTTCTGGAGCGCATCGTAGTTCTGCGGGAAACGAGAAAGCAAGAGAGCCTTGTACGACGATTCCACATACAATTTTTTTGTTCCATTGCGAGAGAAGAAGGGCGAATGTAAACAAATTCGACGAACGAGTTCCGTTGGCGATGACGCGTTTGCTCGGTTAATTCGTTTACTCTTTTTCTTTTTTGTTCCATCATTTTTTGCGTTTCATCTGTAAATGTTTACGATCCGTGAACATTGTAAAACCTGTGTACATAATTCGCACCGTATATTGTATGCATTATAAAATAATGTTATCTCCGGTTCTTTCGAGAGAAACAAAAAGGTAGTCTGTATCTTAATCGTTGAACACTTTGTAGCGTATTAGTTTACGTTTTATTCGGCCCTCGGTGTCGATAAGCGAACACCGCGAGCAGACGGGTCGTCGCCATGATAACTTATTGTAGATAACGGATATTAGCGAAGCGCACAGGAAATTAAGTGTAGCAAGACAAATCCTTGGAAAACAATTGATTGTTTAATAAAACATTGCAATCTACCGAGGACCTTGCCAACACTCGTTCGACAAACCCGTTGTTTGATCGTGCACCGCATTTCTTTCGAACCCATTTGTTTCACCCTTTAAAGCATTCTGATCTATCGCCGAGCGTTTCAATTCCTCTCCGCCCGGAGGAACTGAAGCCACGAATTTTCTTTACGAATCAATGGGAACATTTGTAACACCACGGTTTCCTTTTCCGCCTGTATCTTTTCTTTTTTTAATCGTTTCGAATCAATATCGAACCAACGCATTTTTTATTCGCAGACTCGAAGTATTTCTAGATCTTGTCGATCTACGAATACTTTGTTTTATCGTGGGTAGCGTTCTTTTTTCTCTTTTATTTTGTGTCGTCGGAGAACTTGGGTGATCAATATTTTAAGCTTATTGTGGCCAATATATATTGTCACTATTCAATATTGTGAGTCCCAAATAATCGTTCGAGTTCTCCATCGAAAAGACGAAAACTCGTTTTCAAATGTGTATTTAATACTCCATTTTTTTTATCGATCCACAAAGTTTTCGCCATCGAATGTCTGCATAACTCGTTTTTAGTTTGTCGTTCCACGTAATCCCACGCGAATCATTTTATACAAAGCAACCTCGTTTAGTTTTCTTTTTAATTTCTGATTTTCGTCGGAGCTTATCGCGTGGAAGTCTGTCGCGAAGGAATCAGATTTATCGATTCGACGAGCAATTTAAGCTGCGAGCAACGGGACGCAAGTTCGCTCGAACTTCGACGCTCATTGTCTCCATTTTCGAATGCTTTAAAGGGCAAACTCGGATATCGAAGATCGATTAGACGCGATTGATTTGTAACGCGAATCGTGGCCGATTGTATAAAATACACATTGTACCGGCGTTTCTTTGTTTTTTGTTCGCGAGCCAGAGAGACCCGATTCTGCGAACCTCCTCCTTGTTTATGCTTTCTTTCTCTTCTTTTGTGTAATCAGACCCTCGACGGCTGAGAAAATAATAAAACATACTCGCGTGCAAATGTATCTCGTGCAAAATGAAATTACTTTGAGGCCACCCCTTGTGGTTCCAATAAATCATCGTTATTTTGGCCAGCAATTCTTTGCTTTCGAAGTACAAATTTTTAAAGCATTTTTAATGATATTTATGTTGGATTATAATTATTTTTGCTGATTTTTTTGGATCGATCGAACCGCAAGGGGTTTCTCGCCGCAGACCACGGATCGGTATTTCAAAATTCTCCGAATTTATTGATATATTATCAATATTAAGAGAGCTTTGAAATATCGATGACACGCGTTGATCGATGGAAGACTTTTTAAAGGTTGTTATGATTCAAAGAAACATACAAAATGAGGTAGCTACGTGGAGCTTAAACGGTAGTTTGTGAAACAAACGAGCAATTTCTTATGTAAGTTGACAATTGTTATTGCGTTGTAACGGAGTTCGCATAGTTGCGGATTCATTGCCTGTACTCACACTCTGCGAAACTGCGTGCGTTCTTATCGATTTTGGCGACGAAACCACGCGATACACTGTGTACGTGCGTGTGTGTTTTTGTGTATTTGTGTACATGTGTGCAGTGGCGTAACGAACACCTCGCGGAGATCTTAGATGATCAATATATATTGTCAATATTTCACTGTTGACAATAAACATTGACCCGACGTTGCTAATTTTCACATTTCCAAACTCCCAACTTAGTGCATTTTTAGAAAATTTAGCTAATTTTCAATCTATACATTCAGGTCCTCAAATGCTTCAATTCTTAATATCTTAAATTTGTACATTTTTAGAATCTCATATTTTTAAATTCTTACTTTTCTAAAATGTTAGATCCTCAAATTTTTAAGTATTCAAATTCCTGAATTTTCAAGAGGTTAAATTCTAAAATTTCTATATCTTCAAAGTTAATTTTTATGACTGTTATCCTTCAAATCCGTGAATACCTAAATTTCTAGAATCTCAAAATCCAAGTTTTTGTATCCAAATTCCTAAATTTCCAAAATTTCACATGCCTAAATTGCTATATTTCCAAATCCCTATATCTCCAAATACCCACATCCCCAAATTCTCAAATCTCCAAATTCTTAAATTTCCAAATTCTCAAATTCCCAGATTCCCAAATCCACAAATTTGAAGCACGCAGTTCCCAACAATCCCCTTAATACAATACACGGTACACTACAAAGTCAATGCAACGAACAGCAATATACCGCGTGGCTATATGTATAAGACCGGTCTCTAAACAGTAGTGCTAGTTACGCCAATGGCTGTGTGTGTATGTATGGGTGTGCATGATTTAAGTGTTGCCCTTTCGCACGGCGGGAGAAAAGTTCGTGATATGATTGAAGTAACGAGCGTAAAAGAAAAGAAGTGAAAAGTTGTGTAATAGCATAGCATAAAATGCAGCAGGTATTTTTGTCAAGCTACCTTGTAAATATTCTCGTATTGATTATAATAAGCAGGTAATGTGCAATTTGTTTCTCGAGCATTGTGCGATAAAACAGTTTGAACGAAACTCGAATGTGATTCGTGAAAGATTCATCAAACCTCGATTTCCTTGATCAACGATACCCTTTTACAACTTTCTTTTTTGTTTCTTTTTTGTTCTATAGTTACGTAGGATCTTCATTTTAATAGAAATTTCATAAAAATTCAGTTTCAAAGTGTTAGAGGATACTATACTTGGAGAGTGACAGGATTCCATCACATAAAAAACTTGTGACATATCAATTTACTTAAGGTTTGATGAAAACGACTGTATAAACGTTTCATCGATGTTAGATCGCTCTTCGTTGAAACCGATTCACAGCTTGGTGTCGCCTATTAACAGAGCGTAATATTTAAGACTCTTATATACAACCAAACGGATTATATATCTCGAAAAATGTAAATTCTCTATGGGATAATAAATCAACGTCTAACATGTCGAAATAGAAGCAATTGGAAATTGCATATTCCCCAGTGGGTTTCTTGTTTCAACAGAGAACCATTTTATATGAAAAATATCGGCGAAACGTTTACGTAGTCGTTTTCATCAAATTCTAACCTTTGATATGCCACAAGTATCATTCTGTGGTACTTTTATGTCATCAAATCGTGTTGGACCATCCGTGTATCGGTCACTGTGTCCGCCATTTTCTGTGAATTTCAACACGTTCACTTTTTAACGAAACTTTAAATATATTATGAGAAGCATTCTGTGATACTTTTCTGTCCGACTTTCTGTGTAATTTTTCATTTGAAATTTTGCTAAAAAGGGGTGCTAGAATTAATTTCGTCCAAGGGACAAAAGTATGGAAACGAGTAGCCAACGTAACGCGTTCATTATGTACTCGCCAGCACACCCTTGCACCGGTCGAGTTTCATTTAAGCGGTTTTATCGCGATACTGAGAAACAGAGAGGACGTTTGAAATTTATGGGTCGACGGTCGAGCGATGGATGTGGCAGCCGCTGTACGGGATATAGCGTTATACAGATCGATCGCGCGATCGTACGAGATAAAAAGTGTGAGCTGCTGTGCATGAAAAAGTGCCTTCATCCGTGGAAACAAATTTCACGTCGTTGCGTCGATTGTTCTTTCAGATTTCTGATGTCTCGTTCCCCCTGTCGATATTACGCTAATTCGAAGTCACCAATTTTCATTTTATACACCTGAAAAAAGAACAGAAGACTATAGCAATCAAAGACTACTGAAGATTTATTAACATGGCCTATGAATATACATTTTTCAAACTTTCACCTCATTTTTAGCTTGTACCGTTACTCTCATTGTAAGGATACTCAAATTTTTACAATTTGACAGCAGTTTTAAAAATGGTAACATATGGTCTCAAAGGAACGTTTTTTTTTATTTATTTTAATTATTCCTGATAGGTCTATGGAGCTGTGAATTTCTTATATTATGGGGTCGATTAAAAAATGATCTCCACAAGGATTTAAATAAAATTCTCCATTGTAATTGTTATTCGTATAATTTTTCTAGATGCAACTTTGGGTATAACAAATTCACAGAATTTTTTGAACGTTTAATAAAAATAAAAAAGGGATTTTATAAAGCGAATCGACAGGATACGCGACAGGAAGAAAGGACATATATACTCTTGATAGTTTTACAATGTGGCGTTTTAGAACTTCCGGTACGTTGCGTAGAACCAATCGATCTGATATTCTATTAATAAGTCAGACTCGATTATCCCGGACGATAATCTTCCCGCGAAGTAGGGTGTATTGTTTGATTATTTTATAATAGACCGTCGATAAGTTTTTTATATGTTAACGACAGGAAAAACCGATTCTGCATACCGTGTATGCTGATTATATTTTTTCTACCGCTAAGAATCTCCTCGTGATCTTCTGTGATTTTTTCATTTTGTAAATATATTTGTAAATTGTTACGGTTGTAACGATATGAATGTGATGTATATATTATATGTTATATTTCGATGTACATATGTACATACGCGGATAAAGAGAATCGAATGTTCGACGATACACATATATACAATTATTCACAAAATGTACACTGTCAACGTATTAATAATATAATTTAATGATATAGATTCATTCTTCTTCATTGGTACTAGGCGAAAACCAACATTTGCCTCCCTTTCATATCTTGCATCTTTGAATTTGAAAATTTCTGAATTATTGTTGCCAAATTTTCAAATTATAAAATCACCAAATTTGCAAATTTTCAAATTACCAAGTTCCCAAAATCCCAAATTGTCAAATCCCCAAATCCCCTAGTTCCCAAATTCACAGATCCCCAAATCCCCTAGTTCCCAAATTCTCAAATCCCCAAATTTCCAAATCCTCAAATTCCCAAATTCCCAAGTTCCCAAATCTCTAAATCCTCAAGCCCCCAATTCGCAAGTCCTCAAATTACAATATTTACTTTCCTCTTAACTAAGCATCCCACATAAACATGCACTGAATTTTGTGAGTAATTGTATATACACACATAATTGTATCACAATCGTTTTACGAACGTTGGAATCTTAAGGCACAACAATATAAAAGAAAAGAGGAAGTGGAAACATCACTGGTATACTTTTATTGTTACTCGAAAGGCGTACGCCACGTTCGTTATAATAAAACGTGAAATGGATCATAATATCGCGGTGACGAGGTATTAACACTTTCGCCTAAGGGCTTCACGGGAATACCTGTGACCCTTTGGCTAGTAACCGCTTCCGGTCGCCGGGTCTCTCTTATGTAATTGACGAGATTAAATGCAAAGGGGGTGCAAGTTATGCCTTACTATACGGTTCAACGCTCAAATAACTGTTAGTGCCAAAAACATATGACTAATTTTGTTAATAAGAACTTCTCAAGTACCCACTCATATTTTAATAATTAAGCCAGTCTATAGTTTAAGAGATATTTAATACCAAAGTGGCAGAGAACTTTATATGCTCAATTATAAGGCCGAAATCGAACGAAATGAAATTGGAGAAACCGGTTAAATGCTGGATTAATGAACCGATACTACATTTTTGAGCGCGAGTTCAAATCTTCGCGAAGGAATTTTCACTTTTTTTTAATACTCCCTTTTCATAAGTATTTAATTACAATATTTTATAACTGTTTAACTATAATTAGAATTTTTGAATTTCAAAAAATACGTGTTTCAAATTTATTTATGTGATTAACACAATCGTAAGAGGACACTTGGGGAGTTATTTTAAAATATTTCCACGAATCTTACTCCTTTTGCAATTAGTACGGTCAACGACCCTTTGTCACGTGTAATTCTGTTATTTTTTGCAAAATTTTTTAAATAGATATTCTTAACGTTATTACAGATCATTTTTATAACATAGAAATTATGAAGGGATCTCACCTTTATTGTTCCAAAAATGGCAAATCCTTTTCCGACAAGCGCCCTCTTTTGGAAAAGTTTTGTAGTTGAACGTTTAAAATAATCAGGGATATTTCGCTTCACCGTATATAGGTTATTTATATCATATTTCTTCATATTTATCGTATTCTGTTATTATTAAGCACATTAACCATGATACAGTGCATTAACTGCAGTGTATCGTTTTGTGTACGATGAAAATTGGACATTGTTGTACCATAATTAATTTCCATTTGAACTGCGTATCCGCATGGCCGGCTTCCAAATGTATTTGCCAACAGTAGGAACATTGTTGCGAGTTTTGTCTTGTTTGCTTTAGGCAGTTTATGGTTAAAACATCGCAACAGAGATGCACACGACCAAGGGTAGCAACTGCAGTTTTAATTAACACATTAAAGAGTCGAGGTACACGAAATATTTTGTACTTTTTGTCGCAAACTTTTTTTCGCTATTTCGAGTACGTGATACCAAGCGAAAAATTTTTAGATCGCAACGTCTAAAACCTTCGAATTTTCAAATGTAGAAATTTCAAATTTAACAGTTTAGAAATATAGAAAGTTAAAACTTCGAGAATTAGAAACTTAGAAATTAAAAATTTTTTTAATTTTTACCAACTTTATTGACGACAGTTGACAATCAAACGTTGCATACAATTCCATTCATATAACTCTTATTGCAATTTTTTCCCTCCTACAGCCGCGTGCAGAGGAAGTTATGTTTTGCAAATAATACATTGTTGATTTCTAGAACTTTTAACGAGTTAAAATTTGTACCACGACTATTTACATTTTAGTACGTAACCTTTTGTCGTGATCACCGCAGAGTGCGCTGAAGTTACGCCAGTTTGATCCTTGTCGGTAATTCAGATTCATGGATATTGACGGATTTGAAAAAATTCGTTGAGCAACCGTTAAAATGTTCGATGACATTCGACATTTTTCAATTTCGAACAAACGACTGCAATTTGTCCACTTTAAGTCCGATAATCCCTTTGTTGGCAAGGGTAACTTTATTGAATTTCGTTCTCTTTTTTTTGTACAAACGTTCAATGGACATTGAACTTGTAAGAACTTTGATCATAGATATATGAATTTCGTTTGTAGGAAAGTGAAGACATTTAGAAGGATTATATGATTACTTAACCTATATGTATGTATCTCCATTTTGAAGAGAATATGTGACAAGTATTTTTTCAAGGGGAGGAGCAATACAATAGATAGTAATGAGGTATGAGCATACGAAATATTGAAATATTTTGTCGATAATACAGAATAACAAGTAATTTGTAATACAATGAAACAACGATCGACAGATGAGAAAAGAATTCGAATTTCTAGATTGAATGTGAAAGGATGTTTTATTAACGGACATTTTTTGCAATATAGATTCTTTGTAGAGTGAAGAATGACGTCACAAAAGAAATATTATTTCAGTTTTCAACGAGTTTTCCGTTCATATTCGTTAGAGAAGAACCGTCAAGGCAGAATAAAGGAAATAAGACAATTTAAAGCGAACGATAAATATCTCTGAAAGAAAACCATCGGACAGCGGTACATAAATACAAAACGTACTATACGACTAAAATTATTTTGATAATATAGGAATGATTTATCTTATTAATTCTGTTCATTTTTCATTTTCCTTCTTAGGGAACAAAATTAGAGCATCAGAAAACTACGGAGATTGCGTGCGAACGTCGTTACAGGTGTGGTTCATATTTCTAATCAACTTAATGCACCCTCATTAATTAATATATAAATTTCCGTGCAAGATTCTTTCATATCCACCGTAGTATTATGAGGTTTTAATTACTAAAAATAACCTATTTCCCTTCCATACTGTCGAAAACTTAAAAAATTCAGCTTTCTAAAGTACACGGAAATCGTATACACTTAATTCGAGTATACCCTTAATTTAATTAAAGCATCCATTTTGAAACGAAATTTTTGAAATAACAAATAGGCATACTGTTTACTTTTGTTGCGTACAAACACGAAATTTAATCAAGTAATAACACATATGTTACAAATTTTAATCCTCGAACGTTCAGTTGAAAAACCGATATCGCTTTACTTTTGACCTATAACTCAATTATTTTTATTTCCATGCGTATGTAAAATATTTTGTTTTATTCCATATTTCTAATTCAATTTGCGAAGAATGTACTAAACGTTAGTTTTCATTTGTTCATCCTGTGCAGTGTTCGGATCATTTTCTTGATTCGGTTAAAGCCGGGGTCAGATGTAACCCGGTATCGACTGAATGATACTTATTAGAGTCGTAAAATATCCGGATCACCTAGGGCCGATCGTAAAGAAGGGCTTTCTCTGAAAACTGTGACCTGGTTTCTTTAAATTTTGTGCAGCAAAATATCGAAAAGATTTCTGCATCAAATTAGATATTGCGAATCGATCGATGAACCACTTTTCAAAAACGGCCTTCGTTTCTCAATACATATTTGTAATCAATCCAGAGCGAATTAAATTCTGTGCAGCTCGATGAATTTCAGGTACTTGACTCGTTACAAGAAAATTGACCTTCAAACATCCGGATAAAGTGGACGACACTTGAACGCTTCTCCCCTGCATGATGGCTATCAACCGTTTTCGCCATTGTACGAATTCTTGGGGAAGAGAAAATTTTGACTGACATTACACTTCCAGAGGCCACGTTTCCGTCGCCTTCTCATTTGTCAACAACGTTTACGGAAACGTGCATGTGCATAGCGATGGCATTGATCTTCTCTTCCCCTCCGTGTCATTATAGGCAAAAACGCGGACACCTTGTAAGTACATATTTATCAACTTGTTGACTTTTAAACAGATTAGTGAGTCAGTCAGGCGATTAGCGTAGCGAAAGCTTCAAATACTTTGTTATGTGACGAAATTTTGGAATCAATTAGTACTCGTTAAAAGTGAAAGACGTTGGACATACGGGGATCTAGATATTTAGGAACTCAACACTTTGAGGATTTGTGGACTTAGAGATTTGGGAATTTGAAAATTTATCAAGTTGAAAATTTATGAAAATTTATCTAACTTGATACCTTGCACATATTTCAGAAATTGGATACATGCTCAAAGATCGGTCCAATGTCTAGAGGCTAGAGTCAAGTGAAAATCAGCAGAGTCAACTATTAGACACGGTGGGGATATTTCCCCTACATCTCACTTCAGTGAGAAAGTAGGTACGTTAACCGATTGTGGCTCCCGAGCTCCACTTGAACATGCCCAGTTTAACGTATCATTGGAACTATATTCGAGCATCTAAAGAATGCATTGAATTGATATTCCAGAATGTCAATAGTTTGCATTTTACTTATAGTAATCAATGCATAGGACATTCTTGAAGAATATTGAAAACTTTTCCTCGTACTGCAACTAGAATAAAAATACGATTAGTAGTATATGTCAGGCTAATCGAAGCGATTGACCATTAAAAAGCATCCCCATGCCAGGGTAGTGTACACGGATTTGTTAGACCCATCGCTACTACTATATCTCCACCTTTCGCTCGACGGTGGTTCGGTTGGGTCGATAGAGCCTCTTTTTCTCTCTTTCCCTCTTGTTCCCTTTCATATATTGCATCCTTGTTTCAGGGTTCCACTTCCAGAGTCCCACTCAGTAGTGGGGGAAGGAGTATCCAAGCAAGATGGGGAATCGCGAATTCTGTCAGTGGCCTCTCGGACGTGCACGCGTGAAGTTGGTTAACCGTGGCGTTTATTGTTGAGGCCTTTTTTGTCGGTTTGCTACAATTTCACGCGACTTTAAAAATTGCTTACTCGAGTGCTGCCGCATTGTTTGACGTATCGTGGTGTGCTCGAAGTGTTGTTCTTCGATGCGGTCGTAAGGTAATGTCTTTCTCGTTTAACTGTAACACAGTGTCGCCGGTGACATGACCAACATTTAAATTAACAATAAAAATTATCTTCAAGTTTATGTACAATGAACATAACCTATCATCTAAGTCATATTGGGTAAATTTTATTTGGAATCGATTATTCTAAAATTATTTGGTATCACACGCGACACCATGTTACTCGCAAAAAGATTATTAATGTTGTTGATTTTATTGCATGCTAGTATATACACGATAGACAGTGTTGTTTTTCTGGCACAATTGATGGTACACGTTACAACATTTTCAGACACGAGTTATTATTTGGGGATTAAGATGAGAGATAATACACGAGGTTGAAAGATTTCGGTTGCTGCAAAGGTCAAAGTGCAATCTTAGACGTACGTGCTGTGTTTCTCAGTCAAAACAAATTACGTTAGTGGACGTTGGTCGTGTAGAACGGCACATGACAGGAAAAATTTGTACATAGAGACAAGATTCGCTATGACGTTCGTTGAATGATCAGATTGTATTTGACTTCTGTCGGAAAAGTTCTTCGATCGATCGAGAAAGTCGGGAGGAAATTCGGTCGAGGCTTTAAGACTCCCGGTATTGTGTAGGGAATCTCATTAAGAACCGTGTTTATTTGATAAAGGAACAGTGGGACGTTTCTTTACGGAAGTTAGATCGACGGGAAGAAGATTACGGAACGGACGCGAATGTCGTTTCAGGATGTAATGAAACGAATAGGAAACGCGATTGATATAATTACCTTTTATCGCGTCATTGGCATATTTTATAACAGAAAAACAGATACCGAGCGTTTCCGTACTTTTATAAAGTTTATATCGATCTTTCATTCTCGCTACCTTGATTCCAACGTTTTTAAACTGACGCGTTGAACAATTTATACCTTATTTTCATTTTTTGGGTTAATACGTTTTTATTATCGTTCACACAGAAATCAGGACTGTAATTCGTTTGTTTCGTAATTTCTGCAAAGTTTCGTGAAAGTTTGTATGATGAATAGCAAAATAAGTAGAATACCATACATCGCGCACACAACTTTAAGGTTGCCGAGTTTTAAAATGACTGTTACAGTGTGTAAGAATACAAATTACTTTCTCGCGTTTTGCGTAGACAACCTAAGGGAATGAATAGGATTTCAGAGTCGTATGCAAATAGAAATAGGACATTTAAGTACTTTCTTTGTTACTGGTGTCAAAGTAAGTAGGTACCAGTATAGACAGGTGCCAGTGTAGACAGGTACCAATGTAAATAGATATCAACATAGATAGTTACCAATGTGGGTAGGTATCAATGTAGTTAGGTACTACTATAGGTAAATACCAACGTGTTGAGCCAGGTACCATGACAGGTACCTACATACATAAATAACAAACTATAACATGGTCATAGGAACTATGATTAACAGATATTGAAGTACATACATTGTAGGTACTATCATAGACAGATATTGCAGTACATAGGTATCCATTTTGTCCCTGTTCTACGTCATCCATATCTGTTTCTGTATAAATAGTAAACTTTTCCTACCTTTCTTTTAGCTTCTGTTTCCATCCCAATCAATAACCGAAATCAATGAAAAACGGAAAGACAAGTCGGAAGCATTCATTGATTGCATCACAGTAATAGATTGAATCACAGTAATCACCCAAGGATGATTTAATGAACGTCCAACGAATGATTACTCGATACGCATCGTTTTACCGGCACTTTCCAGCTGCCTAGCCGTGGAAATGAATTAATCTCGGAATTGAGTGGATCGTCGATGACGGGTGTTTTAATAAACGCGCTCTGCCTTTGCTCGCCGGGTAACTAGGAATGTTTATCGAGTCGCATTATTTATTCTTTTGTGTAGGCTTTCGCGAGGTCCCTTTTCCATCTAAACGAGGAACGCGATGAAAGGATTGTATCAGTCGAGAAACCCCTTGAAACTCACCGATTGGAATTAATGATGTTTTTATCTTGTTTCCCTTTTGCTGCGCATCTCCTCGCATCTGAAATGTACTTATCAAAGCAAAAACCAAACTGGTCGGGTCACGAGGGTTTCAGAAAATTAGTTTGTTAGGAATGAAATTCTGTGTCGTACTTGTTTGGATCTAGGCCAGGCACCCTTTGATCATTTAATCGCAGGCCGATTTTTTGAGAGGCATTTAGTATACCGACGATGTTCAGACATTAGAAGGAAGGAAATATATTTTGTTTAGATTCATCTACATTGTACAGTGTAGTAAGAGACACAGTGAAAAGAACGTAGTTATTGATTAGAAATATGTATACCTAGTGCATGATCATAGAATAGATATAACACTTGTTTTATTGTGGTATAACTTCTTGGAAACTTCCAAGAATCTCTAGTTACGGCTTAAAAGTCATCTAGAACGTTCTACTAACTTTAATTGACCAATTAATCACATAAGAACTCCCGTTGAATCAGCCTACCAATTATAAATTGCAATTTGCAACACTTGTGTGTAAATGACGATAAAATTAAGTGTGCGTTTCAATTCAATTTGGAATATGAAGGTGGTACTACTTTTAGACCGTAGTAATGTCTTCGTTATTTATTTATTTATCGGCTCGTATTTCTGTCAGAACTTTTATCCTATATCATAGTATTAATGCTGTCTGAATAAATTTACTTCAAAAGTTCTGCCTGCTTGAAGATAAATTATATTCGTTCCGTACGAAAAATTAGGTGCATTGTTAATTGCAGTGGTATCGTTAAAATTTTTGATTGAAAGAGCATAAAATGTATTATCAAATTATTATTAATTTTGTAACACAAATTAGAACTGTTAGTTACACAGTTAAAGATTATTAAGTTTCTAAATATTTCACAATTATATTGTACGTGTTTTAGAACTAAAACTATCTTTGATTGAAGTCGTGAAACGCATTTATTCTCTCGTGATTCATTTCGCGGAGGAAGTTCAATTTCCACAGAACTTTTTAGCACGAACGGTTCACCAATCGATGCATTGAAATTTCAATTAAGAAACAGTTGTTTTAGCTTCGAGGTCTCATCAATTTTCATTATCTTATCTCGTTATGGAACTGTCTCTTCATTTTAGTCTACACTTTCTCTTTCACACTAATTTATTTTTATATCGAATCGAAAATCAAATGTCAAGTGTCAAGTCAATGTTTTTCTGAAAATAGTTTTACCTTTGATCTTTATGTGATAGGACGCTAACGCATTAAACGAGTGAAAATTGGATAGGATCTATTCTTGCGATTTCATACTTTTGTATGCAACGGGAGATTATTAATAGAATTACAGTAGACTCTCGTTATATTGCAACTCAAAAGAGTTTATTGTATACGAAAGAATTTCATTTAATTCTATCGCAAATCAATATTTATTAATAAATTATAATATATAACGCAATACTGAAAAATAAATTGCAAGATACATCACACATTTATGCAAGAATGTGTTAATAAATTTTGTAGATGAAAACAAGATATCTAAATCCTTCGTTTCAAGGGGTTTTGCAGTTAATATACTGCACTATACCTGCATGTCACTGGGGTACATTAGCATTAGGGGTTACACTGTCAACACACGTCACGTTACTATATCTTCCTAAGCTCGTACATGTTATGCACACTACATCATCGAATCAATGACTCACCTACATACATGCTACCATTCTTACAATGCACTCTCCCGCCAACTACGAGACTTTTTATAAACTTTGTTTCTCTTATACTTGTAATCAATATGTATCTAATAAGCAGAATGTACATGTTGAACGCATTAAGTTTAGCAAATGTATATACTTGCACCAGTCTGTGCATAAATTTCTAAGGAGATTATCAAAATCTTCCTTAAGTAGATTCATAAAATCTTCTTTAAGTAGATTAACAAAATTTTAATATCACAATTTGAATTTCTGTACGTGTATCTTAAAAATGAAAATGGAAATGAAAGCCTAACACTGTGCTATAATAAGCTGTCGTTTATACATAGTTTTATTAAAGGATGGCTTATACAAGTAGAAGTACAAATTTTCATTGATCGCAATCAATTGCTTAAATTAACATATCTGTATATACACTGTATGTATAATGAATTACTGTATGTATACTACATAGTGTATTAGTGTATGTATAAACTAATTTGTTACTCAAATTATTTGTATTCAAATATACATTAGAACATGTACATACATTGACCAGCAAGTATATGTCTATTTACTAAATCAACACATTCACTATACAGACATACACATGTTGAAATGATAAAAAAAATCGTATCGCCTTCTCATAATAATTTCATCTGTATCATAACAGCTTATCGCATCGCCTCGAATCACGAAACACGCAGCAGCATGGACCAGCTGACGAAACGTTGACGCGTGACGCAAGGATGGTCGGGTGAAGGATCCGCGGGTGGAATCCGCAGGGAATTCGGGATACGCGACCGCTGGTCGATGGTCCTTAGGTTCGTTGATCTCCCGACGAAATCATGCTATCGGCATGCGGCAGACTGGCGCACTTCAAGAAGAGATTAAAGGCTCGCGAGCTGGAGCTTCGAAAAACAAACCGCGTATTCGGTGGATAAGATGAGCAAGAGCGTCGAGCTACTCGCTGGGTCGGAGGACAGTGAACAGATAACAGTGGGTGAGTGTCACGTACCCCCCACACGAATACACTTTTCCTTTGTATTACTCAACTTCCTGTACGGAGTTCAATACTTTTAAGGATTACAAGATGGAAAAGGGAAAGGTGAAATTTGCATGGCTGCAGTTGTGTCAGGATTTTGAAGAGGAAATTTAATACTTGAAAATAATTGTTAGACGTCTTCATAAAGACTTTCATATATTGGAATAATATCTGCAAGAGTAGTCTGAAGTTTAGAAAGTGAAAATGGAAAAGAATTTTCAGTTGTTGCTATCTCAAGACCATCTCATATTGCTATCTGAATTGATAGTTGGCTAATTAAACCTCCTGCAAAGTTTACATTCCTAACAAATAACTTTCAATTAACAAAGTATAATTCATCATTATCAACAATTTCACCCTAAGGGCTATCTTAATGTACCATCATTAGAATGTTTCTAAATCTATTACTCTGAAAGAAAAAGTTAAAAGACTTTCTGGATAATCTAAAAGCAGGGAGAACTTTATCACATTTTTGATAAAATCTATTTACTTCGAACGAAGTGCAGTATACACGAAGTGCTAACGTTTCACAACGAGACACCCTATGTAGAGCGAGTTGAAAGGCTCGATAGGATCTATGGAGTATCCGTGTCAAATTTACCCCATCCCGAGCGAGCACGTGCTTCTCGTTTCCTCGGCGTTTCCTCGTTGAATCACTTAACGCCATTAGATAAAATCTGGATTCGTGTCGACCCGGTCAACGAAGCTCAATGATCCTACATTGACGATGATTGCCATTCAATCTGGTTTTATAGGATTACGTAAACCGCGAAGTCAGTTTGTTACTAATTATCATACGAATTGAAGAAGTCGTACGAAATTCACTGAGTCTGATCGAAGTTAATTTATTCCGCCATAGATTATACTAAATTGGACGGCGTTCGCAGTGAAAACCGAGGGAGAATTTATTCCAGAGGCTCTTCGAATCTGATACTGCAAACCGTTTCATGGATTCATCGTGGCTGATCCTAGTTAACGATCTTCATTGTCGAGAGTTGAGCGAGGATGAAATTTCGGTTGATAGAACCATCGCGTTGTACCGGAAACGGATGACATTCGTGTCCAATGGAACTGGTGTGGAGATTAATCGAAACTGGAAGGAATAGGTGCCGTTGCGTTAAAGTTCTATCACGCTTGTTCGTTCACTTTGTCATTGCCTCTCTTCCAACGATGCCATTCTGTCATTAGGAGATGGCAATCTGTACTTTAATTAGTCGCGACTTGGTTAAATATTCTTGCAAGGGATCTTTGAACGACCGTTCCATTGCTACTGCCACTTGAGAAATTCGTTTGTCTCCTGTCGTAGACGTCTTCAGCCGTATAATTAATTTTACTAATTACCGTAGCTTGTTGCTATATTCATTTGTATATGGGGTTTCATGCATATTAGAGGTGTGTGTCATTGTTGCGTACAGAGATTCATGGGGACTGTTACGGTGTCAAAAGACGACGTCACCAATTGTACTGCCTCGCATTACATTAGCAGGTTGAATTGTCGAATGTCAAGTTTAGTATGGTTCTAAGTTTCAAATTATCAAATTCTTAAATCTTTAAATTCCCAAATCTCTCAAACTTCCAAACTTTTTTGACCAACAAAACAGGAAAGTTTTCTACGAGTAATGATCAAGGTTATATGTATATTTGATGTAACTTTGAATGGCGCCAAGATTGAACAGTCGTGGTATCATATAGATCCAGCGTACATCCAATAATATTGTTGGGTATGTAATCAATTTCTAAGAGCAGGAGAAAAACCAACTGAGCCTTTAATTCCCACAATCAGGTCACCGCAATCTTGTTCACAAAGGCACGTAATTACTAGTAATAAAAGGACAACTTAAACCACGTTATTTTACATGGAAACTGGTGTTCAAATTATGTCCTATTATGCGGTACACCTACAGCGAATAAACACAATTAGCCAATTATAGAACTGTTGCTAATCATAGGTAGTTTATGTGGAGACCTGTCAATAAAGTATTGCAAATATGTTATTTCTGTCATGTCGAAAAAGCTATTTATTGTTATTGTTATCAAGATATGGCAGTTATAATTTATATCTTGAAATTTGATATTGAAGTGATCTTTGTTTAACAGTGCCATGGTTGGAACTTGAATTTTTTAGAACAAGCAGAACTTAATAAATTGGGAAATATAACAAATAAATAGTTAATATTAATTATAACATATTTCAGAAATAAAGCTCTAGAACCCAGAGGTCTTTGAGTATATATGAATTGGGCAGACACAAAAGTTGTGTCATAGGTCTTCCACCACTGTGTGCAGCCAAAAAATAGTACGTGAGTTCCATACAAGGGGGACCATTTCCAATTATCTGTATCAATTAGATCTCAGTAATATCCTCCTGCGGCAGGATCGCGTGACACATTCATTTTCCACTCTGAATCGATGTATTAAGGACATTTCCGGATAATCTGGCTGAAATCTAATAAGCCTGAACCCACTAACGCTTGCGTTTCGATCCTTTTCAGAGTTAATCAGACACAGAACATAACAATTTATAATATTAGACGCTTTCATCGAGCGCCTGTATAGCCTGGGATTAAAATACTCCGATATTTAAAAATAATTTATCGAAAATCAATACTGCAGTAATCAATTGGATTAATTATTCTGTTTCAGAGAACGGATGCTCAAGTTTCTAGTAACAAAGTTACCAAGTTAGGATATTGCTCGTAGAACAATTAAAAATATTAATTGAAAACAAAATAACATCATCCAGAGATTGACAAAAAGAAATTACTCAGGAAACAGAAAATCCTATTCGAGAGTAATCAAGTTTTAATCAGATATAACATGTATGATTACGAAGGAAATACGTGGATAATAAATGTTACAAGCACGGGTCACGAAACAGATACAGGAATTCATTGTCATTTATTTTATATTACGCACGCAAAAGGGGGAGATAACTTTTTTACGTTTGAAAAATGACCCAGTTAACATGGCAGAGAACAAGTGTAGTATTCTATAATAGCATTGTTATCTTCGCAATTGTTACCGGCGTGTTTTGAACTTTTTTTTTCTTTCACCGAAAATTGATGTTGCCGAATAATGCAAACGTTGACGACCTTTTTTGAACGGGAATAATACGCGTAAGAGTTGGCATGCACCACGTATCGTTAACAAGAGACCATTTGCCTAGAGATTGTTTCTTTGATATAATATTACACATGCTTTAAAACGATCCCGCCGTTTCGTGGGTCTTTGTCGTTTATCTACGTCGATTCGTGTAAGACGGATTTATAAATTGAGACCCACATTTTCATAACTATTTCCTGAGTGCATATAATATGTTACATACAAAGTCTCTGGATATGTGGGTAACAGCTTTGTCATATGTCCTACTTTCCATGAAACTTTCTCTCACACGAACGTTTCCGGATCATCTGGGATCAATATAGTAATCCTAGATATTCTGAACCTATGTTGTACAGGGTACTTTTAACCGTAGAAGCTCGGAAATGTGTGTAGATAGGTGCTACGTAAGCTTTTTTGGTTATGAATGTGTCTGGGTATGTGGGAGATCAGGAAATATGATCTTAGTTGGTTTTAGGTACTGGTACTTATATTTTGGAAGATCAAGTTAGCAAATTATCAAATTAGGAAATTAACAAATTGGAAAATTAGGAAACTGCTATATCATAATATTATCAAATTCTCAAAATACCAAGTCTCAAATTCACAGTTTCTCAAATCTTCAAGTTCTAACTCCCAAATAATTCCTACTCAAATTTCTGAACTCTTAAGTTCTCAATTTCTTAAATCTTTAAACCTCCAAACTTTAACTTCCCAAACTTCTACATCTTCAAATCTTAAAATCTTCAAATCCTTAAACCCCCAGCTAAAACTTCTCAATTCTCTAAATCCCCAAATCAGAAAATTCATAGATATGCAGAATGCGTATTCAATGAATATAAATTCATGTTCTCGACGTAATGGGATTACAGATAACAGCCGCGTGGAGGAGAGATCCAGACTGAACTTGAACGGGAGCCGTCAGCTCTCGAAAAGCGCCACGGAGCTCAGGAACAACGACAGCGGTTCACCGTCACGACGCGGTGAACAGGGCGAATCCAGCGTCGTTCATCATCATCGACATCATCGTCACGCCACCTCGGTGGCTCAGCGGACGCACACTTTCTTCGCCACCTTGAAGAGTCGCTGGGCACGTAGCAGAAGCAAGGAACGAAAGAAATCGAAGGATGCCGGAAATCTACTCTCTCAGGATGCAGCTTTCAGAACTGCAGGCGTCGAATCCGACTATGCCGCCGACTATTCCTCTGAACATAGCAAGAGTTCCTCTGCCACTCAAAGCCCGGCCAGGCATTGTCTTAATCATCCAGGTATTGCTTCATTGTTAACTACAGACAGGTGTGAGTCTGTCACTGAAGGGACAGGTGCATTTTATTTAAACTCTTCATCGATTCTTATACTTAAGAAAGATATGGATGACATATACTTTAAAGAATTATACAATCATACTTAAAGGAATTTATAATGTGCAAGAACAGTGGCAATATTTACATGTGATCTTTGATTAATTTAAAAATACACTGAATGTCCACATATGTGTAAATGTTCTCAGGGGGGTTAAGTGGTCAGGTAGATACTTTTATGAGTTAACTGTACCTGTTCCTCATGAATGTGATAGACTTGCACTACAATTTTCATAACATAAAACTTTGATGATCACACATTTTATTAGTGGCTTACAAGAAGTCATTGCATTCTTAGAACTTACAATAAATGTAAAAAGCAATAGCAAAATTATGTGTTCAAGTTGTAACATAATATGTCACAGAGTTATTAATTTGTAAACAGCAATTCATAATGCAACGATTACAGATAACGTATAAAATGTTCTGTAAAGTCACGCGTCCGTGAGCAGTGGTCATCAAAGTTGTTAAGGTCGGTTTCCGATGAGTCCATTACTGTCTGTCTGATCGTTCGATAAGATACAGTCCGCTACTTCCTTCCCTTCAACCGAGTTGTATTTCTCTTTCGAGCGTGCAAATCAAATTCCAATTAGTTGTGTATTCTAGCCACCGGAGAGACCGAAGAAGGAGCTGTGAAACGAGCCCAGGGATCGTTTTCATAAGAGTCATCGTCGAGCGGAACAGTAATGAGGCTTAATGGACGTTAACTTTGAAATTTGTTGCGCAGTAGGGGAGTCTTTTCTTTCGTGTCGTTTAAAATGGAAAAATTGTATGCGTGAAACACGAGGTCGCGTTTAACGTGGGGGATCGATACTAGTTAGGCTGGTTCATGTTTCATTATATCGATTGATCTCAAACGCTGATGCAACGGCCGTTCATTATGATCATACTTGCATCGATTAACTTGAAAGCTTTCGTGTGTAACTATAATCAGATCTAATTATTATCGTCTGCCTATGTTTGCACGGGGTTCGTGGTGTTTGGCAAATTTGAACACAGTAATTAGCTTCGTTTGAAAATGATCTGGTTCTGTTTTTTAACCATTGTAACATAGATACCTTGAAGAAAAATATTGTGCTAACTTTTTGAAACAGAGATTTTGTTAATATATATTTTTTCAAACTGCTCGTACAATATACATATATTAGGATTACTTCATTGTAAAATAATTGAGAAATATGATTAGACAATATAAAGAATATGAAACGCTGTTGTATTTGAACATTTTAAACACCCGGTAGCATACAATCTTCATTATACAACATTTCTATATTTAGTTGAAATACAGGAATGTTCTGCTTATCATCATGTTTCAAAGAGTTAATTAGTTGTCAGAATGGATGCAGAAGCTTTCCGAACAGCAACCAGAACAGGGTCAAACGAGTACAATAAGTCAGACGGTTAGATGGGTAGAATGGGTTAATATGAGGTCAGACATGGATACGCTAGTAGGATAGGGTTGTTTATAGCCAGGTCAGTAGAATAAGTACGATCAGATCAAGTAAAATGGGACAATATGTTGCTGGATCAGTGGAACGTAACCACTAGATCAGTCGAAAGGAATGACGCGTGATTAGACAGGGTCCGAATGTATATGTTTACATTTGTACATGCGAGTACGTGTGTGATTAGATCACTAACGTGAGAGGAAATCATGATGGTATTAGTAGTATTGAACCGCATGTGGTCAGACATGTCCAGCATAATTTTATTACATCTGTGATGAAGTGTAATACATTGTAGGAGATTAGAATATAATTAGGACATTGTATATTAGAAAATTATAACAAAGTATTGCTTTAGAATATAGCAAAATAGATTATTAAAGATGTAGGATTGTATATGTGATAGGTAGTATGATTAAATATTACAACTCATAACTTACTTTGAACTTTATAACTTCATTATAACTTGGAAGTAGGATATCGAGTTCTAGAGTTACAAAGTAATGAAACAAATATGCCTTAAAGTCTCACAACCACACAAGTACAGATACCTTATCATTTATTATCTCTACCCTCAAAATTTAAATTATGGGGGGTTACCTAATCCTAATAGTGAAATGAATCAGTTCTATCTACAGCCTCAAGCAATGGTTTATAAACTTCCATTGCCTTATCTGTAAATTACAGTAATCATCATGATTTAGAAACTCCTTCCATTATCTCCTAACGTTCACGGTTTACGATTTACCTTCATATATTCCGGCTGTATCTGTTCCCTTCAGACTACCATTTTGAATATGTCGAAGAATATCCATTCCGTGGGTACTCTCGAGGGACTTATAAGACATCTATTCTGCGATATACATATATAATAGAACGTTACATTTTTCTGTGAATAGAGTCACCGTTGGTGCGGGGAGGAAGGCAGAATGTCGTGACCAGATCGGAAGATAGTCCTGGAAAATGCAGCGATACTCATTCCAAAGGATCCTTGAGCTTCCAGGCGTCCAGGGACTCGCACGAGGAGGGTCGAGGTGCTATGAACCAGGATGATAGCGCGTTTCTTCAGGAGGAAGCGGCGCGGAGACGAGAGTTGGCATTGAGACAGCATGCTTTTTTCCAGCTTCGTTTGCACATCAGAAGAGGGGCGAATCTCGTTGCTATGGATAGATGCGGTGAGACGAAGATGCTTTCTTCCACTGCAATCTGCTTTCAAGAACAAAATCAAGCATGAATTGCTCGCCAAGTAATCACAAATTGAAAATGCAAATTACTCTACATAGAATCTCGGTGAACAATTATAGAATTGTTTCTTATGAAATTGTTTGTACTTTTATATACTTCTTCAGAGATTGTCATATAACTTCATATCTTTGGATTGTAATCAAAACATTTGTTATTAGGTTATTGTATATGGGACAGAAAATGTGACTTGATTTAATGACATAAAAGTACTCTGAAATATGCTAAACATACTTAAAGGTATTATAAATATGCTTATGGCATATCAGTTTAATTGGCATATTTTATTTAACACCGGGTTTATAGAGACATAAAATTTTAATCTTCTTAGTCAACCTAGTTATGATTAATCTTCGACATGCAATGTTTTAAAGAGAAAGAGAAAAAGAATATTAGAAATGTGGGTCGCAAAGGTTAAAGGGCAAAAGTTACACACAGTCCGATTGCTGTAGCACCCTTACGACTCTTGATACGTTGAAGAAGAAATCAAACACTCGTTCCCAATGGGGAGATCGAAATAGAGTGTATCAATTATGCGTTTCAGGCGCAAGTGATCCATACGTGAAAGTGAAATCTGCGGGTCGATTGTTGCACAAGTCGCGAACTGTTCATCGTGACCTAAATCCCGTCTGGGACGAAAGCGTGACCCTGCCTATAGAGGATCCTTTCCAGCCACTCACGTTCAAGGTAAATTCTCCCTAATTATTGGATCGATCCATAAATTTTTGCGTATTCGAATCTTTCCATCGTGAAGAAATTGCAAAAACAATTGTAAATTAGTCGTATAGTATAAATTTGGGAACGGAGGCAAATTTAGAACAGTCAAATTGGGACTTGAACCTTTTATGGTTGCGTTTGTTCCAGAACGTCTTCGCATAAAAAATCTTACTAATTTCATCAGCTGTTTGTTGCTCTTTCTTTCGATTAGCAAAAGACCTTCGTCGTTTCGACAGGTCTTCGACTACGACTGGGGTCTGCAGGATGACTTCATGGGGGAGGCACAGTTGGATTTAACACAGATCGAACTTGGTCAAGCGCAGGATATTACGTTGGAGCTGAAGGATCACGCTAGACCGAAGCAACACCTTGGAGAGATTTATTTGTCCATGACTCTGTGGCCGAAGAATCAACAGGAGAAGGAACAGGTATTTTCTGTATATACATTTAATCTTCTGGAATGTGCTTTTTGATGTTTATTTTATTGCTTTTCGTTTTTATGTATAGGTGAGTGGAAAATTGTTGAGTGACTGAAGTGTGACGGTTCTGAAAATAATTTTTATGGTGACAGAACCTTTAATCAGGATTTGAGTGGATTGAGTTGTTTAGATATTACTGTAAGAATCAAAATGAGTGATTATTAATCCTGATTACTTTATGGAAATCTCCAATTAAGTATCTGTTATTTATTCGTATGCAAAAATTGAAAAAGGGACAAGGTCTAATTGGAAAGTAAAGGTGAACGAACGATTACGTTGTACCACGAAAATTACGTGACGTTATCAGGGTTAAACAACCGCGAATTCTGCATCCTTAATCAAAGCTATTATCAAGAGATTTGCATACCGGCGATAGGGGTACCGGTTGTTATGTTGCTTGTACCTAACATTATCTCACTCGCACGGCCCGCGAACTGAATTTAAACTTATTACACGGGTGGCATGCAAACGAACGTATAATCTGTCGATAATAGAGTATAACCGATCGTTCGAGGCCCGATAAGCAACTATAGAAAATCAATTGCTCGTCCAAAATGTGATTTGTTGGTCGAGTGGCGCATCAAAGGCGATTCTTTTAATTCTTTACTGGATAATACCGCAGACATTTGCGAACCACATATGAAACGTTGCATTTTAAACGATTCGACGTTCTCGTTCTACTGAACAAAAAGGATATCAGCCATGCAATGTAGTATCGAAAAACGATAAGTCCATCGAATGTAAACTTCCACATGTTGCAATTGGATTACTTTGATAGGGTATGAACCGAGTGTTTAATGCAGAACTTGTCAACAAATTTGTGCCGTCATTTTTGGAGCGTGCATAGGTGTTTGTTTTGTTTTGGAGGGTTCTTTGAAAGCTTGTTCAAATGTTAATACAATTGAAAATCTTTTGTTTCCACTATGACAAACTTGTAACATCTTTAGTTTTAAGTGTTCTCGTGTCAAGAACATAACAAGCTCTTAGCTTCGCAAGTTTAGTAATCTCCGATGTTCAATTATTGTACGTTCTCTTACGCGAGATAAACTTACTCGCTCTTTTAATAATTGATATACGGGACGTACGTCGCTCGAGGACCGTGGAAACTGGGTTACAATAGGACCACGAACAAACTTCGTGCAATATTGATTCCGTCATATCATTGGTGTTGAAAAGATCCTCAGAACTTCGAAGGTTCCCAACTTTCTCTATTGAATAGTCCCCGACTGGACTGTACGCGTGTATGCGATCGAAAATGTAGTTCGAAAAAGTATTACTCGATCAATGTTTGCCTTCTTGCTGCCGACGGAAGCCGATCGGAATTTGTATATAGAAAATACAAATATTTACTTTGGAATGCTGCGTGTATACTTTGATACGTTTGCTGCCATATTCGTGGTTTAACTTTCAGGTACGTTTACGATTAACCTTTGTGTTGAAAGAATTGTTCTCTTTTAATCTGTTGAGAAATTTTGACTTTTTAAATGTTATTTTAATGGTCGCATTGTGAAATTTTTGGAGGATAGTGATGTGGTTGAATAGTTTGTGAGTCACAGATTTTTAATATTACAACAGTGCATTGGAGACGATAAGACGTATTATCGTTCAGAAACGATGATACAGCTCGGAAGTGATTCTACGATAAGGGATACATTAGCACTGACTCAAACAATGTTTTCTGATAATTGATACTTCAAATTACATTTGTGGCTTTTTATACAATTGCAAAACTGTAAATTGTGAAATTAATGAATCTCAATTGTATGATATGTGAAAATTAAGAATTATGAGAATTGAGATGCTATCTGGAAAATGAAATTGAGCATTTTAGAAAAGTGAGGAAGACTATGAGAAGAAAAAAGTGAGGAAAATCGAGAAAGTTAGGAAAATGATAAATGAACAAATTTAGAAAAACTAACAAAAAGGAAAAAGTTAAAGAAGTTAAAACTTTCAGAGGGATAAAAAGAGTGAGAAGAATCGAAAGAAATAAAATTCAATAATTACAAAGATTATTTGATAGCGGTAAGATAAAATCGTTGCAGAGATATTTTATTAAAGGTCCACCGTTTCCGCTCGGTCGTCAGCGACAACTCCTCTTTCAAATAGCCCATCGTTAAGAAGTTAAAATCCCGATTGTAAGCCCAGGCTTATTGTCCATAATTGTCTCCATCACGCTTACTATGTTCTATTGTGCTCGAAAATGTTCCAGTGCGTAAGCCTGTCTAATTTCTGCCGACACGAGGTGGCATAATGCAAACCAGTGCACCATAATCCTCACGGATCGTCCATCATCGTTATCTTCTGGTTTCTGCAAACACCAACGATTCTGTGATTACGATCGTCCACCTGAGCTGCTTTCTATGTGTCACTCTTGCGTCATGATCAATATTGACGGTGAAGAGCTGAAAGGACCGATCCCTGTGGATGACGTTTAAAACAAAGAATTATATTCTTAGAATACCTTATTCAAGAATATTTCATTATCGTTGGGACAGCGGCATTTCATTATTCTAAGGGGAATTAGAAATATTTGTTTCAACAGTATTCAAAATCAGGGCTTTGATAATAATAAAATAATTATAATAAGAATTGTGTACAAATTTATAAAAGTTCAAAAAATTAGAAGAGTTAACATTGGAATGCATAGGTAAATTATATTTAAGAAATGTTGGTAATTGCAATTGTATGATGATACACGCCACTGACAAATTTTATTTTCCTCGTTCGATTTATTAGTAGAAAGTGAAGCAATTCGACATTGACACAGAACCGGTTTGTAGATTTACGAAATCGTAAAGCTTTGTAAAGTGTGATGTAATGTACCTGCTTACAAATGCTACAAACGCAAAGAATAACAATGTACTACTTTTGTGAAGCTATTTTAAAGAGGTTCAATGTTTCTAAAGCATGATCTACATATCTCAGGTAACTTACCTCATATCCTATCGCGTCATACTTCACATATTCCTTAAATATTCTAACCCTCCTCCTCTTGTTTTTACAGCGTACACACTAAACACTAACAATGATAAATGATAAATCAGAGAACAAGTGGTCAAACGTTACAAATACATCTATTCAAGAACCAAGAGGAAAAGGAGGACAGATATCCCTGGTTCCGTCTACGCCAATGTAGACTGATTTGCCCACACATTAAACTTCCATACGCGATATCGTAATATTTACCTTCTATCACGAACGCAGATGGAAGGGGAAGCTTCCTCGTCGAATTGAATTGTACAGCGTACCAGTTAAGCAGTTACAAACCGACCGTCGTGCCAGTACGCTCTTTGCGGTTTTCCAAGTGTCTTATCGTTGAAGTTCCTCGTGTGTTTTTATTGTCTCGACGACCACAAAACGTCGACTGCACGCGTTCAATCGTAATTCTTCTTTTCTTCACAACTCTATCGTTGCAACGATAATTTTGCACTTCGTGTTCGACCTTTATCATCGTTTTTCTGTAACGTTTTTACTGTAGCGCCGTTAATAGTTTCCTGTAGCATTCTGTAACGTCATGTATGCTGTTCAAAGTTTATCTCGGAGATTTTTGTAGCATTATGGGGACCATTTTGAGATGCAAAATGAGTAATATAGAGATTGAGAGGGAGATGAATAATGTAACATTTTTTATTCATTTGAAATTTGGGAAAATTGTTTATGTACAGAGTGAATATCAGCTTGGTTGAGTAGTATATTAGGGATCTAGAGGTTTTGGGATGTAAGGAAATGGAGATATTAGGGATTTGTGTAAATAGAAATCTGGAGAGATAAGGATGTGAGTAAATAGAGATCTGGACTAATAGGGATCTGAGCAAGTAGAAATCTAGGCTAATAAGGATACGGACAAGTAGAGATCTGAGCAAGTAAGGATCTGGAGATGTAGAGATCTGTGTAAATTGAAATCCAGAAATATAGGGATGTGAATAGAGATCTAGGCACATAGGGGTCTGGATGAATAGAGATTTGACCTAATAGGGTTTTGGACAAGTAGTGATCTAGGCTAATAGGGATTTGAGCTAATAGAGACTTGAAGATATAGAGATATTGGAATCTAGGAATCTACTGATATAGCTATCTGTGTATGTCAAAATCTAAAAATATACATTCCCACATAACGCACTCACTATCATAATCAGTTATACTTCAAATACTTATTCCAAAATACATGCAAATATTTTATCTAATCGGTTCAGTCGTTCGCTCGTTCATTTAAAGACCAGTATCTTCAGATTTCACATTTCAAGACCACTATCTCTTCCTATGACACCCACTCGGTTTCATCTAATTAGAGCATCGGTTACGGTCGCTGGAGCATTTAAACTGTCTTCCACGTTCTTTTTTGCGAAGCACCCTGTACAACAGGAGGAAGTGGCAGGTAAAACGTGAAACAGAGCAAAACGAGCAGACTGAAGAACCACGTGCACACGTGGACGCAGACGTTACGATGACTCACAAATGCTAAGTGGTCTCGAAAAGCCGCTGCGATTTCTTTTGCGTTTCGGCCGCGTGCCAACAGCCAATTCCCGACACGTTTCAACGCACAGTGGCTCTTTGATTTCGCTCTGAATTATCGTTCCCACGAAACATCAGAACGATTTTCCGTGAGGTGAAACATTCAGTGGACCTTGTCACGCAATCTACCAAGAATTGAAACCTTGGCTGGTTCTTGACGATCGATTAGACTCTTGGTTGCAAATCGTTCGACAGTGACATTTCGATCGTAAACAAATAATCTGCTCAGTGGTCATCTTGTGGTTTGTGACGTTTCCCTTCAAATTTGTGAACTTCGTCAGCCGATCTTTCGCTGCATCTCTTCTTTTTAATTTTAAAATAGAAACAGTCCTAAGAAGAAAACGATATATGTTTTCTATTAAAAAATCTATTCAATGAAAAGTTGCATGATGTTGCACAATTGCTACATGCTAAGGCACAACAGAAGTTATAATTGTGGAAAATAAATGTTTTCAGTAATTTTGTTGATTATGAAACTTACTGTCTTGAATAGGTACAAGAATGTTACGATGTGTGTAATAGAATAAAAGTCAAAGTTCGAAAAGATTGTGATATATTCTTTATTGAAGTCGGAGACTTGTTGATGGCTTTATAAATACTCTCGAAGGCAGCCGGTGATAAACGTTACTTGCAGGATTTCGTGAAACACAAAAGATACAGAAGCCGTGAGAAAAACGGACAAAACATACAGAAGCTGTACAAAGATCCAAAGAAAGGAGAGGTTCTGCAAGAGTAATAAATATAGAGGAAAAACGTGAGAGACTTTTCTGCAAATTTTTTACGTTATAACACTATTGAAAACATAAATATTATTTTCCATGTTTTGATTAATGTGCAAGGATTTACTGCTATTGGAAAGCACATTGTGAACACGTTGTTGGAATCTCACCAAGAGGATTGGAAACATTCTTCATGTTATAGTGCTGCAGAAAAACTCGTTTCATAAGCATATTAAATAAACATTATTGACAAAGAATTTACTGGAAGAATTTATTGGACAAAATTTTGTTAATTTTCTACAATGAAAATTTATAATCACTTTTGGATGTTTTATACTACTTTTTGAATGTTCTGTATGTGCTACGTATACAATTTTATTTTAATTCATTTTGTTTTGTTTTTAAATCTATTATTTTCCTTTTCAGATAAATATTTTATTTCGCCAGTAGTTACTGATTAATGGATCTGTTAGCTACTAAGTTTAAAAAATTGATGTGCCAACTATTTGTGCAATTTTGATGATCCAGTATTTTTGTATCAAAACTTTATCACAGGAATATTTATCAATGATAATATAAGGACAGAAGAGAAGAAAATGTATCAATACATTTATCAGAAAAGTTGATTACTAAAAGAAGATTATAAGAAAAAGATTAAAATAATAGTAAGACTATTATTTAACAGTAGAAATTGTAATAGAAATTCATCCAATTGAATGCATTAAAATTCAACCAGATTTGCTTCAAAATTTTGTGCACGTTTTCCGAAGAAATCGACGATGAACTGTGCCCCAACAATAACAACAGATGCAAAGGAATCCACGAAGTTGCAAAAAGGCGTACCAATTAGTTACGAGCAGATGGTAGCGTGCAAGTACCGGAAGAGAACACTTAACAGTTACGTAAGGAGGTCGTGGATGTAAACGACGGCCGTACACGATCCTGGAATTTGAGAACTTATTCTACTTACGTTATTCTTTTATTTTGCATTTGCACCATGAAAAAAAGCGAATCTGAACCGATCAGACCACAGAGACACCAAAAGCACTCTGCTGCGTCTACCAAGAACCATAACGAACCGATAAAGAATATAGATAACGATGCACCAACAGAAATAAACATTAAAACATCAGATGAAGAGTGTCTGATGATTCGAAGCACCAGTAGCGTCGTTTCAGAAGAGACCTCAACAGATTCAGACACTCACTCATCGAAATCATCGAAGTCGACCAAAACGTCCGATGAAAATCATGAGAATAAGTGGAAGAGGTTCTGGGATCAGAATCGAGACCGGTTTAAACACAAAACGGAGGAAGATATTCCAAAGTATCGATCGTTCGATGAGATAACAGCAGAGGTAGACGCCATTTTTCGTAAAGCTATTAAAAGCATGCGACCAGATCGATCGGAGGATCGTAGACCTTCGAATATCGACCTCGAAGAACCTCCTGTAGACAAGAATAATTACACAGAAGAAATTCAGTGTTCTCGAAAAGCCAGATCGTCTGCTAAATTCAAAGAGCACAAGCTTCGCGAGTTTTTATCGAATGATTCAGCGGGAATCGAGAAAAAACCCGAAGAAGAGACAGACACTCTTAAAACCGTTGATGAAGAGAAGGACAAAGATAATTCAAGTCGTTTAAATGTTTCTGAGAGCAACTTCTTCGTGGATCTTACAGACGAGGAGAAGAGTAAACTAGGAAAGGAGAGACTTGAGGAGATCCGAGGAGACCCATCGTCAAGAAGATGGAGCTCGCTGGAGAACCTGCGCGCAAAGATGGACAACGTTCGTGAGAAATCTTTCAGGACAAGGATAGAAAGTTTGTCCATCGAGAAACCGGTTAAAGTCAAAGAAAAAAGAACGATGGATTCGCTGAGATCGTCACTGGAGAGGAAAATGGGTTCCGTGGAGAGGATCCTCGAGGATCACATGGAGAAGATCATTGAAGGCAATCTGGAGAATCGTTTGTGGCTGCTGCCTATCGAAAACTGGATCGTTGAACGTTGCAAGCACTCTGGAATTCATGGTGTACATCAGGATACGTCTGATGTTAACTCGAAGCTCGAAGAAAGAAAATTAAAGAGGGGAGAAGAGAATTTCGAATTGAAATACGTTGCATCGGAGCGCGAAGACGAAGAACCGAGGGTAGAGAGCAGATTGGAACAGACGAAGAAATGCGAGACTAAATTGAAGAAATCCGAGTCGAAAAATGAGGAAGATGGTAGCGCCAAGATGGAGATTGCTTTGGAGAAGGATGTGAAACATCATGACCTGTTCGACAAGTTTAAGGATAACGTTAAGGAGAAAATGGAGGATATTCATAGGGTACAGTTTGTGTGTTTCAAATAAAAATTGAGAAGTCATAGTCTATTATATATGTATAATCTGTTGTATGAGACAGCGTTTTAATATCGATTTTTATTCAAAAATTGTGAGAGTGAATTGTACATGTTATTTGGGACGGTTGAGAATTACTGTCATTGTTGTGGACTAGTTGTATCCCGTTTCATGGGTCGTAATTTTTCTATTGCAGTACTTCCAACGGACCAATCGATTGGCGGACGTAAATAGACGCTTGAAGTCACAAATATGGAGCTCCGTGGTGACAATTGTTCTCGTCGAAGCGAAAAACCTGTTACCAATGGATATAGATGGACTCTCGGATCCCTATGTCAAATTTCGGTACGAAAATCTACTCCTACATAACTTTTGCTATTCATAAAAATCGCGAAGAACAATTCTTAACAATTTGACTCAACAATTAGAAGATGCAAGTAATAAAAAGTGTTTGAATTACCACCTATCAGATAAAATTGAATTTCATCCAGAATCCTTTCAAATAATCTGCCACTGAAACTTGATCGATTTAATTTTCAGGCTGGGTACAGAGAAATACAAGTCGAAAGTGGTGCACAAAACTCTGAATCCAGTTTGGCTGGAGCAATTCGATCTTCATTTATACGAGGATCCCTATTTAGGCCAGGAGTTGGAGGTAACGGTGTGGGATCGTGATAAAAGCCATCAGGACGACTTAATGGGGAGGACGGTGATCGATTTGGCGACCCTCGAACGGGAAACTACTCATCGCCTTTGGCGAGACCTCGAGGATGGTTCTGGGAACATTTTTCTCCTGTTAACCATTAGTGGTACCACTGCTAGCGAGACTATTAGCGACCTAGCTGCTCATGAGGAAACGCCGCGCGAAAGAGAACAATTGTATCACAGATATTCGATTATGAACACGTTGCAGAGGCTAAGGGATGTTGGTCATCTAACAGTTAAGGTGTCTGTTGTTTTTAAGTCTTTATATTGCATTATATTTAACCACAGACTGCATAAATCATTTTAAATTTCATGCTTAACAGTGCTGCACTTAATATCGTTATACTTAACTTGGAAGCCTGAAAGATTGTCAGACAAGATAACGTTATGTATAATAGTATTAAGTGAAGCATTGTTAAGTGTTACAAACCACATCATAAAAGCCACGTGATAAAAATTCTGATTTTGTACTAAGATTTCAGTCTTAATGTCTCAAATCAATATTTTCATCAAAGTTTCTGAAATAATGATTTTTGAAACAGGTATTCAGAGCTCAGGGTCTGGCCGCGGCAGACCTTGGAGGAAAAAGTGATCCTTTCTGTGTCCTGGAATTAGTGAACGCCAGATTGCAAACTCAAACGGAATACAAAACTCTTGCTCCAAATTGGCAGAAGATTTTCACGTTGTAAGTGCTCGTGAATTGTTTCAGAATACTTGGGGATTAGAACACTATCCAATAATTATTGCTTTTCAGCAACGTGAAGGATATTAATTCGGTGCTAGAGGTGACTGTGTACGACGAGGACAGGGATCATAAAGTAGAGTTTCTTGGCAAGGTTGCTATACCCCTTTTAAAGATAAGAAACGGTGAGAAACGATGGTACGCGTTGAAAGACAAAAAGTTACGAGGTCGAGCAAAGGGTAATTCCCCTCAGATACTCTTGGAGATGAACGTGGTCTGGAATGTGGTCAGAGCCTGCGTACAAACGCTCAATCCCAAAGAGAAAAAGTACATGGAGCCGGAGATAAAGTTCAAGAGACAAGTCTTTGTACGTAACGTCCTCAGGCTGAAAGCGATCATTGTTATCGTCATCGACATTGGAAAATACGTGCAGTATGTAATTTGGAATTTGAGAATTTAAAAATTTAGAAATTAAAAAATACGACAGTAAATGTAAAGATTTGGAAATTTGGGAATGGAAAAATTTGAAAGCTTGTGAATTTAGTAATTTGGGAATTCGGGAGTTTGAAGGCTTGAAAAATATAAAAACTTGGAACAGATAATTTCCCAAATTTCTATAAACTTCATACTTCCAGAGCAAAAAAGAAATAAAAAAGTTACTGCTAACAAAGTTCCAAATTTCAAGGGGGTAAATTATTTTTCAGTTCTCTTTTCTATTATGTTTTAACAGTTTTCATGATGTACATTCTTCTTAGACACCGTGTATATTCTCCATTTCAGTCAAAGGATTAAGTACGTCGTCATAAAGGTCATAATGTTCAATTCAATGATCGTGTTAATATGACCATAACTTACTTGAGATATATTGAACGTGTAAACACGTTTATGATATTTAAGGGAAAACCTATTGAATTTTATCTCGACATTGTTACATAAATTACGTCGTGTATACATTTGATCACACATTGAACACTATTTGTGACACGCTACGGACGTCAAAAGGATGATTAATAATGACTGAATTGCGTTTCTTGGAATACTGTGTTTACGATCATTACTGTAATTATACGTGAATTAATCCTATGACTGTTACTTAAAAATATGATATTCTGTACGTTTGTAAAGGTAATATACATAACTTCATAGTCCGGTAGAAATTATGTGTCAAATTTTTGCAAGATAATATGACTCTTCAGAATATAGGCTAATTAGAATTGATTTTTACTCTCGATGTTTCAATTTTGAATTTAGGAGCTGCTGGGAGTGGGAAAGCAAGATGAGAAGCATCATTGCACTGGTTATTTTTATTTTGGGCTGTTACTACTTTGAGCCTTACATGTTTCCCGGAGCAGCGTTACTAATTCTGTTAAAGTATTACCTGGTACGTAAAGGAATGAATAATTTCATTATTTAAACATTTGTTTGCATTCTAACTCCTTAGGGTACTCCCTTGGTACATTTATTCGCGTGTAAATTACTATCTTTTCTTGATCTCATCTTTGATTAATCGCACTATAAACATTATTATGTACTTTTGAGTAAGTTAGACAGTGCACATTTGTTAAAGTTGTTAATCTTGTTACTACTACTTAGTAGATAGTGTCGCCCCAGGCTAAATAGTAATTGAAGTTACAGAGGTGCGTCACTAGCATGAGTATAGACTGTACCAAGTAGAATATATCAAGTTTAGAAGATGAAATCAATGATTTATTATTAGATCCTTTTAACATATTGGTAGTTTTTAATCAACAATTTTTATACTTCATATGGGTCATTTGATAGCAATACTGTATTGCTATTTATTTCACTCTTATAAATCACCCTCTAACATAATGTTCTCCCATCTAATATTTTTATATTTATTACTTTTATTAATTATGGAGCTTGCTTATGAATAATAGAAGCTGAATACCCTCGAGCACACATACGCCTAACACTTTTATATAACAAATGCTTGACGACCTTTACCTGCATTGCTGCATGTCCACGTTCCTTGCTACCTGCCAGCTTTACGGAGACGGAAGTGGACTCAATCAATGGATTTCCGGACAGGTCTCGGTGATAACCGGAACGCCCCTATCGCATCACACCAGCTCTCATTACTATGACGAGATTGACGATGGAGCAACAACTCCCGGGGATGATGACGACGACGAAGATGATAAAGATAAAGTTAGTGTTTATTAAAGATGGATCATCGGCAACCCACGCTGTGTTCTAAATCTAATATAACTAGAAAAGGGCAAGAAATTAAATCTATTACTATCGAAAATTCAAGATTCCAAAATGCTAAATTTTCAAATCCTAAAATACTCAAAAGTTTCAAATTCCTAAAGTCCCATAATTGTTCTCGACCTCTTGTTTTTGGAAACAATCCATGTATCTATTATTAAGCATCAGAAGACGAATGGTTTCTTCCAATGAATATTAGATTTGAACACATGTCGAGACTGACGACGATGTAGTATTTTCGTCGTTTACCTCGATTATACCCTTCGACCTATTCGACTGCAAGTTGATACGGTCGTAATTGAATCGAGGTCACGGTATTAAAAATTAACCTTCGTTATACGACGTATTCAGTGTCTTATTCTGAAGCGGTATCTCAATTTCTTTTTAATACCCTGAGACTGCTTTATTATGCTGTTACATGCGAAGTATTTTATTATAGAACACAAATGCTTGACATAATTTGGTGACATAAAATAAACATAAAATACCGCTTAAGAAGTATCACTCCAAGACACAGTTCGACCAAAATGACTGCGTAAACACTTAATCAAAAGTTCATTATCGTCATGGAATATAAATGATTGAACGTTAGATATTCATATATTCATATTTAATTTGATGTAACAACCTAATAATATAACTCTTATTTAAAAGAGGTGATAGATAATATTGTGTTCTTCTTTCAGGAAGAAAAGAAGAGTTTGAAGGAAAGATTGCAAACGATTCAAGAAGTGACTCAGATGGTTCAGAATTCAATGGGTTACATAGCTAGCCTTTGCGAGAGGGTGAAGAATCTCTTCAATTTCACTGTCCCTTATCTCAGTTACCTAGCAATGATTCTAACGATTCTTGGAGCAGCGGTCCTCTACTTCGTCCCCCTTAGATACCTGATCTTGGCGTGGGGCGTCAATAAATTCTCCAGGAAGATCATTAGGCCTCACTCGGTTCCAAACAACGAGGTTCTTGATCTCATATCTAGGGTGCCCGATGACGAAGAACTTATTAATTACAGGTTCATGACATTAATTACATCCTCAAAGAAATTCCTGATGGTAGACACAACCCTAGTTTCTAATTAGACAGTCGTTTCTTTAAATATTAATTGGTAGAAATTTTGAAATATATTGTTAATGTTGAATATTTGTTTAACAGGGAATTAAAGCCTTTACCGACGGCCGATTGCGAGAAGGGAAGTACTTCAGGCAGTCCGGGTCCTTCGAATTTGACGCGAAGGGAACAAAGGAAGAGGCACAAGGCCGCGTAGCAGCATGCCCCGCGGCCAGAAGTCGCGGGTCTACGATCACCGAGCATCCTGAGGACGGTCCTGCTTCGGCGTAAAATACGCCAGCGAAAGGAAGCAACGGAGAATCAGGATGTGATCGACATAGACTGAGAAACGTTCGTTTCCACGTTCGTAGTCTTAGCTAGGGGGATGACGTATTCTAGTTTTCAATCTTTCCGATCGCGTACGAACATCTCGTGTGGTATGTCTTCGAAGTCTGACTGTTATTCGCTAGTTCGACAGATTCACGAGAGAGACGGAAATCGCCTTATGAACGAGTTCAGGAACGTTAATCGTAAGAATAGAACCGACACGAGTGTTGATGTACCAAAAATATTCGAGATTTTAAGCCAAAATGTAATATAATGATTACAGCGATCTTTAATCGTGATTCAAAAGTTACCAGCGAGATGATATTTTGAAATTCTTAATCATAATTTAGCAAGTCAAATTCAGGTAATAAGATTATCGAGTTTTTCCCAGGCATACCACGCAAAATTGTTGCTAGTTCTTCATACGGATAGATTCGGGTAAGTTGACAGAAGTACATCGAGATTAAAACGGTGTAGTTTTCATCTAGCTAGTCTTTTTTGAAACGTAAACATATGGTAGAACAAATTTCGTAGTCTTCTCGAACAGTTCAGTTGATTGTGAATCTATGCGTGATTGTCCAGCAACAGGAAATTCAACATTGCGTATCAAGTATTTCCTCCAGCAGCCTTATATTCGATCACACAAATAGAATAATCTTCTTGGAAAGTAGAGAACGTTATAAATAGATCGCGGATGTTTATCTATAACTTTCATGAATGTTAGTCTAATATTTTCTTCAATGCATTCACTGCCACGTCATCCTCATCGTTAACACTAGACATTAGAGGATGCGAAATATTAAAGTAATATATCTTATTTTTTGCAAATTATGTTAATTGTTTAACATTTTAATAGTCTTATGTTTTGTGGGATTTACAACTCCCACAATTTTTCGTTTGCCTTTGTATCTAATAGCAAATTATTGATACAATTGAGCATATAGAAAGAGATCCTACTATGCGAGTGTTCGAAAATTTGAAAATGTCTAAATTTCTCTCTTATGGAGTGAATAAGTAATACGTATTTAATAATATAAATAAGAATTATTAAAATGTTAATGTATAAACATTCATGATCTATTCATAAAACTATACAAAATGCGTTCAGTAAAGAAAGAAGTAAACGTCAGATAAATGGGGGAAACTATATTTGACTTTCTTTGTTGTTGGATGATTGAAGTCAGAAGAATGCCGTGAATCGATAAGCGTTATTGAAAGTATCCCGTTCGAACGGGAAGACCGTGTTACAAGCGTATGAAAGCGAGCGAGAAAAATGCGTTATAGATTAGCAAAGCATTAGCCAACAATATCGACGGAGAAGAGATACCATAGATATTCAAAGAAAGGCGAGAACGATTCTCGCCTTTCCGGTTATCCTCGTCGATCCGTTTTCGTCCATCGGTGTCGTAGATTTAGCTGCTACAAAAGATCGTTATCATTGAACGAGAGATATTAAAATTTAACGTTAAAAAAAGAATTTAACAGAAAAAGACAAGTATAGTTGTTCCGTCGACGACGTCACTTGACGAGCTGTTTTTTCCTTTCAAGAATGACGGATAAACTCGCTGCAATGCACTCGTACTTGATCCTTATTATCGGCGAATTGAAAAAGATAATTTTATCAGCGTCTACTGTCTCTAACGTTTCGAAGTAGTTTTTATTCGACTTTCTGCTATCTCGTGCTGTAATCTTGTGATTGACGAAAGTGTTTTACCGGAATGTTGATCATTGAATGGTGAACGTTATTCGTCGTTCTTGAAATAAAAGATATTAAATCTTATTGTTGAGGTATCTCGATACCTCGACGTTATTCTCTTTAATAGTATTTAATATTATCGATTTATTCGTTCCAACGCACACTTTCGCGCGTTAGTCCGCCTCCTCGAGCATGAATATACATTTAATGAAACGAGTGTCTTTACGTTGAAGTGTATAAGAAATAGTACAATTTAGTGTTTTAACTCTTTCGTTACTGCAGCGTTAAAAGTTTTCATTTGCGAAAGGTTAGTGATGGTTGACTGTAGTAACCTTTTGATACTGAACTGTTAGTGATAGGTTACTATAGTTACCTTTATGGCACGGAGGCAGGACTGCAGTCATCTTTGATTCTTATAGTTCGAGAATAGATAACTATAGTCATTATTGGTTTGCAGTGAGTGATCAATAATGGACTATCAGCCTTAATGTATAATAATGAATGATCATAGTCATCTTCAAAATTTAACCATGCATTAAAACTAGATGACTACAACGAGTGATTGATGATAAATGACTACAGTCATCCGTAATGGGCATTTAATGGTTGATAATTGCAGTTAGCCACAGTGATGAAAGAGTTAAACGCAAGAAACATATCAAATTAAAAAAGCGAGTAACCAACGTCATATTCAAACATAGTTTATTTCCGAAATTGTACATTACGTGTACCGTTTGATCTCTTCAATGCAAATGTAAGAATCGACCAAAGAAACGGTTCGTGCCCGTAAAAACAACCGAATAAACTTGGAGAAATTTACTCGGGTAAAAGAAGTAAAAGTTTCTCCCGCGACTTGTATCACTATATTTTTATAACAATAATAGCGACGATGGTTCAAGCTTGGTCTACGATTAGATAACATACCGGGCTAGCCCCGGAACTTTCTTCGTTGTGAATATTATTACGTTGCTACGTGTTTTGTGCGACTTTTTTTCTTTCCGTAGCCATTGTGCAATCCACTGTTCCCATGAGAAGAACGTTACTTCCGTATTTTTTTCACATCATTTCCGGATTGTTATGAACCCGCGAAAGCGACATTAAACTCCGTGTTTACATCAACAGGAACTAGATCAAGGACTGTTATCAGCGTTGCCATTTAACAAAATGAAAAATGTGATGAGACCCTGGGGAAGCGTACTCGGAACACTTTCCTCTTCTTTTGTTCATTCGACGTCGTGCACTTTGTTATATTTATAATTAACGGATATATTTTATGAACATTCATAGTTGTACATTATAATTTTCGAAATTAACAAGTGTATACCAATATAATTGTTAAGGAGACAGCAGGTGATCAATATACGTATATTGTTAATATTTCATGGTTATGTTATAGGATACATTTTAGTATCTACAATATTGTATTGGCAGTATTTCAATATTACCAATAAATATTGATGACCGTATGAATGTATTAACAATGTATATTGATTGTTTGCGTCTTTAGAACACGTGTTGTACTATGGATATTTATGTAAATCAATATTTTTATAAAATATTTTTACTTCGAATTGAATTGATAAATTAGAGGAACAAAAGGAAGATAAATTAGTGTCTGCCAGTACGTTTCGATGGGTTTCAAAGATAGAGAAATAGATTATTCGATAAGTCCGATATGAAATAAATGTTAACGATTGATGTAGAATGACGTGCTCGAGGAGGGGCGTAACATGCGAAATTCAATGAATTATTCTTAATCGCGATTTTACGGATCGTATCAGCCGAAAAAGCCGAAAATAAGAGGGAGGGGTATCACCGATCCATTTTTTCGCTTTTTTAATATGAAACGCCACTTTTTCGAATCTATCGTCATCGATCTTTCTCATCCGTGTATTTACCATCGTCATCGTGTTGAAAATACATACATCATTGATTGAGATGCATTTGTATAAATATTCGACTCTGTGAAATTTGCGTATACGATGTTCGTCATTTTTCTTGTGAACGTTGCATTATAACGCGTGGCAATATTTTGTCAAGTAGTACGAGACGTAATATCGGCGCTAATATTAATGCGATATAACGTGGTACCAAAAGTGTTTCGCACGAATTTACGATTCGGAGAGTCGAATATGTTCACGTTATTCTTTATCACCGATTGCGGGCCTAACTCATGAGGCAAAACATTCATACACTCACATGCATATACACGAAACCAATTCAACACTTGTACGCGAACGAAAGAAACGAAAGATTGAGATGGAAGAGAAAAAAGAGAAAGCTTGGCGATTCTTTTGTCATCTAGTCAACGAACTTTTTTTTTCTTTTTAACGAGAGAGAAACTTGTGATATTACGGATCGATTTCTTTGGTTTTAGGCATATGTATGTCGAGCGTGTGATTTCAAGTTTGACAATTCTTTTCTTTCTTTGCGAACGAAAGACAATCAGGAATACGAGTCAATGGTTTTGTTTAGTTTGACAATTTTGAATCAGAAACAAGGTGAGCCTTTCTCTTGTTACAGTCATTCCTTCAGACATTCCTTTCGGTGAAATTGTACGGGTACACGAATTTATTGATTTGAAGGATTGGAATTTATGAATGGATGTTTCAGTAGCGTTTCTATGAACACGTTAATTGTCACAATGATACATCTGTAACAGGACAGATTCCTTTTGTACTTTACTATTATATATTGTATATTATAACAATATACCGTATACTATTTATAATATGTTGTGTACATATAAATACTATTCACGTACGTTTTCTTTTCTGTTACTAACTATTCGTTTACACGAAATAATCCTAGTACAATAATCATTGAACTGCTTAATTGAATTAATTTGTGGCAGTCAACGTGTTGAAAGTCCTCCGTTATACTAACATGTTACAATTAATTCACAATTGAACACTTGTACAATTTTATCTCATGCATTTAACTGCATTCATTTGCATCGATGAGTCGGTTGCTTGTCTTCAAACTACTTTTTATTTAGAATTGAGATTAGTTTTAAACGAGTTAAGTGTTTGAAACAAGTTTTGAACAAGAGCAACCGACTCTTCCTATCAAGCTGTTAACATTTCATCGTATCGTTTTTCTACTCTTCCAGTTTTATACTTCCAAAAGAGCGTAAGGTGTCTTCGGTCTTCAAGATTACTTTCCCGATTCAGCAGCGAAATCCTAGCCATCTTTTGAAGCTTTTTCAACTACTTTTCCTCGGGAATACGCTAGCTTCAGGACAAGGGCACACACATAAAGCACACACGAACAAATTCATACATTATTCCATGAAACAGGTTCACTTTCGAGTTTGCATGATCCAATTTTCTTCGTGTTGTACTTGTCTTCATTAAAGTGTGTTTTAGCTGTTAAGAGCGTGAAAAGGATGGAAGAAGAGAGAGAAAGAGAGAGATGATGGGCCAGGAGGAATTTCGATTTCCACGAAATCACAAGGATTCATATGTGTATATATATATTTTTCCCAAGATCGTGTCGCTCGTCTGCATCAGTGTTCTAATCTACGTAGACAAAAGACTTCTTTAATTCTCGTTGCAAGTTAAACATACATAAATCTTTCTTTAAATTTCCAAATTTAATTTTACACATTTGTTAATTTAAGTATCAAGTTTTGTTGAACCGTTTATAGATATAAATTAAAGACAATATTCGTGAAATGATGGATGAACACTGATCCACTTCGAGCACGTTTGCACGATCGCGAACGCTCCGCACACGTCTGTTTACTTCCTAATCGATAGGAGAAACGAGCATTAAACTTAAGACTTAGATAGAAAAAGAGAAGAACAAATTGTGATTCGATTTGGCGGAACTTCGAGGTCAACTGCGATTCTCGGACGAAGAAGAAAAAGGGAGAGATCGCGTGTGAAGCATGGAGACACGCGCCAAGTTCCAATTACATATACAGAATGTCCTACAAAATTATTTCAGCTAAAAGATCATTGTTATACATTACAAAAATAAATTAACAGATATACAAATAGATTGTTTATTGTTGCTCCATTTTTTTTTTTTTTTTATTTATTTTGATATACAGAAGCATAATGCTTCTTCTTGTACTTTGTATTGAAGGACATTCTTTATATCAACGATCTTAAGCGTAAGAAACAGGAAACGAATGTACGATTTCACGAATTAGAATGGTTGTTTGGATCGAATTCAGGGACTTGGCCGTGGTTCTCGAGAAAATGTACTTACGACAAGGGGTAACATAAGTCGTTATTATTATTCATAATATTTAAAGAGGAATGAAATTAAAAATAAAGAAAGCTTTTAATATCCGACACGCTTTCAATTCATTATCCTACAAGAATTTTTAATTTAATGTTGTTTTTTTCTTTTTTTAGAGGGAGAGAGAATGCATGAGAGTGTTTTATGTAAATTTCAGTCTGAAGAATACTTTTTGGAAGAGTAGCAATCTTTCTTTATTTAATTATTATCATATTCTTTAATGATTTCTTTTACATTCCTTTATTTATTGTTTCCATTTCTTTTACAGGTGTTATAAAAGTACAATGAATGATTGAATCCTTAACGGATTGATTGCTTTGGTGGAATTTAATTTTAACAAAATGATCACAGAACAAGATGGACACTAAATTTTACTAATGTAAAACTACGACACACAAATATTTTAAGTACATATTCAAATCTTTCTAAAATAATGAAAGTTTCTGCGAATGTAGAACCTACTGCATTCTAATACCATACCTTTGCTATGACCTTGCCACGTGCTAAGAATTCCACTCTGGCAGTCAAAGCGTTAGTTTGCAATATTGTATACTTCCCAACTATAAGTGTCGACTTCAATATAGTCCTATAATTATTGAAATCTGTTCACTCGTCGATGGACCTAATCCACAACGCCATCTGTCTTCAATATGTAAGAAAATTTGACAAGTATTTGAAAAGAAAGAGAATTGTACAAGGAACACCATGCAGAGATTGAGGAATGCTATTTGGAACGGTGAAAGTGAAACCGAACACGAAGCAGAATTTAAAACCCACGGGACGCTGATTCATATTTATACTCTTTCCTTCATTTTTTTAATACTTTTAACACGCTATGACGCACACGCGGCGTGCCCGATATAGCGCAATTTCCTTTGTGGCAAGGAAAATCGACAGGATTTGACCTCATTTGTCTGTCTTTCGTCAATGCCAGGGAAAAGAAAACGGAAAAAGTTATTGTGACGAACGAAGGACTTCGTTTCAGTTCGCAGGAAACGGAGAAATCAAAATGATATGTAATAAATGATCCTTGATAGATTTCTTTACGCAATCATTGATGATCATGAATCGGTAACAATTTACTTTCACGTAATGGCGCCGTTCTTCTATTCTATTTCTTCAACTTCATTTCAGCTACATTTCAATCGTATTACATTGAATATTACAGAATAGTAATAGAGTTATCGTTGGCGTTATAAAACTTGGGAAGTTTAAATAAAAAAATTCAAATATTGTTATAAAAAATATGGACCCATCAGTGGGGTGTTTAATTTGGAATATGCTGAAAAGAAAATCTAATTAGTTATATAATAAGGAAGAATGTTTCACAAATGCATTGTTTAAACAAGGTAGGAACAAAAATAATTAAAGGAACTTATGTAGCTGATTATATTGACACTTATTTTGTTAAAATTAATTGTCTTTATTTGTTTTTAAGCCACGAATGTCGAGTCTGATGTAAATAAACATTAATAGAATGATTTGGCAGTAGGTCATGGCTTAGCATTTATGGTGCCAAAGAACTCGAATGACCTATCAAACCTGTTTCTTCGCGTCACGAGGATTCTTCATTCACCAGGAAGATGATTCGACTCACCTGAATGTCCTAGACCTTGCGCGAGGGTGAAAGTCGAGGTCGAGATCTACTCTCAGATTTGGATATCGCTTCACAAACATCGATCCAGCTATCTTCATTCTAATTATCCTATTGAAACATGCGTTATATTTCTTCATATAACTTAGAAAAGATACTAAATTGCCTAATTTGTTTGCAAATAGTTACAGTGATAAATTACTAAACTTGAATGGATATCTAACTTATCTACAAATGATATAAATAGATGTATTAAAATAACTAGAGATATAGGGATCTAGGTATCTAGATGTTTAGGTGCTTAGGTATTTTAGAATTTAGGTATCAAGACCATCTAGAGATGTAGAAACTCAGGGATCTAGGGATTTAGAAATGAACGTTTCACATCTACAGTATAAATATAGCTACAAAACTATTCAAAGTTATTGCAACTTGTGCAATCTATCCAAAACATTCCTTTTATTTGTTTAAATATATTTCATAGACTGCTTATCCACTATGCATACGAACACACCACAAACAAGGCAAAAAAACAGAAAAAGATCTCTGTTATAAGAATAACTGGTATTTTCACAAAATTACGTAATTTCTCTTTCACTGAATATTTCATTTCATAGCGTATTCCGTTCAATTTACCGGGGCACATGCATATTTCATTTTTCTCATTTTTTTTTCGTAGCGACGACGTTTCGAGCCAGGACTAGTTCGAGCATCGAAAGGAACTTTCACGACAGGAAGAAATATTTTGCGTCGCATTTCGGAGAACCTGAATGGCTAATTTTTATTTCCGGCCGTTGTGGCCCTGTTAGCCAGAAATTTTCATATAATCACACCGATGGAAAGTTACGGGAGCAGGCTCGCGTTGACCGCAGCCGGTCGATCCAGTTTTCATGATTCCACGGATCCGGATTCAGCAGGACGTGTCGCGACAAATCGGGCACCATTCCTTTCCGTCGATGCCACCTGACCTCATAATCGTGATTTTCTAATTTGTTCGCTCTCCCGCGAGCAATCCGTCCTGCCTGATCGCATTCTTTCCTTGGATCTCTTTAATTAATTACTTCGAGTCACGGTATTCGTTGAAACACGTAGCAGTATTTCTACTTTAATCAAGAATTTCAACCTAGCAATATTGTTGATGAGCGTTCAAGATAATCACATCCTTGCTTCACTATGATAGATACCAAAAACAGTAATTGTCTGTATGTAGCAATTCTTGTTACAATTATTAGGTATATTCTTTGCGACTATAAGCAATTGCTATCTTATATGTTACAGTAGAGTAGTTGTCATTAGTGTAGCTGTTTGTGACTACAAATAATACTCATACCTGAATGAGGACATGCACTGCTGTAGCAGCTGCTACTATCAGCAATTGCAGTTATAATCTTCAGTAATATTTTTTATTACTATAAGCAGTTTCCATATTGCTAATTAAACGGGTGAATAGATAGTAGCCGAACATTTATCAGACATTGTAAGGATATTACTGATGCATACAAGCAATTACCACGTTGCTGATTATAGTAGTCTATCTGTAAGTCTATGATTCTCAACTCTCTGTAACATGTTTGAAACAGTATTACAATTTAGTGTACATAATATTCTTATTTTCTCTAAATTTGCACTTTAATATCTTCAGCATTTGATTAACAGTATTTTAATTTACAGATAGCGCTGCACTTTCTAAGACACCTAATTATCTCATTAGTGGTGAAATTATTCAAGTCGAATACAACTATACCACATCATTCCTGCATCTATAAGAAGATTCCAGTTCGTCTCTTTGAATCCAGTTGCAAAATCACAGCAATCACTTTGCAAAGATTAAGAAACGGAATCTCTCAGAAGACTCTCTCGAACTCTGAAATCAGGAATAATTGAAGATATTTTATCGCGAGTCTCTCGATCACAGCATCAGATTTCACTTTCCGTCTATGCGGTAAATCGACCTGTCTTCATTTACAATCAACGAAGACCTATCATTAGTAGAGTCGATTGTGTTGTTTTTCCAATTTCCGTTCGAATTTACGTGTGTTGAGATAGGTACAATAAAAAGAGACCCCGTCGAGTATAGTGGGTAGGGTCCAGCGTAAAGCCGTAACACGAACGTGAAAGTAAGATTCCACTGCACGAGCCTGTATTTACCTTTGCGAGCTCTTCGTACGTACACACTGGAGAACCCGTTTCGGGATTTTACACGTTCCAGCGGGCAAACAGGCGTGGACCGTCCCACGGAACCGATTAGAAAACTTTCTCCATTGGCCGTGACCTCGATACCAGCCACGTTTCGGCGATGACGTGCTGCAAAGGCTCGATAAGGTGAATTAACGGCGCCATTAGTGGGGCTTCTCGCCACAATCATCCTGGAGGATCATTGGCGTAGCCAGAATTTTTGTCCAGGGTCGGATACATGCTATGATTTTTCTGACATTTGCTTGGCTAATAAGTTACGTCGTTTTTTGTCAGTAAATGACATTTATTCAATTTATATATCAACAATTGCATTTCCTGCAACAAATCCTTGCTCTTAAAGTATACATTTAAGGCTATCTTATTAAGAACATGTTATTGTATCATTTAATACAGATAAGAACATTGTATAGTATGGTGAGGTTCCGCTAAATAATTACAAGTCTCAGTTTGCGTTTGGCGTTGAAAATATTCTTATGAATAATGATTCATGTTCTAGAAGCGCAACCATAGATGTAGATCGTCAGTGATGATTATATGAAGATCTTGATCAGTAATAATTCTTATACGTTGAAAAAACTATTAATATGTTATGCAATATGATTTCAATTATGTAACATTTGTAGTTGAATTGCATTTTGAAAAACGACAAAACATTTTGGCCAATTCAGTAGTATCATCATCCTACTTGAGGCATAATTAAAGTGACTTTTGAAAATTGGAAATTTGTAAATTTGAGCATGACCAGTTTTTCTATACTTTAGGAATCCAATTCCACCCAGGTTTCTACCTACCTACGCCAATGTGGAGAACGCGAAGATGTGCTATAGGAAATGTGGAAGAAAGTTTGCAGTGGCTTTTATTCGGATTCGTTTGTACGTCCCTGAACAGACTGTAATTTCCATTGAAGAATGTTTCCTTCCCGTTCTTTTAACATAACAATACTATAGAATTTGAATTACAATAGAGTCAATAATAATGCCATTGATTAAATTTTCAATTTGCAGGAATCAAGTTTAATTCTAAAGAATGAAATTTCTGAAGAATCGAAATAAACATTGTTGTAGATCCGATGATTGTAGATCAACACGTTTACGAATCCAACGCGGTACAATCAAGCATCATTCAATACGATGGAACGTGAGCGACGTACGAACGTGGGTTCACGAGTATTAGGCTGTTTGGAGAGGATTGAATAATGTTTTGAATGCAGTGTAATCGCCTCGTGACTAGAATCTTAACGCAGAGCTTGTGCCAAAGAAACTTTATTTCGAATGGAAGACACTTGAGATACAATTTAATTAAATTATTCGAAGGTATACCTCATTGTTCTTCATTATTCAGACAACTTGGACCTTCAATTTTAATCATTTCAACCTATGGTCACTATCATGTTGGCTAGTCAGATATCCAGATATTGTTACTCTGATCCTTAACATTATAGATTTTCTAGCATTTAACACTTTTGATAAATTAATCTTAAACATTTTAGGTCATCTGACATCAAGTACTTTGTATACTATGGCCTCAAACACTGTGAATGCTCTTGTTCTCAAGATTCTGCATCGTCCATCATCAAACACTCTGGATATTCTAACCTCAAACATTGTAGATACTTTGAATTTCAACATTCTAGATCATCGGACATCAAACGGTCTAAATATACCGACCTTAAACGTTGTGCACCTTCTAACATTAAACACTCTTGATCTCCTACTCTGACATTCTGGATCTTCTGAAATCAAACACTTTGAATACACGTGAATTATTTGCGAATTGTATTTAAGACAAATCTTTATTTGTCACTGTACTTGAAATGTCTGAAGCACAATGACCCAAATGGCACGAATACTCGAGCACCTGATCAATCGGTCACGTAACGCGTTTGTGATGCAAGCCGAATTAAAATTCCAAGTGGGAGGTTTCATGTAACGAAAGCGATCCACTTTTCATACAAATTTGCGTTCCACCAGTTGGCCAGCCAGTGAACTTTTAGTGAAAAAGGGCGTAGTGACTAGATCGATTGCATACGGTTGTGGAGAGCTGAGATATAGCATTGTTATACAGTTGACCTTTATCGTGTGGCCCTCCCCTTGTTCTTTTTCCCGAGCCGAGTTTCCCACGGGACCTTAGATCTTGCTCTCTGAACTGTCTTCCATGTGTGCGAGCAATTTTCATTTAATCTATATGCATACATATATATAGCCCGTGGCTGACGACGATAAGTTAAACGCGTCAATAAAATGTTACACGGTTTTATGGCTTTTGCGGTGAACGCGATCATGCTAAGGATCTCTCGTAGATAATTAAATGTAAGCAACATTATGAATATGTTACACTCTTTACGCGATCCAGATGAAGATTCTGCTTACTTTCCATCACGCGCCGGGGCGTTCTTGCGTGTGCGAAATCAGCGCTGTAATTGTATAAGAAACATTGGATGAAAGTTTATGTTCCAAGACTTTTGTGTGTCGAACTGGAGAAAAATATCATGAAAGTGGATCGTAGTTTTTACCACGCGGAACAGATTTAATTCGTTCTGATACTCTACTTTATGTCTCATCACAGCATACCTGTGTCTGGAACCATTTAAGTATCTAAATGATCTGAGTATTCTGAGATATCTGAGTGTCTGTGTATCCAGGTATCCAAATGTTGAAGTATTCGAATAACTGAATACTTGAGTATGTGAATAGTTCTGAGTACTTGAAGTACTTAAGCAAGTGTGTGAGTATGTAAAATCTTTGTATCATCAAAAATTTTAAAGTAGACCCTAAACATAAGAGTATACTATATGTGTACTTATTAATAGTCAGTAGATACCATTTAGTATTTGTGAAATGATTGAACTAAATTGTTCTTAATGAGATACATACTGAAGTCACAAAATTTCATTTCTAGATGATGCTTTTTTGTGGGATTTTCATGAGCTGAAGCGGTCAAATAGCTTGCCATCTGCTCGTTAAACCGCTTATTGGTCATACTCGAAGGATTACGGCGCTGCAAAGGATGCTCATCGAGCTCGAGGAAGATTTACCCTGACCCACTTCCGGTCAAGTTCATTGCTCATCCATGGCACGCTGGCCTTACCTTGCACGACTGCCATTCTTCGCCTCTTCCTGATTCTTTCTCTTGCTCTCTATTCACCTACCGGCTCATCTTGCGAATCTTGACGCCTCCGCTTTGACTAAACAGTCGAGCAAGAATAGCATCGATCATCGTTCCCCCGGTAAATTATGCTCGGAGAGTGAATATCTCGGAGAATCGAATTGCGAAATGTATCACGGTGTGAAGACAGCCTCGGATAGTAATTGAGAAGTATCAGATTTAGAAAGTATGTATCTTTCACCGTGACTCATCGTGCTCATTCGGCTTCATTCTTAAAGAGCAAATTTATCAATTGTTAAGTACCAGTTTGATTCTGTTATGTGAATCGTGAACTCAACTTAGGAATCAATCAAAAAGATTTTATTTGCAGAGAGATTGATGTTTGGAGTATGGTAATTAATCTTCAGATAAGAATAATGTAATTATAATGTAGCAATGTTGTAGTGCACATATTTGATGCAGTATTGATATCTAGAGCAAGACAATTAGACTGTTAATATCTAAATACTTGCTCTGTTATTGATATCCAGAACAAGGCAATTAGAATGGTAATCTTTGAATGCTTGGTAGCATGTTAATAATTATAGTTAACATTTACTGCGAGGCAATGAGAATTTCAGTTTACATGAATCAATGAAACATAATTGATACCCAAATGTTCGGAGCATAAATTTCACCGAAAAAGGACACTATGATTTAAAATGCAAATATGAGGATTTATGATGCATAAACGGTAAAGTTCGTTCCTTTTCATACTAATCAGATACTCATTAAGTTCATTCATGTTGCGATCACATAAATTATCCCTAATTGTGGCGCATTTGTTTTCAATTATCCAGGAGTCCGCGAGTATTTTAATAAACGAGGATCGAATCGTGCCACGTGTCCAGAATCGAAGTCAATTTTAACGAACAGTCTACTTGCGGAAGCGTTTATTACTAGCGTCACGAACACCTGTTAAAAACTCATCGCGGGAGGTAATTAGTCTAAATTAGCAACTCTGTTCGCGTTCGTTGTAACGCGGCGGTAAATCAGACGCTTCATTTAACACGCTATCTAACTTGAATCTAAATTCATCAGATGCGAAGATAGACCTGATCTTTGTTCTTGTAATTGTCAAGGGCAATCGCTGTAATACGTTCGCAGATTAACATAATTAAGAAAACAGTAACTTAATTACACGAGACACCTTCATAGTACATTATAATTGTGTGCATTAATATTCCTGTATGCGTTCAAATTATTCTATTCATAGATAATATTCAGTGTTTGAGTTTCTTTAGCAATGTAACTAGAAGTAGAGGAATGTAGAGATATCACCCATATGTACATGAATTTTGATAACTGATCCTTGCCTATTTTAGTAAGGAAACAATTTTGTTAAATACTGACTGTATACAAATTTCAATGAATCAACAATGTACAAAGAGAACTCTGATAATTTTAGCATTCGAGTAATATTACTAAATATATTTCTAAAGAGTGTTGCCATATGACGTAAGATCGCTGCCGAAATTGCAGCACTGCTTTGCAATTATACAATTAGAAGAAGAGTACGTGCATTAATTTGCGCAGTGCCCTTTCGTCCTTGAGCCAGAAGCATTTTAGAGAAAAAAAAAAGAAGAAAAGAAGGTTGGAGTGGTCTTCTGAGAATTCTCTGCTGATGGCGTGCGCCTCCCGGCGAGAATCTTCCGTAATTTCATTGCTTCTCCCTAAAGTACTGGTAAATTGTGTTCCGTTTCTTACAGTTCCGACGGTGGCTGCCAATAAAGAAAGAAAATCGAGGTTTCATAAAGTGCATCCTGACACGAGCGGAAACGAGTAAACAGGAAGGATTGCGGCAATTCGTGAAGGACCTTTCCGTGGTATACGACAGAAGACTCATCCTGTGTTGTGCAATTTTAATCGAACCACTATGGGACAATTCAGGCTCCTCAAGGAACGAATATACGGGATGTTGAAGAAAAGGTTAAACAGATTCTAATGAAATGAACGGTGATGAAGAAACTATACTTCTGAGAAAGGAAACGAATTGTATAAAGACTTTAGTAGAAGTTATAGCGTTAGGGATACATTACATACTAAATACTGAATTATTAAATATCAAATACCAAATATTGTACTATAATATAAGGAATCGTAAATGATCAATTGTATATTAAAGACTCAAACTACGGTATTAAATAGCGAATATCAGTTACTGACACAAAATGTCAAATACTTGACACCAGATAGTAAATTTCTAAATACCGAATAGTAGATATATCTCGATCACGTAGCCCTATGCTGTTGTACAACAATTTTCTGCGTGAATACAATTTCAGACGAATCAATAGAGAATGTTTCGAACTTTGTTGAATATAAACGAGGTGTGCGCATTGATCTCGGTTATCTAGGCCTGTTGAGCTACTAGTATCTTTCCCTTTCACTGCTACCATGCAGAAAAATCCGCTAGAACTCTGCACGTATACTGCGTTCGCTTTTCGTTGTGTGCGCGTTCGTGTTGGCCGGTTTAATACGGTCACGTGTGCACGTTCATGTCACGCCGGTATAAACGAGAATGACAAAATCTTCCAGATGAAAGGAATGAATCTCGTTTCATGTTCCTTATACTGTTTCATAGTTTCGAGAAGTAAACGTATCAAGGAAAAGAAAGGCATTGTTTTAACTTTATGAATACTATACTGCGTTTATTGATCGTTCCTCGGCTTCGAATAAAACCGTGCAACTTTCTTCTTGTATATTCGATATCCGCTTTAAAGGCTGAGCTCGTAACTTTGTACGCAAAGTTTTAGCATCCTGATATTAAAATTATGATTATTACTGTTATTATGATTTTTACTACGCTTTTTATGTAGTGTTCAGTGTATTAGTTAAATGGCGAAATTGTAAACTAGATATTGAACACTGAGGGCTAAATAGTACTTGATACATTAAAAATTTGGTATTTGATATTTGGTATTTTACTATTCAGTGTTTAGTATGATGATATTAACTTCTTTAGAACATATATAGAACTATAATACATGCATAAAAAACCACCCTTAAAGCTACATTCTGATCTAGTATCTAGCGTTTAGTAGACAGCATTTAATTGGAATTTTAACGCATTGAATTGTGGGTATCAAGTTCGAAGATAAGCATAAGCATTTTTCTTTCTCACTTGGGTGCAGCGTGAACCACCTCACGAATTACAAAATGCACGAGACAATGGGGAAGACGCCGTATTATCTCGCGTAGGTCTTATTTAGCACACAAGGAGGACGAAGGGAGGTGATTTTCAACGCATCAAACATTGGCTCAAGTACGTGGGATAAGAGGAGGAGGCCCCAGTGTAATCATCAGCATGCCGTGTATCCGGGCATTCAATTCGAGGATTCTCCTCGCCCTCCTTCGTGGATCTTCTTCATTGTGCATACGTCTCCTCTTAGCGCTTTGATCTTTCGCAACGTGAACGGCCAGGACCAAGAGAATCCAATCATTAGGGGAAAAATGCGCATCCCATCAAAACGATCGGAAGTGTAATCGATTCTTAGCAGATAAAGATTGATGTTACGACAGTTAATTGTAGGGTGATAATTTTTTCCATTCAATGAAATCGCATGGAGGATATTGCGTGATAATAACAGTACAAGAGGTGCATTTAATGTTTTCATCGCTGAACACTCCCGAAGGATGAATTGTGCTTACTGCTAATTATTCCGTAATTAGAGAAGATGAAATGAAAGAGAACCTTTGTGAAGTCTAAGCACATTTAATACCAGAATAGGTATAGATTTGTTAAGATAAAGTGTGGTATCTTCAGATTTGCAAAACCTTTGTACTTTGGTTAAATATCTTAGATCTTTTTCTAATCTTGTGTGTTTCTTAGGTCACCGCCTTCTTGGAATTGTGATATAATACAGTTAAGACCGATGTCGCCAGGGAAGTCTACAGAACACATGGGTATACATGTGATTTCTTGACAGGAAGCAAAATCGTATGACACCTTTATAGAAGACAGTCGCAGTAACAGGCCTCGATGCCAAACATAATGAATATCGATGGAGAAGTTACATAACGGTATAACGTTACCAGTTAGGCTACTATTTCATTCCAGTTAACAGAATATCGTTGTTACTATTACGGCTAATTGTACAAGTATTACAGTTTAGCTCGGTGACCGACATTTAACGATTGTACTATTACCATTGTAATTGTGCAGATAGTCGTATAATCGTAGAAGAGTAGCAAAATCGATAGTTCTAATGATATGAAATTTGTGGTAGATCCAGAAAACGCTTTAGAGTGTATCGGACACATAATAGAGGAATTCCTGTTGAGTTACGTGGACGTGGATAGAGCGTAAGAAATCGAATGGCAATCAGTCGTGGTGGAACGATCGCAAAAAAGTGAATTGAACGGTGATCAAGCCTCACGCTCTATTGTCAGGAAATGCATTGGCGTCGCCGCACTGTGCTATAGAGGCTATTATCGGTTTTTCTTACTGTATCTCACGCTGTGAAGGGAAGTGGCTTTCCCTGCCCTTGTTTCGAAACTGTCATATCCCTTGCTTTATTGCCTCTTCAAGTAATAACGTTAGATTTATCGTTAACCGTCGTAAACATATACCTTGATATTAACATTTTAAATTGATATTTGCATTATTAAAATCTTTCTTCTGCCAGTAAAAGAGGATGAAAATCTTTCGTCATTATTAGGATTTGATTACCTGTTTCCTTTCATTAATCTTCAAGATTATAATAGGAGGAAGATTACTATCTTTGTGGTAATATTTTAAATAATTATGGGAATCTGTTAGCTGATAATTATCATCTTGTGTTATTTCAAATTATTATTCGCAAAAAATGTATTAATGTTACATGGTTTTACTTAGGATTTGAACATTTGGATACAGGTAATGCATCAAGATGTATTTTACAATGTTTTTGTGTATATACATTTATTTTATATGACATTGAGCAACGTGCGATTGAATGTTACACTGACTGTATGACTTGCTTCTAGGTTTATTTGAAATATCATAAGTGTTCTGATACTTGTGGACCTGAGTGCCGACCGAGTGACTGACCCACGATTCCTTTGAGAACTTGCATAACCGAGCCACGTACACTACAACCGCCTCTCACTTCGTTTGATACTGTCCGATTTTATTCGGGCTAACATGTGCCTCGTATACCGAGACCGAGGTTGAAATTCGTCCAGCAGGCTGTGACGATGCTTGCATAGTCTACCAGAAGAAATTCAATGTGCCTATAACATTACACTGATTTATTTTACTACTGAATTAGGCTTTGCTATTGTGTTATACTAATGTCTCAGCATGCTTATATGCTGATGTGATTCTATGATTTATAGTACTGTATTGTTATACTCCTAAAGCGGTAAACTGGTAGATTAGCTTTAGTATTACCCTGCTACAGTACGGATTATTCTATTACGCAGATCTGTAGTATAGATTAACACGCTATGAGTAATAGCTCTGTAGTTGTGCTCTATTGTAGTATCTTAGTAGTTCAGTAGTATTGTAATCACGATGTAGTAAATATTAATGCTATAGAATGAAAGAATATAATGTAACTTTAGTAGTATCATAAAATGGTACTAAAATACTAATGCGTTATAATGAATTAGGCACATCTCATAAAGTGTAAATCCAATTGTCTGTGCTGCAGAATAGTAGACTATGTTATAATGCTATTAGTACATTATTCATTAGTACTCTGGTCCATACAAATGAAATTGTAAAAGACAAATGAATTGTGTCAATGTTTAATAATTGCAGAAGCAGTGCAACGTATATCTACAAGGGAAAGCATTAATACGAACGCAAACACAATTCTACTGAGTACCGGGCAGGAAAATTCAGCGTTTCGAACGGTTTATTGAATTCTGAGCGTAGAAAACGTTCGTCCAACTTTTAGAGCAGAAAAGAAAACTATTAAAAGCGTTGCGACTGTAACTGGATGGTATCGAGTACCGGTAATGGAAACACTTTTACAACCGACATTTTATCAATTTCTAATTACACGTGCAAACGTTGCGAGAACGAATAACAAAGTGGAAAAACGTTGTTCAAACGTTTCCTCGATATTACCACGGTACTTTCTACTTTTTGAGTCAACTTGACCTTACATACTGTCTGGTACGTTGATTCTCGACTGGAAATACGTTAAAAATAATATTCTTGTCGGGAATTTAACTAACTTTCAATATACAACGTTCCTCGTATTTTCTCCTTGCAATTCGGTGTATTTAATTAACAGAATTTAACAGTGCGTGGACACTTTCACCGCGTCACCCATAGCTCTTTGCTTTCCATCGTGCTGGAATTGGCAAATTAATGTCTATTACGAAGGCTGCACGCGTCTTCCTGATCGACGAATGACAGATAGAAATCAGAACCGTATCGTTATGAAAGGTCATTTTTCTGCATGGCTATTCCGATATCTATCTATTCCTTCACAGTTCTTTAATAATATAGGAACAGTTGTAATTCAGTGACTTGTTTTAACCTGCTTCAGCGTTACGTTATTAGCACACTTTGTATAACAGCATAGTTTTAAGGAATTATTATGACATTACAACACCATAACACTAAAGCAGCAGTAACTAGTTAATGTGCTATAATGATATAGTGTGATAACAATTATATACATAAATGTATCTACATATTCATATTACATATTCCATATTTATAGTACAATAATTGTACACTACTATGCAGTTAGACTACTAAATAATTGTTACATGTTATGCTATAATGAAAGATATGAAAAATAAATTGTTTTCTGATTACAGATAATATTGCACCAGTGTTCAGAACAGAAATATTTTTGAATTTTTGAAGTTGGATTACTATATTGTGCAAAGAAGAGATTCTTCAGTAAAAGCAGACGGTAGCTAAAGGATCAAATCGTAACGTTTGATCGATGCATCGTATTCACCCAGCTCCGTGAAATGAAACTTTGTTGTCCTATGTACGTGAAACGTGTTCAACTTCTGCAAATCCGGACAGGTTTGATTGCGCAAAGGTGAGCCAGTAAATAACTTCTGGGAAAATGTTCGTTTCGAGAAAGACGGAAAACGTGTACTTTGACTTCTATGAAAAGTACGCTAGAACCCAAAAGTAGTTGCAGAGTAAACTAATACCATTGTAAACACTTTGTACAGATGATCGTTGCCATTGCCGACATATTGTGCGCCTTGTGTGGCAAATTCGCCATATTGGACATTTGGAACTTCTGAAGACGCGGAACTTTAACATCTGGGAACTTGAGGATCTACGGATTTGAAAATTTAGAATGTTTGAGAATTCGGAAACTTGGAAATTAGAAACATTTGTAGCCGTACAAATGTCTAAAGTCCTAATGTCAGTTATGTGAAGTAACCTACATTCTACCTCCCTCATGCTACATGCTTATGATCAATCCACATTCTGTAGGGGATGTAAGCCTACCCTAGACCTTATGCAGCTACGCCAATGCCTATAAACAAGAAAATTGTTTCTCGTTTGCAAAAGAAAATCAGATCACTCTCAGTTATAGCGATCAGAGAGGATCGCCTGCCGACCATACTCTCACCAATCGGTGCTAGAATTTCTCTAACAAAAATGTGTTGCTTTCAGGCCGCCATACCCTTCAAGACAAAGAGTGGGACTCATGTTTGATGGACAGTATCAGCTGGAAAAAGCTACTTATCTGGAATTGTCTCAGGCATATACCGGTTCGCCAAGGGGCCAATCGAAGGAGAGGCTTTCTCCTGGATCACGGTCTGTCGGTGTTCCTTCGCACGGAGTCTCCACAACTTCTGGAGGGGATATCTATATAGTCTGTCCATTCCGGCTGAGCCCCTTCAAACTGTTCACGATCCTAAGCCCGTGTACGCGTATTGCCAGCCCGTGTATCTATCGAGATCAATCGCGATTTAACCGGTGCGCTCTCTTCACGAGATCCTCTTTGAGAAGTTACCAGTTCCTCGCCGGCGAAAGAAAGAATAAACAGAGGAGAGACAAAAAAAGGTTACCGCGGTAGAGAGAGGCGTGTAAAGGGGCATGGCTCGAGCGTGGTGCGTTGTGAGAAAGTGCAACAGAGAACAGTAACGCGCGAAACGTAACCGAGTCGTGAGGTTTTTGACCGGAAGTCGGAAAGGAGAGACGCGGGAGTTGCTTGGACAGTACGCTGGTACAGGATATACTCTGCACCATGGTGAGTGATAGTTGTAGATGCTTTGAACGCTGTGGAGTTAGGGGATGTCACGGAGAATTTAAGGGAAGGTTCAGGAGAGCTTAACGAGGACTCAGGGTTTAAGAAGAACCTAGGGAGAGTTTAACGAGAACTTAAGATTTGAGGAGTTTGGGACGTAGGGAAAGCTTTGGATCTAGAGAAGACTTTGAGTCTGAGGGAGCTTAGGATCTGGGAGCTTAAGACTTACCGGAAGTCTTACTAGGTCCTAGGGGAGTCCAGAATTTAGGCGAGTCTAAAACAGAGAGTTTAAGATGTAGGCAGAACCTAGGATTTAGGAGAATGTGGAACCTAGGAAATTTTGAGAGCTAGGATCTATGGAAGTTCTATGAAAACATGCAAGAGTCTAGAATTTGGAAGAACCTAAAATCTAGGGAAAGCCTAGGAAAAGTTTAGGATCTGAACAGAGTTCAATACCTATTTATAGTCCAAAACTTAGCGATAATCTAAAGCATATGGAGAAGTACAAGGAAGTGCCTAGGCTCTGAACAAGTCTATGACCTGAAAGATACTAGAATCTAAGGAGAGCCTAGGGAAAGTTTAAGACCTTAAAAGTCTTTAGAATGTAAGAGTTCAAACCTTAGAGATAGCTTAATGAATAAGGAGTTTCTAGGTCCAAGGGTGAGCCTAAGTAAAGTCCAAGTGAAATTTTCAGACCCGTTCCTTTCACGATTCTATATGGTGCAAACTATGAATGGTTAACAGCTCTTTGGTACAATTTCTTCATTAGAATTTTGTTACATAACAAATTTATGTAATGATTTGACCCAAATGAACGAACTAAGTAATTCTTTACTTCGTTAGTTCGGTCTGCGGATTTCCAGGATGTCGTTCTTTGATTCCGGTGCTATACGCTTTCCACCGGCGACTTTAAAGTGGATCGTGCGTTGACTAACGCCCACGCGTGCATAGAATAAGGGAACCAAACTGTGGAAAGCAACATTCCTCTTTATTTCGCTAATCCTCCTACGTTCATCGGAAAAGTTTGATCGAATGGTCAGTGGTGCATTAAAATGGACTCTAACGTTTTAATGGAAGTTGCGAGTTTCAGTTCATTAAATGTCACCGAATGAATCTTAACGCCATAATTAATCAATACACGCCAATTAACGATATAAATATTAATGGTATAAAAGATTTAAGTACTGCGGATTAGATAGGAAAGATCTGGTTTGGAGACGAGAAGAAATCTCGATCGATTCGAAGAAATCAAGTTTCCCGGTACACGTAGACAAGGAAAAAAGGCAGCACCGAGATACAGGATCGGGTAATAGGCAAAATTGAAGCTGGATGCTCTGCTATTCGCCCTGCGGGAAGGAAATGGGGGTCAGTATGTGAACAGCTTCGCTCCTTATGTCGCAATTCAGGAGGTCGGCGAACGTTTTCATCTTCAGATCCTCTTACCATTCTTTCTCTTTTCTGCTTCTTTTCCTGGAGAATTCAGCCATCATTTGAAACCCTCCCTTGGATCATTTATTATTCCGTCAACCTATGAATACTTACCATATCAATAGTATGCTCCTGTTCAAGGTAAAATCATATGCAATATAATGTATTGCTATTACTACAAAACTATTTTATTAAAGTATTAGACTAACAAAATTCTTACTGTTTTTAGGTTTTGTAATTGTCAAGCTCTACATGCACACACACATACTCTACATGCACACATATTGCAAAGAAGAAATAACAAAACAAAACAAAAGATATTAATTCTAGTTAAGTTTTGATGTATCGTTGCATTTAGTGGATCAAAATTATATTTATGCATGAAAGCAGTAAAAATATTGCTGTTAAGTGATGAAATTGACTGTTTTATCGAAGTAGAAGGAAACCATCAAAGATTTCCAACGATGGCGATTAAAAAGACACGGTTTCCCGTGCCGGCCAGAATATTAACGATCTTTCCCTGGCAAACGGAAAGATGGGCCATAAGAATAAAAAATAAAACTCGCTACTGAAACGGTGAGATCGAAATCTATCGTTCGCCGCGCGCAACAGACTTAATAGACAATGAAGATTTGCGGGCGCGATAAGTCGAACCGCAGGAATCCCTTTTCAGTTTTCACGTAGCTCCTTTGTTGAAAGTTTTGCCGATGAATTCGTGGTAATTACACGTGTTGCGCAACACCGCGGTTCTTATTACAATATCCATATTGTTGGACCGTAGAAAGCGTCCAATTACACTTGGACCGCGTAAACCGTTGTTGCGGTTGGTGCAACCAAATCAAATCGACGATTGGGCAAACGAATCCGCCCTAGTTGACCCTACAAGTATTTATTAGCGAAACGGTACGTGTTTGAAAGCGGCTCTTTACCTTTTCGCCTCGTTGGAATTCGTTTGTTGGCTACTACGAAACGTTTCCACTCTGGGAACAACTCGGCGCATTTTAACAAAATTATTCTCTGCAGAAATGGTTGTAAACCTGTGACACAATGATTAATTGTAGCAAATTGTAAAAATAACAGTTTAGCGAATGAGCTAAGAACAAATACAATTTCTACTTGTGTCTGTTAGCACCTGTTTTAGAATGTTGAGGATTTGTAACTTCAAACTTTTGCAGGTTATGAATTTGAATATTTGAAAATATAGAAGACCTTAGAAGCTAGGAATCTAGGGAGATCCTAGAACCTACGAAGAGCGTTGTAAGGAGAGTCTAGGGCTGAGTGAGAGGCTGCGTTTCAAGGCTGGGACCAGGCGACTTGCCGTTCTTGAAAAGAATAGCGCATTATAGCGTGAGAAAGCAATCTTATTCTTTTGTGAATCTTTGGTAAACATAGAGCCACGGTATTCGGGATTTCCGTGTGATTGGATATCGATACTCGACCACACCAGTTGGCTTCTGTGGTCTGCTACGTAGCCAAGACCTAGTTTGAAGGATTAGCAGTGATACTTGCTTAGGGACCTGGTGAATGTCGCTATTGTTGAACTTCAAAGTTGTTCAGTTATGATGAATGTTAGTATAGAAAGTATGGAAGACCTGCTGAATGAAGGTTGTTAACTTCAGATCTAGTATTTGGATAAATGAAGATGATGCCATTGGTTAGAACTGTTAAATGTAAGCTGCATTCATGTAAAATATTATGAGGCACTTAGATATTTGTTTATGAGATAATATATCAGATATAGTTGTGAGTTAAGTAAAATAGTATCTGAAACTGTAGAGGAAACTGTAGTTAGATATCACAATATCTGATCACACATAAATTCTGTTTACATTCTAAACAGAACATAAACTCTAGGAGAATTAATTTTATGTGTGAATGTGATAATATGAAAAATTCAAACACTTTATCCTGACCCTCAACCACCATTCAGAGATGTAATATACATAACATGTAGTAAAAATGAACAAATAGCTTTCCGAGTAACATATGTTATCATGTACACAATAATTTCAAGCAGAGAAAGTATAGACTTAACCTCGACAAGATCAAATGTGATCCAATCATGGTACTTGAGGGTTAAACTATCCAGTTACCGTAAACATAAATACTCCTAAACTCTTTTATCCTACAGAAATCGTGAAATACGTGCGTGAAGCAAATTGAGAGCGTAAGATCAGAAGTGGTCCAGCTGTTGACCAAAAAGTTCGAAGGCGAAAGTATGTACGCGAAGACGAGAAGAAAGTTCTGTCACTGAACATGCTAAGTGGAACGGACGGTACTTCCGAAGAGAAGAAACGGGAATTGGGTTCATTTAGGAACAGGACGTGAGAAAGGAAGTTTCAATCGTTCGTTTCGCTTCGATGCGAAATTCGTACAAGAACACAATAATTCGGAACTGTAAAGCGTATATCTCGTGATATTGGAAGCTATAAGGTTGCGTAATTGCTGGCGTATAATGGATGAGCGTATTATGACATAACCGATTGGACCGTGCGATGGGAATGATACATTGTTTTCCGAGCGATAGTTTACTTTCGAATCTGTTTTTGCGTTTGATCGATGTGACTTTTTGTCCTTTAACGACTTTAATTAACCCTGTGACTGGGTCTATCTTGACTCACATTGTACAAACGTACAAGACTATTTATACTACATAGTTTTACATAGTAGATATCCGTAAATCTTAGGATTTTAATATTTACAAATATAAGACTTAAAAATGTTTATGAATTTAAATATACGTATATGAGAATTTGTAAACTTGAAAATCTGAGAATATGAAACTCCCAGAATTTGTAAATTAAACTTCCGTGTATTATATAATCTACAATTTGAAGCGATAGAATTGTTCCGAAAACTCATTAGGTATCTACGAATGAATCCAATCTTCCTAAAATGAGATTCTCCGCAAACTTTCCCACCGATTCATACTCGAACATAATCACAGAAATTCTTTCAAAAATATAAACCTCTTGAGATTAATTATCTTAATGAAGCCAATATCAATATCGAATTAGCTTTACGATAAGTAAGCTCTGTAATTATACCACATTCTCGGTCCATATTTGCTTCTTAATTAAGTCCGTATTTGTCTTCGGCTAGAGCTAATTAGAGCGAAGTCTATTAATTGACCCATTATCAATCCACAAATTATCCCTTTATTTACTGAAACGTATAATGAAACTCGTTTGATTAGCTATTAGTTTTAAGATTAGCTATTATTAATTGATAATCAAAGAGCCATTAAGTGATAAAACTACAAAAGTACTGAAATATGTATATCAGCTGAGAATGTAGCGAATTTTATGAGCAAACGTTAGCTTTAAAAAGTTCAGCAGGACAAGTGCTACTTTCTGCTTCTGGTTAACACCAGAATACTTCGATGAACCGTGAAACACGATAAAAGTAGGATACATGTACCGGTGCAAGAACCTGTTACACAGCCAGAGAAAGCTTTGATTCGTTCCAACTGTGAACTCTGAACCTTACATACCAACTTGTATTTCTTCTACGAAATGGAACTGCTTTTTTAATGTTACTTTGTGCTTGGAATTCAATGTATTTAAACTCAACGCAGTGCAATTTGCCGCGTTAGAATTTGACGTTATCCAAATGTAACGCGACAGAATTCAACGTCACCCGAATTTCGAAGCGTTAGGGTTTCTGTGCGTTAGAAAACGATGTCCTCCAAATTTCCACGCGTTAGAAGTTGACATTATCCAAATTTCCACGCATTAGAATTGGACGTTATCCAAATTTCGATGTATTAGAATTTCCATGCGTTAAAATCTGATGTTTCCCAAGTTACGTCGCTTCCGAATTCGACACCCCGAAATTTCGACATCCCCGAATTTCACTGGTTAGAATTCGACACCGTTCAACACCACCCAATACTCGCCAATTTTCGACGCCTAAAATTTCGTCAGAATACACAAATATCCAGTGTATCAAACGGGAATTGTGATAGAAGCATACCCTAACAAACATAAGTAAACTGTTTCTCTGTCTGTGTAACTATTCTTGTTCTTTACACAGTATCCCTGTGCGACTCTTTTCTTCACGGCTACTTTGTCTCAAGGTCCTCGACGATTCGCTTGCATCGTTAGCGAAGCACTCTTGTCTTCTTCAAGCTTGCTCCATTCAGATGTAAACAGTGATATGGCTTTCGGCTGTATTCGAATGCATAGCTGGCTTTTTGTGAAACGTCGAGCTATACATATTTTTCTTCGCGAATTCCTCTTACGGAGCTGAAGAGAAGCTGAGGACACAGTCGAGGAGCTTCACTTTGAGACAATTGTTGTGACTGTCATGCTAGTTTCAGTTGTGATTGTAGAAAGTCTATTGTTTTTCGTGATACTTGATTGTTTCTATCGAATGATTATTACGTAAAGTTATGTAATCGCGAAACTACTTGAACATCGATAATGGTGTCATGCACAATTGAAGGGAACCTGGAAGAATCGTTACGGTGAAATGGAAGTTTATTGTTCACCAAGTGCTGTTTTACCTGTCACTTTATAAGAATGAGGTTGCAAAATAGTTATTGGTTCTCAGAAAATAATCTTCTAATTTATTGTTTCATAAAAAGTAGATTTCTAAAAAGTATCTTCTAATGTAAAAACCTTGAATGTGTTAGACATACAAATGCTCATATAAAACATGTGTTATTCCCATGATAAACATATAGTTATGTCAGATAAACGCTTATATGTTCAAACACCATTATATGTCTCAAAACACCATAAACTTCACTAGCTATTATACAATATAACAATCATAACAATTACAAGTATATCTTTCATACATGATGATCACATATGTGAATGTTAATGTACATTGACTTCTGTCGCTCTCTATTCATAATGTACACTTATAAAAACATATTTCACTAAATATTTAACCACTTGCTATTAATGTGTGACTTCTACTAATATATTTGTCTTGAGCAATGAATGTAAAAAGAGTAATTCATGTATGGCATATGTATTTAAGTTGATTTGAAGTACAATAAGTTTATCTATAAGTTTTCAAGAGGTGAACTATTCGTTCGACAGCACCTTCACAAAAGCTGGCATCTTCTTCCAAGGAGAGAAAGGTGTTTCGACCTGGTTTCCGCTTGCGTTCGCCATCCGCTCGCGGACCAATTGATAATCGGCCGCGTTAACGAGAAAATTGACCGCGATGCTCCCAGAACGGCCGTTTAACGAGTCCGTGAAAATCCGCGAGCAAAATGCATGATCCTCGGGGAAAGTTTAGCCATTTGATAAAGAATGCACATTTGGGTAGACTTGTAGCGGCTTTAAACTTGTTTAAGAGGGAGTTTATGTTCTTTTGTAGTCAAGCTTGCAGGATGAAGTATGCTAATTTTAAGGCGTGTGAATTTGTGAATTTGCTGGGTTGGAAGTTGGAAAGTTTGGAAGTTTGGAAGTTTAGAAGTTTCAGAATTTGGAGTTGTTTAATTTACAAATACTTAGATTCTCAAATTCTCAACTTTTAACAGTTCTTAAATTCTGTAATTTTTAAATTCCCAAATTCTCAAATCCCTAAACCCCCAAATCCCCAAATTCCCAAATTCCCAAATATCCAAACCCCTTAACTCTCAGATTTCTAAATTACTAAACTGTTTGCAGGAAAATCCAGACTTGCTCCTTTCCCAATATCTTCATCTTAAAATAATGAAAGGAGACCTAAGGAGAACCACAATAAGAATGTCTATAGCCTAGGAAAACCTACAATGCTTCAGGGACTCACAAAATAAGGACCAGCTCTAACAATCACCATAAAACAATCAGCATCAGACAATATGAAGAAATAGGTTAAATGATGTGAAATGATAGAATAATAGTACAAGCGATGGAAATCTAAGTTGCACGAGATTGTATCGATGCAGCCGTTCATGGGAACGCCCAAACGTCGCGTCTCAAGAAGAATCGTTAACGGCTTTCTTCGATAGTGAAAGGGAGAGGAGTTTTTAGAGAGGCGAAGGATCGATTTCTCGTCAGAGGGTCTCGAACGCTTCGAAAGCGTAGCACCTGTTCTCCGCGAGAGAAAGAGAAGAAGTAATGGGCGTTACGAGCTATGTAGATCGTGAAGTTCATTGGAAACTTGTTAGAAATTGATACCTGACATCTTCGAGGATTGACGTTCTGCGACCGGTCGAACGCGTTTTGAAAGCATCCAGATATTGTCTTGTTTATATTAGCTGGTAATTGCGTGAGATGCTCCGTTGCTTGAAACGTAAAGCTACTTTGTTGGTAGACTTCTTAGAAAAGTTGCGAAACGTTCCTTTGTTCCTTCATTTTAATAGATGTATTGCTAATGCGTTAACTGTTGCGAAGATACGGGTTGAAAATTACTTGATTGGTGTGTCATTAATATGAGGAATTGTATGATTTATATAATGTTAACTCTTAACAACCATGGTTCAAAAATAGCTGAAAATTACTTGATTGGTATATCATTAATATGAAAAATTGTATGATTTATATAATGTCAACTCTTAAACCACCATGATGTAATGTTAACTACAGCATGGTTCAAAGATGTAGTATAGATGATGTATTTTATATTAGTTTCTCTTGTATAAGTATTATTCTTATGTTAAAGTTCTCTGAGTAACATACATCACTATGTAGCTTCAAGTAAAGGAAGTATAGGTTTATCTTTAACTAGATCAAATCTGAATCTATTAGTGCTACTTAAGGGTTAATATTACACTAATAATCTGAGGTGTTAAATTGAAAGCTCTTTAACGAACCATATGATACGCTGTACCACTTACGTCCATTTTCATTGCGACAGTTAACCCTTAACTATCATGGTTTAGAAACACAATATCTACAACCTATTTCATACTGATTTTTAATACATACGTATCGTTATTCTGTCATTTTCATTTGTACGTACTTGTTGAGATGCTTCTTATATCATTCAATGAATCTTCTGATCAATGTACACGATCTAGTTCAGAAGAAATAGATATTGCTTAAACAGGATTGAAACTAACCATGATATTTACGAGTTAACACTATGAATCCTATGTAATCTACGATCATTATAAATTAAGAACGAAGTACGACGAAGTCCAAATGTCTTAAGTTCATCTAGACTTAATTACGCAATTCCGACTGCATCGTTCGAAATTTTGATCAAGAAATCGTGATGGATCATGTATCGCGCAACATCATGATGCAACCCGTACCGACTGTAAATCCAGCATTCTGCTTGTATGTGTGTATACGCGATTCGCAGGTGTACAGCGATTGTCAGATCTCGGTGATTTCACAGCCGATGGGCTGATTCTTATGGCGAGAATAACGAAGAAAGCAGAAAAACCATGGTCCGTGTCGTGCACGCGATCTTCCGCTATGAAAATTGTGTACATTGCTACTGTCTGTATAATTGGAACGATGTCAGTAGTACGGCATCGTTATACCGAATTATCTGATTCGTTAGGGAATGGTCGGAAATTTAAATTGACAGTAATAACATTTGGGAATTTTTGTGTTTAATGAGGATGTGCGGTTGAATGCTTTCTTCGTTATGGGAAGTTGAATGCAAACTTGTATAATCTTGTTAACAATATTTTCTGCGTATTTTAATTTCTTTACTTCTTCGTTATTGCGTTCTTCAGTTTAGGAATTTGAAAGTTTGGAGATATGGCGAATGAGTGCTTTGGGAGTTGAGGGATATGGGAATGTAAAGATTTGAGGATGTAGGGATTTGGAGATCTGGGGATTTGAGGATGTAGAGATTTGGGGATGTAGAGATTTAGGGATGCAGAGATTTGGAAATTTGAGGATATAGATATTGAAGATCTCAAGATTTGAAACTACAGAGATTTAGAATGTGGGATCTTCAAACTTAAGTATTCAACACATTACATTTTGAAAATTTGGTTTCTTAGAAACTTAGAAATTTGGAACTTTCAAAATTTCTTTCTCATTATTTTTCAAAGGAAACTGAGTCCACATACATCTTAGTGAAGTCTAAAAAAAAAGATTCGTATCAGATCTCGTGAAAGAATCTGCAGAAGGTACTGGTATTTATTAGAAATCATCGTTTCGAGTCGTTCACAGTTCGTTAGCCACGGTTGCACTCCAAATATCTCCTGGCTCTTACACTCGAGCACACGCAATATCGACGATAATGATAATCCTTTCGCATAAATTCCTTTCAAATATTCATCAAAGAATTTTGACGCGCGAATAATTAGTAACACTTAATTAAAGAATAAAAATTAGCGATCTCGCAGAGAATGATTCGATGAAAGAGTTGGATAGCGAAGATATACTGCGAAGAAATCTTGAGGCAGTATTTAAAAGATATCACTAGAATACTTACCAGAATTCACTATAATTGAAAGATTGAGGGCAATTATGTGTTTAACTGCCATCGCGAGCAAGATTCTGACAAGAAGAAATTATAAAAGCGACCTCGAAACCTCGAAAAATACTTATTTAAGGAAAAGCTTGTTTCAGCCGTTACATTTTAAAATCGCAATTAAGGAAGCAGTATTTAGATGTTTATTTGAATTGGACACGTTTAATACAGCGACGGAGAACGGTTTTAAGATCGTGAATGTGTATGACGTATAATCTGGCCGCACTTTCTGCGTTTTCGTGCTCGCAGTTAGAAGGACGACTACATTCACTCCTTAACTTTAATGCGAATAAGTTACACGCTCCATGTAATCTGTAATTACTAGAAACTTCGAAAATATTTGTTCCTTTATCTCAAAAGCGCCGATATCTAAGCATTGCCTATATCTCCACAGTCGATTTTGATATCAAAAATGCGCCCAATCTCTTGTAATTATCTGAATCGAAAGTGTATTTCAATTTCATTAGACAATTTTTAAGACTGCACTAATTCAAGCGTTATATATCCAATGTGCAAATATGAAAACTTACACTGTCTTAAATTCGCGAGTCATTCTTTCGAGGATAAAAAATTTCTCCGCAGAATTAAAAGTCACGAGAATCGAGGTTTATGTTATAGTTGTTTTTCAGAATCTTTTTATGATTAATGTACTCTGTGTAATAGTTTCATCGGTCCATAAAACCACCAGTTTCATTAGTAGCTATAGCAATTGAATCGTGGGTAACTGACTGTCACGAACACTTGAATTTCTTCTGTACTCGTGATAAAGAATTGCGGTTGGAATTCTTCTCCGCTAGCTTTCCTTTCGAGCAGAAAATCCTCGTTTCGAACCTCCATCAACTTCATCATAGTCAAATAATTACGATCGAGACGCAAGATAGATTCCTCTTACATGACTAGGAAGATTAAACGAATGACTTTAATTTTATACTGTCTCTTCAGACAATCGCATATCGTTTGTTCTTTATAATAAATGTTTGTTCATTCTTGTAGTAACACTGTACTATACATTAACATACATGTATAGAATGTAATAGTAGTCTTCTTTACAATCTCTACTATAAGACATTATTAATATTCGTTGCTTTTTTTATATACTATTATATTATTATATACTATTGTTTATATAATATTTCATATACTATTATTACGTACAATTATTTATATAGTATTTTCTGCTTGCAGAACATTTCTCCATTAACTCAGAACGATTAACAAAATTTTCGCCATTTTCAGATCGTGCAGAGGTGTCTATCATTGGCAGTACCGATCTGCTTGCTCCTGTCGATTAATTTCGTCAGGATCGAAGCCGAACGTTGGTCAAGACAAGTGTCGAACAGTGAATGGATTCCGTTGGCGAACCCCAGGGCCACTCAGACCCAGATCGAGCAAAGTAGCCCAGCTGGACTGTTGGCAAGCGGCACTGCACAAGTGCCGCAACTTCCACAATTGTCCTTGCCACCTCCTCTTCAACAACAGTACCAAGAACAACTTCTGCAGCTGCAGAAGACGCAAGAGAGCATACAGAAGCTACTGCTGTTGCAGCAACAGTTGAAGGCCCAACAGCAACTTCTTCAGGTCGAGATTCTTGATATGGTGTCGCAACGCTAACTGGTTAACTCCGTCTTCTAACTTTATTTGTACCATCGAAGCTCTATTTTACTGTTTCCATCAATGGAATTCGAACTACGTGTCAATCTTTACTTCTTATATGGAGTTGACCAATTTGCCAACCAAAAGAGCCATACATTATTTACTATTTTACCCAATTAGTTTTACTATTTTGAAAGATAGTTAGTTAGAAATTTATTGTATGAAATAAAATTAAGTAGTCCACTAATAAAGTAGTTGTTTTACAATACAACTTCTTGTTGCATGTTTACAATTGAATTTGTATCAAGTTCTGAAAACTATATTTTAAGCTAACCGAGACATTCGTTTTTTCAGTCCCAGACATTCTTGCCCAGCGGATTTAGCAGCACAGAAGAGGACAAACAACTGCATCATAGTGGATTAACAAACTCGCCATCGTTGCCAGACGCGGCGTCTGAGGATTTGCTGCCACCCCTCCCAGCATCCGAAGCGTTGCCACCGGTGTTTCCGCCGCAGAACTTCTATCAGCAGCGACCTCGACCTCCGGCACTGCCGAAGCAAGACCTTCCTCAAGAATTTGCGAGCTTGTCCGGCCAAGAATTCAAGGGTCAACTGTTGCCACAAGGTCAGAACCTTGGAAACATTGGGCAGATAGATGAGAGCCAGAGACAAGGAGCGAAACACCTAACAGAAAGTTTACCGCCAGCTCAGGATGAGGAAGAAGAGGTGATTAATATTAGTGACCTTAACGAAGAATTGTACACTGTACTCGGAAGATCATTTACTGTTTATTGAAAGATCAGGGGTTTGTTAAATGACAAAGATATAAAACTGCAGAATAATTTTTAGAATTTGTACCCAGTTATTCAGAATTGTCAGCTGATCGTTCTAACGTAGATTTTATTTTCTTCAGGTACAGTTGGTTTATGTGCCAGCAGAGACGCTGGCACAACGAGGTCAGCCTAAAAGGGGGCGAGGAAGAAAGCAGTTCCCGAATCGTCAGCAGCACCAGCAGCACCAGCAGCACCATCAAAACCGCGACAATCAAGGTGTCGATAGCAGCGCCATCGTGCCCGATCAGGACGCCTACACCCGCCAATTGTTGCAGCAACTACAAATGGAACGCGAAGAGAAAGAGCGGTTCCTGAAAGAGGAAAGAATGAAGGAGATTGCCAGGTTGAATGAGGAACAACGAGAGCTGGAGAGGAAGGCTCGTCTTCAGCAGGAAGCTTTGCAAAGAGAACAAGAGCAGCAGAGACTGCGTGAGGCGGAGAAGAAGAGAAAGGAGCTGGAAGAAATAGAAAAGCAGAGAGAACTGGAAAGGATTCGCGAGGCCAGAGAGAAGCAACGATTGGAGGAGTTAGAACAAAGGAGATTAGCCGAGATTCGCGCGAAGGAGGAGAAAAGAAGAGCTGAAGAGGCGGCCAGACGAAGAGAGGCCGAAGAGGCAGCCAGACAAAGAGAGGCTGAAGAGGCAGCCAGACAAAGAGAGGCTGAGCGGCTAGCCGCCTTGGAGAGACAAAAAGAACAGGAGCTCCAGCGGGCTCTAAAACAGCAACAGATCCTGGAGAAACAACGAGAGGACGAAGCGAGACTTAATAGTCGTACGAGACTGGAAAATCAGGATGGTGTTGCGCAAGCTCTCCCTCTGATCAAGGATCAACAGCAACAACTACATCGCCAACACCTAACCGAAACGTCAAAACCGGCTAAAAGCAAGATCAGAGGAAGGCCTCGTCAAAGACCACACCATCATGATCAACAGAACTATCGAGAAACCACCACTACCACCACTCCCTCCCCTAACCAGCCACCCTTATCGGTATACATGGGAAGCTCCAACACGAAGACAGCTAACGTGAAAGTATCGGACGTGTTGAAGATCTTAAAAGACGCAAAAACCATCGCTGTTCTGGACACCGTCGGTCCAGACACTCCACAAGTTTTCGTAGGTCCAACGAATCTTGACCCACCTTCGGGATACGCGAAGTTTGATCTTCCGTATCTGTCCTCCATCGATCACAACCGAGTTGAGAGGAAGGTGGACAAATTGCCTTTCTTCGTGGCGCCGCTTAGCTTCGATCCTCCGCCAGGATACTCCAAGATCCCTTTCCCAGCACCTCATATCGGCTCCGTCGTTGTAAATACTTTAGACAACACCGATCCAAAAGACAGCGATAACCCTATTCCGAGTCCAACCCCGTTGATAGAACCTAACTCTTATCTGGATGGCCTGAATAGCGGTTCTGATTCCTCCACTCCTCTGTACGAGCCCCAGACCACCATCGGCTACTCCCAGGAGCAGTCGAGTACGCCTAACTACGAGCAAACGTACTCTTCGGTTCCTCCAACCGGGTACTCGGGATCCAGATTCAGATTTAGGCAGTACTACGGCGACAGCAAGCCAGCCTCCGTGATCACCACTTCCTATTACGACGATCAGAGGCCTACGACGAGGAAACATAAATATTTCGACGATAATATAAGAACCACCGAGAATCCCCTGCAAAATACCAGAGTGGAGACCTCGGTGAGTCAACGAGAAGAAGTTTCCTACTCTACCACGCAACGAATTAAGGATGAGTCGATTATTACCGAGGATCCTGCGACCAAAGCTCAGGATGTGGCCGCTCAGTTGGCTCTCATCAATCAGGAACTTGCTCAGCAAAGGGAGGCTCAGAGATATAACGCTGCAGGACAATTTAATCAATACAACTCTCAATCTACCACTGGTCTAGGACACAGTTTCGACGGTGAAATCACTTCCGGTGATATCAATGATGTTAGGAGTCCTGTTGGACCCACACAGTACAGTTTGCCGGCGGAGTTGCCCGCGATTTCTCCTCATCTACCTGGCTTGGTCAATTCTCTGTTGGACAAGAACGAGGCCAAGCATCAAACTACCAGTACGACCACCTCCACGACTACCACCACTACGACCACTCAACGTACTCCTACGACTACTTACAGGCCACGTAGTAGGCAGAGGTGCGCTTCACAGACATTGTGAAATGTTATTGATCATTTATGTAATTTGGTTACTATCATTAGCTTACTATTTTCAGGAACAGAGTCGCTTCCACGAGACCAAGAACGACGACTCAGACGCCGTCCACGAGGACGAATGTAGATAGAAGCCGGAGGCCGTACAATAGGTCCAGGTCTAGATTCACTACCACCACGGAAGACTATCGCGAATCTGCATACGAAGCTACTAAATCCAGAATCCCGGAAACTACAGCTAGATACAATACAGAGCAGAGAAGGCCAAGCAGTAGGACACAGAAACATAGGAGTCGAGATAAAGCGAGTCAACAGGCTGAAGTAAAGTCCTTTACACTCTCTGTTGCTGCACTGAATCATTCAGTATCTTATTTTGTTCCTTCTTGCAGGTCTTCCAGAATCAGAACATCCAACAACCGTATGAAAACGTTCCCAATGACTCTGTTTCTCCAACGCAATCAAGCGCCTTCCTACAACCGACAGGCCCGGACTCTAGCCTTCGTCAGTTGGATGCATCTCCGAATCCCCTGGAGAATTACCCACCTAGCACGATCAGCACTACCGAGAACTACCCCTCTTTACCAGAAAGTCACGGATCGCCATTAATTTCCGAGGATTACTCGAGGAGTCAGAACTATCCCCAAAATCTTCCTCAGGATTCGCGCTATCGCGGAGGATACGATCAAAGTGGATTAGAACAAGGTGGCCTTGAAAACGCTCCGGTAAATGGATTCAATTATCAGACGCAAAACCGAGACACCTACGAGCAGGGTATCCTTCAGAGACCGAAGGACTATCAGCTGGACGGCAAAGCAGAGAATTCTGATTTCGAGTTGGCCACCACTGCGAATCCACGACTCAGCGCACAGGAAGAGCAGCGTTACTCCTCGATTTACGAGGTGAACGTACCACAGACGCAGTCGGAGTTTGGTTTGACCGGGCAAAATTTACATCGTCTCGAGACCGAGAAGATTCAACCTGGCGCTGCTGACCCCAACGATCCAGTATTTGTCCTGCTGCCGGAGAACAAACAGGAGGATTACGAGCTCTCTGTTTCCTCCACAGAGACTCCCATCTCTGATGTAAGTTCTTGTTGACTGTACATAAACCTGAATCATTAACACATTCCACCAAGCGTCACACACGTGTGAACTTCTATTGGGATAGATAAACAAGATTTGAATTTTTGCAGATCACAACAGAGACAACCACAACGAGTACGACCCCGGTGATAATCCGACAACGCGTCCGAGGACGCGTGGGCTCCCGCGTGCACCACGAGCCCTCGGTTCAGACCCGAAACAGAGGCTCCCAGGATGAATACGTCCGTTTCAACGTAGTGAATCAAGAATCCACACGGACGTCTCCCAGACAGCGAAGTAGAACCAGATCACGAAACCAGAATCATGGATCGCAGGTTCAGACCGATGGCAACGAGTACATCAAAATCCACGTGGCTCAACAGCAGAAGCAGGTCGCCACCACGACCCCTCTGCCGACTACGACCACCACCACCACCACCACCACCACCACTGAACGTCCACCGGAAGAGGATGTTGATTACGGATTTATCAGACCGCCGAACTTCCGACCGGTACATCCGGTGGATAACAGATTCCCGGCACCTGTTACGTTCCGACCTCAACTTTCAGAGGTAAGTCGTTTCACCTACCGTACATTACAATCGGCAATCCTCCTCGTCAGTTTTGATTGATTACCGTGTACAATAACTTAATGATTAAGGAATCAAAAGGATATCATGATAAATACTGTATAATTTGACTCTGGTTATCAACATTTTATCTTCGTTTTCAGCATCTTCTGCAGGTGCCGCAGCAATCATTGTTACCCAACGACGAGACCGCAGTAGAATCGAGTCCCCCGCAGACTCAGCTGTTGAAAACCCGTCAGAAATATCAGCAAGCACCTAATCGTCGTTTGTCCGTAAAAACCACGACACTACCACCTGCGACCACGACTATAGAAGCTATCACCACCACAGAAAGAATACCTGTTGCCACGGTACTGCCCGATGATAGTATATACACCGTGAGACCAAAGTCCCGAACCGATGAACCTAAGCAGGGTAGAGTAAGAAGCAGAGTTCGACGACCCGGTAGAAAACGCGTGAGCACCAGCACCACCGAATCGGTACTAGAAGCGCACAACGAGCTACCGTTGGATGAAAATTATCCACGAATACGCCCTCAATCGACGACTACCGAACAACCACAACAACCAAATCTGTACGATGATAATTACGATGGCGGTGCTCAGTATTCTTCATCGCGCAATCAGGATAACCAACAGTTTTATGAGACGTCCAGTGAGAATGTGAGTATATGAAGGATGCATTTGTATTGTAAAACGGTAATCGATATTATCAGATTCCTCTGTCTTGGAGAATTAATATTTGAACATAACTGAGATTCTTGTAGGGGTATGTTTGATAATTGCGACAACAATGCTTAACATTATTTGTCAATAGTCAGCGTAGGTAAATACACATTTAATAGCATTCGAAACTTCTAGATTCCCAGATTTCTAGATCCTCAAATCTGTAAATCCCTACATCTATAAATGTCTAGATACACAGAAACCTAGATACTTTTAAACCCTTACATCTCTACATTCTTATTCGTTCTTATTATGATTTCAGTATCCTGCCGAGTTCATCCTGAATTTCGGCAACTACCCGTCCCAGCCGGCGCATCGTGACGAGTACGACCAAACGCAACTCGCCAGCGATATACCGCGGAAATACAGTCAAGAAACTGGAGCGAAGGCGATCCCGGAAGATTCTCGTTCGACGACGGCAGACATTTATGGTTCGGAGAGTCAGTGGTCCACGAAATTGACCAGGACCTCGTTCCAGCCGAGTTTCGCAGTGAACCGTGTAGCTGGCGAAGCGAAAAAGGATCGCGAGTGGTTGCACGAGTCATCGAAGGACTCGAACGTTCCCGATATAATCACCGCTGCACCGGAACCGTCGTCTGTCACGCTGTTAGTCTCTTCGGACGATAAGAACAGCGAGGAAACGCAGGACGAAGAGTCGATGCTAATGGGTACCACGATATTCGGCAGGAAAACGAACACGCAAGATCACACCGAGAGAATGAATGTTAACGATACTACGACCGATGCTCCAGGCACGATAACGCGAGATATTAATGGAAGCGAAGCGGAAACGAACAGGGAACCGCAGGAGTCCTGGTTGATGGATAGGGTGGAAAGTTCCACGGAGAAACGGGGCGATATTGATTTCGAGAAGAGCCTGAAGAAGAGCGGAGAGACCGGTATTATTAAAAAGGTAGATCCTGTAGAATACCTTCATAACGCTTCCATTTAGCATGCCTATCTTTGATTCAGACAATTAACAAACGACGTACATGCTGTCCTTCAGTTTTAAATGTACAAGTTACGACTTCATGTAATCTTACGATATGACTGATGTTAGAATTTTATGTTATCTTAAAATGAAGATGCTAGGATATAAAAGTTTAACATTGCACTATGTCTTTGTAAATGAAGGTGATCGTATAAGAGAAGGTCATTTCATATTCTTTCTCTGTTACGTAAAAAGGTTTGTTCTTCAAGACCACGATTATTGAAGATCGTTACTACTAAAGGCTACTTTAATGCCGGCACAGCAGTCATTAACTACGTTGCTTCTGAAAGTTTTGAAGATGTTAATTAATGAAAGTTTGAAGCATCTTACAGCTGTACAATGAAAGAACATTATGACGAAGCTTATTTCTCATTGTTTTTAAAGTTTAATGCAAACTAGTACAAATTTTTGTTCATTTCAGGGTACACGAAGAAGAAGAGTTCGCGTTCGAGTCAGACCAGCCGTAGATGATTTCGTCACAGCCGAGTCCCAGCACTTCAATTCCGCTTTCAACGGCTTGTTCAGAGATCAATACAAGTACAATCCCATCCGTGAATCCAAGCTTCCAACTTCGTCGAATTCGCCAGACAAATTCGTTCTCCAAGACTTCGAGATATTGAAGAGCAACGAACCGAAGTCTACATCCACCGAAGTACCCGAAGAAGCTTGGACCATGGCCCCTGCAGTGACAACTCCAATGAGTATCCTGGACGATGTTGAAGAAACTACAACGGAGGATCAAGTTACCATGCTACCAACGACAGATGTACCTGAAGAAACCACGATCACGCAGTCCTCCTACGAGGACTTTGTCTCTCGGTTAACTGAGACCAACGAGACGAAGAAGACAAAGAAGGATAACTGGAGAGATAAGAGTGTTCGGGTGACCTTGAACCTCGGATCGATCGCAGACGCGATCAAGAAGAACGATGTCGACAAACTGAGCGACGAATCGAATGAGTTGAAGGGCGAAGAGATACGTTTCTCTGGAACTCGTTCAAAGACGAACAATTTAAATAACTTTGAGAACGCGGAGAAAGATATTTCTTCAGAGAACGAGGAGTCAAAGGACGATGGCGACGATTATCCAAAGAACCACAGAGCGAAATGGAGCGAGGTGAGATATCCTTCCTCTTTCGATCATCCTCAAGCATCCGGTTGGAGCTACGAGCCAAAAAGTAACAGCAAATCTCCAAGCGCTCCTATTCTTGGACTGGTGACCAAACAGGAAGGAGACAGCAGCGTGAAGACGCTCTCCGACTACGTGCAGGCGATCTTCGACACTATGAAGAACGCCGAGGAGGAAACGACGATCGCGAACACTGAAAGATCCGAAGAATCCACGACTCTTCAGATTCCGCTCGATGACGAGTTCCAGGAGAGGACAACGACGCTGGACGTGGAGGATAAAACGACCACTCGAGCGATCCCCGTTGACGAGGAAGCACAGACGACGAAGAACGTCGAGTCAGACAGTAAAGAAGTGATTCAGACCACGGAGTCTTCGACGGATGCGGATTGGGAGAACGCAACGACCTTGGAGAAACTTACCACGTCTCCACAAAGCGTTAGTTCGTCATCCGAGTCTCCGACAACGGATCTCCCTACGACTACGCCTACAAGGACAACCACGTCGCCCAGTAACGCAACGGAGTCCATCCTCGGAAAAATCCTACGGACCTCCACGACCACCAAGGTCTCCCATATGACGGAAATCTGTTACAGGGGCCGGTGCGTGATGACTAGGCCCAGTCGAGAAGTTCGTTTAAGATGAAGATCAACTTCGTCCGTATTCCTCGTTCATTTCGAAAACGCGGCTAGCATGGACGCTGACTGAACGGGCCTCGTTGTTCGCCATCTTCGTAACCGAGTGATTTCTTTTCTATTTATTCAACGGAAGCCGCTTTTGCATTGATTCTCTAGTGTTACGTTTGTCCTTAGGGATAGATATGAACAGCGGTGATGAGAGTGAAGTTTTTACTACAAGAGTATGCAAAGTATTTGTATGAGTTTTGGAATGGAATGGGGTTGCGTATGCAGGGGTGAGTTTCTTGGAGATCTACCAAATGTAGTTTCATTGATACTAGGTGTTTTGTTATTGTAATGTTAGCACTTGGACGACGGGTCACTAAGCATTACCGTTACTATAATTCTCGCCTGGATTAGGTCATGTACCCTGGATTTGAATGGCGTCAGTGACCCACACCGGACACGATTAAATAGTTGGAAATTAGGAACTTGGAAATTTGAGAATTTCGAAATCAGAGGATTTGGAAATTTAAAACTTTTGAACCTGGAAATTGAAACATTTATAAATGGTCCAAGTGTTAATCCTATGAAGATAAACCCCGCCGTCCAAGTGTTAATCCTTTGAAGATGAAAAATGAATTTGAAGAAGTTTCATTTCTTCAACGATATCTGAAATAAGTTTTTGTATCTTTAAAGGATTGTGCAATAATCAGAAATGTAAACAATGAAAAAGAACATCAACACGTTGATTGTCATGAATATTAAAAGTCAATGCAAATCTTGAATAGCAATAATTTAAAGTAGTTAATCGAAGAATGAATTGTATATATTTTTAATATTTCTTATGACATATCTTGTGGGTCATATTCCCATCATGTCAGTCAACGTGTTAAAAAGTTATCGATTATGGAAATTAATATGCTCGTTGTGCAGGTTGAAGCGAATCGATTTAATAAGAGATGATTGACTGCAAATCGATCGTGACATGGCTGTTTATGAAAACGTATGCTGAACGTTGTCGTGGCAGCTCGGTTCGAAGCGGAAAACGTAGGCCCGACCCAGGCCGCTTTAAACGATAGGGGGCTAAGTCTATTTAACTTAATTACCTGCTGCTGTACTGTTGGTATACGTGTAAGTTAAGCGTTTAAGTATTTTCAATAAAAACACGAAGAAAGCAAGGTGACCTCCTTTGACCCTCGACTATAGTTCTTTGGCGTCGATAACCACCTCTTTTTTCTTCAAAGCAGAAAACTTGTACCCGAGTTTAGTAAGTTTTTATTATATACTTTACATAATTCAACAAAGTAATATGGAATAATATGGCAAGTTATGATTATCAGTTTGACGACAATTTCAGGTGCAGAAAGAAAAGGTCAAGCAGGAATCGACAAGCATCAAAGCTGAGGAGATTAAATCATTGGAGAAAGAACAGGGCCAAGAATAACATTCCCATTGTTCTATCCCTTCTACATTCTGAAAGGATACCCCTCGCTACACTCCTTTCAAGAAGGAAAACAGACAAGTTCTCCGAACGTTCTCGCTCCTTTCGCGTTAAATTGAGCCAACAAACTCCCGAGACTGAAGTTCAATGGAGTTCGTCAGCCCCGTTGCACCCCTTCTAATTAACCGTCCATTGTTCTTGCCAAAAATGTCCTATCGGCGATAAAATCCTATCTAAATTTAATTAATTATCGCTGGATCCAAGGATCGAGAATCAATTTATGGATTCAACTAATTAGAACTGGTGTAATTAGAGGCATGGCGATATAACGTGCGGTCATCTAACGTGTAACAGTACAATTGGTGTAACTAGAATTTTTATTTGGGGTTTGAGTCCCTCAATTTTGCTAATAGTGTCAACATCCCACTTTAGGGATGACAAAGTGTCATTTAGAAATTATTTAGAAATTTAGAAATTAGGCAATTTAGAAATTTGATGATTTAGAAATTCAGATATTTGTAAATTGAAAAATTTTAGAACTTGGAAATTGAAAGATTTGGAAATTGAAGGTTTGCCCAGCATTACTAAGAGCCCTACTTAATGCTCTGAAAAAGGTTCTAGTTACACTAATGGAATTAGGGCGGATAAAATCGAGCTTTGATCAAGGCGAAATTTCAGCAAGTATAATTAGACGAAACTTGATTTCATTCCAGTTCATTCAGCGTTAGAACTCTGGATTTATTTATCGATGCGAATTTGAAACTTTGCGTTTGTTTATCGATGCGCGAGCATCCTCTGAAAAGCATGAAAGATTATCAAAGCGTACCGGAAGTCGCATTGCGATCATTTCCCAATAGCTACGCTTTCCTGCCCTATCGGTTGGCTGCATTCAATCATTGAATCCCTTCTATATCTGTGCCACGAGAACGACACCGTCACATCGTTTCTGATGGCCACTTCGATTCCGGAAATAGGAAATAATCTACTCGATGTTGTCTCGAGATAGACTAACGAATTTAGAACGTGGCCTTGACACCGTCGAAAGAGTCGATTTCCTTCGTTAGGGTTCCTCAATCGGCCGCCATTAACACGTTCCCAATAGGCTTACATTCGAAATTCAATTTTACCGCGAAAATCGGTTCGTGCGTTCACAACTTCCGGTTCGTCACTCAGCAGGGGTATGCGTAAGTTTTCGTCGGCTGTGTATAAATAAAGTTTTACAGTATTTTAATGATATTTGAATCATGTTCCATTTTGTTACATTAATATTTATCAATTTCTTAACAAATGACGTAAGGTAAGTCATATTTATTAACATACTTACATTTTTAATTCGTATATAAACATAAATTGGCATAATGCGTATTTGTCATTGTATATTTCTTTTATTTGATCACTATAAGGTAAATGAAATATTAATAAACAATTACACAATATTTTGATAAAACGTATTCTAATAAGCACTAGTGAAAAAAAAATATTAATAAAAAAAACCGCTTTGAAAATTCTAGAAACATTTGAACAATGTACATCCGGTGCTACCGATGAATTCTTTTAAAAAATAAAGTTTACAAATGTTACCATTAAAATTGCATTTATTTTTATAATAATTTTTTTTTTAAATAGTTACATTGAATAATTTTTATTGGTTTATTTAATAGGTTACATTGCAGACAGATTTATCGGCGAATGTGGGATTCGAGTTTATTGAATCGAATTGAAAAAAACTGGGATACAAGAGCGGAAGGTTTTCGTGGCAGACGTGAATGTCAGCCGAATCCTTAACCTAATTTTCATATCATACGGCATACTACATGTTTCCGGTTGTGTCACATGGCGTGGAAAACGGCAAGGAAAAGAGGGAAAAAAAGAAAAAAAGTGACACGAATCGCGGCCTAGTCGAGCGAGAAATGGCTGTGGTAGGCGATCGATCGTGAGTCAAATCTGAAGTTCACCACAGATGTCGGTACTGTGTGGAAATGTTTCCTTGTTTGCAGAAAATACGTATCTGAGGAAATTCCAACGCGTTGACGGAGAAGTACGCGCCACTTTTGCGCGGGAAAGGTTAGGCTTCAATTTGACGTCAATCAGGTAATATCAGGATCTATATTCAATTGTTTTATATCTTCTTTGGATCATTTTCTAACTCTACTGCATAATAAGTTATATACAACACAAACCGAACTTTTGTCAAGAAACAAAATCATGTAGTAAGGGGTTAAAAACTGTGACAGAAGAGGAACCATTGTTTATTTTTATAACAATATTTAATGTCTTCCTTAGAACATATGAGTTGATCCTGACAGACCTGTTATATCTTTCTCTCCAATTACGCCGATCAACTTGAATATTAGAATATTGAAACATGAACTAATTAGAAATTGAGAAAGTACACCAGTGAGCATGATACGCTGCTTTAAGGAAAATGGCGACGTAGAGAGGACAGATTATATTACTTTTTGGTTTTTGATTGGTAAATTTTCAAATTTATAATTTTTCCAAGTTTAGATAATTAAAGACACGAGCGTCTAATAACAGAGATACTTCTGTTAACAGGGATATTTTTGCTAATTTTCAGTAGAAAAAAATGTGTACAGAATGTACTGAATAACAGTACATCACTTGATTGCTTTTTATTGTCAAACGGGACTTCTAAAATAACAAAACTGTTGATCTGTATCATATCATATCTTTTTGATCATAGCTGTTGGAAATGGAATAACGGTATGCATTGTTTGATGCAATTGCACCTTCAAAGAGTGAATATCATAGAATATTACATTTGTTGCAATAAGCAGTATTATTTCTTGCTCAAGTCTTACAAACGAATTTTCTACATTTTCCACATTGCATTTCTGTGTCTGGCATCTGTGATGTGAAAATTAAAGCCAATCAACTGCTAATAATCCACTAAACCATCCTTCGCATTCAGCGATTAAAATATTTCAAATTTCTTTCAGCGTGCCAACGTTGCTACCATATAAATGCGCCGCGCCACGATGGTGGCGTCTCGACGCGGCTAGCGAGTCGAGTAGCAGTGGTTGCATAGAGGGAGCGAGTTCAGTTCAGGCGCAAGGGTCCTCGGTTAAGGACGTGACGGTCCTGCTAATCGGGACACTATGCCAGGCGGCGAGGGGTCCCCGATCAATCTCCTCGACCACCGTACATCGACCACTTCCGGCGAGTGCGCGAACAGTGACGAGGATGAGAGAACGACAGCTACCGTTTCCAGCACGATGACAACCGTCTCCGGGGGCGACGGTCTCAGACGGAGGAAGGTCATACACGCGGCCAAAGAAACCCTCGACAAAGGCAAGTCTATCGACTAATCATCCTTATTCTTCTCTACCACTTCATCGTTAACGTATCACCTACTCATGATTCATTGTTTTGTCGTTGCTTCTGTGGCAACGAATAACCATTTCATAGACATCTTCAGTGATAAACATCGAACAGAAGAATGGAGGGTAGTTGAAACGGTACCGTTGTCCAGCGGTATCTATGTACGAAAAGGATACCAACTTTATGGTTTCTATTGGTCTCGCGGGATGCATTTCAGTCAGGAAAAGAAGAAAGAATCACATTCCCGTTGTCTCGTTACGCGCAGCCACAATTGCCGTCGGCGTTGATGCGCGCGTTCCCTCAGCATCGTTGTAAATACGTGAACACTACGTAGGGCTCGTCTGGCCAACGCTGGGGTCGTTACGGACGCTCGCGCAATAGCACCACCCGCCTCTGAAGGTGTTCCCGTGCTCTGATCAGCGGTGTGATATTATCTCGGACAGTTAGGACTACTTATTTTCGTACAGGATCGATTCTAGTTCCCAAAATTGTTCGCGTACACTAACTTGGAATGTAGGTTCTTTTAGGTATAGACTACCGTAGAAGGAGAAATTCACCGGTTGTCTTCAGTTTTGGGAGATAATGTATATAAATTTGGAAGTTTGGAAATTTGGAAATTATTAAATTACCAAATCCACTGTTCAAATTCCTAAGTATCCAAATTTTAAAATTCCCAAATTTATAAATCCTTAAATTTCCAAATTTTTTAATTTAAAAGTTTGTGAATGTTTAAGTTCACTAGTTAACTACTTAAATCTTCTTCCCCTATGTCGCCATTTTCCCCAGGAAGTCTACCATGCTCTCAGGTGTACATACGCCCACAGTTCATCCCCTTTGCCCGCGAACGTCGTCACTGTATCAATAGTAATCGCATCTGCGGTCAATCCAACCGACGTCTTATCCTATGCCCTTTTCATCTTCGTAATCATAGCCTAACGTCCTTGTGGGCGTTGATTGAGCTTCCTCGTGTCGAGATTACTGTTGTTTGGTCCCCACAGTTATGATAGGGTAGAAACTGGGTTGAAAGGTGGGGGCTAATAATCGCGTGCAGCAATTCAACAACGGTCACATTGTTTCTTAAGCATTGCATTTTTAACGATACTAACGTGGTAGAAATGGAATTCGAGCACAGATGGTCGACGTAGGCGTTCGTCTTCCCCATCGGACGATGTCGTGTCCGGTGGAGTTTCTTCACCCTTGGGTGGTGATGTAATCAGTCACGACTTGACCTTTGACACTAGTGTGACGCGACACTATGTGTGAACGGATGATAATCGAATTAACTGTAGGACAGGGGTGGCGAACTTATGGCACGCGTGCCAAAAGTGAAACGTACGAATAATTTGTTGGCACGTTAACAATGTACAAGTAGTATTTACAAGTTCCTCTTTATGTAATTGTACGTTAACGCATTGACTGTTATTATGGTTGTCATTGACCGCTTACACATGCGATTAAATTAAGTATATAAAAAGGCAAGGTAAATGAACTTTTTGATAATTGCAGTATTAAACCAGTGTGTGGAGCCATTAATTTAACAATTAAATTGTGTCTGATCACATATGACAGTTTCCACTGTGACAGTCAATGTGTTAATTTGTAAACTTGTCTGCATATAATTTCACAATAATTAAGTATGTATTAGTTCTAAAAGTTACGGCTTGTTATCAACATAATAAATGTTGTTCGTAAATTGTTACCACGTGCACATAGTAAGATTCGCCGCTCCTGCAGCTAATTCCATTTTCATAACTCATCACATGCAAATTTGTTACATGTTTCACGCTGCTAAAAGGATTAATTAACTCGGTAGTGTTTAGTGTTTGATTTACTGCGAGACTCTGTGAGTTCCACGCTTTTCGGTGTTGTTTTCATAGCAACAAGGATACGAACGTATGTACTAAAATTTAATGTCGGAATATAAAGTTTACGATAGACTGATTTTATTCCGCTGCTCTGCGAAACACGGTTAGTCTTCCGTTTCAAAATTATACCCTTATTTCCGGACACGGAAATCAGATATTTCGTGCATCCTTTTTGATGGAAGGTATTGAAAGTCACGCGTGTTATTTCATTCCAAAATTATACTCTCATTGATGATACAGAAAACGAACTTCCGTTCAATTGCATCCGAGTTTCGATTTTATAGTAGCCTCAAGTACGAAATATACTGATGTTTGTTTTCAAACGAGAACTTATAACGTTCAGTTGCTGTGTAGATTCGCGAAGAGATTTTCAAGCGTTTTCGTTTGAAAAACATGGTTCGTTTGCTTCAACGAGTTATTTTTACTTCACGCGCGTTAATGACGGTCGTTCGAGGGAAATTAAAGCCGAAGAGCTTACACGTTGGCCAGCTTTAACACCAAGGATCGCGTGTGCACGTATTACGTGACTGCAAAAAATCTGTGCATCTTCAAACTTATCGTTTTAGTGCCGTAATCGTGGAATTACGTTGTTTAGATCTTTAATCTTACTCACGCCATTTTACAATTTCTCTTAACCATTAGTTTCCCAGTTTTGAAAGATAAAACAAATACACTTCTATCACTGTTATGATAGTCATAGTCAACGAATTAAGTTTACAAATTAAGTATTCATGGTAGACTGTTGTTATATTGTTATGTGGTTCTTCACGCACAGTTGTAAAGCTTCTACTTTATAAAAAGTTTATTCTTTTGTAAAGGCAATTGTAGAATGTTTGTTAAACATTGAATGTTAGATCGCTACGCATTACATTGTCACGCGTTGTATTACATATTGTATTATCACACATTGCCATACATTGTATTACGCGTAACATATTACTATTTGTTGTACTATTACGTATTGTCACGCATTATATTGGCTCATGTTTTATTACCGTTGTATCACCATATATCATATTACTACGTCTGTATTACACGCCATGTATCGCCATACGTGAATGTTATTCATGTCATATGTATATCACCACGCGAGAATACTACACACGTCGTACATTACCACGTGTTGCCTTACAATGGCAAAGAAGTGCCGCTAGTGTAGTGAGAATGTACTTGAAGTTGTCAATATAGCAAGAGTCTACTGTATGTTGACTATAACATACAATTTAATTTTACATATAAAATCACTGGGGCGTTAAAACGCAATTAAAATACCATTGCACGTTTAATGAAAAGAACATTAATATCTTAAATATCAGTCCTTCAAATCTTTACCTTGCCAGTCACACGTTGAACTAGTTCATGGCTGTTAAGTGTAAAAAAAGGAAGAAAAAAGATTCGTCGGAGTGAACCGTTGAATTACTATGGATCGATGTGTAACGTCGCCGTCAAAAATGGAAAGGGGTGATTTCATGAAATTGCAGATTTCGATAGGGGTATGGAATGCGTCGATGCCAGGCATCGGGTTAGGTGTTTATCAAACGAATGTACACGTTTCTGGGGTTGAAACGAGGGAGGCTAGAGTGTCTATATACTTGAGCATGACGTAAGAGGGTTCTCCATCCCCTCTGTTACCTCCGAAATGAGTCGTTTTAGGTCGTTTCAAGAACGACTCGGCCATCAATACACGAAATGGAACTTTTCGAAGATAAACGAGTAATTTTTCCTGTTCTTATCGTCGATTTATTAAACAAACCAACCATTAGTAATCGTGGATTCGTATTTTATCGAGACTCGGTCTTTCTACCATTTTATAAACATTACCTTACAGCGTGTACTCGAGTTTAAGTGCTAATTAAACCTAAATTTGATGGCAAATATGCATACGAGATTAAATGCGAATTATAATTAAATTGGAATGCAAATACGCACTGGTAATCTACTTTACTTTCATTTGATATTATGTAGAGGATGTAGTTCAATTAAAAAACATGGTATTTTTGATTGTTTAGGTGAGAGGAAGGAAAAAGTAGAGAAGGTCAAACGTTCAGGTCAGAATCACGAAGCCATACGCACGAGAACGCTGAAAGCACGTGACCGTATCGTGTTAATAACGAATGTCGATCGAAAAACGAAGAAAAGAGGGGTCGATAATCCAACCTCGAAGTGTCACGGGTTTGACATCGATTTCAACTTGAACTTGCCCGTAGGAAATGATTTCCAATCTCGAAAATACGCGGGAGCATTTAACACGTTGACAGCCGCAGTAGAAATTGTTGTGTATAGTCAGACATTTTATAATTCCTGCCTTTCAATGTATGATTACTTTCGTTCCTTCGATTTAAACATTCTGTATGCTTTATATTAGAGATTTAGACGTTTTTAAACTTACAAAATATTTATATTTTTTTAAATTAACTTAACTTTCTGAAAACTCTCATTGCTAAATCTCCAGTGATCAAATACTCAAACTTCTCAATCTCTCAGTTCTCAAATTTTCAACATCCACGTGATGAACGTTAGTTGATTAATGTGAAGGCTTAACACTACATGTAGTATAATATATGGGGACCTGGTCCTCGAACAAAAATCCACAATTGTTTGATCCTCGTGGCATACAACGTGTTAAAGGTCCAATAAAATAAATGAGCAGAGACGTTCTCAAGGATCGTGTTTTTCGCCGTGAACGTGTTCCTTCGAAGGATAGTGTTTTCACACTGATGTGCACAACATCACGTAACTCGATGGACTTAATAGAGTGGAACTATAGATGGGGAAAGTTGAGCCCCTGCTGCCATGTCAGATAACGCGCCGTTCGTTCGTAGCTTCGTAAAGTTTCCCTTTATTCCTTTCAAGTTTATGCATAATTATAGCTTTGCCGAACGGTTTAGAGACTGGTAACAGTCTCGGATGAAATGCAGTTAGCTTGCTGCGATTAGAATTCGAAGAAGCCAACTTAATTAATTCTCTACACCCGGTATAATTAGTTCAGCGAGAATATATGCGCGTCACGGAATTTCTCTCCTTTCTGTTGTATATTTTAAGGAAAAATATTGTGCGACGTTAAAATGTAGAACGGAGACAAATCCTGTACATCCGGTATGATTATTTCTTTAACCTCACGTGTCTGTTTTTAATTTATTGTAAATTTTATGCATGGATCTGACTTTATAAAGCGGGGAGCTTGACAGTTTTATTGTACTACACTATCTTGGACTATATTAGGTTAGGTTATATTACGTTACAGTATGCTAGATTATATTTTACTAGGTTAGGTCATATAGTAGGTTAGATTATAGTTTATCTCTATGTATACCATGTTCTAAATCCATTGTGAAATATCACTTTATATCTTTATAAAAGTCTTCTCATTATAAACTTTCTAGCAATAATTTTTGCAGTACAAAATTAAAGAAGTCACTGATATTGTTATCCGACTATGAAAGTGTTAACAATTCTAAGAATAACAAAGTTGAAACATGAACCGAAATTATAAGTAGCATGGATGTTAATCTTAAACATCCGATACAATGTTATACACATAGAATTTTCAACCGATCAATTTCAAGCTGAAGCACAATGAGAATAATAAGATATAAAGTTGTATATACTTTTGGATTTACAATTTAAATCAACCCTTATGATTTATTAAAATACGACCCACATTATTGTATTTGCATCAATTACAGCTTTTGAAGTTTGTTAGCTTCTTTTAAGAACACCGTTAAAGAACGTACGGACTGAAAACGTCAAATACATATAGAACGTAGTTGTTCATTAACAAACAGCTATGAAAAATAGTGTAGAGCATCGTGAAATATCAAAAGGAAGGATTCCTTGATTTTAACGAATCCACGGCAAGTCAGGATCGTTAACGGACAACACGAGTGTCTCTCGAACAACGACTCGTTCTTTTGCATAGATCACGGGAAAATTACGATAGGGTGGTTTTCAACGTCGTTATATAATAAAACGACAACTACAGGGAGTGTCCTTAATGAACTCCTTTTGTCCGATGATAAATTAAATTTAGACGGTACGATGTATCGCTACGTCGTTCATAAAGCTCCTTTCTTCGCGAATTAAGCTCTCCTTTCGCTACATTGGCTTTCGCAATTTTCATTAAAAATAATTATTCAGGGAGAAACAAAAACAGTTCGAATTTATTTCATTCATAAGTACATCTCGAAGCATTTCGTTCACCGCCGTATTCCTTTCAGTTTCATCGAGAGCGTTGATTGTTTATTAAGTTGAGGTTTTCCCCTTGCTCAAGAAATTGTTTCGAGGTCCCTCTCTTTCCCGGGATTGAATTTAATCCTCTAATTCGATTGCCCTTGTTCTCTTAGTCGATCGATATCGAGACTTTCCTATCTTTCTTAGGAAATTCGGCCGGAACGAGAGAGCGCTTATTTATGTCAGTTTTATTCGAAGTGAGCATCAACAACATCTAATAAAATCTTTCCTAGCAGGGCTATTTTTAGAACAGGAACGAGTAACATTATCGTAAAACTGTAGCGGTTAACTTCCGTATAGCTAACTTTGCACTATCGCAGAACTATCGACAAAACTTAATAGTTATTTCCTGGAACTATCGTGATACTATCATAAAGCCAGAGTTGAAGTATCTTACTACTATAGACCTATTGTAAACATAATATTATTGTATACAGTACTATTATATACAGAATAGCCATAAAATTAGTAATATTATCATAGAGCTGTTATAAAACTATCAGAAAATAGAATTGAATTTATTACAAAACTTTTACAAAGCTGTCAACAACCTGTAATACTATTATAGAAGATGTAAATAGCGAAATGTTAACTGCGAGCAATTTCGATGTGGAATATAGTAGATATGGATGATGTACAACGTAGGAAGCCCCATCGCCGCATAATCAGGGCAGTACGGCTTGCATCTCGTTATCACGATTATCGCGTTTCCATCAATTACGTGAGCTATTAGGTCCCGGTAATTTACCGCTTTATTAAGAAAACCGTGTGGCCGGAAAATCGATCGTTGGAAAAATTATCAATTGCCACCGACGGCGCTAACGACGTGTCTCGTTAAGGAGACACCGGGACAGCCGTGATGGATGTTTGAATAACAATACACCTTTCCTTTTACAGCTTCTCGTCTTCTCAGACGGAAGATACCATGCACCGGCCACTTGATGACCCCCCGCCGCCTATGGATACAAAAGGTTCCAACACAGGTACGTTTATAATCTTTTAACATTGCAATGCAAACAGTAATTTAGTCATTGCTATACACCCATTAAAAATTCTACCTCCTGTTTCTTTAATTGCTTATTTATATTAAATTTCTAGCGGCGATTATCGATGAACGTATCAACGTGTTAACATAATATGTCATCAATCAATCGAGAACGGCGCAAGAGGCAACTGTGTAACAATAGTAACAAGATGACCAAACAGGGATAATATAATACGTTTAACGAAGCGAATGAAACTTGCACGGTTCGTGTAGAACATTCTCGCGAATAATTTATTGAAATGAATAGCAAAGTTACGTGGGTCATATCGATTTGATGATATCGTACTTTACCGACGAAATAAGAGCACGCGATGCTTGACTATTACATACGATCGTGGCTTCCATCCGAATCATTTTTTTCATCATTTTATTATTTAAATAACTGAGCCAATGTAGGGTGACTAATTCGTAACCTTTAATTCTACATTCAAGCACTGTTTCATTTACGTAACCTATATTATTGCATTCATTTTATTGAATTCGTAAATGTACAAAAATTTTGTAAAATAGATTTTCAAATTGTATCAACATGAATTGTGCTTAGTTTAATAATTTACGCGGCACCATAATTAAAAGAAACGTTAAATGAAGTTATTTTATGAGAGATGTTTTATACGAACAAAGTTTATTGTATATTCTTGAACAATTTTCTCGCACAAAGCTCTTTTCGTGCTTCTTGCTACAACCAGTTGCACCGCACCCTACATAATAATTACTCGAAGCCTTTATCGGTAGCCTCCCCTTTTCGAACGTGACCAACCGATTTGTTTCTATTATTAAGTACCCCTTACTATCGATTTCACGTCATTTCCATGAAGTATACGTCATGCAGCGTGTACGTTGACTGGCTGCTTTCAGAACCGCTTTTATAAAGTACAGAAACGAACGAATCACAAAGCGGATCGGAATAATACGCAACTGGAACACGTGATCGCTTTGTATCGTTGTTTTATCGTTAATACATGAGAGAAGATTGTCACGAATGGACACAGGGATGTTATTACAGATTTCATTCAGCTGAATGTGTAAAGGAAAAACAAAAAGGAACAATTGAATGCGATTAATATTTGAATGACTTCCAAAAGCTGTACGCTGATTACTTTTCTCTCTTATTTACGTTTCTTTTTCTCTTTTATGTTTATCTTCTTTATTTATGTACTTCTGTTTTTTATTCGTCGAAGCAACATTTTATTAAACACTTGACATTTTTAGTCAAACCAAGAGACTTCAGATAAGGAATTCTGGTTACATCACTGCGTACTTATCCTTAAGACACTCGAACCAACGTTCACGAGTGCACATTGGATCTGATCCCATCGGTGTTCGAAACGAATCAGGTGCAACAGGTGCCGTTGAGCAAAATACCTGTTCAAACGACATCATTTGATCCTTTCGACGTTTCTTCTCAACATTGTCCTTTACAGAATGATTAATTAGAAAGTTCAGAAACATTGTTTTCATTCCATAAGATTGATGCAGAGAAAACTGGAATCTTACCCACGCTTTCTTTGTCGAGAAACCTTTCTATATTTCTGGTTTCATTTGGACTTCGATACTCCATCATCTTTTTCTATCATGCCTGGTCATAAATCAACCACAGAAGAAGAATGGTGATGATATTAAACATATATATATAATACACAAACACGCAAAGAACGGAAACGCAAAAAATATATTCGTGAAAGGTCGCATAATACCGAATCAGTGTTAATTGAAGTGGAATTAAATGAGATCTTACTGTTATATATATGGAAGAGTACCTGGTAACTGAGCGAACACTCTCTGAGTCCCCATGGCAAATAGAGGATCAGAAGTCTAAGTCACTTAAGGAATGAACGTTAATTGCGTCAGATATAGTCTTACTGTGTCAGGAAGATGTATAATAATTTCAAAGATGTAAATTGTAAATCATACATATGATGAGAAGAACGTGCAGTAACTTGGACAATTTTGATAAAAACTAAGAAAACGAGGGATACCAGAATGACAGTGGTTGAAGTGAGTTTCGTCGAAGGTAGTGGGTCAAGCGTAGCATCAGGGTATCGTTGCACGTGGATTGGCAATAGCGAGAGCAATCTAATACCGTTTGGAAATCGGCCAGGCCAAACGACTTTGCTCCTTGTGCCAGGACTCGTCGAGTCCGGTGGCCGGCCTACGTACATGGTCGTACAGGGAAATATCTGCTGGAGTTGCACAACACAGCTGTGAAATAACGTCGCGCGACAAATTTATGGCTTTACGTGATAGCGTTTTGTTTCGCAGCAACGGTGTCTCTGGGAAAGATAAAGAAGCATTAAACTTTTGTTTAAATTCCTGCAACACCAACAGTGTCTGTGTTGATGAAAAACGAAGGATAATGGAAGGATTTAGTAAGGAAATTGAAAACTGAGTCTCACCTTGTTTTCCTGGGAAGCGAAGTCGGATGGAATTGTTTGGAATAATGTTTGATGGAAGTTTGACCAATTGAAAAGCGGAGGTATAGGATTTGTGAAAGTTCATTGAGAGTTGTTTATTGTTTGTTCAGGAATGCGACGTCGTGATGATGTTCCCCAGCGGAGCGAGCGACGAGACTTTGATGTGGCTTCTAGGTCGTCTCCGGGCTGGAACCCCGGGCCTAGTGGTGCACGTGCGACACCATGCCTCGTCAGATAGCTACAGCTTTTACTTGACAGCCCCTTTTAGCGTGTAAGTACACATCTCACTAAATAAAATGTTAATCTTTACGTAATCACTACAATATTAGAAACAAGACTCTAGCTTTTGCTGATATCTGGATCTTTTTATTTTCCAATTTAGATCTTTAAGGATTTGGAGATTTATGGGCCTAGTAATTTGGAGATTTAAGGATTTAGAAACTTGAGAATTTGGAGATTTAAACATTTAGAAGTTTGAAAAATTAATACTTTGAACATTTCGGTATATTTAAAATATAACATTGTCTGGTTGACAGATTGTTGAAGGCAGCCGAAGAGGTGCATTTGCCGAAGACTCTACGACAGGAGTTCGGAGGAGGCTTGAAGGAGTTCGTAGGTTCAGAAGCGAGTTGCTTTGAAGGAAGCGACGACGAAGCTCAATTCTTCACTACTCAGGAAAGGCAGTCGTTGGTCCTGCACCTGCTGCATACCCTCAGGGCTGGTCCGCAGGATCTTCACAGTCTGTCCGGACTGAAGATGGTCGAAGGACAGGCAATTATTCCAAAGTGCATTTCCTCTGGGATCATTTCCCAGGTGTGTGTAGTACAATAAACACGGACTGTTTATTACGATAGCACTGTACTTATATAATTCATTCATAGTACTGCATAATGAATCTTTAATGAGACCTGATTTTGAATCAGGTCTTCCCTCTTCACGAATTGCCTGCGTTAGAGAAGTTACAAAGGACTTGGGTCCGCGCGTTCCTCAGCCCCCAACCCCTGGACGACATTTGTAAATACTTCGGAGTAAAAATTACCATGTATTTCGCGTGGCTCGGACATTACACCACCGCTTTGATCGTTCCAGCTGCAGTGGGTGCCATATATTGGGTGAGTGGTCGCAGTGACCACATTCGGATAAAAAGAAATAGTTTACAAGTAACCTGAGAAATCCATTTGCAGTTATTATTAATACATACAGAAAGTATTTAAATATTTAACTGTGGCTACATTAAAATTACAAATCCTTTATCTACAAATGCGTTACTTTATTATTTTTACAAACTGCACAATACAATATTTTAACTGTCGTGTTCTTTGATCCCAGATCGGCATCATCGGCAGGAATCAGGCGGTGGAGGATGTAGCGTACGTTCTGTTCTCCGTCTTCAACGTAATCTGGGCCACGGTTTATCTGGAAACCTGGAAGAGAAGGGGTGCCGAATTGGCCTACAGGTGGGGTACCTTGGATCAAAGAGACGACCTACTTGTCGAGCCTAGACCTTTGTTCACGGTAAGCACCTAGACGATTATTGACTCTACCTTACCACTTCTCTTCGCCCTCAGACACTACAGACTTTCCTCTGCTCGCAGGGCACGTTGGAAATCTCGCCTGTTACAGGGAGACTTGAGCCAACTTATCCAAGATGGAAGAGAAACATGTTTCGATACTTCGTGAGCGTTCCCGTCATTGCTGCCTGTTTATTCTTCGTTTTCATCGTGATGATTCTCAGCTTCCAAATACAGGTTGAACATATTTTTATATTCGCATCACCCTGGAAGCTCTTGCCATTTTAATAAGTAGATATACATAATTTTGACAATCACTGAGTTAACTGTAGTTCAGTATCTTTTGCGTTTTCTATTTTGTTATTATTTTTATTTTAGAAGGTGTACATGTACTGTTCGACAGTGAGATCTAGAAACGGCAAGAACTTTTGTGTACCTAATATAATTCTATTACATAACATACAACGTATCGACTTGAAGTCTGAAGTTTACTGAAACTTCTCATAAACATCTTCAAGTACAAACTGGCAGTCAGACAAGCATCTTATCGATTGCCTTCTGCAACGTGCAGTAATTATGTATCAATAGTTTTGTATTAGTACCATCGATGAAAGTTTTGTATAGTTATTTTCAACAAACGTTAAGCTTCAAATTGATGTTGGTGCTAACTTCTGAAGAACAGGGAAAAAAAACCATTCGCGCAGAACTTCTTAAAGTTCGGCAAAGTACTTTAAGTTGAATATGCGAAAGTTTCCTATAAACTCGTACAGTACAACAGAAAAACTCAGACAATTTTGTCTCGAGAGTGGAGTGTAGTTTTTGCGTCAACGCCAGGAGAAAAAGCGTCAGGATTTTCGGCGATGGGAATTAGTTGAACGGATGCCAACCGGTCCTCAATCGATTTGTCATTATGCCATCGAACTTTGATCGAGTTTCGCTTTCACGGAACTTCCATTACCCATAAAATTCAATTGGTCGAGACGTTAGGTTGGAATTTTCGTCGGTCAAACTTTTCGAAGATAAATTACTCTTGCTTCCGGAATAAAATCTCTATTAACGTAAATTATTGCGCTGTTAGGTTTTAGATTAACTGTGGGAGATATAAATCTTGAAATTCAGGAATTTGGGACTTTGGGAATTTGGCAATTTAAGAATTCGGAGATATAGGAATTTGGCAATTTGAGAATTTGGGAATTTGGGAATTTGGGAATTCGGGAATTTGAACCCTTGGAAATTTAAAGGTTTAAAAATTTATAATTTCCTAAAATAACTGCTTTATTTGATTGCAGGATTGGTGGGATGCACGTCTGGAGTCCAGGGGATACGGATTTTGGCTGAGCTACGTGCCAAAAGTTTTACTCGCCGTGGTAATAGCATTAATGGACGAAGCTTACTTCAAAGTGGCCGTATGGTTAAATGACATGGGTACGTACATAAGAGTCAGAAATAGAGCAGAAGCTAGAACGAAAAAAACAAAAGTCAAATTACATACGTGAATTGATTATACCCATTCATAGTCTTGGTATCTTTCTCAACGATCGTTGCGAAGAGATGCAAGAATGAATGACTATTTACGAATCTTTTTTTTAATATTGACTTGGTTGTACTCACGAGACACTTGTGCACGTCTAGATACTTTTTCCAACAGCCTACTAGCATACAACTATACTTTCCGAATCTTTTCACGGCTTAGCTTCTTCTAGAGATTCAATTAACAACTGTGTCCCTAAGTGAAGTATATAATCGAACGAATCTTCTCCTCGTATAAAAATAATGTATTATAAGCGAGGGATACTCTTTAGATACTCTTGTTATTTATCTCTTCTTCCACTTATCTTACATCCTTTTTATTTTTCTACTTCTTACATATTGGAGAGCGATGATGTTACGGTAGATAGTATTTGTGATTTTTATGTGTTGGACGCAGAAAACTATCGGCTAGACACCGAGTACGAGAATCATCTGATCTACAAGGTGGCACTGGTAATAAGAAGAAACTCTCCATTTTCAACGAATAGATTGTGTGTGTGTGTGTTTTGTGCTAGCTATTTATCACTTGTCCTCCTCTAATTAACTTTTCAACCACATAGTAAACGAATCTTATTTGTAAGAAATCTTCAGAATGTTTCAACACGATATTTATTTTTATTATGAGTCATTTATTTCACTTCACCTTTGAACGCAATTTTTGCATCAGTTTGCATCACATAAAAAATTGTAAACTATTTCACTGTAATAACTACTGACTATAAATACCGAAATTGTAAAAATAGGAATTTTAGAGGTGGACTTATAAATGTGTAGTATTAAATCAATGTTGTCTCGCTTATTCGTTTCTCACCGATGAAGTATATAAGATAATTAAGAAAAGAAACGAATCTGCTCTGGCTGTCTCTGTCGCTGCATGAAAATTCGACTCTCTCGAGATTTATTTTCTTGCTTGCGCTTATTAAAAATACGTGGATGTTATAGTATGTGTTTTAATTCACCACGACAGATAGAAAGTATACAGAGAAGACTATGTATTTCAGTTTCAGTTTGTAAACTCCTTCCTATCGCTATTTTACATCGCCTTCTACCTACAAGATCAAGAGAGGCTCAAAGAGGTAAGGATCCCTTTATTCCCAGTTTCTTCCTCTTTCTTTCTCTATTCTATTTTATATTGAGAATCTTCAGTCGAGAATGAACCTAGTAATTTTTATCGATATATTAGATCACACTATTACGATAGATTATTGATCTTGTGTATTTTTCATTTGGTAGCTAGAAATTTTAGAAGGTACTTAACGTGTCTTGCTACAGTGAAAACAGCCGTATGTAACACGGCACAATTTTAATTAAATTAAGGATCTTTTATTTTAGTATTATTAATACAATATTAATAATCTAATATTTTATTAATACAATATTTTCTTTCCTTTCTTTTACATTAATGAATTTTTAATGATAACGCGTTTCATAGATATTTAAATTTTAAGGAAAATTATAACTAATATGTTTTAATAATTTATAGGTCATGTTTGAGAACATTGGTGGAAAGTGTCAAGTTCGGTTCGTGGCTTTTATTAATCATCGCTAGAAGATTTAATTACATATTTTCAAGATTTGGACTGTAACTAGGCAGACTGATATGTCTAATCCCGTCTGTCGCCGACCTAGTATCTACAGAAGAGCATAGTGTGAAGATCAAGTTGATGGAGAGAATAATTTCTAAATCCCCATCTTCTCATTTTGGTGGTGCTAGAACTGGAAGAAGCTGCAAAGTACCATAATCTTAAAATACCAAATTTACAAAGTCTCAAACTTTCAAGGACAGAAGGTCCCAAAATTTTAAGCCTCAAAGTCACAGATCCTCAAATTCCAAAATCAGAGGACCCTCAAATCCGAAAATACTAAACTACCAATCTTCAAATATCTCAAGGTTCCAAATTCTCAAATACCAAAGCTACAAAAACCATAAACCACAGGCCTGAAAACTTAAATCCATGGCAGCAACACAGTAAAAATAAAAAACCCGAACCAAACTCGTCATTTAGCACCAATGTTCACAAATATACAGTCCAAATTTCTGCAAATTTGTCAGCCGTTCTCCAAAGCAACTTTCAGGTTACTTCGTCTAAAGTTCCCTTATCGAATCAAACGACGGGACTTGCGCCACGTTGTAAAAGCCATCGACCCAAAATCGTACCTATATTATCCTTTATCGTTTCAGCAACTGGCCGCTCTACTGATAGCCCGTCAGGTGATCGGCAATCTGAAAGAGTCCGCGGTTCCGTATCTGATCGAGCAGCTGAGGTTGGCACGTTTGAGCTTCGAGCTGTTCGGAGCGTTAAGCCCGAGCGAGGCAAGACCACCGCCAGGCGAGGAGAATCCTGAAGAGAGCCAAAAGGATCCAGAGGACAAAAGCGAACGATCCGAGAGCGGGAAGAGCACGCAACCGAGAAACGTCAGCCAAGCTGAGCTGGAAAGTTCCCTCTACAGAGTAGGGCATCCCACTAATTCTCTACTTAGTGACGTTACGTTCAAGGTTTGGTCTAGATTTAGCTAATTTCTTTCGTTTACGATGCACCTTGCGTTGCTCGGCGAACCTGCGACGCATTGGCACTCGATGGATAATCAAAATTCCGGATTCTTCAAGTTTCTTTGTGTTTTTTCAAAACCTCTTGACAATTGACTGCCATGATGACGCTACAGATTTAACTAAATTAATCATCCAAAGGAACAAGTACCATGGATATTGAGTCAGTGACACTAATAAATTACAAGATGAAACTGTCAAATTAATTATCTTTAATAATCTTTGTGTGCTTATACATCCATTTGCACCGTGGTAGTCAACCTGTTAACTGGTTATGGTCTGAGGTTTAACTTTGATGAAATTTTAATGCTTGAATAATTGGTTTGATGAAAAATTAAAATGGATGGAAGAGGTTGATGCGATAATTTGAGATTGATTGTAGAAATTTGAATCGAGATTGCTAAAGCTGTCGGGTTCTGTCATTTATCATACCATCGATCACCTCTACGCTCTGGTATCACTTTGACGATCCTGGCTTGCCTGTGTACAAGTACTCTTCTTTTCGTTCGTTTCGTTGGACTATCCTGATCCTTGTGCGACAGTCGAGAGGAGAGATAGATCGGTTCTCGAGCAGACGGATGCGACCACCCGAAACGTTGTCCTGTGTTGTCTGATCGGTTCTTTTTGCAGAATTTTAATCATTTTTTTCCCGTTTTCCAACGTTCCCGTCGACGATGCGCAGGTATCGACCAAAAAGGTAATGTCACCGTTCATCCTATCGTTAAATATTTCACTCTTTCAATTATCTGTTTACTTTAAATAGATCCATATATATTTATACAAGGTACATTTTTATTTTAGGTACGTTAATGTGTAATATGATGATACTGTTATTTAGTGGTAGTATAACAGTAAACTTTCGTTATATTGCCATGGACGAGACTGTGGACGCAATCATGATAAGCGAGGACCTAATGCTTGGACAACACGTAATAATATAACAAGTGATAATGCAACGCTTGGTAATGCAACACATGACAATGCAATGCTTTGCTATACCATATGTGCGAGTACAACGTGTAGTAATACCATACGTTGTAATATAGCACATAGTAATGCAACACATGGTAACATCATGTGTGGTAATCCAACACAAGGATATTCAACACGTAATAATATTACGCGTTACAGTGTGAAATGACACTTGTTCCTCTGGCAGTATAACGGAAATCTACTGTATAGTATAGTAGAAACAGATTTTGAACATGTTTCTAGGAACAGAACAAGATTTAAAATACAGAAAATAGTAACTGAAAGGGTGAATCTGAAGAATCACGAGCTTTCCACGCTAACTTCACATTAAGCGCTAGCTTTTTATTTTTCATTTGATGAGAGTAGCTACCCTTTGCACCACCTACGCTAGAGATTCACTTATTACACCTACTAGAAATTATTCCGCTGAATGTTCCTTATATGAGCACTGATTCTGTTGCAGTTTTATTATAAACGTACAATAACAATTAAAGTCATAATATTTAAGTTTTATAAATAATAAACCAGCAACGAATCATAGTGATCTTAGATAATCTCTAATATATTATTATCAACGTAATTCTATTAATTTAAGTGAAATATTAACAGATAAAAATTGATGACATATTTTGTGAAATAGTACTCTAGACTGATTGAAAAATTGTATTCTATTCGCAGTACGATGGGGCGTTTTCGGAACACCTAGAAATGCTGTCGCAGCTGGGATACGTCTGCCTCTTCTCTTCGGCATTCCCTTTGGCTGCAATGGCGGCACTTCTTGGAAATCTTCTCGAGTTGCGGGGTGACGCGTTCAAGCTTTGTTTCGTGTTACAACGACCCTTTGGCAGAAGGGTCTCTAACATCGGTACTTGGCAAGTGAGTGATTCTCACCAATGACTACTCAAATTTCAAGTCAATACTTAGTGTAACAACAGTGTAATATATCACATCGCTTGATCTATTTTATAGAACGCCATGGAAGCAATGGGACTCGTTGCTATCATAGTAAACTGCGCGCTGATCGGTCTAAGCGGACAAGTGCAGCGAATGTTTCCTGAAATGTCCGCTACCCAAACAATCCTTCTCATAGTTGCCCTGGAACACATTATGCTTGGAATACGATTCATTATAATATGTGCCATTCCGGACATTCCACATTGGGTAGCGACAGAAATGGCCAAAGTGGAATTCCTGAGGAGGGAGGCCGTTAGGAGGCTCTCATCGACCCCGTCACCAGAACAGCAGCCAGCTACGGTGATAGGTGGGTGGATTACGATAATTTAGCGCAGCAATCTAACAACCCAATTCCTGATCCATCAACCTTCCTGCATTTTGTCCAACTATATGAGGTTGTTACGTATGAAATGCCAGATTTGTGAACATAGAAAGTCTCGTACAGTTTGATACCATTAAGTATTACAAAATAGCACTTGTGATATATCAGTTTGAACCTTCAAGCATAATGAGAAATACTACTTCAATGTTCCATCGACACTTTACATACAAAATGGCTAAATCTTTTCAACAAGCAGTGGATCAATAATCTGTAAATTACACAACTTTTTATCAAGACAGGCTTTATATAAAGAAAAAGACTGTAAATAGCAATCAGCTATTTCGTATTGTGTGCATCGATGAAAACTTTACATTTTTATAACCACAAGCTTCACATTGATACACTAGAAGTGCTATGTTACAATACTTTCATGTCATCAAAAAGCATCCAACTTTCTCTGCTTTAAGCCATTTATCATGCAACAGCCTCATAAACGATGTTCCTGCTTATAAAACCCGATCGATACAGAATCAATTGGCTCTGTCCAAGAAAAGTAACTTTCGGACTAAATTAATGAATATAATGCACTACAGTTATTTCGAATGAAATAGCTAAACCCATATTTTAATTGAAATATGTATTTGTCCTCCATCGGGTAACATCGCTCACTTCGTCCTCCCTCCTATCATCTATTAATTTCACTCGAACTCAGGGAGATTCGTGGTGAGTCCAGCAGACGGAGAGAGCGAAGAACAGCAATTGCTTTCCGACCGTACCGGAGATGCAACGTCCTCCAGTCTTCCAGACACACCGACTCTGGCGTCAACCACTCAAACACCGAGCAGTCCTCCGACACCAAGCGCAGCGTCCATTCCAAGGATCTCAGAAACACCTTCTGCGGCTCAGACACCGGGTAGCGCGGGTAGTAGCGACGTGGGGACACCAATTTTGACCGAGAACAACATGGGCAGCGTTCGTGACCTTCACAATTCACCTAGGTGCTCTATTCCTGGTGGAGAACGAGGTTCGATTGCTTTTTCTTCCTCCTTGACAATGTCTATATAAGAAACTTCTCGTTCAGCTGTATAAAATTTTATTTGTATAGCTTGTACCGTGATAGATAGATTAAATGCACCTTCCATGCACATACCTAGAAAGAACCTAGGGAAAGTTTATGAAAAAGATCTAAAAAAGAACTAAACAGAAATATTAAAATAGATACCGAGTAGTGATTTGCAAAGTTTGCTGAAATGAAAATTTGTTAATTTCTTTTTCTTGATTTACAGGAAGACGTTCTAGGGAATGGTTACCGACAGAACCAGAAGCATCAGGAGGATCAGATCATTATAGTCATCATTTAACGATCGGACCTCATGGAGGCGTAGATTGGGTTCGAAGATTGGGTCTCGAGCCTGGTGGTCGAAAATCCAGTGATTCCGAAATCAGCGGATCCGGTACAGTCAGTGGAAGCGGAGACGAATTAACTCTTCACAGATCCACCGATTGTATCGTCTCAAAAGAACTGGCTTCTTCGTCAGACAGTGATCTTCTTCGGTACATTATCGTTCCTTGTAATATAACCCTGTATATTTTCAAACCATTAGGTTGTTGCATATCAAATATTGAATTCTGAAACATCAAAAGTCTGGATACAACTTGATGAAGCATAAAAGTGGTCCTATAGATAAATATATATTAAAGAAATTTCTTAAAAAGTCAAATGACTAAAAAATATTAATTTTTAACTGTTCCAATTACAATGTCTAATCCTTTGTTCCAAAGATCGGCTCCACCGTGGACGGTAGCTCACAGAAATCAAAAGTTCCGTTTCTCTCCGGAGCGAGAGAGGGAGCGAGAAAGAGCAGAGAAGCAACAGTATCAACAGCATCAACGAGAAATCCAGGATCACAAACAAGCATACTATGCCGAGAAAGAAAAGGAAAAAGAGTCGAGCGGTCTTTCGGATTCCAGCAAGACGATTTCCAGTCAGGAAGAGGAGAAACCATCAAAGGAAGATCGAGAAGCGAAGAAAACAAGGGTGAAACAAAGCTTGATGAAGAGGGCTAGATCAGTGGCGATATTCTCGTTGAAATTGAAAGAACGCAGAGCCAGGGAAGCGGAATTGAAAGCGAAGGAAGCTGAAAAAGAAGCTAGGTGGCAACAGCCTCAGTCGTGCGTCGGTGGCGAGCTCTCTTGCATCCCCATAGAAAAGCTTATATCCGTGGATGACATCGCAGCCATGGAATTACGCAGACTTAATCATTAGCCGCTTCAAGTTTCACCTTCGTTTTACACGCTACGTAGAAACGTTCGTCCGCGCCAGTGATACTCTCTATGAAAAAGGAAATAAGTATCGTAAAGATTGTTTCGCGATGATCGGTCTCGAGTTTTGCAAAAACCTTTGAAACATCATATCAATAACGAACGTAGAAAAAAAAATGACGTTACGCGGAGATTGATCAATTGTTTTTTCGTTTGTCGTAAATGGTAACGCACACGGATTGTTTTTCGTGGATCTCTTTTTATCCGTCTCTAATCGGAAAAATTTCTATGTCGAATAATGTATGTAGAATATCGAAGTTGGACGAAAACTTGCTCAGTTTATAATTTTATAAGATAACGATGGTACTATGTTTGATTGAGAGATTCGATTAATACCGGTAACAAATACGAAATGTCAGTAACGAAACGTTTCGCTTCGCAGACTTCTTGTAAAACTTGTTTCCGAATTGAGTCCATTTCTTCGCAAAATTTCGAGTGAGTATCATTCGCGTACATATGACGCGCGAGAAACTCACAAGGATTTTTGAAAATACTACGGGAGAGACTACGATCATGAGGTTTCATCTGGATGTGTGATTCGAGAAAGAAAAAACTGTCAATATATAAAAAATGAAAAACAAACAACGGCGCACAAAGTAAATTGAGTCACCACAAATTCTAGACAATGTTCTATAGAGTACAGTATAGAGTATCATTCTTAAAGGTCACATTTTGGGTAGATTAGTTGATACCTCAGAATTGTAGACTGTAAGCTCCAGGTTTTATGCCATCGATATTGTACCGATTGTTTTTAATTTCCGTACAAATGGGAGAACAATGTTCGATTCTTTATTGATTATCTTTAGTCGAAGACGAAATGACAACGAGTTTGGATGATTTAACGATACAACTTAACACGCACGTTTTTACTTTTTAACGTTTTGTCTTATTCTTCCATATTTATTTTTATTAAGAAATACAATTCAAAAGTTCAATTGAAAAAAATGTGCGGGTTAATACTACATGAAAGTCACGTGTATAAATCAAATATTTTACAGTAACCGTTCGCTAAATGAGCGCGATTAAGGCTTTAAGAATCAAAAGGAATGTCAACCGAAGTCCGAAGTGCAATTACGAACATTTATTTAATTTAGCGAACAATTACTGTACTTATGCGACTACCGTTACTACCAGTAGTCGGTCAGACATCTGACGCGAAACGAAAAAGAGCGACGGTCTCATTGTTGTTGCTAACCTGTAACTTGTTAAGTCGTGTTATCTAAATGTTTATCGGTTAACGAACTTTCGTTAAAACAAATCTCCACGATAGAAAGTACAGATGCACACTGGTTAATATGCGCCTACATTAACGAATTAATTGACCGCAGTTTTCGTTCAACGAAGCACCGTACACCGAAATATAACGTATTTTACTTTGCCGCTCGTGGAAGGTGATATGTAAAGGAGAAACCGGAACGCTTAGAGAAAAGAAAGTTAGTTCGGTTGATAAGCGAAAACAAATTTTAGGGACCGTTTTTGTATATAGCCAACCGTTTACACAGCCACGCGCAATAGTGAAATTTGGTTCCATGGCCTAGCTTAAAACATCCCCGTCCGCTACTGATTATAGCCGAGTCGTTCTCACTGAGGCACTTTCTTACGTTCCAAGTTTTTAAACAACCACAAGCTAGTGTTATGATTAGACGCGTCAACATTTTTCGAGCACACTGTTGAAGTTAAATCAATATCGCATTGTACTTTAGCGTGCCCTTCGGGAACCGCAAGACTAGAAAACAAAACCGCGAAGTCGATAGAGATTTAGCCGCTTCCGTGAGGCGAAGTTTTAAAAAAATGTCAGCGAAAAGCATCTGTGTTTGTTAGATGTTTTGTATAAAACAGGAACTGAGCCAATAAAAACATTCTACGAAGGAACAACAGCTTGTTCCTGAATTTTTCCTCTCATTTTACACAACGTTAACTATTTTTTAACGCTAAAATGTAGATATTATCCTGTTATTATTTCTGTACGATATTCAATTTGGTTTTGGTGCTCTTCTAAAATAGCACGTTAACGCCATCTAGTAGGAATGTGTTGAGCTATAATTAATATGTTGTGGGGTAAATTATCGACCAAACTACATTTTTTAACCTTACCCGTTTGGTGCAGCACTTCCCAAAAAACAAGAGCCAATCAATGCACCTGCCGATTACTCATAGTTAATGCTGATGAGGACAGTAAACAATATTTTTATCTCTAATGTTTATATTATAATGATATGTTTGTCAAATGATGTCATACTGTAAATAGTATATGAAGAGTTTAAATCATTTTGTTAATAAATGGAAATATGGAATGTAAGTTAATGTATTTTAATTATTCACACTAATATTGAACCTAACCTTTCTTACGTTTTGTAAAAATTATGAATCATTATATTTGGCATAATAACATTGAGAAAAATATGTAAAATGCAGGTTGACATTTACTAAGCAAGGAATGTAAAAATTTGCTTACGAGCATCATAATCAATATAAGCTTTTAACGTCTTGTGATAATAAAAATTTTTAAAATGACATTGGAAGATGCACAAAATGCAGCACGAAAAGCAGTACAGTTCGATAATAACAATCAGTACAAACAAGCATTATATTATTATAACATCTCTGTGAAATACCTTGCTGAACTGCAAGATGCTATGTATGATCAAAAAATTTCTGAATATAAGAAAAGGATATGTTTGATACAAAAACTTCGTAAGTAAAATAAATTTGTAATGCATATACAAAAATTAGAAAGAAATAAACTTACGTATTATTGATAATTTATAGTTGATGAAGATGAACAGAAACGTCACAAAGCACAATCCGTGCATCAATCAGAATTGCAAAGATGTAAATTTCTTATAAATCAAGCACAAGATGCAGATGAAGCTGGCTTAAAAGATATTGCTGTAAAATTATATACTAATGCTGCTGAATTTGGACTAAGTGTAGTATGTAAAATAGTTTATTAATCTTAATAATATCATTTTCTTCAAATATGGTTAATTAATCTTACAATTGCAGAAAACTACTGACTCAGAAGTGAAAGGGAAATTAACTGCTCTTGTACGACTTGCTCTTGATAGAGCAGAATCTCTGAAGGGTTTGAAAACTGATGACAATTTTGATATTATTGAAAAACTTTCTAAATTACCTCCTGTTCCAGAAACAAATCTAGATGAAAATGTAGATAAAATATCAGCATTACCAACAACAAATGCTACTCTAAATTCTGGTAATGCAAATTACTGGTGATACAAGTTCTTTTCTTCAAGAACTTTTTCATTTATTCATTTAATTGCAATTTTCAGGAAAACAAACTCGACCGCCCCTTCATCGTGGTAGTAGCGCACATTTAAAAGTAAGCGGTGGTAGTTCAAGCTATACAGAGGAAGAGAAAAGGGTTTTACTTCATAGTTCTCATATTAATGATCATGAATTTGTACCGTTTATGAATATTGATCTTACAGAGAAATTTCAGTATGCCATTCCATTTACCGATAAAGATGGCTTGTTAGAATTAGCACCAAAACAGAAACCCGATTTTGCGAGATGGTGCCGGCCGGAAGAACTATTTCCTGATCCAAAAATGCTTAAAACTTCCCATGTTGATTATTACAGTATAAAACAAACTGTTAGTACTAGTTAATCGTTACTTCAATATTATTAGTATTCGTTGTTCTAACACTTATTTGAGTGATTCATTTTAGGTTGTTTCTGATTGTTCTTTTGTTGCCTCCCTTGCTGTTAGTGCTCAGTATGAAAAAAGATTTGGACGCAGACTTATTACATCTATTATTTATCCAAAAAATCGGAATAAAGAACCAATTTACAATCCATTTGGTAAGAATTTTTACACTACTTTCTTGATTATTTTACAATTTTGTTTAAAAAATTAATGTGCAAAATTATTATGATTAGGAAAATATATGGTGAAGCTACACCTCAATGGTGTTCCACGAAAAGTAATAATAGACGACTTGCTCCCTGTAAGTCGATACAATCAGTTACTCTGTTCCTACTCCAGCAATCATGGAGAGCTATGGATCTCGTTACTTGAGAAAGCATATATGAAAGTAATGGGTGGTTATGATTTTCCTGGCTCAAATAGTGTAAGTCAATTTTTATATAGTACAACATTAAAAATATTAAATATTTGTTTTACAAGTAAATATTGTTTAGAATATAGATTTACATGCTCTAACTGGGTGGATACCAGAGAGGTGGGCTATAAGACCAGGTGAACCAGATTTTAATAAAGACAATTTATTTAATGTTTTATTATCACGTTTACATAAAGGAGATGTACTAGTAACAGTCGCTACTGGAGAACTCTCTGATTTAGATGCCGATAGAACAGGTCTTGTTCCTACACATGCATATGCTGTTCTTAATGTTAAACAGATAAATGTAAGCAATCATTTTTTAAATGCGCATTAAGAAAAATAGTAAACATAAAGTTCATAAATACAATTACAGGGAGAAAGACTGTTACAACTGAAAAATCCTTGGTCTCATTTACGTTGGAAAGGAAATTATTCTGAACTTGATACGATACATTGGACAAACGAATTAAAAGGAGCATTAAATTATGATCCAGATTCTGCGTCTCAATTTGACAACGGAGTATTTTGGATCGATTACGATAGCATATGTCGCTTTTTCGATGTATTTTATTTGAATTGGAATCCAGGTTTATTTAATTACACTTATTGCATTCATCAGTAAGTGATATGCATTGAATTCTCGTTATTTGAAAATTAAGAAATTATTAAAAGTTCTTTCATTACAGAATGTGGAATGCAGGAATAGGACCGGTGAAAGATGCGTACAATATCGGTGACAATCCTCAGTTTAATTTAGAAGTGCAAAATAACGTAACAGGAGCTATATGGATTCTTCTGACAAGACACATTACAGACATAGCAGACTTCCGACAAAATCAAGAATATATTACAATATTGGTTTATCGAAATAATGGAAGAAGAGTATATTACCCTCGTAAGAAAACTAATTTGTTTATAATGGTGTTGATATCTTTATGATACATTATAAAAATTTAATTACGCAGATGATCCACCACCATACATTGATGGTTTAAGAATAAATAGTCCTCACTACCTCTGCAAAATAAAGTTAGACGCTAATAGTGATTCTCGATATACTCTAGTCATGTCACAGTATGAAAAGACAAATACGATATATTACACTTTACGCGTGTATGGAACATGTCCATTTACTTTGCGAAAGATGCCACAACTTTATAAATATGAAAAAGAGGTATAACATTTTAACATTCACTTTTTCCTCATTTTAAATATTTTGCATTATTGAAGTAATGATTATTTTAGATAACCGATGGCCAGTGGAAAGGTGCTTTAGCTGGTGGATGCAGTAATCATCCAACATATCAAAACAACCCACGTTACCAATTAGTATTAGAAAATTCCAACAATAATAACTATTTATTGATTATATTGAAGGGTCCTAAACAGTATCAAATAGGTTTTGATATTGTCTCGGTTGTATTAAATGATCCTGATGCACCTGGTGCATTCAAAATGAAAAGTTCTGGACCATTCAGGTATTGTAAAACTAGTTATCTTAATCACTACATATAATTATATACAATGTTAATCGATAATTAAATCTCATATAGGTCAGGCTTTGTTTATCTTGAACTAGAAGATGTACCTGTTGGTACATATAACATTATTCCGTCAACATACATCCCTGGACAAGAAGGACCTTACTTTTTAATTTGCAAATCGTCTTGCAAACTTCAACTTCAAAGGCTTCAATAACAAGATTAATTTTAGCGTAAATTAATACAGTATTGCCTTGAAATAAGCAACTGTTTCGTTCTTCAGAACATGTGCAATGTTTTCTCACTCTGATATATAGCGATTTTGGCGTACAATATTGCCTCAAAACGAACGAATAAGCAACCGACCGATCCCGAGCGTATTGCTTGTTTCAAGGCAATACTCTATTTTGTATATAAAAGCACATTACGTAGTCATTAATTTGTATGCATCAATTGTGATACACATAAAAAGATATAAGATATTTATACTTACTGTTACAAAATTATGAATAAATGTTAATACTAAATCCTTTAAGTAACAATAATACTAAAGTGTATGTTAATATCATAAGCTATAAACTTTGATAAAAAAACTACACAAAACGCATAAGATTGGAAAATGATAAAGTAGAATATTATAAAATGTTTTTATTATATTTTCAAAGTACAAATTAGACTAGACAACTATTGACTGGATTATGAAGATTTGTGGCACTTTATTTATGTTCAATATTTGTTCGATATTATGTTTGGCACGTATGCAGCTCAATTTCGACGAGTATAATAATTTCTAAATATCTTTATCGGCTAATCAATTTTTTTGTACTATTTGTATGTATGTACTTGTACATAGTACGGAAAGATAAGAATGTTGTTTTGGAATCAATTATATTGAGTAAATTATATCCTTGTAAATTATTCGTTGAAAATACAAGGTGAATACACTAATTATTTTTATAAAATAACGTGTTTTAAATGTTCTGCATGTGAAATAGTGTAAGAAAACGCATCGAATTTGTTATAACCGTAAGTATTATTGCATTACGATATTTTGTGTCTACTTAATAGAAACTAAATTCTACAGTATTCATTGATTTCATTAATGATTTTAATTCTGACCCTTTTCTTCAACATTTTTCAAACTTTTTTCTTTACTACAATTTTGCCTAACATATTTCCATTCTTATCGGAAATATGTAACAATTTAAATCCTAAAGATATCATCATAACTTAATAACAATAGTGTTCTGCGATTGATGTTTGTATTCTGATATCCAAATATTATATTTTGCATTTTTAATAATCTTGAATTTAAGTTAAAATTATGATAAATTTTGTTACATCCATCAGTTACGAAATTTGTCAACATCTGTCAATAGTAGCTTATAGTTAATTAAAAACTAATCATTATTTATAATTGTAGTATTTTTTTGTTAACCTAATAATAACTATAAATAAATAATTATTCGATCTATATGAAATCGTGGATCATGAAACAGAAGTTGAGTAAAACATATGTAGATGTATTTACATAACTGCTGCCAGATAAATTATAAAAAAAATTATGGACAATTATACAAAAAATATACACAATGAATAAACGCAATAGTATTAGTCGAGAACAAAACTGTAAAGAAAACTGTATAGAGTGAACCTGTATAGTATAACAGTTGTTATGAATAACTATTCTAGCATTGTAGTTATTTAGATGTATATGTAGAAGGCACTATTGTCAATAACGTAGATAAATATTATTAGTAACGTAGAGAATATTAAAATCAGATTGCATTTTTACTATCCTGCTTACTGGTATGATATGCGTTATAAATTTACTCAATTTTTAGTTATTGTGTAAAGTATTACACAATGATTCTTTGCAATCAAGTCGTTGCAATGAAAGTAACTTTCATTTACTTCGATTATATTGTAAATAAATTACTAAAATAATAATGTTAAATTCATTGAAATTACCAACTTATATTGATTTTGTTTTAAAATAATTTTAACTTAAAGTAATATTAAAATACCACTGCATTATAATATCACCTTAAACAGTTTTCTTTACCATATATTTATTAAACTTGCTTTTTTCTAATTCGAGCATAAATTTTGATATTTCGGTAGTATACGCTATTGTTTTGAATAGAGGCTAAACTGTACATTGTATAAACGATATTAGAAATTACAACTACTACAAGTAGAATAGTATTTATAATTACAAGTTAAACTAGGGACGAATTGTTAGATGCATTACTTGTTATCGGTTTGAAAGAGAGCAGAGTTTACGAGTAATTATCTTAAAAACTTTTCAAAATATTTAATGTTCTGAAAATTGTTTTATTTAATCACATTCTTTAGCTTATTTTAATAGATTGACTATAGATTCGGCCTTTTTCTTTAGTTTTGTGCTAATTTATATTTTTAACGTTTTATTTTGGTTTTTTCCAAGGCATTAGTTTTAAATTGGCACCTTTCATATTTCTAAATGTCTTGCTAACGCATCAATCAAAATTTATAAAGTTTAATTTGCCCCGTTAAGTTCTCAAAATGATTTCATTTGTATCACGATTACTCTGTTACGAGCAGTAATACAAAAATTGAATCCCATAAAACGAGATTAAATGACAATTGTATTTAATGGAAGGAATTGATTTTCACAATCTAAAAGGACGTTATTAATATCGTTTGAAATGTAACTTTCCGTACCTCTGCTTTTTATCTAATATACGAAAGTGAAAATTAACGATGATAATAATAATAAGAACAAAGTCATAGTACGTAATTACTTCAAATAATACTTCGACGCTTATATTTTTAGCTTAAATATAAATTAGTAAACTTACTTTATCGAAATTTCGTTATGTACAAATGTTCATGTATAAATAAAAACAAGCGAACTCAAAGGCGCGAAAAGTTAGATCTTTTTGTTAATGAAGTTTTTAGACGGAAAATATCTATTTTAAATAGTATATATCTTTTCTATTAGTCAATAATATATATGTATATTATTGTCAGAGTATAAAATTATCTCCTAATGATGTGATGCTTTTAGCAAAATGTAAGAAAAATGGTAAATACAATGCTTCTCAACTTTACGTTATTTTCACCTGCTAAATTCTGGAAGTGGTTTAGCTATTCCTTCGCTGTAAGCTTTGTGAACTGCTTCACACACGAATCTATACTGACTCTGAAAACAAACATTTTATTAGATATCAGCAATCTAGATTGTTTCTTCTATAATTTAACTTACAGCATTTTGTATCATCATTGCTCTTTGATCTCTCATAGATCGCACAATATCCAGCGGATACACTGGTTGATTGGCTTCAATAAGACACAGTGCTGTTTCCATTAAGACTAAAACGCCTGTCCTGCCTATCCCAGCAGAACAATGAACAACAGCAGGTTCTACTATTCCTGTTCGAGCTGCCCGTACTCTTTCAGTAAACGTCGTAAATTGTCGCCAATCACTAGGAACACCGTGATCTGGCCAACTGCAGTACTGCATATGCGTTATGTCTCTTTCCTCTCCAGTCTGAAAAACACAAAAACAATCAATAGTTGGAGATTCATCTTACAATGACAAAACATGATAGCAATTTTGATTTGATTTACATTAATATCACGAAGTATGAATTCTCGAAATATAAAAGTGTCTTCAACATTTTCAGCAGTGGATGTTAGCGTGAGGTTTCGCAACGTGAGAGTTTCATTTAGAGCAGGCCAATATTGATGGCATTTTGCTCTGCCACGGTCTACTAGAGTCGTAAGCATTACAACAAGAGTACTGCCTGCTTCTAAAACCATCTGCCAAAAGTCAGCAACAGTTGAAGACAGAGGTCCTTGAGTAGCAATGTATCTGTTGATAATACCCGATCCTGGTATCTCCATGTTCACATAATTAGCATTGATGTAATCTCCACTCGCAGAACCCATAAGTATTACTCGAGTAACATCGTCTACAAATATATTATTAATTTTCAACATCTGTATATGCACAAATATTATAATAATTCCTGTTATTCTTACATGGTGAGATATCTCGATAACGATTTTTACTCTGGTTTTCAGGCTTTTTAGATTCGAGAGAGGTAAGTTCAGGATTTTTTCTGTACAATTGCTCATATTGTGCAATTAGAGCACCACTTGCTAAACCATCGGCAAGAAGTAACATTGATTGTGCTAATGCATCTGATCCAATAGCTGCATGAGGTGCATCCGGAACGTATCTTGTTTAAACAAACATGTTACTGTTTTTACAATTCTAGTTGTTATTAATGTTTGAAGTATATGTAACTAGATGTAATACCTATATGGAGGTTCTTCTTCAGATGTTTCATCAGTACCTGCTAGAGCATTATACAAAGCATTTGGCCTAACAGTTAACGTCAGTTCACCCGATCCCGAATCACGAGACTGACGAATTAGGTTTACGACGTGTTCATGTAACAATCCACTCACATCAATTCCATTGATGTATACTACCTGTTTACCCCAGATATTTATAAATAATAATTTGGAAATTTGCAACTTAAATTATACAATAATACAGACCTGATCTCCTTCGTTTAATTTTGGATAACAACGGTCAGCAGGTGTATTTGGGGCTACTCTCGATACTAAAATAGGCATATCAAGATCTAAACCACCTTTTACATTAAATCCAAATCGACCCTGTTCATCTGGCGTCAAAGATATTGTTACTAATCCATCTTCCACTATCTATAAATCAGCATGTTTCGTATTATGCACTATGAAGAGAGTATGAAATTAAAAAATTAAGATTATAAAATAAATACCTGAGGAGCAGGTGAACTTGTAGGCTCACTGTAGTCAGGTAGATCATAAATATTTCTTTCGACAGTAGTGTCATCATCCGCATAACTTAATACTCTAGAACCTAATACGGGCGAAAACGCGTTGCCTTGTGTATGCGAGCCTGTTATTTCTTCTCGAAGAGACAGAAAGCCACCCTCGCTATAAAACAAGAACATTTATTTTAAGCACGAAAGACTAAATTATTAAATAAATGAAATTGCTTTTAACTAACTCGTCACTGGGATTCCCTTCACCCCATGCTTGACGAGGTTCACGAGCACCAAGAGATTGAACTTTGTTGTCATATGGCCTAGGAGGTCTCCCAGGAGGAACAGATAGTTTTCCTTTCTCTTCGATAATCGAAGCTGATGTCACTCCATGTACTAATCTTTTGCTGGGAGATCTAAATACATTAAATAATTATGTTAACATTATATTATGAATAACGAACATAATGATGTATGAACTTAATTACCTTATAAATGTTCTTTCTACTCTTGCTCTATGCTTTCCATCTTCAACTGTTTGAAATTCAGTACGCCCTGAATAAGTAAATCTACTACTTAAAGTAAGTGGAAAACGTCTTGGCCTCGTTTTAGGACTGTGAAGCCTAAAAAATGTGTGATGCTCCACACATGCTTTCCACAAGTTCTTTGAACTTCGATATGTTTGCATGTTAAAACCAAGTAACGTATCATAGTTTTCTGACTAAAATAAAATGTTGGATACATTATCAATGAATTTTGACTGTACAATATCCTCTTTCAATATACGCTTTGAGCATTAAAAGTACCTGTTCTCTTCTGAGTTGAATAAAAAACTGTTTCCGTTTGAAAGAGATTTTAACTATTTTTGACCATGAAAATACATTGATTTTTATTCCATTTTGAAATACTACTAACCCTATAGATGTTACACCCAATTGTATTTCTTTATTTGTTGAATCCTAGATAAAAAATAAAATCAAATAAAATAATTTGAAACTATTCAATACATACCAGAAAATTTTATACAGTAAATACATACCCTAGCTTTATGTAATTCGACCCCATACATGTCTAACCTTTTTGCATGATCTAAAAAATTGAATTCTGCATCAGCTGGTAATTGACCCCTAAAACAGCATGACTGTTATATACAATTTCTTATCAAAAGTAAATGATTGATGTTATTCATACAAATTCAACTTACTTATGAAGTTTATGTAATTCAGCTATCTTTTTTTCCATTTCCTCAGTCTGTCCTGGTATTAATTGTAATCTAGAAAGATATCCTGGACCATGTTCTTCCGGATGATAATCACCCAACTCAGCTGTAACCATTTCAAAACAAACTATGCATTGTATTGTGAACAAATTTCATGACAGAATACATATTAATTCAGTGTAGTACTCACATTGAACAGTATAACTGGCAATAAGACACGCTGTACTTGGTGGTAACTGAAGCTTTCCTTGAAGAATATCTCTTCGTATTTGTAAGTAAAATTGATATCTAGTATATTCTTCTTGTAATTTACTGGGATCAGATACATAAAACTTTACTCTAAAATAAAACTGCCCACCTGAAATGATAAATTTTCGTACATTATCCATTGAGATTTGTCTTTATAGATATAAGTAAGCAATCTAAATAGGATCTTTACCCTTACTTCTTATCTGCTTTTTAACTGGCTTACTCGGATCTAGCCACCTCTGAAACATTAAAATTACAATATTATTTAAATACTGAATATAAAATTTTAATAAAACAATATTAACAGATCTATCATATGAATTTACCATTATATCAGGTGAATATGTACATGTTGTAGCTCCATTCTCTGCATATTGTAAACCAAAATAATCTTTCTCGACAAGTTCCAAGTGTTGAAATACCAAATCTAATAATGCTTGACCTTTTGCTCTTTTCTAAAATATTTAAAAAAGTTTATAAGTAATGTACACAAATATTCTATTATTCTTTCATTCCTGTATCAGTTTATTTTATAAACTTACATCTAACTGAAATGTGTGTTGAGTATCATCTAGGAAAACAACAGTTGCAGATAAAGATTTTAATCTACGATTTCTTGCTAATTCAGCACCACGAACGTGGTAGCTCCCACTGGAGCCACTCAACGCTCTGCGTGATACACTTTCGATCATCTCAAAGATTTGAAGGCGTGTCAACCACCTTCCCGACACCGCCTCTCCGCTATGCTGACCACCTGAATAAACAATTTTACAAAAGAGTAATCAAAAAGTTATTTAAACCACGTTTAAATGATAAAAAGAAATCTAATTTTAGCTATAATTTAAATACTAATTACGATGCATAAATTTTAGTCAATGAACTTTTTACATTGTAAAAATTGATCCACTTTTTAAAGATAAACATGTTTTGTAGAAAATCAAATTTAAATAACACTAATCTGCTTATTGCAAGGTTATGTCAACAACCATGCTGTCTACTTGATAAATAATTGGACAAATCAGTGTTCTATATAGAGTTACATAGTCTGATCAATTGTAAATCACTATTGAAAGTGTAATTACATTCAGGAGATGTCATTGAAAATAAATTCATCAGGTCAGTAATCTAACGTCAGTTATATAAGCAAGTTTATGTCTACTATGTGCCAGAATAATATAGAACAGGGTATTCTGAAAATAGTTTACATAAAAGAAGCAAAAGGAACTCATTAACTGCCAATATATTTAAATACTTTGCATATCGTTCTCTTCAGGCATAAAGATAAAAATAAAAGAGACCTTTTTTTTTGTAAAATCAATTAATCTATCAATACATTCATTTAATTTATTATTATTTATGATGTGAAAATATTAAAACACTTACGGATAAGCTAATTCACTTTATTCAAGAGAAAATATATTTTTACAGAATTGAAAGTTGAAATGTTTGTTTTATGTTAGTGTTATAAACGAAATTGTAATTATTTAACACAAGAAATATTCGAAGATCCTTTACATAAAAATCTTAAATTGTGAACATAAATACTTTCAATATTAATCAGTTATATTTCAAACATTAAATTAAATAATTATGCAGTACAAGTATTTTAAAAAATCATCGTAAAATCTAGACTTACATTCATGATACGTTGCACTGCTTCCACTCCGATTTTCACAGGTGTTCCTGATAACTTGACAAACAGAGAACTTCTAACTTTCGTAAATGATATTTATTAAAACATTAGGAAAAAAGTAATTCTTCACAGTTATACCGAGATTTCTTAGAGAATTTTTTCTTTTTTAAAGCCTTTTTCATTATTTTCTACAAGCACATATCGGTGCGTTGACTTTTAAAACGGCACTCGCAATTAAACTGGTTAGCATTGGACACTGTATCACTTTATCGTAGTAAATGATAAAACACATTTAATTCTATAAAATCGACTTCTTTCACTCGCTCAGCAACATATAAGGTAACGCTAATAAATCGGCACGAAGCAATGATGTCAATGAATTATGTTCGAAGTTATTTTGCAACTTTATAACAATCATTGCAAATACACATGTATTTGTAGATTAAACGTCAAAATATCATTGTGAAATATTTGTTTTTCACTGTATCATACTATAAAGATTAACGTTTTATTTGTAATAAAATTGTTTGACGCCCTGATAGAAAATTTCACTGTGTACGTGAATTGTATTGTGTGCGTGTATGCGCGTATTATTAACCATGGAATAAGTGAAGTTATGATATTGCAATCGATTTTATTTCCCATGTGCGTTCATTATTATTTGAGAATTCAGTAACTTGAAAATTTGGAAATTTTAGAGTTTAGGAATTTGAGGAATTTAAAAATTTCCACATTTCCAAATTTCCAAATTTCCAAATTTTCAAGCTCCTAAATTTCTCAACTCCCAGAGAGTCGAATCCCTAAATCTACAAATCCTCAAATTCTCAATCTTCTAAATTTTCAAATTTCCAAATTTTCACATTTTCAAACATGAAACTTCAAAAGTTTGAAAGTTTATCAGGCGGTTTGTTTACTTTTTCATCATCGCCACTTTCCCTGGAAAAATCTACCGTTACGCACAATTATTTTCGTTTCCATTCACGTGGAGCGCTGTTTGCATTCTCTTTGAAAGTGAATAGCTATGCTGCAACAAAACTATTCCCGCCGCGTGGCCCATAGTTTGTGGATTACGGTTGCGGTTTGGTTATAAATCCCGCCATCTCCGCATCAAGCGACGAATTTTGATAGTATTACTTTTGTAAGAAGTACTAAGGAAAATGTGATGTGATGTGATCTGATTTTGTACCGTCTGAATGTTTAGTTCGTTATCGTTTATGCCAAAAAGATTTATTATAATTTTATGTTGAGTTGATTCCACCATTTCCATAGCCGCGTGTTGTGCTACGCTGAACAAATTGAAAACAAGCAGCTATGGCAAACGTATCCGTTGACAAAGAAACGTTCTTTCGACGTATGAAGCGGCTTTATACCGCTTGGAAGGTGAAAAATCTACGATTATTTATCTCTTCTTCAATCACTTTTACTTTCATTCGTTTAAAAAAAATTTATGTTTTTTTATTAAACAGGATGGAGAAGTTGGTACAGATGACAGTTTTAGTAAAATGGATTGTCTCGTTTCTGCAGTGGGCACAGATGAGGATATCGTTTACAGTAAATCAACGGCACTGCAAGTAAATGATACATTTTTGTGTTACATTCAAATTTTTCATTTTACAGTTCATTGTTCTATGTATGAGAACAACTACATAATTCAATTTTGATGTAGTTAAAAACTAAATTTTAATACTTTTAACATTGCGCTTAAGTAAATTATCTGTTTCCCATATCTTAGTATAAAATTAGATATTAACTGGTTCTCTGTTTCAGACTTGGCTACTTAGTTATGAACTCACTGATACCATAATGATCTTAGCAGAAGAATCTATTTGCTTTTTAGCTAGTAAGAAAAAGATTGAATTTTTAAGAAAACTGGAAAATCAGAAAACAGAAGAGACTGGAGTACCTCCTGTAAAACTGCTTGTCAGAGATAGGGTAATTACTTTGTATAATTTGTATCTTATCTAGTTGATTACAACTGGAACCTTATCTAATGCATTATAATTTCCTTTGCAGACTGATGAGGATAAGGCTAATTTTGCTAAACTTATTGAAATTATAAAAGAAAGTAAAAATGGTAAAACATTGGGTGTTTTTTCAAAAGAAAATTATCCAGGTGCCTTTATGGATGCATGGAGAGCTGCTTTGAAATCGGAATCTTTTGATACGGTATGATGTCATTTCTTACAATATAATGTAACTAATTAAGAGTTACATTTATAATGTACATTGATATACCAGGTCGATGTAAGTGCTGCAGCTGCATATGTAATGTGTCCAAAAGAGGATGCCGAAATTCTTACTATAAAAAAGGCTTGTATAGTATCTGTAGATGTCTTCACGAAGTACCTTAAAGATCAAATTATGGAAATTATTGACTCTGATAAGGTATGCATTATAATTATGTAAATTGTTGTTCAATAGTACAATTGTTCTGATGTGTAACTATTTTTATTTTAGAAAGTCAAGCATTCAAAACTTGCTGAAGGTGTAGATGCGGCTATAACAAATAAGAAATATGTAACTGGTGTTGATGTTACCCAAGTAGATATGTGTTATCCAGCAATAATACAGAGCGGCGGAAATTATTCTCTAAAGTTCAGTGTTGTCAGCGATAAAAATACTTTGCATTTTGGTGTCATTGTATGTTCCCTTGGAGCACGTTACAAATCTTATTGTTCTAACATAGTTCGAACATTATTAGTAAATCCTACTAAGACAATAGAGGTAAATATCATATGACGATTTTACACACAATTATATAATATACATGGTAATGATATATGTTTGTTATTATAGGACAATTATAACTTCCTTTTGCTTTTGGAAGAAGAGATTTTGAAAAAACTGGTAGCTGGAGTGAAAATTAGTGAAGTATACGAAACAGGTGTAAAATACGTAAAGAATGAGAAACCAGAGATGATAGATCATTTAACCAAAAATTTTGGATTTGCGATGGGTATCGAATTTAGGGAAAGCTCGTTACTCATTGGTCCAAAAACTCATGCAGTTATAAAGAAAGGCATGGTGTTCAATGTTAATGTTGGATTAGCAAATCTTACAAACCCGGATGCTACTGAAAAAGAGGGAAAGGTCTATGCTCTTTTCATCGGTGATACTGTTATGGCTAATGAGGTACGGACTTCTTATATTATTGTGGTCTATTTTTAATATACCGAACATCGATTATTACAATGAAATTGTATATTTATTTTAGGGACAACCTGCTGTAAACTTGACACCATCAAAGAAGAAGTTAAAAAATGTCGGAATATTTGTTAAAGACGAAGAAGAAGAGGAAGAAGAAGGCAGTGGCAAAGAAAATGAACCTAAACCGGAAATTCTGGGCCGTGGTAAAAGAACAGCGGTAATCGAATCCAAGTTACGAACAGAACATAGTTCGGAGGAAAAGAGGAAACAGCATCAGAAAGAACTTGCGCAGCAGTTAAATGAAGTCGCAAAAGCTCGATTAGCTCAGCAATCTGGTGGAAAAGAACAAGAAAAGATACGAAAATCGACAATATCATATAAAAGTCTGAGTCATATGCCACGAGAACCGGAAGTAAAAGAGCTTAAATTATATGTGGGTAAGTTTAATTTGAATTTCCTTATATAATGAATTAGTAACGAGCAATCAGGGTATTCATTTGATTTGTATATATTTTCAGATAAAAAATATGAAACTGTAATTCTACCAATCTTTGGTATACCTGTACCATTCCACATATCCACGATCAAGAACATTTCTCAATCTGTAGAAGGAGATTACACGTATCTCAGAATAAATTTTTTCCATCCTGGTGCGACAATGGGTCGTAATGAAGGAGGATCTTATCCTCAACCTGATGCCACATTTGTTAAAGAAGTGTTAGTATATTTTATGTTTATATTTTGTATTTTATTTTTAGCAACATATGTAAAATTAATTTTTATTGTTTACAGAACATATCGAAGTACAAACACGAAAGAACCCGGTGAAATTTCAGCACCATCGTCGAACTTAAATACAGCCTTTAGACTAATAAAAGAGGTCCAAAAGAAATTCAAGAACAGAGAAGCAGAAGAAAGAGAAAAGGAGGATCTTGTGAAACAAGATACTTTAATACTGTCACAAAACAAGGGTAACCCGAAACTGAAGGACTTGTATATTCGACCAAATATTGTATCAAAAAGAATGACTGGAGGTTTAGAGGCACATGTGAATGGTTTTCGTTATACCTCCGTTAGAGGAGATAAAGTTGATATACTTTACAATAATATTAAAAATGCCTTTTTCCAACCATGTGATGGTGAAATGATCATATTACTTCATTTTCATCTAAAGGTACTTATCTTTGCATTTTTTCTAAATAAAATAAATTTTATTCGAGTTGCTAATAGTGGTGTCATTCTTGAATCTTTCGCAGCATGCAATTATGTTTGGTAAAAAGAAGCATGTGGATGTACAATTTTATACAGAAGTTGGTGAAATTACAACAGATTTAGGAAAACATCAGCATATGCACGATCGTGATGATCTTGCTGCTGAACAATCGGAACGAGAACTTCGGCACAAGTTAAAAACTGCGTTTAAGAGTTTCTGCGAGAAGGTTACATTTAATTACTCATATATTAATTCGAACGATTCAATAATTAATTAAAAGAAATAATATTATTTAGGTTGAAAGTATGACGAAGCAAGAAATTGAATTTGACACACCGTTTAGAGAATTGGGATTCCCTGGTGCTCCATTCAGAAGCACTGTTCTTTTGCAACCTACTAGTGGTTGTTTGGTTAATCTCACAGAATGGGTAAGCCTTGTTTCTTTCGTTAATTAAAATAATTGAAATTTAACAAAAATAACGTAGATAACCGAATTGTATTTATATTTCAGCCTCCATTTGTTATCACTTTGGAGGACGTCGAGCTTGTCCATTTCGAGAGAGTACAATTTCATCTGAAGAATTTTGATATGATATTTGTTTTCAAAGATTATCATAGAAAAGTCGCAATGTTAAATGCTATTCCCATGAACATGCTGGATCATGTGAAAGAATGGTTGAAGTAAGTTTCATACGTTTCTTGTACTTTAGCAAATGAACTCTCATGGAATGAAACTTAAACATGCAATTTCTGTTCAGTTCTTGCGACATTAGATACACGGAGGGTGTACAATCTTTGAATTGGACAAAAATTATGAAAACAATCACGGATGATCCTGAAGGTTTCTTCGACAATGGCGGTTGGACATTCTTGGATCCAGAAAGCGATGCAGAAAATGAAGACGTGGAGGACGAGGAAGAAGAAGAAGATGATGCTTATGAGGTTTAAAACTTGTTTGGATAATTACACAGAAATGTATAGAAACAATTTTTATATCGATCGTTTGACTGTTTATGTAGCCATCTGATTTGGATAGTGAAGAAGAATCTGACGATGACTCTGAATACTCTGAAGCCTCGGAAGACTCAGATAGCGAAGGTAATTTGTCAAATCTTTACTGTAACATTATAAAATATTGTTTTACTCAGTCCTTTAATGCATTTCATTTAATTTGCTTCCATTCGTAACAAGAACTGGGTAGTTCTGAAGAATCCGGTAAAGATTGGTCAGATTTAGAACGAGAAGCAGCCGAAGAAGACAAAGAAAGGGGGGACGATCGATTTCACGATGACTACAATTCTAGCAAGAAAAAGAAATCAAGTCGAAAACACTCACCTTCACCATCAAAAGATAGGTATGTTATGTAATATTATGTTTTCCTTTTCTTATTCTTTTCTATTAATCTATCTATCTATATATATATATATATGTGTGTGTGTGTGTGTGTTCTATTTACAGACATAACTCAAAACATAAGAGTTCTTCCAGTTCAAGAAGTAAAAGTTCGTCCAGTAGTAAAGATAAAAAGTCATCGTCGTCAGATAAGCACAGGTAAGAACTAATATATTCATACAATTCGGGTGTTTAAAAGTTAGATACAAAACAAACAGTATCGCCGTTAGCGTAAGGCAAACAGAATACTTGCCTCGGGCTCCACGTTTAAAGAGACGTGTCATATTTCTAAATCTTTCGGAGTCCAGAAAACTCTATCGGCGGCTCTGAGAATTGACATAATTTTGTTGTGAAATTATGTTAAGACTACTTTTTAATAATTAAAGATCGGATCGATCGCGGAGTGGGGGATCACACAAGAAAGTATCTCCTTCCAAATCGTCCAAACACAGGTGATTAATATAATTGTGCATGCATTTAGCGGTGTTACATATGTAATTTTTTCCTGTTTAGTCCCAAGAAGAGCGACAGACACGATAAACATGATAGACACGATAGACACGACAAACATAAATCGTCCAGCCATTCTTCGTCTAGCAGTAAAAAACGATCTCGCGAGGAAAGTTCAGAAAGAAACGATAAATCATCCAAAAAATCTAAGTACGTACAAATATATTTTATTATTATTCAACTTAACTAGGTAGAAATAGATAGAACAAGTATAACACGTCATCTAACTCTATTTGATCTGTAATCTCGAGTACTAAGATACTAAAATCAAATAATGATTCATCGTATTCTATTTACATTGTTTTCGTACGTTGCAGGAAATGAGATGGGTCATCTATGCATGAGAGATAAAAGCACATTTGAAAACACGAACATCATGTTGATTCTACATTAAGCTTTCTTACTTGTGGTACGTCGACTAAGTTATAAGTATAGTACATTTTCTTGCATTGATTCGTTTTAACTGTTAGCAAACACTTTGTTGATATTATTTAAAAGTTCGATAACGTGCTCCAAGAACAAAATATTTGGAGATGCAGTGATAGCAGTTATAGTATAATATGAACATTTACGGGTAATGTATCGTAAACGTACGTACGAATACATTTTTTATCGATTGTACATAAAACTCTCTTCTAAGTAATGAAACGTCGATTTTTTAATTATATAATATAGTTACTAACACGTACCATTTCATTCCATTGTTCGTTTGCTAGTGGTAAAATACATTTGTAATACCTTAAGTTAAATAAAATTGAACTGTATTAACACGTGGAACAATATTTATTGTACAGACAGTGGATAAAAGTTATGTCGTGACTATTAAACACAGAACGGAGCAAAAACCTATATAGGTATATGATTGTAATACGCTCTCAATGCAAGACAATGCACTAGTGATAACTATCGTACATAAGATACCCAAAACATAGATGTTAATTTACTAAGCGGAGAAAGCTGAAATGGATCAAAAACCTTTGATAATTTTGTTTGCATAGTTTTGAAATTTGTACCTTGGTAAACGAAATAAATACTTTTTAAGTTATTTATCAGCAATGTACAAATATCGTCACTTATTAATGGAGTATCCATATAAGGAATCGCGAGTTAGCATGTAAAGTATGATTACATTTTTAATTATATAACGTCTTTGAATAACAATTTGTTTTGTTCGTGAAATTTAAATGTTCATTCATCCTTGAGACCTTACGTAATTTGTTCCCAGTCTTAATTTTGAAAGAAGAGAAAAAAGGAATATCGATAGGTCTACGTGAAAGTGAAAGTTCATAAAATGAAAGTGTAACTTTACGAAATTTCTTATACCCTTGACTTACTTTTTTTCTGTTTACATATTTGGTAACTAAGAAAGATGATAGAAGCTTATCAATGCTTTGGTATTATATTCGAACTTTTTGGCAATGATACGTAATGAACGCCAAAGAAAAACAGTTCCAATAACATAAATGTAGGTGAAGTGAAAGTGCACTTCTGGTTAGTGGTTCTGCAGCTTTCTCCACGACATCACTAACCACGTACATACATAATTCCAGCAGCTGACTTAGTTCAATGTTTCACAATTTGTGAATGACACAATTTTTTAGTCTCCATAACGGATTATGTTATTTGGAATTTGTGTTGTAATTCTTTTATCACTAATATCGTCAAAAGGCTAATTTTAAAATATTTAAATTATGTCACGAATTTTATAAACTTAAATAAAACGAATGATACTGTTTTTTCAAGCAAACATTTGAATAACTAAACGTTTTGATTTTTTTTCTTTTACAAAAACCGTCGTGAAGAAAGTTTATAATATAGTGTATGAATTTTTTAATCGTTTTTTGACAATTTTTTAAACATAGGATCATACAAGTAGGATGTATTTTTGTTCAGTTTATTTAAAAAAAGTGGAAAAGCATCGTTAAAAAATGTATCACATTTTATAAATACTTGTTATAAAACTTAGGGCTAGAGAAATTTTTACAAGGAAACGATGATAATTGGGGAAAGGAGACGAATCTAATTTCGTCCTATCTGATCGATCTGGGCCTGAAGATTGTTCACGACTTCCGGAGGCACGTGTTCTCCCAGGATTTCAAAAAGATTAATCTTCTGATCTCCAGGGATTGATTCGTATGCAGCCAGTTCAATACCTTCTTGAACTTTTTGTATTGTCGCATCTTTTGGAATGAGATAGGTATTCTGCGCTTGTTTTATAGCCTCGTTACTAAAAATTTGACCATCTTTTTGTGGAAACGCTACCGCTACTGCTATCACGGATAACAATAATAACAATGTACGGAGTTCCATCTGAAAAAAAAACAAATACTCATTAAATATTTTTGTCTAAAATTCACATTTCAATTGTTACTAAGTACTTTCAGTTAGCTAGATACTTCTGGCAGCTTTTTAATATTTGTTTCACTTACTGTCTGCATTGACATAACTAGAATTTTTTTTACTTCATACCAATTATGATCAATTTTTGGAAATTTTGGAATTCAGGACTTGGACATATTTTATGTCCTATATACCTCATGGTATCTAGGAAATAGTCCTATGCCTCTCTGATTCCTATCTAGTTATGTCAAAGACTGCTTCTTATTATGAATTTCATGTTCTTCGAGTATTTTATCGTTACATAAAAGAACCTTGAATTCTTTTCTTGTAAACACACAAATGAGTACAAATGTGATTAATTATAATATTTTACTATCAAATATAAATGTTGACGAATCTTTGCCTAATACTTACAATAAAAAATTATATACTCAAGTATAGTTAACAAAGAAAATACAAATTACAAGAACATTATTTTCTACAAGTAACAATGTACAATTATTTAATTTCCCATACATGAAACAAAACAATAGCATTAGATAATGCATTGCACTTAAATGAGCTTGTAACTTTCTTATTATTATCATATCTAAGAGTCAATGAATATATTTTTCTACAAAATTGAAAAAGTCATGCAACGAAATGTTAATTTATAACAAGCTATGCTTTAATGTCTCGTCTACTCATGTTTTCTTGACCCAGTGATTAATTTAATTCTTCAGGAGAACGTTTCCACACTTTCACTGTAATACTGTAAGCGATGCCAGTTAGCTCTCAACGCGGATGAACTTTCTCACCCGTTTCGTTTTCTAGAGTATCAGCGTAAAGGATCAGAGTCAGAAATATCAACTTACATTTATTGACTGTCAAAGCCACGTGAACGTGAAGCGATGAAAAGCGCAGGTGGACGGTCGGTGATCAACAGAAAGAAAGTGTAGCTCTCAGCTGCTACGCAACTCTTTAACGTTCCCAGGGTTAATTGGTAAAAGGAAGTAGGTCTCGCGATCGCAAAAAACCGATCCGTGATGAATGGGAGTCACGTTGAGAGCGTCGTGTTTCACAATCGGTTGCCACGAAGCGAAACTAGGCGCGCGGCCGGCAGAAGCGGCTTTTATACTCAAGATGGTCACCACTCCTGTCTATACACCGAGGATCCACCTTCCAATTTCTTCAAAGTTGCAGGAAGAGACGAGTGATCGTCACTTTTGCTTTCGTTTGCCTCGCGATCCGACCGAGTTAACATTGCTTTGCTATTGATGCAGTATTACCGTAATGTCACCGGTGATCGCAACTTGCACGGCTCATTGTAATAACGGCAATTCATGTTCATTCATATATCAGTTTTTTTTACAAGCTTCTTGTGAAAGATATCTTACGTATGATCTATAACATTTCTTCAACTATGATATACAGATCACTAAAGATTATATTTGAGAATTTGAACATTTGGGAATTTAAGAACTTAAAAATTTCAGCTTTTGAAAATTGAATTACAAGAAATTTAAGAATTTGGAGGTCTGAAAATGTAGGAACTTAATAATTTGAAAATTTAAGTATTAAATGCCTGCACAGTAAGTTGCGACCTAACTCGTGGCAATACAATGCGTGGTAATATAATACATAACGGCATCACAAACATACTTTGAATTCCACACCGTTGATACGACGTATATAACTCTTTTGACCATTTCTCTTTACGCTTTTACAAATACCATTACACTACTCGCCTTGAATATTAGTGACCTGTTAACCGATACGTATTGGATTGTATACGTAAACGTATGTTGGATTCCTCGGTGCACCGTGATTGAAATAAACTCGTTTCACTTTTACCATTGTCCATTTAAGGTTTGTACACGAACAATACTGATATCGCTTTCTTAACTATAAACTTAACGGTATTCGAATATATTATTTATCAAGTATCAGTTTAGGAAATCATTATGCAATAACAAATTACCAATAGGTTTCTCGCACAATTGATTGTCTCTGTAAATGTATTCACCGCCAAGTATTGTTGCCTCAACTTTCCCATAAAGTACTTTGTTTTCATATGGTGTTAGCTAAAACGGTTAACATACAGATATTTAGACTTTTATAAATGTACTAATATTTTATTAATATGTTATTCAATCTTAGTTACCTTATTCTTAAATAATATCTGCTCTGTTGTAACCTGGAAAACAATGAAATAGTTGGATTACTGCTTTAATTAATTTCTTTCATAAATTATTTAATAACTCACCTTAAACTTTTTCTCCGGGTTCCAAACTACGAAGTCCGCATCCATGCCCACGGACAAGGAACCTTTACGATTGTCTAGTCCACATAATTTAGCAGGACCAGCGCTCAACCACGACGATATTTGTGTCAGTTGCACATTTTTTGACTTCGCAGCGGTCCACAACAACGACAAACCTTCAATGCAATAAATAAAACTGAATTCTTGCAAATAAACAGTGGCAGATTTATACGCAGTTGGTGAAAGCCACACGATAATATGAATTTATATTATATAAAAAATTTAATTTAATGCCTAATGACCAGTATATAATCTTGTACTATGTATAATATTTAATTTTGTATAAAAATAAAAATATACATTGTGTATAAGTGATTTATTTTAATGGGGATTTAGAAATTTATAATGCTTCGAAGCACTTAAATATTAAACCCGCCAGTATTAAATGGCTAATCTATAGAGCAATGAAGAAAAGCCAGTTTCGTTGGAAGATTGAATAAGAATTGTTTCGAAAACAGGTTTTATGACCGACCAAATTGCAGCGATGAAATGCCGCCCCAAGCGGTGAGAAAGTTTCCCTTCGTTTTCAATTCTTCCACACAAGGAGAATGATCCGAAACGACCATATCTAGCACTCCATCTTGTAGGCCTCTCCATAATTTATCCTACATACATATCATTATCAATTCTGGCATCTTTTTTGCGTGGATAAATTGTAGAAAAGAAGATATTGCATAATCCAATACTTGATTCATTTTATCTCGAATTGGAGGGCAACATTTGAATTCAGTGGCTCCCTTTGGCACTTCCTCTGCAGATAGTAGCAGATAATGATGGCACGTTTCCGCCGTTAATGGTGCGCCACATCGTTTTGCCTCTTTTATCAAATCCAAAGCTTCGGCGGTCGACAAATGTACAATATGACATCGCACACTAAATCACCGAATAAATTTCAATAATCCTCTAAGCAATTCCTATATGAGTAGAAGAGGAACATCTTACTTAGATGCTTTGCACCACTGGCAGATCATTTTAATGGCGCTTACTTCCATCTCGTGAGGACGAGATTGTACAAAAGTCCCGAAGCACGATGGATCGCCTGTTGAAGGTGTACACTCAGATTCATATTCAGCGTGAAACTAAAATAAAAATTTCTAATAAATTTTACTGTTTTGCTGTTAAGTACATTAAAATCTACACGATTCTATAGATACCGCAAATACGGATTTGGTGGATTTCAGTCCAACTAAAGCTTCTTGAACATCTTTTTCGTTCACGTGGGGAAACTCATCTACCCCACTTGGGCAGAGGAAGCATTTGAATCCCACTACACCAGCTTGTACCAGTAATTGCAATTCTTTCTGTAAATTTTAATTGAAATGTTCAGAATCATATAAACAGGACAAATAATTATAACTGTCCATGACTGAATAATTTTGCAAATAAAATTATAAACCTGATTTCCTGGAATCACACCACCCCAGAACGCCAGATCCACGTATATCTTTCCACGAGCTATGGCTGCTTTTATTCTGAGATTATTCACCGTAGTAGTTGGTGGTATAGAATTCCTGCATAATTAATTATTACTATCAGTAATTTTTAATAGTAAACGAGTATAAAAAGTAGATTGTAATGTAGTACTGTGCATGCATTACAAGGGCATATCTGCAATCGTTGTAATTCCTCCAGCAGCTGCTGCTTTCGTAGCCGTAACGAATCCTTCCCATTCCGTTCTACCTGGTTCATTCACGTGTACATGCGAATCTACGACTCCAGGCATAAGAACTAGTGAACCAAAATTCTCTATTGTAATATCAGGATAATTCTGCAAATTGTTTGTAATGAGACATTTATCTGATTTTCTGAAGAATGTTTTAGAAAACACCTACTTGTAATATAGATCCCATCTTATGCTTATCAATGTTTTCTATAATTTTTTCTATTTTACCATTTTTGACTATCAAAACAGCTGGTTGCACGTTATGAGGTAATACGACTTTTTGAGAAAAGAAGGCACGGACCTTTTGGAAACTCATATTCTGATGTTAAGTCGGGAACATTACTGACAAAGTATAATGGTTTGTCTACACGATAATTTCAAAATGCAGTATCTTATCTGACAATATCAAGAAGCGGATGATTGTTGACACATATGAATAAATTACAATGCACTAGTTATATAAACAAACACCACTTACGGATATGGAGTGTTTCAAATTTATTGTGCATAAATAAAATATACACGATTTGCATGTCATAAAGATAAATACGTAATGCGTAAATACATAATACGGGAAATGGAGTTATGTACGATAACAGATTTAATTTTATTTTAACTGGACATTTATGGAAAATGAATAATATTCTTCAAAGTTTAACCATTTCAAACAGTATATGCTGGGAATTTTGCCGTGGTCGGATGTTGCAAATCGATCAAAAAGTAAATGGTTCCAGCAAGACCTACAACATTTTTAAGTGATTAAAAAACATTAATAATGGATTCAATATGATAACTGATAATGAAATACCTTCAAATAATGAAAATGGTCTATCAGGGGATCTAGTTTGATTTTTTCCATAATCCATACACCACTCTGCAAACCTAGCAGCTCTGTACAGATGTTTTATATCCTGAAAAACCATAAATACATTTATTAAACCTGATCAAAATTTATTACGATATTACGCTTTCCATAAATCAAATGTAACCTTTGTCTGTTGAAAGAGGGATAAAAATGTATAAGCATTTCCAGCCACTCCGTGACATATTCCATACCCTTTTTTAAGTAAACCCCTCGCCCAAACTACTTCTCCACATTGTAGAGCAGTATTTAAGTACTGATTATCTTGAAATATCTGAATAAGTATATATTTAATTAAATACAAGTAATTCAATAAAGTTGGGAACAATACAAATCAAACAACAACAACCTCATATGCCAAAGAAAATAACATAGGCATTCCAGGTGCTCCATGGCACCAATGCACCAGTTTATCGGTGTGACTTCCGATAGAGGATGGGAAATTTCCAGAAGGATATCGTAAGTTTTGAAGAAAATCCAGTGCTGGTTTTATATCTCTTGCCAGTTGATCTTGTGTTAAATACTGCCGCGCCTATAGAATAATTATGTTTAAACGTCTTATTTAAAAAATAAACAAGTAAAGTGCAAATCTAAAGTACCTGTAAGAGCATGTATAATATTCCAGCCAAACCATGGGCACCACCAATGTACTCTGAATCATGCCAAGCATACATTAAGGGTGATTTAAATTTTCTTGAAGCAGAATATACATTTCCAGATTTAATTATGAGTGCAATAACCTGATACAATACTTTATTTAATAACTGGTATTGAAACAATGTTACCTTCATTTAATAATAGTTTTTATTATATAATACCTGTTTGATAAGTTCATCTTCTATGGGATAGGGAGATATATTTGAATTTATAAATAGGAGGGAGAATAAATATCCAGCCCTCCCATAAAGTAATTCATCAGGTAAATCACTACATTCATCCAAAACATATGTAGACAGCGACTTCACTCTGAAATATAAATTCATGGAATAAGTATCATAACTTTTGTCCTTGTAATTAAACAGTATAATATACATACTTTGAAATCAGATTATGAGCTTCTTCTCTGTTGCCTTGTGCATGAAGAACTACTGCGCTCAGGGCTATTGGCCCCACGATACCAGTTAAGAATGTAACTTCTCTTTTGCCTCTGAATTTACTTACACATATTCGTAATAATTCTGTTGCTTCCTATAGAAAAGGAATATATCTAAGAAATAATTCAATGATAATAAAAATAATTTGTTAAACTATGTATCATTACGTACATCGATATAAGCTGGTTCATTAAAACACTTCCCATATTGGAAAAACATATATGCGATCCCTGCAGTTCCAGTATATACAGAACAATCATCATTATATGTCCAATGATGTTTTTTTTCCTTTAACCGGTCCAATAATCTCTTTGTATGCACCCGTAGCGTTTCTTTATAATTTTCGTTAATCTAACAAAAATAAATCTCTTTAATTGTATATATACATGAGTTTATAAATAAAACATGTAATTACCTCATTCGTAGCAACATTCACAAAGGAATTCGAAGAAGAATTAGGATAATCTTCAAATGGATTATTATAATGTCGATTATCATCCATTTCGTTACAAAACAAACGTTTAAATTTCGAGAAGATATTTAATCGTAATGTAGACGTTTGTTTCGTCTTGATTTTATATCTGATAGCTGCCTGAAACATGTATATATATTAATATACAAATCAATATTTTTTAAATTCTAATATTAAAAAATTAAACTAAAACGAAAATTGCACAATTACCGGCTTAGTTGGCGAGACAGGTTAGCTAATATGCTTTCTGTCAGATGACAGTACTTTCTACATAACACACATTGCTATAGTAAATATAGTTAATAATTAAAACATTTTCACTAAAAAATTAGCTAGACAATGATATTCTAATTACGCAGAAAAAGCTGGTATTTCAATAACATTCCGACAATATAAACGTTTGACGTATTGTAAAAATGTACCTAGCATAAAAACAAACCTGACATCTATATAAATAACGTTGTAAGTTTGTTTTAGCGCTAAATAATTTACAGTGACAGGTATAGTATGAATAATAAATTTTTAGATTTTAATACACGAGCTTAATAAAAGTAATACCATGCAAAATGTTACAGATACTATAAAAATCGATGATCTATATATAGCAAACATAATTTGAAATTTCAAAATGTAGGGCAATTTTGAGTCAACATGATTCAATAAGTTAATATGGATAAGATAGATTTTATCGAAGTAGTGGTTTCATCCGATATTACATTTATTTATGTATCGGGCCACTAAACTGTTTAGCATAAGCACCCTCATTAAAAAATAATGCATTAAGTCTTCAAAACAGAGATCATTTATGTATATCGATTCCTATAATCGTTACTAATTCTCTCGTACAAAAACAAGAATTGTATATATGTACAAATTTGTTTTTACATTAAGGTTGATATATTTGAACATTTGTACAAAATCAACCGATATACCGACGTAACGCAATATTCCGATTTCCTTCCATGATGTTGATCATCCAAACAATAATAGAGTTGGGCGATATTCGATAAATCATTTTAATTATCCTGACTAAAATAGAGTGCTGTAAGAAACCCGTCGTAACATTCTCCTTGCCTATCGTTTTGATCGCGCTCTGAACATATTTTTCCGGAGTCGGTACCATCCACCCTGATCTTGGTGAGTCTGTTTTATGATTCGTTACAGTCCCAGGTAAAAGACACTGTACGATTATACCATGTTTAGCATATTCAATTTGTAAATCCTTGCTGAATTTAACTATGTACGCCTTCGTGGCTGCGAACACGGTTAGGAGAGGACTCGGCAATACGGCCACCATCGAGGCAACGTTCACGATCACTCCTTTCCCTCTGACCACCATTTGTGGCAATAAAATGCGACACATGTTCGTGACGACTACCACGTTGCAGTGTATGATGCTCATATAGATCTTCTCTTTGTGAGGAAGATTCAGAAAATATTCTGGATGCGGGTACGACATACCCAGGTTGTTGATCAGCACCCCTATTTCCAAACCAAACATCTCTTTCTCGATAGCGTTATACGTTTCCAGGCCTTCGGACAAGTCCAGTTTGATCACTTTCGTTTTCACATTGTACATCGACTCTATATTACCAGCAATCGCCTTCAAGTTTTCCGTATCAGGACTGACGAGAATGATGTTTAACCCCATTCTTGCCAGAGCCTCGACGTACGCTCTTCCTATTCCGTGGGAACATCCTGTGACTACTGCCCATTTACCCATCGAGTACAGATCCACACACGCGGTGGAAAAGAAGTTATTGTAGATTTTGTATAAAGTGTTGCGAGAGAATTTGTATCCCCAGTAAATGATCGCCGCATAACCTATTTTTTCCATCAACATTATTCAACGTATCGCGCGGTTTCCGGACCACTTTTCAACACATGTTCAAAGAGCGATGAGTCAGTCGACTTTGCTTATCATCTCGTGCGGTTTTAGAATACGAAGGGGAATTTGTTCGTGTGACGTGCAAAAGTGGGACAATTAACCCCTTACCGCATAGCGGGTCATACATGTCACAAACCAAACTTTCATTTATTTCTTGTGACTACGCTGCATGTTATGTATGACACATTTTAATGTTTTTTAATAAATAAAGGTTTTAATAATGTTAAAAATGTTTTCAATACAATTTTCCCATAAACAGTATTCTCGCCTACTCTTATAAAATCAAGTAACACAGAAAGTTCATGCGGTAAGGAATTAAAATTATGACAAGAGAGTAAAATAATCAAATGACAATCAATTGAAACACTTTAAAGAAGTGACATGACTTTAAAGAACTCGTTACCGTTCTTTTGCCTAAGGGTAATACGTTTACTAGTTCACACGTTTCTGATGTCTACTTTCTCGCAACAAGGCCATAGCTACAATCACGAAATACACACTTTCGTTATCGTCAATTTGTTGCAAACGTAACCGCTAAGCTTCGATTGTACAAGTAATTATGACCTCTGGTTTACGTAAATAATTGCCGACTTCGTTTCATCGGTTATTGCGTGGATCTCGACTAAGTTGTATAACGTCCTTTCGAATTACGCTTGTCCTTTTTTGGTATAATTTCAGTGTGCCAGAGGGGTTTCATCATACCATAGACCAGAGATGGTCAACTTCACTCATCTCAATTTGAGAATCTGAAAGATTGAAATTTTTGTATTTCAAGATTTTTAAATTACCAAATTTCTAGACTTCTACTTTCCCAAACTTAAATATACTACGTTATAAATGAGTCTTACAACTTATCACTACATGCAATTAATCAAATCATATTGACGATGATAGCCAAAAATTATGAAATTTTTTGCAAGAGATAATGAAATAGTTAGAGAGTCATCGTTCGTTCGTGGATGTCCTTGTCTTCAACATTTATAGCGAATTGACCCGCTTATTCGCTCGGCTTTCTCTTAAAAAAAAACATTCTTTTTATACTCGACATTTTTTCTGTTCCAGATCATCGATCCGCTGTACCTCAATTATCGTAACTTGTTCGAAAAGATCATCCACATAATTGGAATTTTATCTGAAATGAACTAGGTCATTTAACTTTACTGGAAGTACATGGAGTCGCATTATATGAGCTCTATTTATATGACCAGTTGAACTATACTTTCCACATGAATTTCCACGCATACTGCTTTCCATCATCGTAGTACACGAAATATATTGTATATTAAAAACTGATGCCGTTTATTCTTTTTGGTTAAACGATATTATGGCTAAATGTCAAATCACCACACGTATCGTCACGTCTTATATTTCCACGTGTTATATCATTGTACATTGAAGTACTACGCGTTACATGGCCACCTGTAACATTGCGACACATTAAACTGTCACGCATCTTATCGCAAACTAATTTAAAAGCGTTATATCGTCAAACGAATAATAACAAGTATTTGGAATTCGTAAATTTGTATATTAATAGGTTATAATAATTCCACGAACTATTTTTTTACTTATTCCGATAATTTTTTATGGAAAGAGATTAGATCCACTCTTACCGAATTACACCAAATGTCTATAGCATTATTAGAGATCGAGGTACATGCACGTGTCACGATGTTTTCCTTTGATCGTAAAACACACGCGTTCGTTGTCCAATTAATGAGTCAACAATAGGTCATTGTGCACCATACTTGATCACTATCTTTTTTTGTAGTTCTGTGTAAACCTCTGTATCCTCGAAACATGCATGTGGTAGCCACGTGCAGTTATGACTCCTTCAATAAGGGGGACTGAAAGATGAGACGTCCTAATCATCACGAAGTGAAGAAATCCTTATATTATAATATTGAACCCCATCAAAACAAATATATTCTTTCTCAAACATTTTCTTGTATCATTCAAAACAACGCAAATACTTTACATTCCAGTCGGAGGTGACTCACCCTATAGATATCATATTTTGAATTAAAATTCAAAAGAAGTAGATCAGATAACATATACATATAATGATTCATCTTTTATCAATTTATCAGATTCGATTGCCTAATCAATATTACACTGAGAAGCGTTGCAGATCTCTTCCGGTTCTTTTGTTCTCTAAAAAAAGAAGTCAACATCACCCTATTGCTGTTCGGAGACTTAACTAAAGCGTACCATTGCGTCGTCTCTATTCGTTTGATTTTTGCAACTGCTCGTGCGTTCGTTTTTAAATATAAGCGATCATGACACGATAATTGAAATCATCGCAGTTAGTGTCACCATTGTCGCTATTGACTTCTTGTTCTTCGTTGTTTTTTTATTGTTCGAACGACTGCATACGACGATAAGCTGATACAGTAGCCAACACACATCGTTAGAATGTTTTGATTGGCACAACAGCGTATACATTCATCGTCCTTAGACACTTCCCTTCAGTCACGCGTCATTTGCGGTTTCGCTTCCTGAAACTACCACGAAACTGAATTCTCTTTTAACGCATTTGCCGCGTTAATTATAGTGAAGTAACTTTACCAGGTAAACTCTTCTTTTATTTACGTTTTTATTAACTCCCGTGTGAACAACCTTCTTCTATATTTCTTTTAACAAGTTTTAACACTCTTGTGAAGATGTCGCAAAACTACTCTTTCGATTTACAGTTTCAAAATTTTAATTAATAACCCTGGAGCCTTGTTCTTAATACTTGTTTAAATTATCTTCACTAAACCAAGATTACTTGTTCAGTATTTAACTTGAACACGAGTTTGTTTTAAGTGAAAATAAATAATTTTCAATATTTTTTACCTGGTGAGCTTCCTTAGTTTAATATTCCGTCGCTTAAAACAGCAATGTAAACCTCAGTGCCTACACAAGGATTAACATTTCCCATAATAAATCATCTCAGTGTAAAATTTGAAATCAATACCGCGCGTGCAAAATATTTCTTCTTTTCCTTGAGTAAAGTTTCATCGTATTTAAACGTACGAACAAATCGTAATTTGTTATAAAATTTGCAGTTGTTACACGGTGACTCTTTTATTAAAGAGCACTGTCTGAAACAGTCGGTATTCTGTCGAAGAAAACAATCGATACAAGAAGAAAACCATGGAGGAGAAAGAAATGGACCCAAAGATGGATGTGGTCGAAGAGGTGATAATTAAGGACACTGTATTATCCGTCGATACGACAGACAAGAAGTCTCAACCGTACAAACAGTCAAACACTTATGCCGCCAAAAAAACGGTCGCGCAAGGTATGATGGATATTGCACTGATCACTGCCAACGCGAATCAATTGAGGTATCTAATCGAGTATCAACGGCAAAGCCCCACGTTCTACATTATTTTGAGTTTGATTATTATCAGTCTTTTACTTCAGGTAAGACTTCGTGCTAAGATAAGAAATACATCCTGTGTTGTTACGGTTTCATTTGTAACAACGATCATATTAATTGAAGATTAATACATTCCTTTTCTTTAAATTGATACGATAATTATGATTTTAGGTTGCTGTGGGTGTTAGTTTGATCTTCAAAGGCCGATTCGACATAAAAGGACAGTCAAAATCAATAAATGCACGAAGGATCAACAATTATGTCGTAGTTGGTGTTTTTCTCATAACAATTATAAATGTGTTTATAGCCGCGTTTAGTATAACTGTACCTCCCACAGCACAGCCACTGAGAGAAATAGGCAATGATGACATGTAGATGATCTAAATTATCAATGGCTAATACACAAATATTTTATGTTCACTTTTTGATTATTCTAATTACACAGATGTTAATAATGTTACTTCAACTTATAACTATATTATTTTCGAATCTGCCCCTTTTAAAAGTACTAAAAGTAAGCATACAATATTTGTGGATTAAACCATTGCTATTAAACAGCAGCATCTAGTGGATCTCTGATCTTGTACAATGACTTTAGAACTCTCTTTTTGGTCGACTGACTGAACACTAGTATATATGTATATTTATGAATATGTGTAATGTGATGTAGACAAATTTTTGATACTTTTATAACTGATAATATTATGAATGTTCTATTTAAATTTTATATTAAATATTCTATTGTGTTTGTAAATATATTATTTAATTATAAGTCTGTTGGAAATACAAATAAATACCCTTTGCAATGATTATTTGGTACCATTTTAACACGCAAAAATATTCAATATGGTTTTCTATTTATAATTTTTGATTTGTTACAGAATAAAGACTATTAATTTTTCTAATCTTAGATGTATTTAGTTAATAACTAATGAATTCATTAATAGATTTAACAATTTTAGTTACAAAAGAAAAATGAAATAGTATAAATTTTAGGGATTACAATTTGTTAGAGAAGCTATTTTTCTCTGAGCTCTTCTTTTTAGAAAGTTAGTCTCCTACTAGAATAATGTAGTTACTTAGGATGTAGTTGTATTCGTTTAGACCCATTTCCATTATCTTCTGTTCTTTACAGAATATTGAAGTTTCTCTCTCATGAGGTATTTAATTAAATGCAAATTTAAATGCTCCTAAGATTTTGATATGTTCTTTTTGTGTATCTAATAGTTACAAAGATGTCGCAAATAAAACAACAAAGTACCTAGCGTTACAAGTTCAATTCAGAAATTTCAAATTTCATTTCGATTTTTAATCGCAACTTACACGCATATATACTTTAACTTGTATTCACAGCAAAAATATTTAGTTAGATCCATTTTGTACAACCAATACGTTTGTGACCTACTTAATCTAACTTCCGATATATATATTTATATATAAGAAAGCTGACTATTAAATAAATAATATAAACATTGTTTTAACGTGTAATTAACGTTTTTTTTTAAAGCTATGTACACATAACAAATTTGGATTTCTCCTTACTCTATGAAATCTTTCTATATCTATAGAAACATCATTTTTTCTCTTACGGATCATGAAGAAGAAACATTCGTTCTGTATTAGTTCATAAAATTTGCGCTATAAATTATACGTAAATCTACTGTAGGTAATGTAAAAAAAATAATAACAACATAGTAAAAGGGAGTTGCGCGTTAAAGTGAATTAATTCTTTTTTTTATAGTTTTTCATATTTGGTAGTCACAATACAAACCGAATACGATTTGTAATATGTCTATATTCGTACATTCGATCGACGACGAATGTACCTCTGGAAACTGGACAAAATACGCGTCCACTATAGGTCTATTTGTTTCTTAAATACAACAATACTTTTGATGCATTCATCAATTGTAGAATTTGTAATCCTCTTGAGTCTTATTCTCATATGCTATTAGCTCATCTATAACAAGTCTTTCTTTTTTCATTTAAATATTTGTCACTATCTTCTCTTTATTCTAATTAACAAATATAGTTATAGCTCCTTTCTTGATTACGCTCTCGATAATGATTACGCTTGATTAAAGATTGAAGCAGCCGAACAAATCCTGTAACGTGTGATTTCAATCAGTCGAATGTTGTCATTCGTCGAACGGTATATTTACGTTAGATAATATTGCATAGAATATAATAAAATACAATAACTAATAATTAACATATTCTTTTTTTTCTGGTGTGACTAGGATTGCTCCATAGTGGCGTAACTCTATCTTGTGCTTCATACATTTCCATAGACAATTTCTCAGTTTGCGCTTCATTTCCGCGAACTTGATACCTATATCACACACGTGAAAATATAAAATTCTTACTACATCGTTAATCGTACTTTATACATACTTTAATAGGACATTCAAGAATCGTTTGATGCGTCATTTTAAATTAGAATATCGTGTAATGAAAACTCACTTAACGTTAGTTTCCTTGTATCCTATGAAACGCAACTTTTTTGTGGTTTCTGTTAGAACGAAGGCCGACAGTGTTAGACTTCATGTAATAAATTAAGGAACAGGAAGTTAAACGGCAACTTTTAAAAATTATCCACTCCTTATTCTTAACACTTTACTCACCGGCGCTATACTGACGCGGATGTACACAGTGATCGGCTAATTCAAACAAAGCTGATGGGGAAATACCCTAACAGTCTGTCGGTGCACAACGAAAAGTCAATTTTTTGACCCCCAGTAAGTAATGTGTTAAATAGTTCAAAAACTTTAAAAACGACTAGATGCAAAGCCGTAATTCAGATAACAAAATTTCAAATCAATAAGGGAATCAATGGAAGAGTATCGAAAGGAATTATTTTGTTCATTAACGTTGATCAATTTAAATGTACTTTACGTACTTCCATAAAGATCGATTCCGTTTTGAAATGTCAGAAAATACAAGTCGACCTGTACAGTGGTACCTGTAGATACATTACGTATACATCTCTTGAAATATTAAGTAAAGTTCCTACAAATTAAAACCTTTTCGATGTATCATTCATGAATTATAGCTGGTTATCGAAATTATTGCAATAATATAGAGTATTATGCCGAGAAAATGTAACAACATTTCTAAAACTTTTTCTTCATTCTATTCGGTCTGTTGAGTCAATTCCAACAAATTTGGAAATATTGCGTTTACGTTTCTTATCATAAAATTACGTTCCATACTAATGTCATTACTAACTTAAAATTACGCGTACATCAAGTTGCACATGTTGGGCAGGGCCAATTAGGGCAAAAATTTCGTAACTATTACAAATGCATTATGCAGGACTTTAAAGTAATAACCAAGTAACGAACTTACATAAAGTTTGTTAACATAATTATACAATTATGCAATTTCTAACTAATAATATTTATAATTCGTTCGCTTAATACTTCTAATATTCGTTAAAACGCGTTATGAGACTACGTGCTTTTCTACTTTGAGTAAGTACTTGACTTGACAAATGTCGGTTTACATAAATAAATAATACAGAACGAAATACGAACTTTTATATACCTATTACAGTGTATAATATTATGATTGCTTTATACAATAAAATTTTTAAAAAAATTCTAAATAGAATTTGCTTCCAAGACAATAACTATAACTTTCATTCTGCCCTTACCTGCCCTATCCATTTAATTGTGCTTTACTTTTTGATAACATGTTTAAGTGGTTTTCCCTTTTCAGAACATTTATATGATTTTCATTCTTCTTTGGATAATTCAAATTCAAAATCGTTACATTATACATTTATAGTAGCTATTCATGTTTACATGTTTATCAATAGCAGATTTATCACAGTGGTATATTATTGTATTCTTCGAATTGCATATTTCATCTAAAATAGTATAACATATACTCGTTAAAAAAATTTGATTGATTTTTATATAACATATTATATTGTCTTATATTACCTGAATTAATCATCCCATTCATCGTCATCTTCGCTGGTTTCACTAGTTGATTCATCACTTTCGCTATGGATTGCACTTGATCGCTCTGCCAGAGCTCTTGATAAAGCACTAGCTAATCCACCTTGAGATACTGGTGCTTTAGGCTTTACTTCATTCGAAACAGGCCTTAATTCAATTCCCTGACGAATTTGTTCCAATAAAGCATTTCTAGAATCCCCAACAGGAGCTGCTGGTTTTGCTTCCGTTTTATCAACCTTCTGTAACATGAATTTAATCGACGTAATTAACAGATTCAGTGCCGCAATTTATATTTTGTACATGAAAACTTTTTCTTTCGATACTAACTCTAAGCGTGGTACCACTTCTTATAGACTGCATGAGCATTGATCTAGGGTCAGCATTTTCTTCGTTATTATTATTATTACTATGATTATTATTATTGGTAGCACTTGTATTCACAGTTCCTTCATTGGCGTTTATTAGGTTAGGCAATGGAGGTGGAGGTGGAACAGGTGCAGTAGAATTATTTCTGGAGGGTGGAGTTGGAGCTGGTGGAGCCGGAGGTGGAGGTGGTGGCAGTGATGGTGCAGAAGTTAGAGAAACTGGAGGTGGTCGCGTTGGTAATGTTCTATGTACTGGGGGCGCAGTAAGCGGTGCATTTGGCGGTGTTGAAGGTGCATTAAATCGGCTTGGAGGTAATGGTGGAGCACTTCTTGTTTGATGCTGCAAAAGAATTGTTTCATTAAACTTATTTGTCTTTTGCGATAAGATATTACACCTATAATCTTGTACGAAGTATACTAACAGGTATAGTTCTTGCAGGAACTGGAGGAGGATATTCCTGTCTTGGAGGTGCAACTGGAGGTTGTTGTTGTTGTTGTGCCTGTTGTTGTTGTTGTGACTGCTGTTGATGTTGCTGTTGTTGTGACTGCTGCTGTGTATTAGCTTTTGAAACAGAGGAAGAAATATCTTCTCGAATGGCATTCATGCCTCCATTCTTCTCGATAAAATCGTAAATAAAATTGCGTGTATCTTGGTTCCTGAATTGATGTTCCGATACTCCTACTTTATCGAGAAAAATTTTTAAATATAAATCAAGCGATTCTAAATCCAATCCTTTATTATTGGAATTCCATCCCATAACATGTCTAAAAGTGTTAAAATAAACATAAAATTTTGATCGAATACTGCTAAAATAATGATACAATTATTTAATAAACTTCCAACCTAAAATTAGATGGAGGACCTATGTCATCTTTTGTTAATTTCTTTTTCATTTTATCTCGCTTTTTCTTTTTAGTTTTGTATATGGAACTACTTGAAGCGCTTCTATTGACATCAACAGTGGTCGGAGTTCCATTTAATAAATTAGAAGTTGATCCTGTACTAAATGTAGTGGGTGATGTGTTACTCTGATTTCTCCAGGGTAACGTTGCACCGTGTTGAACTTCTCCTTCTATTTTAGATCGTCTTTGCTGCCGTTTTTGACGTTTGGCATTTAGTTTACCAAGAAGAATATTTCTAAAAACAAATCAGAATTAATCTACTTTTTTACATCTTATATTTCGGTATTGTTTTGGTATCAGAAAGAATGGTTTAACAGCATTTTTTACCTCAAATTTCAGCACAAATTACCTTAAAGTAACAGCATCAGTTTCGCTTGCAAAATTAAAAGCCGCCATACAATCTTCTGCTTCAAATGTATGAAAGTATGTCAATGGAGCTTTATAATCCATTGCATTATAAACTTCATGTTCCCACAACATTGCTTTTCTTTGTAAGCAATACAAACGAAGGAAGAAACTACGTCTAGGATTATCCCTTATCAATGTTATAATACCTGTAGTTTTCTTTATCCATTCTTTATGTAATGGTGGTTCTGTCAAATATAATTGTATAACTCCAGCTGCTAAACACTGTAAAAAAAATAAGACATTTTTGTTTGTATTAAGTCACTTTTCAAATAGTCCAATTATGAAATATATAATACTTATAATATAATATATGGCATAGTAGGATTATTTATTTATGTAATGAGGTGAAAATGTAATGTAACAAGATTAACTGAAGTGTAAAACAAAAATGGGTGAAGTATCACCCAAGGACCTTATGTGTAACTATTTTTAAGGATTGTACAAAGCTTAATAGAAATGTTTCCACCTAATGGAAGATTTCTGCATACTTATGATTCCTCTGATGTCACTTGTTTCACTTCATGACTAATACCTGACTTTAAACATACCACTTTAATTCCATTAAAGTTTCCTACATACAGCAATTCACGATATTGTTAATATTGCTGTTCAAAAATATTAGATCGATCATTTTAACATTTATAAATTTCTTCTTACGATTTTAAATATGTCGATGTTAAATATAATCCATAATTTAAATTTGATTGAAATGCTATATAAATAATAGGTAAAAGAAATTAATAGTTAATTGTAACAATAGTACAAGCAAATTATTCGGAGATAATGCGACAGTAGAAATGACAATATGTGTTTGTCTATATGTGTCGATCGACAAAATTTAGGTCAAAATCAGCCCAATAAAATAACAATTATTATGCTCGTGTATAAAATGAACCGTGAGAACAACCCTTACCTGACACCGATTTCCTATTAATTGGAAGACCTGCTCATTTTCTTCTGATTTCAGAAGTGTAGAGCCTCTATGTTTGTCCATGGTGCCCGACTTCATTTTTAACAAGGTTAGGATCCTTGCACTAACGCACCGTGATATTTCCTACCACGCTCTCGTTCGATCAATAGATTTCTTTTCATAATTTAACATCAACATATTTCGTTTTCATGCATTTTTATTAAGTAGATGTATACACTGACATGAAATCCACGGAATAAAAATAATCAATCACCACCCACCAAACTTATTCCCAATACTATCCCCACAGGAAACTCCACTAGTTGGTGATGACATTTTCATCTATCCGGTTCAATGTTCCACGTTTCCTCATTCGATAACCCGAGTCTGGGGCTCCGCAGAACCACGAATTATTGTTATAAAGAATATTACAGGAGTAATTCATAAAATTATGAATTATTATTTTTGACCAATGATATGTTTGATTACGAAGAAATTATATGAATAAACTGTTCATATTATTTCTTAAACCATCAGTTCCAAAAGTGCGATTACTATTCATAAGGGAGTCCAAAATTGACATTTTTGAAAGTGGAATTTTAAAACTTTGGAATCATGGATCTTTGAAACGTTGGAATTTCGGAATGTTCGAAATATTGAAAATTTGAGATTTTGACATTTTTGAACTTTAGCATTTCGGAACTTTGGAATCTTAAAACTTTAAGACTTCAAAATTTGTAAACTTTGGGGCTTTGCGATTAAATGTAAAAGATATAAGTCTTAAAATCACATAAATATTAATGTGTAATATGTAATATCTTGTTATTAAAATCTTTTTTATATTTTCAAATTTTTCTTTCTTTCTGTAGCTTACAAGTATGTTTGAATTTTTCGCGCTTGTTGTTATCGTTCATATGTCGCTATAATCACAAACTGCAAATGGCCACGGGCACAATTCACGTAGTCCCAGAAATGCGATATCAAGCGGGATCTTATTTTGTATGCAAAATAGCATCGCCAACGATGATAGCGCACCAGTGATCATTGCTACGAGTATATTTCTTTAAAAGAAAAGTTATTCGCGATTTTATTAAGGTCGCGCAATTAAGTTTTCCGCGGGAAAACAATGTCTGCATATCGAAGAGTGAATTATTACGAACTGTGCAGATTGTGTACTAGCAGTGAGGGGAATAAAATGAACATTTTCCGTGAAGAAGGTCGTAGACGACAACTCCAAACAAAGATTCAAACATATTTACCAATTCAGGTAGGTCTGTATACCTGTGTGTTGATGTGAAAAGAGCGTTTAAAAATTTTGGTTGTAAAACAGGCTATCTTTTGTAGATACTTCTAGTACCATAAGTCTCAATTTATAAATATAATTGTTTAAATAACTAATTTGCTTAGGAGATGACACTTAAAATGTAATAAATATTTTAAGGTTCTCGAAGAGGATTCTTTGCCAAAAATTGTTTGCCATGAATGTATAAAGAAATTGGAAAATTATATAGAATTTAGAGAAACTGTTGTAAATGCAGAAGGTATGCTAGAATCATATTTTACCTCGTTAAGATTCTCTGAAGATTTCCTAAAAGAGGGTAAGGTCTATGTAAAGAGTACAGAAAAAGAAGATAGACCTGTAACCCCTGAAAATGAAGTATTAAAATCCATAGAGAAGATATCACCATCTCCTGGGAATCAGATGGTTAGTAATGAACAACAAATACAACATCAGCAACCTGTTGTTGTTAGCAACATAAATGCTTCCAACATTCAAATTATCAGCGGAGTTCAAGCTAGAGTTCAACAGTATAAATGTGCAATGCAGGTTTGTTAAAAGATGAATGTTAATAATAAATATGGTACATTATTAATATTATCATGTTATGATATGTATTATACCTTTATTATTCATTTATTATTTATTAATTGCATATTTTAGATGCAGCCAGGAGGGATGGCAGCTGCTGTTGTGGAAGCAACAGCAGAAACACACTATAGTTATCAACAACAAACTTCACAGCAACTATCGCCTCAACAATCAAATGAAACACAGAATCAAATCAATGATCAACAAAGTCCAAACTCACAAATTCAGCAACAAGTGCAAAATCAAATACAAAATCATAATTCAATGAATCAACAAATACAATCACAAAGACAAATTTCTCAACAACTTAATCAAACAAATCAAGCACAAGTTAGTCAACAACAACAACAACAACAGCAGCAGCAGCAACAACAACAACAACAGCAACAACAACAGCAGCAGCAACAACAACCACAAATAACACAACAGATTCAACAATTACAAAGACAACAAAGGGAGTTTGAAAAACAACACAGACAGCTCCAACAAATTGAAAAGCAACAAGTGCAAATATCTGCGCAACAAGAATTTCCTATAAAGCAAGAACCTCAGGCACAAGTAGTACATCAAAATAATAACATTATCTTGAAGGCAGAACCTAACGCTAAACAAAATCAGCAAATTATCCAAAAAGTACAACCTGAAACTCAAAAAGATGAAAGTACAGTGCAAAATGTGCAGGGTTATACGGCTGTACAAGGTGCACCAGAAGTATTTTTAAATTTGGGATTCAAAGATACTCCATTAGTTACACAAACTGTTCGAGATGAAACAAAAGAGTTTAAAGATTATAATAAGTCAGATGATTCAATATCTCGTAACTCGATCGGTCAGATTTCAGAATTTCTGAGAATTAAATCAGGACCTGAACCGACGTCTTTAATCACTGTAAATCCTCAAGTTATTTCGCAAACTCATAGGAGTACTACTTGTAAAGATTGCGGTAAAATGTTCTCCTCTGTGAGTCAACTGAATAACCACAGTTGCTCTGTTCAAAGCCTTTTAAACGAGGGTGCTGATAACAAAGAAGATGTTTTACAAACTAATAGCAACTCTTTCAGTTGCGATGTTTGTGGCAAACCATTTAAGAGAAAAGAGCATCTTTATCAACATAGAAAGTTACATACCGGTGAACGTCCTTATGTGTGTACTACGTGTACAAAAGCATTTAGTCGCAAAGAACATTTAGTTAGACACTCGGTATCGCACACGGGTGAAAAGATGCACGAGTGTGAAATGTGTGGGAAAAGCTTCTCTCGCAAGGACAATCTTCACAAGCATCGTAAAACGCATGGTGTATCTGGTCCATATATTTGTGAAGTTTGTGGGAAGTCATTTGTGGTAAAGCATTATTATACAATGCATTTAGCAGCTCATGCATCGACTATTAGTGAGGATGTAAATTGTCAAGTTCCCTTGCCCTTCAAGTGTGACGTTTGTCACAAAGGATTCTCTGTGAAACAAAGTCTTGATACTCACAAGCTTCGACATAGACCTAAAAATAGAAGTAATAGTAATTCTGCCCAAAATGCTGCAAACGGCCATCAGCAGCCACAGCAGCAACAACAGCAACAGCCACAATCCGATACTACGAATAATGTGAACATAGTAGGAAATAATGTTGCTAATTCAGGAAATTTAAATAGTACCAATGGACAACCTAATAGTGGATCAACGGTTGAAATGCAGAGTGTTATTGAAAGAAATGAACAATCAAATAGTTCATTCAATAATCAGTATCATAATAATATGCAAGAGTTTCAATGAGATAAGGGGAAGCGTGTCTATTATGTTCTCTTGCCGAATGGTAACAATCATAAGATTGTCGTTGTATAAGCAAGAGAAATCTTATGACGCGCCAAAATATTTTCATAACTGAACTTGCTGTTACTCGAGAAACAAATTTTTTATACTTTAATAATAGTAACAATAACAAATTTAAATACTATTATTTTCAACAAGTTAAAAATGAAATAACTCATCGTTCATTTGGTCAACAAGTAGGATTTTTGGTGGCTTATGAGCTTAATACGGAATAAATTGTACATATATTTTGCCAGTGAAGTATTACATGTATTAAATGCATGCTATGTTTTGTATGAATGCACACTGTTATTTAACATTTAAAAAATTGTGTGCAACAAAATTTAAATGTATGTAGATAGTCATAAGGTTGTTCCAATACCTGATTGGACAGAGTGTCTGTAGATAAGTACATTTTTAATTAATCGTTAAATGTAGGAGATAATGCAAGAAGAACATGAAAACATTTTATTCATTTTTCACATAAAATCTGAAGTAAAAGAATATTGTAAAAGGAAATCAGAAGTATAATGTTCGTTAAAAAAAATGTTCTTTTCTAATATTAAATTTTATATGAAAAGTGACAAATGAACCTTTTCATATTTTTCTTGTATCCTACTATTTTACGACTTACTTAAAGCAATGCTTATCTAGAGACACCTTGGATGTATTTAATCACTGAATATCAAATCAACGTGTAATCAGGATATTAAATACAAAGCATCGTCTATATTGTTTTAGTTGCTTACATTAATAGAATTAGACTAGAATGCTAAAAATATTCAAAATTTTTTTACAAATTTTATCAGATATTCAAATATTTGTTACATAGTTTATAAATAATTATAAGTTAGATTTCTCTTTGTAAACGATTAAATTAATTACGAAAAAAAATTACATATTATTTTGCGTTGTGCAATATTTCTATAATTAGATACATTAAATCGATAGTTTTCATTTTAACCAGTGATTGCAACAATCTATGACCACTTTACAAAGTATTCTAGAATTATATGATTTATATGTAAACTTAGAATACAAAACAAAACAAAACTTAAGACCAAAGAAATTTATATTATGTATAAATTGGGTAAATAATACAAAAGTAGAGAAGTGTAAGGTAAAATCAGGTATACTTAAACCTGATTAGCTCTATTATAAATTAAGGTTTTGGTTAACTGTGCATATGTACACGTGTATATGTGCACAGACACTTAATAATGTATATAACGATTTAAATATCGTTTTCTGACAAATGAGAGTGTGCCATACAGTGAAATTTGGAAATAAGTATATGAGAAATTATGATTGCTAAAATTCCTCACATTTCTATCATATACTGACCAAATTACGGAAGGAATTAAAAGAATTTATATTTATTGAATCATATTCGATTCTGTAACATTTGTATGTAATTGAATCATATACATTATTAATTATAAATTAATTTATAATTTTTTTTATCTGTTAATATAAGATAAAAAACAGGGGGCAACTATTTCTTCGAATAACAGTTCCCGGTGTATCGTATTGAACATTGTATTTCTGAACAAGTAAATTATAGAAATGTATAATTTACTTGAAATTATTGGTACTTATCGTGAATTTTATTTATATACACTTTTGCAATAAATTTACATGGAACATGTATAGGTGCAAATCAGTTACTGTACGTGTGTACGGTAACAATTTTTTCTTGCATAATAAACATTTCAAAGTGTAAATGAACTTACTACAGTACAAAAATTTATTTTAATTACTGGTCAAATTTTATTTTACAATAAGATCTTGTACATATATTGAAACAAAAAATGATGAGTTTAAGACTGTGTTTCTATACCACCTAGTAATAGGTGTACATTGATGGTACATAGATTTATAGTGATAATATTGTATATAACAAGGTCCAGTGAGTAAGACGAAAAACTGTTAGTGTGCTGTTCCTAAGAAAATGGTACTTTCTGCGAAGCAGAAGAATCCCTTTATTCATATTGAAATCTTGTAAAGTAAACATTACATAAACAAAGATGCAATTCTTTTATTTTAATTGAATACTTCGTGCCTAATTATAGAAACCATAAATGAAATTTATGTTAAATATTTATTCATGAAATTGTATAAAAACATCTACTTTTCAGTAGCCCCCTGCTATATGTATGTATAACTTACAGCAAAATGACATTAAATAATTGTTTATATAGATATAATTATTTTCAAAATTTATATTGCTACTTTTAATTCTTTATATTGTATATATTTTTCAACTAATATTATATTTAAATATATTATAATAAATTAAACCATAGTAGGGCTTTATTTATTTCAACTCTGCTGCATTTCAAATTATAATAAACGTCTAGGATTCCCCTAAATCCTAAACTTCCTCTAAACCAGTGCTGTGATGTCGCCTTCAAATTTGAAAATGTCATCAATTTTCAAACTTTTCAATTTTGCAAATTTGGTATCTTTGTGTTTTAAAATTTCCCCGCCTCATTGGTGAACACGCGGCGCATGCCTGTGCCCTTGAGCTCTTCAGTGGGTACATAATTTGCCCACCATTGTTCAAACATATAAAAAGATATAAAAAATTTGAATTATTAATCATAAAAAGCAAAATGTATATGCAAATAGTTTGAATTAAACTTACGAATTTGTTATAAATTCTAAATATCTGAATGTTGATTTTCGCAAACATTGTAAATCGTATTCGATGTTTTTCAAAAATCAATGTATACGTGCACAAAATTTTTAACAAATTTAAAAAAAATTTATTTTCATAGTTATTTACGCATCTTTCTGAAGATATCCTACGTTGATTGAATGATTTTTTTTAATGTCATCGTAGTAAACTAAAGCCGAGTTTGTAGTAAGTATTTAATTTAATGTGACCACAACAGAGTGTATAATCGTTATTTTATCCTAATTCTTTTCAGAAACAATAAATATGCTAAAACGATTAAATATTGAAACAGTCTTTCATCAAATATAATAATCACATATAATAATATATACGTGTGATAGCGAGTAGCAATCAGGTAAGCGTTAATGGTTAGTAATAACAATTTAATTGTAGGTTATGTTATTACTTGTTGATTTTTGATAACAATATAATAAATTTTATATTTTGTTAGAGAAAAGGCACATTGTTTTAGTGCATAGAATATTTGAAATGAAATCTTGTAACGTGTGTTATAATTTGTTATAATATTACAGATTAAATTTCTACATTTTAATAGACATCAAATTCTCTGATACGATGTAAATATTTTAATGTTGTTTTCAATACAAAATAAACACTTTTTTGAATATTTTTGTCACTGTCCAATTTATCAACAATAATCTTTTGTGAATGAAATATTGTGATATAATATTTTAATGGAATTATATTATTTGGTATTTTAAGTTCAAAAAAATAAGTGTAGTTTCATATAAAAATTTACCTGTATTTGCAAAATATGTCAAAAATTGTGCAGAATTGTTAATGTTAACTGCATATGGTTGGCAGAAATTTTATCACTATTTCTGGGTTTCAGCCAAAAAGACAGAGCTTATTCAGCAGTCAGAATTAGACTGTTTTGTGAACAAAACTTTCTTTGTCTTTTTACATCAGTGTCAGTTTCAGTAGAGGAAAACATACACAGTTTGTTAAAGTTGCTAACGAAAATGCAAGGAGAACTAAAACCATTGAAAGAACAAGTGTTTACGACACCTAATCATTTAATTTGTTATATGTACATACAAATTTTTATAAACATAAGGCCTACATGAAGTTTAAATAATTTTTATAAATCAAATATCTAATGATGACAATGCAAAAATATAAGTTTTTGTTTTTATAAATTTGTTGTAAATCAATAATAAACAAATATAGAATAACTTTCCAATAATTTTAAACACTTAATATTATCGTATTGATCAAATAATTATTTTATTTCTTGTAGGTGCAAAAAAAAAATGAAAATGAAACGCAGCAGGTCTTTGTCTCCTGAAGCTTCGTGCAGTGAAGAAGATATGAAGCGCATGAAACTTGAAGAGAATGATAAAAACAATATAATAACGCATCCCCACATATTGGATTTTTCTGACGATGTCTTGCTGAATATTTTCAAATATTTAAATCCTCAAGATCTCATGGCAATAAGCTTGTATGTTTTTAAAAATTATTAGCACGGAAGTTTACTATTATTATATAAATATTTACAATTTATTCATTTTCATTCAGCACAATTAATAAAATATATATTTTATGTTTTTGTATCATTAGATCTTGTCAACGTTTAGCTCAAATTGCACAAGATAAAACTTTATGGCGAAGAGTAGATTTTCGGGTAACACCGATATTACTAAACGATTTAAAAGAGTACATTAAATTTTTTCAACCAATGACAGTGAGTCTTGCTATTCGTGGTAGTTTACAGTGCGAAAAAGATGCAGAACTTAGTCCTTATTTTTTTAATTCCATCAAAAATCTATGTACTCAGCTGAAAGAATTAACAATCGAAGAGTATTATATTAATGGGGATAAGGTATTTACTTAATTATTTAAAAAAGGTACTTAAATTTTTGGAATGATTAATAAATTTAATGTATTTACAGATACAGATAACTGATTTTCCCCGTACCGTCGAAAAACTTTCGTTAGAGGGTTGCAAAATGGGATATTTACGTGGTAATAAGTCATACTTTTTTAAAATGAATTTCCATATGCCTAATTTAACAGTAAGCATTTTACTTACTATTATGTATACATGTTAAATTGATTTCTGTTTAATATCCAATACTTTTCAGTGTTTGATTTTAAGCAATTGTCAGTGGTTTACGCCACATTCATTGTTAGTTATTAGTAAAATGCCAAAGTTAAAAGAATTAAGGCTAAATTCATGTCATCGTCTGGGTGAATGTGTTGCTTATACCAGTTTAGCTACAAGATTTGGATTTAAAACTTTAGAGGTAAGTAATTTTCTTAGTACCTTTGTCTATTAATGAACATGTTGTTTTATATAAGTATGTCAATTACTTATTTCAGATACTTGATTTGCGAGATACTGCACTTGGTGACAGTGAAGTTGGATGTTTCAGTTGCACTAAAACTTTAACTCATCTTTATCTTGAATGTCCTTCCAGTTTACGGAATACAGAATCATCAGATCAAGAATCAAGACCTTTGCAACCAGAAGGTTTGAATCAACCTGTGTACGAAGATGAAAATCTTGTGCAAGTAAGTGGTAGTAATAAGAGAATAATAGCAAAGATGATACAAAGCATTAGCTTCTCTTCATATATTATTCCGTCTTTTCTTAGTTCGTGGTGGAAGATGGATTTCGTTGGGAGAACTATACGTTTGGTCGTTGCTTAATAACGGACAGAGCAATTTGTGCTCTCGGAATCGATACATGTGATCGAAAAATAATTAATAATTCAGCAGAAGGAGTTATAGTTGTAGAAGAAGATAAACGAATATTTAACAATCCACATTTAAAAACATTGGTTGTTAGGTATAATGCATTCATAAATAAAATTGTTTGATCTATAAAAAGAATTAATAATGACTGTTCTATTTATTTTTCAGAAATTATCCATATGTTACTAATTCAAGTCTCGTACATTTGGCGTTAAATGCGTCAAGCCTCGAATATTTAGATGTAAGTGGTACTTCTGTTACAAAGCAAGGTGTTGAAAGTTTTAGATCTCGGAGATCGAACGTCAAAATTGTCTCTTCATTCGATGAAACATAGTTGAAACGAACTACTACGAAAATGTGGATCTAGTGCGATTAACAGGTTTAAATATCTGATTGATACATATTTAAATATAGACAAACACAAGCATTTGAAAAGTACAGAGTCATTTTGAAAGCTTCGATGCCAAGATACTTTTACAGTTGAATAGATCTATTTTCCGCAGAAACTGAATATATCTATAAGAGTTAGAAGTAAACAATTTTTTACTTTAATTAGATAGTATATATACATATATATAAATTATCTTGATTTACATCTTAATTTTACAATCTCCATGTGTGTTCAATGTATTTATTCGTATGTGTTGCAGTTCCATTTTGTTGTATATAAGTATATGTGTGCAATTTAATAACATTAAATTTTATGATAATGTTTCTTAGAACAACAAAATAAATATATTACTTTTTATTGATAATAGTGAAATGTTATTATCAAAACAAAAAATATTAGTATGTATGGAGCATTTCAAATTCAACATTTGGAGAAGAGTTAGTGGTACACACTATATAAGAACTGTAAAAAGACGTACAGTGGATAAAAGTTATTTATTACAGAAATTAAAGGTATTGGCACGTGATTGTAATATTTCAAACAAGTTATTAGTTTAATAGTTGCGATATATATGTGTAAATTAATTGCTTAAAGATCATAGACTGTAGACAATGTTTTCTACACTGGTCACTATTATATATACATATATACATTTATACCAGTACATCTTTTGTTATCAATTTTTGCGTAAAAATTAATTTATACGAGCATTAGAATGATAAATCATAAAATATTAATTTACTCATTTTTTATACAGTAGTAAAACATCCTGTTTTTTTCGTATTGTTAATAATTTCATTACTTGTAATAAAACATTTATTTCATTAAACTTATTAAATTTGTATTCTTATTTCTAGAAAATGTGAAACTTGTTATGCTTGTAAATACTTTTTATAGAATGTATTTAATTATTTGAACTGAAAGTAATATTTACTACAAATAATTGAGTATTTCAAAATTTAATTTTTTTTCAACACATAGCATATAGAAAAAAAGAATCTTTAATGCATCTTCAATTGTTACATACATGTATGTATGTGTATAAAAATATAATTTTTATTTGTTAAATATGAATAGCTTAATCTAAAATCTAGATTCTGTACAGATCATTTAAAGTAAAAATGATGGTTATTTCAAAATATTTGTCTTATACACAAGGCAATATAATGCTTAACTGCATTAAGAAAGTTTGTATCATGTTGAGTGCTTCAAATTACATACATTAAAGATAATGTTACGTTAAATTTATTTTCAAGGGACATAATTATATTTCAAATAATTACTACAAATATTTCGGAACCTACAAAGGTACTTCTAAAAAAGTGGTTTCAAATAAGTATTCAGAACAAATACAATCTTGTTACACAAGTAATGGCATGCGGCTTGTATGTGAGTACAGAGATTCCTTCACCACTACTCTAGGATGTTTAGTTCCAGCTGGTGCAATGCATGAAATGCCCAAAGAACGGGGCAGTGCTATATTCTTAGAACACTTACTTTTAAGGGTAATATAAACAAATTTATATAAACCTATAAGTAAATGGAAATATGTTTCTTGAAAATATTGAAAAGAATGATCTTTTGATGCTTTTTGTAATGCAATAATAATATTAAACACTTCCACTTAATGTAGAGAACAGACTGTCATAATCAAGAACAACTAGAAATGTTATTAGGAGAGATTGGTGGAAAAATTGCTACTATTGCTATGCGAGATATGTTTATTATTTATGGAACAGTAGCGCCTCGCGAAGTAGATAAACTTGTTCACATATTTGCAGACATAATTTTGAACAGTATTATATGTAAGCAAAAAAATAATCCTGTTATTTTAATACTCCTATATGGAAACGACATATAACTGCTATATGTTATCTTAATATTCTAGGCGATGAAGATGTTGAACGAGAAAAGTGTGTAATTCTATATGAACTTTCTAAAATGGAATTGGACAAAGAGAAAGTTGTCATGGATTATTTACCTACCATTGCATATCAAGATACTGCCCTTGCTAATAGCGTATATCCTGAAACTGGTGTGATAAAGTAGGTACAATCAGTCAAGAAATATATACATAGACGTGATAGTTACTCAAAAAATATACATATTTATTCGATAATTGAAATGTTAAATTGCTAGAAAATTCTGTTCAGAAAATCTTGTCGAATTTCAAAAGCGTCTATTTAAAACATATTTTATGACAATGGTTTGTACTGGATCAATTTGTCTAGAAGATTTACAAAGAATTGTTTGCAAACATTTTGATGCGGCAATAGAAGATCATAAATCATCGTTAGATTCTTCCAATAACATGCAGTCTTGTATAGATTCTCTTGAGTATCGATTTTCAGGTGAAAAAAGATTATAATCATTATTACTACAACTACATATAATATTTGTTTTCATACAAACAATTATATAAACAGGTAGTGAATTACGATTAAGAGATGATGATGATGAACTAGGATATGTTGCTATAGGAGTTGAAGGACCAGGTTCTGAAGAATGGGAAGATCATTTTACTCTTTCAGTGGCTAAAGAATTTGTAGGTTCCTGGGATAAAAAATCCGGTAAATTAACAATCTTTTTTCCTAAAAAGACAGGAATTTAGTAGATAATTATCTAACAATTGAATATTTCCTTTTAGGTGGAGCAAATCATAATGCACCTTTAATTGCACATTATTCATTCAATACAGATTTGTGTTACCTGTACAAATCCTTCTTTGATAAATGGGCACAATCTACTAGTATTTGGGGATGTTATTTTGTTTGCAGCAAATTAAATTTAGAGGTATATTTATAATATTAATTGTTATGTTTCATGACTTTCCATTTTAAAACATTTATGTAGGATATGCTTTATATGGTGCAAAGAGAATGGAAGAAATTATGTACATGCATTACTGAGAAAGAAGTATCTCGTGCTATTAATCAATGTAAAATGAAAGAATTAATGATACAGAATAATCCAACGAATCGTTTCTTTCATATAGTTAAGCATATCTTTAGATATGGATATTATGTACCAATTCAAGACAGAGTTTCAGAATATGAGGTAACATTTTAGTTAACATATTGACCTTTTCATGTAAAGTAGAAAAGAACAGTTTTATATTGCAGAAAATAACTGCAAAAAAAGTGAGAGAAGTCGCTGAAAAATATATCTATGATCAAAATCCAGCTGTTGTAGCAGTGGGTCATGTTGAAAATTTGCCATCCTATTATGTAATAAGAAATGGAATGTATTTATTACGATACTGAAGTGTATTTGTAAAAAATTCAAATAATAATACAGTAGTTTCATTGTTTTACTTTCTGTGTAATTTAAATATTAAACAAACAATTAAAAGTATATAATATTCAAAAGATGTAATAGTCTCTATAACGAAAAACAAGTATGAAGTAAAACTGAATTTGAAGTTGAATATATTAGGAATACCAAGAATTTATAATCATTTTTATTTATAGCATTACTTTTTCTTTTTTTCCATCATGAAAAGCAATGCGTAATTCTTGATTATATATGCATTCTATCATAGACGAAATAGAGCATTGATACTGTACTTTATATCACGAAAAAACGCTAATAATTCCGCGCATCTCGACTAAGTTCAGACGGTTCCTTACTTGTTATTGTGATGCCAATCTATCACTTACTGCTCATTTCATAGTCACATATGTGGTGAACAAAAATATGTAAATAGCTCACGGAACTAATGACACAAGAAGATATACTAAGTAAAAGGTCACTGGGTATACACGCTTGATGTCAAGAAAGCCGTTGTAACGCATGCGCGTTACCCTTGGTTACGAGTCGTTTGAAAACCTATTAATCTGTACGAATGAATCAAAATTGACAAACTTTTATTCAGCACTACGGTTTTCTTGCGAAATCTCAATGCCGTAAAGAAAGTTTATTAACGTAAAATACATTTAACATTAAGTTCGTTTTAAACGCGAAGAAATGTAATGACCAAATATTATTCATTCTACGCAAAAACATACTCGGATAACGACTCTTTGTTTATTCTACACATGACAGCTGTAATTGGCTGGATCATACTTCGTAACCAAGAGCAACGCGCATGTGCATTTCAAATTTTCGTTGTGCGTACTGCATATACCCAGTGGGCAAAAGTCTTACATATGAGACACATCATTTTTCCTTCCTATTCACATATTTTTTAGCACTCTGTATATGACTAATAATTTGAATAGCAGATGGTAGTGGGGCAGCAAGGAACCTGCTAAAGTTAGCTGAGTTGCGCAAATCCCGTATGGTCCATCGTAGAATGAATAACAGTAAGAACTGTGTGAATCGGATAGGCTATCTTAAACAATTTTATTCTATGACTATGGACAATAGGGTTGAGTAGCGTGAAATGGTGTGAACGAGTATGCGCGGAATCACAACCGTTAGAAAATTGCGCCATTTTTTAGTTGTAACCAAGATAATTTTTTGAGTGTCACAGTGTTATACGAAATATTTATGATATCGTGAACGGTGGTACGTATACAAATTAGTTGTAGCGTGAATTTTTAACTGAGTGATTACCGTCAAGCGCAATTCTGACTACGCTTCGTAGGAGTACCAACGCAAGCTTCGTGCACGAGGCAGCATTTTTACCGGGTTGTTTTAACAAGAGTATTTGTTTCTGTAAACAAAATGTCGGTGGATACGCTTAGTGATTCGGAATTGCGTCGAAAATTGATGGAATATGGGTACCCAGTTGGTCCAGTGACGCAGACCACCAGAAAGATTCTTGTAAAAAAGTTAAAAAATCTGATTGAAACCCGAGGCGGTACAGGGTCACGACATTCATTGGCTGCCAGGTACATTAATCTTTACTATATACTTTAACACTTGCATTTCTGTAATTTTCAAACTTTCTGCACTAATTTTGTCCAACTTTTGCATTACAAAATATAGATATACAAAATTTTTTATTTTCTTATTGCTTTTGTTTATATAAAGTATATCCCATATTTGTTAATACATGCAAAGTATTTTACTATGTATTTCTATTTTTTTTATTGTACTGTATACTATATTAAATGTATACAAATTTTACTTAATAAAATAAATAATAAAATTTTTACTTAATGTTTATGTATTAGATACAGCAGCGAAGATACAGATGACGATTCAAGTTCAACAGTTAGTAAAAAGAAAAAGACAGCAGTGAGTTCCAGAAGACAAACATTAGCAAATCCAATGCCACCACCGTCGCCAGTTCTAGCTTCTTCTGATGTAAACATATCAAAAAATATACAGAAAGATAAAATAGTAGATTCTGAATTTAAAGACCCAATAGCACCAGATTATGATGGTTCTTCAACCTTTACAACACGGACAGTAACAAAAACTATTCATAAAAAATACACGAAATCTAACAAGACATCAAGTGTAACTGATGGGCTAGAAACTGGCTCGGATTCAGATGTCATTGAAGAACCAATTAAATCTTACTCACCGCCTAAATATTTATCAAGTGTTGGAAAATCTCATGACTCTGTGTCATACAAGCACAATATATCTGATCAAGACCAAATTCCTAAATCATATGATGCAAAATCAAGATCTATTCATACGATAAAGGACAACAAATATAATGAACCATTTTTTGATTCAAATATTTCTCCAATACAACCTACAACTGAAGATACATGTACAAAAGACAATACAAATCAAAGAGATCTGTTGGCAAATTATGAAACACCATTTCTATCAGAATTTACAAGGAGGCTTAGTTCACGATCATCTATAAATTTACCATCAACATCATTATCCAATCTAAAAAGCAAGTTTTATTAAATTTGAGTAAAATCAGTGTCATATGTATTAGCACATTTGTTATTCTATGTTTTACTTTGTAGGTCCATCTTCGTGTCTTTCATCAAATGTACCAGATTTAAAAGAAAAAGATTCAAATGGTCACTTTTCATCCTTGCGATCATTATATTCTTCAAATGCTAGGTAAGCATAAGTTGCAATAAATTATTTTCAAACTATAAATATATTATAATAACATAAATATTCTTTAGTTCAAGACACACAACATCACCTCTCGATAGACCTCGAGAAACAATGAGTAGAACGTTTAAACCTTCAACTACGAACAGAGAAGATACCCGCAATAATCAGAACATGGTGTCTGTGATTTTAGTCGTGGTACTTGCTTTATTTTTTGGAATACTTGCTGTTATATACATGGGACTTGGTGGAAAATCAGAAACTTTTCCATCACTTTCAACGGGTAGGTATTCTGAATTATAACAACTGTTTACATTACATACATATATAGTAAAATACATTAAACAATAGAATACAAATGACATATTTTAACTAGTACATAGTTTGTGGGGAAAGCTTTTTAAATAAATTTATTAATATTAATAATAAGTGCATTGCAATATGTACAGTGTGTATTATGAACTTGAAGTTTTTAAAGTACAAAAAAATAAAAATAAATTTATGAACGTAACTATTTATTAATTTGTTGCATGAAATGTTCATCATAGTGACTAGTATTGTATTGAGATTGTTAGATTTATTGACAGAATGCAAGAATATTAGAATTTGTTTTAATGAATTGAGAATTTTTACAATATCACTAAATAGTGATTTATACAAATTTGATAGTTTAAATCATTAAACAATATGTAATCAATTTCATAATACTCTGCTTAAGACATGTATCGTTTTTTTTTAATATGTATAATAAAATAATAAGTATACTGATGTATTAATTTTAATATTTTATTTCCTTTCCCATTATGACAATTTTATCCTGTTTTCTATTATTTCTCGCGTAAAATATTTAAAACATCCTCGACTGTATGCATGAAACGAATACAAAAGTATACAGTAATTTTTGTTTTTTAAAGAAATTGGAATTAAATAACATATTTTATACTCTTTGGTAATCAATTTTAGATGTACATTTTGATTTATAGATAGCAACATACCACTGTGTTTTCTTGAGGATGACCTTGAAACACCTGGAGTTAACTGTGTAATGAAAGAAAACGTAGATTCTGTACTGCAACTATTGAAGCGACTTCAACCAATTCTAACAAAAAAGGCAGTGTCCATGATATGCGACAATTCTAGCGAAACGCCTTTTTTAACTGATTCCGAAATTATGCAAATGTTTACGAGTAGTAAAGTGGTATGTTGAAATAATTATGATGGAATTCAAATTGTTAAACGTTTTATCATGCATTCAATCATTTTACAGACGAGCCTGGAGGTAAAGGAAGATTTGCAAAATGCACAGTTACTCGTTATAAAGAATCCTAAGTGGGGTATTTCCCTTATAGATATAAGTGACGATAACGGAAATCCTGGAGATGTTCTGGATTCTTTGGTATTGTAAAAAAGTTTTCTGATAACGTTTATCAGTACTATTCGCTTTTATGATATATACAAATTAAAGAAAAAGGGATCCGTTTCTTACAGGATAAACTATTTTCTACTCGTTTAAATGGGAAAGTTGGAATGGTGATCACAAACCCGGAATTGCCAATGAAATGTTTAATTAAAAACAAGCTATTCACCATATTTTCATCCCTTCTAATTGTGTCACTTGGTAAATTTTTGACCGACTTATTATGGGAAGAAATTTGTTGAAAGTATAACGACAAGGTTCTATAACGCAATACTGTTCTTATATTAAAACATTGCGTTTTGTTCAGAGTTTAATACTTTAATTAATGCTGTAATTTTGACATATTAGTAAATCGTTTCTTCTGTTCAACAAATAATGTTTGTTATGCGATGTTCTTGTGCATGCAGTGTCGTTTAAATTTTTTAATATGCATGTATTATAATGTACGATATCGTTAGACTGAGAATACATTGTATGTGTTGTATTCTATATCATACTAATTTAACGTCACACATAAATAACATTGCAATATATTCTCAGGCCTTCTAGCAGCTATAGGGATGCAGAAATTGTTTGTTTGGTATATAAGGTACAAGAAAAGTACCGAGAGAGAAGTGTTTAAGCTCGTTAGCGAGATCATTAATATGGTTGAAATGCATCATCAAAATGCGGCTATTGCAACGCCGGGTGGCACGCAAGAAAGTTTCCTTGCCATAAATCATGTGCGCGACAATCTTATACCTCCGAAAGATCGTAAAAGAATGGCAGGACTGTGGGAAAAGGCAGTGAAATTTTTAGACGAAAATGAATCTAGGTGAGAAAGAACCGAGTCACCATGCATCTTGCCAACATATAATGTACTTTCTATGTATCAAACAAAAAGTATGCGTTTTCAGAATTCGAAGGGAAGTACAACAGGTTGCCGGAGAGGAATTTCACGTGTGGCGTTGGCTACCCAATAACAGTCTTAATAAATCAAACACACAGATTTTTGTTTTAAATAAAAAGGCCAAAGTCTGGCAGGGCCAAGCATTTGAAACGATGGAAGGTTCTGTTAATAGTCTGACCTGTTCGCCAACACCGTGTTTAAAAATAAGGCATATGTTTGATGCAGACGTGTAAGCATTTTCACTATTTCTCTATAGTTTTTACTATATGTATTTGCTATATATTTATCGTTTGTACGTGTTCAGAGAGTTCGAAGATGATTGGGAAACAAAGGTACAAGATGCTATTCTAGAGAAGTGTGGTGATGGTGTAAAAATACTCCACATCCGTGTAGACCGTGGTAGTCGAGAAGGTTGTGTCTATATGAAATGTATGTCGCAAGAGGATGCAGGAAAAGCTTACAGGGCTTTACATGGCTGTTGGTTCGATGGTAAGAGTTCACTAGATTTCTGATATAATGTTCTAGACGAGTTTGGTTCTCGAACTCGAGAATTAACCATTAATAAATTGAAAGAAAAATTCTGGATCTGTCAAGTTGTAAAAAATTCTGAAAACTCGAAATGTTCCACACATCTACACGCGCATTTAATAATTATTACTGCTTTTCTTCAGGTCATTTAGTAACCGTGAAGTACCTGAGATTGGAGAGATACCACGAGAGATTTCCAGATGCGCGCCGTTGTACAACACCTTTAAAACCAAGTAACAATCAACGATTATCCATGCAGGCAGAATACTAGAAAGAGTGTTACGTGAATATAAACTAACAAAATACCTCTTTGCTTGTTCGCGTAAGATAACAAGCAAACTTTGAATTTTTGCCGCTAAATGATTGTTTGCGGATCAGAATCTACGAGATACTTCTATTTTTCGCTCTGAAAGAGAATAGAACTTCGTACTATCGCGCAGGAGTATGAAGTCCGTGGGACTTGTAATTGTGTGATAGTATTATAAGAATTGAAGAGGCAGAGACTTTTTATAAGCATTTTCATTTTGGATTTGTAACTTGTATATTACGTTCTATCGTCTTTTTTTAAAAGAATGAAATTGAAAACTAGACTTGGCGATTATATTATTTATGAAACTACTATAAATAAGTGTAAACAACATCTTTTTGCTGTTGCATTTTATGAATTCTTTTCCAAGTAGCAATATACAAGTCAACGATATGCATATCTAAATTTATATGCTGTAACGTATTTTTTTGTTTTCAAAGATGAAATGAAAACTAATAAATTCCTCATGTAATACCTAATCCCATTAATTAATAGTAACTTCGTAAACTATGTAGTTTGTTGCTATTAAATAAATATAAATTTTTTGTAACGCTTAATATGAGAAAGTTTCATAGGATATTCTACGAAAAAACCTTGATGTAAAATACGACATTTCATTGTCGCAAAGACATGATATTGTAATCTATAATATAGTTCGTATTCGAATCTGATAATTATAGTCAATATGTAGATATAAATTAATGATATATTATAAAGAACAGAGAAAAAGAAAGATGTTAAATATTTTAAGTATTGATTGTTTTTTTTTTTTACTTTTATTAGTAATTTTATTTATTAAACTACAGTACACGTGTATTGTAAAATACAGTTTATTTTATATTTTATAGTAAAAACATCTTAGTATTTTCTTCTAAGCATACTAACGTATACGATGTATATTGCTACTTAAAATAATAATTAAATTAAGTTTTGTATTTTATGTACTTTCAGACAATATTCGAGAACCATGTATGTTTACTTTTAAACGAAATTTTGAAGAAAATCTTTTTTGATACTGAGCACAGTTTTCTTTAAATTATTTGTCATCACATTTCTTTTTTTTTTTTACAAATAAATAGCGTTAAAATTGATACAGACGTAAATTAAGCATACCATTTTGTAACTGAAACGATTTAACAAAAATAACAGCTTCTCACGAATATTGAAGCCTACAGTACAAATTAAGGTCAATAAACATAGAAACTTCATTTGAGGCATTAAAAAAAAGGCTTTATAATTCTTTCTTAAATTATATATTCACTAGATTTCAATATTCCTAATTCAACACTGTTTTATATGTAATTTAATTGCATTAACATCTCATTTATATATATAATACATATTTTAATGTATATACACTTTATTAATAATAAAGATAAAAATTATGTGTATAACTTTAATGTGATTCCTCAAATGAGGTACATGTATATTAACATAATCTAAAGATAAACATATTAAAATAGTACAGACAAAGTAGTATCTGCAACAAAACATGTATGATTTTAAAGTGCACAAAACTTCTTAATTAATTAAAATACAGTTTCTGAGAAAAAGGTCAATTTTAACAATCACTATAAATACATTTAACAGTATTTGTAACAAATTAAAATGGAGTAAAATTGGTTTGTAGGAGTACTAAAAGTATATGTTTATATGACTTAATTTTTATATATAAATTATGTAATGACATTATAAATATTGTTATCCTTTAAATGTATATAAAAATGGAACAGATTTCACATTTTAAAAAAATTCTTGAGATTTTTATGCGTTGACAAAAGTTTAATATCTCAATAAATATTAATTGTATACAATATATATTATGCGAGTCTTTATGATAATTACATTTTCAAAAACATTATTTAATGTTTATACTTTCTTTTTTACTTACAATCATACTTTTCATAAAATTATAAATCAAGTTCTCTAATAGTTGACAAACTTAATTGATTATTCCGATGACAACCCTTTTTATTACATACTTATAAAATAAAATTATTTATTATCATGTTCCACTGTAAGCATCAGTTCTTTACATTTTTCAGTAAAATGCCCGTTTCGTACTTCTATGGCTTGCTGTTATATCATTTACCAATTCCTATACTTGCTTCTCGTTATTGAAAACATTGTATTGTTTATACCAACGATAAATAATATCACAATGTTATTATAATACACCAATATAATCAGCAATTGTATAGTCATACAAGTACTTACTTTGTTTCGGCAGAGAATCGTAAATCGTTCTTCTCAGCTGAGTTCAGAGCCCTCTTCATCTTCAGTGTGGTGCCAATCTATCGTTTACTTCTTACTTTAAGGCAATATACTCGGTAAGCTAAAATATATGAATAGCAGAAAAGAATAATATGTATGCGATAGACCTGTTTGACATTTGAAAATTGAAATACTTGGAAATTTACAGATTTGGGAATCTGAGAATTTGCAAACGATAATTTAATCACATTCGATATAATATCAATGATATATGTAGAAGAACACACTAAATTAAAAGATCACTGTATGTACATATATATTTGGCATCAAAAATATGGTAGGGCAGTGCACTATCCTTGATTTTGATCCAATCAAAGTAGACCTGCGCAGTGCAGTTAAAAAATTTTGTCATTTCATATTATAATTTCATTGCGAAATAAAGAATGTATAATAAAAAATTGTACTTATTAGAAAGATATATTATGTTTTCCTATTTTGTTATTGATATAACGAAACATTGTACATTATAAAAATGTCCAATCCAAGTATAGTAAATAAAAGAGAACATGGTTTTCCAATCTATGTTACATTTATTCAAGGCGATAACAGACATGCTTCCACAGCGCCTCGGTCTTTTCCGGTCATCCCGTAACGTGTGTGAGGTAATGAAATCTTGAATGAAAAAAGATACTTTGTGAAATCCACAACAATCTAGCAATGCAATAAACTTTATGCCATATTATTCGGGCTGTTTAATATCGTATAATATATTTAAGCAAGGCTAAGTATTATTTCTGGGAAAAGTATTGATTTCGTTCATATGAAAATCTAACCTTGTTTTTTAAATTTTGTAAACATTCTTTTCTGGAGTGAAATTTTGTTACCGTTATTTTTATTTAATTTTCCGAATTAATTTTTGTATGAAGGGATACAAATATACCAATTGAAATACAGTTGTTTTCCTTATGTTAAATTTGTTCAATTGTTGACAGCTTGACATGTTTCTAATTACACATAACCTACAAATTTTCATACTGTAAAAAGTACAGTAATTATTTTTAATGTCTAACAAATTTTAACTATTCAAGTTTATTGTATTAAAGTTAAATGTTAGAATATAGTTAATACTTATAATATACTATTATTTTATTTTAAAGGATACTGTTGTAAATAATATTTTGTTATACATTACAGGATGAAGCAAATTGTAACAAATCAAACTGTGAAAATACCTGAGGGATTGACTGTTACAGTCAAGTCCCGTTTGGTTACTGTTAAAGGACCAAGGGGTGTTCTTAAACGGTCTTTCAAACATCTTGCACTTGATATTCGTGTAAGTAAATATTCGTGTTTCCCAATAATTATTAATAAAAGATATTTAAACCTAAAATATAGTAGGATGATACTTGGATTCCCCTTCATTTTCTCATAGATGATAAATCCTTATCTGATTAATATAATGCTAATAGCAAGTAGTCATATAACTTAATGTTCTTCTTAAATTCATTTCTGACTTTTTATTAGATGGTCAATCCCAGGCTACTTAAAGTGGAAAAATGGTTTGGAACAAAGAAGGAATTAGCAGCTGTTCGTACAGTTTGCTCTCACATTGAAAATATGTTGAAAGGAGTAACTAAAGGATATCAATATAAAATGAGAGCTGTATATGCTCACTTTCCCATTAACTGTGTTACAACTGAAAATAACACAGTAATTGAGATCCGTAACTTTTTGGGAGAAAAGTACATTCGTAGAGTAAAGATGGCCCCTGGTGTAACTGTTACAAACTCGGCCAAACAAAAGGATGAACTCATAATAGAAGGAAATTCTTTAGAGGACGTCTCCAGATCTGGTAAATATTAATATGTGTTTATACATTTCAAATTGAAAGAACACAGTCTTTATTTAAGGATGTACTGGTGTTTCTGATAAATATATGCTTGAATATATTATATTAATGTGTAATTTTCATTTCAGCTGCTCTTATACAGCAATCTACAACAGTAAAGAACAAGGACATTAGAAAGTTCTTAGACGGTCTCTATGTATCTGAAAAAACAACAGTTGTACAAGACGATGAATAAATTTTATTTACAATGTGAAAATGACTTTTATTAAATTATATTATTATGTTATTGACCTATTATTATGAATAAATACATAATTTTATATATGACGTGTTGAAAAAATATTGGGTAGCAGTATTTTTATAAATATTGTATGAGTAAGAATATGTTAATATATCTATTTATTACAAATTCCGATTGTAATATTTACAGGAAATTTATGATTACACGGTGATAGTAGTATATGTAGATAAATTCCTGTAAAGTAAATAATTTTTAATAATTAATAAACGATTAGTTAACGATTTCATTAGACGCATATCCTTTAGTTATAAAACCAGGTGGTCGGGTCAACGGTCACCCTAAGTTATATTTCATTGAGATAGTGACCTGTTACCTGACAGCAGCCTGTTGACTCTTATTTCGATGCATTACTGTACTCAATATTATAATAAACAGTACAATTGAATAGGTAGTTGAATCAAATATTTAGTTAACGTAGTGGACGATTATACATAAACGTTTGAAAATATTTAGAAGAGAATTTTAATTCATACAATCTTTAAATGAAAGACTTCCATTTATTACAATCTTTTTTAAACATTAGTAACTATAAAATAAACAAAGGTGCACGATCCCTCTTAATCAAGAAGATAACTTTATACCTCTCTATGATAAGATTGATTGAAATCGTCCTTTTGAACGTACTAATTACTAATATACCGATTGTACTAATTATTAAGTGATTAATATATCAACATAGAACAATATTAATTTTATGTGTAACTTTATACTATGTTACTGTTTCGAAGAAGAGCGTAGAATACTTTCTTTTGACCTTGTGCGAATATCTTACATAAGCTTACAAGTTCATTGAAATCGATGATAAACTTATGCATATTGTTATTTGAACTCAAATAGTACTATTCCAATTTCTGCAATCGATATAAGTTTTTGGATTCCGAAAGTTTTGAGAAATATTGGAGATTGAAGTTAATTAGGACAAGACCAAAACAATTATCGTAATATTACGTGCAGCTCTATACATATGTATAGCGTGATGACTGCGTGTGGCAGTATACTGCGCGGCTATATACAACATGATGATACAGTGCTTGGCAATACAACACGTGACGTTGTAACTTGAGAAGTGTCAAATTCTCCTTAAATTCTCCCTAGATTCTTCTTAGATTGTGTCTTGATTCTTTCTAGGTTACCTTCAGATTCTCCCACGATTCTATAAACAGTATATCAACTATTAAAAAATGTATTGATAAACTATCGTGAATTATTAATGAATATGATAATTTTCAGAATGTAGACTAATAATTTACATAACTGGAAAGAGGATAGAAATGTTGAATAAAAAAAACAACAATAAAAATTGATTTATGTAATGGAAGACTCATCATAGTTTTTGTATATTTTTAAAGTTATTTTTGACTGAATGACTTAAAATTTCTTTTTACTATTACTACAAGTTTCAACATAATTTGTTTAATTACTCATATTTGGAAAATGGTGGAAAATATACGTCAGTAAACGCATACCAGTCGTACGTTAATAGAACACGAACTAAATCGAAAAACAAGAATTTTGAAAATAAACATTACTAAGCAGAAAGGTCATTCGATTAGCATTGTTAATTCGGTGGATTTGACTAAAATCGATCGTTAAATTGATTGAGTTAGCGATGATCTACGAGAGATTTGAATTATCATAAAAGTTTCGACTTTTTTAGACATAAAAATAATTATTATTCATATCGATATAACTTCTGTGTGAACGATGAAGGACTACATGTAAAATTTGAAAGTTAGTTTAAAAAGTCTTCAACTTAGAGTACCCTCTTATGTTCCGTGTAAGGAGGGTTATGTATCGTCAGGTGCAATATTGAAAGTTTGATCAACATTTCGTTCTGATCGATAAACATAATTCATCATATTTCCAGTTACATCATGAATTTCTTAAATATTTTTATACACCAATTAACAAGAATTTGTAGTTGTATTATGTAATAAATTCTGCTTAATGAAACGTGTACAAAAGAATAAAGGGAAGTGTATCGTCGTTTTCAACGACGGCCAGGGATGTTGCATGAATCGTATATTGATAAATATAGGCATAAAAACATAAGTGAATAATAGTGAATAATAGTGAATAATAATAAAAACATATACTCATTCAGTAAAATGAAGTGTTTTATTACCTGTTTTGATCATTAGCATTATAAGAAACTTGCTGTCACGGAACATATCATGTAATGTACCATTTAATATCGACGATCGAACATGTGACATCGATTACTTTCAAAATTCTAAAATCCCGAAATTCCAAAGACCCAGTTTTACAAAGTCTCGAAATCGATGATCGAGTCCGCGATATTTAGCGAGTGATAGCAACGTGTTGACTAATCCGCGCACATTTTGGTTACAATGGAAAGTACTGTCTCGAAAATAATATATTTTCGACCTCTAAGAAACGAATGGATTAAATATCGTGTCAAAGCATGAATTAGGAGTAGTGAAGCGAAACAGAAAAAAAAAGAGAGAGGGGCGAGATGTTGTTGATCGGACGGTCGAGTAGTGAGGGGAATAAAGAGATGATAGAGGGAGGTAGTAAAGGGAGAGAACACGCGTGTCGAGTGCAGTATTCGATCGACGGTAGTAAGCGGTTCGGATCTCGCGCATGTCAGGCCCTCTACGGTATTTTTAGTGAATTTTTGTAAGTGGTCATGTCCACGACACTTTTGCCCGCGCTTTCATAGTAATAAGTTCGCATTCGAATCGAGATCAGCGGCTGATCTCGATACGCGAATATTTTCAATCGCGTATCGTTCGTGAAGCGGTTAGTGTGAAGCACGAAGGGTCAAGTCAGAACGCTGCAAAAGAAATTAGCTGTCGTTTTCGCACCCTCTTTACGGTAAGTGCGTATTTTATCGACGATAAGTCTGAAATTACTCGACAGTACGCCGAAAACAATTTGTAATGTTAGTGGCATATGTTTTCGATATAATTTCGATTGTATCGTTTCTGCTTGAGTAATCGTGAACAAAGACCGAACCGTAAACAGACATTGCAGAACAAAATGTAAATATTTATCGAAGTTTGTTTGTATGGCGTAAGTTCGATTGTAATGCAACATCGTGACATTATTTGAGAAGAAATAGAGCGTGGACAATGAGCTATTTTTATTCAATTTATAATTTTGAGATGCGACCTTGTGAAAACGAGTTTCATTTCAAACATCGACAGTTCGATATTTGACGTTATCTGCTTCTATCGGAAGCATAGTAGTTACTTAAATGATTTTAATTACTAATAACGACAACTTTTTTCTTTCAGATCTTATGTTAAAATCGTAGAATGCATAATGTATCACATCGATTTTTTATGTTTGAAGTAGTTAACAAGGAATTATTGAAAGAACTGTTTAGCATTCTGTCACTACATAGTGAGCGGAATACAGTTTATTGGAATAAATTAATGTATGCATACGTAACGGTGTTATGATCTGTTAAATTACTAAGCAATGACTATAAGAATTTCATAGAACGTTTACAAATAAGTATATTTAGTTGACACACTTGTTCGATTTTGACCGATCGAACTTCATACTTCGAGATAAATCGATTCGATTGCGCGGGATACTACTTGTAGTGGTACAACATTTGAGGTCTAACGATCAAATTCGCGTCTACTTTCACTAAAAAAGGGTGAATGGCCTGTCTGATGACAGGTGTATCATTTTATGTCTCGAAATATTTCTAATGAATATAGTAATGATTTAGATTGATCTTTACTGACATTTAACGCAACATACTGCCCTACTTCCTAACACCTTTCGAGGAAGATGACGGAGATTGCACACTAATCTTGGATTTCGGGTAAACGGGACTACACTGAATGACCAATATATGTATAAGCGCACAAAGTGACATTCAAATTATTCCTGAAACGTAATAAATATAATACGTAGTACAAAATATCATCCATATTGCATGTATGCAAAATAGAAAACGAGTATTAATTGACCGCTTAGTGAAAACAGTTGTTGGGCCTGTTTGAGTAAAAAAAAATGAAGCGTTTACAAATTTTTTCAATTGCGAACTAACGGTCTCCAACCTTTCGAAACTCGAGTCGTGTCATATTACCACAATACGAAAGCAATAAGATTATATGAACGTCGGGTTATTCTTTATGTACAGTTAGGTTAGTAATAAGAAAGTTAGCGAGTTTTAGGTTACGATTAAACATGGGTATTGTTTAGAAGTGATACTTTTTTTTATTTCTTCGTTTCTTCAAGGTTTTTAGCTGCTGCGTTACACAATATTTTATTTATCGTACACTGTTTTCCTGCGTAAATGATTAAACATATATCAGATTAACCAAACTTGTTCCGTATCATTTGGAAATCAATTAGTAAACATCGATACGAAGATTGAACAGTGAAATTGCATGCATATGACCGATTGAACTTTGTTTGCATCATGCTTGCACTGTATACGTGTACACTATTGGATTTATTGATCATTTTGTTATCGCGGAAGTATTTACAAGAAGATACTGAAAAATCCATCGGATTGTCCAATTTATTTTTCGTCGTTATCGAACTTTATCATTCGATGATGTTTTCTATAAGAAATATGCGCAAGATAAAAGTATAGAGTTAGCTATTTCTTGTTTGATAGTAAACTCGTTGCTTAAGGCCTATAAAGTAGCTCAACGTCTTTATTTAATCAATAGATACGTATGATTGCACTGTTCTTGCAAAATATCACACTTCGAATAGTATTTTTCGTTAAATAATTCCTGGAGTTTTCCCGATAAAATAAATTTGAGGATTACTTGTTCATTCGTTCAGTCGCCGAGCCTGAAATATAGCGCGTGTTATTATAATATGCGGTGATGTCACATAACGAGTATGGCGATATAACACATGGATATATATGACGTATGATATAACGCACGATCAGATAAACGCGTATCACCACACATATGATCATACATGAATTAATAAACATAGTAAATATAACTTTTCAAAGATGCAAATAAATTTGTAAATATTGATCAGTATCGGTGTTGTGCATACATTTTGCAAACATTAGATATTAATATATTTACATTTATATTTACAAGGCTCTTTTTTATTAACTCGTGTTATCTTTGCGTTTCTAATTTAATGATAATAATGCAAGCGACACATTTCTTTTTTTACCAACGATAAACGGAAGCTATTATTAGTAATAAGAAAAATACTTCTCTTTCTTATCGTCAATCTTTGTTGCGGCAGAAGATCTTTTGTCTACGCTAGCCTACAGGAACATCGAGGAAAACACAATAGCTTTTGTGTCGCTTTTAACCTACATATACAGTTTTCAGTTATTTAATGTCTAAGTGAAAGTAACCAGGTAATTCAATTTTCCATTTAATTTCCATAAGCGTATTTCTTCGATTGATCGATACTAATCGAAAGAAGAATACATGATAAATATTGATTCACGTTAATTACACATCGGTCAAAACCGGTTGATTTGTTTATAAAAACGGCTACGATGAGTCAGGAAGACGAACGTGTAATGGAGGAAACAAAAGTCGTTTCGACCAGCTCGCAGGAAAGTTGTATGATTAGTAGCATCAATATCAGTAAACTTATGTCTCCATATTCATTTGACAGTACAAATTTCAATAAAACGGAAGTGTCAATTTATGTTGCTAATCGCGCTTTAACTGACTTTAAGAATTATAGATTAAAACAGAAAGTCAAGTAAGTAGTTTATAAGACTGTATAAGAAGCACATGTAATGTAATGTCTTAATTAAGTAATTATTGACTAAGCTGTATAATTTATTTTAGCAGATATTGGCACATCCTGCTCTATTATGCTAATTATGTACTCATTCTTAATAAGCAGTAAAACTTAATACGTAATACATGATGCAATGTGATATATGTATGTTCCTCTTACATGAAGTAATTTATTAGAGATTACAGTACACGCTCTTTTGCAGATTCGTCGTGAAAGCTTGTGGAACCCGGATAAAAATTCGAAATCTCAAAATAAGATATGGGATTTCGCGCGTTTAAGAGATATAGATCTTCACGTTTAATAATAAAATAGAAAGTTATTACTTTTACGAAACTTCCTTCGAGACATGTACATTTTGGCTTCTGAAAAGTTCTATGACGCCGTTATACCGGGGTGAAGACTAACGCGTGCGTATACTGGTGTAAAATGACCGGTATCTGGTTTGTGAACCATGAATCACAGATCTGTTATGATGGTATTCCTGAGTCGGTTCCAGAATCCTTCTCATCGTTTGTGTTGGTTGCGATGACCCCAGCGAAAGTACGATGCACGCAATAAATGCAATGTTGTGTAAATCTTTGTAGAAAGCGGCGGATGATGAACGTTAGAGAACAGGGGATAAGTTCTCGTCGAAACGAAAAGTTGTTGCCAGAGCTTTCGTCTTAAAAAAGAACCAAGATTCTGGATAATTTTCAATATAGTCTATCGTTTATGATATATTCGTATGCGCCATATAAAGTAGTTGCTGTTACATTCTGTTGCAAACAAAATAAATTAGAATAATTAGCAACAGTTAACATAATATTTTTGCGGCAAAAAATGTGTGTTTAAAAATAATTACTTCATTCGAATTGAAAGAAAAAAAGTTGATCCGTTGAACGTGGACGTTTAATCGTGACAAAGAAGCTGGTGTCGAGAACAACAAACGTTGAACTTGAATTCGTGTTGTCCTTTTTAGACGTATTAACTCGGATCTTCACAATAATTTTTGCTGGACTTTCATTGTTGATTCATACCATGCGATAAGATTTGCAATGTACTTCGACCAATCGTTATAAATCATAATCGTTGTTCTTACAAATGGACCGATCAAAGTGAGCAATAAATTTTCTGCACGAGCGAAGTTGATATTTTTTTCATTGTAACGTGATTCTGCAGTTACAACTTGTCGGAAGCTAAACAACGTGCACTTGATGATTCATTTTCGTATTCACTTTGTTCGCGTTGTAACTGCGAAGTAATTATTGTTTGTTCGTGTTTTATCTCTGTTCTCTATTTTGTTCTCGAGTATCCCCTTTCCCACTTCTGTCGGATATATCGTATTGAACAATCAATTTTTCTTTTTTTCCAACAAATCAAACTGACAGAGCTTCAAGCTTCTCCAAGTTGATCGACGTTACTAGAGTTTTGTTACATTCTGAGACAATGATGGTTGTTTAATTCCATAAACAAGATTACGGTTATCGCCGCGCAGATAGTCCACTTCGTTCTCTTTGAGGAAGTTTACTCAGCGATCAACTGTTTCAATGTCGTTCATGTCCTCTTAACGATGCCACACGCATTGTTGTCCCCTTTGTGTTGAATTTACATGGAAAAAATTAATATTGATTATTTTGACATCATATATGTATACATCGATATATCGATAAGTACCAACAAGATATCGATGAAGTACATATTCTTACGTATACAAGCAACGTTAATAATTACATAAAAATAATAAAAAAGAACAATAAAAAGATATAAGGTTAATTGGATTCCAATGATCATATTAACTCATTGTTTACAGCGACTGTTTTTTGCTCAATTCCCGTCAAGGTATTCTAATGATTACCATTTGAATTGCAGATTGTTCTCAAAATAAATTTGTAAGAATCGTTAGTAATTTGCACGTCAGTTACAACAGTGTATCTCTTCGTAACATTAGTGTTTTAGTTATTTTTCGTTTAATCCGGTTCTTATTACAAACTAGGATATTATGTTTCGCGTCATTTGTTTTTTGCGACCTTTGATCGCTCGAAGCATGCTATCTTTCTTAGAATCTTTGCCAACGATCGTTATTTCTTATTTTTTCTTCTTTTAAACGATCACAGACATGATTATTGAAATTTAATCTTGTAAACATGTAATACAACTTAAAAGTTACTAAATAGTATATTAATGCTTGTAGAATCTCCCGAAACTATGAGATTCGTAGAAAGGCGTATAATTTACCTGAGAGTCGAGGCATAGCAGAATATTCTTTCCACTACATTTTCAGTGACATTGTTCACAGAAAAGTTAAATAAGCAGTTATATTATTTTAATAGAAACCTCTGATGTACATATTTTACTAGTATTTTGTGTGGTTTTGTTTCATGTCTCATCATATGACGTAATCCTTCTGCACGTGTTTTGATAAAATACAAACAGAAAGTTCCAAGTCCAGTAACCTTTGTTTTCCACAGTTGTAATCTAATCTGCTCGCAAATCGATGTCGAACTTTCGCGGGAGTCTTGTTACGTCCGTTTCAAACTTCACCATCAATACTTTTATGCAATTTAACTTGTAAAAATATCTTCCGGTTTAAGCATTAAGTGGTTAATGCTTATCTGTGAGCTGCCAAAAGTAACGGGGCAAAGTTCTCGAATCTCGAACGTGATGCATGGCCGTTCGATCAATCGATTGATTCAACTCCGCCGATTAACCGTCCGAATCGAAAGTACGAATGTTAACGATGAATTAATCTTGACACTTTGAACGTTATTTGCTACATGGATGACGATTTCCTGTGTGAATAAAAAATGATGATTCTCAATATCTACCGGAAGTCGTTGACTAGATTTTATGTTCTAAATGACATCATAATTGCGAATGTAGTAAGCACTTTTGTTCCGATTGTATTTAAACGAAATGTTACATATTTGGAGTTGTAAGTACACGTATAAGTACGCGTTTTGAAGGTTAGCTTCTCAAATTTGTACAGTTCATATTACACAAATGGAGATCTGTACTAATTGTAAGACACCTTGAAACATTCGTAGCTTGCATAATTAGTATATGCAATGCTAATATTATTCAAACTTCGTAAGCTCTTTCATCTCGTTAACTATTCGATTACACAAAATTCAATACGCCGATTATCGATAACTGCCATGACAGTTAAGATGTTAATCCGTAATTGACGAGGTGGCAATTTCGTTCGCATTATTTAATTGTTTTTAATTATTTGCACATTTCTGAACATTTCTATAGATTCCCATGGGCTTCATCGTGCTTTCCACCCAACAAAATAGTCATCATACCAATTACAAATTAAAAAACAAAACGTGACACGATGAAATGGTAAAGAACCTTTTAAATCACGTTATAAAGACAGATCTACGTGTTTTGACTAGCATTGTGATTTTTAGGATGGTTCTTCGTATATCTTTGTCTGAACGACGAATGATCTCAACATACTTTTTATGCAACCTTTTACCCACAAGGTCACAGACGACCACAAAATCATCTACACCTTTCTTCCTATTTAACACACAATGCTATTAATGTGTATTTCTTTACTGAGAACTCGAATCATTCAAAGGTTTAAATATATCGCGTCGATCTGCATCGAATCTCAATCGATGGAGATTTACCGACATTGAGTTATTCGTGTAACGATCAAATTTCCAGCGATCACGTAAGCGAAGCACGTTTATCGTTGTATATTATTCGATGCTAAAATCTATGCGATTTTGCACTGAATTTTAATTTACTGATACTGTTATTCCATTTTTTAGGTAACAGATAAGGCCATCGATGCAATTATTTCCTCGTCACTGTATTAATTATTCCTAACGGGATTTATGAATGTTATTAATGCTTGCTTGAATAAATTTGATACTCGCAACATCTTTCGGTATTGGATACCATTGATGCAACTGAGATATTGTAGGGTAAGTTAGGTAAGTTTCTATAGGGAAAATGGCGATGTAAGGAGGCCTCACCATTTATGCAAAATAGGGGATATTAAGGGGTTATTAATATTGCATACAAATATTCAGACCTTCAAATCCTCAAATCTCCAAATTCCAAAATTCTTGAATTTCCAACTTCCTCTACATCATCATTATTTCTATGTAAGCCTCATTAAATACTATATTTATTCCATTAATTTTTCAAAGGTGTCCACTTTGGATCCCTACATAGTTACGTCAATTCCATATTCCAAGACATAATTTTTTTTCCTTGCATAGATCAAGATCACCTTGGATAGGAAGCCTCTTATTTATTGGTCCACTGATTATTCGATGAATAGCAGATTACGTGGATAACTATGAGATTATTTGACGACTCATCTGGAAATCGTCTGCGACGATTCAAGGTCTCGGCTACATTCGTATACTTATAGTCTACGTTCGAACTGATTTCTTTGAAATCGATATGTAAATTTGAATGTGATGTATATATCATGATACGCAATCGATTCTATGTATTAATACCTGTCAGTTATCATTAGTATTCCCAACTGCAAATTACGTAATCACTTTATATGCAGTTATAAAGGATGTAAGATCAACTGTCACAGTAGTCTTCATATTTTAGGGTTCTCAATATTTTGTGACAGCTGACTGTTAATAGTAAATGTTGAGAACTGTTCAGGGTCAGTAATCTAATATTGATCCAAAGTCTATTATCTCGAGCACGTGACCCTTCTTCAATTGTTTCCAGATGACTTCTTTTAATTCCAAACAACTGTCTCTAATAAAACAATAGAATCAAGTGCAGCAAAAAGCGAGATAGGAAACGGAAGATGAACCGGCGATGCGGAGTAGCGCGAAAGGGTTACCTAACGACCTTGAACAGTGTCATTGATGTTGATCAAGCTATAGTATAGAAGCAGTTCACTTAAACCTGTTTAAATATTCTAAATACCGTAACATTGCACTTATTGGATTCAGGTTATTAGAATGGAACATTTTTCACTACTTCTCATCGCATCACCGATTCTTGCTCAAATTATACAACTGTAAATTCGAGGGTAGCATTGTGCTACGTTTATGAATGTATGAAAATTTTGTGGTGTACACTTTTACATTTTATACTTTCAAAGCAAGACTATGGAAAGTTTAGATATAAGTCTTAACTTCAAAGTTACATATGTTTGAAACATGAAGCTTCAAAAATTTAGTTGCAATGTTAAAAGTTTTTTCAATTTTAGGGTCCCAAGATTTGAAACTTCTGAAGTCTCCCGAGGTCGCAGAACTTTAAGGTCTCAAAGTTTCAACGACTTAATGTTGACAAAAAATCTCAAAATTCCAAAATCTTTGTAATTCCTTAGCGCGAACAATCAAGTATTGCGTATTACTAATGAAACAATAGTCGTAAAAGTCGTAAACATTCAACCTGTATGAATTATAGGGTTAATTGGTGTTCGGTCGACGACTTGCAGCCGTCTTCCGGTCATTAACGCGATCGCTATTGAGTAACAAATTCGTTTGGCTGAAAAGAGTGCAAATAAACAAGAATTCCAGCCAACGTATTTTATTCACATTTAATATAACAATGCGGTTCCCTCTTGTTGCAGCTGTACAGTGTACTCTCCTATGTTGAACTAATTGGTGGGCGTTCGAGCGTTAATACCCTCGGCCAGTTGACCAGCTCGCCCGTTTCTACGAGGATACTCGACGATGGAGGTATTAATGCACGAGGCGAGCAACGGCCAAGAGACGAACACGACCGGCGGCGAACAGATTTATAACCCCGCTAAACAGCCGGTCAAAGAGAAGCAAGATAATGCACACAACAACGGCACTCGTTTCATGGAAACCAACGCCGCAGATACTGTTGACATTATGTTCGAGAACATCGGTTACAAGGTGTCCCTAGGTTACAGGAAAGGTCGGTTACCACATACAGTAAAATCATGATGTTTATTTTTTTTTCTCCGAGTTTTCACTTTACATATTAAGGAAACAGATTCATGAGATGATGACTTGTAAAAACGATTACGTCATAAATCAATATAATTGCTCGGAGGATATAAAATGTGTTAAGTCATCATTGAATATCTTGCAGGTGAGAAGGAAATATTACATAAAGTCAACGGAAGGTTTCCAGCGAAACACTTAATTGCCTTAATGGGCCCTTCCGGAGCTGGGAAATCAACTTTACTCGATGTCCTGTCGGGATTCAGGATAACTGGGGTCTCTGGCAACGTCTACGTTAATGGACGACTTCGACAAATAAATTCCTTCCGAAAGTAAGCTTCATTTTGCGAAAGCTGTTAACACATTGGCGTGTCTTCGGTTGGGGTGGACCTGGTTACTTATCTTTATTAACAGTTGCCATGCAAGATGCTGGGTTTTGGGCATTTGGGAAATGAGTTAGGAACTTGATGACTTGAGAACTTGGAAATTTGGCAATAAGAAATTTAGGAATTTAAAAATGTTGTTAAATTAAAAAAGTTAATAGAATTAGAAAGTTAAGAAATTTCAGCATTTGAAAATGATGAAATTTGCGAATAGAAATTTCAACTCGTAAACTTTTACAGAACTTGTGCTACATAGGAGACAGTTAGGTCCCTTGACCCCTCTCCGAAGATTTATATCTAGTAACGGCAATGTCCAAGTATCATATCATAAATTCAGATTTGCTAACTTGAAGCATGATCCTAAAATAGTGTGTAGATAATCTAATCTCTAACATATCGTCGGGAAAACCTCCGTGTTTTGAAATATGAGAAGGTCTTTAACATCGATATCCTTGAACTCTGTAATATGAAGAAAGATAATGCTACTACGAGATCTACATATTGTTAATACCGGAGAGATATTTGACGTTGGTATTACAATAGCTATATCATTTTTTTCCTCAATACTTCAAGGTTATCGATAAAATCCACGAGGTTTCCACGCTTTTATCTTTCCGTCGAACATGGTATTTTGTTTCCTGAGGTCATCGAAACGTCACTGTGTCGAACACAAATGATATTATCTTTATACTTCATGAAAAATATCAGTGACCACAGAATCACGGAAAAATGATCTTGAAGCAGATTTTTATGTTTATCCGGACAATTTGTAGTCAAAGCGTGCATTCGTGAGTAGCGATGATTTTAACTTTGTATAATTTTGTTTGGCTTATCTTAAATGCTTCAAAATAATGTCCCTAGTTTCAAGTTGTTTCTGGAAATAATGTTTTAAATTACAAATTGCTTTTAGAGAAGTTGTTTAATTATTGAGTAGGTCTTGACATTTTTAATATTATTTCTCTAAAAGCATTCTACCGTGTTTTCTCATTAATCAAATGGAATGACGTGACGCGAATAGACATGATAATAAATGATCGAACTGGTTTACATAAACCTGTCACACAGTTTACATTGTATAATATTAGTTTTTACATAATAACATAGTAACTTATAAGTAATGCATGCGTAATGTATTGTAATTAATGTATATAGGATGCCTCAGAAATAAAATGCATCGTAAATTGCAAATTTTCTGTAAGTTCATTTGTTGGATGCTATGTTATCTTTTGGTAATAAGGGGGAATCCACAGATAAAATGACTAAATTAATTACAAACTAAATATGATATTAATTTACTACCGTGTTCTTGTATAGTGATACAGTTTCTGTGTTATCATAGGTGCAGTGCGTACATCACGCAAGATGATCGTTTGGAGCCTCTGCTGACGACTATCGAGAACATGAGAGTCGCAGCTGACCTCAAGTTGCCCACAAGTATTCCCAGATACGAAAAGGAAACGATAGTAAGTGGAGGATCATTAATGGGGTCGATTGTCATCGGTTAAATATTTTTAAATTGCACGCTAATTATATTGTATACGCAAACTTCAAACCCCTGATAAGATACGAGTTCCTGAAACATGGAACCGGTCTTTATCAAAAAAATTAATTCTGCTAATCTCCTGAAAAATAAGACCTCATGTTAATTCGACATTTCTCTTCACAAAGAACGCTATGCATTTATTTGTTATTTTATGTAAACCTTCCATATGTAGATGCGAAAAAAGGGAACAAATTGTTGATGAAACTATTTCAATTTTTGTATATTTCGTTTCTTAAAAGTATTCGACGTTGGTATAACTGGGATTTTTGTCTGGTGCGAGCCAAGTTACCTAGTTTTATTAATAGTGTCAACGTCCCACATCAGGCATGACCAAGTGGCTTTTAGAAATTTGTAACTTTAAGAAATTGGCGATTCAGAAAATTGTAGTTTTAAGAATGACAAAATGTGGTACGATTCTAGTCTACCATAATTTCCATGTATGAATTAACATAATTGCCCATAGCAAAATTTGGAGTTGAAAAAATACATACATATGTATGAACCGACTATAAAAAATTTTATATTTCAGATCGAGGAGATACTCGTTACACTAGGCTTGTACGAACACATAAACACACGGGCGGAAAAGTTAAGCGGCGGCCAAAGAAAGAAGCTTTCTATCGCTCTCGAGTTGGTTAATAATCCGACCGTTATGTTCCTTGATGAACCAACGACGTAAGTATACCATCAAGCAAGAATATTGCAGAGAGAGTATCACTGCAGTTATGTACATTGATTTATTCTTCTTATTAACATGAGCACGCTTCGATAATGTACAGTTGCATAAATTATTTATTAAACATATGTGGTAGCGCTATATTTGTGCATCATTTCAGAGGCCTGGACAGCTCTTCTTGCACGCAAGTGGTGAACTTGATGAAGCTGATCGCACGACAGGGAAGAACAATCATTTGCACGATTCATCAACCTAGCGCCTCTATCTTCCAACTTTTTGATTTGGTACGAAATTCGTATGAAAGGAGATATTTCCTAAAACAGATTGTATTTCTTCGTTTGCGTAATTAGATGCTTTCCGCGAATCATCATTTTGTTGAGATATCAGTTTCTTATAATTTGCGCAGTTTTATTGTTGCGTTTAATTTTTGCGTAGTATCATTAGTAGCTAGTAACGATGTCGAACGAACGTGAATTCTAGTTTTCACTATTTAAGACGTATGTAGTAAAACGTTGCTCTTATGGACCCTGTAGGCTTACGTATTATCTAACGGAGAATGTCTGTACCATGGCACAACTAAGCAATTAATTCCTTACTTGGAGAGTATCAAAATACCATGTCCAATGTACCACAATCCAGCCGATTACGGTACGTGAAATTATTTCCTGCACGGGCTCCTAGCTTCAGAACTTTCTTATTTGCTTATTTTCGTTTTACAGTGATCGAATTAGCTTGTGGAGAATACGGAGAAGATAAAATACCCTTACTGATATCGGCTTCTGAAAATGGCAAGAATTTACGGTGGTTCGATGATACTGATGGTCTTCTCGATACGAGAAACTTGAAAGGTATAAATATCATCGATCCTTAAATCGCGTATTATGTAATATACGATAATACTGATATTTTATTTCTACTTTTAAAGCGGTGCATCCTCTTAAGAACAAGTCGCAAGAGAGTGATAAAAGTAGCTTGCAAGCGACATCCTTAATGCATCAAATAAAAATCTTGCTGGGAAGATATTTCGTGATGAGCAAAAGAGACACGGTAAACAGTAGAAATTGAACCTCATAAATTGATTTCCAAATTTTAAATTTTTGTTTTTAAATTTAAAAATTTGTTTCAGACTTTAACGCACTTACGGATAATAGTCAACATATTCGTCGGTCTTATCCTCAGTTCAGTCTTCGTTGAAATCGGTTCGGACGGTTCTAGAGTTTTGGATAACTATAATCTTCTGTTTTCGGTTCTTGTACATCAAATGATGTGTACAATGATGCTCACTATAGTTACTTGTAAGTGATAATTGACATACCTTATAAGTAACAGTTAATTTTACATATCTTTAACGTAACAATTAATTTTATATATTTTTTCAGTTCCTATGCAGATGAGTATTTTGTTAAAAGAACATTTTAACAGATGGTACAGTTTGAAGGCGTTTTATACAGCTACAACGTTAATCGACATTCCAATTTCCGTATTTTGCTGTTTACTTTTTACTTCGATAGTATATTTTATCACCGCCCAACCATTAGAAACGACACGTTTTGCAATGTTCTTTGCAATCAACATATTGACAGTTTTCATTGGACAAGGAATTGGTCTTATGATTGGAGCAGCATTTAACGTAGTTGTAAGTATATTTTTACTTTAACGTATTCTACGTTAACGGATTAGAATACATAAAAAATCGTTTACATTTCAGAATGGAACATTCATAGGACCAACTTTGTTCGTACCATTAATGATGTTCTCAGGATATGGTGTTTCTTTACGTGATGTTCCAAGTTACCTTCAATGGGGTACATACATCAGTTGTCTACGATATGCTTTAGAAGGGTAATTATCATTAATATTGCATCTATTTGGGTATTATCATTGGCACTGTAGAAATTACTGGGTGTGGTGGGGTATGGGATAAAATGGATTATTGGAGAATTAAATTGTTGCGATAAGTGTGTTAGTGACTCATAAATCAGTAGTACAATTACCAATCATTAAATACAATGTTATCAATTTGTAGATTCGTCGGTGCTATATATGGATATGATCGACCAGTGTTAACTTGCAAAAAACACGTTGGGTATTGTCATTATAAATACCCATCGAAATTCCTGTCGGATATTGCCATGGCCGGTGATCAATTCTGGAACGACATCGTGGCGCTGATCACGATACTTATTATAACACGGTGTGCAGCTTATCTTCTTCTTAAATGGAAGATTGTATCCGTACGATAAGTCGATGATTAGATTTATAAAATTCTTCGAATTTTGCAAACGAGTAATTTTGAATTTTTTTCACATGATTGATTAGCAGATACTTTAAAAGTTGAAACTATACGAAAGAGGTATATGTATATTCACATTTTACCTGCTTTCGTGGATACGTTTGTTTACAGGGTATAAAAACTGAAATAGAATTAGACAAAATATAGGAATTTATTCCTATGTGTAGTACTGACTGAAAAGTAAAAGATCGATATAAGAGTAAAGAATAGATCTACGTTAAATATGTAACGTGATCTAATTTTTTTTTTTGATAATTAATATGCTGAAGAGGATCTTGGATGTTCGAATTAACCTTTTGCGGTTGAATTTTTTTTATAAAATTAATCAATTTACCGTAGAAGGTTAATGAATGAAAGGAAACGTTCATTAAATCGAACTGTCATTACTCCTGAATGATAACTTTCAAAGTGAAACGTGATATTTATGAATTGCTCAAGAAAAATCAATCATCAATGCACACGTCTCTTTCTATATCTTAAGCTTACGAAACAAAGATTCTACTGTTCATAGTTATCAAGTATGTATGTATGTAAGAATTTTTTATTAACTTTTAATTACGTTCTTATCGTATTTATATTTATGGGACCAAGAACGTTGTTACTTAGCTTTACAAAGTTTCGACATTTTTTCGCGTCACTCATGTATTTATCTTACAAAATACGACGTACGGAATATGGATTCATTACCAGTCGGTTAAAGCAGTAAGTTTACTTTATTCAAGAAACGAAAGTCTGAAGAATCAGAACTTGATCATCTTTATGACGACCTATGTCTAGAAAAATATCTTCAGAAAGGAGCAATAATAATTTTAATTAAAGTCAGATTAATAATAGACTGTCTATGCTCTTACATTCTTAGTATTGTACAATGCAAAAACTTAGTACTGTTGGAAACAGTTTGAACTTGCAGGCAATGCGTCACGATGGACGTTTATAAAACAGCATGTTTATGAAACTTACGATAACTCTTGATTGTAAATGTCAATTAAACATAATTTTTGATAGTTAATATTTTACTGATTTTTCCAGCCACCAATGGTGGAAGTACATTATCACCTCTAATAATTAATTCAGCAATGTACATGTGTTCAGCTTGGTTACGCGTATAATAGAAATCAGTAAAAAATATTTGAATGTTAATGTGACGTTGATACATATATTATAAAAGATACACGTTATCAATTTATATAAGAACTGATAAAGTCTATCGCAACACGTGCGTCTATTAAAACGCGGAATAGATTGCTCAGTTCTGTATGAAAGTATTTTTCACTGATAATTTATAATTCAAGTTGGCCCTCGCTAGAATTTGTGTAACTTTGGACAAAATCCGACACTATCGAATGTTATATTAGAATTATGAATATTTGAAATTAAAAAAATTTCTATTAAAAATTTTATAAATTTTAAAACTTGTAAATTTCTATATTGGAAATTTTTAATTTTAAGCGCAGATCTAGAGAAAATTTCCTATTTGTCTGATGCTAACACTGCCAAGTTGCAATTGAACTCCAAACTGACAATTGAAGAAGTTCCATATATTCAAAAATAAGAACTTAAATTTATTTGTAAGATTCAAAACGTAGATAGTTTGTTAATATATTTTTATAATATTGTATATGCTCGTGTATAAAGCGAGATTTAAAATCTATAATAGATTATTACTATTTATAACTCTATACATGTAGTCGAGTAACTTATAACAAAATCGCGTGTAAATATTTTTCTACCAGCTCTCAAAGATTGCATACATTCATATGTATTGTTTAAAATAAAACGAAACTTTTACATTTACATTGTTCCCTTATTTCCGAATCTCTTTTTATCACTCAATGAACTAGACTATTCGTTAATTATACAATATATAATAGCAGATACATGTAACATTAATATTGTCAAAGTTTCATAGTAAAAAAATTGGCTAGTATTTTCTAAGTATTCCCACATAAAAAAGGCAAATTATATTTCAAAGAAATAAGAAATTGTACATTATCTTTTAGCTATGTATACTTTCCATTTAAGTATCAGGTACGTGCAAACCTGCAAACAGATTATCCAAATACATAAACCTAGCACTGTCATGTAATAAGACATTGTTGGCATATCCATTATTTCCAAAATCTTTTTGGGAGAACGTAACTGACAATAAATTTCATCACATTGTAATCTTTCTCTGTCTCCATCGTAGATTGATTGTAAAATGCCTTCAAATGCATATCTGTAAAGAACACAAATTTAAAAGTAACTTTTAAATAATTCAGTACATAAATCTCACATGATCAGTATGCATTCAAGGTTCTCGTACCTGAAGAAACTTATAGCACATAATGGTTGAAGGAAAAATGACACCTCGCTAAATTTTAAGAAAAATCCGGCGAAAAGTATCATGGGCATGTTGACTGCAGGAATTAAAAATACTCCCATCTGCAAACATCACATGCGTCTATTAGCATCGTATTTTAAGATTTAGTTTCAAGAAATTGAAATAAGAGTTCGATGGAAATATTTATACATGATCATTAACGTAACTAGAATATTTGAATGGGATGGACCAGGTCCTTTAAGCTCTGTTAATAGCCAATATTCCACATCAGACATAATCAAATGTTATTTAACGAAATAGTGACATAGTTACGCCAATGTGTACGATGCAATATGTTGCATAATAAAGGAGTATACGCTACAAGAATACTTTATAACAATCGATATTCTAAAACATGATGATTCAGGTAATTTATTACGTCTGTGCTGAACGTAACGCCAACGAGCATTCCAGATGACTGCCCAAGAATTGTTGTTAACACACAAATCAGCCAAGTACGAAAGAATCTATAGCATTCCATTGGTTGGCCAGTCAAATAGTATGTAATAGCAATGAACATCGAAGGAGAAAGAATCTGAAAGTGATAGATCATTGTCAGAAATAATATCATTGATTAAAAGACAGGTGTACGATTAAAAATATCAGACATATTTACTTGCAACGGTAAATCTGATATGATCTTTACGGAATAATAAGACCTTAAGTGATACCAATTATTCAAATATTCCCGTACGAAAACAGCAGCCTCTATGGGAACTGAATAAAATAATAAATAAAATAATAAAACAACTATTCATAATAAAAAATAAATACAAAGCTGTAACTTACATATTTGTACAGCCGGCATAGAATTAGAAAAGTATAAAAACAGCAAAATAAAAAATATACAAGCTATATTGCTGTTAACTCTACTAGCACTAATTCCGGAATTATAAAACACGATGCCTAGCAGGAAAGCTACTACCACATGAGCTGCGAATCTTAACTTTGTCAAAGTCTAGAAGCAAACATTCAAATGGTCCTTATAAACCTGAAATATAAAGAAAGGAAGCAGAAAAAACCGATGATGATGCATACGCACGTTGTCCCGTTTGATGCAAATCATTGCCTTCAAAAACAGGATCTTCTGTTCCTGCCAAATACGTGATCGGGCTGGTTTATTGCCCAAGTTGTCTAGTTTCGAAGTGATCGCTACATTCGTATCTAAAAAATAATCATCAATAAATAAACGCCATTGTACAATAATTTCTTTTTAATTCAGACATGGTCACCCATGGTAGGATGCTCGAACTGTGTTCTCCGTTTCAAATATTTTTCACGATTAATTTTATACAAATTGTTCAAATCTCCGCCTCTTTCTCTGGTCACCACCTCCAGAACTGCAAACACAACAATTTTTAATTTAAGTTTATGTTACTATTATTATTGAGAAACTCACCGAATTCACATATATTATAAAACTGTGGACACGCGTAATTCGCAGCGTTGAAGGTACTCAAAACATTCTCCCAATCACCGTAGTAATAAGATTTTCCTTCGTGCATAACCAATAAGTCGTCAAATTGAGATATCATTCGACTACTCGGTTGATGAATCGCGCAAGCCACTGTGCAACCTCCTCTCGCAATTTTATGCAGCAAACAGATTACCTACACAAATTATTATTTTTTAGATACCTGCATTACTTTTTGAATGTACTATGGAATAATTAATAAATTAACTGATCGTTACAATAGACCTGATACGAAGACGTGCTATCAAGTCCACTGGTTGGTTCATCTAATAGCAAAAGACATGGTCTTGTAACTATTTCTATCCCAATGGCCAGTCTCTTCCGTTCTCCACCGCTCAAATCTTCCACCATCGTATCCAAACAGTTTGTTAAGCCTAAACTCTCCGCTATTTCGGTCACCTATCAAATCAATGATAAATATGTATAATGATATCGACTTTATTTAAAGAAGACGAGATAAATCTTCTTTATTTTGTATATTTCTAGATCTCTAGTTACAAACTGAATTTGAATAGCCAACATACGATTAGATAAAAAGCGCGCCGTTCGTGAATGCCGCGCATTTTCAAACGCGCGGCAATGTAGAGTGTTTCTCTAGTGGTAAGTAAGGGCGATAAAGCGAACTCTTGCGGCAGAAAGCAAGTTTGTTTTCGAAATGCTCTACCATTCCATTCCGTGCCGTTGACGGTAATCGAACCCTTGATGTTAGTCGATTTCAAGGTAGATACCATACGAAGTAATGTGGTTTTGCCAGCACCGGAAGGACCAACGATTACAGTCAATCTTCCTGGACGAAAACATCCTGTCACGTTCTCCAGAATCTTCTTCGAATTACCTGCAGAACACAGACTTTAGGTCATTGTTTGTACGATCTTGTTCAATAAAGGATAGTCAATTATGCAGAATGTTATTTATACGTAGACAACTTGCGACAGAATAAATGAATTACTAGTTGCTGTTAATAGCACGTCTACGAATGCGCATAATCGTATTATATTTCAGTTATAAATGTGTCCGTGATTTATAATTGAAAATTTTGCATAGATTATTGTTAACCTTGGCCTAAGGTTTACTTGAAGCTATTTTCTACTGTAATATGAATAACATCACGTTTAAGATCATTCCAGCTGACCTATACTGTGTCTATTATCAAGAAGTGAATTTAGATGGACAACTTATACAAATAAGTATTCAAGATAAACGCAGATTGTTACAAAATATCAGTGGAGTAGCGATAAACCGTTCAAAAGATCAAAACCACAATTCGAAGTGCCGATTCGAAATTTATTATAAATTCTAAAATTAGAATTTTTAAATAAAATCTAAAAATACATTTAAAAATTTGAATGTAGAATCGTACAAAATACTTAAAGTTACCAATTTGGGTGTGATCGATTTATTTGACAATGTCGATATCAATGCGTATCGTAGTGCATTCAATATTATAATGACCTAAATTGGTGCGTGTTAAACATTCGTGAAACTTCCAACACATGTATAAACACATTTAATGTTAGGTAGCGTGGTAAGACAACTTTCTCCCCATAAATGAACAACGATCGTAACTACTTGCCTTTACTATAATAGACCGAATACGACAGATCATCGAACTCAACGTGCATCTTCGAAACCGATCGTATTTCAGGATTCATATAATTTTCAGTGTCCTTCAATTGTATTGTACATCCTTCATCAATCATTCTCACCGTCGGATCGACAGCAGCATCGTCGCAATACGTTCCCATTTCGATATGTTTTTAAAACACTCTTCAGATAAAATGCATCCTGTGAAAGTAAATATGTGTCGTATGTGTTTACGCATTTGTGTATATAAAAATCATTGGCGTAACTATGATTTATTACGAAAGTAGGTCTAATCCTCTAGATTTACTAAATCGCGTGTCAATATTGCACATCGGGCATGACCACGTGATATTAAAACTACGAATTTTAGAAATTTGAGAACTGGGAATTTGGAAATGTAAAAGTGTAGAACTTTGAAACTTGCGAAATTCCTAAATTTCTAATATAAGTTGTGCGATCTAATCAGCATCCCACGCCTCAGTTACGCCAATGATAAACACAGCATCATTTCTAATCTACAACGAACAGCTACCACTAGTTTCTGCACGCAGTTTCTATCAAAGTTAAATTGCCATTTATTACTCACCAACACAATCTTTTCTTCAGCGACGCTTAATAAAATATTCGACCGAACATTTGCTTCGACAAGTTCAAAATTTTACACAATTTTCAATTCGCGACAACTATGATGCTTCGTCTCGAATAGTGAAATAGTCGGAACGTTCCAAAACATTATCATAAATAAATATGCCATGCAATTGTCACGACGCTTTATTGCTCACAACTCTGTAGTATTTCATATTTATTTACAATTATCGTTATTTCTGTTATTTTAAATGTTGAACGTTTTATATAATGCGAAGCGACACTTTCACCAGTTTATAACAAACGTCAGTGACCTGTCAATGAAAAAATGTCTATGATATTCGATAATCGAGTGCAGCCGACAGTTAGCGAAGAAAAATATTGAAGTTTATGATTTGTTATTTCCGTTTTGTCTTCGGTGATCATTGTTTTTCTTAAGAAATGCCACATGCCATTAAACGCAGCGTATAAACCATGCAGCACGTACAAAATCGCCGCGGCAACTGAAAATCGTTTACATTGCAGCGGCGTTGTGCTTTCTCACTGCGTCTATCGTATCTCTGCGCTTATAATTTTGACCTTGAATAAACAGTTCTTTGAATGTGTTGTTAATTTTGCGAAGAATAATTAATGTCTTATCTTTCTGCATTTTTTTATCAAATCTTTTTGTAGATTAATATAAATCGTATGCTTTAATATAAGTGATTTATATGTATAATAAGAAATTTTGATCGAATTGAATGGTTTATAGAATACGACTCGTTTTTAAATGTCAAAAGTGAATGGTATATTTATAATTTTGAGAAACAAAGAAGTATATCAATATGAAGCATATTTTGAAATGATTTTATCAACGTTTTCTGTTTATACATAATTATCAATTCTTTCGTTAATGAATTACGTGATGTCTACATTGACTTGCAAACAATGGCGTGACTAGAATCCTAAATTTTCAAACTTTTTAATTCCCACTTTTCAAATTTTACAATTCTCGAATATTAAACTTTTCAAACGTCTTGTTTGTGTCCCTGACACTATTAGTGCAGTTGAAGAGTCAAGCGAACGCTAGACAAGAACCCTATTCATGCTAATACTTCGAAAAAAAAAACTGTATAATGCATGAATTACTTTATTCGACATAGTGTCATTTGTGGAAATGAATATAGAGGGTGTAAAAAATGTACTCCGTTTTGTAGGACATCATGGTTTGCATGAAAGCAATTTATATAAAAATTGTATTCTTATCATTTAACAGAGTAAACAGGGAATTAAAAAAATATCATTGATGTGAGATACGCTATCTCAAGGTAACATAACTTTTAATCTTGTCTCGCTGTTAAACAAATCGCGTATATTACACAAGAGGCTACCCTTCCTGTGTTTTTTGTTCACACAAGGAACATGAAAGAGTGGCGGAAGCCCGTTCGTTTCTATTGCCCCCTAATTCAGGCAAACCTGCTATGGATATGCATGGATATACAATATATCATCTTTTACAATTAGCAATTGTATCTTTTATTTGAAAACCGCAGTAAATGCAATTTTTATCATTTTAACAAATAATCTTTATAAAATTTTCATTCCTTTTTACACAGAATATTTTAAAAGCAAATCAGTCTTTGATGGTAATTTGTTTATATTGTTCTATTTACAGTGAACACAACATGAGTTGCTTATAATAAACCTATTTCATTAAAATCTCACTCATAACATTGGTATTGTTGCTTTTTGTTACACGCGTTTCTCCAGCTTTAATTTTAGCAACGTAAACGTTGCTATGTCCAAGACAATGTATAATGCAGTCAATACGAGAAAAGAAAACCAATAATCGGCTTGTGTCATGTCCATGGCACTCAGTAGCTTCTCTGGTATTGCAAAATGACAGTAAACATCTGAACATGGAAGCTTTGGTCTGTTGTAACTGAAACATAAGACCAAATGTTAATGATAATGTATTATCTGTTAAAAATTATGACAATTAATCTTCTTACCCGTAAATGGCTATCATCACGCCCTCGAAACCGTATTTCAGAAACGATAGATGGAACAGCCAACGTAAATACGGATGAGCATGTCTGAATTGGACAAAAAATCCACTAAATATCAGAAACGGAAGAATCGTGAGTGGTCCAAAAATCATACCGTGCTGGAAGAAAATAAAATTCGATTACAATCTTATAAACAATCGAGCAGACATATTTTGAAATAATTTGTAAATTAGGAATATAAAGATCTACAAATCTAGGAATCTATGTAAGGATCTTGGAATGTAGAAAATATTTATACCTGAACTTTCATCCCCGTTCCGACTAATAGTCCAAATGTTTGAGCAACAATACTGACCGCGCAACACATTAACGTGTACATACAAAATCGTTGAAGTTCCAGTAATTGATTGCTCATGTAATATACTATGAGAATGTATAAAGAAATTGCAGTAAGTTGAATTGGAATGTCGGCCAGTTTGTTGGCTAAGTAAAAAGAGTGCAACTTGTACCACCGGTTAAAGTGTTCACGCATAATAATTGGTAGCTCCAAGGGAACTGCAATAGTCACAAAAAACACCGAATAATTACTTTTCATGTCACTATACACATGAATATTGTGAAGTATCGCTATTATATATATAGCGCTGTAGACGGTTAGGACTAGGCTTGTAATAAAATGACTTACATGTCGTTACGGTCGCACTGAATGCACTAAACATGAGAAACATTATATTGAAAAACAGAAGATTAAAATTATCCAGCACGTATACAGCATCCTGCCCGATTTGGAAATAAATAGTGCCGACAAGGAGGGCAATTATGAAATGCATCGAGAGTCGTGTGAAAGTTAATACCTGTAGAAAATATAAACATTATTAGCGGATCATCAACCGTTGTCACAACTTACATAATTAACTGTAATATCAAACTTCTGACAAGGACAACTACTTGAACGACTATATTACTTAATATTTGCTTACAATGTTTTCCTTATTCCGTAAATATCATGGTTTTGAAATATAATATACACGATGTATTTTGTATTCGTCCTCAATATACGATTAATGTTTTGTTACTTTTATTTACATATTGGAGCTTGAAACCATTAGAGTTTTGCATGAATGTATGAAATATACCATTATACATAAAAGAAAGACATAAATCATTTATGAGCCTCTATTTATACTATAATATTCTTTCCTGATCTTTACTCATGGCATCTAACAAAAAAGTTCTACCATGGTACTTATGGATCAAATTATCATGGAAGTTCTAGAAGAGTAATTGAATGATACATTATCATTCAGTACCTTGTCGCGAGAAAGTCTAATTGTGTTCCTTTTGAGTAGAACGGTTAACTGTTTCCAAAAATTCGTAGCGTATTCAGAGCTTTTGTGTCTAGGAGCATAATCAGCTGCCATCGGAGGTCGTTGTCGAAGTGCTTGGAACGAAGCCGTCACGTTTAAAGCGATTACTTCCTCTTGACGATTGGCGGTGGTTACATTGCTCGTTGACCTCCACGCATTGTTCTTTCCATTTTCGATAGCGTCTATTAATTCCGGCACGTGCTTACCGTAATCTCCATTACAAATCTCCATCACTAAAAAAGACAGTACTTTGCTTCAATGTTTTTTCTCTCGACACAAAGCGTGCTGAGTTATAACGTATTTTAAGTTACTTACGAGTATTTACTTACGGTAGTCAGCTGGATTATAATGCGTCGGACATTGCAAACCAAGGCTGCTCAAATAAGGCACTAAATTCTGAGTGCTACCCGTATAAACGCAACTTCCATCCGCTACCACGTACAGATGGTCGACCATATTCAACAGCGAAGCGCTCGGTTGATGAATCGAACAAATTACTGTTTGTCCCGACTTTGCCAATTGTTTTAGCAACGTTATACAATATTTTGAAGTGACGCTATCCAATCCACTACAAATTGAATATGATAAGTATATATAAAATAATTGATAAATTTGTTAACCGAGATTAGACGATACCTAGTAGGCTCGTCGAGAAACAAAATCGGTGGACAATTAAGTAATTCCAGCGCAATCGCTAGCCTTTTCCTTTCTCCACCGCTAAGCTGCCCTGTACGAGTGTGACGACATGTGTCTAGACTCATTGTCATCAAAATATGCTCAATCTGAAAGGGTGCATTTTATGATCTTATTGATAGGTTATGTTACAGAAACCATTGATTTTCAGAAAGTAAAAGTATATTATTAATACAGGTAGATTGGAAATTTGAGGATTTGAAAATTTAGGAATCTGAAAGTAATTTAAAAGCTTCAATAATCTCTTAGAGTATCAATAGTCAGCCTATGCGATCACCAATATTAATAAAACCACTAGTTATATACCTTTTGTTTCTTTTCTTGATGACTAGCGGTAAGCTTGAGTTCTGCAGCGACGTTCATAGCTTCCTGTACCGTTAACAGTGGTTGCAAATTATCGTTTTGCATTATATATGCAGACAGCCTTCGAAATTCGTTAAGGTTCCTAGCTTTCGAATTGACCATAATATTCCCAGTCACGCCAGATGTTCTGAAAACGGTCCAAATATCTTTATTCGTGTTTAGTCAATATTCGTGCGCGTCTCCTGCGACTCGAGATTGTCGTTCGCTTCCTTTCCTCTCCCTTTCCTTATCGCGAGATGGCGATTAACGCAAATTGGAACGAACATTCAGAATTCAATTGCCGGTTAAATTTGTATTCTATTCATTCCGTTTCGATTATTGACCAGAACTTAAGATAAAGTTGATCTGGGATCACTTCGGGGTAACCTACTTAAAATATTAACCGAAACTAACCGGAGAATTGTTAACTCTGCTCATATAGAAGATATTATAGAAGACGATCCATTAGAAACAGTCCTTCTTACAGTTCTCTGTTTAACCGATTCTGCAAAAGAAAATTTATTAATGAAGTCTGATGATAATTCCAAAGAGCGTCAAGGATGAAGAATAAAACATCTTTTTTTCAATTCACCTTGTTCTTAAGTTCAGTGAGGTCATCAAGATTAATAGCAATTTTTTGTCATGCTTTTTATAAACGAATGGATTGATAATTTTACAATTTTGTACCGGAGACGATTAATAATAATAATTTTAAAACGATTAATATTAATAATTTTAATAGCTATGTAATGGGCAAAATATGAAAAGAAATTTTAGTATTATTTTCATTCTTTATAGGTCTGTTTCTAATGTATCATACAAGTCGGATCAAACTGCAATTTCATTTTTAGCGTGATTGTTTCTTCGACTAATTTTAAAACTGTTGTTTGCAGCAATGCAGGTGTGTCTTACAATTTTTATGATCTCCAAACGAATGACATGTCAATTTTCATTAATTATGAATTCATGAAAACAGCACTGCTTATTGCATTCATGAACGCGGTGCCGTAAATAGCGTTTATCATTCTTTTATGAAATAAAATATTTCTTTGGTCACGCAGGTTTATCGGCGATAACGGCATTGCACGAGTCTACGTCGTAAGTAACTATACTACTTGACGCGACGGCGGATCATTTCTTTCAAGTAGCACAATTGCAGACACGTGCGTGTAAAAATCTTGAGTACAGTTATTTGCAATGTGGTCGGGGAAAAGTAATTCCAAAATACTTATCTCCGACTACCATCACATATGATATGAAAATATCCTACAAATCACGTGATTTTAACCGGTCGCCATTTTGAACATTTTGAACTTTAGAACATGTTAATGTAATATCAATTTAATCTGTGTTTATTTTTATTATCAAACTATATGATAATAAAACGTGCATACGTTATATTGAGACAACTTGTATGCTATGTTGTTACTAGTCACATAAGTGTACTTTTAAAAGTAATTCTAAAGGTTATATTTTGCAAGTGCGAACAATTGAAAAATTTCAACTATTCTTCGAAACAGTAATAAATTTAACGAATATATATTCTGTTACGATTCAGTCATGGATATTTCTGTATCTCTACATCCCTAGATTGCTGTCTCATTACATCCCTACGATTGTAGATTTCTGTATCCCTAAAATTCTGTAACATTCTTATATCCTTATATCTTCGTTTTCTTATAAAGTTATAAGTTCTTCGATGTAAAGTTTATGATGTTATTTTGAAAGATTAAAAGCCTGGTTCTGTTTGCGAAATACCACACCATCAGGAATGCACTTTATCATTCGGGAGTTTTAATTTCGGCCAATATTATCGAATGATAAAGCCAATCGTCCGGTTTACAAAGTGACGAAGAAAAATCGACATGGCTGCTATTCAATAATAAGCGAGCGTGATCAACCGTTATTCTAGCGGAAATTCAAAATTCTCGCGTAGTCGTGCAACGCGTTTCTAACGCCATGTTTCGCAAGTTACAATTATTTAAACGTAGCTGGAATTACCATGATAGAATAATGGAGCTCGCATGTAATAAACGCAATGATCATGCTTAATGTAACATTAACGCTATAAATATTTACAGACATGCATAGTGAACACTTTCTAATAATATCTGCGACCTCGTTGGCATCGAACATCTCTATGGAACGAAAGTATGTACTTGGACGCTGACTTGTGATCCATTGAAATCTATACAAACATCATCTTCGTTGTTACAAGCGGAAGCGCTGTCTATAAAGAAGTCGCCGTACGTTACGTAACGTTTTTCATTCTTCAGAACCCTTTCAGTGTGAACACTTTAACGGCCGCAATTTTCACGTGTTTTATATTCCTTTTTATACCTGATAACAAATTACTAATAGAAATGTGTTTGGAAATTTTAGTTCACGCATGCAGTAACTAATTTTTGGATTGTAATTAGTACATAAATGATCGAGTAAAAATTGAATAAAGAATGACAAATAATAAAACATCAAAATCATGAATATGCGAAGTAAAAATGTAAAATTGGTTGTAGTATTATTTTTCAAATAAAAATTTAAATTTTTTAGCGATGTTAATACTATTTCAATGGCTAACAGTGTAAATTAGTTCATAGCGCTTAAAGAGTTGATATCTTGATTCGTTAGTCACTGTTAGTTAATAATATACATACGTGTTAATGCGTGGTTTACAGATATACGTTAATTTGTTAATTTTTAATAGAGCTTTAGCCTAAATACCAGAATCAGTTGCTTCACTTCATTCCAGTATAGTTGTTATAAATAAGAGAAGAAAATTATAAACAACAAAAAGTAAGAGATAAGAAATCTACTAACATAAAGCCTGCTAAAACATCCATCAGCGTAGATTTTCCAGCGCCCGATAATCCCATAATTGCGGTCAGTTCGCCAGCTCTAAATTCACCGCTCAAGTTTTTCAGCAATTCGGTCTTCTCTGAAACAGATATCCACGTCAACGCTTTCTAAAAAAAACTGGGATCATTAAGTGATATCACGCTGGAATATTATACGCGGTTAAAATGTCAGGGAAAGTTGGAATATCGAAATATGATATAAAAATACAAGTTTGTGCACCTCGTTCCACGGTAAACTATGAAAACATTTCACATTCGGACACAGATTCATTTCACTTCGATATCGACAACACTGGAGAAATATCATGATAACGCTTGTGTTAAATCTTTAAACCGAAATACATGCATCGTCTTATCTTCTTATCTCCATAATCCGTTGGTTCCAACACCACATGTCTAAAGGTACATCGTTAATTCTACGAATAGCCTAAAAGGTTTCAACAGATAAGTTCTAGAAAAATTATGCATATTTGCCCCAATTTATAGTAATAATTATTTCTTGTACAAAAAGTATTATTAATGAATGATATATGTTAGTTAAGCGAGAAAGATCTAAGACGTGGCAATATAACACGTGTTTTTAATGTTAGACTCGTGATCGCATTTGTTAATCAGAAAAGAACAGCGTCGGATTTTGATACTTTAATAATGGTAATATAACGAAATCTATTATATTAGAATTTAATCACATTATCGTTCTATTAAACGTTAAACATTTTATGAAAGCACAATTATTGAAATCTTACAATATAACAGCGCGGGCTTAAAAATTCGCAAGTCTCCTTGACAAGGGCCCCACCTTCATGAAAATCTGCCATTGCGTTGAGATACACTTTGCAAATATTTACAGGACTTTACGGATATTATGCAAGTATAAGCGTACAGTCGTTGCGCTAATGACCGTTAATGTTAATTTATGATAGCTCATTAGTTCACCTCGTCCTGTTTTCATATGGTCATGCGATCTAGTACATCAGTGTTTGTAAACATGTTCGAGTATCGAGACTGATTGTTCACGTTACGGGTTGAACATAGAAAGTAAAATCAACAGTTTCAATTATGAGAAGGCGATGAAAGAGAAAAAAACTGAGAAGAGAATAAACGTTTCTTTGTCTCACTGTGTCCGTCGGTGAATTTCAAACTTCCAGCGAAGAACATTATCATCCTCGTGGAAAATCAATGAAAATAAATCATAACTTTTTTACATCACTAATCGCTGCAAAGTAGATGTGATTGAATTTGTTCTAGACGACACAATCCTGTTATTATATTTGAAAGGAGTATTAACTCGATGTTTATTCGCCGTTTCAGGGTTAATAAACTCGTAAGAGAGTGCGGTCACATACACGGACGAGACACAACAGCCGAGCACCACGATTGTGCACACAATCTATTTATACAGCCTGAAGCAAATTCTCAAGCATTCGGGCCCGAGAACACTTGTTACGTTATTTGCTTCAACTAACAATATATAATATATATTACACGCTGTTTTTATGATTAAATAATTAATTATTTCATATAATCCTAATTATATTTCGCTAAATATTTTCCATTAATTTTACAATAACTTCGATAGCGCTTCCTTTATAATATTTATAAATTCGTTTTAAATTTTAAACGATCGACGTTGTAATATTTCATTACCGATCTCGGATAAGCGTTCTACAGTCGTTCAGTGCGATGGAGGGCAATGGTAGATGATAAGTTAACTGCGCATTCTAGACTAACATCATTAGTGATCTGTACGTATGCTATTGTACAATTTAAAGCGTACATTTCATCGCTAACTAACCATTCATTACTCGAGTCGCTCATAAGTACACTACTATTTATCCGAGTTACAAGTAAACTCCTTGTACATAAGGTAATCGCGTTTGATATTACCTTGGTACCGTCATCGTGATTAGTCTTTGGACTTAACACTTGATCTTTAGGTTAAGTGACATACGAAAGATTAGGTATAATCAAATAAAATTATTACTTCGTTGAAAGGACTCGACAGAATTGAATATTTAATATTGCGTTACATACTTTGACTATACACGATGTTTGTTACAATATTACGTGTCGCTATCGTAGACGTATCATTAAATAACATTGATTTTTATATGTTTGTAGTCACACAACACGCGATCACGTTACAACCGCAGAAGTGTTTTTTCATAACAATTAACGTAAGTAATGTCGAACAATACAGTGCATTAATATTAACACTAAACTGTTATCTTGTCATGTTTACCGATAGCAAAGCAAAAGTTGTCTTTCACGTGCCAGTGATTACAATTATAAATAATTATTCTAATACTGCACTAGACGTGTTACATTCACGGTAATTTTACGCGACATATAAATTAAGTGCTGACTTTTTTAAATTCAAAAGACATTCAATGTAATTGAGTAATTCTTTTGCCGAATGATTTAGATCCTGCCTTGAACGTATCGGATTGAATAAGTGACGTACCGTTATTCTACGATAAGAAAAGTCGGATAAGGAATAGAGCAAACAAAGATTCGTGAAATATGGCTTTCTTTCTAAACATGTATACGATGTCTACGTTTTCTTTCTGTATAATATACGCCAAAAATATGCGCCTCTTCGCATCGCGAGAAATTAGAAATCTGCATGACCGATGTCTTTTGAATCTGACCTTTCTCTGCGCTTATGCGTTCACTGCATGACTTTATTTTAAGAAAACAACGTTTCTTCCAGACGAATCTTACCTCTGGAAAGGATCCATGGACGTGCTTTGTAGGAAATATCCTCGAAGACTAGAAATACTGAGTTATCGATGTCCATCAAATCGTCTAGCTTTTTTGTACTGCTCGGTGCGTTTTCCGTACTAGACACTGCATGCCTCAACTGCTGCTGCATTTCGATGAGTACTTTCGTGCCCATTTTTCTCGTCCGTTTTCTTCAAGTCTCTACATTCGAGTTTTCACTCGGTTGCTTTCACTTTCTTTCCTCAATAGTCAACGCGTTTTATCAACACTAAACACACAACAAAACGCCCGTGAAAATACGTTCCGCACAGAAAAAGAAAACATGTAAATAAGATTAAAACAACACCACCATGTTTCTTAACCGTTGCATCGTGGGCGGACATTCATGGACCAAAGGCCTGTACGAGACAACGAGTGTCGCTCGCGTCGAAACATTTCTTGTTTAATACTACATTCTATTCGAACAATGCAACATTTTAATTGTAACTCTACCGATATCGGTAACAACCTATACTATCATCGTTGCAATAGATGCACAATGTGAATCCCCGAGCAAGATTAGAAAATGTTGGCAACACGTACATTATCGCAGCTACGCGTACATTTATAGGCAACTTAGGTTTCTTTTGGATAATACAAGAATGGGAAAGGATTCTACCACCACTTGACTGAACAGTGGGAGAGATTCTGAAATTTTTAAATTCCCAGATTTTCAAATACCAAAATTTTCACGTTTTCAAATTAAAAAATTTCCAATTTTCTAACTTCTTAAATTCCTTAATTTTCGAACTCTGAAATTCCGAAATTTTCAAATTCCCAAACATCTAAATTATCAAACTTCAAAGTTTACTGTTTAAAAGTTCAGAAATCAAGTGGTAGGGACTCTTTTCCCCACTTCGTTATTTTCCTTAAGAAAGCTTACCATGCTCGCCACTGTACGCTTCTTGACGATTTGAATTGTAAATAGAAACGTGCATATTATGAATATCTAATGCGATACTTTTTGCTACGCGTCTTGCGCACAAATAAAATGTAGTATTAATTCTTATACATTGTAAAAAGAATTTGTTATTCTATGAGTGGAGTACAAACAGCAAGGTTTATTACGAAATTGAGTTTGAAATAATTTACAAATACCGAAAAGACTAGTCGACGCTTCCATGATTGAAGCCAAACCATCAAATCTAAAGAGCTCTCAAACATCTGTATCACATGACTATTTATATTATCGGCTTTAGCTGTACCATCACTATGAAAAGTTCTGCCTGTTTCGTTAGATCAAGGAGCAACGAACGAAACACGGCGTGCTTTTTTTTGGAACATAATATCCACCACGTGGCTTGCAACGAGCTTCCGTTCGACGAAATTTAAGCATTACACGGTAAAAAAAAAAAGGAATTCATGTGTCTTTCATTGGCGTATTTAGGTAGAGACAGAATGGATTTGGCCCTTCTCTAAAATATAAATTTCAAATTTTTAAGTTTACAAATTTACCAATTCTCAAATCTCAACGTTTTTTCATTTTTAAACTTCCAACTTCCCAATTTCATAGGTTTTCAAATTTCCAGATTTCCAAATCGCCAATTCCCAATTTTTTTAAACAATCACTTAATCAATCCACTATAGGGCGTTGACGCGGTTATTAAAATTAGGGGATATGGGCCCACTCCAGACAAAAGTTCTACTTACGCCAATGTTCATTATACGTTAACGTTGCAAATCAAGTTGCTAAAACTAGCAGAATTTATTCACAGCCCGATATACACGTTAAATGCCCAAGAATTTTCTTTCATTTACAACCCGTTAGGTACCACATACCGATTAAATTTTCCACAAGTGTCACTAACAAACACTCACAATTACTTATTCTTGAACGAATGTCTTGTCTATTACACTTTACAGCGTGGCTGTTGACGTATCATTGAAAGCGATGTGTCGTGAAAAGCATATGAAACACAAGGAAACCGCACCATTAAGTACAGAACGTAAACGTTGCCTTCAGCGCGGACTCCCTGTGCGCGCTTGAAGGCGTGTTGCTGTACTGATGATTTCGAGGCGAGACAAAGCTTCATAACTCTCCCTGCTCTTCGTGACTAATAACCACGCATGTTCGAATGAATGCGATAGAGTTTGGTTGACTGAAATACCTTATTCAAATCGCCAACTGATTATACACTGATCAAACAGTTTCCGTATTTATCGATTGAAATATATCTTTACAGACTATTCATTTCTTCGAAGATATAACTGTTGACGTACAATTTATGTAAAAGAACAAATACAGTAACAATATTGTAGATAGTGACATTCTTTTATACTAACTATTGTTAGGATGGCTTGCATTTGCAAGGGTCTCTCTCTTTGTTAGTATAACAGTATGATTCACAAGTATTGTATGGCTTGGTTGAAATGCTGGCCTCTAAATTACTGATTAGGGTCCACTTTCTTCTTGATGAACACGACACTATAAAAATGAAAATGTTCGTTAATGAAACAAAGAAAATAAAGAATGCGCAATTTATTTAATCATGTTATGTAAAGATTAAAGACTTTGATTGCAGAAGGTAATAAATATTTTCCCCGAACGTAATACAGGAACTGTTTGCTTCCAATTTGTACTATCAAACAATTATCAAATCCTATCAGTCTGCAAAGTATCTACCTGTATAATAAATCGATCTGTGATAAATAGCAGGTGTGCAATGAAAAATATAATTCAACAATGTTGCCGTTTTATCAATTTTTTTTTTGTATGTAACTCTTAAATATACTTTAAGTATGTTTATCTTTACAAGCCAGGACATTATCTACGTTGTTTTTTTAACAACGTGTTTTTTTAATAAAGAACAAAGTTAAAAGTGTCTGCATTGTACCTACATTATGTCTGAATAAAGACAGTTTGCAAAAACTGGCATGTGCATAGTAGTTGAGATAATGTTTGCTTCAAATGACCAGTCAGGACTGAACAGTTACTATTTACCTTCTCTTTAGATTCGCGACCTTGTTTCGCTGTGCTGTTGAAAGCTCACAGGTGTCTAGTATGGCGTCTATGTACTTTGACGAAAATGGTGTACTTTCCTAGAAAAAATAACGATATAGAGAAACCGTCGTTCGCTATAATATTCAGAAATTATTGTACATTATACTTAGCTTGCATAAAATACTTTATTAGATGCGCAGCGATACAATGCGTGGCGATATAACGCAAAGCTATAGAACGCGCGGCAATACAACGCGTTGCGATATACGACGCATTGTAATATACGATGTGTAGCAATATACGACGCGTGGCAATATAACAAATGGCAATATAACAAGTAGTGATACAACACTTTGCGATATATAATACGCTGCGATATAAGGCATAGCAACTTTTGTTATAACTTACACGGCACGAAATTACTGCGTATATAAAACTTAAAGCATTTTGATTTTGACAACTTACTTGTTTAAAATAATATGCAACGCGTGCTTCACCTTTATGTTGCTACTTTGTTGCAATCCAATTTGGCAAAGATCTAAACTGTTCTATAAAATTGCATGCGTGTATTAAACAGGTGCAGCTATAATTCGTGTCTTTACATATATTATTGAAGTATTCAGATTTAAATACTTACAGGTGCATATAGATTCGAACTAAATAAACTCCGTTAAAATCAAAGCCAATATTATATGTATACTTACTATATTTGTATGTATATTTTTAAAATGTTATATCATTATAACGTTTACTATTTTGTTTGGCAATTATAATTCGTTAAAGATAATTGTATTCTTCATAGCGTTTCGAATCTTTTCGTAATTCGGTACGTAATAATAACCGTTAAATTAACCATAAAGTAATTGAGTTAATATACGGGACCATTTTTATCGTTTGAATATCGAACAGTTGCGTATGAATCACGCAGAGTGGCGCTCGATACAACATAAATGAAATATTTCGTTTAAAGATTAGTAATTCATTTTCGGTAATATGTAAATTCCAGGTTACGAAGATAAGAAAATTCGATGAAAATGAGTGACAGACATACGTAATAGGTCAAATATAAGAAAAAAGTGATATTTTTCTTATATGTACATAAAAAGATCTATCGGGCCATTGATATAATCGATTTCCGTTACGATTTAAGTGATTTTTCTGATTTATGCAATTATGATATCATAAATATATAGAAAACATATTCTTTTAATTAAATTGATTAATACATTTCTTGAGTTATGTAATTTTCAAGTTTATAGTGCCCAACTATGAGTGGAAACACTTACGAGGAAAACTAATATTTTGTTAAAAATGCATTTAACGATAGATTTCTGTTATTATATTGATGATAAATTTCGTACGTGACAAAATGCAAGAATTTATATTTCCCGCATTTTGCGCATGCACATTTGGATCAGCGTCTCGAACTGATTCAGTTTTGAACGCCATCTTTATTGGTTTTATATGACGCGCGGGGTAGTGCGGTGGATGTGTCAAATCGTGAGATCGACGGCAATATTTAGTTGAACATGGTGTTTATACAGGAGAGGTGATTTTTCCCGTTGTATTTTAACGTAAGTAACGCATCTCGCTTGACTACAATGCAATGAGTCGTGTGATTTCCGAAGTGTTTATTTGGATCGGTCAATATTACTGCCAACACGAGATTTCGTGATCAGCCATCGTTTCTTCGGTGAAAACACCCTTGAAGAATCTAACATGTGATATAAATTGTCCAAGCCAATGATTCCTCTGCTTCCTCGCGATACGTCAATTTTGTTTTCCAAACTAACAAGGGGATACGAATACATTTATTTTAAGAAGAATTTCTTGACAATAGATATCATCCATTTTGTTTATGCTCCTCCGGCACGGTTTCGTCTCAAAAACATCGCACCTCGCTTTCATCCTCCCGGTTTGAATGTTATTTGTGAAAACATAAAATTGGAGTATAATGAATTAAATTTCTTTTAATCGCCATTGATATTTAATCTTCTTATGTTACTTGTGTTTTTACTGATAATGCAACTATTGCATTTAACTTAAATTGCATAAAAATGTTGTGATGTAATGTTTACATGTTATGTGTTTACATATTTGCAATCATTGCTTTCCATATCATCGCATAGGAATAATTTTAGATATTATATGTTATACACCTTGTATATGGTGATATATTTTTAAACTTATTGCGAAGTAATATCAATTTTTCTTACTTAATTCAGTTGACATATTAAGAATCCTAATTGTTGCTTTCAACTTTCAGGTAAATAAATTAGATAAAAAATGGTTAGTAATATTTCGCGGGGTACTCCCCGCATCCAGGTTTTTAGACCTACGTACGAGGAATTTAAGGATTTTACTAAATACATCGAGTATATGGAAAGTAAAGGAGCACACAAAGCTGGATTAGCAAAAGTTATTCCACCTCCTGAGTGGGTTCCAAGGAAAGGTGGCTATGATTTAGATGATTTAAATCTTATTATTCCTGCTCCAATTTGTCAAGTGGTAACTGGGAAGCAGGGTCTTTATCAGCAAATTAATATACAAAAAAAATCCATGACCGTGAAAGAGTATAGTAAATTAGCTAATTCTGAACGGTACAATACTCCACGTCATTTTGATTATGAGGACTTAGAAAGGAAGTACTGGAAAAATATAACATATGTAGCACCCATATATGGTGCAGATGTGTCTGGTTCATTAACTGATCCAGATGTAAAGGAATGGAATATCAACCATTTGGGAACAATACTTGATTATGTAAACAAAGACTATGGTATATCTATTGACGGTGTTAATACAGCATATTTGTACTTTGGAATGTGGAAAACTACATTTGCATGGCATACAGAGGACATGGATTTATATTCAATAAATTATTTACATTTTGGAGCTCCAAAGACATGGTATGCTATACCACCAGAACATGGACGAAGATTAGAAAGACTTGCTAGCGGATTCTTCCCATCGAGTTATCAAAGTTGTCAAGCATTTTTACGTCATAAAATGTCTCTCATTTCTCCGCAAATATTACGGCAATATTCCATTCCCTGCAATAAAGTAAGTTTCAATTGTTTGTTTAAACTCGGTCATAATAAAATACATAGAATTAAAAACTATAGCCAGTCATTCTTTTTCTAGATAACTCAAGAAGCTGGAGAAATAATGATTACCTTTCCTTACGGTTATCATGCTGGCTTTAATCATGGGTTCAATTGTGCTGAATCCACTAATTTTGCTGCACCACGGTGGGTCGAGTACGGTAAAAGGGCTACACAATGTACCTGCAGTAAAGATATGGTTAAAATTTCTATGGACACGTTTGTAAAGCGTTTTCAACCAGAAAGGTAATGAGGGAAATTTGTTATAAAGTTGTGTACCGATCAAAATCATTTCATTCTCTTGTTGTAGATGCTAAAATAAACTAATTAGAAACAATGAATTGCAGGTATGAATTATGGTTACGCGGAGAAGATATTGGTCCTCATCCTGAAGATCCTAGACAAACAGCTGCACCTATGCCCTCTCAGATGGATCTTTTATGTAGCAATAGCAGTAATGGTCAGTTACCGCAAAGTTATTTGAATGCAGCTCCAAAGAATAAACGACATACAATACATAAAAAGAAAAATATCATGGCCACGAATCCGGATGTTGATATGGAAGAGTTGGTAAATCGTCCCGATATTCCTCCGGATGTCAAGAAAGTATTACAAGATCTAGAATTAGAGGAAGTAGATGACGGACCCGATGAACAGCAATTAGAAGTTTTAGAAGACATATGGCTCAAAGCTGGAGAAATGGGTAAAGTATTTATTACGGATAGAGATTTCGATATATTTTCTAATTACAAAATAGAATATAATTTTCTGTAGATTTATCCCATTTCACCCGCACTCATTTACAGAAGTTTTACATAAAAATTTGAGTAATAATAACTTATATTGATTGCAGATGTTAATGAGGCTACTGTTTACGATGATGGTTACAATCGCAAAAAGAGTCGGAAACGAAAGAAAAAGAATGCTGATAAAGATAAATCAAAGTCGAAGAAGGATTCTAATAAAAATATTACCGACAACGTAATGGTAAAGACTGAAATAAAAGAGGAACCAGATGATAGCCTTAATTTCGTATCTTCCGTGTACCCAGAACAAAGCACTGAGTTAGAGAATGACGGTCAAGAAGACATAAGTACTTTGATGTCAAACGATAACATTACAGGAAGTATCAAAATGGAAGATGGTTCTGATTTTTCAGAGGCTATCGATAAACCGGTTAAAAAGAAGAAAAAGCATTCAAAGTCTGGGGAGCAGAAGAAAGCGAAAGCAAAGAACATGAATAAAACTAAACGTAAACATTTGAATATATCTATCTTTGATATCAACGAACCATTGGATGTATCGGACGCTGACGTTCAACGAAAACTTATGGCTATGCCGAGTCTTAATTCACACAAATCTTCGATAACGGATGAAAGCGAGGAAAGAATAAGTGATGTACCGGAGAATATAATTTTCACTGATAACGAAACTAATACGAACCCTGTGAAGGTTAAAACTGTTTTAAACGTCACAAGTGGTGGTCAAGTAACAACTTCTATTTATAGTACCAGTAGCGATACAAAGGGGACAGAAAAGTTAACAGATAACAGTACGGATGAACGGGTAAACGTTTACACAAAGACTACCAAAAAGACTAATGCGATAACCATAAAATCGGCATATCCTAAACAACAATTTTTGTTAAAAAATGCTTCCTTAGATCAAACAAAGCCCATTAAAATGGATAAAGCTGTAGAGTCTGAATATATTGGCGATGATACGAAAATTACGATTCAAGATGCGAAACCAGGTAGCTACATCAGTTGCAAAAGTGTAGGAACAATGTTAACCGAAAGATCCATACCTAATTATTCGAAGAAGGATATCATAAAAGCACCTAGGTTGAGCGTTTTGAAGTCACCATACAACGTGTCTGCAACTGAAGTTTCTCCTAAACTTGATCCTGAAAAATCAATCACGGAGGAAAATGATAGTCGTACGTTATCGAATAACATTGTAGTTTTACCAAAGACTTGGCCTATCGCCAAACCGCGTGAGCCTAAACTTTCGACTTCGGGTATCATGTTCTTGAACACGAGCTTCTCCAAACCACCGACTTTACAAAAAGAGACTGCAGTGAAAGAGCCCAGAAACGACACCAAGACTCTGGAACTTTCAAAATCTGTAACTCCTTGTACCATTCAAATACCACAAATGGACAGTTTCTTTGCGAAGGGTACTGTATTATCGCAACCACTCACGCAAACTGTAACGTGTCAAAATATAAGTGGAACGACTACGGATGTTAAAATCCTAGGAAAAAGATCCACAACGGACACATCCAAAATGATGGCAACAAAGTTTTGGCAATTTTCAAGCAGTAACAATAATTTGTTCTTCTCGAAGGATACAAAAGACGATACGCAAATTCATTCTTCGCCCACAAACTTAGATACATCCGAGATGTCCGCCTCATCTTCCTCGTTAAACTTGCCAAGCAATAGCAACAAAGCCTTCTTTTATACATCTACTCCAAAATATTCGAGCGCAGCAGAGAAACAATCGATGATGGTAGACTTTAACAAAAAATGTTCACGCGCTTCTACATCAATTGTAAAAATTGTACCAAAAATATCAGATCATTTGCTCATGAAGAGAACATTGAACCAAAACGATGAAATGTGTAGTAGAAAACCGTTCAAAAAGACGAGTACAATTGTTAGCAACGTGAAAAGCGTATCCACTCAGGTGGACCACCCGTTGGAGATCGATCAGTTTGATATGGGTACAACTATGGTCAATTTGGACACTGGTATACATGTCACAAATCATTCCATCCCGGATATACAAGGTTCACAGAAAGCGATTACTATTCCGTCTATGCAAGAGGAGCAATTTCCGAACGTAATCGAATCTGATGATAAATTGCAAACGCAAAGTGTACAAAATAGTCCTGAAAATATATACGCGAATATGCCATCGTTGAAGCCTATCAAATTGATGTCTAGGCGAAAATCGAAGGAGAAGTTGAAGAAAGCGACTACCAGGAAAAAAGATGTTACCGAGACTACAAATAATCCGGAAGAAGCAAACATAACGACATGTTCCGTGAACCAATCACCTTCTGTATCTAATCGTGTCTCGATGGTACCAGGACATATATCCGAAATGTTGTATCCCAGTGTTCCAAATAATGATCTGCTGAAGGCGTTCAATGATTATTGGAGCGCTCAAATCTCTCATTGTGCAATTTGCGCACCCTTTACCTCAAGTTGCAATGGACATGGGAGGTTAATGCCCCCGGATTGGAAATATTGTAAACCCACCGTTTTACCAGAAAGCTCACCGATATGGGTAAGTGTTAACAAGTGAAAACAATGCTGAACATATTAAATTACAATGAAATCTTGTTATTTTGTTATAGACCATGTAACACGTGATGGTTTAACGTTTGGTAATAAAAACACAAATTTAATATTTCTTTTTCGTATTTCTTAGGTATCCGCCAGCGTATTTGTTGCAAATTCAAAGGAACAAATGGTAGAACCTGAAAATGATAAGCTTCTGCGTTGTAGAGAATGTCACGTGACGGTCCATGCTTCCTGTTACGGGATTACCGTGTTGCCTACGGACCTACGAAATTGGGCTTGCGATAAGTGCAAAGCTGGTAAAACACAAGTGGTACGTGTATATATAATTATCTTTGAATTTTTAAAGAGATCAAATTTCGAATTAATTTTTCTTGTTCATAAGATGTGCTGCCTATGTCCAATGCGTGGAGGTGCTCTCAAACGTACCAGCGATAGTAATTGGGCACACATATTGTGTGCCCTCCTGTTGCCAGGGGTGACTTTTAAAGACGCTATAAATAAGGATCCTATAAATGTATTAACTATCAAACCAAACATTGTTAAACAACAATGTTGTTACTGTGGACAAAAAGATGGAGCGTGTTTGAGCTGTAACGAATGTGATAATTTGTTTCACCCATCGTGCGGTCTGGTTTCTGGTGCAACCTTTATGGTGCCTGTTTATAATTCACCAGAACTTCAGGTATTTCTTTTACAAATAATGAAATTGTATAAAACTTAAAATTGAATATTAAGTTCATGTTTGAAATAATTTATCTAATGATGAAATTTGTATCTAGGTAACGTGTGATGGACACGATGATGGGAAGGAAAAAATACCAACGATTCGACAGGGAGAAATTGTTTGGGCAAAGCATCGTAATACTCGATATTACAAAGCCAAAGTAGATTCTATACATGACACTTTGTTTTATATGGTTACATTCAGTGACGACAGCTTCAGTGAAGATTTATACCCATCAGATATATTGGTGTGTACACCATCTTTATTTCCTTGGTCTCGTTTTTATTTTTTCAAACTGATATAAATGTTCTTATTATTCTTCATAGAATTATGACCCCGGAAACCCACCGCAACAAGGAGCTGCAGTTATTGTGAAATGGACCGATGGAAATTTATACGATGGTATCTTTGGAGGTACAAATCATCGTATCATGTATACTGTAAGTTATTTGTGATAACATTTATTTTCTCACTCTTTATATTCTCTCGTTAGTGACATTAGATTTGAATGTTTTAATAATTGTATGATATTTTAGGTCATTTTCGAAGATGGTTCGCAACTCGTGTTAAAACGAAACGAGATTTACAGTTTGCAAGAAGAAATGCCAAAAAGAGTGCGTTCACGTCTGGTGAGTTTAGTGTTAAATTAATTTTATCTCGTGAGAATACTTTATTTATGATTGTTTCAAACGATTCGCCTTGTATTTCCTTTGCTTTCTCTCGTATTTTAGTTAGTCATTATTATTTGACACCTGACACTTCGATCTTACGTTGGTTTTTGATTGTTTTCATTGATTTTATTAAAGTCTGTTGCGACCGAAATGAAGCACCGATATCATCTGTACGGCGCAGAGGATGAATCAGAAGCGCAAAGAAAGGTGAAACAGTCTAAATATTGTGATTGAATAAAATCATATATGCAATTCGATGTAAATAATTAATAGAAACAAATAATATTCAGTCGCTGTAAATAACATACACAAATAATGTACCTAAATAATTTGGTCTCGTCTGATCGCGTATGCGATTGGAATAGACCAAATCAATAGATTTTATTTTCTCTTTTTTCATCATATTCGTTTATCTCCTTCTTTTCTTCTATTTCTTTTTAATTGATTTTCTTCACGTTTTAATTTCACTGATATTGTTATCGGTATCACATTTTCGTTTTTAAACACATTTATTTAAGATTTACTACTTACTACTCGTTTATAGTGAGTATCAATTAAAAATCTTCCTCGTTTAAGAATTTGATATAGATACGTTACTATACGACGTGGCGAAGAGTATTAAAGAAACCGCGACGTTTCGAATGACATGTTTATGATACTAATGCAATGCATATGGTTTTCGACGAAATGAAACATAGTCGAGGAAATCTTCAAATTCAAAAACTTATCAATTCCCGCGTTATACCAGGATATTACGATCCCGTCCGTTCATGTCCGAAGTTTGTCGTCTCGTCTCGGAAGTTCAAGTTTTTGAAACTCGGGACGATAGACATTTTTAAAATTAAATTTATAAAAATTCAAAAATTAAATTTAAACTGTAGATTTAGGTGTACAAGAACTAAACAGCAACCAATCACTTTATATTTACCGATCAACTAGATCTTTGACTATGCAATATTTCGACGAGAACCATATCTCTCATGATTATAAATAGGCAATTTCCGAGTTTTTAATCTTTTATCGCATAATTAGAGAATAATTACCAATCGAGATCACCCGTGTAATGGAAACGGAGCAAGGTGTTTTTTTATTCCTTATATCAGCACGCAATTTACACCAAGTTTGACAGATTATTAAATATGAGAACGTTTAGCAAGTGATAAGGATCGAAGAAACATTTAATACATAAAGTTTATGAGATATATATGTCTGTATATATTTACGGATATAATGTGTGAAATATGTTTTTAAATGACGAATCTATGGATGTAGATTAAAAAATCATTTTTTACTTTGTTCTATGAATAAGTACCCAAGTATTGAAAACATAAGAAATTTTGGTTGAGTAAATTCGACTGAAAAATTGCGTTAAAATACAACATACTCTCGAAAGCATCGAGTAGAATGACACATACTTAGATCTGTTTGTTATAATAAATCACTTGCGAGAGGCTTTAGTAGTTGTTTGCGAACAAAATTACACTGTGTACGTCTTTTACAGTAAATTGAACTATATACTCGAGTGAAATGTAGGCTTTCTTGGGATAAGGTTAAGAGTAGGGGAAGGAGCACCCCCCCACTACTTACTTACTAACCTAACTTTAGGGAGATCGAATGTGTAAACTTAAAATTTGTTCACATTTTCAATTTTTAAGTTTTTTAAATTTTCAAAAATCTAAATCCCGAAGTGCTAAAATTTCTAGTCTCTAAATTTGAGAATTTACCGAATCAAAAACCAACAAGTGGAGGGTTTCCTTCCTCTACATCGCCATTTTCCATAGGGACAGCCTATTGTGCTCGCTGCTGTACCTAAATGATTAGATATATAAACAAAAAAAACGCGATTGTCTCCTATAACATTTATTTGTAAATCAGTGTAATAGATAGATCACCATTGCCCTGTATTTGTTACGAACCTATCCATTATTTAAATCAAGTACGTAGTTGTGTTGACTGTACTTAATAAATTGAGCATACGTCTGAACGAAATTGTAATTTAAAATTTACGACAACTATTGATCCTTCTAACACAGCAAATCGTGTCATAAATTATGTTTTCTAAATCGTGTAAGCGAAAATTGTATTATTTAATTGTACGTGCGTCCCTCATTTGATCGTCTAATGAAAATTTGTGATATGACATTGGGTGCAGTATCCAGCGGAAAAAAAGACTTAGCGGAACGTTACATTCGTTTATAACATGATATTCTGTATCACGGTTTCTTATAGTACAGTGTACACGTTATGGTATTTTCTGTCAATTCGTCTTGTTCGGTTGCTGTATTCGTAATTGAATATAATCTGCGCCACACACACAATGAACGTTTGATAGAGCACCATTGATATAAACATATATGTATGTATATTTGTAGATGAAATTTGTCACTCAAAAATATTGTTCATATTGATCTCTTGAAATTCGTTCCCTTTAATTTAATTTAAGAAACAGATACGCATGCGCGCGCTCCTCGAGAAAAGTGATCACTTTCATCATAACTTGAATTTATGTAATTTATGAAAAATGAAATTATCATTTCCCTCGACCACTTTATAATAATACATACTGTTTAAGTCAGGTCGTGGAAATTGTATTAGCGTTCTATGATATTAATAAAAAAAAAAACGATAAAAAAAATGTTGATGTATCCGAGTATAGAGACAGTTTGGATACAGCGTACAATAAAAACAAAATTAAAATGTGACATTATGTTTCTTTCCCTAAATTAATTTCTAATTTCCTAAAACTAATTGATTTCTATTGATAAAAGGGGTTGCGCCAATAAACGACTCTCCACTGAATCATAAATAACAAAGGACGGTATAAAATGTATACGTTTATTGAACAGATTTTCAGTTAAAATGAAAATCTTTTACATGTTTTGTAATACTAAATTTTATGTCATGATTATATATAAAAAATATCATTCAGTGTAATAAGATTTTACAACAATTTATAGTACATTGTTGCTTAGTCGATAATTTAAAATGTGTTTTGCATTTGTTTAAAGCTTTACCTACATAACATTTTGTAGGTGTAAAAAGTCATGTTCATACATATAATAGAAATTGTTTTTAATCAATGTTTTATATTATTGATTCTTCTATTTTCTTTGACATATAGTTACATGTAAACATTGCTATTTTTCTTTTTAGTGCCATGAAAATGCCTAACGTATATATCACAGAAAATAATTAGATTTGTTTTTAAACAATTAATTCAACACTTCTCGTATAGTCTGTTACAAACGAAGAGTCTGTTCGACGTATACATGTTGAAGACAAAAATTCACTAGTGAATAGACTTGAATGAACAAAAATAGTAAACAATGCCCCAATGTTGATATTTTAATCTATACAATGCTCTGTATAATGCATAAAAGATTATCAATGGTGTCAAGTACTTAGGAACAACAAATCCTTCTAATGTTTTCTATCGTGACCTTCGTAGTTTACATTTGTATTGATAAATAGGTCAATTGAGAGTTAGGCCTCGTTGTGATGGTACAGTAAGTATAGCGCGTAACGCTTAATTATAATGTATATACAGAGGGCCGGCGTTTAACGTAAAGGGACCCATGCATAAGAAACATTTTTGTGTCCCAAGCAGTTACATAAACAATTATATAAACATTAACATATTTAAATATATGATTTTATTTCATTCTGACTTTTCCTTTCTCCTTTGGCTCAGATGCTTTGCAACCACTGAAAATGAGTCCCCTGTGTCTAGCCTTGTATGTACGGTAACTAAGATACCATTGTATTACATACAAATTCATAAAAAATCCACCATGCTTATTTGTTAATTAATATGTGCATGTGATAACAATATACGAATCTCAAAATATTATGAATATTTAACAATAAATCTAATGGTCGATGGCTCTTGCGTACGAATAATGCAATTAAGTTAGTGTATTCCTATAAAAATTCGTGAAACAATGTTAATATCCGTTCCTCTTTATTTTAAACAGCTCTCTCTTTTCGCGATTCGTAAGTACAGCGCAAACCAAATTCGTCTGTAACAGATATTTAGTGTTTGATGTATCGCTGATTTGTTCCCTAGACGAAGTACTCCTTTGGAATCTTTTTTTGCGTCACATCGGCACTTACAGCACCATTGCCGCGATAAATAAATCAATCAATGGAACGACCAACATCAATACTGGATTATCGAGATCGAAAATAAATAATTTTTTATCGTCTATTAAGCTTGCACCAGAGAGCACTGGCAGTCAGTAAATGCATCAATACACCGATACCAAGGATGAGAATAAGATTGTTTACAACACTCGTGTCGGCAATGTCCATTTCTTTCAGAAACTGTGTGGGTTTTTTGTAGTGACAATAGAAATCGTCGCATTTTAAATCCAACCTGCCGAAACCGTACACGGTGTGCAAAAGACTATGAAAACTGGCCCGAAAGTATGATATGTGGAACATCCATCGGAACATTTGGGGAGTATCCATGTAACGAATACAAAATCCGAAAACAGAAAACAGTACTGCGATTATAGGTCCTGCGAATACGGCGATCTACAACAGAAAGAAATTATGTATTATACATTTGTTTTAAGTTCTTTAGATCACATGTTTATGATTTGGATAAAGTCCAAAAATTTGGAGTATTTCTGTGGAATAATTTCTAGCAAACCTTCTATCTGTTCGTTTTTTATCGGTGACATTTTTTGTCTACCAAAAATACAAATGGCTGGGATTTATTCTGTAAATTGATTGTACATTTATCTAATTTCTCTAAAAAGATAGTTGTGTTTTAAAGTAACGAGAGATATTTGGGAAGATGTATACCTTCACTGGTGTAGTAGCACCGATAAAGAAACCCCAAGCTTGTGCCGTTAAACTAGCAGCTATACTGACGACCATGAAGGATATTATACGTCGGGTTTCTACCGGCTGTCCTGTTAGCCAGTAGCTCACAACTAGATAGGTTGCTGCGCAAGCAGCTTGGAATGGTATTTCCACAAGTAGCATACTAAAATAGTATGGTGCTAACCGGTACCATCGGTTGAAGTGTTCTCTCGAGAGGATTCGCATCTCTTGTGGAACTGAAAGCAATGCAAACAGTTAGTCAACAATCAAATTTATTTCCCTATGTTTTGTCAACATAAATCACGGCGATATAGTGGGGATGTTCTAAATTTCTAATTTCTAATAAATTTTCAAAGTTCAATCACATCTAATGAAATTCATAGTACTTGAAATAGAAAACAAATTGCAGTTTCCTGTTTTAGCAAAGGAAAAAGAAAGATGCAAATAGCCTGCGGGAGTGAATGCCCGCTAGAAATTACTGTTAAGTTAACTCTCTCGCGTGTTCCGATTCAGCGTAAAATATAAGCAGCGTCTCCTTGACCTCGATTTAAAACCGATACCTGGTGTGAAATGGTAACACCGCGGTGAAAGAAATGCGAACGATGGACAATTAAAATTCGACTTTTACGTCTCGTCGTTGACATTCAATTCCTCCACTCTTATCGTTCTCTGTTGCAAGTCCTTTCGCCTTCAAAGGAAAAATCAACAACTCCGAAAGCCGGTTTTTAAGATTCTTAACTCGCAGTAAAGAAAAACAAATTGTGGTTTATGAACTGAAAGGCTTTGACGAATTCAAACACTTATGAATGTAAAGGCTTTAAATTAACATAATAGGTCATTCATTATGGAATAACGATTTTATTAAGAAGAAAAAGCAGAATGATCTTTGAAGCGCAATAAATTTCTGTACAAGGAAACTCGTCCAAATGAAATATTTCGAAGTATTTCCGAATATTTCCTCGTTAGATATCTGAACGTATCGTTCGTGATAAGTTATGTAGGGTATCTGCAAGTATGTCACTTGCTAAAAATCAGGGTAGTTTACAGAAGCCAACTAATACATACAGGCAAGAGTTACAGCCATTTTGCCTGTGTAGACAATCAACAACAGAGACCCATAAAGATAGACGTAATTAGCGAGGACACCGTTCGCTCTGTAACCACTTCCCATGTAGAGATAGCCGAATATCACACCGATCAGCAGGTGACACAGTAAACGTACCACCAGCAACCAGTAATCTCTTTTCAAACAAAGCAGTTGTCTCTTGTAGAGCAGGTAACATTGTGCGAGGAATCCTGCAGGCGGAGGTGGTTCCTTGGTATTATCTGTTGCATCGACAAAGTGACGTTAACAACACGGAAAGCAGAAATATCAAATGAAAGAAAACGCATTAATAATTACCATCAGGTTGCGACTTCATCGTGTACGTTATCGACTTGTCATCTATACTTATAGTATTCACGGCTGCCGCTAATTTCTCCACGCTGATGCCATAATCGCCGATCGCCACTTCTAAAACTGTATCACAAATGCAAATGAGTAACACTTACAAGAATTAATTTTGGAAATTTTCTAAAAGTGTACGTACGAAAATCAGCGGGATTGTGATAAGGTGGACAATCAGCTCCGACCGAGGACATGTGAGGCAACAATGACTTAACTGGACCTCTGTATATGCAATATCCAGCAGCGACCGTGTAAATGGCATCGAACATCTCCAAGAGCAACGCACTCGGCTGATGTATCGTGCAGATGACAGTACGCCTTTCTATTTTAGCTAGACGTTTCAAAAGAGCGATGCACTGGCTGCACGAGGACGAATCCAGACCTAAACAAACAAACAAAGCTTTTTTTCGAAATCGACTCTTTGGCCTTCTTGATACATGAGTCAGATCTAATCGATGAAAACGAAATATGTGTGCGTGCGTTCAATCGAGATATACGAGCTCAAATTCGTGCATTTAAATATTTCCGGATTATAAATATCTTTAAATCCACACATCCTGATTATTAAATTAATCCATAATACTTTTAAACCCTGAACACCTTCATATTTTGAATAATCTTGCATCCAAAATACTCCTAATTCCCGAATACTTCTAGGCTTATAATATTCCTAGATCCTAACATTTCCAATTTCTAGATACTTCTAGGTATAAAACGTCCTTAGATCATCAAATACCTTGAGATCTCAGAAAGTCTACATCTCAATATTCCTATATCTCTCTGTTATTATATCCCTATACCATTATATCTTTTTATTTGTATATTTCGAACTTCCTACGTGCCAAGGTTTCCATATCCGTAGTAAGAATAAAACGAAGAAAAGTAGTTGAGCAATTCTGCGAATCATTTCCTGGCTAAATTATACACGTGTCTAACACTAAAGCTTTTCTTTGTACCTAGAATTACTCTCCTCGGTAGAAGATGCTAGAACAATACACTAGAAATCATGGTAATTACATGCATCACGATGATGCAGCTAAACAACAGTTAGTCATTGTTAGATAAAAATAAAGCATTTTTCATACCACGCGAATCTTTTTGCCAGAAAACTGAACACATTATTATAGTCCCGATATGTTTCCCCGTTGTTTGATCGAAGAAAAAACTGGTAAGAAATATTATCGTTACCTCGATACTAAGTGCAAATAAATATTTACATAATTTGGGTATATTAAGATCCAATTGAATTTAATAGTTAAAGAGTTTCAAGTTACTATGCAGCATCTTTTAATGATTTAGCGTGTATGCTAGCTCGTAGAGATGAAATAAACCATTCTTCATTGTAAAGCGGCTACCATAATGCCGGCGGGCAATTATGCACGAAATTTGAATAGAATGGTGAGGGCCGTGCATCGTGAACCGTGACAAGACGTTACGAAACATCTTCGAAAGCCTCGCAGCACCGTTTCGACGGCTTTTATTCCTATTTTTTACCGAATATTAGAAAGAATATGCCGCATCCGTTGTAACGAGTCATTCAATGCTAACTGACGATTTATGGCTAATTAATGATAGTGTCATTTCGTTTGGATCGAGCACTCTCTTTATCTTCGTTTTTACGTCCTCTACAACATAAATCATCGTACAATCATCGGCGGCAACGTGTATAATGTTAAGAAAAAAAAATGACGTAACAATTTGAAGTCGCAATAAACGTTTCTATTAGCGCCACTAAAGTTTCTACTATTTGGAAAGGTGTTTTACTGTATCACAACGGTGTCCTCCTTTCGTTCTGCACACACTGACGCAACGCACGAAATTTATTTGAATTTATCAAGCATTTTAAGCGCAACGCCGAGTTAGGCTCGAAGGATTTCGTAATTACCGGTTGTTGGCTCGTCCAGGAATAATACTGACGGATTACTTAAAAGTTCCAAAGCAATGTCTAGCCGCTTCTTCTGGCCACCGGATAGCTTTCCGCATAGTGTGTCGTAGCAGTGGCTCAAACCCAGTATTTCCAGCAGTTCCAACACCTGGTATAACAATATTTAGTATAATTTAAGAAATCTCTCTAAACACAAAAGACTTTGATCATACGATTCGATTAATAACATTTGATCTAAGAGAATTACATGGACTTTGGCTGTATCACCAGTATATTGTAGTCACATTATTTCCTCTGACGAATAACGTTGATAAGTACAACGAAGTACTTATTAATCGAAACGAATTGAATTCGTCGATAAATTGAATCTAGCAGAATGGCAAAAAGCTTGCAATTGTTATGTTACGAACTTGAGTATGCTTGTAAGCCGAGCTGATCGTGTATCCGAGTTTCAAATGCGCGGCTAATGTCATGGCCTCTCCCACGGTAATCCTCGTTCTCATTAACGCATCTTGCTGTATGTAACACGAAGTTCTTTTCCACCTTTCGCTGTAAGGCACCCGAGCTTTTCCGTTCACCAGGATCTGCCCTTGTACACCTCTCACTCTGTAACATAATAAATTTCATTTTCATTAATAGCTCGTACAAGCAGCCTGTACAAAGCTCCGAACTATTTTTGTGTCAGGTTCTAGAAATCGGCCAGCGTCGATTCATTGTACAATGTTTGAGACGGAGTTAACCTATGTGACTGAGATAAATTGAGACACAACCTATTTAAAGAGCATTGAATATCTGATTGAACCATAACCATGGTTCGTGATCATGCCATAACTGGTGCATAAGCACCGGCCCAGCCTTCGTTTATTACACTCTGTTCTTATTATAACACATTATAACATGCGACACATACGTTTCTTCCTTTAAGCATATAAATCATTATCAATCTTTATGGTTGTGTACATTTTCTCGTTATTTCAGTTTAATACATTCAACATCCATGTATTTACAAGACACGCGCGCCTCCGTTTTCTTTGGGCAATCAGTACAGGACGCACCAGGTGTGTCTTCATTTTCACCTAGTTAATATATGACGCACATGGTGCGTCTTTCCTTGCCTCTCAAATGACGAAAGGTACGAGGCATGTTATCAGCCCCGAAAAATTTAAATTCGCTTTCGAATTGTTTCGAAAACAATCGGTTCATCGGAAAGATAAGGAAAACGGTGATTGAATAATGTACGATGAGCGATTAATAAAATTTCATAACAAGAAGTTTCGATTATTCAAATATATTCGATCGGAGCGATTGATGTGTCATCGGAAATACGTGTCTCGCGTCAATCTTTCCCGGAGTAATCGTTTTTTCGAAAAGTGTTTAATAAGCGTGAAAATCTCGCTGACTCGGTTTACGCGGAAACCGGTAACGAAGAACTGTACGTGACTCTCATTGAAATTCCTGCGTGAAACATAGTAAAACTGTGCCGAGCCCCGTAGAATTACGTAAACTTGCTTCCGAGATACAAAAAGGAAACTTTGAAGTAGCGCCTTTTCTTCGTAACAGATTTTGAAATTTTTAACTCTGACACGATTTCATGACAAAAGTACTGCAAAATACAAGTTATAGTATATCGATTTAAAGCTTAAAGTTTGCTGATCAAAAAAATTACGATAAAAATGCCTGCAAATGGCAGCTTGTCGTTTCGCGTGAAGAACAAATGGACCTAAAGCAATCATGTCAAAAGACGGTAAACAGTTTATGTGTATTTATGTGATGGGTACTCACGTGTAAGCGGCCAAAACATTCAACAATGTTGACTTTCCGGCCCCGGAAGGGCCCATTATGGCGACCAGTTCGCCAGCTTTGAACTCTCCGCTGACACCGTGCAGAATTTCTTTGTGTTCTGTAACGAGAAACCGGACATTGGTCAATTAAACCGAAATAATTTTTGTAACGGACCAACGGTAACCGGTGTTAGTAGCATTGCTAATAGGCGAATTTTTGTGTTTATGGCTTTGAGTGTACCAGGCTTATTGTTGGAAAAGGCAAGAAAGAAAGGAATTTTCTTTACAAAGTTCGAATATTCTCAAATTTATACAACGCAAATGAATGTTCAAATTTCTACGTACTTACCTCGGGTTCCCAAATCCCTACGTTCCTACCTCAGGTTCCCAAATTCCTTTATAATCAAACATCTAGACCCTCAAATTCTCAAATTTACTAATCCTTACATCCTCAAATCTCGAGGTTCCCAAATCCTTACATTCCCAAATACATATATATCCAAATCCTTACATACCCAAATCCCTACATCCCGAAATTCTTATATTCCCAAATGCCTACATCCCCAAATCCTCAGGTTCCCAAATTCTTACATCCCCAAATCTCTACATCCCCAAATTCTTGCATCCGCAAATCCCTACATCTCCATATTCCTATATCCTCAAATCCCTACATCCCCAAATTTTTACACCCCCAAATTTCTACATCCCCAAATTCTTACATCCTCAAATCCCTACATCCCCAAACCTTTAGGTTCCAAAATCCCAACATCCCCAAATCCTCAGCTTCCCAAATCCCTACATCCTCAGTTTTTGCGTCATATTTTGAGTCGAACCTCGCATTATCATCCGTCTCACCGATGCTTAAATTATTCGCAATTCAGATTATTCGCTGCAAGGAGCCAGCTAAATTCGGAACGAATTAGAAGAGAAATACTGGCGAACAACAAGACGGAATTAACTTCAATGATGCGGTATCAAGATTGAACAAGTGGGACGATTTCAACCGAGTGAAACTGAAGCGACCTTAACGAACTAAAACTGGAGATTTCAATGCACTTCGGCTCTCCAACGGCTAACTAGAACTCGGACATACTATAGAAATCTTATAGCCGTTGCTCGAGTATCAGAATTACGCTTCGTAGAATTACTGAAAGCAAAAACTCGATTTTTGATATTAATGAAGCTCCGCAGTACGGTTGATTGTTTAATTCTTGAGAATTTCACGACTAAGAGAATTTCCATGAAATTCTTCGTTCTTCCTAAAACTGAAACTCTTGAGAATTTCTATGAAATTTCAGAATGTAATTTCTGATCGATTAAATTAAATCTAAACAGTCATTCGGACGTAAAAAATTCTTGGCGCGAAAATAATATACCGTCTCCTGTAAATTTGCATACAAATTGCGACGGTTATTCAAGTAAGCTGACTATATTCCACAAAAATAGCGACTTTTAACAATTTTATCCGAAGTGAATATGCAACGACCGTCATTGAAAAGATTGATCGAAATCGATTCAACTGCATATTCGCATTCGAGATTCGAGGTTAAGCTTCGAACGATTAAATATGTTCGTTTCATTACGTAAAATTCAGTCTGATCAGCAGATATGATGTGTAAAAAAAATAAATTATATAATATAAAGAAATTCCTAGTGTTTTTTGGCGCGCTATATTTTATACGAACGTCGCGACGTGGCGATCAGTGACAACTAACATGAATTTAAAATAATCGAACCAATCGAACAGGATAAATATCAGTGCTAAAATAGCATTGATCAAATCCGGAAGAGTAGTATAGTGGAAGAACAGTACAGTGGGAAAGCAGTATAGTGGGAATGTAGTATAGTGGACGAGTAGTATAGTCGAAGAGCAAGTATAGTGGAAGAACAGTACAACGGAAGGTCAGTATAATGGAATAGCAGTCAATATAGAAAACGGACCAGTATAAACGACTAGTATAGTACCAGAGCAGAAACGTAGTATAGTGTGAGATTGCAACAGAAGTACAATGCTACATTAAGTGGAGTAACAGAATCATAAACCAGTAAAATATTAAGCTGCGTGAAATGTTAATTTCACTACAAAGTAAAAAGCATTACAACTTAAAAACCATGCAACGTTCAGCTCTCCAAGTTAGCGACGTATTCCGATCGCGGGAGAACAAATGTTACGCTAACAAGTAAATACTTAAAGTGCGATTAATTCTCGATAAAAACTCGACATACAAGAAGATAAACACGTTGTACGATTATGCCAGTCATTATTAGACAAGAATGACGCGTATTAACTTCGCGCCTTGCAGGATTATTCATTTCGCATTCAAGAAATGCGTCAAACCTAAATCGACCTAAGCTACCGACTTAAATCGCGCGTTCGACGAAGTTCGCGGTCGCAGGTGCAGTTACTATCGTGAGAAAGCAAATCGAGCATCATAGGGAAAGGTCCGTTTCCGGTAACGGATACGCATATTTGCATCGCGTTACACAAGAACGTCCCAGTTCCTGCGTTATTCTCTTATAGGAAGACACTTCCTACCGGATAGCCTCTGCTCGCATAAATACCACCATTTCAAGAAATAATCATTTTCCTCGAAAAATATTTCATTTTGAATTTCCTGGCTGGACACTGAAAGTTCACGAAGTGTTATGATCACTGAGATGTTAGAGAATTGTTCTGATCGCTATAGAATATATGCACTATATTCTATAGTGCTATGGACTGTTGACAACACATTTTTGTTTGTAAAGAGGCTTGAATGGCAAAGCTGTGGAGTGGACAAAGGTGAATTCAGTGAGGATATATGGAGAGCGGGCTTGTTATGGGCTGCAAAATAGTCCATCGAACAAATTAGGAGTGGACTGAAGGTGGATCGGAAGTGGACACTGAATGGCTCGAAAATGGGCGGGTGATGGATCGAGAAGAGACGCGAGATGGGTCGAAAATGGATTGACGGTGGACTCTTTAGATTCCTACAACGTTTTTTCTAGGCCGTCCTACACTTCTACACTTCAAGTCCTAGGCTTCTACACTTTCTTTAGGTTCCAGGTTTCCTCTAGGTCCTAGATCTTTACATTTTTCCTAGATCTCAAACTTCTACATCTTCTCTGAGGGTTCTCCCACATTTTACTTAGACACAGACTGATTGTTAGGTCCTACGCTTCTTTTAGATCCTAAATCTTCTTCAAATCGCAGACTTGAAAATGCTACTTTGATAGGGAAAACTCCTCCTAGAAATACGAGTGTCCGTAAATCATGCTTGATCTGTCCATCGCCGTTCCACGATAAAACCATGCTACAAACGTAACGCGAAATTTATGAGACGAAGTAGCGTTATCACAGAAGAAATGTCATCAAAAGCGACCCACGATAACACGCTCTCGTGCATATCGCGACCTTTCACTTCCGTAAATTGCAACAACTACATACAATATTTCCACCTATGCTATTAAGCAACATAAATAGCATTTTTATGTTGCTTAATGCACGGATCGATAAAATGAACTTCATACACGTATAAAGTTCAATGATGAAACGGTTCGTCATTGGTACGCTATCGCGCGACCTATCGGTGACTCGACTACACGTGTCTAGTTCTGTTATCGATTCCTCGCACTGAATTAGTAAACGAAACTTGTACAGATTTTGCGAAATATTAATTTGACACCGGGTGGAATTTGATAGCGTTGGTTAGGTTGATTTTTATTATTGCGATTCGACGTTTTCGTCGAACGTGAATTCTGAACACGAACGGCGCAATATTTCACTCTAGAACCTAACCAGTCGAAACGACTGATTTCAGGATTCACATTTTACCGATGTCAACCCACGAGTTGGCGCGCGAAGAGGCTGACCCAGGTGTTTAGAAGAGCCACGACTCCAATTGGTCAGAACAGAAAAATGGACGTCTGGACTCGCACGTATTTTTGACGGCAGTACTATTGGCTCGAGCGGTCGCACACCAATCAGGCCAAAAACAATGACGTCTGAGAGCGAGCGAGATAGCGCGAATCGCATTCAGCAGTTGTTATTGTCATGATTATTCTTATTTGCAGAAATGTAACGCTGGAAGAGTTCACGGTGGGGATAGAGCTTCTTTTACTTCGAGCCGATTACGCGCCAACTCGTGGGTTGACATCTGTATGTTACAAAATTTTCGCCGCGTATCATAGATAGCAAGTATCTGTTCAATACCGGTAATTCTAGTATTAACCCCTTGCACTATTTTAACCAATCTGACGCACTCGTACTTCGTGATCAATTATATCCGAATTAATACGCTTTAATTTGAAGTTCAAGTTCAATAATTTGCATAATCAATTATTGTATAATACCAAAACATAACGTTTCAACTTTCTTAGTCTTAACATTGTAGCTGTGATTCTTTCTGACTGACGCACCCGGCAAATAAATCATGGCGCAAGGGGTTAACGATCAGCTGTGTAAAAACGTCTGCCGCCCTCTGATCTATCCGATGCAACGCGTACAAAGTTGTACTCGTACGTACGCGAACCATTCGTCATATAAAATATGCGTGTGCTGTTGTCACGCACGAACGTCATGTCGTCACGTATTTATCGACCTCCAAACGGAAACGGCATAATATTATTCCAAATGCGGGCGTACGTGGAAGGTGGCCGTATTCAGAAAAGTTATATGTACTTGCAACGTTCGCTAATCGGATCACATTGTATAACCAGAAAGAACGCTATCAAAATTCTGCAGGAATCAACGGTCGCGTACACCTCAGCGATACTAACAAACATGTTAACGTATTAACTGAAAGTTCATTAACATCGACTGCCACTGAAACAGTTGAAAATTGCATTAGATAGGATCTTCATTTTTAACAAATCTTAGAAAATATTTTCATATCTTGTTATATTTACTTTTCACGATGAAGAAATTTTCAATAATGTGGATGTTAGATCTGCATAAAAATTTAAGTCGTTACAATTATTCGGAATACGATCGATTCATCTTATCGATTTAAACAATTATTTAAAAGTTATTTTTATCGTTGTCAGATACTAATCTCAAAATCACAAAACTTTTTAATTGCCATTATTCACTATATTTGTACCCCATATTTACAACGCTAATTCAGGTAATTATTAATATATAATAATTAACATAATTAATATAATATTATATAATTCAATTAAAAAATATTAATTTCAAATTGTTGTATGAAAATGAATGATGAGTGTGAGTCACCTTGCGGGTGCAAAGATTTAATATCTCCTAAATATCGATGATAATCGAACCGGCGACAGGATCGAAAATATTCGAGATTATCGAATCCGATATCGGACCAATCATTCGTTGAACGATCGTGATTTGAACGGCGTCGTCGATGACGTATCTCTTCCTTTGCCGAACCATGAATAATACAAGAATTTCCTCGAGAACGGATGCGACCAACTGAACTCCGCGTACGTTTGCTGATTTACCGGTGTACGTGCAAGAAAACACGATAATCGCGACAATCTTGATAAGGAAAAAAATTTTCCAACCGTTGTCGATTGCTTTGAGCGATCAATCGTTTCTGTACATGATCGCCGTTTGGAATCGCAGAACGAAGTATGAGATCCTTGCGATGACAGAGTGGATTCCTGCTGAGATTTTGGAAACTCACGCTTAAACGGCGAGAATTTACATTCAGGTCGAAAATTTTTAACAAAATATGTAGAATTCTTGCTAAATGTTAACAACTAGACTAAAATATCACTAAAAAAATTTTCATAAGAAAACAGTAACGATGTATACTATAATTAAAAATTCAAAAATCAAATAATTCCTTCTGCTATTTATTAATTAATGTAAATTATTGTAAATTAATTAATGAACACGCATTTTTAACTCAATTAAGATTCAATGATTCTTCTGACAAGACTATAATTCCCTGGAAAAGAACAAGTTTACGTTGCAAGCTGTGACGAAACTAATTAACCGAATCTATAATTAATTAAAGGATTGTTCTGTAATCACTAGCGAGAGGAAAAGGAACAATGCATAATGACACGATAACGCGAGACAACGAGTGCAATAATATTTTACGATCGATCGAGCACGTTGAGTGGATCCCTTTCATAAATCCAAGTACATCGTCGATTTCGATCTTCCTTGAAATCTGCAATAACAAACGCGAACGTACTTCGATTCGCTTATCTGACATTTTACACCCTACCGAAAGGTCACGATACAATTTTTAATAAGCGAACTTGTTTACGCAATCGGGAGAAAAGATGAGATAGCCACAACTCGAATGTTCGAAAGGAATAAGTACTGACACGTACACACAAATTGCCTCGAACTCTCGCACTAAAACGAGATGTTTTTAATAGCACGCAATATTTTAGTTGCATCGAATAATCTTTGACTTTAATGAATCTGCATCCACAACTTGTACACGCGATTCCAAAGTGTCCAAGATTAGCGTCAAAGAGTAGGGATACAACAAGAGGCGACACTCGACAAGGAAACTACTTTTTAGAGAGACAGAAGGCACCAATTTAAATGTTCCAGCCAAATAAATCAAAGGTGTAGGTACGATTTGGCGGGAGGATTTTGGCGCGTTATTTCGAAATGCGCAAGCGCGTAGTGCGCAAGTATGGCGGTCAGCAAAGAACATTTTAAACCTGCACATGCAATAATAATTTATTTCTTAATAAATATTTTGTCATTTCTCTGTTACACATTCATCTGTATTTTCTTGTGATAATTGGTCACTTCTTTATAAGTTATTCTTCGTAAATACTTCAAAAGTTAATATTAGTAATATAGAGAAAATTTACGACGAATAGAGTTCTAATTTGAGGTTGACATGAAATTAGATTCACTTGATTTAAATATCCCGCCTGTTTGCACAAACAATTTAAAGAGACAGTATTTTCCAAACATCAAAGGTGCTGCCCAAAGCCTTATTACTTTGTATTACTTATTATTTAAGTAATTATACTTGAAAGTATGGAGCAAGTAAACGTGTCAAGAAACCTTTCACCGGTGTATGTGTTTCGCTTGTGATTTTCTCAAAGGTTATGGTCGTTTAGTCATAGGTCAGTGTTCGATAAAACTGTACGGGTCAGGAGCGTGCGGATCTCGCACGTGTTTCCACCAGTTTTTACCAGGCGTATTTAAGGTCGGCCGTGACGTCGGGAGAAAGCGATGGAAGTGGTCCAGCAAGTGGTGAAGAAAGTTCTCAACGGAGAAAGTGGCCAACGATTTTGAAAAGAGCTCTCTTTCCATTAGAAGCTGGCAGAGAGAATCGTTGTAATTCGCCGGAGAGGAATCGCTTCGAAAGGACATGGCTTCGTTCGCGTGAAAGGACGCGCGCGGTTAATTCTGCCGTTTATGAAACTCTTTCATGCAAATTGCGCGTTTGCAAAAAATAACGAGACACTAGGAAAAAAATTGATTTACTATAATCGCCTGCGTATAAATTAATTATGTGCATTCGAGCGTTAAATAGTAAACTGACACGCGCTTAATTTTGTATCGATGAACATAATTACACGACACGTACAAATATTCATAACATCAGTTACGCGCGAAACTTATAATTACAGAAACGATTAATATTTATACGCAGTAACCGATAATCAGGACGTCACAACAACTGGTGTCGAATTTCAAGACGCTGAATTATAGGAATACCGAATTACAAAGACGCCGATATTCGAAACAATGGAATTCCTAGAGTATCGAATTCTAAAGTATCCAAGAGTATCCATTCTTCATCGAATGGAACACGGAATTCCAAGCACGACGAATTCTGAAAGCGTCCCATTATTTCCAGTAACAAGCACGATCAGAGCTTATTAAAATTTGACAAAAGCCTCTGTCACGTAGATATACACGAATAGGTTAAAAAAGCGACGTTTCACCCTGAAACGACGATAACACGTCTACACTCGTTATTCTAAACGTATTCGCTATAATTCTTAACGATGTTTGTCATGCGTGATTTTGGAGCTCTTCTTCGCGCGATCATATAAAATATAACGAACCGCGTCTAGTTCGTTAACATTCCAGTAAAGGGGACAAATTCCGGTTTCTACGGCCGGTTGAACCTACTCCCTTTCATTTTCATACTTTGCATCTCTAGACCTCTATGTCCCTAAATCTCGACACCTCCAGATTCCAATATCCCGAATATTCGAAGATCTCCGTGTCCCTAGCAAAAGATAAGTAGAAAATGAACTTACTCGGTCTGATGTGTCGGAGGCTCCATTCCTTGACCGTGTAACGCACATCGAAGAAGGCAAGATCCACCTCGGGTCTTCTCGGGAAAGAATGCTTCTCTTGAAAGAAATAATCTTCTTTCGCGGCGATAGTCACTCCGTGAACATCGTCGTGGCTGCTGTGATCGATTTGACAACAGCTGAGCGACGACCTGGACGGGGAACAGTGCGGCGGTGTGGTCATTTTTCGATCCGTATATGTCAACTCAGATCACTCCTCGGTTGTCGTTACTTCGCGTGGAAACGTTGACTTCAGCTTCGCTCCCTAGCTACGTCCTTAGTAGCATGTCTAGCACCAACTAGGATTCTTTCACCTCCTTTTCGTCCGATTGAACCACGATTACCGATATCCAGCTGGTTATAGTTCTCGCATAATTGCGCCGCGGTCCCCTCTGAAACGGAAAAAACGAAAGAGATGAACATCTTGATCGCGCGGGGATATTGGGTTCTTGTAAAATTACCGATTTCGACACGTAGAAAGTCTGACACGATTTCGTGACATATAGATATCGCAAAATAGCACTCGTGGTACATCGATTCGAGGCTTGAGATTTCATTGATACGACTACGTATAGCTTTCATCGATAGCCTTAATGCTAAGTGGACGATTGCCAGTTAGAGAACAATGACCGATTTCGAAACATATAGAGTCTAACAGAAATTGATGACATAAAAGTATCGTGAAATACGATACACGACCAATTTCGAGAGGTATAAGTTCGGACACAAATTAATTACATAGATTGTACTTATGAAGCGTCTATTTAAAATTTCAAGCCCCCATGAAAATGACTATGTAAAGTATTCGTTAATATTCCGTAACGATCTAATAATCTGTTATCATAATCATTTTATCGTGATCTTATTTTATACGCATAACCAGTTTAAAATATGCGAAAGATTAGTTTCTGAACAATATTATTAACGAGTGAAATTCCAGAATCGAAATTCAAGGACAATCCATGCACCTTGCATATCTCTTTTTCAACCTTTGGCTAGAAGTTTCGACCGGTTTTGCTAACTATTACGCGGCACGACTAGTTTCTTTGTGGCACTTTCGTTAGACAAATCTTAATAATAACTTTCAAAAGTTATAAACCCGTCTCGTTCGGTTTTCCACTTCGCTGCTCATCGATTAATCGAACAAAATTGAACTCGATGACACGTCGACGGTCATCGGTCGGACGTTTCACATTTAATCTTACCATCGAGAAAGAAACAGTTCCTTTCATCGGGTATCGTTGATATTGCATCCAATAATGCGAAGCGACAAGTCGACAAATTAAATTTGTGCACAGTCAATAATACGTGTTCATTAAAATGTACTGCGCTGCAATTATACGGCAGATTATTAAAGCATATTATTAGTTCCGGAGCGTTATCGAATAATAATGTATTAATCTCAATATAGAATACATATACGATAATTGAACAAATTAGCGCGTACAGACTGATCGATTCTAACGAAGTGCCAGTCATTTTATACGAAGAATATCAACAAAGCGGTTTATACGTGGTCATTATTTATTCTCTTATTTTTAGCGAAGAAATTATGATTCCGAACGTTTCGAAATTACCCACTTGAACCACCTAATAAGAACGCCTAATAAATATTCATTCGGATGCATTCGATTTTAACCACTGAATTTGCACAAACGTAATGCTAAGCGTTTCGAATGAAATCTGCGGACTATGCAAATGCCCGATGACATCTTTATCGAACCGACGATTAAAGTGCCGCGTAAACCTCTCGCGGAAAGGCCAATCGCGTCATCGGAAAAGTGTCATCGATGTACTAGAAAATAAATCTAATCGAACGACGAATCATCGAATTATATCGAACAGTAAATACGAACAACAGACCTTGATATGTTAAATTGATCTATTGCAGCTTATCACGGGTAAACGATGCGAGGAGATAATTTTAATCACTAATTTGTCTGCACTACGAGACTAACCTCGCAATCATGAGGTAATTACTGTCGACAATAATTATTATATCCATCAGCATATGCGACATAAATTATTACAACTTTTCATTACGGGTCATTCGTTCGATTCAAGACTTCAATTTTGCCTTGTATTAACTTAACTGCAGATACAGGACTATATGGACATAGGGATCTGGGGACATTTCAGATCCAGAGAAATTTCCTATGTAAGGAAATTCCGGCCTAGGGAAATATCCTATCTAGAGACCTTTTTGGATTTAGTGATACTTTCGTGCTAGGGGCATTTTGGGTCTAAAGTCATCTGTGATCTAGGGTCATTCGTGATCTAGAAAGATTTGGATGAAACAGTATTTGGGATCCAAGGAAGGATTTGAGTCTAGAGATCTATGACTACGGAGATAGGGATAGTGAAATCTCGCAGATATTCGTATACGAAGATATTGCCATCTAGTGATCTAAAAAGCTAGGAATAATACATATTGATGTAGTACAAGCATGCTTTAGGAGTTATAATAACGAACTGATTAATAAATAAGTACCGGTATTAAAAATATGCGATGATCAAGGATAAGATTGTGTACGATTTACTATAAGATATAAAATATTTTTTCGATAGCTTTCCGGATATTTATTTTATAATCGAAATTCTTCTCGGTCGAATAGACTAGAAGACGAACGATAATCGATCGGAATAATGTTTGGAAAGTGAGAGACGAGTTCTAGGATTAACTGGTAAACTTTCGCCAATGTTGTTTTGGCAATATGACGTGACGCATGATGTCGATTAAGCAAGCATCCGAAACTCTATGGAAATTATTCATGAAACTCTATCACGGTCTGGTGACTTTTTTGTTCGTTACAGTATTCGACGGAACAAGAACGCGTAATAATCGTTCGCATGTGGTCTCCAATCGACAGCTTGCTCCGATTACTTTAACGAGACGTTCTCCAAGGCTGTGTTTGTCGATTTTACAAGGTCAAAGTACTGCACCGATCGACATTAATAAACAATTCCATACAAGGAGTATATTGTACTGAATCGAATGAACATGCTGTAACGGCATGCTGATCGACAGGGAAAATGGTACATTCGTCGATTGTCACGCAATAGTGAAAGACGCAATATGTATACGATAATACAATCTTTCCTCTTCAATTTCTGTCGACTAAAAACTTTGAACCTTGATCGGATTAAGCACGGATTTATAAAACGATCGTACACGCTCACGATGCGATGCATAATAAAACAAATAACAAATAGTGAGATACAATTTGCTTCATTAGCACCGATATCGTATTAATTGTATAAAGTGGCAGTATTGAATGTTGAGCGGCACGCACGTCAAGTATCGGATATGAAATATAACATCGGTGATAAAAATGGTCAAGAATATTACCATTTGACAGCTTGAGAAATAACCGTACATGTAAGTACTTTAATCATTGAAACGCGATGATCTTGAACGCGAATGATCTGATTCACTCGACAGTCGATCACCCTGACCCGCCTGTCGCTCGTTTGTCTCTAACTTTGTATTCTTCCCCTATCTCGAACGATTCGTCAAGACAAATTATTTTCCAACTTTTCCCCCTTGTTTATCGATTCATTCGTCAACAGTTAACGTCTTCTCGCAAGGACAATAAAAGCCCATCGTTCGAGAAGACTAATTACCGATAAAGAACCGATGAATACAATATCTTCGAACATATCGTTTATTACTATATTCGCGAGATATTTTTTTCGTGATTTCTCAACGGTAGTTGCGAAGCGATTGCAAAAGCGTGGTAGTATGTTACTTTGCGCAAGAATTACTCCATGGATCAGGTACATACTTTCCATCCTCTTCTTTCGGTCGTATCGAAAACCACATTACGATCAAAGTGTTTCATCTACAATATTTTCGCATTTACCTTTCCGAAAACGAACGCGTCGATTCGCTTCGTTAAAACAAACAGTTAACGTAATGACTGCGATACGAAACTGTACCGTCGAATCGAAACGTGTGCGTCATACGAAGATACATATTTAAAAATTTCTAAATCCTTGTATACCAATGTATGGATCCTTGTATCCTTAAGGGTCCTGCATTACAAGTATACCTGAACGCAACGTAGATTCAGAATATTCCAGTATCCTAAATACAACAACATCATAAATGTCCTTAGATCGTGATAGCGGATAAATCCAGTAGGGTCATACCACGCCAAGTGGATCACTTTTGGAAGTCACCATCTCCGATTTTGCTCTAATCGAAATATGTTGTAGTCCGTGTGAAATTAAGGAGGGTTTAAGTCATCATTTTGCCGGTTTCGAATTTCTTAAGGAATGACAAGCCTTCGAAGTTTGCAATTTTTGCCCATTTTTGCAAAAATTTCACTTACGAATTTTTTTTCTCAAAAACTAGTCAACCGATTTAACTAAATTTTTTGTTTGTTTTATTCATTAACGATTGGGCTATTTTAAAATATTTTTTTTAACTTTGTCAATTTGTTATAAATTGTCGAAAAATTTAAACAAATTCTTTTTTTGCGTTTTTCTCAATGAGGGGCGTAAAGGGTTAAATTTTGAAAAAAAAATATGGTCATATTCTTTGAAGCTTCCCCTTTTAAATGAGCCCTTCAGAACGATGGAGCCTCGAAAATTGACGTCGCTACAAGATGGAAAATGACGCGGGGTACCCCCGTTTCAGGGGATAGTATTGGAGGGAGCATCGAAAGACTTGCAATGCGCATTGGCTTACACAGACTGTTAAAAAATCAAATTCTCAATTCTAAAGATATATTTGAATGAGCTATCTTTTTCAAACGTAGCATTTATTTATGTAACACAAAATGAATGCGTTATGTATGCTGATTGTTTAGAAGCTCACTATTCAAACGCACTTGAACACTGTTATTACAGGCACTAGAAGTTTCCACAGCTTTGCACTATTATCAAATAAAAAAATGTTATGTAAGACTTGCCAGTACGATAATGATAATTCTGTGTTTAGTGTAATGAAATAGCTTCTATTAAATTTTTCCACAATTCCTAAGTCCACCCCACACAATGATACTCTCCATACTTCTGATTATAACACCCTTATCCCATCCCGATAAGAGGTAAGAACCCCTTTCTCGCGGTTTCCGTCGAACAATCACGCCTTTTTTGTAGACCATAAACAATAAATGTAGAAACTAATATCAATAAATGAAGTTATGATTAAAAAATGTGTCATTGGCCAAGAGTTGTTACTAATATACTTTCCGAGGTATGTATAAACAGAGTCGTTAAGTCGTGTACGAAGTCTTCTCGTATTGCTTTGGGACCAGTGGTATAAAACGACCGATCGTAATAGCGTAATAGTTTCCTTTTCCAGCTTATACTGACGTCAATTTTCGAAGCTCCATCGTCCTGAAGGGCTCATTTTAAAGGAGAAACTTCAAAGAATATGACCATATTTTTTTTTTTCAAATTTTAAATTTTAAATTTTAAATTTAGTTAAATCGGTTGACTAGTTTTTGAGAAAAAAATTCGTAAGTGAAATTTTTGCAAAAATGGGCAAAAATTGCAAACTTTGAAGGCTTGTCATTCCTTAAGAAATTCGAAACCGGCAAAATGATGACTTAAACCCCCCCCCCTTAATTTCACGCGGACTACAACATATTTCGATTAGAGCAAAATCGGAGATGGTGACTTCCAAAAGTGATCCACTTGGCGTGGTATGACCCAGTAGTATCCGGGGTATATAAATCAACGAGCACGATGAGATAAGCTCCGGTATAAGCGATATCAATTTAAATAATCGATCAATTATAGATACAAATGTACGGAAATATAGATACTTATCGGCGATAAAATTGTATACAATGTATTCCGTAATTATTAATTAAGTAAGAAAAGAGAAGAAAAAATGGAGGAAAAAAGAATCGCTTTCACTCTGTTTCCGGAGAAGAAAGCAAATCCCATTCCGCGAATTTTTAGAAAGTTTCACGGCGAACATTGGCCGTGTTCAAGAACTATCACAAGCGATTCAATGTCGATGCACCTTCGAAAACTATAAGTTTTCTTTTCAAAGATTAGTAAGTATCGGTTCCTGCTACGAAACCGCATTGAAATTAATGACACGGCATTAAATAATATATACACCATGGGACTATGAATAATTATGCGACGTGTCGATTAGCGAGGAAAATACACGAGTACGTGCTATTCCTGAGTAACATCGAACTTGAAAAGCAGAAGGTTAAACGTTTATTAAGCGAAAGAACAAAGCTCCTAATCTTACGGCGATAATACGTTTAAGAAAAAAAAAAAAATATTTGTACGGAGAGTTCGTTGCAGTACAAATAGAATTCGTGATACCGGCGAGAAGATTGTGTACTCGTTTTTTCTACGCAAAACCTTTTGGTAAACTTGTCGACGCGAGTCGTGTGTCCAGATAACTGAAACGATGCTCGACAATAATTCAGATAATAAAAGCATACACGTGCCTGCAGTCGAGAGATTACTATTCTGCTATCTTCTATTCGCCAACAACGCATCTATCGAGATCCGTACGTTTAACGCGAGCACATTATTCAAGAACGTCGCATTCGACAAAAAATTTATATGTATTTGTATTGATTTAATAAACGAAATGCTTACGTAATTATCCGCGTCGACGCGCAAGGTTGAGCAAGTACGAAAATATAATTCATACGTCTTGAACGCTTATGCTCGTGACCTCCGTGTATTGCATCGTTCGTGACGTATTGATGAACACCGACAAATAAACTACTCTCTCGCGATCATCGATCGAATAAATTTTCAAACATTTCCGATCTATTTCCGTAAACCAGCGTGGGCCACGCAACTGACTTATCATTTAGGCGTGAGTCACGATATAGAATCGAAGCGTGGGCGGATTGCGCGATTTCGAACTTCGACGTAGATTATTCACGCTATTCTAGACTGAGATGTGGGTCATTCACACGAGTCAGGGCCGAGCTGTGGGTCACTCACTCGACGCAACATGAACGCATGTGTCACTTGTACTACCGAAAATTTATGCATGCGATATCAAAGTAGAGCGTGGGTCACCCGTGTGACTTCAAATTACGACGTGCGTCGCCCGTGCAACTTCGCGTTAGAACGTGGGTCACTCTCGCGATTCGGCTTCGGTGCGTGGGTCATTCGTTATATCTAAGTTTTGTGCGTTGGGTCATCAACACGTACTATTAAAATTTCAGTATTTCTCACTCGAATGATTTCAAATTAGAGAGTCGGTCACTCGTGCGATTTAAAATTGCAGCATGGGTCACTCATACGATCGACGTGGCGTGGGTCACTCACCTGTTTCAGCATTAATAACCAACACTACTCGTTGAATTTATTATCGAGGCGTGGATCACATACAAGCGATTTAACGTCAAAGCGTGGGTCATCAACACGATTTAAGGTTAATTTGTACGCATATCAAGACGTGAAATCGTTTATTAAACTTGATCGAGAACATTGGATTAAATTTGACGCGCGTTCAGTAACAGAGATATGTTAAATGCCTAGTTTCGTCGTATCGAATCTTTGCGCTTATCGAATGCATATTGCAAATGCATCATTAAAAAGCACAACATCCCTCGTAATCAAAGTTTGAATGCATTAAGCGAGTCATCATTAATTTTACGTGTCAACTTTTGGTCTTGACAGTGCCACTGATCTAGCTGTTATGTTCAACGTGATATAAAAAGTGACCGTTCTCTGTTAAACACAAAAAAGCCATTGCAATAAATTATATTGTAATTACAGATAAAAAGGACGGCTATTTCTTTGTTGCTTCTGACTAATGCGAATGTATCAATATGCTTATTATTTATTACTTGTCGCATGAAATGAATCATAGTAATGACTTGTTATGATGAATCACACATAAGTTTCGATAATTTATAAATACGTTAAGTTAATGTCACAATCGATTTATCAATATCTCTATTTCTCTTTTCTTTTCTTTCGATAAATAAATAAAATATCAATTAAATAAGAAAAGCTAAAACCTTAACATTTCATGTGCACACAGTAGAACGAAACAAAAGTTGCTGAATCGCACTTTGCACAATTCCCCGTCTGTTTCGGTTGATTGATAGACCAGAACGGAAACGAATCTCCTATGACTGCTATTTAACAGAACATAATTTTTCTGAAAAATATCTTTTGGTAAAAATAAAAAAAAATGTGTTCCTAGCATACACTCTATCGCGATAAAATTATCACAGCGAGAAATCAATCGATTAGTTAAGAAATAATTATCTTCCAATATGATCTCAGATGTAGCACAGTCCTTATCCTAACCACTAACACGCTTAGGCTAAACATTAACATTTCTTCTAAAGATTTCGCCAAGTTCTAATAAATAGTTTTAAATAATATTATCGAGTTATTAATAATTGCTCTTCATATGCGTTATATGTAATATGGAACATATACATGGTAACTGTTTGCTGCTTTAAATTTGACGAATGAGTTTAAAATTCATGAAATTCCGGTATACGCGAGTCGCGCATGCGCATTTCGTGCAGATCACCGTAGGGAAATTTCCACAATTTCTCTGCAATCTTTTTATATGTTCTTTACTACGTTATGCATACAAACTTTAGTCAACGTTTATGAAACATGTACGTCCATTTATATAAACATTCCACAAAACGCGATGCTCATTTTAATTATTACTTAATTTAATATGTTTCGCGCCATTTCTCATGAGCCGTTGATACTTTATTACCAAAACAATGAGATTGACCCACCGTGATCAAATTTACGAAATTAAATATTATACACGGAAGATTATAACTTTACAGAAAATAATTGTTTCGTTTAATATGAACAAATTTTTACATACGTGCAACTATCACGATGACTAACTCTAGGCGCGGTCAAGATCAATATTGAATCTAATTTGAAACGAACTTGAGTAGAAACATACTTCTGATAACTTATGGTAACAGTCAATGTTAGTCGATCATGATCAGTGTAAAATGTTCTTTAGCTGATTAATACAGATCGATATGATCTACTATAGTAGTATATCATATATAGGATAGGTTATTATTTTTATTTTCAATTCAATCAACACCATGCAAACTTGAAAAGTGTGACTTTACCGTATTTAATTGTATAACTGACAAAACTTGGTCGCAGAAATTTAACGGAACAAGATCGTTACCAGTAACTTACTTTTTGTTATATTCCACTTCTTGTGGTCAATACTCGTAAAATTTTAACGAGTATGTATCTTTCATAAAATAAACTGTCAGGCGAAACACGTGCACTCGCGCATACAATTGTTTTGTTTCCAACATGCAAAGGTTAATGGAACATGCGGTTTAAAATGTAACGACACGCACGCTCTCGAAATTCATCAAACATCTTTTCACAAGACATACATTTTCTTACAACATTCGCCAAAATTTTCAATCACTAACAATTTATTTAATCGACTATCCCCGTCAATAGAACTTCTAAATAATCTAACGTAAATTTCCAAATTAATTCTAATTACGCATCAACAAATGTTGTCAAAAACACTTCAAGGTTTATGTACGAGGAAAAGAAGTCAAGGGAAAGACGTCAAGGAGAAAAACACTTGTCACTACTAAACAATTGGGAAACAGTTTTTCAAGACAACTTACTCTATTATCGATACAGATAATTTTATATAAGTACGCGTAATTTTACCGTGATAATTTTAGAACTTAGTGTACAAAATGTCATTAAACAATATCAACAGTCGTTACGTTTATAATTATCGATAATTTATATGTACAAATTGATTTATAAAAAGTATGAATAACTTGCTTACCTTGCTACTAGATTAATACGCCAAATTTTGTAGAGCAACCCTCAAGATTAGTAAAATAGCTCACAAATCAAATGACGTGATATTTGATACCGCTCCAGTAACACTACCATCACCTCCGAATGTCCGCAGAAGACTGATCGTCTTTTTACAGCGTACCGTAATTCTGTCTCTCTCCCACTCCCATTGCTTACAATATGCGCATGCGCACAATACAACCGGCGTGCGAATCATCGATTGGCGCATGTCTTTTGAATGCTTCATATTTTTAATATGATTTATTAGAATATAAAACCATTATAAGTTTGTGTAATTATTAATTATTTGTTTACGTGAAAGACTTTGCAATTCATGATCTTTTCTCAAGGTTTATAACAATTTAGTTTATATAGTATTATCAGTGAACAACGCATTGTTATGTAGAAGCAAATATAATAACGTATATGCATATTGTATGACTCCTATTTCCATTTTCTAATTTCATATTAATGCGCGCGCCCGATGCAGGTTTATCAGCGTCATCTAACGATGAATGGAGGAACTAATACATTACAGTTTAAGATGTATAACCATCTAATGGTAAATTAATGGAAATAAATCCTGTTCACTTCTACAAAGAGCTGTGCCATACTCTCAACTTAATTTTTATATTAAGCTACAATCACAAATATTAGCATATTAGTAAAACACAAATATCGCTTACTTTGTCAAAAGAACAATTTATATTATAAATACTGTTATGATAGTTTCTGAACACAGAACAGCTCTAATTGGTTATGTAATCGTGGATAATGCGCAAGCGCACTAAACACATTTGGCAACACTGTTTACGCTTAAAATTTAGCGCCATTCAAATATGTAAAGCTAAAACTTATGTATTTATAACGTTTCAGTCAGTAAATTTAAGGTTAATTATTGTATTTCTTTAAAATTAAAAAATATGGATTATTGACTTAAAGTCTTATAGATTTAATGATATTTTCGTGACGCATTTTTTATACAAGTATTCATACTGTTTATGTAATTATGTGACAATGATAAAAAATAAATATCTGTCAAGAAATAGGGTTAGATTATTTTGGAATTCTTTCGACGTTGCGTTTTTTCTAAATAACAAGAAAAAATAATAAATAATTACGAAAAATGAGCAAGCTGTGGAATTATCTAATATTTCAAGGATGGATATCGTATTTAATGGCAGCTGGCTTGCTAGTTTTTACAAGCGGTTTTCTACTGAATCGCGTTTCCAGACCAGAGCGTGCCGAATGCAAATATTGTACAGATTCTGATTGCAATGTCGAACAACTTTTCCAAGATCCAAAAGTTGCTGCAGCTACTTGTATCGAAAAAAAAACCCGCGTTGTTCTGCTAGTTGTTGATGCTTTAAAATATGATTTTGCATATTGGTATGATGAAAATAGCACTACCTCATACTATCGCAATAAATTGCCAGTAATACATGAACTGTTGCAAAATCAGCCTATGCACTCACGTTTATACAAGTTTATGGCAGATCCTCCAACGACAACTATGCAAAGATTGAAGGGTCTTACAACAGGATCTTTACCTACCTTTATTGATATTGGATCTAATTTTGCTTCCGAAAGGATTGATGAAGATAATATAGTTGATCAGAATATTGACAAGGGTATTGTTTTCATGGGCGATGATACTTGGACTAATTTATTCCCTGGTAAATTCAAACGTCAGTTTCCATCACCTTCCTTTAATGTCTGGGATTTGGATACTGTGGATAAAGATGTTAGATATCGTATATTCTTTGAAATGAAGAAGAAAGATTGGTCCCTTCTTATTGCCCATGTTCTTGGTGTCGATCATTGTGGGCATAAACATGGAGCTAATCATCCTGAGATGGCTAGAAAGTTAAATGATACAAATAATCTTATAAAAGAAATCATTGAATCTTTAGAAGAAGACACAATATTTTTTGTCATCGGTGACCATGGAATGACAGAGACAGGAGATCATGGTGGTGATAGTACTAGTGAAATAGAAGCTGCTATGTTTGTTTACTCTATGGTTCCTCTCATAAAATATGAAACAGCGCACGATACTGTTAGTCAAATTGATCTTGTTCCTACACTGGCATCGATCCTTGGAACACCTATACCTTTCTCTAATTTGGGATCTGTTATAATTGATTCGTTACCAAGTTCGAGAAGAAACGAAAGATCAGAAGATGATTTATGGTATTCATTGCATTCAACATGGAGAAATATTGTACAAACAAAAAAATATATAGATGTTTATTCTATGGATAGTTACCTATTTTCTAATGACCAGCTTCAAAGTTTAGAAAATATGTATAATCATTTATATGAACAGGTAAAGCATGTAAATACCATTGAAGAATTTGAATCTTTTATTATGAATAGCAGAAACTATTTCAAATTACTCAAAAATACATGCTCAGAAGCTTGGATTCAGTTTGATTCCAGTTTAATGTCAAAAGGTTTACTTTTAATGTTTTGTGCTTTGTTTTTCTTTTACTTGTTTATTACAGGCATTCCAGAAAGTCGCATGTCTAAGATATTTCAATCATCATTTTTGCAATGTTCTATTTTGATCAATTTAATTACTGCACTAGTAATCTTCTTCCTATTTTTATTCAATATATTAGAGGAATTAAAAACTACAATACTATTTGCGACTAGTGCAGTGTCTGTAGTATTACTAGTATTATTAATTGCTAAAAATTGGGATGTCATATCAATGAGTTGGTATGATTATAAAAAGATTAAAAAGTTAATTTATATTAGTAGAGTAATACTTCTTTTAACAGTATGCCTTCTTTTTTCTAACAGTTACATTGTTGAAGAAGATAATGTGCTATCTTTTTTACTCGTTACACTTTTTTGGCTTCTTGTATTCAATTTAAAAAAAGAGAATACTAATGAAAATTTGGAAAGAAAAACAAAGCCATTTTTTAAATCACAAGCTAAGTCAAATTTAAAAACAGTTGTAATAGCCATTGGTTTAATAGCGTGTATTTCTATACGGCTATCTTACTATTTTTGGCGTTGCCGTGAAGAGCAGCAAAAACGTATATGTTCCATATTTGTAACTGGCAAAATGGGTTCTATAATATCAAATAATTTAGAACGTGTTTTACTTGCTGTTGCCTTAATCATACTGGCATTATATATTACAATAATAAGACTCTGGTTACAAAATTGTGGAAATCTTTCTGGTTTTTCTCCCAGTGTTCTGGTAGGACAGTATTGTCCTGTTGTAATTGGTGTTTGTATGGGTTGTTATTGGGTTCTTCAACGACTACCTAAATTTATAAAAATAAAATTTGCACTATCTTGGCAAGTAAGTACATTGCCTAATATTGTGTATGCACTGAGTCTGTTTGCAATCTTTATTCTGTACTATCGTCCACTCAGCATATTTCTATTACCGAAACGAAAAGAATCAATTAACTTATACCAGGATGAAAATATAGTACCTCGATTATTTGAGAAGATAAAGAAGTCAATTTATCGCAAAAACATAGATGTAGATGAAGCACCAGTCATTTATGGCTTAGGCACTGCTTACAGTGCTACATTTGTCTCATTAAGCGTATTCCTTATGCTGTTATATTCTTTACTATTAGGAGATATACTATCACCTAGTACTTTTTTAATGTTTATATCTTGTGCCTCTGTTTTGGGCTTATCTGCCATAGAAAGATACAAGAATGCTAATAGCATATGTGAGTACTTCAATATATATAAATAATTTGTAAACGAATTAAACAAACTTTTATATTTTTAATATATTATTTTGAAAATAGCTGAACTCGTAGAAGTACCTACTCCTACTTTGCTGTGTTGGTTCCTAATAGCAGAATATTTCTTTTATGGAACTGGACATCAATCATCTTTTCCTACTATTCACTGGGATGCTGCATTTGTAGGGACAGGTGGACATTTCTATGGAAATTTATTATCAGCAATCTTAATAGGTATGTATAAATTATATTCATTAATTTAAAATGTTATTTTTACTAATAAATATTAATTATTTACAGGAATAAATACTTTTGGATCACATATTATACTTGGTGCAACTTTACCATTGCTAGTGATTGTACCTTTTACTTTTTATCTTGTATTTCCAAAACTAGCCAAAGTCAAATTTATAGAGGATGATATGAAAAGAGGAGAATTGCTTCTATTCGAGCAAGATTCTGTATTTCATACTGCCATTTTTTCGGTCGCAGGAAAATATATACTACTTTATGGAATTAGAGTAAGTAGTATATTATTACTTTTGATATCATAGATTTATTGCTATTTTAAAGAACATAAAATAGTTGAATTATAAGAAAAACTTCGAGTTTAAATATAAACTTATTTAGTATATTTTTATAACTTCATATACATTATAGACATTTGGCAGCATGCTTGCCGCAACGATTCACTGTCGACATTTAATGGTTTGGAAAATCTTCGCGCCGAAATTAATATTCGAGGGTTTGGGATTGTTAGTAACGTTAAGCAGTGTACTGGCATCCTTTTATATGGTGTTCAGAATCGATCAGCAAATGGAACGTCTTATATCTAGAGTGACCAAAACCAGATGATACTAGTCCACTTTTTATGGTGTGTGATACAATCAATATAGTAAAGTATCAAAATTTTGAAAAATAACTTTAAGAATGCGTGCAATGACTTGTTATTTATAATATTAATAATGAAAATTTATATTAAAATAAGTAGACAGCTAATGTCAACACTTACCAATACTGCCAGTTTCCAGCATTTTATATGACTTTATATACCAGACAGCTAAATATATTTAGTATAAATATTAAAGTGAACTTTTAATACACGAAATTGAAACATATTTCCTTCGTTTCTTGAAGGATTAAGCCACATTATTAATTTTGTTGCTTCCTAACACACTAACGCTACCCTGCGTGCAATGCATTGCTGATTAGAGAAACAAAGCAACGCACTTGATGCAGGATTGCGTCCATGTGCGCTGATGATACCTCAACTGATGTACATGTTAATTTTATTGTTTTAAATTTGATATTGTTACATCGAACGAATATTCATTTGCTATATTTGAAATTGTATGTATATTATAAATCTATTAGAAAACCTAATAAAATGACGTGTATCTTTTAGGTATCTGTTATTGTATAATTTTAAAGTAGTAGATTTTGAAAAGTTTTGCGTTCTGGTGACACATGGTTTTCTACTATGTACGTTGCAAAACTCACTTTATTGAAAAACATTATCAAGCATACACATAACATATAGTATGTGAAAATAATCAATTCAAAGATAAAAATTTGTAATTACAATTGAACCAAATATTCCTGCAGGATTGATGGTCTAGTGATGATTATGATGCCTGTGTCCATGATAATCATTTTTCAGATATTCCATCCAATTGAACCATTGGTTCATGTCCTCGTAGTTATCGTTGTCCTGTAACAAACGAACATGTGCACAATATTCACAGTATACAAATATCACGTACCTAGTTTTCGTAATTATTATTTTGTAAGCCTGGCACTTGTATATTAGGCAATACAGGCATTTGTATCTGGAAACAAATGAAGCTTTCATGTTACATAACATCTCTTATCATCATCATTTGTTTTATAATGATACATATTTGCCAATTTTTTAATCTAATCTCATATTAGTATTATTTAGCTACTGTTAAATAGATACAGTTAACGATCGCGTTCAATTGCAAACAGTAATGAGTATTAATATATGAATTCAAGATATTTTATACTTTAATTTATCATTTTCCTTTTATTTTGTTCAAATACTTACAAGCAACTTAATTCCTCCACCCTGATGACCAGGTACAGATCCGCCTCCTGCTTGCACAGACTCTACAGCACCATCTGGCAAACTCTGATATCCTTGATGCATTTGCATTTTAACTGAACGCGCCTGTTGCTTTTGGTCAGACTTACTATCTTTACTTATCAAAGATTCTGTGTCACTGTCAACTTGCCGTTTTATACCCGCCGCGTCTTCAGGAGAAGACACCCAAAATGATGATGGAGTTTTCGACAGTGTTCGAGCTACCTTTGATTCATATTTATTGAAACTTGGATTATAAGAAATAGGCATTCCGTAATCAAGTGCATCCAGTCTCTGTTTGATAGCGTCTAAAAGACTCATATTGATAGGTATGTTGTTGGCAACAGGATAAGCATCATTTAGATTGAATGGATAGTTAATACCAGCGGATCCATCCGGAACATTGACAGAACCCATTTTAGCTTTTACTACATTCTGAATTGCTAAAGTAATATTCTTTTGCAAATCGGTTAACATATCAAATACTCGACTTAAGATTGCCATTTTTTGTTGAAATGGAAGCATTCCGCTTGGAACAGGTTTTGGCCACATACCTGGTCCAAAAGGTTTGAAAGGCTTCTTTGCTGACATTGTTGATGCGGATTTTTCATATGTAATTAAATCGTTCATCGTAGATACCATATTACTTTTCAAATCACCCAATTCAGATAGTATGGTGTCAATAATTGTATCCTTAGCTGCATTGATTGATGATACATCTTCAATGGATCTAGCAATTTTTGACTGCACTATTTCCTCGTCAAATTCAGAAGATCTTGCAAAGTCATTTTTAAGTGTATTTTCAGTCTCACTTGTTGCCGTTTTGTTAAGGTTCAAGCTTTCAAATAATTTATTCAAGAATTCTTGTACCTTGTCATCATATTCAGTTGGACCAGGTATTATTGATGTTGGAAACCAAAAATCTGGTGGGACAATGGTGCTTTTTGTTGTTGAAGTTTCTGCTTCTGTTGGTACTGGTGATGGGGTAGTACTAGTAGCAAGATTTTTAAATAATGTATCCAAAAAAGCAGACTTCTTTGCTATGAACATAGATGGATCAACTACAGGTCCAAAGAATCCTGGTAAATATTGCTTTGGTGCTGTTGCACTTCCCATTTTCTTAAGTAACACATTAACTTCATCTTCTGATTCTTCAGAAATTGGAGCAAGAGTAGGATAAGGTGGCGGGGGTCCCAAACTCTTTGTTTCTGGTTTACTATCATCCATAATCGATCGAAGTTTGGCCACCGAAGATTCATCCGTACTTCTTCTTTTACGGGAAAAATCGCTTGACATATCATAATCAGGTTCAGTATTAAAGCTTGAAAATTTAGACATAGGTCCAAATTTAGAAGTAGACCCAAATTTAGACATAGGCCCAAAAGGTTTAGGACCCATAGGACCAAAAGGTTTAGGACCCATAGGACCAAAAGGTTTAGGACCCATAGGTCCAAAAGATTTGCCACCAAATGGTCCTAAAGCTCCACGCTTATATGGTCCATTGCCTTCATCTGCACTATTTTTGCCTAAAGCGTTCAGTAGTTGCATTTCATTGGGAGCATTATATAAAGATGGTCCAGTAGCAGCATATGGTATAAATGGTTTAAAATTCATAGGATAAACTGGTCCCAAACCATTAAATAAATTGCTCAATAAGTCTGTTTTTTTCGAAATCATCATTTTCGGATCAACAAATTTTGGGAAAAGTGGAGACTTTGGCACATAAGGCACTGTTATAGTATCCACTCCCACTGGTGGCCCAAGAGCTCTTGAATAAACTAAAAATATATGTTATATAAAAGAATGTAACATTAACATTATAAACTTATATAACATGTTTTTCTAATATTTCAAGTCTGAAACTTGAAGAAAACTAAATGTTTTATATTACCAGATTTTGAAGCACTGCTTGTCCATCCTGATTTAGTAGGGATGTTAACAGCTGCACCACTTATTAAAACTATTAAATAAGAGAAAAGTAATAGATCTTTTAGTTGATACATCTTGCATCGAGTTATTGTACAATGTCTTGCAGTCGCTTTTATAGCAACGGTCAGATGGTAATATATGCAAAGCTTGTAAGACTATTATTATAAGACTAATACTCTCGTTAATATAATCCATTGTATACAGAAAGTACACTTGTGTTTTATAATTAGCTAGTATAATTCCTTTATATCATTTTAAACAGCAATTTCCTTCTCATTCATATGATTCTGCTTTAATAAGTAATTAATTTATTTATATAATATTTTTTATTCCGAATAAATTTCTTGTATACCTTCAAACTTAAAATATGATAATAATTCATACTATAATTTTACTTTCATGAACAACATTATAATTAATGTATTGTTTTTCTTCTTTCATATAGTCATAAAATCAACGATAAAATAATAATTCTGTATTGAATTACGGATTACGTATTAAGAAAATCATATTATCTTCTCATTTAGTAAACATTAAAGGAAAATGTTTTACAGTTCAGTTTATAATCCGATTTCGATCGACTTGCAAACGAACTTGCTAGAAATGCGTTATTCGATTGTCGACAATAATATGCTGAAGCAGCTGTTTTCATTATTTGATAATTACCAATTAATTGTATTTACAAATTCAGCTATATGTCCGAGCTTATTAGAGAAACTGTCATTTTATAAATAGACGTTCATATTGAAATGGAAATGAATTCTACCGATAGTAAGTAGCAATGCTATTTAAAATACATTATTCAAATTATAGCAAATAATATTTCATATCAGTTTCACTAAACTTATCGAATTTATCAAATTACTATATTAATTTTACATATAATAAGACTTTGAAGTTAACTGAATAAACAAAATTAACTTTTTATTTTAGTAATTGAAGAAAATGGAAATACTACAGTAAATGTTAGTTCTGCATTTGAAAATTATCCATTTTCATGGATTAATTTACAGCAGAATTCAAAGTTTAAAAATATTATCAATGTAATGAATCAACTACTAAATATGTACCATCCTGATGATGGAATAAGTGCATATGAGCATATACTGAAAACATTACTAGTCCTATCTGAAAATTTTGATAGTAATATGCAACAACGCATCATTTCTATAATACCACTACCAAAAGGTGCTTCAGACATTGAAATAAAGGACATAATATGTAAAACCACTGAGCTAATAAGATCAGCTAATAACATGTCTACATACCAAAAGTACGGTTTGTAGAATATATATTTTACATATTCATAATATGTCAAATAAGAATACTTTTTTATTTTTTAATTAGCCTTGTTTCTGAATGTAAGTCTGGTACTGAAATCTTGGATGGAAAATCAAAGATGCATTTGAATCAGAATAGTTTGGTTAATACATCTTCCCAAAATTTTGGAATAAATAAGAACGTAAAAATTTATTTTATGTGTATTTGAGTATTTATATAAACTTCCTAATTTAATTTTAATATATAAATTATTTTTCTTCACATAGTTTATACCTTCGGTATCTGAAGTATTTCGAGGTTTTCCTCCCAATGAAATCTCTATGGTTCATAGCCATGTAAAAAATGTGAATTACATGTATAATACATTAGATAATAACATTCCATGTATAGAAACGTGTATTAATATTAAACAAAATTTTTCATCAAATATTAGTGAAGAAGAAGAATCATTAAAGCTTCAGTCAAAATTAGAATGGTTTCAGACTCCTCATCTTTTGTATAAAACTAATTCTTATCAAGGTACTACATCCTGTTGTCAAGTTTTTCCTAAGTCAGCAGATGATAAACTTTTTCAATTACCTATTGATACACTTAATAATTATAATCATTACAATAAAGCTAATGTACCTCATGCACTATATGAGGTTTGTAAAAATGATTTACTTACTGTTAAAATAATAGTAGCTTTGATTTAGTTATTTTTTTAAATAAAACTAATTTAATGTTATAGGATAATACATATTTTAAAAGAAAATTGTATAAAAGTGGAGCAATTTTAAACAAAGAAGATAAAACTAAAATTCTAAACTTAGGAGTAACCCATGATGACAAATATTTTCCAAAATCAGAGATGGATTGTAAGACTTTATGTAATGAAGATATAAAACAAAATTTTAAGAAATACGACAACAATATACACAAAAATAAGATTGTCAGTATGGAAATGTATGAACATTTAGCACAAGAGTTTAGAAATGAACAAGAAATTCAGCAAGATATATACAAAATGGATGTTGTATGCTATGATGAAACAGAAAAAGATACAGTAATAAATTCAAAGGTGATAATTAAATTTATGTATGAAAATAATTATTTTAGTGTTCTATATTTTCTGTAAATAACATTTCAGGCGCTAAAAGAAAATAATCTCATAATGAATAACTTTGTGGCACATAAAAAACTCAGAACAAGTTTAAGCAGTTTTCTAAAACGCGCGGAGCAGGAAATTTTAATTGGTACTAAAATCAATTTTATACTTATTAATGATTGTTATATTTTTATTTAACGATTATAAATGTAACAAAAGTGTTTTTCTTTTATGTGTTTAGAACTTCCAATATTGCCTCAAATTAAATCTTTACACTTAGTCCCCCTGACATCCAAATATTGGAACTTTGTAACTGAGAAAAATCTGGAAAATAAGAATGAGTTAGATTTTTTATTAAATACTAAAAATATTTCAAAATGTGTAAACATATCAGAGAATACAAACAAATTGATTGAAGACAAATCATTAAGATCAATGGATATATATCCAAAATCAGCTCAATTAGATATATTTCATAGGAATTTAAACACTATACTTGATAAAACACCAGCAAGAGAATGTAAAAAACAAGATAATACAGAACATTTACAATACAAGTACTGAAATTATTTTATAGATTTAATATTTTTCATGATCTGTAATTTACTTAATAAAATTATTTATATTTAGATTTACAATGAAGCAAACAAATCAAAATAATTTTAACACTTTGCAACAATCCACATCTATTACAAAGCTGGCTACATTTAAAAAACAATATTATGATACATTACTCAATATTCAAAAAACTAAAGGTTTATTGCAATTATGATTAAAAATGAAATAACTTTAATAAACGCATATAATATATATGTATATATATTATTTTATAGTGGCAGTAGCAAATTCCATGGCATTATCATCTGTAGGGACTTCCACCAAATATGATCCATATTATTCTAGTCATTTCTATCAACAACAGTTGTTGCAACAACATGAGCAGTTAACAGTAAACCCACAATTTTCAGTGCATACTGTGGCACGATCAGGACTATCAAATATGTATAATAGTCCATATACTTGGGTACAATGCAACGATTGGAAACATCCAAGAACAAAACAATTAAGATTTTCACAAGAGGTGAGACTTAAATAAATGTTAAAAATTACCCAAATATGTAAATATTACTGATTATTTATTTAATTGTTACTTTTTCTCGTTTTAGTTTCCACTTCAGCTTTCAAGAAACAAAGAGTAGGTTGTCTAGTCATTACTTTTATTATGATATATATCCTACTGGGTTCTTTTTAGTGTACTCTATTTACTCTTATGTCAGAAGGAATTCTGTATTGCATTATCTGAAAATAGTGTTCCGTACAAAGTAAACGTAAGGAAATGAAGCAAAGGGTACAGCAAGGGTACAATTAAGAGATGTAGTTAGAAAATTGAAAAAGATAGGAAACAGTAACATAAATAATTAAGGAATTGTTACTGACTTCTATGAAGTTTTCAAATTTTTGAATATAAAATATGTTAATCTACAAATATACATACTTGATTACATGAATGGTCATATAAAAGGAATCAAATCAGAATAATATAAAATGCAGAGATAGTTTACAAAATTACATATGTCAAAGAAATAAGGGTGTTCATTAAATACACAAATATCAGTTCAAACTATTGAGTCAGGAAAGTACAGATTGAATAAAATTTCTCATCCTTTCATTTATCTTACACCAGTTTCAATAATTAATAGAACATTGATGCCTTTATCTGTATGTGTATTTTGATATGTATGCATCTGTATTAGTATACATACATGTAATAATTCGTTAAAAATATACATGTATATATATACATATGCACATGTATATATACATATTCTACCATATTTTGGCACTGGTAAAAGATAATAACTGTGAATGCTAGATTAATCGCGAATAGTTTTAATAATTTTTTTATATTTCGAAAGGTTGCGTGACAATTTCTGTTCTAAATGCATATACGCAAGATATCGTTCCTTACTGACGCCAATCGAACCTTAATACTTACAACATATTAACAAATATACACGTGTTCCTCATTAATTAACATAGAACAAAGTTATCTCTAATTACTAACATTTCGTGGTTTATTTATAATTAACATATAATATACGCATTCACGACTTTGTGTAATATGCACTATGCACTATACAACAGTCGCTTATTTCATTATTTCTAAGTGTATAAAATGGCTTTTAAAAGAATAAACGACAATACTAACTTAAGTGTTATATATGGATCATTAATCGTTATTGTCCAGACCATCGCTATGTAGTATAAGAAATTACCAACAAGTTAGAAATTGAAATCGTATAACTCTTGGTAATTTATTCAACCACATTTATCAACTCACAATAATCTTTTCTTGTCTCAGAGAACATTTAACACACCTACCTTTGCAAAGTCTACAAATAGAAACATTATTATATCAGATATTTAATGTTGTTAGTACTGACAGCATCATAATGAATTCAAATATTAACAATGCTCTCAATACTTAGTTATCAGCACCTATTCCAAAATTAAAACGTACTCAAAGAATTTTTTGTTTCTTCTGATAGTACTCAATGAACAAAATTAGGCCAAAGGGCTCTTGCATCATGTAGTTCATTCGTCTTTTTTGGATTGTCATTATCTAGTATTACAGTGACTAAGAAACAATAGATGTGCACTAGAAAATGTTCTTTGTATTATTAAATTGCACTGTTCCAAACGTTATTTATTTATCTTTAAAAAATAAATTATTGTGTTCAACATTGGTATCTTGATTAACTTAAATAATAAATGAAGCTAAATCATATAGCAACAGTAATTACTTTATCATGCTATATAAAAAAAGAAATGATGTTTGTGCGTAGAATGGATGTTGCTATTTATTAGCATGAATAGTTGTTTATAGATCAATTTGAATAATAGTCTAAGACGTCAATATTCGATCAAATAACTATTACATTAGGTTTAATGCAAATACCTCTTTATGTTTTCATTGCTTTTGTTATTAGAATTAAAAGATATCAAAAAAATATAAATTCAGAGTGAGTATCAATGAGAGCAAAAATAAGGAACAAAAATGTTGTAGATAACTCTTACTTATTTGAACAGTTTTTTTCAATGATTAATTTGTAGTAAAGAGAAAGTAAATTTATTTAGAAAAAGAAATAACAACTTCTGCAGAAAGGTGAAATCAATTTACATCCTGTTTGAACAGTAATATTTAAATAATTTGTAAGTTCTATAATGTATTAAAATTTTTGAAGTTCAAACCTAAGTTTGATTTTTATTAGTATTTGTGCTATAATTTGAAGCGTTTTCGGTTAAAGTTTATACAGAAATATATTAAACAGTGTTGTAGATTCACATACTAAATATAAGTTTAACAATTCATTTATTATGAGGTATTGCAGATTGTAGCGAGGTAAAGCCTCAAATACTAAGTTACTGAAAAGTAACAAAGTTGTTTGACATACATGACACTCAAAGAGCATTACATTTTTTTGGCAGTGTCCATACATATTTTTTTACTTTTTAGTTAAACTCGTAAGCTAAATATCTTGCACTATGTAACATTTCCATCCAACATTTTTGTCATGAAATGTATTTGTATTTCCAAACATTTCATCAGTACATTAATATGTACTATGTATAAGAAAAATTACATTTATTCCTTCGTTGTGTTTAAAAAAAAACGAAATTACAACATTATTTGTATTTACCACAACGAAGCTACCATAATATATATTATTCTCTTTTTTTGTATGATTCTATATAAACACACACTTTTTTTCTTATAATTGATTAAACAACCGTTAAACACGCCCACGTGTAATTAAGTGTCTGATTTGGGTGTATACTTTAATATTGTATCAAAAGACAAAATAGTTGTCACTTATGAACCTAGTTCAAATTAGTTACTTTTTTATACATGTGTGATTATAACGATTGAATAAACTAAAAAAGAAACAGAGGTCCCAATGTAATTCATTTTATATGTCACTTCTTATACAATGAAAGAAATTTTAAGGACCGGTTGGTCAGAGAATGCAGTGTTTTAATAACTTTCAAGATAAATTGTACCTCTAATACGATATGTATGTACTAAAAATTACTTTTCCCTTCGATGAACCAGTAAAGAGATAAGATTATACAAGAGTACTGGACTAGAAATGACTTGAAATTTTCATTAAAGAAGTAACACAATATCACTGCTGTTCATTGTATTCCTCATCTAATTGTCTTTAAATTACATGTAGGAATTGAAAATAGTGCATATATCTTTTACAAAAATAGAGATGGATTGACCTTCAGCTGCTAAATTAGAGAAGCACTTACAACTCAATCATAATTCATAAAGCGCTAAAAAATATTAATGAATATCGTGTTACACTATATTACAATCATGAAAAACAATTTTGTTTTAATCATATTTGTGAAACTCATTTCTATGTCCATCTCTGTGCAATAATATTATTTTAATGAGCGTATCTTAATATTAAAAAGTTGGAATAACACAGATTAAACATTTGTTCCGTGCATACTGATTTGTCACATAATAACTACAATTGAACTAATTCGGATAAGAAAATAATTTTACCTAATTTAAACATATTTAAACTAATTTTCAAAATTTAATAAACGAAAATAATATATCGATAAATTTAATTATATTTTAGTCGCTACTTTTTTTTATCATCACTATTGAATTATTAAGTATACATAAAACTAAAATATGTTGGTATTAAAATACAATAAAAATAATATATAAACAAATATTTTAGTGTTCAAATACTAGTAAAAACTATACTTACAAATAATTCCATTAATACTTAGGTTTATTATTTAGTATATAATTGGAATGAGACGACATTGTCTGTATATCAAAGTTGGGCAGTCTGGTTGTATGATGCAAAACTTCAAAAATCGACAACTAAGGATAAATTATCTTCTTGGCAGCATAATATACAAGGCAACGATAACTTTATACAGGATTCTCAAATCTTCAGATACAACAATTTTGTCCCTTTTCCCTTGTTAAATATGGAATAGAATTTTATACGCTTATATTAAATAACTGATCAACAGCTTAATTTAAAAAATAACATTTTTCTTTTATGCACAGAGAACAAGAACACAGACATAGAAGATGGTAAAATAGTTTTTTTTTCATGATCACTGTGCACTACCTTGAAATTAATATGACTAGATGTAGTTTGAAACATATTTCATTCAATAAATTCATGATTGAAATAACTTATCTTCTTGGTAAAACAATAAAATATTGCTTTTATTGTTTTAACATAGTAAAAGAAAATGAAATATGATATTATGGAACTATCATTCCAAGGGAAACTTCTGTACTATATAAATGTTCCCAAAAGTCATTCACTGCAATGAGTCCAATATTTTCTAGAACATATTTATACATTTCCAAATTTGATCAGGCAAAGCTGTAAGGATCAATAGTTTTGCTAGAACATGGTTGAACGTCATCAGGTGGTGGATGCCATTGTCCAGACCACATGGCAGTACGATCCATAGTTATTTCTGTTGCTTTTTCCATACTGGTACTAGATGTACATTCCATCTCCCAATGAAAACCATTTTGAGTCACTTGCATTGTACTAGATTCATCTATGCCACAATAGTCCTGTGCGTTATTGTTCACTGGCATTTGTAAAGTTTTGTTTCTAACTTGCATAGAACTACTGCTTCCGCGTTCAGCCCCAGGCCAAGGTCGAGATTGCTCTACCGACTGCAGAGGTAGTTTTCGCGGCACTCGTCTAGATTTGTTATCTTCAATAATATGATCACTATCGGTTTTATTACTTATTAAATTTCCATCGCCCGTGGAACTACTATCACCATTTCTTCTTCTCCGTCTTCTTCTCCTTTCGGTATTAACATCCTCTCTTTGAATATCTTCATTATTTTCTTGTGATGGTAAGAAATGTTGTCTCGCAGAAGCCCAATGATCCTTTCTGTTAGCCGTTTGTTTATATTTTAAATGAGTATCGTTGCCGTGATGGCCATTATTTGTATTTGTATCACTATCTGTATTTTGTTTTTTAGACTGTTGATTTTTTACAACCCATGAATCTGGCCTCTTAGGGCTCCGTTCTTTGAGAGTAACCTGTAAAATTCAAATTATCATTGATATTAACAACTTGAATTCCTTTATGATGTAACACAAGGTCCATAAATACTTACTCCAGAAGAAGAAGAATTATCAACTGGTTTATAAAGTTGTGTTGGTGTATGAGTACGACTATCTGAACTCCTGCAACTTGATCTACTGCGGCCATGTATCCATGAAAGTAAAAATGCTAAAATAGCACATGATAATCCAAGTGCTGCCGCAGCAGATAACTGAGAACGAGTCCGTTTTGGTACCCAACCACCACTGTAATATTCCCATATAGAGCATGCTAATAATGCACTACTCAAGGCGTAAGATAAGCCTATACCAGTGAATACCCAAGCATTCTATAAGAGGTGGATTCTATCAGATATATTAGTGTCAAAATATTCAATTATTATTAAGTACATATTAACTGATTTTATACTTTCAATCATGTAATATCAACAAAAAGAATAAAATATTAATGAATTGTTGATTACTTACCAATTTAGCCCAATTGAAAGGAAAAACATAGATAACATGCGAAATATCAAGGAAGAGGAGCAATGCAGTGATCAAAAAACAGAAAACTGCTACAAAGATCATGAAACGCAGCCGCCCGACTAAAGGCAACATAAATAAGCTGACCTTGGCAGTGCCGGAGCTGCACAATGTTGCCAAACACGCTGCAGATGATATCTATGCAAATAATTAGACTTAATATCATTCAGACAAAAAGGGACAGATAAATAACAAGTCCTAATAAATATTACTCACAAGCAGTAAAAGTCTAACAACGCCAATAGCTGTTTTAAGATGCCCCTGTATGTCACAGTAAAGAACCAAATGACTTGCTCTTGGCCAAGCCAAAGCATTGGAGGAAGTGTCATGGTGATCATAGCCATAATGGCCATGATAATTAGCATGCGAGTCCCATGAATGGACTGTTGAATGGACCCCTGGTGAATCCAGCTCCAAAGGTTGGGAGCTAATTTGCCCCCCTGTTCTACTACCTGCTATTAATACAATATCAGTCTATACTTTTCCTCCGAGTGTTCCATGTTTTATAATGTCTAATATATATAGAACTTGTAATATATAAAATATACATAGTTGATACCGATGTCAAAATCTTGAATATCTTCAGGTCTAGAATATGCAGAAGCTGGTAATTCCAGGTCACGAATTTCTTCCAATAAAAGTACTTCTATCTCGTCGGCTGCATACAAGTCCGAAACCGAGTGAAGATGATGCCGAGTCTCGCTCATTACTTAGGCACACTCGATTGTTTACTCCTTCCTGCCTGCCGACGATCTTCCCTATCTGATCTACTATCAACAACCATTCGTTATTCATTGAACTCGGTGACTGCTCTATTTGTTTGTCAGCCATTGTCTGCACATACTGTGTGCCATCTCTATTCCTATGAGCAATATCATCCCTCCGCCTTTGGGCCACACCTATGGATATCGAATTATTATTATTTGATAACAATATGATAAAAAGTGATTAATTATACCCACTGATCAGTAGCGCAGCAATGAGGATTAGAAATAATATCGAAACAAAAGAAATAAACACAATTGTAAATAAAAATAATTTATTCTACAAAATAACATAACAATAACAAAATAATCAAAAACATATACAAAGAAATTTATATGAAGTAACAAACATTTTAAATTATACATAAAAGTAATTAAATGAAGGAACAAAATACTTAATTTAACATAGTCATAATGTTACAGTAATATTTTAAATAAAACAGAAAAATACAGAATACACTCTTACATACTAAATACATAATTTTTACGATATATAAGATTTAACACATATTTCTAAGAATCGAATCTGTTTCATAACTGGTTCAAGCCTCCTATCTTTTTGCAATATACATTATACTGTGAATTCAGAATTATTTAGTATTAACTGCACTATTATTTTAAAATATGTAGATTTGGATAAAAAATAATATTAACGTACCATCATCGCGTAAATTAAGAATAAATATGATTAATCGCGAAAAAGATTCGGTACAAATGTGGTGAGAACGAAATACAATTTTGTATCGAGCTTTCTCTTATACTCGATAAATTTGATACGAAATACTTAGAATACGGTTGAAAATAAATAGAACTGTATTTCATGGTTAGTTATGTTTTTATAACGAATTATTTGTTAATTTTAAATCCACATGTGGTTGCATGTGGCATCCATCGGTATGTAGTAAGTGCAACGATTGTCAGATTCGCAAATTTGTGGAAAATCCGGTCAGCACATACCTTGAATAAGTTTTCCTTGAATCAACACGTAGATCACATTTTTCCGAAATTTTTCATAATAAATTCAGTAGTCGTCTAAAGAATAGCCGCCATTGCCTTTTTGCTGTTTTTGCTCATAATCTATGCTTGTCACAGCGACCTAGAAACAGCAGATGGAACAACTTATCTTTTTTTAAAGGACATGAGCAAACCTAAGATACTGAGGCTAATAGGCGCATTTCTCAATAAATGCAGCCTAGAAGTGTGAAACTGTGGAAACATGGGAAATAGGGAATAAAGGTGGAGATAGAGGGACCGAAGAAACTAATGTGCAACACAATGTTATGGTGCAATAAGAAAAAGTGCACATGTAAAACAGTTGTTCATGTAGAGTTTAATACTTGTTTGATACTTGTATTTGAGTACAAGTTTAGATCTAAGTCTTTGTACTTTTGTATTTTTATGTCCACATTTTTATATTCCAATATTTTTATATATTTGCATTTCTTATGTATTAGGCCGTATGTGCGTGTTATAAAAGTATTATAAAAGTTGACACGAATGAGAAAGAAGATGAAAAAGAGCGTGTATAAAGCGATTTTTGTAAATCCCGCCAAAGACTTGAGTATAAATATGTACTAAGAATAATATCGTTTGACTTTGTAATGGGTAGAGGAGGTTTGTGACTTCGAACGCTATTTTCGGTACATAGAGAAAAAAAATATATAAATAATATCTTTTTTTATGTATTTATTAAAGAAATAATTCCATTTTCCTACGAAAAATATTTATTAACTGATTACAAATCACCATTGCATGGAAAATAGCTGGAATTACAAGTTTTTAAATCTTTAAATTCAAATTTTTAATTTTTCAAACTTAAAATTTTAAAATTCTCAAATTTCAAAAATTTTAAATTTTACAGTTTAGCAACCAATAAGCAACGAGTGTCGAGTTCTTTTTCCCCTACGTTGCCATTTTCCCTAGGAAAACCTGTCATGCTCACCACTGTACTGCCTGTTATCTTCTGCTGTCAAGTTGACAGGAAAAGGATGTGTCTGTATTCTTATCAGTATTAAAATCTAAACAACCTATTTTAATTAACTTGAACGTATTAAATATGTGTGTTAAACAAATATGATATTTATAAGCAATTTGTTATTTCAAATAACATTTTAAAATCACTTTTATATCTTTGATTTGTGAACATTTACTACAATTCGAATTTTAAATCAGTATCTTCATGATGAATACATAGTAAGTATGTTTATTATGAAATTGTTGTAGCTCAATGAAGTTTATAGTAATTAAAGTATTATGTATACTTTAAGTAATATATGATCTCAGAGTGCTCATAAAAAGGTATCATCTGCTTACAGATTTGAAATTTGACCTATTATGTTTTTAGTTCTTATTATAGTTTGAAAAAGCTTTCATAATATTTATGTATTGTTACATTTTAGTAACAAAAATGGATCAGGTGTATCAGGAAATGCTTTCGATTGTTGGGTACAAAGGACTAACATGCACGATGATTCTGCCATAACAAAAATGCAACATCAGTTCTGGGTTACAAAGCAAGCTTTATCAAGAAAATTGGGAAAAAAAGAAGATGAATGTATAGTAGCGTCTGATGCAGAATTAGATGCTAAATTAGAATTATTTCGTAGTATTCAAGAGTCCTGCTCTTATTTGCAAAGAATTATTGATAAATATCAAGAAAGATTGTGCGGTAAGTGTAGAATTATTCAAGAAATGAAAGAACTGACAAATAACAAAAATAATTATAGCTAAAAATTTTGCATAGACCTTGCACAGGAAGAAAATGCAATGGGTAGATTTCTTAAAGATGCCGGTAAACAAGACAAAACTAGAGCTGGCAAGATGATGTCAGCAGTTGGAAAGTCATTATCTTATTCTGGTCAACAAAGACTTGCACTGAGAGCTCCACTTGGTCGATTATATCAAGAAGTAGAAACATTTAGACAAAGAGCTATTGAAGATACACTGCAAAAGGTTCAAGCAATGGAGAAAGCTCGTACAGAATACAGAGCAGCTCTATCATGGATGAAAAACGTTTCTCAAGAATTAGATCCTGATACATCAAAACAGCTGGAAAGATTTCGCAAAGTTCAAACACGTGTTAGACAGTAAGTACGATATATATATATATATATACTGACAGTTATACTTAACTTTACAGTACATCTTTACATAATAATTTTAATACAGGGGCAAGATAGCTTTTGATAACTTAGCTTTGGATTGTCTCCAAAAAGTAGACCTGTTAGCAGCAGCAAGATGCAACATGTTCAGTCATGCCCTGGTTTTATATCAGAGCACGCTTCTAAATTTTACCAAAAAATCTGCACAAGCATATTCAACGATAGCAAGCAGTTTTAAAGGATATCAACGATACGATTTCATGGTTGTAAGAGAACTCGTTGAACCTTCAAGTAAACTAGCTCAGGAAACAGGGGGTGATGATGATCTTGATGATAAAGACAAGTAAGTTATAAGTTAAAAAAAAATTATCAGTAACTAAAATAATAATAATAATAATAATAATATTTTCTGCCGTAGATTATCATTCTTTGACATGGATTTTCATGATAATATTGAGGAAGCAGAAGAAGTTCAACCTACTACAGCAAGTACAGTTGAAAATAATAAACAGGATGAAAAGTTACTGGATATTGAATGTGACACAAAGAACATATTAGAATTTGAAGGGTTAGATATAAATTCTAGTTCTTCGAAAAATGGAATCACAGAATCCACTTCTAACTTAGAACATAAAGATGATGTTGATCAACTTTTTAAAAGTTTATCTTTAGATAATACGTGTCATAACAATAAACAATTAACCAACGATATGCAAGAAGGAAATCAAATTCAACTTGATAAAAGCTTTGATGATCAAAGTTTAAGAATGGACATATTTGATAAATCTGACACCAATTATAATTTGACTGATTTTTCTTCTTTAGAAGTACAAAATCAAGGGGAACAATCTTTGCACTCTCTCACATCTGAAAATATTGTTCTATTAAATGATCTTTTCAGTGATAAACAGAGTACTGAAAATGAATGGGAGGCAGCAATGTCTACTGATACTTTTTTACCACCAAATATTTTGAAACAAAGTTTAGGCGACGCGGCACTTGGCATTGGACAAAAGAGTACTCTGACTATGAATACTGGTGACAAAGTAAGTAGAAATTAATAATATTTATTGGTTGTTAAACCTTATCTTTCGTACAGATTTTAATATTTGAGAAAAAATAGCATTTTACCGAAAGTTAGTTGATGTTATATTTATACTAAAAGTTGTTTGAATGATAGTATCACTAACAAATTATTTGTTTTAGAAATCGAATAAGACTGGAAAGCAAAAGGGTAATTCTTGGTTGGACTTATTTGCTGAATTGGATCCATTAGCTAATAATCCAATGGAAAATCTTTCCAACGACAGCAATGCATCTGCTTAATTTTTTAAAGCAGTTAAAATGTATTATTATTATTATTATTATTATTATTATTATTATTATTATTATTATTATTATTTATACTTAGTTGCAGTTTATAGAAACAGTCAGAGCATACGTTTTTATTGTTTCAAACAATGCAATATTCAGACATCATTCGTTTATTGCGTTTGTACTAATATTTCGTATTTATTATTTAAAACTTAACATTCCCAGTTTCTAAAGTTTAACGAAAACCTAAACAATGTAAGATAATAATCAAAAATATTTAAATTTGGTATCTTTTTTAGTTTCGCACCAAAGAAATAAGATCTGTTACTTTATAAATATGCTAGTCAAGTACTTTTTCTTAAATACATTAAAAATATTTTTTTGCCATTTTAAATAGTTCATAACTTCGTTATTTGCATTTATAATGATCTTTTCGTCAAGTTAAAATTATATTATCATATTAAAACTGCAATTCATTATTACTTCATAGTTTATATCTTTTCAAATAACTTCTTTAATATTATCACTGTATAAAACAATTCACGTTTAGAAAATTTATGATACAATTATCTTGTAAATGTAACGCATACCTTTTTTCAATATACTGAAATATCATATTCTGCTTTCTTTTCTTTTTTTAAATTAAATAAATACAACATAAGCACATTACATCGCCAGGGATATTGCTTTATATCTTTTCTATATAAATATAAAATGCTTATGCATTAAGAAAGTACAGGATCACAGTGTTAACACCAAAATATCATTGTAATTCACGCTTCAAAGAATTTTAAATCAAAATTTAATTTTAATCGGTAATACGTTTGAAATTTATGCGTCGTAAAATTGGGTCACGGCAGTTCTAACTCTGAAACAAAATGAACGCAAAAAATCAGAAATATTTTCATAATATTATAACTGAAAACCTTGTAAAGCCATGCCAAAAAGTGAAAAGAAATTTTAAAGTGAAATTATTCGTCATACTTATCATATAATTGAAGATCCTTGCTTTGACGTAACTGTTGCAGAATACGATAAAAACCCAATTCTTTTAAACGCGCTTGCCTTTGCGCAGCACCAGGCTCTTCTCGCCAGACTAGATTGCACACACAAAAGACTGCTGCAACCTGCAGCTTCACGTTACTATGCATCTGAATTATTATAAGAGACTATAAATTTTTATCGTTACTTTGATAAAATATTATTGAAGTATAATCAGTATGGCTTATGAAAATCATAAAACAGAAAAACATATATTCTATTATTCCAATAAGCAAAACGAAAATATAAAAAATAAAATTGAACATAAAAGATAAAAACAATATTTTCACACACCATATAATCCATAAGTTTTTTAAGCACATCTTCATTAGCCATAATATGATCTTTTGCTCGAATACCGTCAGCTACATTTGCTAAAATACACAAAGCTTGTTCTTTTACATCTGCTGGATGTCTTGGATCTTCTAAAACTAATATGACAGCTTGCATAACGTGCGCCGCATGTTCTCCCATTATACGATCTATATGTGCTTTTGTGGAGAGCAAGTTTCGTAATAAACCTAACGTTTTCATTAAAACTGGTATATCTTGATCCGCCAGAAGACAAAAAATTTGATCAGTTCCCAAACATTGTAAAATCTGCAATTTCACTTGCTGTTCAGCTTGGAAAGCCACGTTCATTAAAGCCCAAATTCCATTTAATCGCAACGCTGGTGTACATCGTTTTGTAAGCGAACATAACAATTCTATTCCACCAGATTCGAGAATTGGTTCTTTGCTCGGACTAAATTCCAATAATAAGTTACATAAAGTACTTGAAGCAACAGTTAATAAATCAATTTCGCTTTCGCCTCTACCTATGTAATAAAACCATATTAATTACTAATAATAAATATCGTTAATAATATGATTAATAATAATTATGGATAAGTATTGAATATTTTCATAAATGTTTGATATAAACAGATTTTGTGCAACTGAGATATTTTACAATCTTGTTGAAATTATATTATTCTAATAATAATTGCTAATAGATACATGTATCTCTTATTGAGTAAAAACACTGTCATGTTTTACCCTCTAATCCTTTATCTGCACCATGTAACAATTGCATCAGTGGTCTCCAAACGGCATGATCTTGAAAAGTTGTTCTGAGTTGTTGAACACTTCTAGAGAGAGAATGCAAACATCTAACTGCTGCTAAACGTACATGAGAACCTCCAGGATCCTGCAGACCTGCTACTACCTGTTCCATAAGACTTTCTGTCTCGATAATACGTTTTCTAATATCTTCATCATTTGCACCTAGAGATGCAAATGCTCTGAACGCGGCTTGTCGCATGTCTTGCGTTAACGTTGCATCTTGTACCTAAAGAGAGTAATAACGTTAAGCATATAAACAGATACACTAATAAGTAGATTACACTTACGTGTGGATGAGGTCGTAGTAGTTCTGCGAGTGTAGGAATTAAATGATTACTGATGGAAGCTAGGCGTTGTAATTCAGTATTTACTTCGGTAAGAAAAGCTAAAGTCTCAGCCGCGGCTATTCTTTCACGAGGAGGATGGTCTCTGTGACAGAGTCTCACTAAACAAGGTAAAGCCCAATATATAATTCTCGGATCTTTATACAATAAAACCCCAGTTCTATGCATATATGTGACGCATCTTGCAGCTTCAAGTTGAATTAAGGAGCTTTTTTCACGACCCATTAATTGTCCTAATGCTACAGGTACAAGTCTACCATGTGGTGTATTACTTGTAGTTGCAGAAGCAACCATAAGACATACCCTATAATTTTTATAACACATATTTGCCAAACAAGCCAAAGCCGATAACTGTACATCAGGTAATGGTGAATCCAACTGCATTGCTAGTGTTTCTACGGCGCCACCTTTCGATAATGCATTCTGATCTTCTGTTGTCTAATAAAAATAATATAAATTATTATTGCTGATCATCTAATTCAACCGTTATAAACTTTATCCTACCTTTACCTTGCATGCTGTCGTTAAAATTGTTGCTACACAAATCTGACATGTAACAGATTGATTTGCTAATGATACTAATCTTGGTACCAATGCAGGGTCCTGATATATTGAATGAACTGGAGCGGCTGGATGTTGAAATACAGTACGTAAACAACGTAAGCATGCTTCATTTAACAAATCCGTTACTTTTGGTTTCCCTTCTAAAGGTATTTCTGAGACAGGTGTCGATAATATGACCTGAAAAAGCAACGGCACTACACCGAGGTCTATAAGTGCCAATACATGTTGATCTGTTCCTTTGGCCAGAGAACCTAATGTCACAGCAGCTTCTAATCTTATATTATCTCCAATTCTATCTGATGAATCGCCAAGAAGTTGTAATAAACGAGGTACTACACCTTGAGCAATTACAGAACCTTTTTGTCTATTACTTCCAATCACAGAGTTTTTAAGACATCTGAAAATCAGAATAAAAAATTAATAAAATTGACTATAAAAGTAACGAACATTATTATTAACATTATTATGATGACTTTAATAAGTAACCATTTTTAGTAAACAAATTAAGAGGTTAAGTACGATTTTTACTCACATAATTGCTTCTAAACATTTTTGTGGATCCAAGGAGTATAGTTCATCAATATAGCTTCTCGAGCTCTCAACATCCTGTGATATAATTAATTATTTACGTTTCAGAATGTTACAATGGAAATAAGAAAATAAATTGCCATTGTCAAAAGCAGAAGAAAAACCGGTAACGCATTTTGTCTTTTCAATGTTGTCCACTCACCATGAATGGCTGCATTACCGAGACCATATTTCTTTTTTTTCAATTTTCATCAAATTATTATAGTAATCACTTAAAATAATTCCGTCGCCATTAATGGATTACCACGAGGAACCGTCAATCCAACAATTGACTTTGTTTGTTATAAGACCGCTCGTTCTTCTAATTGACAAAATTTGCGTTCTGAAAAAATTTTCACCAACATAGTATTACCACAATAATATAACTATTGTACTATAATATCTAGTAAAATAAATATAAATTTTCAAATCCTCTTACGCGAACATAAATACCTCAGTATGACATTAGAATGATACATATTGTTTTCTAATAATACATCGATATATTAATAAGATGAATGAATATACTATGAGTAAACGTATTCTGATATTTGTAATTATTTATATTATTCGTTCGACGAGAGATCATACTTGTTAAACGATGAGTTTTTGTTCATTCTGCGCATGTCAATTCTGATTGGTTGAACCACGCTTGTAACCAAGAGCAACGTGCATGCGCGTGGTGATTTTCGTGACGCCAAATATATATACATAGTGATCTTATAGTTTATATATTTTTTACATCATAACCTTTTCCTCTTATTAACATATTTTTGTCCACTGTGTACATGATCGATAGAATGAAAAACTTATGTGACTGTGTTGTACGACTTGATTATGATTTTCCGTTGCACAAACAATAAAGTAATTTTGAATGTAACAAAAAATACAAATCATTCATAACCGTTTCTGAAATTTAAATTTTGAAAAATAGAGAGTTTCTGCTATAGTAATTTTGTAATAATTGGTAATATTGGAAACTCCAAGCCAGTTGCGCGAAATTATTAACAAAAGAGATAACCTTAAAACTTGCATTAATTAACTAATATTTACGTTAATTAAAAATTTAATTAAACATGATTATAGAATCGCTAGATGAATATTTAGAAACTGTGGCTGGATATATATTTGATGATGATAAATTAGTGAGTATTTTTAATATTTTTTTGGTTGATCATCTTCTAGATTTTATAAGAAGCTTTGAAGTTACAAGGTGTTAATATTCAAAATAATTTTAGGTAACTTACAAATGGTTGAGTAAAGAGTTGGAAGTTCATGTTGATATAGCAAAACAGATTTTGTGGAAATTCTGTCAGAAATACAAGAAAGAGAAAAGTTTTGATTGTACTCTTTTATTAATGGGCATTTTACCTGATGATGGCATGCGTGTTGAAGTTGTTAAAGAAAAGGATTTGGCATCAGCTAAAGAAAAATATGAACAAATTTTGTCTGAACATATTTATAGTCTTCAAAAGGTATTACCTAATATACAGTTACTTGAAATGGCTGAAAATGGAGATATAAAATACAGTGCTATTAAATGTATTGAAAATAATGAACGTAGCAATGATGAAATGCATATATTACATTGGGGAGCAATATCGAATGAGGTACAGCCTGCTTCTGAAGAAAAAGTAAACTGTATACCTAAACCAATAAAAGATAAAGAAGTGAAAGAAGAAACAAGTCCGAAAAACAAAGTAGCTGACAAAAAGAAAGTTGATCAGAAAAAAGGTTTTGATAATCTTTTTGGAAAAGTCACTAATAAGCAGAAAAGTGTTTCAACATTATCTGATACAAAAAAAGCAGATTCTACTCAAACAACAAAAAAAGGAGATACATCCAAATCATCAAAAAAGCCTACCCAAGGTGGGCTTAGTAGTTTTCTACAACAAAATAAAAATGAAGAAGTTAAAAATACAGTAGCTTCAGAAATTAAAAAAGATACAGAATTTGTGCTGAAAGAAAATACAGAGAAGGAAGTTATTCCAGATAATAACAAAAAACAGAATAAAAAGATACAAGGGAAAAAACGTAATCGAAGCAAAGATATTAGTTCCACTGCAAAAAGGCGAAAACGCATTACAATTCAGAGTGATTCTAGCGATACAGATGATAACGAAGGAAATGAAGACTTGAATTCTGATGAAGAACAAAAAAGAATAGTGGAATCCTCTCCTGAACATGTTTCTCCTGTAAAAGTACAAACCGATTCTCCACCACGGATCAAAGTTGAAAATAACAAACGTAAAGTTTTGAAAACAGTAGATAAAACGTTTGAAGAAGATGGTTTTCTAGTAACAAAAAAGGTACATGTTTATGAAAGCTGTTCTGAGGAGGAACCAGAAATTGTAGAATCAAAGAAATCTACGGTACCTGAACCTCATCCAAAACCAAAAGGGAAAAAAAGTAATATACAAGCAGCTATAACAAGCTTTTTTAAAAAAATATAACATATTTTATCACAGTTTATAATTTACAATATGCATATTTTGAATTTTAAAATAATGTTATTGCACATAAAGTACCAATAAAGTTACTATTTTATAAATTTATTAAATGAACATTGCTTGTATATTTTATCTTTAAGTTGAAATTATCTGATTCCAAGTATGAACTAGATAGCATAAATTCAGTTACTCAACATTATTATCAGATATCTTATCATGCCTGAAGCCAAATACATGCTACACCCAAAATATGAGTAATAGTAATAATACTGTAACTGTTTCAACCATTTAGTGTATATACACTTATAACTAACATAATGTTTAGTTTTTTATATTTAATTGGAATTTATATTTTGTGTATAATACAGTGTAGTGTGTGTGATATATGTACAATGTGTTTGTGTTCAAATGCAAGTAAGTTAAATTATTTTATATTTATCGGTAACAATTTCTATTTATATCACTGATTAAATATAATTATGAGTTTTCAATTAAGAAATAAAATGGTTTTATGATTAAATACTACATATATTTGATATATTTCAGGTAATGGAGAACCTATTATTGATTGTCACGGAAAACATTTTAAAGATAATGACATGTTGATTTCTGAGTTGCTAACATTAAATGAATATCGATCAATTGACAAACTTATTTTGTCGCAAAATAATATAATTAATGTACCTGGACATTTATTGAGGAAATTGAAACCCACAAAAAGTTTAGATTTATCTGAAAATCTTATAGAAAATGTATATTCAAATATATTTATAGATTTGAATAATCTTGAAGATTTAAATCTCTCTAAAAATATATTAACAGTCTTTGATGATTCATTGTTAAAAGTGCTTCCTACACTATTAACATTAAATGTTAGTTACAATAATATTCACACAGTACAGAGTGTAGCAGACAAAAATATAACGAAAATTATTTATCTTGACTTTTCTCATAATAATATATACAATTTATCAAAAAAGTTCTTCGAACTGGTACCGAATCTGCAATATCTAGACTTGTCATTTAATAAAATTCATTCTTTGATGGATTATGGTCTAAAACATGTAAGTTCGTTGAAAGTAATCTATGTAAACAATAATTTCCTTACTTTGCTACACATGCAAATATATCCTAAGTCTTTAGTTGAACTGCATGCTGGATATAATCAAATTACAGAAATATTTTATGAATCATCTCAACTGGAAACATTAAACATTCAGTATAACAACATTTCCAAAATACATAAAAATTTAACAAAATTAGAAAATTTAAAATATTTAAATATTGGTGGTAATATGTTATCAGGTTTCCCAAATATTACACTTGAAAATTTAAAAACTTTAGATATATCTAATAATAAATTTATTCATATTCCTAAAACATTGACTGTTGAAAATTTTCCGTTACTGGCTGAATTTAACATTAGCAAAAATCCTATTCAAAACTTAACGTTCTATTCGGATTTAAAATTAAATTCACTTATTGCAAATAATATTAGCACTTTGAAAACTATCAACAAAGATGCATTTGCAAAGTTGATGACATATTCATCGCATTGTCTTAATCTTATTATATCCAACAATAAAATCTTATCTTTCATTCATGAAGATACTTTGGCACACTTAAATTTATGTTCTGTAAGTTTTATCTTATTTCAAATCTTAACTCAAAATATTATTAGACAAAAAATAATAAATATTTTTATTGTTAGTTGGATCTGAGCAACAATAGATTTTCTTATATATCGCAGAAGTTAGTTATGAGCAATAATACTTTTGTGATAAAAGATATCAATTTACAAGGAAATCCATTTAAATGTAATTGTTCTTTACAATGGATGCTAAATTATTTAGTACCAAATCTGTATTCCAGACAACGAACTGATCTTCTAGACAATCTAAGGTATTTTAACAAATAATAATAAATAATTTAATTATTATTTCTCTAAAATAACAGGAACAGGTATTAATTATTACCTTATACTTTTGCTAGATGTGTTTGGCCTTTGCAAATATCAAACATGAGGATGGTACATTGGTATGGATGGGAAGAAGAAATTTTTTGTAGTAATACATCAAACTTTAATGAAAATATTATAATTCAAGTCGCTAATGTAGTGGAAACTCAGAATGTCAAATTTGATTCTAGTCGTGGTTTATTAGTTGTTATAGGAATAGCTATAACTGTATTATCATGTTTAATAATAGTAGGCATTATATGGGCACAAAAGTTGTCCATGAAAAAGAGGAGAGTTAATAGGAGATTTTAAAATTTATTACTTTCTATTATATAAATTCAGCTGCCCTTTATATTCTTTTTAATTTAACAACATTTTTTAGTTATTAATATTCTTATATTTAATGAGACTGTTCTTCTAAAATATTATGACATCTTTATCGCTTTCATAATAAAAATGATCTGCGGTAAATTATATTTTTAAAATATACTATTTTGTACGTATTTAATTGATTTTGTTTTCGAACATAAAGTGTAAATATTATTTAAACATAAGATTAAATAAAATATTATTTTTAATACACAATGTAAATATAAATACATACATATGTGTATATCTATGCAGATATTATAGTCTTTAAAAAAAAAAGTTAAAATAAATATATGTACATATATATAATCTATTCTTACATTCGCACACATACATACATTATCACTTCTGTAATTATATATAATACGCTTTAAAATATAAAAACAGCCCACTTTCGATGAAAATAGTTATTTCAAAATAATTTGCATATTTTTAATCTACTGATAACCTTAACAAGATATTTTAAATATTGGAAGGATGTATTTATTTAATTGTTCACATACTTTTTCCAAATAAATATTATGCTAAATTCGAGTGATATAGTAATTTAATGTTTTCAAGCATTATATCTTTTCAATATCGCTATAAATATTTCGATAAAATATTGATCCCCGTTATTAATTATGAGCTAAATTATGTTTGTAATTAAATTAATGATCACAATAGAGATCGACAATATGTTCAAATACACTGAACTAAATTTTTTAATTCTAAAGATATATCAAGTTAATAATAGGTAATTTTTAAAATATTGTTATCGCTTTGGACGCAAAATGAGCTTTATGATTATATGTCATCTATTTGCCAATGACTGGATGTTACTTGAACAGGATTTTCTCTTAATTCATTTAAGAAATTACATATATTTTGATAGTATCCTGGCTGGCACCACGTTTCATTGTGAGTACCCCCAGAAATTGAAAGTATCTTTTTACACGAACTTTTGCAATTTTTATAAAGATCTTGCATCATACGCGGTGGCACCAATGTATCCGCCAGACCAGAAATAAATAATGTAGGCACCGTTACTGATCGTATTTTGAGAATTGACAAATACTATAAATTTAGTAACAGTTAGTTAATTCTTTTGTTATGTAAAAAATTAATAAGCTACATGAAATATAATAAGTAATTAATAAATAAGAATAAATTACCTTATTTTTATACAGAAAAAGTGGTAGATACTGTACAAATTTTACTCCAAAAAGTAAAGCTGCCATATCAGGAATACTGGTAAAAGTATTTTCGATGATAAGGCACCAAATTCTTTGAAAATTTTCTAGTTTTGTAGCTAAATTGATGGCTACTGCTCCGCCTATAAAAAGCAAAATAAGTGGAATAACACATCTATAAACATATAAGATAAATATAAAATTAACAATAATTTATTATAAACATATATTACCCAATGATCTGCCAAACACAATTATTTCACTTGTATTTATATCAGTTCTACTGGACAAATAATCAATACCGGCGCAAGCATCCATATACAAACCCTCCTCAGATGGTGAACCTTGCGATAATCCATAGCCCCTATATTCTAGCATTAAAATATTACATTGAATATTGTGATATAATCCAACCGCATTCTGAAGTCTGAAATAAATTTTAAGTTTTAATCTATAGCTCAAGCTAAAATTAAGATAAACAAAAATGATATAATCAAAGGATATTGACCTATGTCCCATATTACCAGCATTGCCATGAAGAAATAATAAAGTAGGCACCTTTCTTGCTCTATCTTCTGGTTGAGAAATAAAGAACATATGTAACATGGTACCATCCTTTGATCTAATATATATACTTTGATAAGGTAAATTAAATATCGAAGGTGCAGGAACATAAACTCTAGAATTAGCGGGCCATTCTGGACGATATACAAGTTGATCTTCTCTATGATACAATATACCTATAAAAATAGATTATAATATACATAAATTTAACATTGTTAAAATTATTAAATTAAAGTATGAGTACATGTACTTGATATGTATACCTGTAGTCGCAAAACAAAGGAGAAAAAAGGCAGAAATTCCACCATATAACCAATATAAGAGAAAACAGGCAAGTATGTAAGTCCCAGAGAATGCCCAACATTTCATTGCAATACCTCCTAACAAACGAATAGGTTTGCTGCGAGCAAGTCGCACACAAAATGACATGGTTGTTGTGTTATTTCTTCCAAAATATTGATTAACATTCATCTAATGCATTTCTATATTTATTAAACATATAATGTTATGCGTTTTAATTTGATCATAAGTTAGTATGAACAATTTTGTAACCTAAAATTTGTATCGCAATTCATTTGATACACGCGACTTTTATTAAACTAATAAATACATGTGTCTCGCTTAGTAAATAAATTTATTAACTCGGAGTTTACATAACAACGAATGGTAAAATTTCAATTTCAATTGATTATGAATCAACATTGTAACAATTTGATCATATAGGTTATATTAATAAAATGTGCCATCGGTAAGTGTAAACAGAATTTCTTTCAACGAAATATGTGTTTTATATCGCGTTTTCATATACACGAAAAATAGGTTCGTATGCAAATAAACCGTAAGCGTAATCATAGTAACGTTTACAAGATAGTTATCATGAGTTTATCACGTGTCATTGTAAATGTCCAATGCTGTATCCTGATTACTGTTAACTGAGGCTATATAACTAATACTACCTTGCAACTCTACATTCGGCACAAGTTCCATTCTCCATATCGGGTTTTTGGTTAATTCGTCGCTTATTAAATTTAAGCGCCGTTTAAAATTTACTCACAAACAATGGAAAAAATACTAATCGAGCCCCGAGACGGTTCCGTAGTGTCATGTTTGTCTAACCTTCTTCAAACGAGTGCCGAAGAGGCACTTGCTAGCGGTGATACGTTTAAAGTTGGATTATCAGGTGACATGTTACGAATAAATATCAATTTGAATTATCTATTTAAAAATATTACTATTATGTGTTAAACTTTTGCAAAGGTACGAAATTCATTTTAAATGAAAACTTACAGTATAATCCGTACCGAAAGTATAGTTATAGGTTATGAAGTACATAAAAATTTGTATCATTAGTATTTTACATATATTTTTTTTTTTATTTACTTGTAACTGTATACACATTTAATACTTTTCACTTTCAGTTTAGTTTTTAATTGTTTTTAACTTTTGCTTAATATTTATCAAATACATATATAATCTTTAAAACATAAGGAGTTTTTATGTTAAAATACATATATCATAATGAAACATGAAATACTTCTTTTTATTAGGGGGGTCTGTGGTTACCTTATTAGCTCAAAGTTTACCTAATATAACAACTGATTGGAGCAAATGGTATTTTTTCTTCTGTGATGAAAGAGTTGTTCCATTCGATAGTAATGACTCCACTTATGGGGAATATAAATCAAAATTGATTGGGAAAATACCAGTAACCGAAGAACAATTTATAAAAATTAATCCTGACTTATCTGGTAAAATAACATGTTTAAATTTTAATACTTTGTCCGTTTTAAATAGCAATTGTATAATCATTCATTGTCCTACTTATAGCTGAAGATGCTGCAAAAGATTATATTAAGAAGATGTCTGTATTTTTTCCTCCTGATCGTGTACCATGTTTTGACGTGCTGCTTTTGGGATTAGGTCCAGATGGGCATACATGTTCACTCTTTCCTGGTCATAAACTTTTGAATGAAGGAAGTCTATGGGTTTGTCCTATCAATGATTCTCCTAAACCACCTCCATCTCGTATTACTCTTACCCTTCCTGTAATAAATAATGCAAAACAATGCATATTTGCTGTTGTTGGATCTAGCAAAGCAGAAATTGTGAAGGTGATTATTTTGCTAAAGATTTAAAAGAATAATTTTTACCTTGTAAGAATAAATATTGCTATTAATATTTAATATCTCACAGAAAATTTTGCAAGATAAAGAAAATTTGCCAGCTGCTCGTGTACAACCGCACAATGGAGAATTATATTGGATCTTAGATGAAGATGCAGCAAAATTATTACAAACAGCCTAAATAACGTATTCGATTACATTTGACTATAACATTCCATGTTAATATCTTGTTCTGATGCTCAACAAATATCTCAGGCATACTTTTGTATACATATGTGTGCATCTTACTTAAAATGTCTAATAGAGGAACAATTAAATGAAAACATTTTTTGTGAACTATTGCTCAAAAATGATATTTGTTTATTATGACACTAGTATCATTTAAACTATTTTGTTATTCTGTTTATGTATTTTAATATGATAATTTCTGGATATTTTATTTTTTCATTTATATTTGTATACGTAAAATAAGTACAAAATATAAAATAACACGTTTTCTCAATTGTATAACTTATTTTTTATCATTATGAAATTGCAATTTTATTATGTTCAATAAATTATCTTAATAAGCTTATGAACATGTACTAAACAAAAATTGTGTAGAAATTCCATAAACAAGTATGGGCAAGCATATCTCCAAAGTAATATTTATTTTTATTTAAATGTAACAAAAAGACGAAAGCAAATATATTTTTGTGATCATCGTGGTATTAATAAAAATAACGATTACTATTTAATACCGCATTTAAATAAATATAATGTGAAGATAATTTAAAATTTTCATATAATTAATTTATTTTCAAGATTAAATATCATAGTTATCGTCATTTGTATACAGAAGTAGACATATCAAGTATAATGCAATAAAAAATGTGTCTGGCAGATTGTAAGATACTCTTTGGTAATTTACATAAAATTAATAAATATGGATAAATAGATATACAGGAAAAAATGATTATTTATATATAACGCGTATGTTCTTTTTTTATATTCATAAGCGAAATTCGTCACGTTAAGATGTGTATTACTTGAGGCAGGAATATCATTTTGTGACTACATGCTTAACACGTGATACCTCACCGGTTACATTTAATAACCAATGATAATTATATACTTAAGAACTAAATTTTTACAATAAATTATGTTTATTTCCTTTCATAAATATCTTACGTATGCATGGATATTCATAAAAAGAATTAAAAAATTATCGGTTTCATATCGCTCTTTTATGACTTGTTGGTTTTATCATAGTTTTGTAATCATACTATACTGTGAAATAATTTTTCCTTTCGCGAAACGTAATAACATTAACCTTATACAGTTTTTCATATTTTCCATATTCATAAGAGTTATTTACAAAATAATTTTTGAAATATTATAATTTTATACAACATATAAAACGTAAATCAAATTTTTGATCTGCTATACCTTTGTACAATGTACTTAGGATGTAAATGCAGCAATCACCTCAAAAATGGATTGTTTTTAATTTTAATTGCTTTGTTTATGTAGTGTTTTTATTGCATGAAAAACGATGAAAATGCTATAGGATACTTTCAATTTCAAGGGTCTGTATTATAGATAAAATCTGTAACGTTTATCAAAAAGGAAATTGTTGAAGTATTCGTTCTTTTTACCACCATCACTCGTAATTCCTTTTGCAATTAGTTTAAAGAAAAAAGTAAATAAATAAGCATACAATACTATTTTGCGATGTACTACTACAAGCCTAAATTTACATATTTATAATATACACGATATACATAAGTTGTTCACAAGGTTCATTCAGTGAAGAATTGATATTGGGAACATACATGTAAACACAATATCGAGGATATCCATCTATGAAACAAATTTAATGTATAAATAATAAAAAGGATTAATGAAACGTGCAGTCTGTGATGTAATTCATAGCACAACATCATGAAAATGGAGGACAATGATAATTACATCAATTTTTGAGTTAATAAGACGTTATGCATTGAATTACCTTCTCATTATAGCTTATAATCATATATATCACAGTATCAATATAACTCGATCCTCCCTATTTTCAGAACTTGTAATTTTATGTAATGTATTCTGAAATAATACATTAGTTTTTAATTTGATAAAATTACATCTTATAGGCGTATTACTTGTTTAAAGAACATTTTTTTAAATAGTATAAAGAACTGCCTTGCTATAATAATTGTAACTATCCGATACAATTAATTACCTTCCCTTAAAAAAAAAAAGAAAAAAAAAACAAACATTAAATTATAATACCTCCTTTTTAACAATATCTTTGTACTATCGTTACTATTTTTAAATTATGGATCTATGTTTTAGTTTTGCTTCATGGAAGTAAAATATGAATGCAAGTCACAACTGGGAGTAGCACTAAATTATTAATACAACATATTAAACACATACACAAAGTGTATTATAAATATAAAATTGTTATAAGTTAATTCGAATCATTTATGCTGGCCACTGTTTTACTTAATCTCTCTCTTGAAATATTTTATAAACGTGTGTTCTTATTATATATCAATATCATGATACATTCGAAAAATAGAATGATAGATGTTTAAATAATCGTGGAAGCTTCGAGTTAACAATAAATAAGCGATATTACATTTAACAAAAGGCAGAGCATGCCAAATTGCTTATTATATTAGCCAACGACCGGCTAATTTATTATACACCTTAAAACGTAATTAAAGAATAATTTAATTAAATTAGTATCACCTAAAATAAATAATCATCACGTCATATTAACACCTAAAAGTTCCCTGAAGTTTTCATATACTATGTAACTAATTGATACAGCTGGCGCCACCTAAAATGTAAATAATATATATTTTGATTTATGAAATTTATTCATATTATTATTGCCTTTTTATGTCATATATTTCATACCTTCAGAAAGTTTGGAGTTAAACCTCTATACAAACCACGGAATCCTTCATTTCTAAGAATATCTTTAAAAACACCTATCATTGTATTAGGAGACTTGTCCGGCGATATATTTGCTTGCAACCGTGTTCTGACTAGTGCTAGTGGATATGAACATACTTGACCAGCTGTGCTAGACGTTGTCCCACATAACAATAATATCCAAAATGGTGGTGGTTCGTTTTTATCATGTGTTCGTAAATACCTATTTTTCAAAGTCTACAACAAAAATATTGAATTAATGAATAATTTAAATGAACGATGTTAAATAATATATGAAATGAAGTGTTTCAATTTTATATTTACTTCATACACAGCCAGATCAATACCAGCATATGGAATTATTCCCATTAAATTAGGAACATAGCCTCTGTAAAAAGATTTCAGGCCTCCTTGCCTGTATATCTTTCTTGTAGCATCAACTAAACCCGAAAACTCTCCTGTTTTTCTAAGAGCAAATCTGGTCTTGAGTACCTGCAATATATTACTACATTTATATAATATTAAAATAACATACAAGCATAATTGTTTTGTTTATTTTATACCTCCAGTGGATATATAGCTGACTGACTAATTCCTCCAGCTAAAGATCCAGCCAACAATCGTTCATAAAGACCAAGCTCTCTAACATCATCTCCTTTAATAGCTCTTTTAATTTGTTCATAAGCCATAAATTTTAAAGCGCTTTCTGGTCCGATTTTAAGTACATTGATACCATTCCCTCGCCAAAAACTGGTCGATCCACCCTCTCGAAACATGTACCTGCAGCAACTTCTGATTTTACAGTGCCGTGTTCCATGTACCTGAAAGCATTTACTATTATAAATCAAACAAACCAAGTTCATTTTCGTTATAATATCTATTACTGAGCTCACTGGCGGATTTATCATTGAGGGACCAGAGGCGTTTTAAATTTTTGGGACCCCATCTATAATCTTCTTCCTAAATATCTATATCCCCATATTCCTAAATTCTATACTGCCTAAATTTCAATGTTTCTATATAAGATATATATATTTCTATATTAGATCTCTATATCTATAATTTTCTATATCCCCAGATTCCTATAGTCCTATTTAAAATAAGAACAAAATGTACTCTCCAAAATCGATTATAATCGTAAGTATAGAAGTAAAAATTATATATTAGCCACCAAATATTAAATTGAAGTTATTACATGATATAGATTTATATTGTATTACGGGGCTCGGGACGACCGCCTTCACCGCCTGTGCGTAAATCCGTCACTGACTTAAATAATATGTAGACTGCAGTCTCGCTATATGGCCTTCGATGGGGCTGTAAGAGCGGATAAATCTGTGGAAAGGGCCATACAAACGGAGCTATTATTTGCTTTATAAACCCACCTGTAGATACACTTTAATACGATCCAAAGGCGCAGTACACGTGCGCGAGACGGCACCGGCTACACCACCAGAGACCAAATGTCGCCACCACATTCCAGAGACCATTTCACTAGTCGTGAAATCCTCGGGAACACCGATATCTTCCCCAATGTCCATATACTGAAAAGACAATATGCGACGAACATGATTATCAGTTCCGATTATTTTTATACCGTTTTAACGTGAATTTTGTTGTAACCGCACCGACACACAAGCGCCGTTTTGCACGTCGATACAAACAATGCCATGAAATAATGAAATAAATCTCGGTAAATCGTGCATGATTAATCTTTTATTAATTAACCTTATTTTACACCTCATGTTCAGAAACTTTGACATCTGGCTAGTCTGTATACATGTGTGTGATAGTACTTTTCTTTCAACGATATGTACATACATACATACGAAAGGACACATCTTGACTGTTTGCATTTCTTATAATTCAAATATGTACATAGTATTCGAAACTGATTGCGATGCTCTTAACCTTTATTTAACTTTCAGCAGAAATAATTTAAAACGTGCAGTTTAAACGGAACTTGTAAATTTCTTTTTTGGCTTTTATTATATTGCCTTTCTTGGTTCATTTTATTCGCTTTGCGTTACGCGTCTATGATATACGGTTACTCCATAGTAGAGCAAACTATGGTCAGCTATACCATAACTTCAGAGATCCGATAAGATCCCACACAGTTAAAGTAGTTAACTAATACAAAACGTTCTTAGACAAATGAACGATTTCTCGCAAGATGTTATCTGCCTGTATATTCGGAACCAGTATTCACTGGTTATGTCTTCAATTTAACCAAATACATAGCTGGATATGTTTCACTTGATAGGCTGGTCGAAGAATCACGTGTCACAATCATTTTTCTACTTCGATCACTTAAAAACCTTTTCTCACTAACTCTTGCAATTCACAGGTAATTTATTTTGTTTATAGTCTCAACGGATGCAATTCACACCGTATAACACGACTAATGTTTAAACAGCTGCAATTGATTACATTCGAGACCGTTACGTGCAACGCGGAAAGTAATCTGACCTTCGAGTCAATTGGGTTTTAAACAATCGGTAAAAGTTCGGTAGCTAAGCTCTTTCTCTTTATTAAATATTCGGCGCACTAATAAATCTAACTGTATAAGCACGAGGAAATATGATTAGTGAGCTTTTTTTTAAATATGTTAACATGTAATAATGGACAGACGAGGCCAGGTAAACGAACAAAGTCATGATAATTCTATAGTAAATTAACGTCAGTAAAATGCTTTAAGGGTGCATTTAAAACAAGTTAGTGAATGCTTTTTCTCTACTTCGACAAAATGCATTTGTTCGTTTACTCTAAACTTTTACACGCATTGTAAGAGAAAGAAAATTGATTAACCGTCACGTGCATAGAACATTCTATTTATCGATATATCGATGTTTAAAGTTAGACGCTAGTCACTGACACTGTACATTCGAGATACGCGCACCGAATAAAAAATGTTTCCCCTAATTTAGTTCCGAATTTGATCACACTAAAGTATCAATGAAATTATAAAGCAAATGAAATGGGTACTTCACCAAGAATATCGAACAGAGTTGTTCACCTTGGTACAAGGCGAAACTAAAGTTCCGGGATGGAAATAAAAAATTTCACTTTCGAATTTTTCCGTGCACGGAAGAACATCAGACACAAAAGACGGAAATAAGTTCGACAAAGCCTTGACGTTGACAGGTTTCAATGAATTAGATTTCGAGCTTGTACATCTTCGATTGATTACACAAGCAGTTTTTACCGATATCTCTTACGTAGAAAAGCAAAAAATCGATTTAATACATTTTCTAATCGTGCAGGTGGATAATCTTGGTATTACAAAACGCACGACTATTGTCTAACGTAATATAGTCGTTGTAAAAGTGAGATACTCAACATCAAATCAGTGGTACTTAACTTTACTTGAAACTGAAAGATGATATCTGTATCGAAATCCATACTATCCATCGTTCGGTAAGTAGCACGCACGTTTGGTCTTGAAAAATGAAATATACAAAACCTCGGAAGACACTCCGTTAAAATCGAATAAATTCACGGTACTACTAAAACGAGAGGATAAATGTACAGGCTTTATGTCATTAAGTCTGGCTAAAAGCCAACAATGCAGCTGGGGTTTCGGCCAATGTCAGCTTTAAAATTTCTTTTGAATCGACCAATATTCTGTTTCTAATGCGAAGATACTCGTGGTCACGAGACGCACCGATTATTTTGATCCTGGCTGGCCAGAAACCCAGGAACTAGATTGAAACCGACTATAGCTAGTTCAAATTTTGGCGCACTTTATATCGACTAAATATTAATTTTTGTTCCGTAAGAAAGAAAAATGATGTCAAACAATTATTAACAAGAAAGTTAAATAAGTGGATATTTTTAATTACATGTAGGTATGAAGTCAAATTTCACACTGTATAAATAGTTGGAAAAAGTCAAATATTTGTTTGTAAAGTATTTGAAATTCCCACTCTTTTAATCACTTATAATACAGTTTTTCTCTAAATTTCTTCGATCTATGTAATACGGTTATTTAGACTTAACAGAACAAAGCGTGCACAGAATTGTGTCTGTGTTTAAACGTCTAATTTATCATTTATAAAATACGAATGGAAATAACGACGGTTGAAAATTACGAGGAAATCGATATCGGGACTCAAGTGTCAGATAACAATCGCCCGGTCACCAGTTATAATACTACACGTCGAAGCATTGTACTTCTCTTAGTTATGTACGTAAATCTTTCTTCGCGACACTTCCATAAATATTTCTAATGATCGTTTTCTTTAAGGGAAAAAAAAAAAAAAAATAGAAAAATACTATTCCCTAGAAATATTCGATGCGAAGTTTTTATTTTGTTTTACAGTAGAAACCTCGGAATATTATTGAAGCAGCTACTGTATGAATGATACACTTAATAATACATATTCATATTTTTTATATTTATAAATACGTGAACATTATCATAGAATTATATACAGAAAATCTGTGCGTTTAAAATCAGATGTGTGTATGTGTACGCGCGAGCGCATGTGTTGTATTAAAAAATAGAAGTTAAGTTAGGTCAGGATTAGGGCAGATCAAGAGTGGATTAGGTCTACGTTAAAACAATTCATTATTAAATTATATCCGGTTATGTAAGGTTTGGGATTAGGTTAGGTTGAGGTTAAGTTAGGTTATGATTGAGTTGTGGTTAGGTTAGGTCACAGTATTTTTGTATCTTACAATCATGATATTCAACAATCAAATTATTCTAATCTATAAACTCACAAGTATTTATGAAGCGTCATTTGATGACTTGCTGCATGTTTTTAGAATTAAGTTCTTATAACTGTCAAATGAAATTTTTATCGCAACACTAATCAATATGAAATATTTATTACTAGATAACTGAAGTTTTTTGTAATGTCAATGGAGGTTTAATCGGCAATTAGTTTATTTATTATTTAATACGAATCGAATTACGATTACTAATAGAATCACTGATATCCACACCTGAATGTAGAACTAGCATTTTCCTAGGAGGTTCTTTATAGGAACAGAGAGGCTTGAACGGAACAATCTCGAACAAATTAGAGAAGGGAACAGATTTACATTCGTATTCGCGATGAATCATTGTTTTACTCGATCGCTATTCAAACGTACACGCTTTGTCAACGTACCCTCAATTACAATTTCGCACGCATAGTGATTCATTCATGTTTTTTAAATACTTGTGCAAACATAAGAAGTTAAAAAATCATTGATCATGTAACAATTCTGCATAAATAAACAATATTCTTATAAACTCATATTCATTTCAACAGTTGCCGCTATTTAAAAATGATATTTATGTCAACATTAATTATGCCTTTGATTCTGTTTCATTAGCATATTAAGAGTGATGAAAGTTACGTATGTTTCGTTTGATAAAATCTCAACGCAACTGTCATAACTTATACTGCACATTAAAAAATGTTCCTGCTAATCTTATCGGATATACGTTCAATTTCTTTATTGAAAAATTTGTAATTTTGAAAGATTTCACTTTAGAAATAGTTTATAAGAAAGCGTAAAGCCGGATTCTTGAACTTTCGCTTTCTCCGTCTACCACGTGACACATCTGCCAGCCATAACCTCTATGCGACTGTATAACCTTTCACGGATATCATTATCAATACAAAAATGCTCCTGATTTAATTAATCAATATGTCTTACTAATAAATTTTATTGCAATTAAACTTTAAAGGATAACACGGAATTGTACCTTTTAAAAACATTTTCTGCCTGAAGAATAAGAACTACGATCGAAGTTTGTAACAGATCAAGACTAAAGCAAAATTCTTAATAGCATTTCTACTTGTTAGTCCTTTTAGTGTCCATAAATAGTTACCCTGCTGCTACAGGAGAAGAGACACTCACCCGTTGTAAAAGTTCATGGTAATTCTGAAGGAATTCTTCGCAAACCTGACAGGTGGAAGAAACGCATTCGTTCTTCAACAGTCCGGATTTTTTAAACGAGTACATTGTTTCTGAATGTAACAAGAACTGAGTTTGCTAAAGATTGATCTCGTATACAGAAAGCGCGGTTAAAACTTAACAAAAATGTGTTTGTACATTCATTAGACCCGAGGCGACGTAACAAATAAAAAACAACGGCAATTAATAACGATTTGATAAAATATACACCAAAAGTAGGTAAAACGAGCCTCGCCATGAGCCAACGATATGAGAGCTCGGAGTCCGATCTCAAGACTGAAGAGCGCCAAGAAATGGCAACGGAGTTAAAACCGATATTTAGTCGGGGAAACCCCCACCATGTTTTTGTAACGTCTACGTTGCATACTATAGTCTAGTTACATTACTCATTGCCTAACGCATTTCGTCAAAGAAAATACCTGTTACAATCTGGCTTCAATTTTTTACCCTCCAAAGGCAAATAATCTAATTATTCATTCAATATCATATATATGTCCCTATTAGAAAACAGAATAAAAATATAAAATAACACGTGTCATAATCTCGTGTTAACGAAGTCATTTATAGTTCAATAGAGTTTACACCTGTGTTAACGATTATTAGATAAAAATACAATAATATCAAATGTCTATTATTAATATCGAAAGTCCGTATTAACATAGAAGAATCATATGCTTCATTCAGTACGTTGACACATTTGAGAAGCATATTTTACCGTGTGGCCTCTTTTCATGTGAAAGTTAACTATTCCGGTACGCAGAAATCGAATCAGGGCCGGCATGAGGTGGGTTTAGAATGCACCTCAGAATATGGCCTTACGATATATGAAAAGTTCATCATAAATTTTCAAGTGCATTAGCATATTGTTGTAGCATATTATATATAAAATATGTAACTACTGCAAAGTTGAAGCGTTCTTAGATTCATGAATTCCGTATTCCAAGTGTTCCGAGCGTTCTAAATTCGAAACATGGTGCGTTTCATCGTTTCAAATTTGGAAGGCTGTGCGTTTCAAATGTCCCGCGTTTGAAGCGTTCCGTGTTTCAAACGTTCCGAGGTTCTGGCGTTCCGTGTTTCAAATGTTCCAAAGTTCAAGTGTTCTAAGTTAGAGGAGTCCCGGATTTAAATATATTCATTACACATTAAATACATCGCTTTTGTTCCTGCATATTTTAAGGACTTGGCGCCGTAAATATTTGTCCGGCCCTGGATCGAATACCGTAACAGGCAAAGTATGCTTAGTCACACGTGGTAATTCTATTCCTTCGTCTGTTACAGAAGTATCGTTCTCAAATAAAGTGGGATGATAGAAAGCAACGAAACCGAATATTAAAAAAAATGAAATTCTGTTTATGCTACGTCAATTTACCAACTGTATTTGCGTCTATTACGTACGTAAACACAATTATAACGTTGCAGATATGTGAGACAACAATACAATGCGTCATCGCATGAAAAAACCAACAGACAAAACGGCAGACTTTAATAACGAATGCCAAATATTTTTCTTCCCGGAACGATCTACATTATGTACGTATAGTGAACCGTTACGGAATAGTCTCTTATTCAAACTTATTGCAAGCATAATTTATTATCCGACCTAATAGTAAATTCGACAAATTTCAATTTAGGTCCAAGGGCTTTGCAGATTCATGGTACAGCACTACCGTATTCTGTACTCATGATCAACAGCCGCTGACCTCACACAGTTAGCGTATGGCTGACGAAATGTTGCGAGATATTTCAACATTGTAAAAAACCTATTGTTTTACAGTTAATTTCAAATCGCAAGATTGTAAAAATACAACGTCGTCTTCCGTCAAGCATTAATGAAAGTTTTCTATGTAATATTTTGTTTCTCAGTCATTATTTTTTACGTAAATGTATTTAAAATTGTAATTAAGTAATGTAATCACAGCTTTAATGTGTAAAGAATAAAAGAGGAACTTAAGGATAGAATTGAAATGTAAGAATGGTGTCTGATAGAGATTAAAAGTATAATTAAATATAATAAGGAAATTATAATAACATGATACAAGTGATTGAATACAGTGTTTCATACATTAGTAATTAATACTTCTAATTATGTTAAATCAAAGAAAAAAAAAAAAAATGGAAATATGTTGTGTACCATTATCCACGACCGAAATTCTTATCTTTAAAAATTGTTTTTGTTTGTCACTGATTTACATTTACATCTTGTTTATGGTTGCAAATACCGACAAACTTGTGTAATATTCTTGTACAAATCTCGTAAACAGCGATTATGTATTTCATATTATATTACCGAACAAGAATTACAACAGTGACGTAAGTTAATCTGGTTACTGTTTTCAATTTACCGGTAACAAAGTCAAAAAATATTTGTATATTTTATAAGAATCTCGCATAAAAGTATCGAGAAAGCATAAGAAGATGTTTATCGTTGAAATTATTACCGTAGAAGGTAATATCCACAAGTATTAACCGAAATATCTACATTCTAAATCACATTCATCGCAACGAACTTTTTCACTGTTTTAAATATGCCGTGTTGCGAAAGGACGATTAACAACGAAACAATAATTTCAACGCCATCATCACGAACTATCGTATAATTCGTAACTTTTTTGTCTGCAATGCGAAATCGACTGTGCAAAGGAAAATCTGTACAACGCATGCGTCGGAAAATTATTGGCTCTTATCGCGCATGTGTAGATAAATCAAGCTGTTCGGGAAGGGGCTGCGTTACAGTGGGGAGAGGTGCTGGAAACAGCTGGGAAACTATCAAGGTCATTTTGAATGACAACTACTCTACGTCACACCTCCGGTCGAGCCTCCTCCGTCAACGAATCACAGCTTCGAATGGACTCGATCGTTTCTGGTATGCATGCAAACTATACCCTCGAGTTCATCGTACAACTGTTATACTGAATCCAGATACTTGAACCTATACACTCAACTACTACGCTTGCGCTTTGTTACGAACAAACCTTATAATCGAATAATTTTCTACAAAAAATTGTCATTGAAACAAATTGGATTCTTTTTTAACGAATACACAAATGATATCAGAGTCCTGTTGCAATTTCCTCGATTCAAAATTAATGATACATAACCAGGGCTGGCACGAACGTTTATGGGGCCGGGTTCCATAATGGTGCGCAGACAAGAAAAACGTATATATTTGTTCGTTTCCAGCCAGCTAGAGATACTATAATCTCGGAAAATTTGGTAACTGATATGTTTTGAATTTGGAACAATTCCAAAATGAAACGTATCGAACTCGGAACACTACGAAATTGGAACGCTTCAAACTTAGAATGCCAATAAGTTTTATAAGTACATAAAAGTACTTAAACACGGTCAGGGTTAGGTTAGTTCCATGATAGATTGTGTCAGGTTAAGTTGGGTCAGGATCGCGTTAGATTATAATTAAGTCAGACCGTGGTTAGGCTTATATCGATAATACTTACGTTTGTATGATGCCAATATTCAATGAGACCCAGAAGATCGGTACTCGGTGCGTAAAGTAAAAAATCTCGCCATTCGTTGAAACTGATTGTAAGACTTTCGTCTTTGTCCATTCTACGAGTAACGTATATTTTATATCATTATACCTGCTTAAATTTTTATTTTGAAAATTTGCGTTTTATTTCGTACTAAACTTACCGCTGCAACAATTTCTTCGCTTCGTTATAATCCATTTTTATGCCCAACTCCTCGAATGCTTTTATTAATTCTTCCAGATCGATCTTCCCTGTAAAGGAAAAATTCCAATATCTTGGATTTAGCAGGCAAAAAATCGTATATTAATATTTTTGTGAAAAATTTTGAAACACGATCGATTTCTATAAATAGTTTTATGTGGACTGGCCAATAGGTGTGGACACCTTCCATTTCCACTTTAAACTCGTTAGTAATTAAAAATTTTGTCGTACATGTACTGACCATCCTTATTTTTGTCAAGATGAGAAAACTGCAGCCGCAGATTTTTTTCGTGTTCGCGGACATAATGTATAAATTCCGCTAAAGTTATATCGCCACTCTTAGTGCTGTCTGAGCTTGCTAAAAATTTCTGAAAAAAAGATTAGGAGATATAATAAATTAGTTAAAAATTATTTTCAATACTTATTAACGTATCGTTAAATACAAGTCAAAAGTGTTATGCGTTTACATGTTAAAATATGTCATTTTTTTCGATTGCGGAAAGTGGGACAAAAATGTGTGTTAAGCGTAATGAAATCAAAATAAATTGTATTAACCGCAAAACGTGCCGCTATGTGTGTAGTTCTGTCGGAAGAATAGATATTAACAGTAACCTTCCTCAAATTAAATAATATAGATTAAATAATCTGAAATCGGTGTTACTAAAACGATAAGTCCAAGGTTTCTAGTATTCTAATGAAAATGAATGTTCTGCGGTAAAGAATAAAAAACAATTGATTAATTAAAATTGTGATTAAACATTTCATAAAGCGTATAAAGTTTAAGGGTTTAAAGTTCATCATGAACTTTGCACAAATATCACGGGTTAAATGTAGTTAAAATTACTTTATATATATCTATTTTATTGGCAAATTATTACTCGTATTTTTAACGCTATAAAATTTTCATTTTGTTATTCGAAACATTTAAAAGTCATACGTACCAATTTTATTCAAGAACATATAATTTGTATGTAACGTCTATAGTGCGTATCTATTATGCGTATAAGTTCGAGCGAAGTGAGACACATGAATATTAGAACAATATTTTTAAAAATTGAATACAATTGTTATAGAAAGAAATGATCAAATGTCATACAGTTCTTAATTTAAAGTTTACACTTAAAACCGGTACGAAACATCCGCCTATAGCTCAACTGTAATACATAGGTGTGTTTCAAAGTAAAATATAAATTACAGAATTATAGGTACCTCGGCATAAGATTTATCCACTCCAACTTCACGAAGCGCTTTGGATAAATCTTTTACATCGATTCGTCCGTTTCCGTCCAAATCTAGTTTCTGGAATATTTTTTCCAGTCTTTCTTCGTCTTCTGCCGGCAACTCGTGCAGGTAGTGTGGTGGCATTACGCCATGCACTACGCTTGCTCGACTGTCAGGCATTTTTCCCTCACTTTCTATATGGCAAACTAACGAAATATACTGTTTTTACCATTCACACGCGTTATTGTTCACGGATGTTCTCTTTTTCTCTTTATTCCTTGAACACACACGCCCCGCGGACCACTTGCTGCCTTTTCGTTAATATATGTAGTGTTTCGATCGTTACACACGCCTAGAAGAGAACTCATAACTGCATACACGTGGTGGCTACTAAACAACGTACATCGATTTTCCAACTGTTCGCGTATTTTTCGCAACGAGACAATGAAGCGCTACGTACGTAATGCATAATTAAATTTTTCATAAAATACCACCTGTACGAGTATTAACGGTAGTTGGAAATACAATTTGAAGCCTCCACGCCTTTTCTCTGTCGCATAAATTCACTTCTACCGATTTTACATCTGCCACATACAATGAAATTACAACACCGTTTCCTTTGCTCGTAACCGAACAACTGTCTGCGCACAACTAAGTCCAGCATTGCTGGAATGTCCTGCTCCGTTCGCGTCATTGATTAGTGGCGTCATCTAACGGAAAGTTTGAAAAACATGTGTACTATAAAAAATGAAATATGATCACCTTTCACATATCTCCAAATGTGCACATTCCAATATATGCTAGATACAAATATTCTTAGTTCCCAAACATCCGCAGATTACAAACATTACAGAAACACAATATTATTAATTTAAAAATATTTTGAAAGTCTACATCTTTATTTATACATCATAATGAAATCCAGGAATCGTGCATTAAACGAGCGTATATTCTACGGATAATTTTCATCGATAAAGACAATTTCTTTACCGGCGCTGTTTTTAATTGTGATTATGAAAAATTTTATAGAATTTTCACCTTTTCATTGATGTTTATTGGTTCAGTAAACAAATATTAATGTTTTAATTATAAACTGGACATTTGTTTTTTATATCCAATACGTAAATATATTACGTTTTTAACTTTAAATTAACATATTTCTTACAAAATGCAATCAATTCCGTGAATGCTTATAGACGAGTATAAAACATTTGAAAAATTTAATGTCGATGGGTGCAATATTGTTCTTCAATAAGTACATTTCTATTGTTAAACTTTCTTTGTGCTTGTGTGTATTAATAAAGAAAAACATAACGATCAAACATTGTTCTTACAGGTTTTAAAAGATATACTTTAATGTAGAATCAGACGCTTGCACAAATGAAATTTACAATTTTAACTACGCATTAATATGAGACAGGTTAATAAACAGTATAAATTTTCTATATATTATACTCTTCCTGTATTTGGAACAATAAATGGGGTAATAAATTTGACTACTAATGTATCACATGTTTATAGTATTATGTGACTTTTTCCATTGTTATTTATTTTAGAAAAATACATTAAAAATGCCAGACTAACATTACATTGAACATAATAGGCAATATAGATATGTAAACATCACCTAGTATGTATTAAAGAAATTTAGCAAAACACACATTATAACATTTTCATTTTATTCCAAAAGATCTACGTAACCTTTAATTACAGAAGTTATGGATGTATATGCACATATACATTGCCCATTATGTTTATGAATAAAGTAACAAAAATCTTACAATCAGAAATTAATTTAACATAAATGTTCAGAAAGTACTATTCGTACTGCTAAGTGCCAAGTGCTTGCTGACTATATGCATTATATACCGATATGTATATAATTATTATTGTTTTATATGTTCAAACAAAGAACGTTAATAATAGATTGTATGTGGCTTCATACCATTAACATAGGTAGGTGTGTATCATTATACACATAGTGACATGTTTAACATGCAATTAATCTGAAGCTTGCACAAACAGTATTTGTTGCGCTTATTACTTCCCAGTGTACACAGCCCTCTTCACATTTACTCTATATTTATTAACGAGTCATACTACAAATAAAAACAAAAAAGAGAAAATGAAGGGCAACGTTTGTTAAATGGATCACTAGAAAGATACACTGATTATAACTGTTTCAAATAATAAGAACATTTGAAAGATTACAAGGTTTTTAATCTTGCAGATAGCTTAAAACATAAAAAGTAGTTTGAAGCAAAAGTTAATAGATTTAATAATCATATAAACATATATTTTATGTCAGAATTGACTATACATATGGTATTTATTTACAGAAAGGAACATTTAATTTTGTGCTTGAATTAAAATATCTAACATAATTTAAATAGAAACTTAAAAAATTCATATAGAAATTTTTATTGAATTTGTGAAACTATTATGATTTAATTCTTAATTGAGTACAAGAAACGAATTTTTTATCTTTATGTTTACAAATTATTTCAACAGAAATTTTTATGTCATTCGTTAAGACTATTTTATTTCATATGCAAAATTAAAAGATGGCCCCTTTCTGTAATATTGTCACATTTTTGTTTTTTTTTTTCTTTTTCAGTACAATGGCCAACTGTGTTTGAAATATTAAATTCAAATTTTGTGACAGGTATATAAATTTTAAAGACTTCATAGTTTTATCGCGAAACTAGTAACAAAATAAATAAAGTTTTTAACACAGTTCTCAAATATATAAATATAGTCTTGAATCTAAACATAATCAACGCCAATGTTATATCACCAATGTTGAACAAATCATTAAGTATTTATGGTACGTGCTAAGTCTGTAATGGAAATATTATTCATTGAAATATGAAAACATCAATAAACTTGTACAAGAAAATCTGTTATTGCTTCGTGCGATTAAATATAAACATAATTGCATGTGAAATTAAAATCAATTATGTACACTGAAAAAAAAAAAAACAGATTAATTCTCCATACAATTTTTACACATATATTATTTTATATTTCATAGTATTCCATGACAAACAAAAGAAATTTGCATTAGTATACGATAAAACAAATAAAATTGCACCATTGTTCATAATTTTCACAAGAAACTAGTTATGTTCTGAGGTTACATTTCTTTCCACAGCTCAGGATAATGTGCCTCGTATTGCAAAATTAGAAAATACTGAAATTAATACGCGCAACTATAAAGTGCTTTTACGAAGTTTCATTCTGTTGCTGCATGATTCAAAGGCACATTTTAGATTGAAAGAAATATTCTACTTGAACATACCTAGTTCTGTACAGTAAGGTAAAACAATATCTTTAATGAGAAAGATAGAAAGATCAACTTTCTTTGATCTCTACGTTTCATAAAAATCTGTCGCTTCCACTAAAACTGGAATTATTAATATCTATGCTATATATCATTTCATAAAAAATAGAACCAAAAAACTATTGCAATGCATAGATCGCTATATTAGTAAAGAGGATGTAACTTGATTAATGTACATGGTTTGATCAAATTTTGTATCACATTTATAAAGTATAATTCATACCAAATCACTCGACTGATCGAGTCAATGTCTTAATAAAGGAACAAAAGTTTTCAAGTAACAGAGATATTGTATCAAATGCAGAAAATAGTCATCAAAAAGTTACATATCTTGCCTACAGAATCAACTATAAGTATCTCATTAAATTTTTGTTGTGAGAAATGTAAATTGCTGTTTTCGTTATACCAAAATAAGAACGAAATCTAAGGCCAATAACGTTAAATATATTAGATCATGTTTATCATATGAAATTAAAGTAATAGTTAAGAGGAAGCCAATGTGACTGTTTCGGTTTCTCGTAAGTCCGTAAATCGAACATGTTTACAAACGTGAGAGCTGCAGCTCGCATAACAGTCTGTTCACTTCATTTCTTTTACTTTTCAGTAAAATATAGTTTTAAGTCAGTGACTCGCAACACTCTATGCTATAAGAAATTTGTACAAAAAGAGAAGAAAGAATAAACAAAACAAAAAGTAAAATAATTACAGAACTATAAAAATTGAAGAAACACACTTTATGATTTATCATATGAAGACTTCCGATTTTGACATTATGCATCATCGATTGAAAACTGCTGTCTGAAAATTATTCAATTAATTACAGTAAATAAGATAAAATGCAATGTTCTTTTTTACCAGGCACAAATGGAATCTATAGTTAATTTTTTATTATATATTGTCAAAATAAAGGAAAATTTTATACGCGTCATCAAAATTTTCCTTACTTTATTCCCTTTAAAATTTTAAGTAGTTGAAATTGAAATATTATGTACTTAAAATGTCAAATGCGTCCATAATATTGATAATTTATCAAAAAGAAGAAGAAAAAAAAAAAGAAACAAAAATGGAAACTTTTTCATTTTATAAAAGAATTAACGACCACAAGAAAATCATTTTCTTAACATTCGTACTTATAATCTTATTTATCAACTTTCAATAAGTTGCGTTGATTTTGAGAAACATTCATGAATGATTGTCAAAAAGAAATAATGAATTTAAAATATTTTAAACAAGAATTTATGTTAGAAAATAGACTTAAAACCAAAAAACAATACGTGAAGTATGTAAACATTAAACAAAGTACGATAGCATATATAAGTTACCGTATTTTATTCGAAAACATATTTTCAAATATGAAAACATGAATCGTAAAACGGAGTACAATACGAAAACTACTACAGTGCAGTCTCGCTACATGACTCGTGTTTAAATGGAAGTTATATATATTTAAATTTCCAAATTTAGAAATTAAAAAATTTAGAATTCATGATTCACAAATAGATTATATAGAATTCACAAATTTATTGACAATTAAATATTACGTGAAGAAAGTTGTATTTTTATGAAAAGTTCTACTCTTATTTTACAGTTTTTTCCTCTTACAGTCATCACGTCCAGGGCCATATAGCGAGACTCCACTGTATTTTAAAAAATTTTGCTTTATCAGCTAAAAATCAATTACCCTATATATATTATATATATGATATAATTAAGATATATATATATATATTTAATTAAACACGATATATATCTTAATTATGTAAAATTTTAACAGAATATGTTAATTTTATGTATGTATAACACCTATATGTATTCGTATATTTTTTATCATGTAACCTTGTTGCAGGTTAAATAGCATTCTTTCCGAATGTATCAGTAATATAATATTCTTTGCTTCATTGTGCAAACATATAAACAAAATATACTACATCCAGTCATGTTTATAAAACACTGACATTAATTTCTGTTAAATTTTAACAAATCTGCTCTTATCTGTTTAATCTGTTTGTTAAAGAATGTCCCTATTATGGTATTCATAACGGAACACCAATCAACCCTTCACCGGTTCTATAAATGTTAATTTTAATGCGGCAGCTAACTCTCACTTTTTACATTAATTTCTATAATAATAAATTTCTACTGCGGCTAGTAAAAATTAAAACGACGCGACTTCCTGCATAACTAAATATAAGTTACTATCGTCATGAAGGATTTGATGCGTTTTAACAAATTTGTGTCGAAATATCACATACATACACCTAATCTTTACATACTGATAATAACTCCAGGAAAAGTACGTTTTCACAGTTGAAGAACCAAGATTATATACCAAGATTTGTAAAGGCATAGTACATGGGAAAGTATTCGATCCACTTTATGTCATACTATACCAATACCAAAAATTTGCACGCTTATTCAAGTTAGAATAATAAATTCTATTTACCGAGATTTCCTGAAGCGTCATCATCCGGTGTTGTTTTCATTGAAATTTAAATTCTTCTTATGCAAAGAGTACAAATTTCATTTACTTTCAGTTATTCCATTAGAAAAATTGAAACACGATGATGCATGGAAGTTCGCATGAAAGATTACTTGTACATGTCAAAAAAACATGTATGTTTTGTAAAACAAATAATGGTCAGATCTAAATGAAGAACTTCAGTAAGATTACAATGTCTTACTATTATTTTTTAGAATTGTCCTCTTCGCTCGACCAATGTTGTAGTTCTTGTAATTCTTGCTCTTGTAGTTCAAATTCCCATCGCAATTCTAACTCTCGCATATCATTTGCGATACCAGCCTCATACGTGTCTTCCTAAGATTTAGGTAAAGATTTTATATAAAATTTTAGTAACATCCTCGCAATGAGCAGAAAATATACCGCATATTATATTTCATTTTATGTAATTTACCTCTTCAGGTTTATAGTCTTGATTAAAATTTTGAGTGCCAAGCATGTTATTCGACGACTGAATCCAAGGAACAGTACCGTACGGGCTCCAATTTCGTACGTCTTTTTCTTTTTCTCTAATACCAGCTTCAATCATTTGTAACTCCTGTGTTAACCTTTCTCCAGCCGTAAAGGTGGCTCCTTGAGTAGCGAGCTAGACACATTTTTTTGTAATGTTATTGCATGAAATCTTTTATAAGAAAAAGATATGATGTTTATTAATACCTTTAAATCGTTAATTTTCTTTTCAAGATGCTTCAACTGCTGTTTCACTTTCTGTGATTCCAAAATTAAGCTGAAATAATTTATTTATATTATATTTTAATCTTAACATACTCTTAAAACTAATTAACTTACTCTTTCGACATGCATTCTGATCGCGCAAATTGTGTGTGCGTAGTTGATTCTTGTATATTACGACCAAAAGTAATGTAATTGTCTTCAAAGCCAGAATTATTAATAGATTGTATTCCTCCATTTGCACCGATAGTAGCGTAAGCTGCAATTATTATATATTTTTATTTGGTCTTACTTTTAAATATCTATTTTTCATAATTATATTTACGTTGATGATTGCCATAAAACCAAGATGTAACTGAATTTGTAGTTGGCATAGGACGATAGGCAGACATTGCAGGAGGCGTGCCTCCTTCTCCATAAAAATTAGCGGGCTGTACACCATTGCTGGATCTAAAACAACAAGTTATTAAGTTACAATGTAATGCGATATGTAATAAATCTTTTATTACGCAAATGTTTTGAACTATTACCTGATTAAATTTTTAGGTAATTTAGAAATTGGTCCATATTTATTACTAGATGATGCATCAAATGGCACAAATTCATCATCAAATAGAATAGAATCTGTACACGGGAAATTGTTGTTACAATTCATATTTGATGGAGGAATTATAGGACTACTTTGTGTATTTGCCCATATAGAGAAATTTGATGACAACGCATCTCCTTGTATATCATAATTCTGTAAACAAAACAAAACATGAACAAACTATCCATAATGATTTGAATAACTAAATGATCGTACCGATTTCATTTGCGGCACTTGTTTGTTAACAATTGTTTCAAGCTGATTTAAGATTTCCATTCTGCGTTGGAGTAACATCGCCAATGTTTTGGCTACTGTCCGCTGCTAATTAGCATAAAATGATATTCGAATTATAGCATGGAAAAATACTTTTTAATGTATATAATGGTATTTATCAACGAATATGACAAATAATTTTATATTACCTTCTTGCTATTCGAAATTCCATTAGTTACATTAGAAGAGATCTGCGACGAATCCCACATACCAAGATTAGGTGCAGTATACTCGATAGGTGCATTCGGCATAATGTAATGAGAACAATGCATATCGATATTTTTAGTTGGTACTATAGGCATTATTCCTTGTGGAGACGGTAACATGTAATTTGTCAATGACCCAACAAAATTATTTTCATTCGTTGAAGTGTGATGTTGCATTGGATTAACTTTATTTATAGAATTAAAATCTAAAAAGAATCAACCGATCATTAATCGATGTATAACATAATATATTTCACAAAAATACTTACTATCTCTGTGAGTATTATCATGTGATTTTATGGAATGATAAGACAATTCGTCGTTTTGCTTAAATGTCTTATTATTTGATCCAGTAATTACTTTATCTGTTTTCGTATCTGAATTATTGGTGACAGGTAAATTTGATCTGATACTTAACTTTCGGTTTTTTGACCTGTATCTAATTAAAAAATGATTGAAATTATATACAATCAATTAAATTTTTTAGTTGAAATTTGATGCATGTATACTTACTTATCCAATTCCATGTCGCTATGAGCAAATGTGCAATTAGTGGATCTAGGACAAGATCCCCTGAGTGCAAGATCACGACACATGCTCACTTTATATTTTGGTTGGCCTGGGCCTACACTATGAGTACCATCTTGTGTTTTCCGATTACCATGTTGTTGAATAAATTCTACTAATGCAGCAACTACAGTTCTAACAGCTTCTAAGGCTGCACGACATTCCGCTAACGTGGGTGGTTCAGTTTCTGCAAGAAGATAATAAGTTCGAAATATCTCGTTGGTTCGTATAACATATTTACACGAAACACTATACCTGGGCTAGGATCTATTGCGGCTAATAACTCTAACTGAGGTCTTAAACTACTTAATTGTCCAGGATCAGGAGTACGTTGAAGAGCAATAACCAATTCTTGTACACTTTGAGCAAAAGATTGTGGAGTCTGAAGTTTGTCTATAATACTTTGCATATGAGACTTATGGCTAGTATCTCCATACAGCAATGCAGACCACTGATCAGGTGCTATTCTTAAGCCAGCTTCTGTTGCAATTTGCACTATCTGAGCATCATGCTCCCTTCTTAAAGCTTCGTATGTTCTAAATTCTTCTTTCAGCTGCATTAATGATGAATCTCCTTCCCGCTTGGATACCTAATTATATAGAAGTAATTAAAAGTCTGTTGTTTCTTGATAATAATAATGAGTAATTAGTAGTTACATTTACATTACCTTGAAACAACTTGCCCTGTATAACAACTGTACAACATGTCCTATGCTTGTCTTGGAAGCTTGAGGAAAATGTGATTCTAAACGTTGAACTACAAACATAACTAACACTTTTCTAGAAAGAGCTGATCCATCTTCTAAAGCCAAAAGAACAAGCTTGAGTACCTCTTCTTGCATTGCTAATAAGAAACAAAATATATTTGAAAATTAACATATTCCAATACTTTTATATAAATTATTTCATTGTATTATAATGTACCTGGCCCAAGAAACTGACATCCACGAGCACGTACAGCAGCCCATAAGTTAGCATTAAGTTGCTGTGGATTTTGATGTTGAAGTATTAATTCAGTAACTGACCGTTCACCTAAACTTCTAGCTGCTCTAACTGCACGGGCTCTTCCTTCTGGTTCAACCAACTGACAACCTACCAAAGTTACTAACTTTCTTTGCATTGGTCGAGAAACAAGACCTGCCCCTATTATGCATCAAAGAACAAGTTTAAGTTACATAAATATTAAACAATAATATCAAATAGACATTGGTATTACCTGTAGCTAGAATAGGATTTGTTTGACATGGTTTGAGATATAAAGCAAGCTCCTCAATGCAACGTTTAGCAACCAAGTAATTAGCATGATCTTCAGGTGGTAATAATTTTTGATAAGCTGTTGCAACATTTGTGGGAACAGGATTTCCCACTAATTGTAATAGAGCTTCATTTACAGGTAATCTTTCTATTTCTGTATTAATAACACTCTAAAACATATATATTTTAGTAACACCAAATATATAACTTTTTGTGAACATGCGTTTCAATTAAAAAAAAATATTAAACTCAATGTATATAATTTTCATACATTTGTATATCATTTTAAAACATTTAGTTTGCTAGCAAGTAAAGATACGCATTAGGATTTGTACTGACAATATATGAAAAACATATTGGTATATGCCCTGCAAATAACTTGTTTATAATGTTACATACCTGATCAAAAGGACATTGTTTACGATGTAAATTTGCAAGGCACGTTCGACATATGGTATGACCACATCCTAAGGATATTGGGCCCCGTACGGCCACATCAAAATCATGACAGCAAACTGGACAAGAAAGAAATTCAGTCCACTGAGGTGCCTGTATTGGCATTCTGCAATAAAATTACATGAAAATGTTCAATTGTTTGATTTCACAATTCTCTGCAATACTGTTTTTTTCCAACAATAACTGTAAAAAAAATGTAATATTAATATTTAAAATGAATTATTTACATTTAAAAAATGTTTTACTTATATTTATTTAAATATTACAAATACGATGGATACGTAAAATTACGTTATTGCGTTATTGTAAAAAGCATTTTATAATTACATCTAACAATTTTAATAAACAAATAACATTACGAAAAATTATTGATTAACATGTTGCAAAACTAGTAACAAGTACAGAGAAACCTTTTCTTCAATTGGAAAATATTTATCTATAGATACGAACTTATTCGGAACTATAACGTTTGCTCATCAATTGTTTTCTACGCAATGATTATTATTTTCTTTTCTTTTTGTATTCCTTAAAGTCTAAAGGCAAGTTCCATAAATATAAAAAGTACGCAAAAAATGTTTCAAACGCACATCGTTTCAATCACGCAATTAGATCAAACTTTTTTTAATTACTGTCGCTACTTCTCTCATATTCATCGAATATCCATTTTATGTAGAATTGAAAATACGATATTCGCGTTTGTCACGATGAAATACGTCAAATTAACGTAATGTCGTGAACGTTAGAAATAACCAAAAACTTACCTCGTTATAGCCCTCACAACACATCACATTCACTACTCGGTTACTTTGCACGTAGTTCTGCCATCGAAGCAAGAACAGATGAATCATAAATAGTAAGATGAGCTCAGCACGATATCCCTCACGTCGTACGCCTTTTTATCTCACTAGTGCTCACTAGAAACTCATGACGAAACAATCTAGAAAAATGATTTTTCAAATTTCCTCAGTAGAGAGCGCTGTAAACGACGTAATGTCCAATTTTCAAAATTCATGTAATTTGTATCTATTTTTAACGTTTCTCTTCATTTATAAAATTATTATAAAACAGAATATTTGAATGAATTTCATAAGTTTAATTTATAAAAAAAAGAAATTGCACACAACATTAATTGGACAGTATTCTGTCTTTGGTCATATTCATACAATGCATTCACTTGTTTTTGATAAATATGATTGAGTTTCGTATCTAGCAAAATTATAAATGTACAATTTATTTCTTTTTACTTACTATCTTGGAATATATTGGTGACATTACCTAGTTTCCAACAGTTTCCAAATGTGAAAGACAGTGGCGAGCATGCGTTTGCTTAATGGGAGAACTATACCATATTCAATGTATTAATTGAAGCTTAACTGGAACCGTTGTTCAAAATCATTAAATAAACAATACTACAGAGTAACTGATACTTAAACAGGATAAATTCTAATTAAATATGATATCCCCGGAAGATGAACCGTTATGGCCCGATATCGCATTTCGTATGTTAACAAATACTGTTTCGCATCCAATTGAATATGCTAAAGTTTTAATACAGGTAAAATAGATACAGTAGGTATACCGTTTAAAAAATACAGGATTATCGTAAGTTAATAATTTTTATTTGTAATACAATAGATAGGATATGAACCCATTCCACCACGACCAACAACTACTTTATTTGGACAACCGGCTTTAGCTTTACCTAATATTTTTCAATACGGTAAATACATTTTTAATAATAGCATATCTTCATTTTTCTTTCATGGGTACAGTACTTTTTAACACATTGTTTTACCCTTACCATCACAGATTATAAAACAGCATGTTGAAATTAATTTGTCATGGAAGAATAATTTATTTTATATTTAATCAATACATTTTTGTCATTTTATTACTTTACAGTTAGGTATATAAAAAATGTGGATGGATTTACTGGCTGTTATTGTGGCCTTATGCCAAAATTATGTGCCTACACTGTAAGTGCTGTAGCTTTTGAAAAAACCTCCAAGCTTATGAAATTTAGCGACGAACGAAATATAGATACTTACGATGATTGTCAAAGAGAAGAGTAAATATATGTATATGTGTATATCATAATATCTAAAATTAACAATTCTATAAACAACGATAAATTAAAATTTTTTATTTGTTTATAGACATGAACGTAAGAATTGCATATATCAATTCATACGAGAGCTAATCAGCAGAACAATTGGAATTATACTTAGTCATCCACTGGATGTTATTGCATTGAGGATGATGGCACAGTTTGTTGGCGCAGAAAGAAAATACAAGTATATAGTTAATTAAACAACATGAAAAACATACATTCAGATACTAATTATAGATGCATTATTTCTATAGCTGTTTTGTTTCTTTTATCCACTAATAGCGGATTATTTAGATCGTTTGTGGAAGTGTACAAGGAAAATGGAATTATGGGATATTATGCAGGATTAGTGCCCCGTCTTATTGGAAATGCTGCCGCATTGTTACTAGTCAGTTCTTCTACCTATATTATTGATAAATATGTTATAAGTGACCGTGCATTAAAACCATTTGTAGTTTCCATCATGAGAGTAAGTAAATTATTAAATTGTGACACACGCAATGTAACATTGACAATGAAATAATCACAAATATTTTACCAGTTTGCAGCAACAACAATTACATATCCATTTTTAGTGGTATCACACTGTATGGCAGTTAATAATTGTGGGTAAGCTCATTTAAAATACTAGTACTATATAGATATAACATGTATTTTAAAAGAAGCAAAGCAGATATTAATTTATCGAATTTTATTTATTAAGGTTAATTGCTGGTCTTCCTCCTCAAATGCCAATTTATAACAACTGGTTGGATTGCTGGTCTCATCTTTCTGCTACCAATCAGTTAAAAAGAGGAAACAGTCTTTTATGGCGTTATTACACAGGACCACAAGTGATAATTAATGGAAAACCAATACCTCTCAATAAATATAATTTCCAGTTACAAAGTACAACATAGTAATAATATTACATTAACTTGTATTTGAAAGATTAACAGTAAAAACACTTCTCTGCTATATATATATATATATATATATTTATATATATATTTTCTTTTTGTAAAGTTACTATTACAGTATATTGTTGCATTGGAATACTTCACTAAATTTATCGAATGACTTTTTCTTGGGTATTGTGTACCATTGAAAAATATACTTTACATTGAAACCTAATTGACGCACAAGCATTCAGTGAATATAAATATTAATAAATTCAATTTATAAAACCCACATTTGCTTCTGTATCCAGTAACTGCATTTAAATTATTGTTCAAATAAAATAATGTTTTTCAAAAATATGAAGTAGGAAAAGTAATTACCTTTAATATTTTTCTTGTACAAAAATTAATATTCACAAGTTGAACAAAAACTGCTCAAAGTTTATTGAAATGCATAATGTAATATTTCGTGTATATAATATGTAAATTGGAAGGAAACCAGTTTTCTTTTAAACTACATTAATTTTGTGCAAACTAATTATTTTACGAAATTATATTTTGTAGAATTTATATGAAAATCTGTTATAAATATATATAAATACAATAAATTCATAAATATGAACAAAATTGTTACGCGTATAATCTTAATTATGTATGGAACTAAACTTAATACTGAATTGAAATTATAACATAATATAAATCTACTGTGATAGTATTTTAGTAACTTTTAGTTACTAAAAAGTTACGAAAGTTAGTTGTTAAAGAACAGAGTTAAAAATGTATCTCAACATATACATCACTCTTACAAGTACAATTTGCAAATCAATGCTAAATGGAAAAAAGTAAAATTTCTGAAAATAACTAAGCATTTGATTCATCATCTTTATTATTTATTAATTGAATAGTTTTAATCAATTTACAACATGATTTATCAGGCATAAAGAAATTACATGAGTATTGCATTATTAATTACATTGTATCTGTCTAAGTATTCTATGAATAATACACAGAAGCCTATACTATTTTGCAATTTTTTAATTCTGTAAAAAAAATATCAACTGGAACTGGAATTATAGTTTTAATTATTACATTTGTTTTATCAGTATTATATCTGAATTTCAATTGATATATAGTACGATATACGAATGTGAATAATGAACAAAACAATCAATTCTTTGTTTAACATATACTTTAAAAGTAATTTAAGTAACAAAACCTTATACTGAAAATATTTAAATGTGTTTAATGCTGCTTTACATATAACTTAATAAACACATGGTAATTTTTCTTTAACAGTACCACAAAATTATTACATTTCAAAGTGGAATAAAATGCTACTTAAAAATGTAAGAAACGTGCATTACTAAGCACAATACATCTTACATACTATAATTATAATATCTTGGGCATATATTTTAACTTCCTAAGGTTTTATTTCTTTATCTTTAGGCATTACCTTTGATGTCAAAATCATTATTCATCTACATGCGAATAAAATTATAATTTATTTTGTTGTTTACATTATACAAATTTATTTTTGTATATTAAAATAATCTGGTTCTAAAATATTTTGAATATTCAAGATTTAAAATAAAGTACTGCAGTATCAAAATTTTTATCAAAACGTAACATTTAAATTTATGGAATTTATTTCGTATTACATTTTACATTATTAATACGAAATACACGTAAATATATTTGTGTGAACAATTAAAGTGATAATTGAACTGTAAATAATTCTACGACTTGACAAATAACTATGTATTCATTTTAATAAAAGGAATGTACTTATCGAAGGTAAATTTATATAACTTATTTAATTTATTTTAATTCTTTCACAGCTATACAATTCCGTGTTTATCAATACTTTGTGCATCATTTTATTGATCTATTTCATTTTAATTTCTCAAAAGATTTAATGTCATGCAACCATTAGGAAAAGTTTATCATAGAACTGTACACTGTTTGGTTAGCCTTCTTTACAATGTGATAAAGGTTCAAACTATTAACATTTAATATTTATTTAGCAAATATTACCTTATACTATTAGATATAACAAGTGATTGCTGTCAGGTTTATATTATCACCATAATAGCTGTAAGTTTCATATTCTATATACATTAAGGAATACTGTATGTCCAGGAATGTTCAACAGAACCAATTAATAATGAAGCACATTTTCATTACAGTTATTTTGACCTAAAATATGTCTTTGTACATTTAAACAATAAATATGCAGCATATTAAAGGACTGTTCAATATTCACATTCCTTGGCAAAGGTTCTGACAAATATCTTGCACGTTTCACATCTAGGAATTTCTTTCAAATACTATGTAATGAAAGATTCCACTTTTCTTTAAATACTATGTATATACAGCAATATATTTGTTATTAATTGTTGTAAAAAAATGAAACTTAAAATAAATAAAGTACTAACATTACAAGTGGCAGTATAGCACTTAATACATTAATAGAATGTAATTTTTTAAACGATATGATTATCATCTTACAATAGTCTATCAATTAAAAATTTCCCCAGCTTTATCTATTATTGAAATCATATTAGATTATGTAACCAACTTAATTTCGCTTTAGAAACAAATAATTAACAAATCAACTGAATTGCTCTGAGTTTCAAAAAAAAATCAATCCAATAATTAAATATATTAACAATTCTAACAATCAGAATTTAATGTATCGCTACATACTTTAGATATTTTATTATATAAAACGTAAATTCCTGTAGTAAGATTTTGTAATTAAATGACAGCATTTAATATGTTGCGCTTGAAATTAACTTCAAAAACAATGTATTTTGATATTTATCTATTTCTAATTATGAGAAATATAAATCTTCGTTAAGATAAGTTTCTTCTGTTCTTTAGTATTATAAAAAATAACACAAAATTATTTGATCATTAGATACTCTTAGAGTATGGAACTTTATGTATACTCTTTTATAATGTATACAATAACAATTTTCGAAGAAATATACACAATATTGAAAATATAATCATAACTATTCAAGAAATCCTATGCACCTACAGTAATCAAAATAATTTTTAGTATTATATGTACTATGGAAAATTGACTCATATTTCTATATGCACGTACAATGGCCAATTTTTACTATATCCCAAAATATTTTGTATATCTCGTTTATCAGAAGCAGAGATTTGGAAACATACTTTACAGAAATTATGTATACATTACTCTTAACGTTTACATTTCTATATATGTATAATGTTATCGTAATTTCTTATACATGTATTAATATACAGACAATAATCTGAAATTTTATCATTTTTAAGTAACTACTAAATACTATAATTAGCTTTAGCATATAATTCGTTTTTATTCTGCATAAAGTTCCATCTTCTTATCGTTTGAAATATAATTTCATATAATAATAACTTGATGTATGACAAGTATTATGCAGCATTTCAAATCTTTAAAAGTATTTGATAACATATACAAGTTTCATTGTTGAAGATATCGTTGACTGATTGACTAATAATAGATCAAAAGTTATGATTCTATATTGTCTGTTTTAAATTATTTATATTGGTTTATGAAGGTAAATTAGGCCATAGCGGACATCTAATGATTTGTGTTCGGTATGAATTAGTACAATTATTCGTGACTAGTACGCATATCAGTATACTGATTTACATTCGAAAAGAAAGTGTCACGATACATCATGTGTTGACTGTGATTCTGTGATTATCTATATGAAAAAGAAAATTGTACACGTGTTTTGTTTTAACGTTTACTGTTTATCACTGTTCTTAATATGATAACCATTTTTCTTCGCTATCTCGTCTCTACGTATATTACAATATAGACATAGATAAAACAAAAGATTGAATTCTGTTTACCTAAATCTACTTTTAATACTAATTGTAATGTCATGAATTATTTCTCTCGTATAATTTATATAACTATCGCGGTAAAAATAATTATATTAATTATTTCAAATCTAGTTCGATTTCTGGATTTTCTAACGAAAATGGTTTCAGATTTTCTACTATCGGTGTTTGATCGGGGTCAACTCTTATGCGGATTCTGTTGGTTTCTAAAGATCGTGGGAGTGTACGCGGAAGATCGTCTTTATACGAACCAGATATAGGTGAAGTGTATGGTACATAAATTCGTACAACATCTGGACTTGGTTGATGAGGTGTCGCTCTGGGTGTGGGCAAGCCACCACTGCCAGAGCTAGCATTAGAAATATTACTTTGAGTATCAAGACTATTATCTAACGCTTGAGACCGTGTCGCCGAACTAAATACAGAAAGATCAGCTGTCGAGGTAACTGATGTATCTGCCAATGACCGACGTGAGCCATTGGGAGAGGCCCCATCATCAAGACTTGGATCAAATGAGAATTTGCTTCCTGCACACATATGTAACTTTTATTATACTACAACAGGATATTAAAACAAACATATTCCAACAGAATAACTTCGCATAGTAAGTGTAATACATCCAAGTTAAAAAAGTCTTTATCTTTAAATGCTTCCTTTACAAGTTATATGTTTTATTTATATGTTAAGAATAATATAGTTGTAACTGTTAATACTAAATGATGCCGGTTAAACCTGACATACCAATGTAATGCAAAAAGAAATATTGTACAACATGCACTAATGTATTGATTTTTTAAACTTATATATAATCTTATTATTTGTACCGCTATGTATAAAATTTCAATACAGTGCGATATTTCACAGAATAATCACATTCTGTTACTCTTCATTTTCATTTCATTGCATTAAAAAAGAGTTATAAATGAAAATCTTTGATACAATGTAAGTTTGTTCACGATTATGTAGTAGTAATGTTTCAAAATATATCTTACATAGTATTCTTTTGTAAAGTTCTGTATGTAAAATTGAGCAATATTGTATTTAATACTTTTAACATCGAAACCTTATCTGTGAAAACTATCTTACAATCTAGTATTGTATATAACCATTATATCAATATCTGAATCTCTATTTTGATTTTCCTTTTCATCTTTAATAATGCTTTCTTGTGACAAATGGAGAAGATGAGTATTCGTGTTACCATATACTATACTTTCACTAAATCGTAACTCACCGCCAAGACCACAACTGGTTTGTTCAACTGGTGTTGTACTTTCTCTATCATCGTCAGCGACTACTACCATGTCTCTGCGCTGTGTTATAGACTCACGCATCACATGTTGTGCTTCGCTAAATTCTTCGGTACGCCTTCCAACCTGAACGTACATAGTTCAATCACAAAATTAACATATTGCAATTCTTTAACATTTATTATCATACCGTTGACTAATATCAATAGGCATACATTACCTTACTCGCAAATGAAGGTTCTTTGAATGTACCAAATGGAATTCGTGGTAACTCATGTGGCAAGGGAGGGCCTGGGTAATCTAGCTTAGAACGTTTTAATTCTTCCATACTACGTTCCATGGTGCTTATCACTGTGTCATCGTCGAAACAAAAGTCTTTTTCTAACTTAATTTGTAAATAATTACAAAATTCATCTAAACTTTCCATTGGCATAAGAAAACGTTTATGCATTTTCATAACTGTATATGCCATAGCCGGTAAAATACGATCACCATCTAATAAAAATATATCCCAAATCCGAAGACCAAGACTTATTGGTGTCTATTATAAACAAATAATCGTATATGAATATACGTAAAAATCTATGTCCTACAATATCTTAATATGTAATAGAATAAATACTCCCTTACCCTCTCTTGAAAAACAACAAAAAACCACTTTAATGCATAAAGAATAGAATCGCAACCACATTTATCAAGTTTTCGTTTTAATTTTGGCAAAAATTTATTCATAATTTTATCATGGTGTTCTATAAAACGATTTAGTTTTGGAAATCCATCAACATAAAATCCTAAAAAAGATATGGACATTTATTTAGAAGCAATTTAAAACATTTTTAATGATATAATTATAAAACCAGTTCAGACCATGCATGGTATACTTCTTGTCGGCAAGTAATACAGAAAGACCCCAAAATGCATCTTCTTCATCCATGTATAATAAAAGTAATCCAGCTAACACGGACATTCCTTGACAATAACCAACTTCCATATTATACATACTATAGGCAGCCAAGACGTAAAACATAGATCGTTGTTTTATGCTATATCTTTCTCTATTAACAGAAATTTTCATTAATTACGTAGAACAATAAATAAACACTGACATGTCTAATACTTGCACAATTATACATATTTGCAGTTTACGTACCTATAGTTGATATGATCTCTATATTGTCTAGCCACATCAGCATCGATTTGTCTTATTTCAGTGGACCATTGTCGTGCAAGTTGTAACATCTCTTCATATTTACCTTGCTGTTCTTTTTTTAAATTTTTAATACCTAGCAACAATGCCCAAACTTGCCCACGAAATCTATTAGGAATACCTTTATATACTCTGCGTCTTAACTTTTCTTTAGTTGAGGGACTATCCCATTGCTTTGTCATTTTTTCCCATTTTTTCAATCTTTCCATTTCCACTCGATGAGATTTAATTTCATTTGGGTCTGGCTTTTGTGGTAAACGTTTATCACTAAAACATTAAATATTTATATAATAAAAAATAATGGGACATCTGTTATGATTATTGTAAAAATAATTACTGTATGAATCCATATCTGTCGGTAGCATGATAAACTTCAAAGGTAGGATCTTCCCAAGGATCAATTTCTGCTCCATTTTCTCTACCACGGTCGTAGCAGCTAAATATTCTATCTCGCTCTGCAGCAGACCGTTTCAATAATTCTTCCTCATTCATCCCCCGTGAGAATTCGCAACCAGACTCTTACAAACATGCCGTCTTATTAAGAAGACTCTATTCAAGTTAGGCTGTAATCTATAATAGAAACAAAATATTATTAATAAAACAATATTAAAAGCAATATTTGTGTTTTACAAACAATTCTAATGATGTGAACTTATTTTTATATTTTCGTGTCAAAATATTATTTTGAGAAAACATATTTCAAAATTGTTTTAGATGTATTACTGGTGCAATAACATTAAGAGACCATTAACAATTTCAATGTGTGAAGTATCAAGTATTAAATAAACATGTATTACAATCTAAACATATAACTCTTATCTTTTACACACATACACAGATGGGCTGCGATTCTCCTTTATATACAAATTTTCAATGTTCTAAACTTAATGTACTACATATTGACAAGGAAAAAGGTTATATACATAGGGATTAAATGATACGCCTGACAAAAGACCGTAATCTTACCACAAAGAAATTAACTATATATTTATAAATGCTGCATGATTAAGGACTGACTAATTTTCTTCGTTTCATAATACATATAAAATAATTTTTTCAAAATCATTCGTTCAGCAAAACTATCGTTCGTACATACATACCAACACACATAAATTCAAGCCGGATTTGGATGTTTTCAGTCTCTTTTACGAGTAAGTGCTGCCACCAAATTCAGTTACAACAAGTGGCTTTATACAAATTTATGATTTTTATATACAATAATTACATATTTCTTCATGTAACTGTAAACTAATTGTCACTTTGGTTTATTCAATGAGTGCTATAATATTATTTGTGATATAACTTTTAAAAAGGTAAGAAATATATAATTATAATTTTCTTTACATATTTTGTCATCAAAATCTTTTTTCAGAATATCCATTTATAAATTGAGATTCTTTAATGTTCTAGTATATTCGTAATAAGTTCATTAGACGTGTTATAATAAATTATGCTTTTTCATTTGCGAGACATATGCGATTCATGTTCAGCTCAAACACGTGTTTAATACGCATCTTGAAAAAAGATCCACCTTTAAAGGTTTAGTCAGTACTTATTACAATGGTATATTGTTATTTTTTATTAAATTTCACTCATTGAAAACTGTTTTACAACTCTACAATTATCTTATAATTCTACCAAGTCAGAATGAAGGTTGTAGCTGGAATTTCATGGCATAAGAATTAGAATAGTATGCAGCGTTTCTTTCGCAGAAGTCTGCTGCGAATGTCCAACAAAAAACTGCAATTCTTTCTTTTTGTTATTTTACTTTTGTCACAGGCAGATATTTGTTGTGCTTTTGCGTGTAGTTTGAAATTCAAACAGTGCTATTATCCATTCAACGGGAGGTCACATTTCTCATCCGAAAAGTTTCTGTTTATTTTGCGCATATCAACTCTAAATGGTTCAAGCACACTTCATAACCAAATGCAACGCGCAAGCGTATTTGTAGGCCGTTCAATGAGAGAACACATTCGACAGTCGACTAGTTTTCGTTGATTCTGCACATGTTACTTCTGATTGGCTGAAGAATGCTTAATAATCAAGAGCAACATGCATGCGCATTTATGATTGTATAGCACTCAGTGTATATACCCAGTGATTTTTCATTTTCTATACTTCGTATATCATCACATTTTTGTGATTGACTGATATTTTTTCATACTTTTGTCCACCATGCATATGACTGACCGTGTCGAAAGCCAACATAGTAAACAATTGTAGGTAGAAACAAGGCTGCTGAAGTTAGCTAACTTGCGCGAAACAAGTATGTTCTCTCGCTAAACGGATCGTAGGTTTTCTTGATGAAGGGGAAGGTGTTGAAGCAGTAGTTTTCCACCACTTGTCTGATTATTGTTTTTTTTCACGACGGTGGTAGGGATTTCTTTTTTATCTGATTCACTACGCACTTCGCGTGCTTCAGTCTTCGAAGTTTAGTATTTTGTTCGCGCCAGTGGCATTTCTGAACTTTTAAGATATATCAAGTATAATGGCTCCTAATATTAGCATTGTTAAACGAGCGCGAATCACCGCATTTTGGGATGCAGGACTTAGCGTAGAAGAAATTAGTTACCGAATTCCTTGCAGTGAAAAAACAGTACGGCATTGGGTTAGGATGTGGCAGGAAGGTGGCGAAACTGCATTAGAAGATCATCGAAAATTAAAAAAACATTTGAGAAGATCTACGGAACCAAAGGACGTAACAGAAGTACTCATCCAAGAAATGGACGTAGATCCGTTACTTCCAACGTCGAGTATTGTTGAGCAAACGAATAGAGAAGACGAAAACAGCTCTGGTTGAGTATACACGAAGGATGTTTGGAAAGAAGTTCGAAACAAGCCAGAAATGTTTCGCCACCTTGTGCAGCTTCACCCCTAATCCAGTGAGGCAGGTGATCGATCGGCAAGGAGATTGTTTAAGATACTGAGTCCGAAGATTATTATAAAACATGGCTCTTTTCAGAGCCACCACGTAGTACTACGTTGGAACAACACGGGAATACAAACCATTCACCTTTTTCCTAATCAAACTTATCCCTATCCTTTTTGTGTATTCTTGTTTAACGTCTTTTCTTTAAAAGTAATTAGTAAGTAACATTAGTAATAAGTACAAAAGAATCAGTAATTTTATAACATTTAATTACAAATATAAAATTAATAATTATTTATATGGTTTTTATTTTATAATATGTTAATATTTTCTTTATTTCTGATTTTGCTTAATTTTCAATTTTTTATAATTTATTCCCATAAAAGATCAACAAAAGTCCATAAAAATGTGTGATAAAACTGAGAAGTTTTATAAAATTTTAATAAGGCTAAGGGGAAGAAGTGGAGAAAGCAATTTTGCTACTTATATTTATATGATGCACCCTATGTGAATATTAATCACTTATAATGTATCAAAGTTTGCAAAGAATATAGATTTGCAGTTTATAGGCAACATGATTTATATGTAATTTTCAGACTTTGATTTATCATGAATACATGATAATACATAGTTTAATTATTAATTTTGAATACATTGTAACAGAAATATAAGATTAACATGTTAAAAGCATTTGATCATTACATTTTGTCTATAAGTAACTGAAAGATTGTTGCTACCAAGTGAATTAAGTAAGCATGTAGTTAATGAAGGTATAAGGATGTAGTAGAAATGTCGGCACTTCGTCTTGAATTTCAATTATGACTGATTAGATTTTCTGAAATGATCTTTATTAATTCAAAAAGTTTTGGTTTGCAACACAAAAATTATCGCTTTCAAATTTATGGAAAGTATTTGAGCAACTGTGACTTTTTTATTTACATTGTATATTACTCAACAACATCCTCTTACAAAATGTTTTCTTTCAATGATTTATACAATTTTATAAAATGTTATTTTTTTATAAAAACAATACCTTTTTACATACGATTTAGAACACTTTGAATTGACCTAAGTTTCGTTATTAATTCCTGTCCGTGTGGTTTGCTATATAGAGTAGTTAAGCACTTTGAAATGACATCTTGACACTTTGTTATTATTTTTCGTCTGTAACCAGATTGGTAAATATTAACGAAAATAAAACAATTGTTATGTTCTGCATAGACTACAGATCGTGATATATTAAAGTCTACACAGTATAGATCTGCAATCTATTGATTATATGATTTATATATATTTTGTAGACTTCAATATATCATTAACATCTGTAGATATATAACCAAGATATTTAATCATAAAATTTATTTGTGGACTGTTTACAATAACTCACCTGATGAAGTTATTAGTAATATTAGAATGCGATATAAAATAATTAACCAGATTTGCTGTTGATTCTATAAGATGAAATTCGTTTCCTTCATTTAACCATGTTCGAGTATCTTTACCGATCATTCTGGAAACAAACATGTGCAAATCATTTTTCAGTTTGACGAAGCAAATTAAAGTAATTTGTATTATAATATAGCTTAAACGTACTTGTAAATATCTAAAAGATCCTCCATTGAAACTCCTAACTGTAGAAACCCAGATATAATTCCAGTATTTGATACGTTCAAGTTACATGCTTTTATTTCTAGCTGTTTTATTAAGAAGTCTGAAACATATTCGAAATTATTGCAATTTCATTATTTCGTGATATAATGTTACCACTATCTCATGAAACTTGTGTCAAGGTTTTATTATTACCAACTGGGAAACAATGTGGCGATCCAGAGTATTCTTGTCCAAGGGATATAATTTTACTCATTAAAATAGCCATTTTATCTTCTGCATTGGATGCAGTAGATGCTTTCAATTCTGTAAAACAATAGGTTACAATACGTTTTCAATAAACATAATATACTGATGAAATGAAGTATACAAAATGAATACCATTGTTTATGATATTAGTCCAAATTTCTTGAATTAACATTGCATCTTGATGGCCGGAACAGTGAATTATAGCTAATTTGCATTCCCATAATTGAAGAGGATCCGCATATTTTTCATACAACTATAATTATTACTTCAAGTTAATTGATCATTGCAACATAAGTGTTTTATAAAGTAGTAATACGATGATTTTTACATACCTTTGTGATATCAAGTAACGAAAATTTTAATGCTTTAAGCGCATCTTCGTTAAGTCTATCATGCAGGTGTTGATTGTAAATTGTATCTAATATCTATGAAATAATGAAATTACGCGTAATATTATTAAAACTATATCATTTTTGTTATATCATTTATAACTATATACCTGTTGTTGTATTCTAGCTACTTCAACTTTATCTTCCAATTCACGTAGAAAAATACCAAGGTATGGCGCATAACCAGCTTGGTCACTTCGCATACAAACCACTGCCCGAGCTAAATATTCAACTCTTTGAGACAATGGTATATTTGATCTGTAAGAAGTAAAATGCTGTATTAAATAGAACGTTTCATATTTGATCATGTTTACGGTACTTACTCTTTAGTAGCTAAAGAGTCCAAAATTTTAGCTGCGGCAGCATGATTTTTATTTTTTTCATAAAATTGCCAAAGTAAATTTGGCGCATCGAAACGTGTAAGGTACGCTTCTAAAGAAGGCGCTGCGAATGCAACGAGCTCGCCGTGAAGCCTTCTGTCAATCATCCAGCTATACACTGAAGTGTGAAGAATCTCACATGGGGAATGTAATGCGTCATTGATCATTTTAAGTAGCTAAAATATAGAATTATTAACAAAGTTGAATCGATGACACTTGTTTCTTAATTAAGCGAAGAACCAACTATATCTTACTATTTCCTTTGCTGGAGTAACAGGTGCAGTCGGAGCGTTTTGAGGGGGAGGTCCAGGTCTGCTAGGTATGGTTGGAGTTAACGGATTTGAAATGCTTTGATTATAAAGATGATCCAACAGTGTAATGAATTCTTTATAAATTTCTGTCCTGTATTTAAACACAGTTATATTAATAAATCATCAATATAAGAAGCATTGCTCGGAATATAACCAATACCTTTTTATATAAGCAAATCGTCCTTCTTGATCTTCAATTGGTTCATTATTCTTGTAATAATGTAATGCAGCATTGTTGGGATCTACTCTTTCTGCACAGCAGAGACATAGCTCCAGTACACCCGAATAAAATTGGCAAGCAACAAATTGTTGACATACTGCACTTAAATTTAGTCTAGGGGCAACTTCTTTACAAAGCTGTAAGTAGAATGAATAAAGCGTATAACATATAAATATTAAGATAGTTTTATATATTTACCTTTAAAGCAGATTGTAAATAACATTCCTTTTCTTCCGGGTTTGTGCAACTTTTTGCTTTTAAAATGATTTCATTGGCCTATAATTTGCAATGTTATCAAGGTTAAATTGTATTTTTCTTATAGAAGTCTCAACGATTTATAATCTCATACCTTGGAACAAACAGCATCTTCACTTCTGTATAAATTTGGGCAAACTTCCCGTAATCTTTGACTAATAATGTCAATGGAAGCATTATCTCCAAGATAACTGTAGAGTATTAGAAAAAATGAATAAAAACATTTTTCGAAGTACTTACCCTATTTCATTTTTAGATAATTTACCTATCTATAAGATGAATAATTAACAACGAAGAAATTTCATGACCAATTAAAATTAAATCTCGGAATGTAGCAGTAGAAAATTGATTGATCTGGTCCTATAAATAAAAATGATTATGTATTAGTTACAAATTTTCCGACTCTATATAAAAAAAAATGGTAGTTTGCATTCTAATAACCTTCGATAAACAGTTTACAATGTTATTTAAATTATTTTCACATAAAATTCTCCAAAGTTCTAAAACTTCGCAGGCATGAGTAATAAAGATTTTTAATGCAGCTAAGGAATTTCTTTCTTCGACTATTGGTTCTTGATAATGACTTCCCATAGTTGTTTCAAAACCGTCGGAGATACTTCTGGTTGTACCATGCCTGAAAATCAACAACAGCTTAATGTATGTAATGACTACAGTTAAACTAAGTATGAAATACTTACTGTTTTGTAATATGGGTATTTTTATTAAGAAATGACCTTAATGCTTGAAGGAGACCTAAAATCCAACTAACTTGTCTTGTTGAAATTGTACTAGAAATCTGCAATTATAGAATTCATTTATATATAACGGCACCAATGGAAGTCGATGATAAGTTATTTTACCTGAATTTTATTATTTATAACTTCTTGCTTAATACATCGCATATTCCATATGGGTCGAAGTATTCTTCCTACGTACAAATACAAGCCGTTGTGCTTAGCTGAAAACTGTTGTAAAGAAATATCTGTATTAAGTCCAAGTGGTGCGTGAGGTCGAAATCCTTGCAGTCTTTGATCATAGTTTGGCACTCTCGGTGTCGAAGTACGCATATCACCTAGATTTGAGAGTATTATATATGTACTTATATACAAAACAAATATGAGATAAATTACCAGTTTAATAATACCTGCGTTTATAGTGTGTAAATCGATGGCAGGTCCAATGTTGGTTGTTGGTTGACTACCGTATAAGAAAAATGCTCTTGTTGCCCATTCTGCTAACTGACAATAACAAAATAGTGATTATGTTTTAGTTTCTTTACTGAATGAACTTTATATAACCCTGATTAATACCTCAGCATTTTGAGAACTTTCAAGCGTAGCTAAAATAAGGCATGTTGCACATGCTTGTTCTAATGATTGTGACTGAAAATATGCCCGAACCGCTTCAGTATCGGGCCCACGTTGTTCTAGTAGGAGCTGCTTCAATATATCCATTGGACGAACTTGTACAAAAATTATAGCGCCCTGTAAAACAACTAATGAATGAACATGTCTAATAATTACAAAAATTCTTACTCAAATTTGTACCTGGGATGTCAAAAATATAAATTTCCGAGGAGCTTCCATGTGTTGTCTTACAATAAGAGGAGGCTCCCCTTGGGAAGTACTTTGTTTTTCAATACGTATAGCTGGTTCTACAAGAATTTCTGCCATGGCCCATACTGGACTATCAAGTAATAAAGGACTCTGAGTTTCAGCTAAATAATTTGTAAATGGATAAGCATCATTACTTAGACATAAAGCCGTTTCTGTATCTCCACCACAAACAAGGATTAAAGTTCCTATAATAAATAAACTGCATTATACAAGAACTCTGACATTTACTATTTAATAAAGTAATTCAGTGTTACACAAAAGACATACCTTTTCTGTAATGTGCCATTTGTACCTTTCTTGGCCTTACTGTAGCATTAGCAGCATAGCCTGGTGGTAGTCTAACATGTATTAACTGAAGACCTTGTGGTCTAGTTGTTGGATTAGTAATTGAAGTACAACTGAAGTAGAAACGTGTTCCAGTAGCTGCAACTACAACTAAGTTTAAATGTACTGACTCTGATTCTGTAATAGCAGATATGCTCACCAATGGTCGAAAATTATTACTATCCAAAGTTCTGAAAGAAGCAATAAAATTTTTAATTTATTGATAATGTTGTTACTTAAAATTATTTAGTACTTATATCCATAAACATACTTAACAACGTGAACAGCATTTTGTACTAAAGAAGCTTGTGATAAAGATGCAACTTTGGATGCACCTTCATTATCAATATCCCAAACTGTAATTGTTCCCTTATCACCAAGAGTGTACAGAATATTACGGGTATCATCGACCGAAATTTGTATTATTGCTTCTTCTTCTGACAAAGCAATAGTAACAAATGATGGGACTAAAAATGATAATGGACCTTCGGAATGATTTATTTTTTTACAACGTTTTCCAAACCAACTACTTTCTGCCTATACAACCAAAACATAATACTTGATTATTACATTATTAAACTTATGCATGTTTAACTAATTTTACCTGGTAGTATATTTCGTAAAGAGAACCATTTCTACCACCTAGAAAAATTCTTCCACTACTAGTATTTGCTATCGTTGTAATACCAATACCATCTGTGGTGACTGTAAAAATTGGTTCAGGAACCAGTTGCATTTCGGGAGGAGCACCTAAATCAAGAATTAAGAAAATAAACAAAATATTTAGAAAACTTTACTTTTAAAGTAATTTAAAAATCTTAATACCTTCAGTAGTTTCTGTCAGCATAACTCCAAGAATAGTTATCTCCACTGTGGTTGTAAGAATCAATAAGTATTTTACATAAGATTGAAATACCCCGGATTTGGGTTTTACTAAACCTACACTTATAATAGTTTCATTTAATCCATCAAAATATGCAACATCAGACCTGAAAATGTATTGTCATTGTAAATATTATTTGACATTTATAAGAATATATTTTACAAAAATTTGAATAAATATTTACTCATTCTCATATGACCAAACATATATATCGCTATCAATTGTAAGCCATGCTTTCGAAATTTCTGTGAAAAGACCCATCATACAATGACATTGCATATCTAAACAAATAATAAGGAATTATATTTCATATATCAAAACATATGTATTACATGTTATAATGTTTAATATTAAAAAGGATACGATGAAAATGTTCCATTATTTCAGATGGTAAAGAAATTTTACTATGCGCTTTCATTTGATTCATGTTTAAAAAACATTTTGACATTCCATTTAAATTTGGATAATCATGACTGTCAAGACCACTAACTGTTGGTCCACCTGTAAAATCATATTTCAATATTTAAAAATTTGAATTGTAACTAAATATTAAATAGAAGAAATCAATTACATACCTTGAACATTATATCGCATAAGATTAATTAAAGAAGGAAAGTTGCTATCTGCAGTAATATGCGTGTCTACCACTTTTCCTGCCATTTCTAAAGCATCTAAATGTATTTTAAGCGGTTCCATTTCTGTGAGAGTCATGTTTGTGCTGCATAAGAACGAATAAACTTTAAATTACTGATAATTTAATAATGAATTATATAGATCTAATAGATATTTATACATATACCTATTTAGCTGTTGTAATATCTAAATTTAAATCTGAAAATATGGATGTTCTATCTAACAATTACTGTGTAGAATGCAATTTATAAATATTTAAATGAAAATGTATCCTCTATAACTTGTTACACAGTTTTACCATTTTTATTTGTAACAATTAATTGACAATCTTTTAATTTTGTAATTCCGGTGAAGTACTTTGGTAAAAGGTTAGATTTGTTTATCTACTTAAACATTAAATAATACACAAACTAACACGGTAACAACATACTTTTTGGAAAAATAATTAAATTAAAAAATTTTTAGTATGTACAATTTGGTAAAAAACACTTACTACAATATTTTCTTACTATTTATATATTTTCACTACTACTATTCGTTTCACGAGGTTTGTGCCGCTCGCGCCATACAAGTAATTTTAACTTGTCACAATCCGTTGTACATGCGTAGAACTGTAACAAATTTGATTGGTTCATTTTTTGAATGAAAATGAACATAGCTATTTGAATTCAAAAGTGAAATGCTGAAAAATGCGCTTATAAACTGTCAGTATCAAAATAAAGCATTGAATCAATATTTCCAAGTTTGTTTACAGTATGAAAATCGAAAACTAATTGATGGCAATGTGTTTTTTAATTCTTCTAGTCTATCTTATGACTATTGGTATATAAATAAATTAATGCTATTAACTTGATATGATCTCAATTCCATTATTACAGATGAAGTATCTAACACAATACAAGATCTTTACTGTGATCTTGGATTAAAGGATGATAAATCATGTCCTATAGATGGTGGTTGGACTTCTTGGAGTTCCTGGAGTGTTTGTTCTGGAAAATGTGGATTTAAAGGTAAAAGGACAAGACATCGTACTTGTAATAACCCATTACCTTCAAATGATGGAGCTCCATGCATTGGTCCTAGTTATCAAATTGAAAATTGTCAAGTTAATGGTACAGTAAAACATTAATGAAATGATATGCTATAATCTTGCAAATAATTTAGGTAAATAAACTTCTATGTAGGTTGTAGAATGAATAATTACGAAGAAGTAGTAAGCAATCATCCTATTCGTAAGAGAGAAATGGAAATTGTAAAAGAATTTCATAAAGAATTACCTGCTTTAATTGAATTGTGTTTCATTTTTGATTGCACTTTTTTGATTGTAGAAAAGATTCTTGGAAATAGTGCAGTAAGAAGTAGAACAATAAACTTTAATATATCATAGAATTTATAAGTACATTTTTATATACCCTTCATAGATGCTTTATTGGAATGCTATGAACTGTGTCAAGTATGATGTTGGATGTCCAAGTATGCAACTACCATAAAATTATATATTATGCTGCAACTATGACGTGTACAAAAATATTTTTCATAGGGCCTGGAGGATGGAGTACTTGGGAAGCTTGGTCACCATGTACTGCAGTTTGTGGGAAAGGACAAAAATATCGTGTACGAAATTGTAATAGTCCAGTACCTTCCAATTCTGAATTGATGTGTAATGATTCAGTATTTGGAGTGAAGAGTTGCATGGGATATAACTGCAAGAAACATTTAAGTACATTAATTTAAATTCTATGTACATTAGTAAGGAAGTAGCATAATTGTATTTATTTATATTTCAACAGCAGGAACTTGGGTTAATTGGAGTGGATGGAGTGCATGCAGCACAGAATGTGGTAATGGTATTCAAATAAGAAAACGTTCGTGTTCAGGTGCACAAAATCTGCAAGGAAGTTCATGTAAAGGTTCAACTAAAGAAATAAAGGGTTGTTCAATCAATAATTGTTTTAGTAAGAATATTATTTTATTTAAAATAAAATTAATTTCTTCATTGAAATTATGTGTAAGTTTTTATCAGTAAATGGGATGTGGTCATCATGGACAATTTGGACACATTGCAGTTCAAGTTGTGGAATAGGTACACAGTCAAGAAATCGAATGTGCAACAATCCTTCTCCAAGCGGTGGTGGAATGTCTTGTTCTGGTGCTGCTTCTGAAGTTCGTCAATGCTTTTCTAAGCCGTGTTTAGGTATACCTGAAAGATAATGTTATCACTACTAATGTTAAGAAATCATTTTAATCAAGCTTTGTTTAAAAGTTAGATCACACGAGGTAGCATATTTCACAGAAAAAAGCAGTCTTCTTTATAATATAAGTGGAAAACGTTCACGTTTACTTCATATGTATCTAAGATTTTTACCACTTTCACCTTTGGGTGTTATCATTTATAGATTTGAGAATAATTGTAAGGGATCAATGTGCGATTTTGTAAAATTGTTTCTGCATAATGGAAAAATAGTACTTCTATCTCAAATCTCTGGCTGTACTTTGAGTTTAATTTATGAACATAAACTGGAAGTAAGAGAAGTCTAATATATATGTGACTGTGCAAGAGAAGTTTAATGAATATTTTTTAGATTGGACAATGGCATGTAATATTGATTGCTATTTATGGGACACGTGGTATGTTACGGGTTAATGATGGCCATCATAAAAATGCTATCTTTTCATGTATCCCAATATCATATAATCTGGATCACGCAATGAAAGTGGGAGAATTTCATGGTCAACTTCAAGAAATTGCAATTAATTTTGCACCGATAAAATTTCATATATTGAAAGTTACTAGCATTCATTTTTTCTTTTATAGATATCAGCAATAATGTTTTAACGTTTTTAAAGCATAAAATATTATATAGGATAAATATAATCAAAAACTTGCAAATATTCCGTATAGTAGTAACAATGTACAATATTTAATAGCAGATGATGAGGAGGGTTTCATTCATATTGGTTTAACGGATTCTGTTACTGCACCAAGTCCAGAAAATATGGAATTTTGGCAAGTAAGAAGTAATAATTTTTATTACTTGTATATTGCTTAACAGTAACTTTCAATTATATTCATTTTGCACATCAGATTACGCTTGTTCTAAAGGCAGAAAATATAAATGGTATTATAGCAATTATCCCAGACAATTCTTTGAACAAATTTATTTTGCTACTGTTAGATGAAGGAAGAATAAAACTTAAATATCATCATGGAGAGAATCATGTTGCAATTGAAAGTACAGAACATATCTTAACAAAAGATTGGTTTGAAATAGTTGTTGCCCAAAATGGTAAAAATCTGTACATGCAAATTAATGGAAATGAAAGAAAATATATACCTGCAATGTCAGAGAAAATGATTATAACATCTGTAGCCAATATATTCTTAGGAGCTATACGTGATGAAATGAGGGTAAATTGCTTTAGAAAGTTTCATTTTTTGTACGAACTTATAAGTGAATCGTTTAAAATAGGAAAAGATATGTCCCAATTGCATGGAGATACAAATGAGTTTTACTCTTGGCTCTCTAAATATAGATGGAAACCAAATTGATCTTCTATCTTTACCAGTTTTCGAAATAACGAGCAAACATTTTTCAAGTCGTACCATTAGTATATCTGGTAATTTATTCATTTACCAAGTAATGCATGTTAATTGAACAACTTTATTAAAAATATGACTTCATAATTTATTAGACTACTATGAAGAAGTACCATTATTATTAGGTCAAGAACTTAAGTTATCGTGTTTTTACAATAAAATTTTCTATGAAAAAGGGCATACATCTTTTAAAAAAACATTTCTTATGTGGTTATTAATGGATAAACTATTACAATGTAATGATGAAAGGTAAACTGAATATGTGATATTTTCCATTTTATATACTAGTTTAATAAATATTTACTTTTGTTTTTAAGCAATGATTCCTGTTATCTGAAAGATGATGGACGTGTTAGTACTATTAACATTGTAAGTTACTCAACTCGTGAGGCAATCGAAAATTTTTATTCGTGTCATTTCTATCATAGAACTAAATCAAATAAAGCTTCGAGTCAGACCATCTTCAGCTTTGGAATTACTGTGATAGATAAAAGAGAAGGTGATACACCATCATTGAATATATCTACATTTTATTTATTTATAAACGTTCGTTTGCAGAGTTTGAAAGCGTGTTTTGGAAAAGATGGAATTTCATTTATGTAACCATAACTGTATCATTTATAATGATAATAATCTGGTGTTTATTAGAAATATTCTTGGATGCTAAAAATGGGTATACTATAGTAATAACAATATCGAACTGTAGAAATAAAGACTGCAAATAAAATATGTAATTATTTTTTAGGTATGGATTTTATAGACTTCCACTCAACAATGATTGCACTTCTATTATAAATTTTGTTTCATCCAAAAGTGGAGTAACTTTACTGGGTAGTAAACAAGCTGCGAACGAAATAGTATCAGAAGCTGTAGAAAATAAGTAAAAGTTTTAAGTAGATGAAAGAAAAATTATGTTGTAGAAATAATACACATTAGTACATATACAGTTTATTTGAAAACTAAGTAATAAAATATTTTTACTTCTTTGTTCTATTAACAGCAGATTTATAATTCGAATTGTAACATTCCACATAATTATTTTTAATAACATATTTAAAAAAAATATAAATTTTGAATAGATCATAGTAACGAGATGATCTATGCAGACAAATACTTAGAACAGTGCAAATTGAAATTTGAAAAAAATATATTTATACAAATATCGATTTACAACGATGACAGCTTATATTTATATTTAAAAACAACACAACCAAACATTTTATACTATACCTTTTCACAACATCCTGCGTAATAAAATTGAAAAGTAATCTTATCATTTTCATTTAGAAAATTTGTACTAAATATCATTTTATAGCAAAACAAATTGAGCAATTACTCTTGTTCAAATAACGTTAAAGATTAAAAATGTTATAAATTTTGTAAAGGATAAAGTAAGATAAAAAACAGGATGTATTCATACATACTTAAATCAATTACAGAAGTATAACTATTAAACTGTTTTCCTAAGAATCACTGCTACTGTTACTAATTACAGAGGAATGTCTTGTTATTTGAGGCAGTTCAAAATGCCATCTTGTATCTTCATTTGTATCAAATCCGTTTGTTATATTATTTAATAATGGTGGTTTGGCCTTGATACCTAACGTTGTTGGTCTTTTATTAGGATTTTCATCCAACATCATATTTAATAACTTATGCTAAAAAGAAAAATTCATAATTAAGTTGGTTAGATTAAAAGGCAGAAAAGAGCAGATCCACACTTTTCTGACCACTATTTTCTTACCTCAGATGGATAATCGTTATTGAAATTTTCTGGAAATACTGATTTCCTTAAATTTATAAGAGTCGTTATTCTTTCCATTTCAGTGACAAATGGGATAAGAAGTTCAAATAAAATAATTCCTAAGGAATAAATATCGACTTTGTAATTATAGCCCTGTCCATTTATTTGCTCGGGAGACATGTAAAGATGTGTCCCAACATACGCGGTATGCAAACTGTTTTTAAAACTAATATCTTCGTTTTCTGCAGGAGTATGAGCTTCGTCATAACCTTCAGTCATCGCAGTTACAAGTCCAAAATCTCCAACTTTAATTTTATCATCGAAAGAAAAAAATATATTTGATGGCTGTAAATTATTTGTTGTTAGGCAGAAGTAAGAACTTATGTTTTAACAATGAAAAATAACTATAAAACATTACCTTCAAATCACGATGAATAAGTCCTTGTAAATGAACATATTCTACAGCATCAACTATTTGTTGAAATATATTTAATACGCGAGAATAATTTCTTTCCGACTGTATTTTGAGCCACTCCCTAAGACTTAACCTTTGGCACAGTTGCATCTGTATATAAAGGAACATTTTTGGGGACTTACATACATTTGATTTGTTGTTCAGATTTAAAGAAAACGATGCTTGCCGTTTTCTTCGCTTTTCTTTTTCCGAGTGTTTACTAATAGTATCCTCGAATACGATGCTTTCAGATTGCGTACAATCACTTGCCGTGGATGATACGCTTTTTACTACATTGGTTGAAATAGACGAATTAGAACTTTCAGTACAAATATTAATGTTAATTACATTTTCATTTGAACCCACTGATTCAGGTTTTTCAAAGATAATAAAAGAATCCTCATTTGAATCGTAATGATTTAATTCACACGCCTCGCAAGCACTATCCACCGATGATTGATCAGTTTGACTAACATTAATGCAAACAGAATTATTCATTTTTGTTTCAGAATGAGTAGTTTCCGCAGTAAAGTCTGAACTAGCAGACATTAACTTGTTAATCCATTGAGGATCATGTTTCTCTTGCCATCCTGCAGGTGGACATTCCAGCCATGCATTAAAATATCTCACAATATTTTGATGATCTAATTTAGCTAATGCCTTTACTTCTCGCATTACACGCTCTCTTGAATATTTACTATTAACAATAAGATTTACTATTAAAAGGTGTTTATGAATTGTATTGATAAATTTAATTGGAGAAATATGAAAGCGAACCTGTTTGGCAGAGCAATTCTTTTAATAGCATAATTGCAATCGTCGATTTTATTTTTTGCCTCAAAAACAACGCCATAACCTCCTTTACCCAAACAATCCACAGGCTCGAAATCTGTGAGATAACGTGATTTAAAATCATCACCGTTCTTTCCATTGTCACTTAATTGAGTATTACTTGTACTTGTTTCTATGTGTCTCTCAACTATTAAAGGCTGTATAAACAAAGAATAAATAATTTTAATTGGTATAAACTAAAATAGTATAGTATCAAGAAGAATTACAATATTTCTACCGGAAGTACTGCATCCTTAGCAACTACTGTGGCATTTAATAGACGCTGTGTTAACATAAAGTTAACCAAAATTGCAGTGGTAATTGAAATGACCAAAACTTCCTTCCTGTTGGAACAAATTTTCTATCAGAAAATGCTATGTTATATTTGGCTTATTAATCTTACATACCACCAATACCACAATGATACAATTATAATTTGAACAGGGGTATCATCATCTTCTCCACGAGTATCATTTGGTGAATGTATTTTCTGTTGTTTATCAATAAGTAGTAAGTTTGGATTATTATGATTACATTGTTTATTCTTATCTAACTGTAATTGATCTTTAGAATACAAATAGAATCCATTTCCTGAAAAAATATTTTTCCATTAATGTCAGCTTTAGTGTTTTCTGTTAAGAACATTTGAACTTATATTAGAATTATACCATTTACATATTCTGAATTATACAAAACTGACAATGCAGTAGCGCTTTGTGCATCTGTTATTTTAAGTACAGCATTCTTATCATTATCATCTGTTGAACTTGAAAGAGCTTTTCTAACTGCATAATCTGAAATATATCATGTTTCACCATCATTTATTGCAAACAGTAACCATTATAACTGCATTTTTAATTAGGAACCAGTTACACACCAACAGCAGGGTAAGGTTGCCATGGATATTTCGAATGTTGCATGTATTTTTGTGAAATTTCTAATGATTTATGTAATTCCTCATTTTCCTGTATATATAGTTGCCTGTCATGCATACCTAAATAAATAGCTGGGCTGGCCGAAAATTCTGTACCCCATGACCACTGTTTGCTATCAAATAAATTAATTTCTTTTAAATTGTTATATTCACTGGTTTTCATATTTGCATCCTCACGCCATATAGCAACAATCGGAGAATCAAACTAATAAACAAAAAGTATAAAATTGGTATACAGCTTATACAAAACAAAACAGTACTTTTTTTATTTGAAACTAACCTTCTGTTGCCATAATTTTACTGTAGGATTATTTTTGTTAATAGCCCATACCAAACCATCAGGTATAACTACTTTAATTTCAATGTCTAAAGTATGAAACGGAACTTTATTTTGGCAATAAACATCAGATTGAGGCATCAATATTATATTATGCTGTCCAACGCTAAAGTTCCATCTATTTAAATAAAAATTCTTGAATATAATATTCAATATGAATATGTTCATGAATAATGTTCAATAGATTATGCTTTATAATTTCAAATATTTTGTTTAAAAAATACCTTTCAATACCAGATTGAGGTTCAACTGCTCTCACAGTTTGTTGAAATCTTTGGACAAGGAGCACTTCCTGTTCAACATAAGATTCTTTCTCTGTGTTATTAGTACAACCATTAATTCCACATTCATATAAAATTTTTCCTGTTGTACTTGAAATACCTGTTAACAAAAATTCAAATTAATTAAAAATGCAATTCAGTTATAGTGTATATAGTAGATAATTACACCTACTATCATTTAAAACTATTTACCATATGATTTAACTTCTCTACCACCTGAAAATACTAAATCATCCGAATAACGGAAAGATGAATGTAGCAATTGATTTGCAGACACTGGTATTGCTTCTAAATTTTCGCCGTCAAATTTATATAATCCACCATTTAAAGATGGAATTAAACGAATCCATTGTCCATTATTATTCAGCTAAAAAGAATATTAAGATACTGAAGTCGTTAGAATAAATGAAATAACAAAATGAGAAATGAGAAAAAGGTGTTAAATTATTTAATTATATTATCATAATATTAATGGTATAAAATATATTTAATACTTATGTACTTCTCTGCGATGAACGCTTGATGACAACATAGGTCCTTCATTCAAATCTAATGTCCATTGTTTCTTTCCTAAATTATTAGCATCCAAAGCAGATATTTTTCCATCTAAAGTACTTACAAACAATAGACTGAAAAAAGGAAATGATATAATTATATTTAAAGACTGGAGTAGTTTACAAATAGAATAAAACAAAATGCAAAATGTTACTAAGTTTGTTTTTTGAATAATTTTATTTTGTTTAATATTCATAATTCTATCGTTTTCATATATACATATTAACGTTTACTATCAAATAAAAATTAATTTAGTTAAAACTACAAAAAGGACTTGTTCCCATTTATATGCCTCTCATTGTACACGTTAAATTTTTATGGAAATATTGTAAAGTATATAAAATTACCTGCGTGAAGATTTTTGTTCGCAAAACGTCAATTGCTTTATGTGACTTGTATCAATCAGCGGGAATATGAACAAAATCATACATACTGAACAGAACCATATTCGTTTCCATAAATCTGATCCAGACATTTTTTATGTACGAAATGGTTCATTAATTAAATATAACATTTTTGAGTAGATGTTTATACGATATAATGTCTATGATGTTTTATCGTAATATTCGACTAAAATCCAAAACATACTGGTAGTCCAACACACAACGACAGATCATTGTAGACTGGTGAAGTATAACAAACAAATTCTAGCGCCATCTCACGAATGTTTCGCACATATCAATTCTTTTACACGCGTTCAAATACTGTTTGTTCTTACGTTTCAAATTTTCAAATTTGTCTCATGCGAAATAATTTTATGAATTTGAATAATAAACTTATATGAAACTTTAGAAAGCAGTATATAAAATATTACAAGCTCCGTCGTAACTTTTTATTGCAATGATTATGAAGTATAAAAATTGGAAAAACAATTTTTAGTCAAAGGCCCATGACAGAGGAACAACTCTAAGGTGGAAATAAACCTACCGAAGTTAGCTAAATAGGCAACGTTGTTCATTCAACGATAGATCGTATTCAATTTGCGGAACTTAGCTAACTTCAATAGATTTCCCACCACTTACTACTTCTTCAATGGCAGATCATATTTCGAATGTTTCGATAATATGTCGACAGGTGACAGTGCACATCGTTGTTGCATATAGTGCTGTACTTTTTCTCTACGTTACTGATGATTATGGCGAAGTTTGCCAGATGGATGTGAAGTGTTGTGTAAAGAATATCATTAACGGTTGTATCAAACAAATTTTATCGAGGTAAGACCAAACGGCAAGTAGAATTTCAATTCTACTTTATACCGTTGATTAATCTGATCGAAATTACTTGCAAGAAAGTAAGAGTTTATTTCTTCTCTATTATGAGTCAATATCTGCTTTTTCCTCCAGCCATACCTGAAAGTACAATAATAGAATTGGCTGGAACCTGCAGCCTGATTAAATAAATAGTATTGTCTATCTCTTGAACTGCTCCTACCAGCAGTAACCTAACTACTAATCTGTCCGGCATAAATAGGTGAAATCAGACGCAAGGAAATTTTTTGCTGTTTTATTAAGAGTTCTAGACACATAACCTTAATTGACTGCAATGTGTTCGAAGGTTCAATTTATTGTATTGTAATTTTATATCTTTTGGCAAAATATACTTATAATGAAGGATTATGTAAAAAAGAAATAGTATTTTTATATTAACTTTTTACAGTTATCTACGGAATTGAATGTACACATGTTATGAAAATCTTATTTGTTCGATTAACTAAAAACAAACAATTTTTTCGCGAATCACGTTTTTTTATACATATTATATAGACTTTTCACTAATCTAATATTTATTTTATTTTATTAACAACATTAAAGAAATATGGAACATTTTATTGCCACAAAATTGTGTGCATAAGGAGAGAATTGATTGAAAATTGTTTTTGAATACTCATTTTTCAATGTAAATATTTCAGATTCTTTCATCTATATCCCCTTTTTTATTCTTCATTATTATGTACTCGTAATGTCATTCATTTTTTTTAATTAAATTTTGGTTTGATCATGCATTACTAGCAAATAACAAACATTCATTAGATATATGTTTTTACTCTGAAAACAATTATATAATTTTGATTTACAGTATAAAAATATGGAGGGTCAACAGTTCTGTTTACGATGGCATAATTTTCAAAATACATTGTTGAGCTCACTTCCTAAACTGCTTGACGGTGGTTATTTAACGGATGTCACATTGAGTGCTGGTGGCAGACACATACACGCGCATAAAATTATACTTTCTGCTTGTAGTTACTATTTTAAAGAACTGTTTAAGGTATTAAATATAGGATGATTTTCTAAATTATTAACCACTGAGCGATCTTCTTGATCTACTATATTGATATTTATTCAGGAACAATTATAATTGTTCATAAAGCTATGATGAAATTCATATGTTATAAAAATTATTACACACATAGTTTTGGAAGACTTCAAGTCATATAGAAGAACGCACATGGGTTAAATGTGATTTTGTTAAAATGCAACCATTGAAAATTTAAGCATATTAATTTTTAGGATTTAAGTTCTTTGCAACATCCTGTAATTGTATTACCAGGGATGGAATATGCCAATTTATGTGCTCTAGTCACTTTTATGTACAATGGTGAAGTGAACATTTATCAAGAACAATTACCTGCACTTTTGGCCATGGCAGATACTTTACACATTCGTGGGCTAGCCGATATTGCTGGGGTAAGGAAGTTCATCTGTTTTGATTAATATAATAAACATAATAAACAGTGGTTGTACAGAATCTTTTCGATCGGTAAGTTTGCATTATAGCTAATCGTGTCATAGGATTTCCTAATACCTTTATTATTTTCTTTGAATGCATACTTTTAACTGTGAAATTATATATTTTTTATCTGTTTTTCTTCTACAACTGTTCTACCAAACCTCTTACATTAATGCTTTATACATCAAGAAGCATGATTGCATTTTAAGAACATCCTATGTAATTAACTTTTTGTAAAATTTGAAATACTTTTATGATAAAATGTAAATTTTAAGATAAAACTTACTAGTTAATTTTTACTCGAGAAGAAAATTACAACTTAAATGGCATAACTAAACCCTCTCAAGTCAATTTATAAGTAATTCGATTAATTGCGTTAAATTGAACTACCTCTTAAATAATTATTATATACTAATTATTATAATTTATTGATTATGGAAAAGCAAAATGTAATTAGCTCTATTTAACAAACTATTGTTCCTTATCCAATGAAGCTTGTTCGGTGTGAATTGTAAAGAATATATAACATAGCATGTATTTTCTTCAGTGCCGTAAACGTTAGCGATTCCTTGCTAAAAATTGGTTTCCTTGTATAACCTATTATTTATAAACATGTAGACATATTTATATACTGACAGTTTACACTTTCCCTTACAATAATCATGGCACTATTAATTTATTTTGTTGACTAGCAAAATATCCAAATTTCTATATATGTTAAGATTTTTGTTTAAAAATTTCTGAAAATGATATTGAATCATCTTTTTAAGGAACCTACAATTAATTTTCAATTTAAAACGAATAGTTTCATTATCTACCACATTTGTTATGATACATTTTATAATTTGTACATAAAGTATTAAATGTAATAAAAAGGTATCTAATATTATCATTTCCTTTGTTCAGAATTGCAAGAAAGTAATGCATAAAACAAATTACTTATTCGCTTTTTCCTTTCTTAATCTTTATATTACCCTCTGATCGTGTTGTTTTGTTCAGGTCACTTAAATACATTCACTGTCGTTCCTCAAGAAGTATCTCACAAAGGAATTACCTACTACACATAGTATGTTCATGCGTGCATCGAAGGAACGATAATGAATATAAACGATATCCACGAGATCAAGATCGTTGTGTGTGTTGCAACTAAATGCAAGTGGATGCATCCCATGGAACCTTTCCCCATAGAATGAGTTTACAGGTATATCTAAATAGCTTTTTCCAAAAATCTCTACATGACTAAACTTTCAGTAGATATTTTTAGAAGAATTAAGTCTTTTATACAATAATATCTATTTTGCATTATAATAATGCTTAATATTTTAGACGAGAGTGCCTATAACAAATGTTTAGAATTGATGTATAAATATATAACAGTCTCATTTTCATCAAAAAAAGAAAAGAAAAAAAAATTGAAAAAGGCAGTGCATGAAAATTGTTACACAAGAATAACATACTGTTATGAAAAGTACCATCGAAGTATATTTAAAAAGTTAAAAGGCTTAGTTTCAATTTCAATATATGTAGTTATATATTGAAATTTTTACATTAAAGTTACATTATAAAATATGCAATATCTTAAACTTTTAAAGATAAGTGTCTATTAATATCTTTTGATACTAAAAACTATTCAGAAATCTCAGAGGCTAGGTAGAACAGAAAATTGTATTTTAAATATCTAATGAAAAGTAAAAGTCAAAATGTGTATAAAAAATAATGAAATATCTGTAAATTTAGTTTAAAAATCAGGGCGCCAAAGTTTCACAAATCTGATTCGTTTCTTTTCTCTTTCTTTTACAGAAAAGTACTAGACACGATAATGGTATGTATGTTCAACCTCCACCGCCCCAATTACAAGAAAAAATATTAACCGAAACACCAATAAAGAAGGAAAATAAAGACAATATCGTTAGCGGTGGAGAATCATTAGAAACAGTTTTGGAAACGGAAGCAACTGAAAATTTAGAAGAATCATTTAATGATCCAGAGAGTATACCCTATTGTGTAAAAACTAAGCCGTACTATTCAATTAATGCAAAATTAAATCAAAGAGAAAAAGTCAGTATTCCTTCTGTTAATACTTCGTCTAATAAATATTCTGATAAAGGATATTCGGAAGGTGGAATGGATGAAAGTACGCCTATTTTAGAAGATCAGATTACGCCGGTCGAAGATACCAAACCTCCTCCTGTATGGGATGCAAATTTTAAGTTTCTTACAAGCTCGATAAGCGGCAGAACTTCTCAGAATTATAACAAATCTAGTGTCACTTGCCTTATTTGTGGAAAACAGTTAAGTAATCAGTACAATCTGCGAGTACATATGGAGACTCATAGTAATAGTTCGTACAGTTGTACAGCTTGTTCACACGTGTCAAGATCGCGAGATGCACTTAGGAAACATGTTTCCTACAGACATCCAGTGGCCACACCGCAAAAACGTTCACGATATAATACGCCAAAACCATAGAAATTCTTATTCTTATAGATATGTTGATTTTTATCATGCCCTTGTTTTAGGATATCTCTTTGTTAAAAAAAGATGACCATTGTGTTACTCAACTTAAACCTAAGAATTTTGTTAGTTAAAACAATTATAATCTTAAACTTAAAAAGTTAGATATAAATTTCCTGATTTTTCATTATTTATTGTTAGAGTATTTCATTTGTTTAAAAAATATTTTAATTGAGGAGGAATCGATCAATATGAAAGTATATTGATTTTTATTATAAAGTTATTAAAATGCTCCCTTATTTAAGCGGTATACTTTGTGCAGTTACAGTTCATTCAGTCGTTGGAAGTTAAATTGGAGAAAGTTTAATATAGTGTACATAAGCAAAATCAAAGAAAAGCGAAACAATAGCGACTTTTCAATTTTTCTAATCCTTTCAATTATAACTTTAATTTAACGACTAAACATTGTAATTAAATACGAAAATTGAATATCTAATGTAACAAAAATTGAGATTATTCAATACGGAACTTATGTGCCTCATCTTCTTTAAACCAAGTATTCGGTATACGACTGATTAAAAATAAGGCAAGCTATAGTAACACCTCAATTATTTTGTTTTTAAATGTACAGATAACTTAAAGCGTGATCACGTTCCTAGAAACCCTTAGTGTTCGAATTGTTACTGTTTTCTTGTTATCTTTATGCTGTTTTAATAAAGACAAAGTAGACAATAGACATTTCCGTTTGATTTCATTTCATAATTAATTCTTTTTACAATGACCCAGTAAAAATTGCAGAATCAAAAGATAAAAGGTATTTTTTTTTATCGTGTTGTAAATATTTAAAAAATAAATGTAGTGTGTAAAAATGCTATTTATAATTGACACTGCGCGAAAATGTAAAAAGATGTTACAGCAATCTTGTTTATAAAGTGTACGCCCTCCCATTATTTCAATTGTATCGAATGTAAAAGACTGTAATATAACTCTATTCAAATCTTATTCCAAAACCGCATTAAAAAATAATACATAATATTCCTTGACTAAAAAATAAATAAAATACACATTAAAAAATTAAGCTCTTTAAAACCGAGAGAAAGAAATATGTTTTTTAAAACATTAATTAAATCTTTTCTATACGCCATATCTTAGTATTGCAATCTTGTCCAACTGAGATCAACGTTTCTTCATCGAGCCAAACTAAACGTGTTATCTGACTTTGAGGATGGGCATCTAAAAATACAAAGCATTTCCAATGATCAATCAATAGTCAACAATTGAAATGATAAACAATCTACATATAAAATTACAGAATTTAAACATACTTTTAATGATAGTATGTTTCGCTGGATTTGTTACGCTCCAAATAATGATCGTTGTATCAAGACTACCACTTGCGACCATAGTCGAATCAGGAGACCACGCCACGGAATTTACTCTGGCATTATGAAAACCCCATTCTCTATTGTGTGCAAGCTGTAAAAATTATTCGTTATTAATAGATTTATTAAATTATATATTTTTTATGAACATATTGATGCAAATGTCAAGTGAAAAATGTTACTCACCCTCTAAAAATCCAACAAGCGTTTAGGTGGAGCAATTTTTACAAACAAATTTGTACATAAAAACACACATGTACACAGACACTAGCAGTTATGTATGCTTTGCTAATAATGGATATTTAATTGCACTATATACATTAAAAGCATATGTAATAAATTGAGATAATGGTCGTTAGAAGTGAAATTTGTTAATGATATTAACTACTTAATAAAAATGATTAGTCCGAAAGCGATAAATATTTTGCTTGCAACGTGATACAAATGGTAGATGTACATTCTAAAGTTATTTTATGCTTTTCTTCAAATTTTAAAGAATAATTATTTTTACCTTGTACTCCGAAACAGTATAAAGAACCACTTTTCTATTTGTGTCACAAGCCACCAAGTATTTGCTATCAGGACTATAAGCGACATCAGTTACTGAACCTAGATGTTCCAATTGAATTTTTGGAGATAGATTGGTACCTGAGAGCGTATAAACATGAATCTAAAAATTATTTAAAATATTATTGTATTATATTTTCGTGAAAACCATCATGAATAAATTAAATGAACATACTGAATTATCTGATGTAGCTCCTACAGCTACATCACCATTTTCTTGATTTATCGATACACTAGATGGTTCATAATCAATAGGCACACTTGATATTTTTCGGCCATCCTGTGTGACTGTTATCTAAAAATCCAATTATCGTTAATATAAATGCTTTATTATATTTGATTAAGTAGATAATGAACCTACCTGTCGAACGGTTACAATTACAACTATATCATTGTAAATGTCTAAACCCCGTGGTTGAGAGTCTAGTTTAACCACACACGTTTCTGTATACGCGTTTGTAGTGATATCAACTGATCTTAAAGTGTCATCAATGCCAACAGTATAAAGTATGTTTTTTGCAGTTTTCATTCCGTTAATTTGATTTCCATGACCATGGCCTTGAACACGGTCATTTTCCCCAGTAGTTGCATTCCAGTTGGTAATATAGCCGTCATGAGATCCGGTATAAATTGTACTTCTATCAGAGCTTAAAGTTAATACTGTTATTGGTTTATTATGTCCCTGAAAAATATCATAATTAGGAGCTCATTCCATGTGAGAAAAAATACTTATCCTCTATTAAAAATATGTTACTTTTATTATTCTAATTGGTTTTGCGGGATTGTCAACATCAAGATAATTAATAAAACCGCTTAGAGATACAGACAGTAAATGATTTCCTTGCCATAAACAGCTGACCTAAAAGAAAATTATTGTTACTTATCATATTTCTATTTTTCTAAATTTACATATAATAATTTAAAACATATTATTAAAGAGTTACTTGTTGGTCATCAACAGTTGCTCCCATGTTAAATTCGCTGACCAACGAGCGAGTTTCTACGTCCCAAAGTTTACATGTTTTGTCACCAGAAGCAGTTAATAATTGCGTTCCATCTGGTTTCCAAGCTACCTATGGAATTGATTAAAAATATGTTCATTGGAACTTGTATAAATGACGTAATTATTAAGAAAATTCATTACTTACTCCATACACTCCACCTTGATGAGCGGGAGATCCGACTTCTCCAACTAAATCGGAGCTTGTACCGTCATAAATAAACACTTTTCCATCGAATCCTGCAGATGCAAACAAATTGCCGCTAGGTGAATAACGCACAGCTTGAACAAACCGTGTATGTTCCTGCTTCGTCATTCTATATATACGATAAGAATTATTATTTCAAACTGCACATGAGGATATTTATAAACGCAGTACACATACTTAAATTTGAACGGCGGTCCTTCGAAAACGGCAATAGTATTGTCTTCACTTCCAGTGATTAATCTAAATGGTCTTGCAGGTCTAAAGTCACATGAATTGATGGGCTTACTCTGGCCAGAAATTTCACCTACAGATGTACCAGTTTCCGCCATAAATACGTGACCAAATCTAAAGTTATTTATAGAAACAGAATAATTACTAAACCTGAAACTACATTCAAAAAACATTATATTTCTCACCTTTCCCTTCCTTCTCCAACTACTACCATGCGTTGATTGTCAGGTGACCATGCTATATCTTTAATGGGTCCTCCAATAGGATGAAATTCATTCTTCAAAATATGTTCTTTGTTAACAGTATCCCAAATACGTACTTTACCTGACTGATCTGTAAATGAATGATCGAATGATTGTAAATGTTTTCAGATAATTACTTATTTCTTTGGGTCCTTTTACATACCACCAGATGCTATGTAAAATCCACTTGGAGAATATTTTGCGACATTAACTGGGCAAGAATGTTCTGTGTAAATATCAGCAATAGCTGGATTCTGAAAATTAAGACATTCAAATAATATGTTTGAATGCTGTATATGTTTAAATAAGCTGTTGCTATACTCACATCAATATTTCTGATAATCACACTATTTCCATTAGTATATAAAAAGTTTTTCCCCTTAGGATCACCTCCTAATACAAGAGGTTGTCCTCTTTGTGTTCTGGGTAATGTGGCAAATATGTATTCTGTAAATAAAGAATTAATACTTCAGAATATAAAAATAAATAAAGTATAACATATTTATTAAAATACAAAAAAAAGTATTGCATGATATAGTTTATGTCATATATTTTGGAAAAGGAAATTGTGTAATAAAATGAATCTTGTAACTGGAACTCAAATATATTTCCTTGACAATCTGGCACATGTCCATTGTACAATATTTCAAATTATTTTGAGCGTAGAAACTATATGCTGATCCAAAATTACAATTATTCAATTTCCGTATTTTATCTGGTTTTACTTTAAATTGAAAATTGCAACTAATAAATATATTAACATTTAAAATATATTAAAATAAATTTTTATAATAAATATGTTATACAATAAAACAGTTTACAACGAATATTTCTGCATATAAAACTATATTTCTTTTTGCCTAAAAACAAAAGTTCTTTGCATTTTTATACATATGTAAATATCGAAACAATTTTTAATACCGTTTAATTCTTAACATTTTTTTTCGATAATTTCAATGCAATCTTTTTATACAGTTTGCACATTAAAATTAGTTAAATTAAGTATAGCAAGCTATAACTGATAAGTTATCTCTATTTCTGGTTGGATAAAAAAACAATACGTTTAAAATAATATGAATTAAATTACTATTAGTACACCGTGGAAAACTTAGATAACAAAGTAAAAAAATAAAAAACATTACAATGATCTCTTGAACAAGTATTTTATACATAAAATAAGTTCACAGTTATTTTATCACAACATCAGTACATGAATCACTGATGCACTTAAAGTGTTATGATTCGGCTTGAGATATGCCGAATGAAATTCGAAAGCTCGATATTTACTTGAAATAGATAATAATAAATGATAAAAAGAATATTGCAAATTATTAAAGCACGTCCAGATTACTTACTTGTTTCATAAGACATGTTTATTCCGTTCTCTTGTTTTAAATAAGGATTCAAAAAATTTCACAATGTAAATCGGTACAATGCCTCCTCCTTCGTACCTATCTCGATCATCCTCCCCATACACTTTCCGGCGAAATACTTGTTCCGCCCTTGCCTTATTTAGCTGAAACATTGATTACTACGAAACTAGATAAGCGAATCACTATTGAATAAAGGAAACGACCTTAAAGGCTTATTTTCATTTTAGGAAAATAGGTACAGTTTACATCAATGAGCAGGATGTAAGTTCACAAGAATGGCGGGAATAATTCAAAATTATAATTTAAGTCGATGCATTATAGATATTAGTTTCTGCAACTTTTATTTTTATTATACTTTAGTTATGATAATACGTAACTGTGAAAAAACAAAAGCGATTTAAAAAGTATAAATGAAATGTCAAATATCACATTTTATTTTGAATCATGTATACAATTTAGAAACATTATTGAACTTGTGCAACGTCCAGAGCCGTAGTTAAAATTTGTAATGCCTAGGGTAAACATTGATATTATGAAAAACAATTGTTATATCGCCACGAGATATCGTTATGTTTGCCTGACACCTACGGCGATACTGACGTTACATGACTTTTACAATATATTAATTACTACAATGCAAACCTTATACATAAAAAGAGATGTTCTATCACTTAAATTCAATAACATAATTGCAGTAAATGCAGTAAGTGAACAAATAACACATTCAATAGTCAACATAAGAATTAACAAATTTTAGCGAGGTAAGTTCCTTCGAAGCATGAGGATATATCTTAAAAAAGAAGTTTGAAAATGTATGATGTAATTGACCCTGAAACGCTTCATACGAGTAACTATATTGTAACAGCAAAAAATAGAACAGAAATTATATGTAGACTATTGAAAAATGATAAATTTACGGATAATGAAATAAATAACAAATGAATGGAAAGAATATGATTATAACCATTCATGGCCGGCGATTATTAGTGAATATAAACGTATAAAAATGTGGATAAATAGGATATATACAATCGAGTATGAAATATTCATTAATATGCATTATTTTAAATTTTATAGCGTACTCTAACTAAGAATTATCATAGCAAAAATAAGACATCTGATTGCCGACCAATCGTCATCTAACATTTTAAGTATTATTATCTATATTAAATATTTTCAAAGATCAACAAGATTATTAATATTTCTGAAATAAATGAGTATTGTTTGCAAACACAGTCTTTAAACTCACCACCGCTAACTATACATAAGATTATCATTAATATGCTATTCATGATTGATTGATGATAAAAAAATATCACTCTTCACTCATTCTGTTATCCAGTCACTCAACTAACTCAGAACAAGCAAATGCTTTAAAGTAACGACTTATAAAAGAACAATGCTATCTAATGAACTTATCATAAGAACTAATTTTATCTCATCTATCATTTGTAACAATTATTAATTCTAACTGCATCATGAAAGACCAGTCTTGTGCTAATTTGAGTATTTGATGAGACAAATATAGTAAGTCTACACTATAACATTTTAACTTTATTTGGATAATCCAAATACCTCACTATATCTGTTCCATCAACTATACACGTAAGTATCTTCCATTTAGCTTTTCCGGTTTTCTTAAAAAAAGAAAAAGCTTCTATCCATTGCCGTTCCTGGCAATTCTGCTCTCAAAATGAACTCCAATTATCCGCGATGAAGCTATTTCAGCTTCTCCTCGCTGACTGAAAGTAGTCAACAGTTTTCAAAATGATTCTACTCTTAACTAATAACGTAATTTACGTTTCGCGACGATCTCTTGAAGCAATCGTCTTTTAAATAAAGAATGATCTTTTAGAAGGCAAGGAGATTCCTCGTACGCTTGTCTATGATTTCTGATCACGGGAAACGAGTCCCCTTTCGATTTTTCATAGACAGAGCTTTTATTGGCTTCGATCTCTTCTATTGAAGGTATACGCGAGTGCCTGAATTCTTTGAGGTCTTCATCCTGGGGTAAAGGACGCCTAGAATCTTCTGGAACCGGTCGACCATCCGGATACACGCGAATCACCATGGGTCCAATCAAATATGGCCCTGTGTGTTCTTGTGGAAGCCGAATATAATTGTGTGCCGATACTGTGTCTTCACCTAAGCCGTTTGTTTCGCTACCACTGGTGGCTATAACAAAAGAAATACTTATTATTAGTATACAGTAGATTATGTGATACTTATAGAGTCTTGATATATTGACGAGCACGATAAACAGCTTGGTGTCCTATCAATAGGCCACGCAACGCATGAGAATATAACGTCCGCTAATGTTCTTATCTTATCTATCCCGATAACTTTTATACGTAATGCAAATATAAATTTGTTATGGAATGAATGTACATATAATTGCATAATTAATTAGCTAAAAATAAAATCTGAAAGTTTAATCAGAAGACCAACAAGTAAAAATTCATTAATATTTAGGCATTTACGCCGAAACAACATATGAATTTCATGGTAATGGATCCACGTTTCGAATTACCATTGATTATAAATATTTTCAGCACGTTTCTCTTCTAAACGCATTCGTGTTACGTATGCCGAATCGGAAGTCATACGTTTTTAGTCGAACGTGACCTTCGTGTTATGATAATTCGATGTCTAATATTTTCAATCCGTTACGATACCACTTCCTACTTCCGTCAGATGTTGACTGATTCTCCGTAAATACTTGTTAAGGGACGTACAGGAATTTGAGTACCAGGAGGAAATTACATGAATAACAAACAAAAAGCGTCATGTAAAGTAACAGACTAACACTAAAGATACTTTGTATATTCATTCTTTCCTTTCTGAAGCTACCGAAAAAACTTCCGCAAACGGTCGATTTATTCAGAAGATCGGGTGAAAGTGCAGTTAAGGAGACCGGTCGAATTGAAAACGAGCGTTTTACTATCGAACGCGATCTACTTTGGTCGAAGAAAACAGAAAAGATTTTGTGCTGGAACGTGCGCGATTGAGCTGGCGCCTCGAACTTTCTCACAGCAATGCCTTCTTTTCATCTATTTCGGTCACGCGGATCAAGCAAGACTTATTTTCTTTTCGTTGTTCGTCGAAGTTCAAAGGCATCTTGATTTTCATCATAATACTGAAATTAATTGTCTCTATCAGTAGCTTTGCTTCGTTAATATCTGAGACTAAAGCTGCTAGTCTCGCTCGTGTAAGTTTCTGCCATTCTTTTTATCGATAAGAACTTTCTCTTGCATTAATGAACTTTATGCGGCCGACGAAGATGTTTTTGCTAAAAGAGTATGATGCTATATTTAACGCATACTGTAAGTAATTCAACTCGAGTATATAGGCGATTCTTTAATACCTGTTATTTCTTACTAGCAGCCATTTAATAATTAAAAGATTAGTCTGATTTATCAATGGTTGTGCGCGCCAATTTCGGTGATATTTGCGTTGTTATGTTTGGACCATACGCTATAAAATGAGCGTAAGTTATTAGGTTAGTAAATTTGCGTAATTTTTTTCTGGTATTCATAATTCGTTTTCTTCTAAATTAAATGATGTATACTTTAATTACATACCTACTGCATCGCTACCGGTGGTGAAGAACGATTCGTTTGGTTCGTGAGCGACTCTTAATGAATATCCGTTCTTTACCATTGCACTCCAAACTATAATTAAAGAATAGATAGTTGACTCGAATGATATTAATTGAATTCACATTATTAATTAAGAATAAGCTAGTACGAAACTTACTAATTTCTTTCGCGTCACGTTGATACGGATCCAATTTGTCGAGGGCATTATCGTCCATATTAGCCAAATTTCGAAGGCCGGAAACTAATAAATTTTTGTTACAATCTGGCATCGAAGAATCAACACAGAATGTGGCTACCTGTTGACTGAACACTCTGAACAGGTGGCTCATCTGAAAGAAAACACATTTTATTGTTAGAAAGATATATAATTGTTCGATAACAATTAACATACTACTGATGGCATCGTTAATTCTACAGAGACAAAATTTTAATGTTTTTTTGTCTTAACAATATCTATACCAATTATAAAACCATAAGTTTCAATGCTACCATCAGCATCGAACGCTCTGATTCGAGAAATCCCGCATTTAGATCTTCAATTCTTCAGATTTTCAAATGTAGAAATTTAAAAAATTAAAAGATAGTCTTTCTAGAGTTAGATATAATTTTCCATGTTAAGAAGATATATATTAGGAAAATTCGCGATGAAAAAATGGCGAACTTTTTTTTTATTCATTTACAACGTGTCGATCATCGCGAAAGCTGTTTTCCATTTGGTAGAAACAAATGCATTCTGCGCGCGTCCGGTGAAACTCGGCAATGTGTAACACGCGGGATATCGGACACGACAGTTATAACAAACAAATATATATTCGCGTCGTAGCCCGTCGTACATCACGTATCGGGTTGATTGCGATACACGCCTTTTTTCTTTTTCGTCATGAGAAATTCTGTCCACCGGCCGAAACATGCCCCCGTTTGTGTTCTACGTAAAACGCAATGATCGATGTCTACACACTTTTGGCTCCATCTATGGGTTAATCGATTACGCGAATAATCGATCTTAGAATTTCTAATGACAATTTCTGTAACACGCCTATCGAAATTTAACATATTTATGCCGACCATAAACTAGCAAAGGTTCATACATCTAAAAAGTACCGGAAAATTTATCGACGTAATAATGTAAATTTCCTAATACGTTATTGTTTTATATCAATGTTATAAAAACGAAGGACATTGACTTTATAAAAAGAGAGTTTGTCGCTGTTTACGCATCATGGTAAGTTTCAATGTTGACAAAGTGAAAATGCATGTACTTTGGTGTTGACCTACATAGATCGACAATGCGATCGATGATGGATCACTGTACAATTTCTGAATTCCCGAAATAAGAGAAAGTTTTAGAGAAATAAGAGAATAGAAAACGAACAATTACTGCAAAAAATAGTGAGTATATTTTTTAGCGTTTCAAAAATATATAAATCCGCGTTGCAAATATAAACGAAGTACGCACTGGAAAAACCATCAATCATGCTAAGTAAAATGTTCAACATTCCAGAATACAGAATTCAATGTTCGTCTTTCTCATAACGAGTTTCTAAGTGTATTCAAGATCCTGTAATCTAAATATTTTACATTTAAAGTACCGATTATGAGCATTACCTAGGATGTCGACGGATTAAGGTCAATATTAAAATACGTCGCAATGAGTTGAAATACTTCAGATGGTACCATTTTTATTATTAAAAATGCAGAAAACTATTGTTAATGTATCAAAAAACCATTAGTCATTAATTAATAAGTTTAATTTAGAATCAACACAAAGTATATATATAGCAAATGTAACATAACAAGAAGGGCACAATGTCATGAGAAAAGTCAACGTCCGAGACGCATTCGTGCTATCCCGCACGACTGCACAAGTGCACAAAGAGAGCATTTACAACAAATATACTCGTCGATTCTGTTCGGTGAAAGTATAGTATCATAAATCGTAACAAAGTTTGTTTTATAAACAAAGCATCTAATTTGTCTTTTTGTACAGGGAAATAAACAGTATTAGTTATTTTAACTTTTGATTAACCCAGGAATGAGGAGATGTCTCCCCGCCGACATAGACCGACATAGTGAACACTACCGCAGATATGATCCATCTTTCCCATCATCACTTACCAAGTATCTTTATAAATCTACTTGCTGACCAACCTCATTTCCAAATTTGTAAATTAGAAATTTGAACATTTGAAAATTTAAAGTTTTCAGAAGTTTGGAATTTTAAAATAGGTATTTCTTTATAATACTTGTAACACTAAACAGTTAATAATAGTATGCCTCCTAAGATAAATAATTATTTACAGAAGAGTTAAAAATAAGATTCCATAAAAATATAACGTCGAAAGTCGTCTCTAAGGAAATCCCTATTAAGGACTTTTCGACGACGATCTACGGAGAACGCTGATGAAGAATGAATGTTAAATTTAATGATTAAATGCTCAACAATACTTACTTTCTCATCTCGCGAAAGGAATTCCCACATTGGTATCGCGGAAGCAGTGGCACACAATGTATGGCATCCCAATATTAGGACCGCAACAAAGAGCACAGAAGTTCTCGACTTGCTCATTTTTAGTTCCTCACTTTTCTTTTAATAGTCTCTACGAACACACTTGGTTGCACGTACCGTTAGTTCAGACACGCACAGATATTATTGATGTAAAATCAGTGCTCGTCGAACCAGGACTTTCGACATAAACACTAATTTTACAAACTGGATGTATAATTACAAGTGATCCAAAGATTGAATATTATAAACAACAATATATCATAATTAATTAAATATTAACAATACGATATTGAACAAAATTCACGTGGTCACGAATGAATGAATGGAACAACGATATGATCCACTCTTCTCGGATGGTGTTTGCGAACTGGCTTGATTTCCTCTCGTCCCTGATTATATGTTCTTATGCCAGTGACGTATGCGCAGTTCGAGCCCCCACTCTCTCACGTTTCGAACAGAATACACCACTTGTTCCACAGTATTTACGTCTTTCAGAACGTGATCAGATTCGCGTTATAAAAAGATGCTTTTATACTTCTTGAACCCCATTAATCATGTTATAAGATTTCAATATGTTGAAATGTAAGTTCATTAGCTTGTTTATCTTTAAACGCAACGAGTCTGAACCCGAGGTTTGATAAGTGTTTGGTCAAACCTTTCCTCTTCATAAAACTGATATGATGTACGTTGTGACCAAACTGCGAGTCGATGCTTGTTTGTTTAAATGAAATAGTAAGATAATAGAGTAATATTATAAGAGTATAAAAGAACAGTGAAATAATAAAATAATAATATGATCACAGAGTAGAGTAACAGTAGAGTAGCATAATAATGTAACAATTTTATCAATATGTAACTGTATCTGTTTCTATTACAACAGTATAATATTTTGTAAATAGACACATAGTGCAAAAGTTAATTGAAAACTAATGTACAACATTACACGAGGGGAAACACGTTCGAAATCTGCCTTGAAAGAATCCAATCTTGTTCATCCGGTTCTCTCGGCCGCTTTGAGCTAACAAGTCCTTAGAAATCACGTCCTTCAGAAACCACGTCCTTCGCGACATTTTAGATAACCAGTATACATACTTCTTCGGGCAGAACAATTACTATTCTAAAATGAATAAACACATTTATATATTTATGGTATATTTACCAAAATATTTGTTATATACCACGTTCCGTTGTATCCGGGATGTTTTCGAAATAATTTTTACCAGATTAAATTTCACACGATTAGCAGTTCAAAGAAGGTCAATGATAATTGCAGATAAATAATTATAGTGGGTCGCAAGTTGGAACAGTGACGACGACTCTTCTATGATGATGACCAACGTGAGAATTCAAACCAGTGACGGATTTGGTGACACACAGAGGGTGCAGACACTATAAACCCCCCATACAATAATATGAATTTATATTTATATTATATAATAAATTTAAATTATCATTTATTAATCGGTAAATAATTTCTGTTTGTATAGGAATACAAATTGATCACGTATACTTTTGTGGTATTCATAGGATTCGGGAGTTTTGTAACGTCTCGGGACCTTTGAAGACTACATCCATCAGTGCAAATGCCGCAAGTTTTCACACATGAATTCGTGTCGGTACAGGTATATACACAATGGAATGAGGAACCTTGTATTATTCGTGCACTTGTACGTTAATAATGTCTACGTGTGTTTGTTACCACACTTGTACTATTCCAAGTAATCTCGATTATCTTGTAGGCTCGTTGCACATTTAACAGTCAGCATGCAGTCATCCTGCTATTATGTCATTCGGATCCTACAAGAATAGACTTATCCCAACGGTCCTCGAACTACAAACACGTATGAACTTCTCAAAAGAATTTTCAATTATGTACTTCCGAATACGGTGGCAAAAGTAATTGCATTAAGTATGAAATACTTTATAGAAGAGAATATGAATAAATTTCAAAAAGGATTTCACTCTTTACGGTTAGGAATCATGAAGCGACTTTTTTGAACATAATGGTAATTTATGGTATGTTCGATCAATATATCAGCTGTCGTTGAAACAGCAAATTTATCGTTACTGAGCCGAAGAATTTGCTTTATATAAAGCGACCTCAGGAAAATCGTACATGGTAATTGGAAGAGTATGTTCTACTTTCCAAATCAATTAATCGCGAACAAGCTGGTATACCTAGATGCTCACGGGCGTTAACCTTCTACGACTTTAATTTACAAGTTTCCATTACACGTTTCACGGATCAGCTGAGCAGAAATTACACAAACTGGGCCAAGGGTACTCATGATAAGTTTCGATTGATTTCCAATCGATCACACGTTACTGATAGCATTCTTCGAATGTTATACATTCATTTTATCTGATGAATTACTAAATGATGTCAATACATAATATTTTCTTTGAACGACATTACCATTCACGCAAAAAAAGAACGAGTTTTTATTTCGGTAAGACTAGCATCATTACGATATTGCTTAATTTACTTGTGACTAAAAATCACTTAAGTAATCTTCCTACAGATTGTTCCTACGTTTATTTGTCGTCCTTAAAACGTAGAATTCTATTTTTATAGTTTATTCAACAATGAAGCTGTGCAGTCAAGCCAAACATCGTTTTTCTTCGCTCGTGAACCATGAAACGCTAACAGTTCCCACAAATGTATCTTGCTGTTTGATTCCCATTGAATTACACGTTAAATTGTTCTAAAAACGTGGTTTAAAATCTTTGTAGATGTATTGATCTATTTACGGGACAACGGTAAACCATCTAATGTGAGAGTAACGTTTTGAATTGACGAATTGCAACCAAATGAAATGTGGGCCGATCATGAACAGGAAACGGATTTTTTTCTGCGATGAAAAAGGGAATGGAAATCACTTCCTCTTTTCATCGTAACGATCGGATGGTCATCCGAGATCTACAGGTGTGGAATTCGTTCCGGTCGACGTCATAGTCGCCGGATGCTTAGCGTTTCGCTGACAAACAAATTCTGATGAACAGCAATCATTTTAAATGTTTTTACGTCATACTAGAAACATATACGTATTTCTAGTTCTAAAGTAGGTCGTATAAATAAGTATAATATAATCGTGTACGTCATGATTCTTTGAAATCCCCATATTTTCGAATTTTAAAAAATATGCGAATCGTCATGACTCATTTTGGTTGCAGGCAAAGAAATCGGAAGCGGATTGTAAAAGTAGTTCGTTGCTGGCGTTTTTGGTATCACGGTTTCCTTGAAATCCATCTGCGTGATCGCATACGAAAGTGGATCCTTAATTTTTGGAATACTTTTTAACAGAGATCATCAAACATTTATGAACTATTATAATTGCTTCGTCATTAATCTAAACAGGACTGGTCTGATATCGAGCGAAATTATATTCTGTTTTTTAAGGTAGGCATGATTGAGTGATGGCTCATAAGCCATCTCTACTTTTGTCACTTCAGTAAAATGCAGGGATTAGTAAAATTTTCAAATTCTTCATTCGACACTGAGACTAGGATAAAAAGATAATGTACACTTTTCCTTCTTGATTTTTTATGACGCTTCATAACAGTTATTCAATTTTTTTATAAATCGTCTGACATCTTTTCAGGAACATTATGCTCTCCAATAATTCATAGAAAGGTTATAACGATGCAGAATACAAGAAAATTTTTCACGTGCCGGTACGAAATATTATATATTCGCCAAACAGGAAAGTACTAATACAAACGTGTATTGATTATGATCAAATTATGCATGCAGTATTAAGTGAGTTACGGTTTGTTGTTGGTAACGGTGTCAGCGAACAGGATGATTATACGTAAAACTTTTGGCGCCCAGAATGGCGCGAAACTGTGGCGCCGCTTAAGAATGCAGAACTATTGGTCTATGGAACAATGTTGAAGACTGATTAATGAGTATCAAATTATGGCTGAGAATTCCCAAGAATTGGTATGTCATTTCGGAATGGCAATTTGTTAAGGCGGATAAACTGAATTTATCAAGTGGGCGTCTACAACCTCATCGTCGGGATACAATTACATGTTTTTTGCAAGAATTCCTTGGATGGCCTTTGAAGGTTGTCGAGGAATATCCGTGAAATAAATTATCGTGGAATCAAGTCAGCACGTATACAACAAAGATTTATCTACCGTTTTGCGTACGAGAAGAATCTATTTCTTTTTTTTATTTTTACTAATGCGTGAAAAAAAGTTACAAATTCCGTGAGTCGCGTGGAAGTTTTCCACTAAACAGGTTTCTATGTATATACTATGTATTTACATACGTGTTTTGTACTGTTATCATTCGTTTAAAGTCGAGAGTACGTGACCGTAGCGTAGGTCACAAATAAGAAGTGAAGTTCCGTCTTGTGTCGGATAGTTTTGCACGTGGGTGCAATAAATCATGATAAAACAGTCGATGTGTTGTGTCCATTGACGTAGCTAAAATTTTTGTCTATCTTTTGGTCCAGGCCTACTCTGGTTCCCATCTAGTTACGCCAATGGATGTGGTACATTCTCCTCAACTGTAAACAGTGAGTAATACTTACTAAAAAGAACATGCAGGTGTAGTCATTGCTAATCTTATAGTTGCGTCTTGAGATTGCTGACACAATTAACGTAACCTTATCAATCTTGGACATATGCGTATTGGCAAGGTTGTACGCAAGGACGTCGTGTAACGCAGAGCCATCACCTTAGTTGTACTTTGAAGTCAACAAGTGTTAAACAAATTTATTCAATCGAAACTTTGTTACTCTGACGTATAATTTCGAAATATATATGTTTTTTGTAAATGTTACCTTTATAAATAATGCGAATTTTTATTACATTTATACGAATTCCTTCTACATAAATAAAAACTGTATAGGTTCAATGATTGATATCACCACAGGAGATCTTTTAAAAGCGAAAGATACTTTATTAACATTTTACTCCCAACATGATTTATTCACCGGCGCATTCAACCTTCAAGGGGCCCGAGGCGTTACCCATTTTTGGGGCCCTATTTATACCATAAAAGCGAAACGTGTACATATATACGTATGTTATATTCTAATATATATATTGAGATTCTTAACAAATTTGCATAAAAATTTAATCGAGAAGAAAGTACATATTTATTACATAATACGAGATGTTATGAGATAGATAGATATTTCTTACAGAACACACAGGGACAAATGATCGATTCGCATATCTTTTGAAAATGGTTGACGTAAACCATAAAATATTTATATGCCGGACACAATTTAAATACGATTTCGAACTAGTTTAATGAAGTTCGAATACAGGTAAACTTCTTAATCCTCAGGGTATTGACGTCAGTATGACGAATATTGAAAAGTTGTAAAATGTTAAGTTGGCGCCGTTTAGTCGGACAACGGAATCGGTTTTATGGATACGCGATTACGGATTCAAATGTTTCTGAAAGTCATGTGAAAGATATGCTCGCTCCTCTGTATTTCTTTGACCGTAATAAAGTACGGTAAATGTTTTTTTCATTTCATGCCTATTAAATATATATATGCACAGTAGTAAAATGGAAGTAATAATATAATGCTATCACAAATGTCAATTTTTCTATACTTATGACATTACAGTTAGCGATGGATGAGTCACGTGTTTCTAATATATTTTAAAAGCGAATTAAAATAATTTTTAAATTTTATAAGTATTCCGTTATTTAGCATGAATGTGTTTTTAGTCGCGTATACGTCAGATTTATGTAGGTAATGAAATGTTCTGTAATACCATCATAAATATATATAATAAAAAATAGACACATTAGTAAATATAAAAATGTATTTGACACTTTAAAATTACAAATATCAACAATTTTTATATCGTTTGAACTGCATATTGAAACAACATTAATGAATAGTTATTAACAAATTAAGAATCTTCGTAGTTTTCCTACACTTTATTTTTAGTAGGTAATTAATATGTTAAAAATATTAAGATGTTTTAACTACGACCATAGGCATGATGCGATTGGTGTGCTGTAAAAAATAATATAATCTTCATATATATACACAACTCAATTTATTAACTATCTAATTGAAAATGAATAACAGAGGAATTTCAATAACTTACGTTTGTAAAATTTTGTGCAGTTCACATTAGGCAAGAGAGAATGAATTTTCTCTAAAATCGTTGCTTTTGATGCCAAAGCAGCATTTGTATTCCAAATCTGAAAAAAATAAAGGAAGCCTTATGAAAAGAAACCATATATTTTATGATTCATTAATATATGTGCATAAACTTTGATTACATGAACAACATCTTCTCGGTCCCTTATAGATGCAGTTACTCCACAAATTTCATCACCTTCAGCTACACATTCGCCAAACTGTTCTCCAATAGCTGCAAGCACTACCTCTTTCCAGATTTTTTCCTTGAGGCATAAAATTTTTCATGAGTATATTTAACTTTTTTACCAGAGGACAACAAGAGTCAAAATCTTTTGATATATAATACAACAAATATATATTGTGCAAATAAAAGATGAAAATTGTATTTAGAAAATTTAAAGGGATACATTAGAAAAGTTTTTGACAGATATTGAAAGTACTTATAGTATAATTTGAACAAATTTGTCAACTGCTGATACTAATAAAAAGATTGAACACTAATATAAAGTTTAGAGCTTACAGTATCAGATTTGTGACATTTTAATCTCCAGGTTCCGCCGTTTTGATTGACAGGTTCTTCCCATAAAGGGTATCTTTCATCTCTCATCAAATGGTAATTATATCTGACCTGTAATAGAAGTAAATGAATATATATATATATGTATACATTGCACATACACATTTACAAACATATTATGGTATAGGTATATAACAACTCACCTGTATAGCGCTAACACTAGGTATATTATTAAAGACAGCCCAAAATCCTTGTATAGTGTTGACAGTATAAATCTTCAATAAATTTTGTTTATATTCCTCGACAGTTGTTGCAGAAATGGCTCTGTCAATTTTACCAACTCTTTAGAACTTTCTATACGCACTATGAGCAAACAAGAGTTCAACTTTTTCAGGATGACTTTATTACATTAACTTTACGAGGTAACTAATCAATAGAAGATAATGCCCAAATTATAATAATAGTGACCATGTAAATGAAAATTCATTTTACAATACATAATAATTCAATGACATCAATGAAAAACGTAATTTGTATATCTCTGACGTTTCACAGACGGGTAAGATAAAAAAAGAAAACTGATATATCATACTCAATTTGAAATGTCAAGTTGAAACTAAAAGAATATCCGTACCTTCCCAACCAAAATGTCCATGAAGATTGTAGCGGTATACCTGATGTTTCATGTTCTTCGATTTTTTTAACCGTTTCCTCCGAAAATACCGGCGTTTGTGACAAGTCCGCTGAACTTGCCTCGTCTTTCGACTCGCACTCCACCGCGGCCATGTTCAAAACGGCTATACGCATATAACGTATAACGTCAAAATCATGTAATCAGAGTAACGTTATGATACAAAACATATTATCGTTGTTTATGAAAAAACGTAACTCCGATAATCAGTCTGTTTTACTGAAGCTTTATATAATCGTACGTTTGTCGACACTTTAATATTTATCTAAATATGTTTATCTAAATAAAGTCTAAAAATCTTAAATTTAATATAAAATGTTACATTTATTTTACATTTCGATGCCTATACATTTGTGATTTTAATTAAGACTTATTGATTAAATTAAGTGCAGTTTGTAAAAAGTCTAAATATGATAATTAAATCAAATCATTACGTAGTCCACTTCTTAACAGTCCGTTTCCTAACGGCCCGTTTTCTAACGGGGACCATTCGATAAATGAACTGTGCTTTTTAACAACTTTTACGATTCTGCTATATCTTGAACAGGACTGTATTATCCGAGGTATGATTGAATGACGCATTTGACAAGTAGAACGCACTTTGTGCCATCTATTGGTTGGTTAGCTGCAGTTTAGTTTAACTTGACCTGCTTGACAGTTTAGAGTTGTGTTTGGAAACGGCGAAAGTTGATGAAATTTTTTTGTTTGCAAAGACATTTTTATGCTTTCGAATTAAATACATCTGAAAGCATTAGAAAAGGAGCGGGTTCTGGATGCAACGTTTAACTGTATAATGTTGAAGCACATTTTCCTCGTGACCGTAATCACATTGTTATGTTTGTCACAATCTGAGGTTAGAATATCAGTTTATAAAATATTGAAATTGAATTTTTCTAACGTATAATTTTCATTAATGATTGCAGGCACAATACGATGATAAACGATGTAAATGTATTTGCCCTAATGTTTCATCCGTAGTAAATACAGCGCAATCATCGTTAGTACGAAAAACGTACATCATAAATGTTCCACCTTCTCAGTGGTAATTTCAATTCTGTTTTAATATATAGAACTTAATCCCACGTGTGTACCATCTGTGGATCTAATTTAATATCATGTAATTTCATTTGAATTTTAATTCACAGTAATTGCGAAGGGGTTGTCTTGCCGAAGGTAGGAGATCAGTTAAAAGGCAAAGAAGAAATTTTTTGTTCAAGATGTGGTTGCAAGTATGAAAATAGGAATACCACTATTATTAAAGTGAGTTACTTATTTTATTATTGTTTTTATTAGTGAAACAGATAATGGAATAATTAATTGTTTGCAGATAGTGGTAATACTTGTTATTTGGGTTATATCTCTTTTAGTAATTTACATGTTATTCTTAATCTGTTTGGATCCACTATTGAATAAAACAATGCATAAAACTTCAACCAATATTGGTTACCATGAACACAATAATGTAGAGGTATGTTGATGTAATTTGTTGAATATATTATGTGCATATAATATGCAACATTTAATATAACTTTAACATTACATAACTTTTATTTCTATAGGATGATTCATCGATAGGTCCTGGAACATCTCATCCTATGGGTGAAAGGGGTAATGTACTAAACCGTGTTGGTCATCAGCAAGACAAATGGAAACGTCAAGTTCGGGAACAACGACGTAACATTTATGACAGACACACTATGCTTAATTAAATTGTACAGCTTTGTTTCTAAACAAAAGTCAACTATAATAAATAGCGATATAAGGCTGTGGCATTTGTTTGTAGGCATTTGAAGTTTTATACCTAATTCTTTTCTTAATACGTTACATATGAATCTAACACCAAATTTAATTATACAGTATACATATATAACGGATTAACAAGATTTGTAAATGCCAGCAAATCAGGTCACAGCTAATATATTAATGTTATACCAGGTATGTATCTTAAAATTCATCAGATTTAGTGTAAAAAATAATAAAGTATCAAAAATGTGTTATTTTTATTAGTAAGTGTGTATATATTTTTGATGAAATATTTGTTTAAAATCAAATTAGAATAACAGGTAGGATGTTATTCATAAATTGTTGCAGGAAACTGAAGAATTTTAATACACAATGAATCATACTTGAATTTGCAGAAAAATTACTACTTGTCACTAAATTTTATTTGATTCTACGAGTTATTTTAGAATTACAATAAATTTAAAAATATTATTCCGAAGATTTAGTTGAACCTGTTGTCTTGAGCGCATTATCAATCGTTTCTTTAACTATATCATACAATGTTAAAACTAATGCTCCTCCAGTACCTCTAAGAATATTTGAAAGTGACCCTTTAAAAAAAGCCCCAACACCTTCTGCTTTGGCTGTTTTTATCCAACAGTCCAATGTGTTTTTATACATTACTTCCGCTTTACTGCGTCCCGATTGCATCATCATGCGTCTTCTAACGGTATCAAAAGGATACGATACGATTCCAGCTATTGTTGTTACTACCTGTAAACAATGTTACATATTAATAAACACATGCGAATTAAGAATTTTTATTCGATAAAACATGAGTTTACTTGGGCAATTAAAAAGTTAATATGTAGTGGAGTGTTCTTTGGATCTGGAAGCATGCTTCTTGTAGTGTCGTAAAAACCAAAATATGATGCTCTATAAATAACGATCCCTTGAACACTTACGGTGAAACCACGATATAATCCAATTAAGCCATCTGTCTTAAATATTTTTACCAAACAATCACCTAAACCTTTAAATTCTCGTTTGTCACCTTTTCCGATGTCTGCTGCTAATCTGTAAAGAATATTTGATATTAAACTACATTTAATATTGTGTAAAGTTACAGAGAGGTAATACCTTGTACGTGCGAAATCAAGTGGATAAACAAATAAAAGAGATGTTGCGCCAGCAGCACCACCAGATGCCAAATTTCCACCGAATTGTTTCCAAAATGCATCTTTTGGTACACCTTCCAAGAATAAAGCTTTGAATTTGTCTTTAAACGCAAAATTTAAAGCTTGTGTTGGAAAATATCGAATTACATTAGCTAGATTGCCTCTCCAGTAACTAAGAAAACCAGTTTCTTTAGGTATACGTATAAACGCATCCATCATACCTGCAATAATTTAGATTTGAAATATAAATATTGAATATTAAAAACATTATTTTAATCAAAAGTAAAACAAATACCCTTGTATCGGTCTTCAGGTCTTATTTGTTTTGAAGTATGTTGTACCTGAAGTAATAACTTCACTCTTTCTAATGGTGCAACTGCAGTTTTTGAAACAGCAGCAGATATTCCACCGGCTAAAAAATCTACTAAAAATGATTTGTATGCATCCATGTTACGATTTTCAAGACATACACGTCTTTGGGAATAAATTGAAATATATTAAAATAAAACTAATTTGGATGAAAAATAGTACTGTTCACAACTTTCATAAACAACGTGTATTCATCTTTTCACTTTTATGTAAAACTATTCTAACACACTGAAAATAACGAAGAAAATTTATGTAAATAAACGTTAACCCACATCCGACAACAACTTTCTCTATAACGTTTTAATTTATATCTTCTATTGTTTTCTGTTTTTGTTTTTAACTTGGGGTAGGTAAATTAATACGCAACGATTTTGATTTTAACGTTTAATCGCTTTACATAAAATCGAATCTTTTTCATTAATTTAAGGCGTTAAATTGGTCATACAAATTTTGTCATCAAAGCTCTCAAATGTATTTCAAGAACTATGATTAGTTTTTTTTTTTTTGTATAAAGAGTTTCAGATCACAGTAAATTCTAGCTAAAATCGACGTAAAATACATTAGTAGATTTTAAACTGTAGGAAATATAACTAAATGCTTAAGTGAAGATATTTCAGTTTAAAGACTAAACAAAATTGTTTAACGTCAAACCACATTGAATAAGTATCAGATAGTAGCATTTTCATTTCTAAAATGCTCATATTGTTAATTATGTTAATACATTTGAAAGGTACATATAGCATGTTAGAGGAATGTTTCGGCACATAGTGGCAAAGTTACATATGTATGGACAAAACTGGACCATCTTTGGTCAATACGAGATTCAAAAAGATATATTTGCATTTTTTCTCTTCTAAGTGCATAAAAGATTAATTAAAAAAAAATATAATAAAAGTAAAATTTTATTATAACTTCAACTGATATAAATATAAATAAAAATATATTAGATTTAGCATTTAACGTTAGTCAAATAAAATACACATTCACTGCCTCTGTATCTCAGACATTTACTGCTATCTATTGCGTATCTTGTAAATGATGGCATATGAATATTGTGCGGACATATTCATTGTTATAATCTATTTCCAAATATTTATATGAAGTAATTTCTATTTTTAAAACATTCATTTAAAATTGGCACTAATTAATATCAACTTGTCATCGTTAAGTAATTGGCAGTGAAAGTACCGAACTTTTCATCCAAATAAACATTATTAAAATTAAAACTAACAGATTACTTCTAATATGCAACAGCATATTAAAATAAATGATATATCAAAGATTCATTAAATATTTCATACAATTATGGATGTGGTCAGGAAGTATTTAAAATTCGTGTATTGTTTGTTTAAGCAGCATGGACAGACTGAAAATAAACAAATATAATAAGTTTCCATATATCGCATTTTTGAAATACTAATTTCTATAGGGAAGTTTACCTTTGCAATATCTACTCCTGTTAAATTCTTAACCAGTTCCGGTACACGCGTTACAATGTTAAAGACCTCTTCCGTTAATTTCTCTGCTCCAACGGTTCCAGTTCCACTCGAAACCATTGTTATCTTCTTTGCTTGTGACAATGGTGCTGCGACTTCAGCTGCAACCTGTAATGCATAAGAACTTTTTCATATTTGTGTCTAGGCAAATTTAAGTGAAATATTGATTGTTAAATGTTCATGCCGTTAATATTGAAATGTAAAAATTACCTTCGGAAGCGTATCAAGCATCATATCAATCATAGCAGCGCTCTTATATTCATTCCATGCAGCAGCTTTCCTTGCCATTTGTTCTGCATCTGCTTTAGCTTTTGCTTCAATAGCAAAAGCTTCTGCATCACCACGAATTTTGATAGCTTCTGCTTCTGCCTCAGCTTCCATTACTAAACGCAGTTTGTTAGCTTCAGCCATTTTTTCCAGCCTGCAAATATAACATTTATTAACATCAATTTATTACTTTTGTTTACAGATTACCTGTATTTTTCGGCATCAGCTGGACGTCGTACAGTTGCATCTAATTCTCTTTCGCGTCTTAACATTTCTTGTTCTTGTACAGCTATTTCTTGTCCACGTTCGATTACTTTTACTTGCATCTGTTCTTCCATAATTCTTTGTTTGGTTTTTGCAGCTTGTAATTCGAATGCCATTTCTGCTTCTGCTTTCTACAAAGAAGAAACATGATATATACATTTATTATTTATTTGAACAGGTATGAAAACGGAAAACCTACCTTAGTTTGCACTTCAACGTCATAAGCAGCTTTCTTTAGTTCGAAATCTCGTTGCGCTTTTGCAATTTCGGTATCGTTAAGAAAACGTGCAGCCATTCTTTGTTCTTCCGCAATAGCTTCACGAATCTGAGCATCTCGACGAGCTTCTGCTTCTCCGATTCTTGCATCTCGTTTCACTTCAGCAGTTCGAGCCATTCCAAGAGCTTTAAGATATCCCTACAAATAATTGATAGATATAATTTAACATGATATAACTAACAATGACATTGTGTTTGTTAAGTTTTGAATGATAACAGTAATTTTAGCACTTATATAGGCCTGAATTGCACAAAGACAGCATACAATAAAAAAATATCACATATATTTAAATAACAGATTTACAAATGCGTAGAAAATTTGTGCTACCATCAAAGCGAACACTTGATATATGCTCTAAATCCCTTATTAATTGAATAGTAATGATTTGTACTAATATCATCTGGAGAGCAGTGCATTGGCATTATACGTAGTGATAAAACAAAATTTGAACGTACCTTTGCCCCCTGCAAGTAGCAAAACAAAAATGTATTCAATATTTACGATATACAAGATTGGACTAGATTAACTCATATTAATAAAAAGTACTTATAAATATACAACCACTTAAAGGGGGACTTTTAAGAGTGTATACTTTGATAACAGATTACTATTAAAAAGATTTCAAAAACACATATTAGATTCTAGCATTTTCAACTGTTTGAATCATACTTTCTTGCATCAATTTCTTCTTAAGTTTTTGAATACAAAATAAATACTTTTTAATGAAAAAAAGATGAACTTACTTCCTCGTCTCGAATATCTTTTAATGTATAGGACACAACTGTAATGCCCATATTGACTAGATCACTGCTTGCTACTTCAAATACTTCTTTACTGAATTTTTTACGATCTTTGTATATTTCCTGTGATACATAAACAAAGTAAGTTTTACATATATTTAATATTTGTATGTAATTTATGAAATCTAATAATGTGATGTTTATTATACCTCTACAGTCATGCTTCCCATTATTGCTCGTTGATGTCCTTCTAATGTAACGAGTGCAATATTATGAATTTCATCTTCAGATTTTCCAAGAAATTGTTCGCATGCTGTAGAAAGCATTTCTTCATTTTGTCCTTGTATCTTCACCTTTAAATGTATGCACAAATGTTACAAATAAATTTATTGTTAAATTATTATCTTGCATACTGCAAGTTGATATTGAATCAGTACCTGTGCAATTCCTGTTACAGATATTGGTACGCCTTGGCATGTATAGACAGTTGGACTCTCTACTTGTAACGTCATGGTGTTCAGTGAAATTCTAAAGAATGTAAAGTGTAAAGATAGCATTTGTTCAATAGTTGCTTATAGGTACATCATGAAGATAATTACTTAATTGATAATTTACTTACTTTTGCACTTGCTGGACAATAGGCCATACGAAAACCCGGCCACCAGGTACTAGGAGAGGTTTGCTGTAACAGCATCCTTAAAAAGAAGAGCCAACAAATATTTTATGATTGGTATTTTAAATTCGAGTAAACGAATTGAAATAAATGAATAGATGATTTAAGGGTGAATTAACATATTTTAATGTTAAATGTATGAAATTAATTAAACGTAATTGATTGCATAACGTATAATTAAACTTTTAACTTTACTGCGGATTAAATACTACGAATCAATTAATTAATAAACTACTCCTCCCATGTCGATTTAATCGAGACGCATTAAAAATAAATACACTGTAGCAAGAGTCTAATTACCTGACACTACAAGGGCCTCGTTTGGACCGCAAGTAACGAATCCACAACTCATAGTTACAAGTGTATACAAGGAAAAACAATAGTTGCTGAAAATTTAAAGGGATCGAATTTCGACGTACACCCCCTTCCACCAATTGACGGCGCTACGTATCGTCATAAGTCTGAAAGATCGTATAGAAGCTTATGGCAAGTTTACAATACATGTCACTGACGTATACTTTATCTACAATCTTTTGATGACTAAATCCACCTATGATAAACACAGATATGTTTAAATTGTTTATGACTAATGATTCAAAGAAGTTATTAACAATAAATGAAAATTTATTTTACATACATATTTTACATATTATGTATATTTGATTATATATTGCAATAAGATACATAAATTCTTATTCCAAGTTTACAACTATTCTTAAAATCGTCTAAATTGTTTCTTAAATCGCTCGTAATGGTAATCATCGGTTGCTTTTTCTCCGTTATCTTTTCGTTTTCCTTTAAAATCATCCCTAGGAGCTGTTACCTTCTTTTTATCATCAGAATCTTGCTTAGACTTCTGAAAGTCTGCATCCTCTATATTAACTAAAAAGCAATGGAATGTCTTTATAAAGTATATAAATCAAACAACATTAATAAAAACATTAAGTACACAACATACATCTGTTATGTTGTACAAAATTCACAGCCATGTTTGTTGGTACAAATTGTGAAGGACCATCTTTCTTCCTGTGTCTGTCCCAAAGCAATTTCAATTTAGCTTCTTCCGTTGCTTCGATATTACGGATTTTTGCTCTAAAAAATATAAAAGGTTGGTCAATGATAAGGATGAACTCCTTCACACATTAGCAGAAAGAAACATAAAAGGACATACTCTATTCCAAGATCTACTTCTGGAATACCAGACAACATTTGATTAGAAAGCATTTCTTCACTTCTATGAGCAGAACTTTGTCTTAAATGTTCAGGTACTGCTTGTAATGCTGCTTCCTCTGGTGAGCAATAGGATCCTTTATCGTTGCTGGATCCATTTTCTGTTTTGTCTTCATTTTTGCTTTTTCTCTTTGATAATTCTTCTTCTATATACTTCACCCTATAAGAATTATAACAAATTTGTTACTAACAGTTTATTAATACATTTTATGTATTAAAGAAGATATTCTTTGCATACATTTCTTCGTCTTCGTCTCTTTTGTTTGTTTCCGCGTTAAATTGTGTACCTATACCTGTTTCATAAGCATCATTTTGCTTAAGTTTAGTATTTTTTAATGCAGCCATGTTCACCATTCCTCCAGTTTTCACATTAAATGGATCCGACTAAAAGAAAGATTTTTTTTAAAGGAACAATTTCTATAATGTTTTAGACGAAACTAAATAGTTACTTTAATTGAAACTACAAAACTTACTGTCATCACATCGGATGTTACATTTTCTCCAAGTGCTAATCCAACAACATTCACTCCTTTTGGACGCTCACGTAGCTTCTGTATAATTTTCATCTCTTCCACTTTTTCTCTTAACAACAAAAGTAACTATTTGCAATTTACTTATTATAATGCAGAACTCATGTATGTACCTAGTTAGGGTTATTATTTACCTAATCGACGTTTCTTCATTTTCATTATCATCTTCGTCAGACGAAACATGTCGTTTCCTTAAAGGTTTCCTGGACTTTTTCTTAAATTCTATTTTAATTTCCTCCGTACTAGTCATCTATTTTGAAGTGTGTAATCAAAAAGAAAATTGTGTATTAATTGTTTATTTAACACTTGGTTGTTAAAAACGTATACATTCATGATTTATAGCTTACATTAATTTTGTTATTGCTTTTATTGTAAACATTAATGTTCAGAAATAATACTGCAAACGGTAAGAAAGCAATAAACAACTACGGATGCAAACATTTCGTAGATCGATGCAAATGTATAATCACTAAATACTGTGTGTTTGTACTGCTTGTCGAGAGAAATCTAGCTTTTCTAGGGAAAATGGTAGCCAAGCGGAACATATTCCCAGTAATGACATTTGAGACATATTATTTAATAGATGGAAAAAGTCAATATGTATTTTGTTAGAACAAGTCGAATTATTATTAGATTTATTGATAGCGCAATAGATTCATAGAAAAGATATATAGAAAATTTAAAAAAAATCGTACTTATCGACAATCAGCAAAAATTAACGTGTACCGACATGTTCGAATTTGAATCCATAATGCAACGTTCGGTAAAGTAGAATTCCAGGAGTATTATATCAATTGAAACTGGTTTTAAATCGTATCAACGGTTGAAAAACGCGCGAACGCTATAAAATTAATAAACCGTAATAGATGTAACAACACTTCAAATAATAAATAATTGTAAGTTAAGAATTATTGTAGAATACATTTTAATTTAATAATTAATAGATATTTTGCAAGATATGGTTCCGCGAAAATGGCAGAAATAATAAATTTTAGTAGATATAACAATTCTTTGTTAAATAAACAATTGAAAAATTAAAAATTATAGTGAAATAAATTTTAATATGTTAATTAACAAATATGGTATATCATATTCGTGCGAGAAATTCATAAAAATAATAAATTTTTATAGTTATAATAATAATTTGTTAAATAAATAATTGAAAAATTAAAGATTATAAGAAAATAAATTTTAATATATTAATTAACAAATATCGTATATCATATTCGCGCGAGAAAGTAATAAAAATAATATATTTTAATAAATATAACAATAATTTGTTAAATAAATAATTGAAAAATTAAAAATGCTAATAAAAAAATATTGATATTAAATATTAACGTTAATTCGGTACGAGTCGAGATAGTTGGTCGCTATTGGTGCATTCATTATATGATAGCTGATTGGTCCACGAATTACCTATCATTGTTAACTTGAAAGAGGTCATAGATGCTCAGTATTGTTCAAGCTGCCCAGGTGTTCGGATCAACTTTGACAAGTCTGACCGGTACGAGTCAAAGTGTTACTTAACCGATCGTGTGTTCATCCATGTGTTACCTAGTGCTTTAGTGCAAGTGTTTAGTGTGTTTTATCAAGTGTTTGTGCATATATACGGGGGTGTATTAACGTGTTTTACGGTGTGGTTCCCCATATACCTACGTGCTTACCAGTGTGTTTTAAATTGTGATTGTACATGTGCATATGGATACTTTAGTGTGTTTTATGGTGTGGTTATTTAAGTGTTTTACCAGTGTTTTATACAAATTCTACTGGGTTTTACGGTGTGAATACCTATGTGCTTTGACATATTTTAGTGAACGTTATAGTGAGTTTTATGGTACGGTTACCTATGTGCTTTGACATATTTTAGTGAATGTTATAGTGAGTTTTATGGTGTGGTTACCTATGTGCTTTGACATATTTTAGTGAATGTTATAGTGAGTTTTATGGCGTGGTTACCTATGTGCCTTGACATATTTTAGTGAATGTTATAGACAGTTTTATGGTGTGGTTACTTATGTGTTTTTACATAATTTAGTGAATGTTATAGTGAGTTTTATGGTGTAGTTACCTATGTGTTTTTACATACAATTTCGAAATTTTTATTGGGTTTTATGGATTATTTAAGAAAGTGTTTCAACGTACTTTTTCAAACGTTGTAGTATGTTTCCGTTATAGTTACCTAACATGTTTGAATACGTTTTATTATTTTATTGCTAAATACGTGTGAATAGTTTTGCATGCGTATTTGTATTTGTTTGCACGTTACCTATTCGCAAATGTGTTTGTTTATTATAATTTGAATATATTAAGAAAGAAATAGGAATCGTTAAAGAATATGCTAACGTCTTGTGACTCTTTCTGTTTTCAGAAGGACGATTCAATGCCGAGCCGAGGTGCCTAATCCTTATCGTACGAAAGCAACCGATCATGGGCCAATCTCCGAGACGCAGCCAATCAGTTTCTAACGATGCCGTACGAGTACAGCCGATCGCTCACGAGCCGAGTAGTTCGAGTCAGCGATCGGTGAGTCGCATGCTTTACGGTTCCTCCGGTTCCCATCATGTCGTAGGACGAATGGTCCGAAACGGCACGGGAACTGGTTGTATTTTTATTTATCGAAGCGAGCATAGTGACCACGACTGTACGATCGTGCAATATTCGTACAAACTGTGTATTTTATTTATTAGATCAGGTCAGGGTTTTCTTGTACATCGCGTTTTAATTCTCTTACGAACCGATATAACGAATTTAAAATTACATAGAAGTCGGATGACCCTCCGATTTCATAGTAGTTTATCGAGTCACTTTTCATTTTTACGCGAACTCTTTTTAAATATACATATGTACAAGAAAGTATCGCGAGAAACAGATTTTGATATCAAAGTTAATTATGAATGTTTGAGTCATTTAGTGAATTTACTTCGATATTAAAAATCTGTTAGAAATGAAACAATCGATATACTTAGATTTTTGCAAAGTGTTCTTCCATTTTCTTTTTTGAAACCTTAGAGTAAATTTTTTTCGGAAGAGACACTTTATTAGCATGTTACTAATCATGTTTCTTAGCTCAGGATTTTCAGCACACACGAAGAAAACTGGTAGGTCAAAATACAATTGGCCGTGTTCATTTTTATGCTCTAAACTCATACGCGTGCTTAGATGCTACTCGCATGAGTTGGGGCAGGTGGACACGGTTTAGTTTTAAGATGTTTCGGCGATCGACAATTTGACAGTGAATTATCGACACAAGTTACACGCGTGTGTGTGTGGTTAGGTCGTGGACCTTGTGTCGATTAGAAACCATATCAATTTATTATAAAATCACAAAAATTTTTCAAAAAGTTATCGCAAGATGCATTCAAAATGACTTAGATTGAATTACAAATTTATAAAAGTTGAGTTAGATTGAATTACAAATTTATTACATGCACATATTACATTGAATATTCGAAAGAATAAGAAAATGAAATATGTATGTTCACTGTCGATTGTCGATCGATTTCAGCAAAAAGGTATGAACTTAGAGTGTGAATGTTGTATTGAACTCGGGTGTCGGAGGCGTCCCGGGACGTACTCCCTAGGAGTAGGCTTTTTTGCACCCGGGTGGCGTGTGTGAGAACCGTGGAGTGTGTCTTTGTGAGAATGGACTTTGCATTTTTTAAATATAGCGATAGGCAGGCAGGTAGCTTACTTCTGGTGTGATTGAGTTAGTTTTAAGTAGGTAGGGCCAGAGCAAGCTTTCATGTTTCTCTGTCCTCCGGTAAACCACACGTGAGATGCTTGCATCTGGGGGGTTAAACACGAAAAATCGAGAAGAGAAAATCTAAATTTGAATTTATTCTATTTAATATTCTCTCGAACTCGATTGTTCGTAAGGCCAGGCCTTTTAGTTCGTAAGTCGCAGTCGTGGTTCTAGACCCGATTGCAAAAATGAAGTATACAGTGAAGCGAAGTGAAGTGCAGTGCTTTAAATAAAAATTCTACTCGGACATTCTTTTACGGACAGCGCATTCTGAGAATCGCTGGTCGTATATCTTTTTATTTCGAGTCATTCATTTTCTTTCAAAGTAATGAATTTTTCTATACTTACATTTTTATTTTGATATATATAACAGAAAATTTTGATTTCGTTATCGATGGAAATAAATGGATAGTGGTTCAGTTTTATTTCTATAAAACTGTCTGCTATCTGTTTGTGGAAATCGATACCGAAATTGAAAGTTTATGTAATTGATATAAAAGCTAAGAATGTCCGAGCAATCGTAAAATTTCGCGAGTGATTTTTGTGAGGCTGTGCCGAAGAGAGAAGAGGCTATATGCCGAAGAGCCCCGGCAAAAGTTGCCAAAGAAGAGGGGAACTATCAATGGCTGTCCATCTTAGGATGGAGAGTCATTTTGTCACTATGCTCGCAATTGTCTTTTTATATTTTATATGTGTTTCTTTTTACGGTACGAAAAGTATCCTCAAACGCGTTTTGCTCGAATTTTGACGAGCACTCGATCGGTTCGCGATTTTATTTCGAATTTTCAGGTTTTTTTATCGCATTTTCTATTTTTTCAAAGTTTTAAGTGGAATAAAGTAATATTTCACTTTTGCATAATTTTCTATGTTAACAAAGTTTTGTATGTTTCAGAGTTTGTTTTTTCGGTTAGTTATGTTGTTCTCTCTTCTCGAATCTGCAATTTTCATTGCGTTTTCGGTTTTTCCAAATTCTTGTATGGAATAAAGTTTTGCTTTTCCTCCCACAATTTTCTATGTTAATAAAAGTTTGTCTGTTTCAGAATATCATTTTTGGTAAGTTATTGTTGTTCTATCTTCTCAAATCCGCAATTCTCATTGCGTTTTGTATTTTTCGAAAGTTTTGTATGAAATAAAATAAAATTTTTGCTCCTCCTCCCACAATTTTCTATGTTAATAAAGTTTCGTCTGTTTCAGAATATCATTTTTGGTAAGTTATTATGTTGTTCTTCTGTTCCCACAATTTCATACTTTAATTACGTGTTGTATGTTTTAGTTTCGGATTTTTGGTAAGTTCATGCATTGTTCTCTCTTCTCAAATCCGCAATTTTCATTGCGTTTTGTATTTTTCGAAAGTTTTGTAGCAAATAAAATTTCAATCCCCTTCCTACAATTTTCTATGTTAATAAAATTTTGTATGTTTCAGTTTTTGATTTTTGGTAAGTTCTTACATTGTTTTCTCTTTTTAAATCCGCAATTTTCATTGCGTTTTCCATGTTTCAAAAATTGTATTTCAAATAAAGTAAAATTGCACTCCTTCTCCTACAACTTCCTATGTTAATAAGATTTTGTATGTTTCAGGATTTGATTTTTATTTTATTTTTTGAATTCCGAGCTTGTGGGAGGATGGGTGGGCTCGGGCGCAAGCTTTTCGTCACGATACGTGGCGAAAAGCTTGCGCAAATTGTAAGTACCTCTTATTCTATCTTGCACTTATCTTTGCCACACTTTTTTTAACTTCTTACATATTAGACTGTAGTTATAGTTTGTCATTTTTTTCTCAATTTCTCCAAACTTAAAAGAAAGTTCTTCCAACTTTCTTCCCTATCCCCTTGCTTCTGTTTTACAAAGTTTTAGATTATACAAGTGCAATTTTAGAATAAGAGGTACATGTAGGGCATTTACAATATGTATTGCAGTATGCGTGAGTGTGTGAATGAAATGTATCCTGTATCCTGTACTCGCATTCACATCGCGGGATCATAGGATTTTTCAAACTCCGCATAATTTTATTTTTAGGTTCGACGTTTTCGAGCCTCCTCGTTTTATTTCTTCTCCTGTATTATTTTATTATTTGATTTTTAATATGTGTTGTACCTTCATTTCATTAGTGAATTTTAGTTGGAGCTTCGGGGCTTTTGGATCTACTCGTCACTTTAATTCGGTTTTGAGTTTTTCACATCTTCAAGATTTTATTTCGGGTTTCAGGTTTCCAAACCTCATCTCATTTTATTCTGAGTTTCGAGACTTCTGAACCTCCGCGTAATTTCATTTCGGATTTTCTGGCTTTCAAACTCGATTTCGATTTTTCAAGTTTTGTTTCGAGTTAAGAACAATTTCATTCGTTGTTCTTCAATTTTCTGTCTTAATTATATTTGTATGTTTCAGCTTCTTATTTCAAGTAAGTAATCAAATGATTCATATTTGTCTTAATTGCATTTGTATGTTTCAGCTTTTTATTTCAAGTAAGTAATTCAATGTTTCATATGTGTCTTAATTGCATTTGTATGTTTCAGCTTTTTATTTCAAGTAAGTACTTAAATAATTCATATTTGTCTTAATTACATTTGTATGTTTCAGCTTTTTATTTCAAGTAAGTACTTAAATAATTCATATTTGTCTTAATTACATTTGTATGTTTCAGGTTTTTATTTCAAGTAAGTACTTAAATAATTCATATTTGTCTTAATTACATTTGTATGTTTCAGGTTTTTATTTCAAGTAAGTACTTAAATAATTCATATTTGTCTTAATTACATTTGTATGTTTCAGGTTTTTATTTCAAGTAAGTACTTAAATAATTCATATTTGTCTTAATTACATTTGTATGTTTCAGGTTTTTATTTCAAGTAAGTACTTAAATAATTCATATTTGTCTTAATTACATTTGTATGTTTCAGCTTTTTATTTCAAGTAAGTACTTAAATAATTCATATTTGTCTTAATTACATTTGTATGTTTCAGCTTTTTATTTCAAGTAAGTACTTAAATAATTCATATTTGTCTTAATTACATTTGTATGTTTCAGCTTTTTATTTCAAGTAAGTACTTAAATAATTCATATTTGTCTTAATTACATTTGTATGTTTCAGGTTTTTATTTCAAGTAAGTACTTAAATAATTCATATTTGTCTTAATTACATTTGTATGTTTCAGGTTTTTATTTCAAGTAAGTACTTAAATAATTCATATTTGTCTTAATTACATTTGTATGTTTCAGCTTTTTATTTCAAGTAAGTACTTAAATAATTCATATTTGTCTTAATTACATTTGCAGGTTTCAGATTTTTATTTCAAGTAAGTAATTGAATGTTTCACATTTGTCTTAATTACATTTGTATGTTTCAGGTTTCGATTTTAAGTAAGTAATCGAATATTTCACACACATATATTGTTATTTTATTTGCGCATATTTTTTCGAGTCGACTCGAGTTTTATTTGACTTTTTTCCGAAAATTTTAAACATTCGACTTATTTATCGAATGTTTCGCGAGTGAGTGTTGTGAGTGTTTTACACGAAGAAAGAAGAAGCTACAACTGAAGCAAATCTACAATCTTCCCACATGAACGGAAAGTATGAATTATGCATGCCTAAACGAACATACATTATAACGTTACTAATTTGCTTCTCTGCATAAGTTTTTTGTTCCAGATAATTATCGCATAGGTAATCTGTAGGTAATCATTGGAGACTTGGAAGGATTTCATCGACGATGCGCTAATTTTAAGTTAATTTTAAGTCGCGTACAAGATATTGTAAATACTGTAGTATGGATGAGTGCATGTGTGAAATGCGTTTATACGAAACTTGAAGATATCATCGAGGGATCATCGAGGGACGCGTGCGTTAATTTTAAGTTAATTTTAAGTTAATTTTAGGCTCGTGGGCGGGTGGGTGGGTCCCTGTAAGTGCCTCTTGTTCTAACTTGCACTCGTTTTCACGATTGTTGAACTTTTTACGCGTTAGATTGTAGTTTACCCAGCTATTTTTTGTTAATTGGTCCAGACCTAAGTGGATCATTGGGGGTTCATAGTGCTGTGAACACGCGGCAGTTTTGAGCTGCAAATGCTGGTGTAGCGCCAGGGACACATCTCTGCGAGGCATTTTGATTGATGTCCCATCTCGATTTGCGGGTATCCTCTCTGCTGTTAGCCTCCCTTTCAACGGGAGCGGGGAGAAATGGGAAACCCTTCGCGGATGTGTCACTCGTTCTTACCAGTCATTTTCGGTTCAATTCGGTCTCGTGGTTCACGTAAGTCACTATGCGACTACCCTTTGACCCATGAGGGCGAGGTCCACTTGGCAGGAAATGCTGACCCACCTTCTTGCGAAAGTTCTTCTAACTTTCTTTTCTTTTCTTTTCTTTTCTTTTTGCAGAAAGTTCTTCTAACTTTCTTTTCTTTTCTTTTCTTTTCTTTTCTTTTCTTTTTGCAGAAAGTTCTTCTAACTTTCTCTCCTTTTTGTAGAAAGTTCTTCTAACTTTCTTACCTTCCCCTTTGCTTTTTTACTTCGTTGTAGATCATTCGAGTGCAATCTTAGAATAAGAGGTACGCGTGCGGCGTTTAGAATAAGTATGTTAATAAGCGTGCGTGTATGCGATTACTGTTTTAAATTGCACTCGTGTTAATTCGTGAACTTTTTCCGCGTTAATAGTATTAGTTCCTCTCTTCCTTTCTTTCTCTCTCGTTTAGCGTTTCATTTGACACGATGCGAGTGCAATTTTAGAACAGAGTGTGTGTGCGTGTGCGTGTGGGATCCCACGAAATTAGTATTAAGTTTATAAGCGAGTTGAGCGCTTGCGATTCTAACTTGCACCCATTTTCACGATACGTGAATTTTTTCCGCGTTAGAGTGTAGTATTAATCGGTAATTCTCCGTCGATTGGTCCAGACCCAAGTGGATCATTTGGGGTTGGTAGCGCTGTGAACACGCGGCAGTACTGAGCTGCGAATGCTGGTGTAGCGCCAGGGACACATCTCTGCGAGGCATTTTGATTGATGTCCCATCTCGATTTGCGGGTATCCTCTCTGCTGTTAGCCTCCCTTTCAACGGGAGCGGGGAGAAATGGGAAACCCTTCGCGGATGTGTCACTCGTTCTTACCAGTTATTCTCGGTTCAATGCGGTCTCGTGGTTCACGTAAGTCACTATTCGACTACCATTTGACCCATGAAGGCGAGGTTCACTCGATAGAGAATGCTGGTCCACCCTTTTGCGAAAGTTCTTCTAACTTTCTTTTCTTTTTGTAGAAAGTTCTTCTAACTTTCTTTTCTTTTAGCAGAAAGTTCTTCTAACTTTCTTTCCTTCTTGTAGAAAGTTCTTCTAACTTTCTTCCCTTCTCCCTTTGCTTTTTATACCGTTTTAGATAACACGGGTGCAATCTTAGAATGCGAGCGTTAATCGTATGGTGTGTGCTATAAGTTAGTTTTAAGAAACTTGCGTGCGATACAAGTTCTTTGCTACATTATAGTAAAGAACTTGTATATTTTCGCGAGCTTGCGGGCTAGGTAGAGCGAGAACTCATTTATCCTTCCGATAAATGAGGTAGTTGCAAATGGTGGGTGGTTGGGATTTGGAGTTAGGGTGGGTCACTGTCGTAGCCACCTCCACGTGGTGTGACCTGGTAATCGATGTCGTTTTCTATGCATATTTTCCAAAGAATATTAATAGAAAACGATATCGAGCTAAGAGCTACGATCCACCACTAAATTTGGCATTTTATTTACGTTCCAAAAATTACTTTCACAATTACTTTTGCAACGAAGACATTCTCGATTAATGTACTCGTTGCAAACGTTCAGTATTCCCGCTGTGGCATTTGTTTCAGATAATTTTTGGAAGATGACCCGAGGGAAACTTTATCGTGGTAAATGCGTCGAGGTAAGTCATTCGTTTAAGTTATAATTTATAGTTTAAGTTATAACTTGACGAAGACACCTACGCTCGCTAAATGCACTATTTAGGATTTGTCGGAATGCATTAAACGCGCGTGTATTAAACAGCCGTATATTCTGAGTACTAAATTCAGTGCTGTACACATAGATGGCGCAACAAAACCGCTGAATCTTTTTGCACGATCGGTAAGTCAACACATATTTATTAGTAAGATCAAATATTTTTATATAATTTCTCTTTTTCTAAGTAAAATCAAGACTAGATGATTTATAAAAGAATTAATAATATTGGAGACATTTAATAAGAATTGCAATTATCGAAATATTGATTGAGCGGGAAATGTGCGTAGATGAAAAAGAATTGTATAAACTAATTCATTTTTCAAATACTAAGAGAGATAAAATTATAATTAGTTTCATTTAGTTAATTTTTCTTTCGATTACTCTTTTCTTTGGATTCTTGTTGCCTATGTCATTTAAATGCAGATTTCCAGACTGCATTTAATAACGCATTTTCTTTATGCGCATGGAGAAATCATAAAAAGACACTTTTCTCACCATGAAGTTCATTAGCACAGCAAATTACTGTCTATGCTTCAACTATGTTAGCATAATTCACAGGTTTGTCTGCAGACAGATTCTACGAGCTTAGCAATGATGTCGATGCCCTGTACTGTGGCAGGTTAGAGTGGTATTTGCAAATTTTAGATATTTGAACTCCTTTTTTAGCATAGAATTGAAAAAATTCGTAAATTAGATGTAAAGGTAGAAGCGTACATTCGATAAGCATTCCCAGTGCGTCTGCACGCGTACAACAGGAATGCGTCCCTTCTCCATCGTGTTTGCTCATTGTTCACCTTCTGGGTGTGGTTTGATACGTCCGTGTTTTCTAATTAAACAGCATCTAATTAACATTCGCAGAAACACTGTATCCATGCAAAGCCTTCATCTTGTACAAACAATTACGGTCGAGATAAAGCACGCAAGGGATGCGTTCAACCCTTTCTGCAGTCCTGTTTTATCTCTGCCGAATTCCTGAACGCCAGCTCATCCCGTCTCATTGTAATGTTGATGTCACGGCGAGGCATGTCCATGCATTGATTCGCATGAATCAGAAATTAAAACGCGAAATGTATGCGCATATATTTCTTGGCTCACATTTTATCCGCTAACGCGTGGAGTACAGATGTCAACCCACGAGTTGGCGCGTGATCGACTCGAAGTAGAAGAAACTCTATCGCCACAGTGAACTCTCCCAGCGTTACATTTCGGCAAATAAGAATAATCATGACAATAACAACTGCTGAATGCAATTCGCGCTATCTCGCTCGTCCTCGAGACGTTTGCCGACTGTCATTGTTTTTGGCCTGATTGGTGTGCGACCGCTGGACCCAATAGTACTGCCGCCGAAAATACGTGCGAGTCCAGGCGTCCATTTTTCTATTCTGACCAGTTGGAGTCGTGGCTCTTCTAAACACCTGGGTCAGCCTCTTCGCGCGCCAACTCGTGGGTTGACATCGGTAAAATGTGAAGCCTGAAATCAGTCGTTTCGACTGGTTAGGTTCTAGAGTGAAATATTGCGCCGTTCGTGTTCAGAATTCACGTTCGACGAAAACGTCGAATCGCAATAATAAAAATCACGTTACCAACGCCTATCAAGTTCCATCCGGTGTCAAATTGATATTTCACAAAATATGTACAAGCTTCATTTAGTAGACACTTGGATCAGTCTCTTGGCGCCAACTCGTGGGCTGACGTCGGTACGTATTTTTCATGAAATAAAGAAGAAGTAATTTATACGATGCATAAGGTATTTAAATAAAAATCATAAAAAGAGGGTGTGTGTCGATTGATTGACATTAACCTTCAGGTGATTAATAACTAACGTTTTTGTAAATATCGATAATTTTTTTTCTGCGTACCGTAGATGCACTGTAATTAGATGCTTGTACCAATTAATCAACGATCCATCGAACGACTTCAATCGTGTTATTACAAAGTATTGATGCGAAGGTGCAAACCGCAGAGTTCAGAACGAGTATCACTCGAGATAACCGCAAATCGATTGATCTTTTCCGACATCACCGATCGCGTATTTCTAGCTTTTGTAATGATAATAGGATAAATTGTTTTGGTTTCTTTCGAAGATTTATCTCGAATGTAGGATGTTGGAAGTTATAATGATATAGAAATTTGGGTATCTAGGAATTTGGGGGTGTAGCGTATTTGGTATCTAGGAGATTTGGGAAACTTGGAATTTGGGAATCCAGGAATTTGGGAATCTAGGAATTTGGTACCTAGGAGATTTGGAACTTTAGAAATTTGTGAAAATAAAAATTAATAAATTTATAAATTAGTTATGTAGAAGTTTGCAAACGTGGAAATTGGGAAATATAAAAATTCCCAAATCTTGAAAAACATCCCCCTAAAGAGAAGAAAAGATAGAAGTCTTCCACTACACCTAGTAACAGTTCCAGTCATAGATCGACAAGCAAATACGCGAGAAACATTTAGCTTTCGTAGTTGTTGGTAATGAGCAGTAAGCCACCCACACGACGCCGTTCATTCATCCACGATCATTTCCGCCGGCTTAATGACGCGCACCACCTACGACCGGTTCCGAATAAATTACGATTAATTTTCGACCGAAAGGAATGTAATAAACCGTGTCGGACTGCTATTCCTGTGGTTAGAGCTCGTTCGAGCGCGAAAGCGACCGACAAGTTCACGAATACCTGCGGATGAAACCGGTCTCTCGAAATCGTCTAACTCGACAGCCACAAAAGAAGCATCGGCGAAATTCCGTTTCGTCCTTAACGTTGCACCGGTTAGAACATCCACGACCGAAAGTAAATCTGATAACTAAGCTCTACAGAAGGTATACTAACCACAAGTGTGCGGCGAAATTTCTCTCATTTTTTTTGGAGAATTTTTCAAGAATTTTTCAAGAATTTTTCAAGAATTTTTCAAGATTTCAGAAAATATACCCTAATCAAAAATGTGCGAAGAGATCTTGCTCTACTTTTTTTAGAATTTTTCCAAGGTTTGAGAATTTCAAGATGAGTATATAATTTTTGATGGGACATTGAAACATCTTGTAACATAGTTTTCTTTTTATTCGTCGTTGTATGAGGCACCATGAACGGCGTCGAACTGGAAAGAAAAAAGAGGAGCCGGGGAGGAAAAAACAGATAATAAGCCTGTAAGAAATCGCTCAAGGTAAACGTCAACCGGTAGGCATGACCGATTCCCCTTCTTCTTTCACCCTTTTTCTCGCTATGACAACTTCCTTCATCGAGTCTCCTTCTGAAACGCCGAACGACGTGAAAGTGAGGAGGCAGTGGTGCTCACGGTTTTAAAAAATTAACGCTATTTGGTTTGGTGGGGTCAAGGACTTTCGATTTTTCAGGGTTCTGCATTTTGTTACTTTGAAAATAGGGTTTTGGGATTTTGGAGTTTAAAAAGATTGAGATTTTGGGATTCTGGAAGATTGTTAGATTATGGGTTTGAGATTTTGGAAAATTGTGAGATTCTGAGATTGAGATTATGAGATTGGAAGATTGAGATGCGTGAAAATTGCGAAATTGAGAAATTGGGATTTTGGAACTTTCAAGTTTTACAGTTTTACAAGTTTGGAACTTTGAGATTCCGTCTAAACTTCTAAAATCGCAAGAGAAAGACTTGAAAAGCCCATAACAAGCCCAATGAAGTTTCTATTAACATTGCTTCGCATATTTGAAAATTAAAAAATGATTGCATTATGTAAAACTACCTAAACCCAACTAAATTAAAACCTAGCCGAATCTTCAATAATTGACAATTATTTTGACGCAGTAAAAATTTCTAGAACGCAGAAGAACGAATAATTAATAATTTCCTGACGAGTCACGACAATTGAATTACCTAATGTACATTTTAATTGCACGATGAGAGTCACTGATGATATCGCAAACGATTTATTCAGGCAAAAGCAGAACGTTTTGTCTGGTCGTGCAGACGATGATCACCTGCAGCCGGGATTCGTTCGGTTTGAAACCCGCTGACACCTGGTGCCTCTCGACTTTGGTGAACACTTTGGTGGGGTCTCCAGAGGCTCGTCGAGACGCGCCAAACCGGAGGCTTCAGTTGTCACCGCGACACCACCGGAGAAACATTACGTTCTTTTCTTCTTTTTAACTCTTTTATCGTTGTTTATTTTACGCTCGATTTCGTTTGTGGCTTCAAGAAAACGCTCCTCTTCGCTCCACCGATTTTTCGACCCTTACCAGTGTTCTACCGCCTCATTTTTACCTGTAATTTTTTGTTCGAAATCGTTTATTTTTTAGCGAACAATTCAAGTCGATAACTTAAGATCAGTGAATGATCGAATGTTTTAGAGTTTGTTTTAGTTCAGCTAACTTTGTTAGGTTTTTTGGCAGTGTGATTTGAACTTTTTCTTTATTTCATCAAACTTGCTCTTTTATTTATTAGTATTGTTATTAGTTGTTTTGTAATTGGTATTGTTGTTAATATTACTCATAATACAATAAAATAAAAGTTCAAAGCTCTTGCACTAGTGATCAAAATTTTTAAAACAAATCATTTAAAAATATACTTGTTCTCATTTTTAATAAAATTACGATGTAACATTGGCAATTAAATTCATGTATAGTCTTTCGAAATTGCTTGTTACAATTACTCAGAAAGATTACACAATATACTAAAAAAATAATTCTGTACAATCATAAATTGATGTGTAAATAAATAATTCTATACGAGCAGACTGAAACAACGTCCGAATTTAATTGCCAATATAATTTGACGAGCAGAGTGTTTAAGTGTCGTAAATTCCAGAGAAGAAAGGTGTGCGTCGTTGCTATTTTATCAATGATGATGCTCGAAGAATTCAAGAATCGTGTGCAATTGATCAGTGTTTCCGTAAATTATGTAACCTCGCGCGTTCAGTGAATTTTTATTGTATTTTTACCCGAAGCAGCGTCGACTGGTTGTTCGAGCAGCATAATAAATCTTGGGAATCCGTGGTCCTTGAGGAAAATCTGCGGAAGACGATTACGTTCTTACTGGACAGATTAAACGATCTCAGGTAGGTTTTAGTTCGAAACTTCTCTTAATTCACTTTCGTTGGGTAGCAATTACTGGTGATATAATACGTGACACAGAGAATTACTGCTGTTTGTGTGAGAAGCGCATAAAATGCAACATAGACTACTCTTTGACAATGATAAAATGCAATGTCAGGTTACATGTTCACGAATTTGTAAATTTTTAAGTTTTATAATTCTCAAGTTCGCTAATTTTTAAGTTTTTAAATTTTTAACTTCACTAATTTTTGAGTTTTCAAATTTTTAAATTAATTTTTAATTTCAAAATAATTCATAATAATAATAGTTCATAGTATTCATAATAGTACAAATATTTATTTTCGAACGGAAGTATTACATATTAATTAAACATTGTCCAATGATGCAAATGAGTTAAAAGTACGCAAAGTTTATCATAGAGAAGTAAACGAATACCGAACGAGCAGCTGTACACTTGTTCCAAACGAGAAAATATTTGTCCCGATTGATAACACCGCGGCAATAAAAGTATGAAAAAGACCATTACGTACCGACGTATTTTCTAAGTGTTCATTCGTTAACAATTCTCCACGAGAAAATGTACGTCCTTTGAATACCTAATTTCTGTAAAAATTAAATCTAAATTAATGACCATTCGTGACTGTCAATGTATTTGTCATCTGTTAATTTTAGCGTAATTACCATTTCCGTAGTGTTCAATTTCTCGTGATAATTTGTGGAAAAAAGACTGGGAAGATTACAGTTGCTTCAACGTCGAAATCTGAAATCATTAGCCGTTTCCGTAAAATCGATGAACACGGACGTTGCGCAAACACGATCTTCGAAAAAGTGAAAATAAAGAGTTACGAAAGCGTGGAGCGTCATTTAAAAGTCCCTTGAATTCGAAGAATCGAGAGTCAGATGTCCGGATTCTTCGTAGACGGCATTCAAAAATCCTCGCTGTGTATTGACTCTTTTAATGGCCATTTCGAATGAAAGACGTGATATAATAACGTCATGAGCAGCTTGATATCGTTGTTCGAGCTCTCGATAAGGGGCTTACACTCGTTCATGAACCCTGAGAACGGTTTGTAACTGGAGAATTTAATTAGAACAACTCGCGGGTCACACGTGCTGTACGTTTCTCGCCCGCGATAAATTGTTGCCTGGAACGCGTCGAATTATTTGCGAACTTTCAAATTTCTTTTTCTATAACGCTGACCGTCGAATTTTGCAACGCGTCGAAAGATAATACCGGGTTTCTGATTTCCATTCTTTGTAGTCCGTTTAGCGAGATTTGATTAAGGAAAGGTAAAAATAATTTTGTCCAAGTAATTTTAATTTCATCTTATACTTTATCAACTTTCATCAACTGTCAAATTTAAATTCTGTCAAAGTGGAAAATTAATAACCTTCCAATTATCATCCATAAATTTCCTCTTGACATTACACGTATATACTTTCTTATACATACCTTTTTATAAATATAAAGAATTCGTCCGAAAGATCAGCGATGCACAGTACATATTTACGATTGAAACCATACCTGTTTCTTCAGCTTTTCTATCTTTCTTTTACTCGAACTTGTATCTCGCCCTATGTTTCCCTATAGACACTAATATAGTTCAAGAAATTATGTATAGATGGCATGATTGTAACTGTCAAAAACCGGAAATGAAGGAAAGAGCGGAAAACATTGCACGTGCAGGAACGTAAACAGATGCGAATCGGTAAGCCGGTACAACAAATTTTAAGCGGTTGTTTTACACATTTATTTGATTCTAAAGTACGTTTATAGTTATTCAGTACTATCTCTTAGGAAAATTCCTCGGACGTAAGAGATTTTTTTGCAGAGTCGCCAACGCACCTGAAAAAATATGCAAATGCTTCCAGTGTGGTAAAACAAAAGCATGATTGTGGATAAGTGCAGAATTAATGGAATATAAATTTTCCTCGCTTGTATATCATAATTCGCCAAGAATTCTTTTTATTCTTCATAATTACGAGAGTTAAGACGTCAGAAATTGCATTACCGAGGTTAAGTGTCGTTTTCGTTTTAACGCAACATCACGAACGATAAAGTAATTTTTATTTCACGTTTGTATTTTTTTCCGATTTCGTCAAATATGCAGAATTGTGTATGCAGTAAAATGATATAAGTTGACCGATTAAGTTCTTCCGATTAAAATATTCTGTCACGAACAAATTATACTTTAACATGGCATCATAATAATCGCGCTGTTAAGTGGCTGATACAAAGTATCGTAATAATTAATGTTAGGAACTCAGAAAACCTATGCGCATGTCCGCCATTATTATTAAAGAGGAAGTGTAAACATCTAAAAACTCTCAGTCTAAAAACTTTATTTACAAATAAAAATTAAGAATGCAATAAACATTTGCATTTTTAAAATTATAGAAAACATGGGTAGCATTTGTCTCTAAATATTTTGTCTCGTTTGAGTTGTCAAAGTGGTAACTTTTGACTATATAAACTTCCGGTTTAAGGATTAATACTTCTTTTTGTTCGAGACACATCTATGGAATCTTTTAACATTGTTAGAATCCTTAGTAAATGAATCTATCCTCAGTAAGTCCGAGTAAGTGACATTATCTTTTGTTGATTCTTATTATGTAATTTTATAAATTTCTAATCTTTCTTGTAGTTGGCAACGCTAAATTTTGGCAGTTTCGTTTGCGGTACAGCGTAATGCACAAATAGAACGCAACACGTACATCCTCAGTATCGAATTAATAACTTCAGGTGCCCTAGACACGAAAAGGTTTTGGTGCTTATTCATATATACAATTCAAAGTACATATAAATCATAAAATAAAATTTCATATTTCGAAATGTAACATTTGAATTTCATAATTTTCAGAAAAATTATGGTGCATATCTTTGGTAATGGAAAATTTAAGTGGTGCCCCCCTTCTCTCGATGTTCGAAGAACGTACTTATTTCGTCTAATGATTATTCCAGCTTTGTTCGTCCTATTTCCTATAATTGCAAGTGCGAATGCTGAAGCCACGTCATTATTTAGAAAAACATATGAGGCAAGTTATACGATTACATGATTTGCTATAAAAAAGAGCCATGATGTTAGGTTGAAGCGAAGCAGACGTACGGCTAGAAATAGACAATAGTGACTTCACTCGAATAGTAGAATCATTGCGAATTCTTTTGTTTTAAGGTTAGCTCATCCGTGCAAGTTTCCATATGCAATTTAAACTGAAGTGTTGGAGGTGCTATCCCCCTTTACCCTTTCACGAGAGGTATAATATCTTCCAGAATGAATTGATTATTTATTTTATGTTACATTTTGAACAATTTTGTTGGGCGTGAGTGAGCTGTCAGTGCCAAATGAGTTGGTTACTTTGCGACTTCTTCTTTATTACTATTTTATTAAATATCCATATTTTCGAGTGTTTACGTTACCAAATTTATAAATCGTGAAATTTCCGATAATTCAAATTTCTAAAACCTAAATTCCCTAGACACGAAATTTCTAAATCCACACATTCCTAAATTGCCAAAATCCCTAAATTCTTAACTTTCTATATTATATACGATATATCTTAATATGTATCTTAACTATATTTTTATTTGTACGTATCTCGTTCTCGCTCCCGCCCAAATATGGTTTTTGAACCTTCCCTGCCCCTAAGAAGTAAAGGTACGTGAAAAAGAAACGGAATTCCGTTAATTTGATACTTATGAATTCACGATGAAAGATGAAACAGGAGTATGTCCACAATTTCTAGGTATCCGTGAATGTTGTAAAGAGTTCAGTAAACTCGCCGGTCATGGTGACGTGACTGTGAGCAGCGCATAAAGGGAGTTAATGGAGAAATGACTTATTTCCAGCCGTAACCCGAACACTGGCCCGGCCATAGGTAGGTCACATCATTGTACAGAGCCCTCGACGCGCCACGGTTTCATTGCGTTGCGTACCATGTTGCGTAACTACGCTCGGTATTAACTTAGTATCTCGTGACTGTGAAAGTAAAGTCCCGCTCACAATCGAATGCTAAAGAGAAAAATCGCCTGATGCAATCTGTCATTGTAAGCGTCGACGATTGATCGAGGTACTTAATCATAATCAATAATATTACCATTATGGTACTACTTCAGTCTTTCAGTCACCATACATTAATATTTTGATGGCTCTGTTGTTGTCACGTGTTTATGATTTATATTGTATCATACTATTATTATATTACACCTATTACTTTATTACCCTGCTATTTTATTCATACGAACATGTTCTTGTTTCATCTGATACTAATGAATAATATTTTCAGGGTACGTTAAACGAAGCTCTTAAATATAATTTTGGAATGTAAGAAGAGCGAAATTCGAGGCACAGATTCTCGAAAATGTAATCGGAGAGTTAACAATATTAATTAATGATAATAAGGATCTTAGAAATAAGATTTACGATGTAGACAAGTCGTTTATAATTTATGTTAATTAACACTTTAATACTATTTGTTCCGTCTTGCGTTAGAGATTGAAATCTGTGGCCTTAAAAATGGAAGGAAATGCATGTGGCATTGAGTGAAACTTATAAAGAATTGTTATCTGTACATCCTGCTGATACAAACCCACCGGATAAATTAACATTCTGTAATGCGATCGTAAGTTTCGTAACTGCTATTTTTACATTTTTTAAGTATTTACTTAAAAAAGATCGTGACGATGTTTTCTATTACATAGAATTTCAGAAACGTGCACCTAATTCTTCGCATAACTTCCTGCATACGCGATACGTTCATTTTAATCTCGGCTCTAAAATGTTACGAAACATCGCTTTTCGGCTCCAGATTTTGTTCCCGAAGCTACTCACTTAGATTTGTATTACGTGCGATCCATGGAATGGATATTTAATTGACCGATTTCTTGTCCCACGGGATCGACCAATCGAATCAACCACGACAAATGATGCCCGTAGCAAGTACTGCGGTTCCCGTGGGAAAACACCAACTTTTTTCTTAAAGGGTCTATGCAGCTCCTCCTGAGAAAACATTTTCTGCTCAACGATGTGTGACGTTCCCTTGCCTTGTAATTTCGAGCGAATCATAATTTTATGAGGGTTGTTCGCTTCGCGGGCATCATGTACACTGATGGTAACGAAATCATTTTTAGTTAGATTTCTTAGACATTCTTAGGGAAAATATGGCAATTTAAGGAGAATGAAGACCTCCCACTCGTTAAGTTTGAGGACTTAGGGATCTGAGAAAGTGAAAGTAAAAAATTTCAGATGTACATTTGTGTTAAAAAAGTCTATGTTGCATTTGAGCGTACAACGTAACTCTATTCAGTTCACTGAACATATTACCAATAGTGTATTACTGCGTGTTGTACAATCACATATTATTTTACCACGTATTATATCACCACGTCTTTAACCGAGTCTCGTAGACCACCTTTAAGAAATTCCGCTACTGTTAATAAGTTATTCATGCAGTAACACCACGTAGTGCGTCGTCCGAGTAATTGGTACAAATCGTTTCGATTGGAAAATGGCAGAGATATTCCCACGTTGACAATTTTCCTGCATTTTTCAGATCTTTACGGGGTGACGGATAGTGTGAGCACGTGACCGATCACGTGAATGGAACATCAGAGAAATCGACGAATGCCGATTACCTATATATATATTATCCTTGCTCTGGATCATTGGGGAATTCAACGCGTGACTTACGACACGTAGAGGAAGATTAAGAGAAATTCCCCTTTTAAAGTGCGAATCAGCTACCGTGAGTCATACACACAACCACGCCAAAGTGCAGGTGTACTTCCGGAAAGTTGAAGATCTGTGGTCGAAGATCAGAGGGTCGTACACCGTGTAGTTTCTCCGTTCGTCGCGAAAGTGAAACCTTGATATGAGTTGACACGTAAATACAGGTGCGAATGTTGGAATTTAAACGATGCTATAACCGAGAGTCCAGGGAAATTAGAATTCTTTTGCGAAATAATTTCTGTATGGACCATTATCTCGTTGTTTAAACATTATGTCAAAGATTTAATGGATCAATTAGTTTTCATGATTGTAACTCTCCGCAAAGATGGAAATTGAATTGTCTAAGATTGACTGTAAATTGTCTGAATGGTCCATCGTCTGAGGGTTAATTAATCGTGAAAGAAATACGAGATTAAAGACGTCCTTGAGGAGAACGCGGAAGATTCTTTTCATGATTTTCATCGTGACTTCGCAGTCGCCGGAAGTGGAAAAAAGAAGAAAAAGAGCAGGATGCCAGGCGAGATGCGCGCGCAGCCCTTGAACTCTACAACGTACAGTGGTAATAGCATGATGCAGCCCGACGAAGAGATTCAGTATGCGCCAAGGAGCCGTCCTGTTAGCTTTTATGACAATTTCAAGGTTAGGGTTCATTTCGTACCACGTGTCATTGTTTACGTTCGTATATTGTCGTCGAATTCGTGTTACGGGTGATCCGTGTAAGGTACATACGATCAACTAAAGAACTTTTCAGTCAGAATCGAGTGTGTTAACATTCTGATTAACACATTTGATACTAGTTTAATTCTGAAAACTTCTGCAAATGTTTTTTTTATTTTATAATATTGCAGATGTGCATGATATTATAATATTACAATATAATATTATAATATGACATTATATAATATTATAATATGATATAAGATAATATTATAATAGTAGACATAATAATATTTTGAACGATTATTCATTGATGGGTTCGATTAGCTTCCTCAGCATCTCTCCCTAACTATTTCTAAAAATTGTAACTCAGTTTTGTAATCAATGAACTTAGAACTGTCTAAAGTGGTATCTATTCTGTTTGATTCTCTAGGACGTGCCAATGGTGACACCTTGCGTGACTTCCGCTTTAAGCGCCGACAATTTAAATCAGGTCCGCGATAATCCGTCGATGACTGCGGCCAACAACAATAATAACAACAATAGAGTGAGCAACGCAGTCAGTGTTGGCAACGTGTCGAAGATCCAGGGCACCAGAGTCTCTGGTCAGTGCGATCAACAGTTTAGTTAATAATCTAGTTTGTTGAAGATAATTTCGGATACACCTTTTGTAGACTGTTTTAACAACGTTGAATTAATTGATGTAACTATCGATAACGAAGAGAGTCGGTACAGACACCGTTACGACATTCTGCTTTCTTTTTTCTTCACTTTGTATCGTTAATTAAAGTGGCCGACATTATTGTTGGCGCGAGACGAAATTGGATGTACCAATGCACTATCCTAGGAAAGTTCGGCCGAAAATAGAACGGTCTCGGGTGAAATTCGGTCGTCAGTTTGCTAGGACTGGTATTCGTGCAAACTTTCTCGAATTTCATTTTATTCGTGCACCAACCAACTGTTGTAAATATCGCGGGAAAACAAAGCCATGCTGAAAATTTCGCGCGCTTTCTAATTATGTACGTCGGATCTACCGAGGTATATTACTTCAGCCGATCATGTAGGATGAGCGAAAAAAGATGATGATTCATTTTACAAAGTTTCAAAACCACGTTTACTTAATGTCGTAACTTTTGCAGTAAAAATGGACGCGTATAGTATGGTACATTATCGCGTCGATTACTGGAGCTAGTATTATTATTATACGTTTATGTGTCTCGTCTACTTGGTCATTGTTATTTGAATATATTAAATGTACGATCTGGGTCACTGATGACCCACAAAGGCAGTTAGTATGGTAATTGTTCCGAGTCATTATCATATTTTGTAATATCTGATCGATAGTGGAAGCAGGTTATTATTGTTAACACGGGTATGCTCATTAAAAGGATGAATTAAAATCCGATATGAGCTAAGTAGGCTCTATTAAATGCAAATGATTTCCGCGAAATTATGCATTTTTGTGTAAAGTATTTTTCGATAATAATTATTTATCAAGTGGCGAAAATCAACCAATACTTTCACGATACCACTGAGCATGACCTTGACAATACATTAAAAAATGATCGAAGTGCTTTCCTTTTCATAAATAATTACCAAGAATAAGTTTACTAATTATTCTAGTTTTTCTAATAGTGCTAATTACTCTAGTATCTCTCTTTCGCCGTTAATCTTATTCTGAGTTTTCTAAATTACTTTCATTTACGATCATTAGCCCATTATCTAATGACCGCAATTTATCGTGATAGGCGCGGTTTCGACGGGGAACATCGGGAAAATCTATCGATCAGACAAGGAGAAGGAACTCGGTCGTGCTCCATCGATGGCCAACTGTTTGTCAACTACGGTTCCCGTTAATCTGGCAGCCTCTCAAATTGCCGGCCGACACACACCCACGAGGAATTCCCTCAGGCACAGCAGGATGATTGTGCTGCACAGGAGTGGCCACCGTAAGTGCAACCACTTTCCTTGCTTTACGCATAAATTACTTGCTTCACTTGTTAATTTTCCTCGGTATCTTAAACACCTCTAAAAATGTAATCCCTTATACCAGTGATGGTCAACTGCGCTCACAAGAACAACCCGGTACATGGATGGGAAAATGGAGAGCACTTGCAACAATTTTATTATCTGGTTGCTCGAAGTGGAAGATGTTTCAGTCACCATAAGTTCCTTAGGGCTTTTCGAAATTTTCTGGTCCTAGATTTTAGGTTTTCAGTAAGTCGTAGTTGTAATCTTCTTCTAGTACCTAGATTGTATACTCTCCTAGGTTCTATTTGGATTCTAGGCTTCAGTTAGGTCCCAGGATCTAAGCTCTATGCCCCAAATTATACGTAGATCCTAGTCTTTATTTAGATTTCAGGTTCTTAGGATCTCTCTAGGTCGCAACCTCTTCCTAAGTCTTCTCTCAGATCTTCAGCTTGAACCAGGTCCTAGATTTACCTTAGCTTCAGTCTTCTCCTTAAGCTCTCCCTAATATCTCTATGGACTCTCGTCAAGTTCTCTTTATGCACCCGTGAGTTCTTTAATGGATATTCGTGTTAGCCATCACTGTTTACTGTGGACGGTTTTACGTTAACAAAGCGTCACGATCAACGGAATCAGAGGAACGAAACGAGGACGTCATCGAATATCACCGAGCGGCCTTTCACGGTGCAACGAGCGTTCGTTCTATGGCAGCATACAATGTTTCTGCAACCGATTAATAATTTATGTCGTGTTCGATGCGTTTCTCCTGCATTATCTCTTTTATGAAAGTCAACCTTGCCGTATTACAAATTCAGATTCGTAAGGTCTTTCGAAATCGAAATTTCCCGAAGTTTAATTGCTCGTTTCTCGTATCTTATCTGACGATAATTTAGAGATCTTAGTTTCGGTCGATACGTTCGCGAAGTTCAGGTTTTCAACGGGAGAAATAGTGCGTTCACGTTTCTCGCTGAATCATTTCAAACCAGCTAATCGACCAAATCTGCCTGGAAGTATCATTTCTTCTGAAGGACAAATTGAAGGAAGGTAGGTGTTCAACCGGATAATTAAAGTTAGGAATGCAACCAGCCCAGAACAGGTCAACTTTTCTTCCGTCCTTTTTCTTCCTTTTTTTTCAATACTCTTGGCGTTATTTAGCTGGCAACAGCTTAACACCTTAACTACCTTGTCATCTGTACTTGGACGGTACATCCAAGGAGATTCAACGTTCAGCAGGTGTTGCTCTTTTTGTTAACTCGTCTCATTTTCCTGGGGTCATTGATCACTAAATAGAAGAGTAACATGAGTATAAAATAATATAATAATGTAACTTGGGAATCTACAAATATAGAAATTGTTAGATAAAATAATGTATGAATATTGGTTTCGAAAAATGTGGAAATTAAACTAATTACCAAAAAATTTTAAATAAACTCACACGAGGTAACCCGAATTGGTGAACGTTTTTTGGTCCGCTGACCACCGTGCTGGTTTAAAGTGGTTACACGTGCATCTCTGTACAGCGGAAGCAGCAAGCCGGATATACACCATGTGATCTTTTTAGAACACGAACACGTTTTAATCTTGACGCCTTAGTCACGTATTTTTCATTCATTCCCAATCGGCACTGTCTCACTCTGTAACGAATTTTTTGTTATAGGAAAAAGATTTCTCTGGTATTATGACCCTTGCTCAATTTCAATTAGCCAATTCCTGGTTGCAGTTTACGTAACTGGAGTCATATGATATTCGCTTTCAAAAGGAATACGATTGCAGCGTTGTGTCGGTTTCACGTTGAAAAAGAACGCACGTGGATTGTAAATATTATACCTTTTTATGGCGATTACAGTGCAAGTAAGGTATACTGATTATTTTAATCATATTGGTTGCATAAAATGTGATTAGCAAATTGAAGTTATAGATTCAGATAACTTGACGAATCGAAGAAATACAAATAAGTAGAATACCACAGAAACGAGAAACTTGCAAATTTTGAAGCTCTGTGATAAATTTTCTGCACTTCACGGATCAGGTGCTGTAAAAGACTTCCACCGTGCGGCACCATAAAATCTAACGACGGTACTGAGCAGGAAAATTAAGGATTTTTCAAGGATAGGAAGCATAATAGGCGATAAAAGTTTTCTACGGTGTAGTTGCACAAGTACCGTATTTCTTCTTACGCAAGTCAAGTACTCCGTCATTACCCATGCATCGAGGTCATCGGATAATGAAAATGTACCACCTAGTATGTTTGTACGTTCAGGTTTTTACGTAGTTAGGCGAGTTTGTTGTAAAAAACATTTTGTTCGTCGATTTGTTGAATAATGTACAGCATACTACTACATATTTATAATACGATTTTATCTGCAATACGGTCATTGGTGTAACTAGAATTTCTATCTAGGACGGAAATTCAGTAGTCCTTATCTACTTACGTCAATGAATGACATCTCTTACAGAAACTAGTATTAACTTAATGTTCTTTTGTAGGACGTGTGTTGGGAATTTCTGTTTTCGAGTCCAGCGTGTTATCAACTAATTATAATACCGGTTTTGCATATGCATCGAATTATCTGCGTGTTCATTACGAATACGTTAGTGTCTCATTTCAATGCCCCTCTTAAAAATCAAGCTAATGCTTTGAAGAAGTGCAGTTGCACTTTAAAATGTTTGAAGATGACTAGTTACGAAGTTGGATGAGTTTCAACAAAGCTGGAGTTCTGAATGCTCCAAGATGAACATTTTAATTTGACCCCTGCAAGTTCTGCCCTAGCTACTGTGGCATTCTCTTCTCTTGTATTTGAGCATCACACACACACATGTGCGAGAAAAGTGCACAATGGGAATGACACGCATTCAAGACCCGCATTCTTATACCGTGCGAATCATTTCACGTATGAAAAAGCGATAACTGGCACGCGTTTAGTATGCAGCTCATTTAAAAAAGAATTTCACATATAAAGTGTTAAACGACTGCAATTATCGTCTGAGAACGAGACCATCTTAATGACATTCATTTGTTGGTCGTTCTTAACCCGTTAACACTCAAATTTCCACTTTATATTACCAATATTTGTTTCTACTATTTATATACTTGAAGTATATGTATAATTATTTATAGCACAATATGTAACTCGTTCACATTCCTATTTATTTTATCTTTAACCTGTATTACATATTAATGGGTCAGTTAGTCATCTTCATGTATATGTAGAGGTCTAAAAAATTTGTATATAGAAAAGCAAAACTAATTCATTTTACAGATTTATTTATTTCCATTTTTTAAACAACTGTACATGCCTCTAATAATATAACTAATTTTTAACTTCTTTCATTTTTTACTAATAATACGTAGTTCATAATTGTATATATTAAGGTGACAAAGTTGTACTCGCCGTTGAAAACACGTGTTAACCACGAATGTCCGTGTATTCAAATCTGACCAAAAGTGGCAAGTTTAATCTTGCTATTGCGTACGTCCGGTACAGTTAGGATTTGTTCTGTATGCAGACCTCGTGCAAAATAGACCCGGTATCGATTATTGCGCGACGAATCAGAATGCGACGTCGCTTGTCCCGTCGTAAACTTGATATTTCTTTTTTGCCACGCTTTATTCGTTGCTGGACGTTCCTCGCACGTTAATATTCCACGAGCGTCGCGCTAATATCCTGCAAACTGAACGAAAGAATTTCCTTCGTAGGGAAGCATTGTACGAGATCTAAGTACACTGCAACCTAAACTTGTATTCATTATTGCGATACAATGCGGTCATTATAATTTCAAATTCTGTTCAAAGCACCTCGCTAAAACTGGTTATGTTCAAGTACAATACCGAAGAATTTTCCAAGCTAATCACTTCTTTTTAATCATTTATACTTCCAAGTGCTGAAGATAAAGCAGATTTTCTATATATATTTTTGAAATATTTTGTAGGTATCGACCCTGTTATTATGCGGAGGTCAGTGAACAAGGATTTAAGGCGGAGCTCAAGAAGATTACTCTTCTGATTGTTATTCTCTTCAGGACGCAGGAACCTCTGGTTCGTTCACGCTCTTAAGCCGCAGGAATTATTTCCCCTTCTTTCGTGACCAGGTTTTCCAGCATTCTTCTAGGAATTCGTTTGAGCCAACGCGAGTACCGAATGCGTAAACAACGGAAATGGAGGAAGGCGGAAGAAACGGTCTCGTCAACGTTTCTCTTCTGACAGCTTAAAATTTTACCATCCTATTGTCTAGTTCCGTTGCATTAATATGCACTCATGGATATTTCGTAATTCGAATATTTGACGCTTTTATATTTCTAAATCTTTGAATCTCCAAGTCTTTAAATTATTGTGCACCTTCGATTATATCTGTTTTCATATTTTCCTGTTGACCACGATTTACATCCATGTGTCTCAACAGTATGAGCTATAACTATCGCTCGTATACCTACTTCAAAAATGGTAATCATAATTTTTTTCTATCATTAATGCCTCTCACTAATTTCGCAAGATCTCAATGAACTCGCGGCTGATCCACTTTCAGTATTATCAACGTACAACGCGGACAGTGGGCGAGCATCAACCTCACCTTTTTTCCTCCTTGTATTCGCGAGGAACTCGCAACCCGTTGCAAATCTTGTGCAAACGATCCTAGTGGGCGAGTTTCCTGACAGTCCGATACGGCAAGGACGACACGTCCGATCGTCCGGTTAAGATACCTTGTAAGGAGGGACAGCGAGGTCGTTTCGTTCGGAAACTCTCCTTTCTTTCGGCCCTACATTCGTTTCTCGGAATCAGTCGTATCGACTGTTGATCGAGCCTTCAAAGCTATGGGAAAATGTGTGTCGCAAGAACACATAGAGAGATAGCATCACTCGCGACAGACAAAAAGAAGCTTGGCCGGTTCGGAGAAAATCGCATGCTTGTCTGAACTTATTTCGTTTTGTACTAGTACCGTTTACAATTGTTCTCTTTGTATTGTAAAAAGTGATCCTGGCACAATACTTGAGGGATAGAGTAAAATATTTGATCGTACAGAAGGTCAGAATAGTTTGAACGAATATGAAACATAAAAATGTTAGCATTGTTGTTGATGGTCATTTTGAATATTTATAATCTTAAAATAATGTCAGCTTAGTCTCTGTTCATTTTCATCGGTAAATTGTTATAAAAAATTTTAAGGATATGATCTGGAATATAGAATTACTAATTAATAAACTTTGTTCCTATTCAAACAAATGTGATAGCAAGTACATTGTTTTCAGGACCACAAAAGTTCCTGCCTCCATTAGTTTACCACTGGCGACTGGGAAGATGTTTAGCAGCTCTGCAAACGATTATTGGTGTCGCGGTGACTTCGCTTTCATTGTGGTTATTGCTTTGGGCACCTCATCTGCCCGTTGCGGATAACCCCTACTGGAGTGGTATGCCGGTGGGTATTGCAATGAATCATTTTCCTGGAAAAGCGTACAGCAAATAGCCCATTTATCTTCCTTCTTTCGTTTACAGTTATTACTATCGGGGAGTTTCGGAGTTTGCCTGCTCTGCTGCTTCAAGAAGGAATATCCCGGAATGAGTCCTGGATTCTGTCTCACGTCGACGAAGGTGATTATCATTGTGTCAAGAAGATATAAAATCTTATCAGATATATTAGATATTGTATTTGTATCAAGGAACGTATTCAGGAACATTCTAGAAATAGGGACAAAGAGACTACCTCTCTAATAGTACCTACTCTAAAGTAGCAGGTTTAAGATTTAGTGACCTTGCTATATGGCTCTGGACTTTACTGTACAAGCTACCGTAGGTCATTATAATGCAATTCCTGTGTACACGTAGTCTAACACGTACTCCACTATAATATGATTATGAAAAATTCAGTAGACTTAGCTCAGATTAGTTAGTTCAGTGAGAACTATAAAAGTGAAACGATTGTGCGTGCACGTTTTAGTTTCACTCTTGAAATCCTACCGTTATACATTCGTACAAGCCGCCACTTATAGTAACGCTTTGTTCGTTTCTCCGAGCAGGTAATAAGCGCGTCCCTGGCAATTTTGGCAACGGTTACCTGTTCCATTGCGTGTGTATTCTCAGCGATACACCTGGTGCGCCTGATGGGTTTGGAATGCAACCCAGCGCGCGTTCTGCACGCTGCCTGTGTGTGCAGACCGCGCGAGGACGCTTCGAATTCTACGGAAGCAGCGGTCAGGTACATGGATCTGAACTGTCCCGAAGTCGAAAGCATTCTTACGATCCTCCTGATCTTCTCGTCCACTTGCAACGCTCTGGGAGCCGTGGTAGCCGGTTGGTACACCTACCTGCATTGGAGCACCAGACACAAAAGGCCTAAATACATGCAAGTGAGAACCAGTCCTACCAGCGGAAACAGTTTCTTGAGCAGCAGACCGATCTACAATCCGAATATGAACGAACGATGACAGTTTTTATCCGACATGGACGAGGATGTCTCGTACCTTCGCTATTCTTCTCTAACGATGGATGATGGAGCGTTTTAAGTTGACGAGTCTTACAGCGGACCAAATTTCCGTAAAATTTCATGGTTGTGTTTTCTACGAGTTATAGATATTATTTACAATTAACCCTGTTCGTTGTAGTCTTAGACTTTCATGCGAAACAAACGCTTTAGGCGAAAAGTTGTAATACTTGAACTTAAATGTAATTTGTCAAACGTTCGAAAGTTAAGAAATTCTTTGGTAACTATCGTAAATTCTGATTGAGCGGAGAAGGGTTAAACAATGTTTTATTGTATGGATCTTTTAACACACTTTTAAAATCTAACAGTGAACTAATGAGTTATAATTTGTGAAGCTACCGGAGGCAAAAGCCTGAAGCGTGCATAAACTAGTCTCTCGGTTGTATGAGTAGATCGGTGGATGGTTCTCGAACAAAAGATCATTCGTTGCGATCCTTGAAAAGAAGGACGAGTGATCGTTTTCTTCGAACGATAGAATCATATTTAAGGAATAGACATTAAGAGAATGACGCGAAGATCATAATGGATAATAACCGTCACGATGTGTTCTGAATATTTATTGTACTGTAAGCGACGTGAACGTTATATTATCGTGTAAGTATTTTTAAACGATTATAAGGAAACTCGAACGCAACTGTATTTAAAGATACATCGGATAAAACGAAAAAATAAAGGCGACATTTACATATCATTAATTCGTGTCTAACGAGGAAGAAATAGATTTCTTATTATAACGGGAAAATATTAATAATGCATGGAACACATTTAAAGGAAACTTATCCATGAAACGAGAGAAGTACCAATAGCGCTGAATGATTTTTATCATTGCGATCGAATAACGGGTCACTCCGCGTGCAATTTAGTTCCACGTGGGTCGTCAGTATTTTAGGTTGTAATTTATAAGTGTAATTAAATCGACGTGTTGTGTGAGCATGTGTTTGTACGTGTACGTATTTATAATATGAGCAAATGGGTATAGATAACGATGATGAGTGAAAGCTTGTGACTTTGTCGTTCACTCTATTAGTAATGTCTTGGATTTTATACCTCAAAATTATCGTCTAACAAGATATGTTTAATTACGATTAGTAACTTATACGTAGCAATAGATGCGAGGACCATTTTGTCAAATCTTCATACAAAATAACGAATAAATAATTTTAATATTAAAACGTGAAGGATGAAATGGTAATATGTTTCTTGTTCTTTCGGTTTTCGATACTTTTTATTTTGTCTGATTTGTATTGTGATTTTCCTTAGAAACTGACTGAGAACGACTCACTGTTTTTCCTTCTGCCTCGTTTATGCGAATCTCCGGTATCATGCTGTCAGTGGACTGCGATTCCCGAGAATCCTGAAGAACCTTTGTCATCCTATTCACAGTGCATCAATAATTAACCACAATCCATTTAAATGAATATCAAGTATTTATATAAGCGTTGAATATTTAGGTACGTTGTTTCAATCATGTTCCATATGTTTCTGTACATTACCTGTTATTGATTGATCCTTTTGTATTACTATTTTCAGGAATGGAATTCTGTGTGTGATCCTGTGGTACCATTTCCTGTCCCATGTCTGTCAATTCAACAGCTTCTGAAATTGAACGTTTCTTCCTGTCCACATCCACCTCAGCAGAATTCTCCATGGTGACCACGACTTCCGGTTCACCTATGGATTATCAAGTTTTTCCATAGAACACATTTTGCAAACGAAACCATATTATTGGCATACCTTTGGAAGTTTCAGTTTTAGTCGATCGTTTGGATAAGACCGGTAACATTTTTTTCCATTTTAAAAACGACGTATCGGTTAGTTCTTCTCTCTTCTTAACTATCTTGAATAATTTACGACGCTCTTCTGTGCGCTCGTGACGTAATTGTATCTTAGGGAAAAGGAATAATTAATCAGATACTACTAAATCTTTATGACAGTTGTAATATACAACGCATGTTAATGAGAAACGTCGTAACAATAATGTAAATTTTAGACTTATCAGAATAACATCAAGATTCTTTTAAAAATACGAAACATTAGAAGTGATACCTTTAAATCATTGTTTGCCTCTCTCAACGATCCAGTTAACGAGACCATATAATAAATAATAAGAGTCATTAGGACAATCAGCGGAATTACAATACCGGGTGAAGCAATGTAATCAAGACATCTGCAAAAAAAACATTATCATCGCTATCATAGAATGTCAAATAAATGTTAAAAAACAGAGACCTTTGAATTGGCTCTGGAAGAGAATCCGTGAGCTGTTTTGTTGCCAAATGATAAATTTTCTTGTAACCAGAAAATGGACCACAGTGCCAAGATGGTTCCACCCAAACAATCGCATAACCAACAGGTAACACGCATAGAAATAACATTGTTAACAACAGGGCAAAATAAAAATTGTTAGACCTGAAACAAGTAACAGTTTATATTTCATTTTTAAATAATTATTTCAGTAGAACATGAAGAATACCTCTACTCTTAATCGTTCAAGAAAGAATGAAATGATTTGTGAATTACCTGGAAGCTCTAAAAATGACTTCATGAGGCACGTTGCACGTGAGGACAGCCCAGGACCTCAAATACATAAGAATCCCAAGCTTCAATAGGTTCAGTACTATTAAACCGGGACTAAAGAACATTCCCATCCAAATCATTCCTTGATTGTTCACCAGGTGAAGTATGTTCTCAGCAATTTTGAAGTCTCCGTACTGAGGAAACTGTTTTTCAAGGTCCCAGCACCAGAAGCTGTTCATGTAACGCACGAAGAGTGCGCGAAGAAAATCTATACTGAGCGTGGCCATTACACTAAGTACCTGGAACAAATTATGATGTTAAAACGAAGAACTAAACATTGACAACGTTCTTAGCAAATTTACCAAATCCATAACTGTAAGCTTGGCCAGTTCTTGGCCGAACATCGTCTCCCAGCACAAACGACGAAGCTTCTTCCTCGTCTTCAAGTCTAACAACTTTGATGAAGCAGCTGCGACAAAGAACAGAGTTTAATTTTCAGCTTTTTATAAATTATGTATAGTCTACACGCGATTCTTTTTCTTCTACACGTACTTGTATTTTGAGTTGTCGTTCTGCATACTTGTTCAAAACACTTCACAATATAATTATTGTGAGATAAGGGAATCACTCTTTCGTTAGCTGGAGAGTAACTACTATCTGTAGTACTTATCTCGAACATAGTATCATTGGTAGATTGTTCAGTGTATCCTGAAGTTACACTTGATGATTCTGTACTTGTATCAGACAGAGTGGTCAATGTACTCAATGTATCTACTTCTGTAGTAGATGATGATGTGTCCATGATGATTGAAGTTGTACCAAAATCACGAGTTACTTCACTCGTATCATTCGTTTCGTAAAATGTCTTGGATATTTCACTGTAAGTTGTAGAATTTTCCAAAAAAGGAACCCTGGTCGTTTCAGTTGAATCGGAAGAGAAAGTTATGGTGAATTCCTCATCGGTGAAGAGAGTGGTCGTGTTGAAAGTATCATTTTGTTGAAACATGTCTGAGGTAAGATTAAACGTTTCAGTGATACTTTCAGTAGAAACTGACGTTTCGTTTTTAATGTCTTCTCGTTCATAATTGTCGTAGATATAATCCAAGGGAGGATAGTCCCCAACGTTGTATATTTCTTCCAGTGACTTGTCGTCGAGTATTGGATTCAAATACAGATTGTTCGGCACCAGGAAGAATGGTGGCAGTGCTAAATTAATAGACAAACACTAATTTGAGAGATATTACTATTTGTTATGTCTCTATAAGAGATCCATAAAGATAGAAGAAAAATATAAATGAATAAAAAGAGGCTGCTTCATAAATAAGACTGGAAATTATTTGAAACATAGCAAGACATACTTGTTTCAGAAACTTCACTTTGATTCTGCATCCCAGTAACATTACCCGCTACCATAATTAAACTTAGAGAAGCTAACGTTGCTAATTGTCGAGAATTTGCCATATCGTCACTGCACGCTATTGGCTTGTAAGAACAGTTTTTGATCGTTGGTTGAAGATCTCGCAGATCCTCTTTCTGTAATAAAAATACTCTCAGAGATCAGTGGTGAATATACAGTTATGGATAGTTCCACTAACCATTGAATTTATTCTTCCGAACAACGCAAAGATCAAGGAGTAGAGATTCAATAAATTCAGTACCATTATTCTGCAACAAATGCATCACAATGTTGAGGAAGTTGAGGTACGTTACACTGAGATGTATGTGTCTAAGTTTCTAGATGATCAGGTTTCTAGACCTTTGAATTTACAAATTCTTAGATACCTAGATCCTCAGATTCCTAGATTTCTGGATCCTCATATCTCTATGTTTCCAAGATATAGTTAAAGAAGATTCACTCACCGTGCAAGTTGTAAACGTAACTGTTTTCTGGGATGATAGTTCTCCAACAAACCTAGTATCTCAAAGAACGCTGGGAAGAGATACGTGATCAGAGACATCACAACGGTAATCTCATTTTGTCTCCACCAACTGGCCTGTTCAAGTTCCTCTGCGCTTCGAGCAACCACTTCTACCACAGCATAAGCCGATAAAACCAGCAATAAGATTACAGAGACATTCACGAAGATCCTCATGGATATAATTTTCCAACTGAAATATTTTACAATTATAAGTTACACGAAACGATAAGCATATTGTAAAGCCTGGGGAAATTATAAAATTATGGATGTAAAAAATGAGAATACATTAAGAGCAGAAATTAAGGATGATGTATTTAATCCTTGTAGATCTGGGTCAGGGGGATTAACGATGTTCCTGCGCCATAATTTGAAAGTGAATGGACTGCTTCCGATAAGAAAAAGTTGTCAGCTTTTCACAGTATTTCAAAGTAATCTTACTTCCTTTCATCTTTCTCCTTTTCAGCCTCCTCCAGCAAGGCTTCTTTGAACCCGAGGACGATGCTGGCCATACGATTATGCGCAGTTTCCGTATTACCGATCATGAAATCCCATCCTGTGAAAAGCTTCCACGAAAATACGTACTCGTCCTCCTTCTCCGTGAGTTTGCTTAAACGAGAATTTTCAGCCATTCTGTAAACATCGTACAGTTTCACTGATCTCTTCTCCGCGTTTCAGACGATGTCGCATTTGTGTTGACTTATTTACTTGCGCAGTATGGCGACGAAGCTGTAGACATAGACGACTAAATTCGTGACGAAGTATGCCAAAGGCAATCTGTAGCCGCTCCGAGAGTCTTGATTAGTGTACCAGCCATAGAAGAAAGGAGAATACTTTAAAATCCCTTCAAACTCCCATAGAGTTAGTAGGTGCTTTGATTTGATCTCTTCCTCTTTGAGCATGATCTTCCTTTCTCCGGCAGCTGCAGGATCTGCTGTGAACATCTGTTATAAGAAAATATTAGCATAAGAATAAATGAAGAGAAGGATATAAAAAGAAATACAATACAAATGAAGAATATAAAAGAAGATGACTCTCTTTTTTTCTTGCACTTTTATTGTGACAAAGTGATTACTTTATTGACTGATATTAATTCTATGGAATCATAGTGACGATAATGACTTGTTCTACCTCTGGAATTGCCACAAAAGTTACTATAATGACCGCCATAACGAGATTGATCCAAAACAACCAGCGAAGAAAAGTGAAATACGAGGCCACCGCGGAACCAAAATGAGACTCGATCTCCTTGATTCGAAGTTCCCACGGGATTAACCATGTTTGAAGATTTACCAACTCTCTTCGACAGTATTGCCATTTCTGTGATTAAATCATGAAGACATAATTTAGTTATAATATCACTTAGATATCAAGCATTATGTTAGGGTATAGAATGATTCAATTATTTTCACAACATATTATACTTTCAGGTTTCCTGTGTTCATACGCTGAATCATTAAGTGTATAATTCTTGCCTTTGTCATGAACAACGAAACGCGCGCTATGGCGTCTTTGGTGCTCCGAGTTTGAGCCAGCCTTTCCTGAAGAACACCTTCGTGCCTCCTCACGTACGATTTCGCTTGTCGTACCAGTTTGATTTTTCGACGAAGATGCCATGGTTGTTGTTTAACTCCACTCAGAACTTCTTTGTGCAGCTTCAGCTTCTCAAATATTAGTTCCTGACTACCGCTTTCTTCCATGGAGATTGCAGTTCTTTATAATAGTCACAGACATTATTTATAAATACATATTTCAATATCTTCTGACGAAATTAAGGAATATTGAACAGCACTGTAAGGCCCACCAGATACTATATTGAGCAATACTAACTCTCCAGAACTGACGGTGTAAATGGATGACCTTCTCCGAAGAGAAGCTTCAGCTTCAACGTTGAAAGGCGACGACGGTCGACGTTTTCGTCTACTTTGCCGTCGACTTGAATTCCGTCGCTGCATAATCGCACAAGCTGACGCCGAGTAATCATCTTCATCCGCTTCTTCCTCTGAAATTCCAAAAATTGTTTCAATCTAATTCAAAGAACATTTGGTCAAACTTGAAAGAAAATCATTTAGGTTCAAATGAAGACCATTTAATGAACCTCAAATGAAGGACGCTTAATCAACCTCAAACGAACAATGTTTTATTTATGAGTACAATATCAAACTATTGTACTCAGAGACCATTGTCCAATAACAATGAACACATATATAATACAAACCAGCTATAGATATTCTTTGCATATTGGCGACGTTCTTGTCGTCGGTTCTGCTCTCCGTTTGCTGCAGACTTTTTGGAATATCCTTCTGATTATCCTGCGGGTAGTCTTCAACAACGGCAAAAGTAACTGACAGTCGGTCGACCGACGGTTGTGGGGAAGAAGGTTCCACCTACAGCAAAAGGTGAAGCCAGACAATTAGGTGCATGAATTTCGCTCGTACATCATCCATCGTCACGCCACATGGAATGAGAAGGCTGGACTTAATTTCAGTGGTGCGATTTTTATTGAATCCTGAACCTCTGGAACAATGTCTGTTGCCTTTTATCGAACATGGAGGTTATTGATCAATGTATAACAGATAGAGGTAATTCTTCTTTACAATCAGAAAATAAAATGAACTTTAAAAGAGATTTAATCAGCTGCAATTTCTTACAATCTGTCAATTAGGTTTCATAGACCGATGTTTTCCTGGTGCTATTATTTCAAGTAAATCTAATTTACTTCACATTATTAGAATAGCATCAATGAACCATCTCTTCTTTTGTTAAGTTAAATCTGTTTTTAGGTGTCAGTACTTGAAGAGGGTTTCAATGCTTGTGGATAATGAAAATTGTCAGAGACAATTGATGTATTAACAAAGAAGCAAAAGAAGATTTCAAAGGAATTATTATTGCTAACACAAGAAGGATGCACCTACCTTTTATGAGAAGAAACAAGATTGCAAGCTAAATGAAGAACTCGAAGGTACAGTCAACGTGAACACATTTAATGAAGATTAATAATGATTAGATGCATCGTAAAAAGACACTAACAATAAGGATCTGAAGAATCAACGTCGATGGATTGGAAGCAACTGTTATCATGTCGATAGGGAACAAGGTCCGATGGTCGTCCCCTAGTAAAACCGCGCCTGTACGAAGCTCGTTTTAATGGTTGTTTCACTCGATATCAGAGACATCGTGTTTTCGTGGACGACACAAATCTTTGAAATCACGAAAGCTCGTATATCACGCGGTAAATGGATACCTCGCTTTACGATCCGATCGTTTTCTTACCGTGTAACTTACACGAGCAACGAGCTGCTAGAGTGATGGTTTAATTTAACCAAAGGAAATATTGTTACTTGGTTAATGTAAAATAGATTTAATTTATTTCAATAGTTATCCTTTATTTAGGGAAATTGTGCGTTTATTGTTAAGAAGTATATACACACTTTAAAAGTTCATATCATGCATAAAGGTAATATACTGAGTATGATACTGATGCTTATGGTGGTCATTTTGAATTTACATATAATTTTAAGGTTATCAACTAAATGTCTAACCATCTCATTTATTAAAATGCAAATGGTAATGAAGTGTGTATACATTTTGCTCTGTATATTAAATAATTTAATGAAGAAGGGAATCATTAGTTATCTAGAATGTTAGTTATCTACTTTCCGTTTAGAGGAACAAAAAGATTTATTAAATTGATAGAATATTTCATAGTAGTTATACTGTACAACGAAGTACAAGTAAGCCTGTGTTGTATTGGTTTTGAAAGTTTGACACCATAGCGATGTAGATGAACTAGGTAGAAGCTCGAGGTCGTGTACGACGTGCCGCACCCTGAAGCGCCATCGTGCCGCGTATACCTCTCATTTTTCACGTGACCCCACCTCGTATAATCATTTTTCTTCCAAACTCTGGCCACACTCGTGTTACACGCAAGTTTTAGGAGCTCACGAAAATCACTCCTTCACCCTCTCATAATGCGTTGTCCATTTAGAGGAAACTTATAACGTGATTCGTGTAAAGTCACGAAAACATAATGTCAATCGTTGTCGTTCATTTTTATAACACTCCTTTGAAATCATGCTTTCGTTAACATGTTTTGCTTTAAGAAAATCCAGTTGTGATATTTAAAGTTTACAATGCAAATGAAATAACGAAATTTAAATCTTTTTTTTAGTGGCATTGAGATATATGATCAAGGACGTCATTTTGACATAACGAAATCAGCCAAAGTGAAATTTCATGTTAATTAAAAATGACTCATCGCGAAGACCGAGTCCAGGAATGTTATTTCGTATGAATAATTCGTTAATTAACATTAGGTGCGTATCAGTAGTGATTAATAAACTTTCTGGGAACTAATCGAACTCTGTTACAGTTTTTGCTGCTCACGCGATGCTTAGTTTTTGTTATCTATACATTTGCTGATTAAACGCACACGAAATAATTATACATAAACGTTGGCTACTTGCACTTTTTAGAAAGCAAAATGTTAAATGAAACAGTGCTAAATAAGGTCATCTCAATATGTAATAAAATAGAGATAAGGGAACATACAACTGGGAATATAGGAGCTTTACCTTTGTGAGGTAATCAGCGTTAAATTGGGTTTTACTATATTTGGTTATAGATCATTTGTCGAAAAGTTAATTTTTAATAATAAAATTAAATATTAAACGTTTGTTGCATAAATTTAGCGTTTTTAAAAATAATACTATAAAATGGTAAACTTTAGATTAAATTTTAATTTTTTTATTGCAATATTTCATTTTTATGAAATATCATGAATTATAATAAAAGGAATTTAAATGTTACCTTCTGAGGAGATAATAATACCGTCGTTGCCTTCGACTGAGATCCTGATGAGTCGCTAGATTTCAAAATTCCAGATATTTCTCCCTCAGATTTATGTTCTATCTCTTCATTCATGTTTTTTATTCAACACGACAGAAAATACGACTTTACATTTAATTATTTATTCGATCAAATCGTTTTTCGACGAATTGTGATTGAACATAAGAATCTCAATTTTTCACGGGGACTCCGGGATTCCGGAAATTGCAGAGAAATCACTTTTTTTGTCGTAGCTTCTTCAATTTCCACGTAATCAGAGAAAAATTGTTACAATTCACCGTCAGTACTTTTAATAATAAAAATATGTATACGATCAGTATTATTAGATTTATCTCTGGAATATAGAATTTTGATAATTAAAAAATTTATATTAAATTTGAATGTAGCAAAATTCATACTCAAAGAATTAAATAAATTTTAACGTCTCTTTTGATGGAGCTAAATTGTTCTGGTCTTTTCACGGTCTACCGATATACTGATAGGAAGGTAGAAAACTGCGAGCACATTCAGAATAATGAACCTCGTAACTTGATTACGTTATGACTGATATAATATAGTAACACGCATTCGGTTGCACGCCATTAATAGTGGTGGCTACCCCGCCAACGCAAAAACATTATTATGAATGGTTCTTCATTGCAAAATTCAATTAGACACATTAATTTTTTTACAGAATATTTTATTTATAGGTCATGTTAATATTTGTACAGACCATCATATATTTTACATCCTATTTTTGCTGTTTATGTCAGCTATTCTAGCCTTGGTTAATTTCACTTGTAACTTTAATATGTTTCCTACGAACATTTTTTGAGATTGTGACAGATTTGATACAAAGAAATTCTATGCGCAGATCTGTTTCTTTCTCTCAATTCAATTGATATATTTTTTATCTCGAAATTATATATGATACAAAGGTTCTTTTCCTTGTTTTCTTAAGATCATAAAAAACATTGAATAAAACTTACAGAGATTTAATACTAGTCTAAAAGTTGCATCTTTTTGTTTTTATAACGACACAATCGTTTGTCATGTAAAATAATTGAAATTTAGTAGTATGTACAAGAATAACACGTTTTTTTTTATATACAATCATTGGTCACACGTTGATCACAAGTTTTTCAATTCAGAAGTTTATTGAAAATAGTTCTGTAAAGTTCTACTTTGGCACGAGATCGCCAGTTTAAAAGATATACTAAATTCTTTTTACAATTGTTCCGTCGCTTTATTATTCAATAACAATATAGACACTTAAAAAGTTTCTTGAAATTTCACTAAATAAAAACTCGTACATATTCATAAAAATTGTCTAAAAATGTATTAACCATCATCTTACTCTATTTACCATTCAGATATTGAAACCAAAGTAAAATACTGATTACCAATTATAATCGTTTCAACATTAATTAACTCAAAATTAAGGAAGTATAGCACCGCTCTGTCCACCTACTATATTTTAATTAATTTTATAATAAACTATAACAGTTCTATTAAATCAGAAATTATGTAGTCCACCCGAAGTTTAATTCAATAATAAAAAATTTAATAACTGCTTTATAAAACCATCTGTCAAGAATATTTCTTCAGATTTTGAAAATCTACTTTCAGAAGGACTCTTCACTTGGTCGTGTGACGTGCCCACGTAGTCCTTTGCATCTCAGACATCAGATCACTTCTCGAAGGCAAACGTGCGCTGGTTGTCCGCGACGGAGGTGGTCCAGATGTTCTCAAAATAGTTGCCAGATTCTTCTGCTTCAGTTGGCTCTTATTATTCGTTCCCTGCCCGTTCGAATTCTCTTTAGCCTGCGCTTTCTTAGCCGTAACTTCCGAACGTTTACCCTGAGGTGGAGGATCCAGCACGATTGGTGGTATTTCATCATGTAGATTCATTCGATCCTGCTTACCCTTTGCTTCTTGGACCAAGTGAGTATTGTTCTTTTCACCGGTGCACGGTAGAGGTTTTATGAACGTTGACTTTGTGTCTACACCATCCAGATTTACGCAATAATTATCTACTTTATGCGTCATTACAGGAGACGACGAGAAACTGTTAGGTTGAGAGACTCTTAGCGACATGGAGTTTGGAGACAGTTGAGCCGAATTCTGTAAGTTAAAAAGAAGGGTTTTAGTACTTTAAAAATAACATAAAATATATGTAGTAATATGTAGGAGAGAATTTAATCATAAATATACTTACAGATGGTCTACTACTAGGAGGTAGAAGAAGGTTGGGACCCATCGCATAAGGAGAAGGCGTATTGTACGGCGACCTCTGAGGCTGATATGGACTTATATTGTGTAGCCTCTCTAGAAGCTGCGTTTGAAACTGTAGCTGATCCGCCGTACTGTTTCCTTGAATTCCTATTGTGTTCAGGTTCCCAGGATACAGTGAGTCTGGTGCGTAAGGGCAATATGGAGAAGGTGGATCCAGTTCCCACGGTGAACTTTGTCCTCCTGTTCGCTGACACTGTATACACATAATTAATATTAGAAACTTGTTTTTGAAAGTATGCGAGATCTAGTGCACTTCGGTTCAAGTATGCGTTCCGTGGGAGGATCTGAATCAGTAATATTCAAACTATGTTACTACAGAGACCTAGAATTCATCAAACTTTGTTATCTCTTGATTGCATACCAAGAGCGCCATGAACTGAAAATGTTTGGCAACCACTGATCCACATAATTTAAAAAGATGAAACAGGATTAATCTAACAAATGTCCAAATTATTATAATTTGAATTTTGAGCATAAGGAAACTTAAACCTTTAGAACCAGATCCTGATTACATGCTGCATAGTGGTTTAAAATTGGCAACGTTACCTAGCACTTGTTGGTAGCACAAAGTCCAAAGTCCCGTGCGAAGACCTGTTACATAACATCGTCACACCGGCGCTTAGCACGATTATTGGATTAGCGATTTAGGTTTAATGACAGCATTAAATTGTTATCTTCCTGTCGGCCAATTCAGAGCGAAACACGTCACTCATAAGCAATAGAGTTTTCAGAGTTTAACCGCTGGTATAGTTTCCTCGGAACGATTAAATATTCTTCGTGAAACCTACATCAAACTCGTTATGTGTACGGAGTCACATAACAGATTTTAAAGCCTAACTCTGATTCTAGGAATTTGACACATAATCACGATAGTTGAACAAAAAATATTCTCACGTTATTCAATGAATTTTGAATTTCAAATTGGCAAGTACTTTCGAGCACACGAAAGTTTGTCGGGTCTTGTCTGCAAACAAAATACGCAATCAACCTGCACAGATAATGAAACAAATGTAAAAACAAACGAAGAGCACAGACAAACACACATCAAATTCTGTATTAGACAAACGCAAAAACACTTGTAATAATAAATAGTCACTGATGCAACTAGGATTCTTGTCTAGGGTGGATCAAGTTCTTTAATTTTATTCAATTCATATTTTCATACGGTGTCGACCCTAGTCCCTAGTTGCACCATTGCAATTAGTTCAATTCACTCAACGCTGATTGATGCAAAACATAAAAAAGTGCATACACAAATCATTTTATTAAGAAGTTTATAAAAAATGGTGATATTACAAAAGGTGGTACAAAAACATGGGGAATGTAAAAAATATATAAAATGTTAATTGAAATGCTATGTTTCCAGGCATACGGCTTGCTGGCTGGTGAACACTCGTGTCATGGTATTCGATAGAGCGTTACCTGGCCGAGGTTCGACAAGTCAGGAACGGTGGTGGTTTGCTGCATCGTTGCTGAGCCAGGCATTTGAGACTGTGAGCTGACATGGCTGCTCGAGATGCGTTCTTGTTCTCGAAGATGACCAACCAATGCACCTATGTGTTCCAGTAACTCCTTGTTTTGCATCAGCAGTTGGTGTGTCCTGGTCTGTGAGCAAGAATAAGGAGACAGTATTAGTACTTAATTATGGAGGTGATATTATTTGGTTATATGCACCTGTTGGTATACATAAGTTCAATAATGCTAACTGGTACCTATCTTTTTACTTAGTATCTATCTAGCTCATTACTTCGAATCTACAACTAATGAACTTATATTTTCAGATGTCTTCAAGGCTCAATTTATATTGATGTAAGATGTGGAAGTATATCTATAATCGTTGGGGTGACAAGTATCACATGTCTTACTTGAGCTTCGACGCGGGCTGCCGTTTCAGCCGCAAGCTGATCCTGAAGAAGTCGCGCATGGGCAACGGCGGCTCTGGTTTGTTGGCTCTGTTGCTCTAATCGCTCTCGCAACAGCTGAATCTCATGCTTCAAAGCAGTTAACTCTCCTCCTACCAGTAATCCTCCACAATCGGAGGTCACCATGCCCTACAACATTCGTTTCATCCATAAATTCATGTCACAACCGTGTACATAATTCTTAACTGAAGATATAGAGATACCGAAGATTTATAGATATTTGAAATCTGAGGCCTAAAAGGATTGAACCATACAGAAATATAGGATTATACACTTGATACAACCACAGAGACATGTACAGACAGATTTTTATATGATTGTTTAATATAATTTAAATGATCTTACCGATGGCGATTGTCTAATCGGCGAGGTAGACGCGGTGGTCGCTGGAACCTCATGCGACCTGAGAAGACATGGAACAGTTGTCTGTTCAGGCACCGAATCTTCCGTATCACCTAACAACGATATATCTGAAACATATTTTTAAAGTGTTATACAGGATGTTCCACTTAATTCTCATATATATATATCAAATTATTTTAAGGATATTATAGGGCACACAGCAGATTTCAATGATCTTGAGGTATATTATCAAGGACGTTATTTTGAACAATTTTTATCTATACATATAACCACTGTTTACTTTAATTTCAACTTTAATTTCAGAGATATACTACATTTTAAATACTGAACTACATATATACTCTCTATATATTAAGAAGGTAAGAAAGAATATGTAATATTTTAAGCATTATATAATGCTGTTAAGATTAAAGAGAAAATTTTGTAGAAAATTTATGGAACATGGAGGTGCCAAGAATTTCTACCACAACTTGAAACAGAGTTCGCAGGATTTCAAAGAGGTTAACGACACTGTGCAATATAATAGTGGTGTAACAGAGAAGCCGGGTACTAAACCTTTGTGCACAGAAGACGGCGACGGCTGCGACTGGTCGTTCGGTATTTCGTCTTGGTCCTCGTAAACGTCACGATGATTCTCACCGTGATCCCTCTCCCGTTCTTTGTCTCCTCTGTCCCGGTCTTCCGTGGCGTTGTTTATACTTAATTTATGGCACACCTCGAAAGCTTGTCCTACCGTTCTGACCACCCTCATCGCTTGACTCTAACGAAATCCAACTCTTTTTTTTTCAATTGAACGTACCGGTGTAAGTGTATAATACAAGATTTTAATGTAAGGGGAAATGGGATAATGATCATTTAAGAAATAATTATGACAAAAGTTGTAAATAATTATTACAACTACAAGCATTTGTAGCAACTTTTATAAACTTGAGTTACTCAAGTTAACTTTTACAAACTACTAAATTATTAAGATATTATTAACAAGATAAATCTGATACTAATTCGCATTCCCTCGGTAAAATTAGTAATAATAATAGTGAGTATCATTATCCCGCTCTCCCTCGATGCTTTTAAATGATTACTATACAAAATGAAAAAACTAGAAAAATTATGGTCAAATTATTAGATATTAGTCATCAAACTTCGAACGTCTTAAATAAAATACATAAAATGTTCTTAATGAATAAATACGAATTTTTGTTTTTAGGTTTAATATCGGAGACCCGGAGGCATCCTAAGAAAATTCTAATAACAGAGTTTCCAAGTATCCAAACGGTAGATGCATTCAAAATAATCAAACGTTCAGCTTCAAGCACCGAAATCACCATTCGAGCTCTACCATTCTCGTTAAACGACTACAAAATCTCAACCCTGCCACCCACGTTACCCACCCACACGATCGTTCCAAGAATTATACGCGATTTACTTGCTACAAACGAATTAAGCGTATTACTCTTTCAGTTGTAAAACGCGTCTGCTACCGGTGTTACACATACAGTAAGCCAGGACAGATGGTACCACTAGGTGCAGAAAATTTTATGGCGAAGATTAATGGATTATGTGATATAGGGATTTGAGGATTTAGGAACTAGGAAATTTAGGAAGATGGATTTGGATTTGGTGGATTTGGTGGATTTGGGAATTCAGGAAGGTGGAAATTTAGAAACTTAGAAATAGGAAATTGGTAAATGTAGAAATCTGCAAGTGTGAGAATTAAATCTGAAATTTAGAAATATTGGAACTTGAAAAGTATGAACATCTAAAAATTCAGAAACATGAAAATGTATTAAGAACAGAAAATGAAGAGAAAGCGAAGGAAAATTCCTGTCTTCGCTCATAAATAAATACTAGCTGCAATATGCATAAATAAGGCGCAGGGACACTCCTACCTTTACACTTCCCCTATGGGATAGCCGACAATAAATTGCACGCGACCACCTGTCCTGTCTCACCCCACATATGACACCTCCAATATGAAACTCAAACTCTACATCATGTACAAGATTCGTATCTTATGACTGTGACTATATTACACAATAGTCTTTAAACTCAATCACCTCATCTAAAAGCTATTCAAACAAACCAATCTTCAACAAAATTATATCAAACGTGTCAATACTATATATAAGTAATATAAGAAATGTGTAATTTATTCCACCCTCGATAAGGGAGTAATTTTACCACTGTCCAATCAAGTGTCACCACACATACACCCCATAGACAATATTATTTCTGAGATATACATAGTGATCCCTTTTATATACCTCGAGTTCTTCGAGGTCATCGTTCTCCTCCTCGAAGGGGTTCTCGTCGAAACTGAAATCAACGCTGCCGGTCGATCGAGCAAGTTGCAGGGGTGGTGGTTTCGGTTTCCCAAAGGGTTTCCTCAACTTTAGATAGCTCAATATTTCAGGTTCCTTGAACGACAGCTTCTTCCTTGGCTTCGGGGTGGAATCCGTGCAGGAAGGACTGGCTGGACCGGAAGCAGGCGATACCGAAGCATCCGATCCAGAATTAATTTGCTTCGACGAATTCTTCAGCATCGTTGCACACAAGTTTTGCACTCGCTACGACTTTAACATTGCTCCGTGGGTATCACGTTTTGGTCTTTCACATTTTCAATCGCTATTTGTTCTTATAAGTTAGTTCTGCAATTATTTGAGATTATGTTTGTAATTTGTATTTCATTAGGTTGCTGCATATGTGTTGCATCTGGAAAACTTGATGACATAAAAGTATCGTGAAACCGTACTTGTGATACATTGATTTAAAGCTTGAAGTTTACTGAAGATGACTATGCGAAGTTTTCATGTATGTTCTTAATACAGACTTACTAATTATTAGAAAATATAGCACTGATCACTCCATATAATGCGGTAAGATTATTTAACAATCAACTGTTTTATGTCAAGAATATCAATGAGAGGTTTGTATGGTTATTTTGAACAAACACGAAGCTTCAAATTGACGTACAAGCACTGCTTTTGTAACAGTTTTATGTCATCAAATTGTGTCAGACTATATAAGTACTGAAATAGGTAACTATTTGCTGTAACTGTCCGTCAGACATTTTATAATAAAGATATTAACAAAATGCTTATGTAGTCATTCTCAATGAACTCTCAGCTTTAAACTGATGTAACATAAGTGCTATTGTACAATACTTTTATGTCATGAAATTTGTTGTTCTGTTTTCAAAATTGGACATTTCAAATGTACCAATTTAATGTCGTCCTTAAACATACATATGTGTACATAAACACGTACATACATATGTATACATATATACATGAGATTCAGTAGTTCAAGATATCAAAAATGACCCATCAAAAAACCAAAGGTTGTACAATGTTATAAAAATACATAAATTCTTAAGTGTACAAAAGGTAAATAAAAATGTATTGTTTCAGGTAATTCGAAGAGTGTCCGATACGACAAACAAGTAAAGCAAGCCTCTCTGTTGAACGAAGATTTATGGATTCAGGATTAATTCCCCATCGGCGAGGAGAGACACGATGTTACGAACACCGCTTGTTCACGTACGCTTCGGAACAAATAAACGTTTGCGCTCGTTGCACGAAGCTCGGTCGTAAACGACCACGCGGATCCGTAATAGTTTCTAAAGCGAGCAAGATTTATCGGGGAGTTTGCCAGTCGGTCCACCGGCCGCTGTTTATAATTGGAATCGACCGGGAACACTACAACCCGTAAATATCGATTCTTTCGGCCACGAACATCGTGTTCACCGCGTGTTTCTGAAACAGGTACATAAACCGACTACAACTAATCAGCTGGTAACACGAAATTAACATTTAAAACAAGAAATTTAAGCGATTTGTGTGTTCCAATACTGATACCGAAATAATATTCGACAGGGACAGAAGTGACGGAGCTCAAGACCTCATCTGGAACTTCGGAATCTTATTCAGAACCTCATCTAGGATACCGGGACTTATTTTAGGACTTCAGGACCTCATCTAAGATCTTATTTAGGACTTTAGGACTTAATCTAGATGTTCAAGATTTCATCTAGGATCTTAGGACTTACTCTAGGACTTCAGCACTTAATCTAGGATCTTGGGACTTAATCTAGGACTTCAGGACCTCACCCAAAACCTCAGAACTTCGTTCAAGACTTTGGCACTTAATCTGGGACCTTAGGACTTAATTTAGAACTTCAGGACCTCATCTAAGATCTTATCTAGGTCCTTAGTACTTAATCTACAACTCCAAGTTCTCATCTAACATCTCAGTACATAATCTAAAGCTTCAGAACCTCATCTATGACCACAGGACTTCATTCAGAAGCTCAATTTCAACGGTGGATCGAAAAAAACTGGAAGAGTAGGCAACCATTAACGTATGGATCGTCATCAATGAATCTTAGCTCCTGTTCATAAATCTCGATCTTGACCCAGACCATCAGTGATAACGAGGATATAGTTGGTCACTTTGATTAGGCGAGCGTGCGTAATGGGGATAAACACGCTCGTCGGTGATTAACTAGCGGCGTGATAACGCGAACTCTTCTCGATCGACTACACGCGATCGCATTTATGATCATGCATGTTCTTTTTCGCCATTATAAGCGTCTAGCCGTAATTCATCATTCCTTTCTCATTTTGTCAAGCCCCTTGGCTATTAGGCGAGTCATTCCTCGTCGATTACGATTTCAATGTCATCGACTTGTGAATGAAGAATGGACACAAATTTTTAATATTTTATAAGTTGAATGTCATGATGGAAATGGTCATGTTTAATATAAATACGTCGAGTCATAAATTATTATCAGGACACAGTTAATGTTAAAGTACTAGTGATTAAACGTATCGACTCATGTGATGTTGTATTAATAGAACAAGGTAATTTGAAAGATTAAATGTGCATTTCAAAGCTTGATACAAAACAGGTACCAGCTCAAACAGTTCGGTATGAAAACACGAGGTACCAATTCATAAAAATAAATTTGCAAATGCAAGATATCAATTTGAAAGTTTAAATTTGTAAATTTAAATGTATACTTAATAATCAGTATTATAATAATATATCTTGCTACGAATATCCATTTTCAGTACACGACACTCAACATATTAATTATTCAATTACATTCCATTACACGATCACGAAATGAAAGCTGCGTAAATGCGATACAAAGATGAAATATCAGACTGCGAATGTCACGCATAGTTTTGTGAAACATAGAAAAAAAGGAAGAAAAATATCTTAAAGTAGCGTATTGTTTCAGGCAACCGGGAAACAAAAACAGAAATCGCGAGAAATCAGAGGCTCACTATGAAAACTTCATTTCCTGAAAGCTCTCTGTAAATATTTGCCAGCCAGAAAGAGGTATGTTAGGATTCGATTCACCGACAGAAAGAGCGAGTTCTCTGTGACCTCGTTACCCTAAGATCTTCGCGAACCGTCAAGGGTTTTCAATGAAAAGCACGCTGTCAGTTCTCCCATTGAGATAAGAGCGGAAAAACGAAACACTAGAGACGACAATGAGAAATTTTACCGTAAAATGTAATCGCGTTGCATCGATTACTAGGCATTAACCATTTTCATTTGTTATTTCTGCGATCTTAACATTTCTGACATCTTCGTAGAAGCTCGAGAACCGAACAGTGAATGTTGTTCTGTATTTATAAAATTAATTAACTTAAAATCAAGAATATACGAGTTTCATAAATTCGTCGTCGAAGAGTTCGCAATTTAAAGTTGTTAGAATTCTCTTTTTGCCGAGACGGAAAGCTTGTTAAGCTGCTTACAGTTTACATAAGCCGATTCTTTTAAAGCTCGTTGAAATTTATTATTTTATAGTTAGCCTCGAGATCTTGAGCTTTTAACTTCCGTCGGGAGAGGTCATTCACGATTGTTCGATAATTTGTATTATACTTGTATGGCGAGAACAAAAATTTTGACCGATTCTCGTGCAGTATCGTTCGCTGCTGCTCACGCGCTGGGCGCGTTTATTGAACTTCGAAGAATACGGTGCACGTGCGATAACTAAAGCGTTAAAACTTTTTCTCGATTTTCTTCTTTATTGTTTTACCTTCTATTTTTTCTCGAAAGAAGGTCAATTTAATATTACCTCGATTTCCGTGTACCGCGCGTTTGTTTCATCTTACTTGCTCGATAACTTCCATTTTGTTTCTTTACTCTTTCTTCACAGTTTCCATTAACTTGTAAATCGAATTCTAGGTCGTTTTGACCCAGTCTGTACTATATTTTCATGTACTCTTACTGTGCGTACATGCGGCCTTGCATACAGGTGAAGATATATTTCGAATTTCATGTAAATTGATAATGATTGTAATATGATCCTATTTATCACGTCAGCTATAGATATTCATCTTCCAATAATTCATATCAAGCCTTCCAAGCTGCACCAAGCTACAACCCCCTAACCAGTTCTCCAGTTAACTTCTCTACCATACGAAACTCCAATTATACGAAGCTTCATCCTCCGCTTCGAACATCCACCTTCTACCACCTCAAGTTTTCTCCAAAGTTCTTCAAACTTCACAGTCACAAAATGAAATCTCGTGTACACCTGCAACGATGTATGCCGATCACGTGTAATTCCCAAATGTTCTCCGATCACGGTGAATTAACGTTGGTGGTTCCGGCGTGGAGCACGAACGAATCACGTGTCCCAGAAGAAAAGCGTGAAACCGGGCGAGCGCGTGTTCTATACTCGAAATACTCGGCCAGGTGGAGCGGAACTAAAGCGTGTTGCGTCCGATGGACGCTGCGATTCGAAGCGACGCGAAGCAGAAGCGTCGCGACGCCACCTCCACTCGCTGGATTTTTCCTCCGGTTTATTTATAAGCGCGTTAATATTCTCGCGTTCGGAATGGCATTTCCGTGCCGCGAACCGATCCTCCCGAAACACCGGCTAATCACGAAAGTCCCGATTCTCGGCCTCGATACGCCGGCCCTGTTCTCGACGTCACACGTGGGCGTGCTACGATCTCCACGGCGTAATGTATCCTATAGAAACATTCCTATCTTTAGCCTTCTTTACAGTTCTTTAGTGTTCTTCTTTCGTCTCTGCCGGAATATATTTAGCGTTCGTTACCGTCCAATATCTGTATCTTTCTAATTAAGACGCACCATGTGTGTCATATCATGTCTTCCAGGTATTATTCATGACGCACCCTGTGAGTCTACCTTTTATCGACGCATCGTGTGCGTCTCATATTAGACAGTGTAACTATCTGACGCACCATATGCGTCTTATATTAAACAAGGTATCTAAGCGACGCACCATGTGCGTCCTACATTAGACGCTGTAATTATCTGACGCACCCTATGCGTCTTGAATTGAGCAATATAACTATATGACGTACTTGATACGTCTTACACCAAACAATGTATCTAATTGACGCACCATGTGCGTCCTATATTAGACACTGTAACTATCTGACACACCTTATGCGTCTTGAATTGAACAACGTAACTATACGACGTAATGTACACGTCTTACACTAAACAATGTATCTAGTTGACGCATCCTGTGCGTCTTATATTAGACAATGTATATTAAGCAATACAGTTAACGATGCACGGTATCTGTTTTACAGTAGTCAATGTACTCGATGACGCGTCGCATGCGTCCTACATCAGACAATGCAAACCGATGATGCATCATACGTGTCTCACATTTGTCAATGAAAACTAGAAGCGCACAGTATAAGTCTCGTGTTAAGCAATACAAGTCGGCGACGCACCGTATGCGTCTTACGTTGCAGAATATAATCGACGACGCACCTTATGCGTCTCATATCAAGCAATGCAAACCGACATCACGTGCCTATTACACTAGACATGGGCCGAAGTATAGGTTTCACATTAGGAAATGTAAATCGACAATGCACCATATGTGTCCTACATTATTCGATAGAATTAATAATATACCATATGCGTCCTACTCTGGTCAGCAATACGATACACGGTCTGCGTCCTACGCTGTTCGATGAAATCGAAAATGCATACGTTGTACGAAAACGCACCGTATGCGTCATATGTATGCTATGAAATTGAAGACGCACCGGGTGTGTCATACACTACTTCATACCGTGTACGTTTTACAATTTTCATCCGCCAAAACCATATTAGTACAAACTATATCAGTGTCGGTAAACAATAATATCGTTTTTTAATGGAAGTATAAAGTGCACGCGTTGAATTGCATTCGACTATTATACAGTACCGGTATATTTTGCTCGAGAACTTCACCTCTTCATACAATACACATCGCAACTACCCACAGAAAGTCGACGACTCAAAACCATGTGAAACTGTTCGAAGTTTGCATTTGTCACGTCCAACAACATTCTTCAGCACATTCCCGAATGATTCTCTTCGCGATCGTTCATCCGACACTTTTCATGAAATTTCTTCTCCACCCACGTTGACCTCCGCTACGATTGCTTCTCATTACGCGAACGAAGAACGTTCACGTAAGCCGGTCAGCTTGACGCGTATCGCGCGTTTGTTCTCTGCTTTCCAGTGGCTGTCGACACAGCTGACCAGTGTCTGCGCGTTTTGTCGAATGACGAGCGAGTCTCGTCCCGGCTCGTTTCGGAACTCGAAAGGAGAGGAGGCACGGAAGAGCTTAAAGTGGCCCGGCACGAGGGGGCTAGTGCTTTCAGAACGCGGAAAGCAACGCTTGAAATTCACCGGGCGCGTCTCTTTGCGTTCCGGTGTTCCGTTTCGAGCACCCTTCACCGGGACGAGACCGGTAATTCGGTCGAGCAATTCTCACAAACCCGTTTCCTTCGTTTCACTTGCAGTGATAAGCACCGTTACCGGCAATTCACTGACTCCCGGCGATTTCAAAAATTTAACAACTCGAGAACTCGTGCATTTGCAAGCTTCAGAATTTAGGTATTCCGAGCACGAGGGCAATTTCGGGATTTTGGGTAGTTGGCAAATTTAGATAGTTGGGAAATTAGGGATTTCGAGAGGTAGGAGTTTCAGAGCGTAGGGATTTGGGGGTTTAGGAATTCGGGAAATCTAGGGATTCGGGAATGTAGGAATTTGGAATCGTAGAGATTCGGGAATATAGGGATTCGGGAATGTAGGAATTTGGAAACATAGAGATTCGGGGGCGTAGGAATTTGGAAACGTAGGAATTCGGGAATGTAGTGATTCGGGTTTAGATTTCTAAAATTGTCAGTCCAATTCGGGAATTCTACAAAATAAACGGTCCTTTAATGTACGAAGGAAAAATCAAACGATTGACTATATCGGACAAAAGCCAGAAAAGTTTCCCGACAAAGTAAGGGATATACAGAGCTTAATTCATTCTTGGAATAGTTTATTTTTAGAGTAAAACACGCTCGAAACGAGAAGCTACTCGAAAGGCGGATCACTTTGAAGTCGCCGAGGCATCGACGTTTATTTTCTAAATGACAAATTGTGCTTTGCGTGAAAACTTTACAACTCGCGTACAATGTACACACACCTTGAACTTTCAACGTCGAAAATGTTTCCAAATCGTGATTTAATATCCTTTTGAAATCTACGCTGTATCTTTTCTAAAATAATACAAATGATCCAAGTTATTTCTGCGATACGAAATTAAAACACCACTTTAAACGAGTGAGATAAAAAGCTTTTAAAAATTCTTCCTAAACTTAATGTCAAAATTAACAAAAGCAGTCAATTATTATTCATTTTTAATCCCTTAATAATATTATGGTCTTCGTTAATTTTTATGTAATATATTTTTGTTAATAATTTTTCTTGTCAACGGTTATCCTTCATTTGCAATAGTTAACTACAAAACATAAATTCACTTATACTATTTCCGTTGAACGTATGTTGACCTATACTACTTACACCATTGGTCTGACCGCATATTGATCTATACTACTTAGAACATTAATTCCATTTACTATGCAACGCGGTTTCCCTTTGTCATAAATTTTGTATAAAAAGTTCTCGTGAACTACCAATAATTAAGTATACAAAATTTTTCTTAACATACAGAATATTCAAACAAAAAATTACGATAAGAATAATTCATACAATGAATATGTATTATTGTTAATTTATGTAACGTACAAAATACAATTCTTCTTAAAATATAACAAACATCTCATAGATTTTTAGGTACCATCGATAACTGTTACGAGGAGCTCTTTATAAATAAAAAGATGTATTGTATTTTGATTCGTTGGTTAGGTTAGGTTACATCTAGGGTGAGACTGAATGGTTGATCGTTTTGTCGCGTGTTTACAATGGACTGATGGCAAGAGGTCGTTAAAATAATTTCGGCGAGGCTACGTCGCACGACGTAAAGCAGAAAAAAAAAACGAACGAAAGATAAAAGAGAAAAAAAATAGAGTCGGACAGAAGGTCCGTAGAGAACCGTCTAAGCTTAGAGCTTCTCGCATCGCGTCACAATTTGTGTACACAACCAAGACTTTCGTGCTCTTCTGCATCGAAAGACAAGCTGTATTTCGTTTCAAAACATACAAACTTTCGCAAAAGTGATTCTCCTCTCGAAAATACGAGATCGAAAGTGCGCTATCGGGAGAATTATAAAACCATTCATGTTTGAGCATTGTTTTTACAGAAGGCTTCATCGCATGGTGACAGTAATATTGATGCTTATTTGAGTAGCTACGTTCGAAGTTTGATGACAGGAACAATTAAGAATTAATGGAGAAGATGGGTTGCTTACCTTTTTACTAGATTTGAAAACGTTGCACTTGAAAGTATTACTGCTTCCATCGCGCGCAATATAGCTAAAAATCTTTAAGTCGTGGCTATCGTGGGAGACGTAGAATATCCTGCAACATTAAAGAAAATTATTATGAGTAGGTTTATAAGGCGATTTGATTAAATAACATTGTAAAATAAGAAAATACTATTGTGGTATACATACATTTCGTGTAGTAGTAATAGTATAATATTTTAGAACATAATAGTATAATAATAACATTATTATGAAATATACAGTATCAGAATATAGAATATTAAAATGACAAAATAGTTAATCAAATAATTATTTGTAAGGTTTCATTCTTACTCTGATTCACTTATCTATATTACTAAAATAAAGAAACTATTAAAATTCTAATACATGAACACTCGTTATATTGCCACCAACTGTATTGTGCGTTGTACGAATAAACATTATATCACGCATTATATAATCACGCGTTAAACCGCTAACCATCGTGAAAAGGTAAAATGTTACACGTCAAATTGCCACTTGTAATTACCAACTTGTATTGAAATACCTTCGTGTTAAACTACTATAATCACTACGTATTCAATTTCCACGAGTTATAATCGCCACGTGTCAGATTGTCACGTGTTATAATCGCTACGCATTAAATCACTATTTGTTAGAACTGCTACGCGTGAATCACTACGTGTTATAATCGCTATGAATTAAATTACAATGTATTATAATCACCGCATGTTAGAATCAACATGGTAGAATCGTACATTACAATAGCCTCGCGTTACAGTGACTGTACGTTACAATAGCTACATGTGTTGAATTATTACAAACGATTATTACAATCACTACCCGTTACATTTGATATGCGTTTAACTATGACAAACAATCGTGCGTTGCAATTCCCGCTCATTATAATATCCATATTTGTACTTCCACACGTTGTACCACTCATCCATGAAACACCAAATCTGTGGTATACATTCCTTAACTTTCAGGTGGCAGCATATTGCACAAAAATTTCATTGCAATCTCCTACATCCTCATCCATGGCAATATAGCGAGCGTCCGCTGCTTCGAATAGTACTACATAGCAGGAAATGAACAATAATTATGATTAAATATAATCGTAAAGCAAAGAAACATTAATTTCAGGATAATATACCTCTAACTGAGGACTATTCTAAGATAGAAGATGAACGAAAGTTGCAATTAAGGGAGCTACAGAATCTTGCTTGAACAAAAAGTACGGAGAAAAACGTTCCCATGGTAGCAGCGCTCTTACCTGTATATGGGATGGTGCATCAGGTATATTTTGTTCTCGTCCATCCACTGCTGCTGCTTCTTCTGCGCAAACACAGAGCAAATGACTCATTAATCCATGATACGTAGGTTGTTACCGAGTAAGAGCAACGATACAGTAGCACGTCTCGAATTTATACGTTATTACATCTAGAAATGTTAGAAAGACATTGAACTACGTTTATTCCTTTCCTGCTTTCCCCATAATTACATGCAAAAAAATAGTAGGTTAACTTAGTTAAGTCAGGTTTAGACTACATTAGTTTTAGTTAAGTTACATTAGGCTACATTGTATTTGATTAGGGTAGACTAGTTAAGTCAAGTTGAATTAGATTACATTAGATCACGTTACATTAGACTGCATTAGATTACATGAGGTCATCAAAATTCATGGAGATGTTCCTTCGCACGTAGCAAAGTTATTCAGAATGTCATAGCAAATGACCACAGCAACATATTTCAAAGTCATCGACATTGACGATGAGTGTACCTTTTTGTAAATAATTACCATATTGAAAATATCTTTGCAAATATCTTTCAAATTAAATAGATTCTGTTCAAAATGTTCTTGACAATACCAATATTAGTGGGATGTATTCCTTCCTTACATACAATAATTATCATCCTTTCTTTCTTTACAATATTTCTTCGAAGAATTTGAAATGCATAGTTTCAAATTCATTTTTAAACGCATTATTTCTACCGAATGATGACGGACAACATACAGTATAGTTAGGGCAGATGGTGCAACAAGCCAAAAAGCCCGGCGCAATAAATCAGAGACCAGGATCTCTGAGTAATTGGACCGTTAACATTGAAATATTATGGACTCTTGATTCGGTGAGACCGGTATTTAGCATCTCGGTGCATTTCAAACAGGTGTATGAATAGACATTAATTCTATTCGTGTTATTCTAGTAAGATTTAGTACTCGATATCCGCTTTACCGTTTCTAACTATTCACCGCATAATGTTTAGTATCTGATACTCAGTTTTAAATTCTGCATACTTGACACGTGTTCAATGTATCTTGGTATTAGGTGTTTCCTGGTGTTACTTGGTATTAGGTACTTACTACCTTGATACTCAACATTGTACATTCGCTGTTCTATACGTGGTATTTAATTTTACAATTCTTTGATGTGTATTCAACTTTTTACTTCTCACTGTTCTTGATACTTATACATTCGGTACTTGACATTGAATATTCAGTGTTCAACATAATATCAAATTGTCCTATTCTTGCATACTTAACATCTACTGCGGAACAGATAGAATCGAAACTCGGTACTCAAGAGGTTAATAGACGGTATCCACAGTTAAGTATATCTATTACATGGCGAGTAAATTAAAAAAACAATTACACGGCCAAGGGGAAAGCCCAGAACGAGTACCGGAGTAATTACGGTGAACGTACGATTCGCCGCACACGGTAAACTACAAATAAACGAGTGATTACCTTCTTTTTCCGAAGAGTGACTTTCAGGCCGTCCACCGATACCTCTAGCGTCACTTTCTTCTTTTTGATCCCTTTGGCCTTGAACTCGTACTGAGGACAGACAGAGCAAGACTGAAATTAACCAAGATCGGCCAGCGGGTGTAATTGGTCGCGGTTAATTAGAGATTATGCGAACTCACGCGGATTCTTCGCATCGCCGCCACGATCTCCACTCGGCTGGTCGGTCGAGGAACCTCCATAGAGCCGATGAACTGTAAGCAAATGCCAGACAGAATTAAAAGCTTTCCACTTGTTTGCATGCTTGCCAGTCAGACGTTGAATCATTCCAATCTCGCAAACTAATTATCTTAATTACTCTAATGGTTTACTACTCTGATTCGCGTGAATACGGATGCTGAACATTAGCGCGCATGAAATATCGCATTTCGAAAACGGATACTCGGATGGAACTTTTATCTAATGCACATACCGCGAAATAACATTTATGTATTTACTGGTATCAGTTTCAAGCTTAATAACGTTAATAACGTATTATATTAAACTGGATTAGTACACTTAATCAGGATACAAAACCCCGTTCGCCTAAATACGTAGAACGGTAACGTTGTGAACCGATAGAATGACGAAGTAACGAAATACTGTCACAATCATAAAATAGTGAAACAGTAGCATAACATAGCGTATCATAGTCAGTAACATACTAGTATAACATAGTTGTATAATGTGACAATCAAATATTGAAATAATAGACCAGCACAATGGTACAATGCTACAGTAGTAGAATGTCAAAAACTATAAGAACAGAATAACAGAATAGTAGTATAACAGTATCACGGTATAATATGACATGGTACTGTAATAGAAGAATAGAACAGACTAGTAGAATAGTAATACGGCAATTGAGTATGACGGATCAATGTCCGCGAATAACATAAAAATATAAAAATAATTAGAGCTATCCGCACAAAATAGTAGAGGAGCAATGAAAATAAATCATGTATGGAGGAACACGGGACAGCTAGAAGCCGTATTTAGAATTTCCCTATTGAAACGATAACCTGGCCACGTGTTCGGCCGACTCGTTGCACACGTGCTGATCTCCCACGCGTGCTACGTACAAGGTACAAAAGAGCCAGACGATCAAGTTTCTAACGATCGATACGTCGATGCAACAGTCAACTTAAACCTAATCGGGGCAATGACAATTATATCAATTTCAAATCAATATTAACTACTCGCGACAAATACTCGTTGCATATTTACAATAACTATATACATTTTGCAGTATTAATATACACAATTTAATTCTTATTTAACCCTACTGTTCAATTACGTTACTTTAGGATAGAGTACTCCTGTCATATTGCCATGTTTGATATCGTAAACTTAGAAAATATATTGTTACTGACGGAGATGTATGATGTATGGAAACTTAATGGTTCACTGTACAATGCCCTGTGGTATAGCGCGTCGGGATATCTAACGTATCACGATACAACGCGTAGCAATGGAATGCAAGATTATACAATATGTGACAACATCTAACACGTGGCAATGCAGAGTTAAATTATGCAACGTATGACAATATCTAACGCGTTGCGATACTACGAGTGATGATACTACACGTGACAATATTTAGCGTGTGAGTATACTACGCGTGACAATATCTAACAGTAGTAATACAAACGTAGTAATACAAACGTGACAATATCTAACGCGTAGCGGTACAAACGTGACAATATCCGACGCGTAGTAATATCTAACGGGTGACGATACTATACGCGACAACATCTAACGGGTGGCGATACAATACATGACAATATCAAACGCGTAGTGATTCAACGCGTGATGATAGAGCGCATGACGATACAAAGCGTGACAATATCTAGCGCGGAGCAATCTAACGTTACATTGTACAACGCAAGACAACATCTACAATACATGTTACAATAACGCGTAGCGTCGCAACCCATGACAATATATAACTTTGAAATATCATGAGGTTTGTTTGACATAGCGAATGGTACATATGGTTGTATAAATACAGGGTGCACAAGCAAGATGGCGAAGAAGCAGCCAAATATATGACCCACGTGAAACAAAAGCAACGTAAACGTCGTGTTTGCCAAGAGGATCATCCGTGGCTAAAATTATTGACTTTACTAGGGCCAGAAATTTCTTTTGCTAACTGAGACGCTTACAAGAATGTATGTATATACTTAATCCGTAAAATTCAAATGGTTATGATACACAAAAATTAAAATAGCGTAGTCCGTGTATGACACGCATAAAATTTCAAAGTTACTTCAAGAAGGTTCGACACGTTTGAAATTTGAATCTACTTGTATGGGTAAAAGTTGTAGTTGGACATGCATATGTGGATCGAAAGGGAACGCCTTTGAGCAATATTATCCCTTTCATCGGACGAAACCCAGCAGAAAATGAACAGTCGACGGAACCTGAGCTCACGAGGGAACGAAGATTAATCGCTGTTCCAGAAAATCTTTGGAAGCTTAGACGGTTGTGTAAGCAGAATCCATCTAACAAGCTTCTTCCCTTCGGAAACGAATATTCTAGCTCCTATCTTATCCGCAAAAATTGGGCTGCGAAAGGAAAGAGATTATGGATTATGCTTTCAGATAACTTGGCAGTGTCATGGTTACTTTAAGTTCAGTATGTTCAATATATTCAGACTCACCAAATTCCAAAGTTCTAAACTTTTGTATTCCCAAACTGATAAGATACTAAATCTCCATATTAACTTAAACCCCTAAATTTCTAGATATTGAAGTAACTGAATCCCTTTCCATATCTCTAAACCCAAAATCCTCAAATGTTCAAATCCTCGATGAGTTCCTGAGCTTCCATAGCAATCACTATCAACGTACATTGTCAGTATGTCGATATAACTAATAAATAGTAAGAAGCAATAAATACTGGCAACATATATTGATCCTCGATTACCGAGAAATGAGATGAAACAATATGTAAAGTCACATTGGAGATGTATTCTCGTCGACCGAAATTCGAAAGGAGGCTGACGGTACGGCGCCATGCAGGAATGAAAATTAATCGTCGTTTCGGCGTTGAACCCGAGGGAAACGCGAACGTCAGCGAGAGAAAACGAGAACGCCGCGAATAACCCGCGGTGTTCCCTCGCAAAGTGACCGCGTTCGCGCACGCTTTACGAGCTTAGACGCCGGCGTCCGCGCGAAAGCTTTAACCTTTCCGAGAAACGTACACCGCTGAAATAAACATGTGCACAATGACGTCACGGTTCTCCGTTGGCGACCGTCGACCAAAAATACCTCTCCCTGTCGCGATTGTTGCATTGCTACGCACCCATCGATCGTGCACCTACTGCCTCCCCTACCGTTCTATGGTACTGTGCCTTCGGAGGGTTGTTTCATACAACCACTCGACGAACAGTCGCATTTTACGCTTTCCACCTTATTCGTTTCGCATCATTCGTTCTTTATTACAGTTTCATATCTTCGCTTTACAATTTAACTTATTAAAGAACGATGATGAGAACAAAATCCCACATTTTTCACTAAATATCGAAATATTACATGGAGATGTTTTAAATGTTTAACTACGTTCCGGCAATTTATGTTATTTTATCATATTTCTTAATTATTATATAACGAAACTATTTTTCAATATATTGTAGGTAGACAATACCTAATAATTTACAGGAGTATAGTAAACCTGTGTAAATAGGAAGAAATTTGAATATTTAAAGATTTGAACATTTGAAAGTTTTTAAATTTGTTTATCTCGATTTCTTAAAAAGTTAAATCTCACGAAATATGTTGTATCAATCCATGCCTACACGTTTTACAGCGTATATTTTTGTAAAGGTTGCAAAATTTCATTATTTACAATCAATTCTCGTGGACCGATCTACATCCACGTAGGAGCAGTTTCAACAAACAGATCAACGGCTTCCGTAAAGCAATGCTACACTTTTTAGGTTCTCGGAAACACTTGCGGTTTTATGTGGCCATTCGCTCGGTTCGAATTGGGCGGTAAATTATAGCGTGGCTTGTCAGGTATTTCGGGAAAACGGGATTCTCTCGGTAAATGGCTTCGCGATGCAATTATCAGAGACTAAAGAAAACACATCAAACGTTCACGTTGTATCCATAACTGTTCGAAAATAAGTTTCCAATCTCTCTGAACTACTTGCCACAACCTCAAATAAGAACTACTATTAACAGAAATATAATTTTAATATCATCGAACAAATTCTATAAATATTTTGCAATACTGAATATAGGTTTGTGGACTTATTCACATGGACTGTTAACAAGAATAAGCGGGAGCTTTAACCTCGATGAAAAATAAAATGCCAACTCCATGTTTATGATATAATTTTAAGCATAGAATCTCACTACATTGTCTATAATAAAACGTCCGAATATAATCCAGAGTTTTGTTAGATCGTTGTAACCGTTCTCGTTTCAACGCCTTTGCCATCCGATCGTATTTCGAACACTTAACGTTTACCTGCCGCGAAATAACTGTCCTGTACCAGTTCCGTGGACCAGTAAGAACCGCTAGTATTCAGAAACGATCGAGCCTTCTTTCCAGAACACGCCGTTCCTTATGATACATTAAACTTTCTTGCGCGCCGCGTTTGGATACCATTTTCCCGGAAGTAATTTCAAATGAACGAATCGTTCGCTAGTGACTGATCCGCTCTCTGTTCCTTGATGTGGATAATAGAAATGGAATTGAAACGAACGCCGGATCAGTTTCCTTATTCAAGACTCGTAGCTGTAGGTCTCATGAGTAAAATAATCCGCAGACAGAAACTCCAATAATGGGGTCGGGATGATTGGGAACATAATGAAAGAACGTTCTTCGGAGAGTCACAGAGATCGTGGACGTATAGGTGGTATTAACTAAAATCAGGAAAGAAAAGGATAAGTACAAGTATATGAATGAAGGAACATTATTGTAAATATTAAGTAGTCGGACGGAGAGTCGGCGACGGGTTATGACATAGTCGTTTACGGAGATAACTAGCACCGCTGGTAAGTCATTTAAGATATGGTAACTTTTAAAATTCAAACATCCCGAAGCATTAAAGTATCATGATTCTGAAGTCCTAAAGTTCCCCCATCTTCCCTAACCTCCACAGCCCACAATGTCCCTTTCTAAAGTTAAAAAGTCTGAAAATACTTGTACACAACCCTCGTCAACTCGATACAGACTACCTACGGTCTAAATTACATCGCGTACTTCGAAATTACACGTTTCATTAAAAACTTCCAGTGCGAGGGATTATCGTCGAAGCATAGAATTGTATATACTTATATCCTTGCTAAGGTTAGTGGAAATAAGGAAAACTGGTTATCCTTATTTGAGACACTGATTGCGAGTTAAAATAACTTGCGAGGTACAAATTCGTAACGTAACGACACAGCCATTCAACCTATGGGTTAAAAATCCTATTGTAAGAGGTTGCAAGAACAGATGACGGTACAGCAAAAAGTATGAAATCATTTGTCGATGATTACCTTGGCGTGGAAGACGATTCCACGGTGAAACGCCTCTTCGCTGTGCAGTGGTATCCTAGTGTCGTACTCGTCATTATGAACGAGATTGTATTGCTTCTTAGAGGGCATGCTTGGCCCAGCTTCATCCGATTATGTTCGTCCAGTCTCGCTGAAACATTAAACTTTGCGTTAGCTTTGATACTATCATTAAACTTTATATCCCTCTAACACATTAAGAACATAAACAAAATAAAATACCGAGTTAAAAGTACTAAACGTATCATGAAGTTTCGCTCTATCGTTTAAAAACAGATATCATATTTCTTCTCCGTTCATGGGCTAGTGCTGTAAAAACACACACGCTCACGCGCGCACACTAAGGGCGTATTTCTGAAGGACTAATTGATTGCAAATTCTTCCAGTCGACCGAGCTCTCTGAAAATAGTACGATCCCTGCTCACATCCTAGAGAACCCGTGGAAGGTTGAACCCGTTCGAGAAACACGTGCTGCAACTGGTACCCGCATTCAAGGTCAGCCACGATCTATACGGCCTGTAGCTGACGCACATCTGACGTGTTTCTTGATCGAGTCCGAAGGTGCACCGGCCGAACAAAAAGGCTCGCAGAGAAGCTCTGAGATAGCATCGAGGCCAAGAATAAGTACCGATTTCCTGCGCCCTCCCGATTCGACGCTTCTCATTCATGGGAACGAATTGCCAGGTGGCCCAGGAACGTGTGTAACGCTCCACGATAATGTGCAATGTAACGCAGGCACGAGAAATTCGTGGGTTTCTCAACCTTTTTTGCCTTGAGGCAGTCTTTATCATCTTTCAAATGATTCTGCAATTTGGACTAAGCTAGAACTTTCTTATAAACGAAGTCGGAAAAAGTTGGACAAGAAAATTTTCCACTGTTTAACCCTACAGTAGATCTCGATATATCGCCGTGTTCGCATAGAACTTTGGACTAGTACACATTAGTGTTACACTGGTCAGGCGTATTACTGTGCGAAGCTGTGAGAGCAAATCGATTCCATGAAAATTGCCATAATATCAGAGAATTAAACTTTTTAACCTACCTAACATTCTTTTTGCCAATTCCAAGAACTTTCTACTGCTACAACCCCGTCGATGGCAATATAACGAGGGTCTACTGTCATACAGATTATAAAATTAAACTTAAATTGTCATTGATTCAACAGCCTGCCATCCGAGGGTCAACAAACTCTATGATCCGACTATATGATTTTCTCCACAAGTTTAATGAGTCTGCATAAGAAAAGTATATATTAGAACACAATGTTGAAAACTGATACGTGCTCTTTTCATTTATTTATTTGCATATATGATTCTAAATGAACATATTAAAATTGATACATACCAGAATGCAAAAAAACGAAATACTTCCTACTTTCCTGAACTGAATCTGATCTATTCCGTGAAACGAATAAAATGACAGAGTTTTATCAGTTTCAGGTACAAAGAGAGATAAACATCGTCCAAATAGGAAGCAGTTTTATTACATCCGTTTTAACGGTGTACTCGATGGTTATGGAATTATGGTTCGAGAAGGAAAAAATGGTTTCTGATACTAGAATTCCGCTAGAAAGTCGTAATTCCTGGAAAAAACGATGACTAAGGTATTTCTTATGAAACAAGATATCGTAACCTTTGTAAACACGTTAATACGTAATATTAATTCGACAACTGATGTTATTTTCGATTTTTTATTTTTGTCATATATCTGATGTCCAAATATTTAAATATAGCGGGTGTGGTACAAACAAAAATTGAACGACGAACGTTTTCAGATCGTGAGTAGTGTAATCGTAGTGTAATCACTATTAAAGCTTGAACGATCGCATAAAATTATGTTTAAGTTTAACTGTTCATGTATTTGCTTAGCTCGACTTCAAACGTCATGCAATCTCTGAATTAATTTAAAATGAAAATACTTACAATTTACATTGAATTCACATTCTACTTCTTGATAGCCTAACGAACGTATAATGCTCATAAATAATTCGTAGAAAGTTACATGTTTATTGTACAAAAAACCGTTGTAACGGTTTAGTATATTTTTAACCAGGCACTGCATAACTGATTTAAAAAAGCGATACGTTAAATTACGGCACATGCGCATGCGCAATTAGTCATAGAATAACCCCGATGCACTAGAAAAATTATCGACGCGGTTAAAACGCGAAAATTAAAAAGAAATTAAACAAAAATAATATAATAGTTATAATATCTACAAAAAGTTTACAGTAATATTTGAATGCTAAAAATTATATACTGAAAAAAAAAAAAAACGCGTTAAACAATATCGTACGCGCATGCGCGATACACCATAAAATAACCTAAATACGTAATTGTTAAAGAGACGCGTACACGGTCACGTCGAAACGCAGAGTTCAAGCACCGCCGAAGGGTGGCATCTTTGTGCACACCTGAATCAAGGTGGCATTCACAAAGGCGTACGTGAATCGAACAAAGAAAAGCATTCTTGTACCTACAATCGGCGTCCACCTATGGTGACAATAAGTATAGAACGGTAAACGCGGGTCGCATATTCATCGTACGAGTGTCTGATCTGTTTGTAATGCGACATTCATCGTAAATACGATCTGAGGAGGAAACGCTCTATCTCTTGTGTTAATCTGTTCCTTCTGCCAACGGTTGGATTAGATTTTCAAGGCGTTACAAAACTGTGTTCGAAATTCAATTCTACTAATAAATCAAAAAAAATGTGTTTATAACAAATGAAACAAAGTACAAGGAATGGTCTTACATTCGTGAAAACTTGAAAAGCAAAGAACCGATCCGGAGCAAGATACGTAACATAATTTTTAAAAATTATTTTTGACACAGTTCGTAAATTTACTAGTCGAACAGCTTGGGTGTTTATAAATGTTGTTCGTCAGCAACATCGAAGAGACCCATCGGAAACTGAGTTAAAGTGAAGGACCTCGTTTAACCACCCCACGTGTGTTATTGAACGTGTTTTACGGCCTGTGAGCATGTATCCCGCTACTTTCGCACGAGTCGTTAATTTCAGTGAAAAATTCATCGGTTTCGTGATTTATAACGATTCGTTTCGCTTCTTTAAAGGAGCGTCACCGAAACAAATGCAACGCGAAGAAAACGACAGGAAGAAGGAATCGTGCCAGAATGAAAAATACCTGTAAGTGAATCCAGGCGTTTTGTTACCAGATCCAAGAATACAGAAACTCTGTGCGAAGAATAAATTATTCAGCGGGAAACGATTGAACAGTTAGGGAGAAGTTTGTCTAATAAAAGGTGCACGAAGGAAATAAAAGAACCAGTATCGATGAATAATCGATTGTGTTCTTCAAAACTATTCCCGTCAACGATACGCTATCACGTCACGAGTATAAACAAAAATAAAAGAGAAAAATAAAAAAGTTGGATAAAAACTTGAATGTATATCAAAATAGAATTATATCGTTGTGTAATCGCATTCGCTCAAATAACATTATCGAATAAAGCAACAAAGTTAGATTCCGAATTAATATCTGACGAAATATTCGAGATCTCGTGACCTCGATCGATAAGTTTCTCGATGATTTAATTCGGCGCGATGCAACTTGATACGATTTGACAAGATACGATTCAATTCAGCGCGGTTTAATTTGACGCGTTCAAATTCGCTGTGATTCAATTCCACACTAACATTCGAACGCTGGATTTAAACTCTACCAACGTTCGCTCGCACTCAGGTGTTTGGTATGATCGAACACTCAGCTCGATGGTAATTTACGCAAAACGAGCACGAGCTCTCGCTTTTGTTCAAAGTTCTAACTCGCTTAGTTTAAACACGATCTTACCTGCTAGCCGATTGGACGATCGAAACGGGATAGTCTTCATTAACCGGTTCGATTCGTGTTCCTGGCAAGAACGACCGAGACACGGTCCTTGCCCGAAAATCGGCTTCCTTTGTGAATGCAGCTTAACGATGGAAGGCAGGCCAGTCAGCCAGGAGAAATATGCACGCATTCAGGTCCCGCCGTTCGTGAAGGACCAACACTGACGCCCCATGGCGCGGTTATACACTAACACAGAAACCGCCGACCTCTCTCTTCTTGGAAACAGATGACAGTGACTCGGTCACCGTAACCCACGAAACGTCCCACGGGAGCACCTTTAAGTCTCGGTCTTATTCCACGCAACGCGACCACCACTTGATCACTGTACGTGTACGTGCCACCGGCTCCATTGGTTTCTCTTCTCTTCGCTTTCTTCTTCTTCTTCTTCTTCTTCTTCTTCTTCTTCTTCTTCTTCTTCTTCTTCTTCTTCTTTATTTTCGTCTTTGATCTACCGCGTGTCTGTTCTTCCTACGGCGAACCACGAGAATCCGTTGATTTCGTTAGGATACAAACCAAGGTGATCGCGTGTTAACTCGAACGATTCAGAGAAAGGAAACGACGCACAGATTCACGATGTAAGCACGCGCGAGATAACGAGGAAGGGATGCGGCCACTAGCATTCGAATCGCACCATTACTTTCCTTACCGCCTTTTAATAATGTCCTCGGGATAATCGCGATACCTTGGTCACACCATGTCCCTCTCACCGTACCTCTGATCTTTCTCTTGTTCTATACTTTCGAGGACTTCGGTGTTACCGAGTGACGCTCATATTGTCCTTTGGTTCTACGTCCGTTTTATCCTATCGCGAAGAAGGAGCGCGTGTTTCATAGAAACACCGTGCACGCCGTACACGACCGTGGTATGTATGGTTCTCCGAGGAACGTGCGAATCACCCCCACCGTGGACGCGACCGGCATCATACTGAAAACCGGCTGGGTCGGTATATGTTTCTTGGGGGAGGAGCGGGAGTTCTTTACGATACTAGTGCCATCTGTCAAAAACATGCGGAAGCTTATCGTCGCATCTGTCGGTATAGTAGAAATTCATTTATGGCGGGTTAATGATGCGGATTTAAAAACGGGTGTTTCTATGCGATTCGAATCAATAACAATCAATTATTATAAAATGCATAAAACGGATAAAATACGTAAGTTAGTATATCTTAAAGTTACTAAAAGAGTTTTAATCGTTGTCTGTTATAATTAATGTAAAATAAATGAAACTAAAATATGTTAAGTACAAATACTTTTCAAGAAAGGAGATCATTACAAATTTTTTAGAAATATTTATATCCTATTCGTATAAAAATACAAAATTTATATTATAATTTGAATTGAAGCAATGGAAGCAGATCGTATCATCAGATTTCCAATCTAGATCATGGATAGTTTATGCCTTTTCTGATAAAAATGCTACGTGCAAGTTGAAATCGTGTTATTCAGCGCATACTTGTCGAAGAAAGCGGATAAACGGAGTTTGAGAAATGAGTACCGTTACTTGTATCGCACCCATCAATATTGCTGTTATAAAATATTGTACGTATTTTATTTTACTATTTCTTCATTGGAACTGTATAATCGTCATAATTATTATATCATTTCATATGTTTATTAAAATAACACATATGAAAAATTTATTCGTTTACATTACGTACATTACAATAAAATATATGTTAAATCATTAAATTATGCTGTTATTCATTTTTAAAAGAAATATTTTACTAAATACCCGAGATAATATAAATAAAGTTTACGGTTCTTGTTTCCTATTCGAATACCCGCCATTTTTAGAATATCGAAAAGAAATTTGAAATTGATACAAAAAGTTTTCTTACTATTGCATAGCATATCGTTTTTATTAAATTCTGTTACAACGTACAGCTCTACATTTACATAAAAAGATACATTTAAACATATTATAAGTTTCTTTTGTAGCTGACCTTCTGCAGAGATTTGAATTTAAATAGATCTTTTCAAGTGTTAAGTGTAGAATAAATTGTTTAGATTAAGCAGCACAGGACAATAAACGTTCCTTTTTTTATTTGCAGGGGGCAAAAGAGATGATAAACTTATTTTACCATTAAATGATTCTATTAGTGCTACCTTGGATACAGAGCAGGTAAATATATTTAACATATTACATAAATATCATTAATCTTATTCCTGCATACTTTAAATTTTAGTTATGTGCAAAAACTACTGTTATGATCAGTCCAAATTTCAAGAACGATTGTATATGGTTAAATGGGAAGTAAGTTTGAAAGGTACATGTACATATTTTAAAAGTTAAATATAGTTTATCATAGTTTTATAATTTTTCAGGGAAGAAGATATCAAGAATCCTAGGCTGCAGAATTGTTTAACAGAAAGTATATAAATCTATGAAAATGTACTGAATATTTGGAATTTAAAAAAGTAATAAAGTGTATTGTTTTAGTTAGAAAACGAGCAGGGCATCCCAAACATTTGAATCAATGGAAAATTCACATTTGCTCAGAAAACAACTTTCCAACTGCAGCTGGTTTGGCTTCTAGTGCAGCAGGATATGCATGTCTTGTAACAGCTCTTGCTAAATTATACGAAGTAGAGGTATCATAAAGAAGATATATAGTTTTATGTTATCTGATGTATGAAATTATTACAATTTTTGTATGTTTTCTAGGGTGACATTAGCATGATAGCTCGTCTTGGTTCTGGATCAGCATGTCGTAGCACAACAGGAGGTTTTGTAAGGTGGTACATGGGTTCTGAACCAAATGGAACTGATAGTATAGTAAAACAAATTGTTCCTGCTAATCACTGGTCAGAAATGAGAATTTTAATATTAGTTGTATGTATTATCTGCAATTATTATTTTGTATTGACATTGATTTATTAAACATATTTATAATTGCACTATTTTGTGTAGGTAAATGACTGTAGGAAAAAAGTTTCCAGTGCAATTGGAATGAAAATGACTATGGAAACGTCTGAGCTTCTAAAACACAGAGTGAAACATATTGTTCCTGAAAGAGCAAATAGAATACAACAAGCAATTATAGAAAAAGACTTCAAAACATTTGCTGAACTAACAATGAAAGAATCTAATCAATTGCATGCAGTAAATTTAGATACGTATCCACCAAATGTTTATATGAATGATATTTCACATGCAATTGTTGAACTTGTTCATTTGTATAATGAAGCTGTTGATGATGCGAAGGTGAATAATAACAAAGTATTTTATTGATTGAATCTTAAACTTTACAATTTAAAATAATGCTATTGTTCTTAGGTTGCATATACTTTTGATGCAGGACCAAATGCAACTTTGTATCTTTTAGAAACTGATGTGCCAAAATTTATGGGTGTATTAGATTATTACTTTCCACCATTAGGAGATGTTTTAGTAGAATATCAGAAAGGATTACCAATTGATGCTGCTAAACCTTCTGAAGTAAATTTTTGTATTTATATAAGTATCATTTATATAATAAAACTAAAAAATTTTGTTTTCAGGACTTGTTAAATAAGATTAATGTACGAAAACATAATTTAGGATGTTTCAAATATATTATTCATACACGAATAGGAGATGGTCCTAAGTATCTTCAAGATTCTAAAGATCATCTTTTAAACAACCAAGGATGGCCTATAAATCGTGTTTAAGTACAATATTTAAAGCATTTGTAAATGATATTTTCTAAGAAAAGACTTGTTAGATAATAAAAGATGAAGAATCATCCGCCTCTATTATCTATTTATACAATATCTTTTTTATTTAGTGATCTCACTATACTTTTTTATAAGATAATGTTGATTTGATGTGCATTACATAAACATTTATTCATTCTGAATGTCATTTAATCTGTAGGAGTTAAATTTTAAGAATCCGTTCGTAATTCGTGGTTAGCAGTTGGAATTTCTTAACATCATAAATTTAAATAGGTTACGTCGAACCTGAGTGTAACTGTATGACATTCTCAGAGTGCAGCAACTATCTGCAATATAAAAAAGTGCTGATTGTTGTTATTGACACAGTCTATGAAAAACTTTTGCTGGGCAAAGTATATAACGTGTATAATTTTGAATAAAAACAGCAAAATATAAACGAAACTATGTCTAAAACAAGCCTTATAAAAGCAATTGTTGACAACATTGTTAAAAGTAATAAGTTTGGACAGTGTTTAAAAAAAGTAAATATTTATATTTTTTATAATACCTTTTCTTTATATATATTTTATGTTAAATAGTGATTAATATATTTAAGTGTTGATCGTAACGTAACAGGATGAATATGTTTTATTAATGCTTATTTTCTGCCTTTTTCCATATAGCTTGAAATCATTTCAGCAGGAAATGGAAAATGTAAAGCAGAATTGGTTGTCTCCGAAGAACACTTGAACCATGGTGGTACTATGCACGGCGGTTTTACCAGTACTCTTGTTGACTGTGTTTCCACGTATGCTGTAATGACTGAAGGGACAGGTGCACCAGGTGTTTCAGTTGATTTACATGTCACGTATGAATACTTTTTAATATATCTTCTTTATACGTGGTTGCAGCTAATTGAAATATATCGTAATAACAATATTCAGGTTCATGAAACCGGCACTTCCTGGTGAACGAATAACAATTGATGCCACCACTGTACGAGCTGGCAAGACATTAGCTTTTCTTGCAGTAGATATTACAAAAAATGATGGGAAAGATATAGTCGCTCAAGGGAGACAAACAAAATTCTTTGTACAAGGAAAGTAGTGTATATATTGTTCTGTATAGCAAATTTTAGGTAACAAAGGAATTAAACATTTGATAATTTAACATTGTCAAATGGCTGTGGAGTACTTATGTTGTTATTGATATGAATACACTTTTTTGTTGAACATATTGTGGTGTACATTTTTCCTACAAGTTTTTTAAAGAATTTTAAGGGTGCTACATATACATATACTATTATAAGTATACATTATAAATACTTATAATGCTTAATGGCACGTCATAAAAAATGTCCTGTTTTTTTGATACATAGTAATCTATACCAAAGTTGGATCTATTAAGTAATACATATATTTATATAATAGTCTTAAAAAAAAAAAAGCATCTCATTATTTATGCTGGACATAAATCTCATTTAAAAGTCACATTTTTACATTATTAATAATTAATAGATACAAGTAAAATGATATGTATCTTGTACTGTTAACGAGGCAAAATGTCATTAAAGATAATAAATAGAATTCATTATCTTCAAAACATTAAGTTCAAATTGTGCATTATACATTCGTGTTTTAATAAAGTCGATTACATAAATAATTTGATATATGTAAATGTTAAAATGTCCCTATATTATGCTACAAAAGCGAAGCGTAATATTTGCAGTAAAAGAATGTTCAAAATAAAAAATAAAAATATTAAAAACGAAAACGAGCTGCCCCATTTTAATCATCATTGAACATATTACACGACACAATTTTTTATCACGAACACGATAATTTGAGACAAAGATTACATCGATTTTAAGTATATTCTTGTAATACGAGTAAAATGGGGCATTATATACTTTCCTTGGTAGGGTGTCTAAGATATCGCATATAAGACTAGAGATAATAACAGACACCTAAGTACAGTAACCGTTCGATAAATACTAACGTTCATTTAGGGAGCGCTCGTTTAGCAAACGATTACCGTGAACAAATCGAGCTCGAAAGAAGGCAACAAAGAATCTTTCCACACGATCGTATACCTTTTCGATCCGTGGTGTATGTACAATTAATAAAAGTGCAAATTTAACGAACTCTGAAAGAAACAAATCTAACAAAGGACACTATCCAAGTATCTGGCATTTATATCTTTCTGCTCGAGATATGCCGATGATGGGTTTTACCTTTCAAAATAAAACGAATCCATATTTCGGATAATATCTCTTACGAGTAAAGAAGGATTGTCTAGGATGTGTCTGAAGGATTTTGTTACTGTGATTTTTTTATATCCTCTAAAAGATCCTTTAACTCTTCTATTCTATAAGACAAAGATTCGGCGAGGTTCTTAACATTCCTACACTGCTGCTCCGTTTCCTTAATCGTTCTTTCCAGATGGTCTATCATCTCCCTTGGACCTAGTCCATCTACATCCTTGGAGACAAAATTATTCTGTGCCGGCGAATATTTGGCTGCGCTGCGTCTGAATCGCGAGATGGTGTTACTCTGATCCTCGCAGCCGTCGCAACAGTCGGACCAGACCCTCAGATCCACGTAAGGTATCTCGTCGCAGGTAACGAACTTGTTGTCACCTTCCGGCAATACGAACACGTTTGGTTGTATTCGATCGATCTGATCCCCGTTGTCGCAGAGGATCCTAGCCAAGCTCGTTTGCTTGATCTGAGCAAGCTGGTCCGGTTTGAAGACAGTGGGACTCTCGTACCAGAACCTGTCACCGTTTCTAGTACGCCTGAATTGCTCCAGCAGAATACATTTAAACAGAGGACCCACTTTAGCATTTGGTAGCTGATCTTCCAGAACGCCGCCGACCCAGACATCAATGTTCCCAGGATGACCGTACAGTTCTCTCAACTTTTGCCTGACTCTGGCGCTGCGTATTTCGCCGGCCAAATCCTCGAAGGTCTCCACGTGCGTCATGTTACAGAATCGTCGCCACTCCAGGTATCCCGGCAGAGCATGATCTCTGCCACGCTGAATGTTCATCGCAGCAAGATCAAGAGCCACCGCGTGAGCGGAATAGAACAACTGTTCGGTCAGTTCGGTGTTCAGGTTCTCTTCGGGTAATTTCAATTTAGCCGCCGTCGCGAACATCCCTCTCATCAGAGGATCAACGCCACCCTCTTCGACCAATCTCCACGGCGCGAAGAATGCGTCTCGCAGCTTGAGGGGACCTTGAGGTATCGACTGGAACGACGAGTTAAGACGCTGAAGACGTGGTTGGATCAACGTATGACCGAACCTGAGAGCTGCAGTGGCGAAGACATTGGAAATGCTTGCGTCCAAATTCGGGTCGTAGCCTCGATAAGGACCCAGAAGTTCCTCCGCAGTACCGTCGAACACATGGGGTATCCACTGCTGATAGGTGATGTGCTGCATCTCGGCTCCGACGATCTTCCTAGCCTCCTGATACAGCTTCTCCCCGTTCCAGTGCGGATTCATCTCGCGTAGACTGCGGGCGATACGGTTGTGCTCCCGTAGCCATATCGTGTGCATCGCCAGCAGACCGATCTGCTCGTTGGCTCGAATGTCGCCGGCTACGAAGCAGTTGATGGAGCTCTCGAGAGGGTTTCTTCGGCAATCGACGAACTGACCGGAGGCGTACGGGAGCAGCGGCTTATGGCCGGGAATGGTTGGTCCTTCCCGTAGCAAACCATGGTCCGTGGTGAGGTCTCGCAGGTCTCTGGCCAAGGCATCGTCGTAGCCGTACACCTGAGAAGCGTCCATGTAGCTGGTGAGTTGGTTCAGTTGTTCACGAGGGGTGAAACTGCCCCACAACACGCTGGTTGCGCCCGAACCGCAGACCGCGCTGGTCCTGATGAAGTCGATGCACCGTCTGTTGTTCACCCTAGGATCGCCCGGTGGAACGTCCATGGGGAAACAGGGCGCAGCGTTGTCGCAGGATTTCTTGCAATCGATACCGTCCCAAGACTCGCTGGAGACCGACGGCAGAGCGTGATCCAAATCGTGGTCCAGAAATTGACCCCATTGCATCACCATGTGCGTGATCCTTTCGTCGGAAGTCACGTTGTGAGTGGCCACCAAGGTAGTGGAGATCAGCCGTGCGGCAGGCTTTGGGTATCCATAGTAACGACGTCCTTTCTCCCATCCAACCGGTGATGAAAATCCGTTCTCGTAAATTGGTTGCAGCACCCTACGGAAGCCGGTGTACGAGGAACCCCAGGTGGGGTGACGCAGATTGTTGCAGCTGCCATCTATGCTGCGGTATTTGGTGTGGTAGCACATGTTCGTGCAGTTCTGCCGATGCCTGTGCCCAGTACATCCTGACAGTCTCTCGATTTCTCTGACCTACGATGTCGATGCGACGTTACGACATTTATGAAAAATTTAATAGACAGATTGATAAAGCCAATGCTGGCTTAAGTTCACAGCAATCTCGTTTTGCTTATTAATTAATCCAGCACTGGCTATAGGACGGGGAACCCACCTGTTCCGGGGTCAGAACTTCTTCGTATCGAAATTCGTTCGTAGCATTCGCGCTGATACCAGCATTTATCATACGTCGAATATTAACTAGAGTTCGTTCGAAAATTTCCGCAGGTCTGGCCGCGGCACGACCAACGGCATCCGGAAAACGCGCGAGTCTGAATGGACTCACTCGCGCGGACCCGTCACCGCTGAAGAGGCTTATCAAGGTGTTATTTATGGCACGATCAATTTCCTCCTTAGCGTCCTTGAATGCTCTTATCACCAGAACATCTGTCGCCTCGGGCTGGCGAACGCGTACCAATGCTTGAGCAGTTGCACGACCATATTGGTTCACGGCCGAGCATTCGTATCTGTGAACAAACATAATTGTTAATTACTATCGGTTAACTGGATATCCAAAAATATTTCAATTTAGCTCGTTGTCTCGTACACAGCGATAATCTTAAGACAAATAAAGAAACTTGAAGTATATACTTTGCAGTTAACAATCCTTGATTGTGCAAATTAGTATGAGTCATGATGTGTAACTTGATATTATAAAAACAGGAGATAAAAGGTTTATAGGTTCACGGACTTCGGTGCAACGTTTCTTCGGCGTAATGGATGTTTTAATGCAGTGATGGATAATCGCGTACACGAATCTAGAGCGAGTTTAGGGAGAACTTAGGACCTGGAATAAGTCAATATTGCGTTTAAATGCGTCCACGAGAACTTGGACAACCTATGATGGATTGAACCGAATCTCTTGAGCAATCAATTCCTATTCCAGACAGCAAATTAATTCACCTGCCAGTGTCCGTAGAGGTAACATTATAAAGGTATAAGCTACCCTTGCGAGATATTCGTACTCTGTCCCCTTCCACGGCTGTTCCATCCTTCTTCCATTGTATTACAGGTTTCGGAACACCTTCAACCCTGCAGGGCACCTCAATTATGGTTCCAGGTTCCGCCTCCATGTCATGAGGCTCGTACGTCATCCTAGGTGGACTGTAAGAGGTATCGACTACCCTCAAGTCCGCGCTGGTTTCAGCGTATCCGTTAGAGTTTCTCGCTTGACAAACGTATCTAGCCGAGTCGGACTCCTTCACGGCAACGATCCGTAACACGTTGCCGTCATCCTCGACGAAGATTCGACCACCCACGTTCAACGACTGACCGTTTCGCCACCATTGAACACGAGGCGTGGGTTGTCCCTCGACTCTGCATTCGAAGGAGACGTCCGATCCAACTTGAACGGTTTGAGATTCCGGTAATTGGGTGAATCTCAGGGACGGAGACACCGTGATCAACGCCCGGGCCTTTCTGGACTTTGTCGAACCCATCTCGCTTTTAGCCACGCACTCGTACTCCCCGGTGTCTTGCTCCGTCGCGTCAGAAATTATCAACGTTCCGTCTTTCTGGATCACGTAGCGGTTTCCGTCGGGAGATACCTCGTTCGAGTCCCGCATCCATTTGATCTCCGGAGCTGGATCGCCTATCACCTCGCAAGTGAAGCTTATGGTACCACCCAATCTGACTTCTACGTCTTGCGGACCATTCATTATGCGTGGCTTACCTGGAAAAAAGAGATTTGCTGAAACTTTCTATCTATGATAGCTATCTACTAAATGTACATTATTTCATCACTGGCGAGTATAGCTGCTTGCCATAGGGAAACTGGTAATGTAAGATCCTTATACTACTGGGATATGAATCTTTGATAGCCAAATTTCTCTGTTTCTAAATTTCTAAATTTCTAAATTTCTAAATTTTCAAATTTCCACCTTCCCTCCCAAAGTTCCAAGTTGTTACCTCCGTCCCTGTCCATCGTCGTTAACCATCAAAGTAAAGAGTCCGTGTCCTCTAATTAATTTCTGTCGCGATAAGACAAGCTCCCTTCACTAATATTAAGAGCGATGCGTCCTCCGAGAGTGATAAAGGACCCATCTCTACCGTTTTCAGGAATTACTCAACTGCAATGGAAATCGTCAGGGGACATGGTCGTCAGCGAGCGTCCCTTCATCTCGTCCGGTGCCTGGCAAATGGCCGCCATCTCCGAGGATTTGCTTTGAAGCCTGTGCACAAGCCAAACCAGGTTGCAGTCACAAACGAGGGCATTGCTGTCGAGGCGAAGCCGCGTCATGGGCCCCACGTTATGAAACGCGTCTGCGGGAACGTGATGCAGCATGTTGCTGTGCAGGAACAATCTCTCCAACGACGGTAAATCATTGAATGTTCCTTTCTTGATCTCCCGCAGTTGGTTGTAGTGTAAATACAGTTGTTCTAATTTCGGCAGGCCGGAGAACGCACCCGGGGAGATACGTTCGATGCGGTTTTTGTAGAGGTAGAGGATCCTCAGCTTCGGTGCACCCTCGAAGATCCTTGCAGGCAGATGTCTCAGACGATTATCGTTAAGCAACAGAGTGTGCAACTCTGGGAGACCGTAGAAGGAGCCTGGACGTAGTTCTGCTATATTGTTGAATCGCAGATCTCTGAAACATTTCATTACTTTTTAAGTAATTGCGATTGAAACAACTGATGTGATTTAAGTAACGTGGAGGTGTAGGAGACTAGGGAACTAACTCAACCCACGTTCTTGTATAATAAATAACGTAGACAAAGGCGAGTTATAGAACTTCCTCTACATTTCCTTTTAATTAACAAAAGCGTAAGTTACTCCCGACATAATACGTAATCTATATTATAATTACATGAAAAGATTTGTTAAAACGAACTTCAACAATTTGCTCGTCTCACAGATACCTTATATGAAGTATACATATTTATGGCGGAGACCTATTGAATTCAAATAGTGCAGAGGATGAAGAAAAATGAAACGTAGGAAGAGAAATATGAGTATTTTATGTTCCTTTCTCCGCGTCGCTCACATTTTTAGCTAAATGTCCTCTTTTACAGCGTCATTTAGGATCTATCCCGTTCCAGATCCCTCTTACCGAGGCCTCCAGAGATTAAACAACCGGAAGAATGGTTTTAGCGCGAAGACAATGAAAGTTGAACATCCAGAGATTAGACGAAATCACCGTGTAGGTTGATTTTATGTTCGCAGCCGAAGAATCACGCGCTTCGTATCGATTATGGCGTAACCGCGCAAACAGAATCAGATATAAAGACGTTGATGGTCGGAGACGAAAGAGAAGAAGTTCCTTTTTCTCGAAGCATACTGATTTCTGTTTGCACGATTAGATAAACGAACGACGTAGACTCGGCAGCTGGTGTATGTACACTATCGAATAACAAAGACAATCGAAACGGTATGGCGCATTACACGGTTCGCCGCTGCAAAGATCGCTGAAGTCATAAAGCGCGAAGCTCTTAATTAACGATTTCATTCGACTCGTTGCACATTATTTCCTCCCTCTAAATTGCTGGGCTAGTTTCTCGGTTCGACGCGCCAGTATTTTAACCTCTTTATCGCTCCGGCTGATCTTCCAGTGGCTCGTTCCATGCTGGAGGACGGGGAGAGGGGGGAAAAAAATGGAACAAATCCTGCGAACGGTCCTCGATGCTTCTCGCGGTTCTCACGACCAGCCACGAAATAATGAAAAGCTTTCGCGCGATGAATAAAGCTCTCGCGAGGAACCAGAATCGTTTTTTGCCCCTTCTCTTTTGTCTGCGTGCTACTTTTCATTCATGTTTTCGCGATTTTCCGTTCCGTCTCGCTGACGACGAAGAAACGATGTCAAATTCGTTGGAAACGAAGAAATTATTCCTGCGGAAAGGAAACTTTAACGAGTTCACCTCGAGGTTCGAGCCATTTGCAATTTTTCCACGGTTGTTTGATACACAGACCGAGAGCCTGGAAATTACTGAATATTTTCTTAAATTCGGTCGCAGCAGATTCGCGATTGTTCAAGATCAGAGTACGGTTGAGAAGTTCGATTCAATTTTAACAAGAATTTCCGGCAATCATGCACTTCTATAGAAATATACAAGTACTGTAAGCATATTGAATTTCCATGAAATAATGTATGCTTTTTTCTACGTATATAATTAATTTAGATTGTAAAGATATTTGAAACGAGAACTGACCTACGTATCTTTCGGTCTAACGTCTCGCATTTACAGTGGAATGAAACGTCGAGTGAAACGAATGGAAAATTCGAAACAGAAGAGAGATTCCCTTTCACTAGATCCAATGATCATATATTTTGACGCGTCACTAATAATGACACGTGATATTTGCAAAGAACCGCTTCAGTAACTCTCTTCGGGTACTTGTAGACGTCCATATTCGTTTGCCACGATTCGTTTCACGTCGATCGCGCTGTAACGCCATCCAAGTTGTTTTACGGCTTGTAATGTTCCCGGGAACAAGTTAGAACATTCTTGATTTTAAATCAAATACGTAATAGAGAAGCGAGCAAATAACGTTAATCAATAACCTGTTAAAGCGACAAGTAAATAACACTTGTCAACGCATTAAGTAACTAATATTGACTAGCAACTTTATCTTTGTCGAAGAACATCTTCACAGTACTTCGTAGTTCATAGAAGACATCGCTTCTCTATTTGTTATATAAATTTTAAAATTTGTATCTTTATATTTTTGAATCGTTATCTTAAGTCGCATCGTTTATCGAGGATCGAAATTAGTCAGCAAAATTAAACAAGATTTTAATGTACCAAAAAGATATATGCGAAGAGATACAGTTTCGAATTTAGCAGATAGATACAGAATCTGAAATGAAATTTTCGAACGCAGATGTAGCACTGTTTTTGTTTTATTTTGGAAAAAGCGTTTCGATACATTGGAATGGAATAATCGATTAAAATGCACCGCTGGAAGTGTATTAAATTACGTTTCGTCGCTATTCGAGTAAAAAAAAAAAAAGGAGCGAATAAAAACCGATAATGAATAGGAAATAAATTTACTTTCACCTCGACCAGGGATTTCGCTACTTTGCGTCCCGCTGTTGATATGAATATTAATGGCGTGCATTATTTATCGCGGCTGGTCGTTAGAGTTTCCTTCGGTGCTGTTCGACGTGCATAACGCGATCGGCCCTATTAAAAATCCTCGCCATTAATATGAACGATCGAGGTAAACAGAATTTACGACGACAGATCGTCGAACAATCGTTTTGTATTTTCAGAATCGTCGCGTAACATTCGGTAACTCGTTCTTCCAGTTAATATTCATGAATTAATTCTCTAATGATGATGTCACGTCTTGTTTCGTCGGTTTTCTGATTCACCTCTCCGAGAAGGAGATTACAAAATTTCCTGGCTTTTAGCCGGTCCTGTTACATCGCGTTTCCGGTAAATAGTCGATTACAAAGTTACGCTTTCTCGAATTAAACATAGCGGTGCCGCAATTTGCAACGCTGATAAGATAACGAAGATAGTAATGTAAATTCTTGTAACTCGTTTAACCAAATATTTGATCGTATTTTTAACATAAATAAACATATCTGTAACATTCTTTCGTATCTTCTTTCACGATATTTCTGTACATCTAAACGTATAGAAACTCTCGAGTGGAAATTTCAAAGAGAAAGTAACAGACGGTTTTTGCAAACGGTGTTTGGTTAATTGTTTAAAAATTGGCCGTTGCGGATGGTTTATCGGTACGATTTATCGGTGATATAACAAAGGTGTATTTATTCGACGAAGCCAGGGCAAACCCCACTTATGTACACTCGATATTCAGGTCAATATCCATAATAGGTATACGCTCGTCGACCCGCATGAACACCGCTCATTTCATCATTTTTAAAGAATCTTGATCGTCCATTTACCTGCTCTCAAAATCTAGTTTAGACCTATATATTTTCCCCCGCGAACACGAAAACGAATCAGGGCTTTAAAGAAGAGAGATCGGTTGTTAAAAAATTGCTTTTGGATTACAAAAACGAAGTACAACACTTTTGATCCTTACAAGAGTTATTTAGACCTGGCAATATACGATGAAATAAAAGTGGTAGCCCACATTTATACCATTTCCTCTGCTTATACGAGTTACTAACAGAAAAATAAAACGATAAAGACCGTTTAGCTACACAATACAGTCGTTATTTGAAGAAAAGCCCACCCACCCACGTTCGAATTAATTCAATCCAAGTAACAAGCGAGCTTGCCTCCATTGTCCTCGCCAGGGTCCTCCATTTTAACGAGATCGTTTTATCCTCGCTGATCCTCCCGGCGAAAAGAAGATCGCCATCGAGGGTCATTTGTACTCCGTGATATTCCGATCGAAGTGCAATTTAATCTGTTCAGTTTAATGAAAACATTCAACCTCGAACAGCATTTTTATTCATCCGACTTCGATTCGGTCCCCGGCTACGTCTACCATCCGAGGAGGCAAAAAAGAAAACGACCCTGTTCGTTCCTGCTCTTCGATTTTTACGACGGACCTTCGACCACCCTTTGTCCGCGACTGGCTATAAACAAAGATCCCGACTACTGCTAAAATATCTACGATTCTCTTCGATTCAAATACAAACTGTTCAAATACTACTTTGTTTACGTAGCGAAGGGTACATTTTGTTGGGACGCTCTTTTCGACGCTATGGAATCTTATATTTTCGCGAACTTAGGAATGATAGGGAATTCTTAAGTTTATAAGCTTGTTAGGAACGTAATTCCTCTATTTTGAGATTTGTATATTACTGAGTTTCTTCATTTCTAAATTACTGTAATCTCAAACTACTATATTTATCCCCATAGTCCCAAATTTCGAGATCTCCTAATCCTTACAGTCACAAATCTCTAGCGCTAAATCCTTGTAGTCGTAAATTCCTATATTCTCAATTTCCTATATCCCCAAATCTCTACAGCCCCAAATTTCTATATTCCCAAATCCCTATAGTCCCAAATCCCTATAGTCCCAAATCCGTAGAGTCCCAAATCCCTATAGTTCCAAATCCCTATATTCCCAAATCCCTATATTGCCAAATTCTTACATTTCCAAATCCCTATATTCCCAAATCTCCCAACCCTAAATCACCAACCTAATTTGTCCACCCGTACAACCACCTCTCCACCCTCCCAGGGCCATATAGCGAGACCTCGTCGTAAAATTGCACTCGATCTTCGGTAAATTAGCTTGAAGATCTACTTGAAACGGAAATTATTGAAGTTTCTGTACGACCGGTTAAACTAGAAGAAATTCAATTTATGTAGAATTATGTCAGAGATAGACCAGTATGAGAACGTTATCTGAATTAACCGAGCAACGGTTCAATTAACTACGATTTCTCTTAATTATGCCTTCGAATATTACTACACACTTGTTTCCGACAGTGACTCATCTCCAGATGCAAACAGTTCGATCGAACTAGATTTAATTACCGTTAAATAACCGGCGCAATTAAATCTTCCGTTAATCGTTTATCATAAATACAAATCAGACTATCGTTTCCTGTGAGTTCGATGGGAAGGTCTGTCTTCAATTTCTCTTTTCCATTAAGTGAAGTATTCGTTCGGGTACGAGGACAGGATATTGTTTTATTAACTGTAACATTATACGGGACGTCTTACGCAATGTTATCGTGCGTCGATTGTTATTTTGTTCGTGGATATGCAAACAATTTGGTAAAATTAGACTGGAGGTCATACTTCCGAGTTATTCTCAGAAATCGGAGATCTTTATTTTTGAAAATGTTATTTTTTAAACGGTCGTAGGAGTGAAACGCTCTGTATACCGAAATCTATAAACAGAGTAAGTAGGGACGATAAAGCAGAGAAGCGACGAAGACAAATATCGAGACGTCCTTTAACTGGATCGACTGACCGAAACGATAAAAACGTCTCGGCGCGTAAATATTATCCCCAGATAGGACGCGTTATCGTGTTTTCACCTGTGATCCAAGTTTTCCAGGGAAAAATCAACTTCGCGAAGGGAGAAGAACCACGGAAAGACGTTAAACCGTTAAACAGCGTCGAGAAGTGTCTGCGTTTCGACGGATCGTATATAAAACGTGATGTCACGTTCCGAAATGTTGATAAGAACGAGGACGCTTCTTACGAAACGCTCTGAAAATATCGGCGATGAAGCGGTGAAAAAAGCGAAACGGACAAGTAGTTCTTTTTCGTAAAAAACGTGAACTGGTCGGTGACCTTTTAAGATATTCAATGACGAGGTCGTGGCATAAATTTGCACTCTACGATGTGTCATCGTTAATTGAAACCGAGAACCGAAATCAAGAACGTTGTAATACTCGACTGTAATGCGAATTAATAGAAATCGATAACGCTATGGTATTATCGCCGATGATTCTCTTGAAACGAGTAGATCGATGATGCAAAATAAATTTGCATATCTACCAGTTTTCATCGCGATCGAAGTCGACTATATACTTATTAATCAAACTCTTATAAAAAAGTTAATTACAAAGTACAATTATTAACAACAATAGTTACTTTGAAAATTTCAAATCTTACGGAGACTAGATGATCGATACACATACTTTGCATAATAATAATGGTTCAATATATCGTCTGGTAATGTAATAACACGTAGTAATGCGATGCCTGGCGATATAACTCGTAGTAATATAACATGGTCACGTAGTAATATAATACGATGCAATATAAAACGAGGGAATATAACCAGCGGCATTATAACATGTGTTTATACATATAACAGGTAGTAATATAATCGGATGCAATATAACACGCGGTAAATATAATTCGAGGCAATACATCGCGAGGAAACTTGATGCACGATAATGTAACACGCGGTAGTATAATGCGAGGCAATGTAACGCGTGGCAATATAACATGTGGTAATGTATCGCACGGCTCATAATAATACAGCGCGTGATAGCACAACACATGACAATATAATGCGTGGCAATATAACACGTGAGAATGTAACGTGTGTAATAACATGTTTTCTTTATCCGACAAAAATAAATGTTCTCACATTTTGAAGCATACGAGACGTATAACAAGAGAGGATAGTCTGACGTGAGAAATCGACAACGTTGAAATGGCGAAGGTGTGAAAATAAAAGAACTGGTAATCGGTGATTGGTCGTTTTACCGAACAACAAGTAGAACCTAAGTATGCACACGTGCAGCCAAGAATTTGCATTCACGCGATTCCACCTTTGTTCCTCTCTTCGGAGATTCATCCTCGTCCGCCTTGCTGTATCTTATATATAGTTTAAGCAACACGGTCATGCCTATTTTAACTGGATTCGTGGTCTCGATGCTGTACGAAGAAATATCGAAGCGTATGGACAAAGCACGGTATAAATACTGACCAAACTGAACGAAACAGAACTTCACCAGCCAAACCGTATTGAAATCGTATTTTCAAACAGAATCATACAGAGTGAACATCATATTTTAGTTAGAATCGTGTTCTGTTTACCTCGAACTTTCGTTTTCACAAAACCGAAGGTTTACATTCGCGAACCATTATTTTATTCGATAACGAAAAAATAACTTTTACATGTATAATAATTGAATGTATAAATTTGATATTCGATACGAGCGTTACTTCGGCACAGGTATATACAATTCCTTTTATCTTTAGTGAAACACGATCCTCCAATTATGTATATTGAACAGCGCGTCTTCGATCGAGAACCATTGCTTCCACGGCACACGGAATATCAAAACGTTTCACGAAGATTCAATTAACCAGAAGCCTTATGACTTTTATAACAGCTGCGTGAATCAGATTCCGCTGTATAATTAATCGAATTCCGAATCGAACATACGATGCACGTATAATTATACTGCCGGATTCTTAACAGCGAAAAGTTCTTGCGATTGGCGATATACCCTATTAGGCGGCCATACAACGAGTGCTAAATTGGTCATAACGTCAGAAGGGTCGAACAAGAGCGGAGTAAAAATGCGGACGGTCAGAGGACTTTTACAACTTTTTGGACTTTCGGGATCTTTACAGTTTTAGTGACTTTTACGAATTACTACTAGACACACATCCCCCTAGATACCTATATACTTAGATATCTACATCCTTAGATTCATATATCCCTTAGATCTTTACATCCTTGGACTCCTATATGTCTAAATACCTATATTCCTAGATCTCTAGATTCTGTACATCCATAAATCCCTAGATCTGTAAATTCGATGATACATAGATTCCACGCTTTTTGATTCCTATACTCCAATATCCTCAAATCTCTAAGTGCCTAAATCTCCAAATTCCTATACTCCAGCATCTCTGTATCTCCACAATCTTGTAAAGGGAGAGTAAAGCTGTAGACGAGGACTTACAGAACGGTGGTGTTGGTTGGTACCCGTGGTATACGGTTGAGCTTCTGAAACATGCACCGCACGGTACTCCCGAAGCACATGCACTTATGGGGGCACTCGGTCCTGCCATTCTGCGACTGGTCCGCCCAGGATACTCGCAGGATCAGCAGGACCAAGCAAACGACGTTCACCTCCTGCAGCCTCATTGTCTCTTTGGTCCAGTCTCTGACCCCCGTTCACATCCACACTGACCACGCTACTCGAGTCAGCACGTGCTTCTGCTCATCGAGATGAACGCTTCTTCGGCCCTCGATCGTGTTTGGACACGCGGTACTTTCACTTCTTCGTGAAAATCAAACGAGGTTGACTCAGGAGCGAGACTGTTGCTCGCACTTTGTGTACCGCGACGGAATCTTGTCCGGGGACAGTGGCGGATTTATGCGAACGCGGTGCAGCCGCCTTTATGGGGAACCGTGAAATGGGGACCCACCAACGGTGATATCAGTTTATACAGGGTGTCCGAAAATAGCGGTACAAGCGATCGAGTAGCGATTCTACGCGGAAGAATGAGTGGAATACAATTGTTTCGTGTAAGGCTTTTCGAGAAAATTGAATTTGGAAATTTGTTAAAATATCTGCAAGAAGTTTCAACGATCCTTTGGTTAATTCGGCAGGTAACGCATGTTATATACTGATACGTGTAATTATTAATATCGATGAAGTTATTGTCATTGGTCCTTTATAATGTTACTTATTATACTTTTGATTATTCGTCTTATTTATCTGATATACTTCGGGCCCCGTGAAACCTAAATCCGCCACTGTCTACATACTACAGGGTTGATCGTTCTTGATTATATAGGGTGTCGGATAATTTGTCCAAAATTTGGTAACACGATACAGATCATACAAGAAGCGCTTTATTGAAACATCATAATGAAAATTATAGAACTGCAACGAAATCTAAAGTGCACGATATTGATATACAATATCGAACGAATTTTTATCGATCAGGTTTACCTTTTGTTTTATTCACGATCCCATAATGATCTACCAATCGTTCATTTTTAACTTTCGCGATTTCAATCGCAAACTTCGGAAATGCAACTTATCGAAGTGCAATCTGAATGATCGTAAAACGTGCTACTAAAGTTTGGTCCGAAAATCGTCCGACAACCTGGTGCACGGCACGTTCGGTTCAAACGCATCGAAGAATTTCAAAACCATAGCGAACACGAGATCGGCTGTAAAACAAATTGCAGAATCTCGTGGGAATCTCTAGGTGCGATCAAAATCACAAACAGAAAAACGATTCGGCAATCCATTGAATTGCTTCATCGATCTCTACGTATCTCCGTATGCAAAGTAATAAATCACAGGGTTACAGAGAAAGTGGTATCGATAAATCACGGTGCAACCAAAAACGAGATATGCAACAAAACCATTCGCACATTTCGCGAATCCGCACATACAATATCCTTGAACGTCTAAACCGAACGTGTGGTGCACCGATATGTTCATCAAAACGATCCCCGTTATAATTATACGTTCTCGAAAGCAACTTGTACCCTGAAGAATCTTCTTCACAACAGTTCGAGAGAACACGCGCGGTGAAGAACCTCGGACGAAATTCTCGGCGAGGAGCACTTTTGACCCGTGCAGAAGTCGGGAGTCGTATGAGATCGCGAGGAACGGCGGTAAAGGGGGCGGCGAAATAGGGAAGGGACGCAGAGGAACGCCGCCGCTGCGATCTCGTCTCCTCGCGGCGGCTCAGCTACAACTGGAGCTGGTCCGCGCCGCTCCGCACGCTCGATAGCCTGGAGATGGAGCGTACGCGCTTCGGCCGGCAGTAACGAAAGAGCTTTTCCTCGACCGAGCGTCTTTCTTTCCCCCACCTTCGTTGCACGATCCGAATTCCGCTTCGCGCCAAGCGTCGAGCTCTCCTCGATCCTTCGTGATCCATCGCGCATGGATCCTCGTTTATTTAACCTACAATGTGAATATGACGGCATTACAAGACAAGAAATAGCACCAGTTAAGTTTCGAACTTACGGATTTTGGAAGTTCTCAAGTTTCGAGCAACATTTTTGGATTTTTGAAATTTGACCCCTTGGAATTTTGGAAATTTCGAAATTACGGTTTTGGAAGCTATTATTTTGGACCTACGGACCTTTGGTATCATTGGATTCTGAGACCTTGGGATCTTTGGAGTTTGAGACCTTTGAACTTTGCGTATTTGCAATTTTAGGTCCTTTCAGATCTTTCGAGTTTGGGACTTTTGGGACTTATGGACTTCTAACTTTAGAACCTAGGGACTTGTAACCTTGTGACTGTAGGAGCTTTTGGACTTTTGGGTTTTGGGACCTTGGTGCACTATAATTTTGGAACTTTGGGACCTTTGGGGTTTTGGGACATCGTAATTTTCACATTTTAATATTTCCTGATTCCTGTATCCGTATCCAAATATATTTCAAATCCTCAAATCGCGATTAATTTATATCCCAAAATTTGTATGCCCAAAAATTTCTATACTCCCAAATATTCACATCCTGTAATCCCTATATCCTTATACTCCTAGATCTCGATATCCTTAAATTTCTAAATTTCTATATCCCTAAATCCCTGCAGCTCTATACTCCTAGGTTCCCATATGAACTAATATGTATGTATAACCATGCAAGGAAGTACGAAGGCGCACGCAAGTCAACGTTTTGTTGGCATCGTATATGCATATTTTAAAAGACTATGTGTACATTATAAGTACATACATGTATGCATATGTCTAAATGGGGCGTTATGAAACGTGATTGTTGTTCAACTCAGTGGTTCTAGTGTTAGACCCTTTTTGCGGCTTGCAGTTTCAAGGAAACCGTCGGTACATAATTGGCCGCTTTGTATCTGTCCACTTTAATGTTTTTACGAGCATCTTGTGTAAGACACTGTTCTCGTGGAACACGTTGCGACTGTTATTACATGCTTCTTTCCTTACTTCAGCATCTTGAACCCCCTGTTTTATGCTGAACTCTGTATTCCGACGCAAATTTGCGGCTTACGCTCGCAATTCGCTGTATGTGATTTGCGTTCAACTCTTATGCATACGTGTTATTTGATTGCGACTAGGGCGGAATACTGCGAAGGTTTTTTCGCATTACTAAATTTTAAGATTTACCGATTTTCTGAATTCCTAAATTTCTAAATCCTTAAAATCTTGGATCTCCAGAATCCTAAATCCCCAAGATTCCGAATTTACAACTTTACAAAATTATTCTACTTCATACCTGGTGATCTCAAAACGACCATACAAAACTTTAATAGGCCTATAAAGGTCTCTATCAGTCTATAGTTAATTAAAAGGATAAGAGGTGAATTACCTGAATATTAATGAAAGTGAAATTGATAAGCTATCAGAGCCGAGAGATCCCGACACGACTTCGTCGTTAAGTTCTAATTGTACGTGCACGATGGACTATGCATAAATGCAATATTTGGCGTAATTTGATGTTTATCGATCGTGCGTACACGTTCTCGTACATTTGCCATTAACATTCCGTATGAAATCCGTAGGCAGATAAGTGGAATGCTCGGTGCAGGGGCGCGTTTGCATATATACGTGCTATCTGCATGCAGTCGCAAACGTGGAACGTGCACGCATGCAGCTCCGCGTGCAAGTTCAACGAGCGCCAATCCGCTCCAGACCGCGCCGCGGCGCCGAGCGTCGATCTTTGACCACGCGAGCTAAGTAGAGTAGATGTCCGTCTAACGGCCGTCGCACGTGTAACTGTCATTTTACTTATTTCGTTTAACTGAAAAAAGAAATGTAAAAAGTCATGCTCGAAAAAAATGAATGTTGAATTAAAATTATATACTGTACAAAACCTATGCATTGACGCGTGTGTAATTAGGGCAAAACTACCTTTTGTGAATATTTAAAAAACAATAAATACTCTGTTCAACAATTTGTGTAGCGGGTAGTCTTTTATGCAGCATGCAGTTAGCACAGTCTCTTCATATGTAGCTATAAAATAAAAAAAGAATTAGTATTAAAATTGAAGTTAAAATGTCGATTTTTATAAAAATTGATTGAAAGTATGATGTGAAATTTATACGCACAGCGAATGGGTCCTATTAAAACAAAACAATACAGGTGGCGCGTTTAACGGATAGTTTGCAAAATACATATCCGGTGCATCTCTAGTAGTCCTTACATTTAATATTCGATAGTAAGTCGCAGTTAAGCAAAGGTTAAAATTTAATTGCTCGTAACTAGATAACAAACATTACTATGTTGCGATATACATATTTATAATACGTCGAGATCTATAAAATGTAAGTAATTTACGAGAGTCATAGTCTATGAATTAAATAATTTATGTTAACCTTATAGACTTTGATAAACCACGTAGCCTATAACTATTGTTCAAAATGTATATTTAAGGAATGCACGCGATTATTACTTTTATTCTAAAGTTATAATTATCGTGAATGAAAACGACAGGAACAATCGACTTCATAATTGCAGTGAACGCTCGGGTCAAGAAAGTCATGTAGCGTTATTCTTTCTTTTTTCCCGCGTCGCGGCAGAAAATGAATAGCAAGTTTCGATAAAAATTGTCGAGTCACCTAAATACGTTACCTTTGTAACAACGGAGAGCCTTCGTAGCTTTCTATGCCCATCACGAAAGATTCCCCGTTACAATCTGTTTCCTCGTCCACATAATTTTTATTTTGAAAGAAAGATCTTGATGGTACCGTCGATGTTGTGTCCAGACCGAGTGTATATCTACGGTGGAAGAATAGCCGAATGCTTGGAACGCGTTATTGGAAGCTGTCGTAAAAATACTTCGTAGATACCTTCGGTTCAATTCAATGAACAACTTCGACGGACCTGGAGAGAAAAAAACCGGGTCATTACTTTCGTGACCCGTTATCGCGTTGTCACGAAACAGCTGTGTGACCAGGGAACAATACAGGTGCACTGAAACCGAGAACAAAAGAATACTTAACGAAAGAGAAAGTATTAACATACTGGGTCACCGGCTGTTAAACACCGCTACTATTAGATGCTTAGGGATCGAAAGAAAAGAAGGATCGGGGCTGCGTCGCGTCGCGAATGAAACGACGGTAAGCGGCTTTTGCGTCCGAACGTAGTCTTTTAATTTTCAAATTTATAAGTTTGCTAATTTATTAATTTCCGATTTCAAATTTCTAAATTTTCAGACCAGTAAATTCCTAAATCTCTCAAAATTCTCGGATGAGTAAATCCCCAAATCCCCAAATCCCCAAATCCCTAAATTCCGTCAAAGGAATTAGCATTAACAGAAAGAAATCGTGATGTACATCAAATGAAGAGACCTTTGCGAGCGAAGGAATGAAAATCGCGCAAATTCCTGCACGATGAATATATCTATAAAAAATAAGCAGCAACGATGCAGTGCGGCTCTCCGTGACATCTTAATTCGTTGAAATTGAGACTGCGGCTAAAGATGACCGTCTCGGATGAAAGTTTATGCGCGTCTGACTTGCCGCGGAGCAGAAGAAGAAAATTCATTGACCTTATTACTTAAATGGCGGCCACTCGTAGCGGCTGCAATCAAAGGATCCGTTGGTCGATCACGTTTAATGTTGCCGGAGCACTTTGAACTGGAAAATGTGCTTTCGATAGTTCCTTCAATTATCGATTACGCTTTCCTATTAAACTCTGCGAAAACTGTACAGTTCATTCTTTACGCTCCGCTGATTAGATATTTTATACGAAAATTAGATCCAACTATTCGTTCGAAGGTGTAATTTTCAAATTTACGAACGGAAAATATTACGTCACGAAATGTTTCGTTGCAATTAACAGTTTGGTAAGGTTATTAAGTTGTTCCAGTTTGGATATCGAATTAGAGAATTTATCGTATAACGAGTTTGAGGGATCAGGTGACGAATAAGTTAAGTAAAAATGGCTGTTTAGCGATCGGGCGATAAAGTTGTCTATGTCGCAGTAAATTCTTTCGATGTTTGCCACGTTCTTCAAATTTTCCAGCTGTTCGAGCCGAAGCTACGACCTCAGCAATTCTGAAATGCTAAAACAACGTTGAAACTGCAAGCAAAGCGGGATAATCCATCGAGCCGAAATCAAGCCGAACCAACAACGTTCCTTCCGAACGATTCTCGTTCGACTAGAAACGAATCATCGACAAGGAAACAATGCGTAACCAGCGAAAAATAACTCGTGTGTATCTCCTACGATCTCCCTCAAAGGTATCTACCATGTTTGTACCATTCTAGAACGCAGAATACAAATTACACGATTGTACAGAACTTCTACTTACTCCTACTATCGCTAACTACACGATGTGTTTAAACGAATTTATTCTATTTTAGGTACGTGTGTGATGCGTCAGGCAGATTTCCACGTATTACTAGTAGTATTTAGTGCGAATTCAAGAATCTGGTAATTTGCAGGTCTGAGGGTTTCACGATTTTGGAATTTGGGGATTTGGGAGTTTGGTAATTTACAAATTTGTTCATTAGAGAAGTTAGAGATTTGGAAATTTGACTATATGAGAATTTGTAAATTCACAAATTTGCTCCTTAAATCTATGAATTGAATCAAAAATTCTTTATGAACGTAGGAATTTGATAAGCATTTCGAAACTCTAGAAATATATTAATAAATTTGAAAATCACAACTCTAGAAATTTGTGAACATATCTAATCTGAATGTACAAAATGTAAGAACATCTTCTAGTACACTAATTCAAATGTTAGAAAAGGACTCGTAGCCTAGTTCCGTTTCATTCGATTCCATTGTTGAAAGAAGAGCTATTTATAGTAAGAAAGATTGTTGTCGTAAGTACCCGATATACACTTTCCATCGTTTCAAGTTTACGGTACTGCACTGCTTTATTTGGGAGCCACTGATTTACAAGGACATCCCGTGGAGAAGAAGCTATTCCAGTTATTGGTGTAATCGGATTGCTCCCTGTCGAGTGTCACTGATAGAACACTAAGGAGCCAATGGTATAGCACCGACCTCTACGAATAACTATCCCACGAAAAAAAGATTGATATTAATGCGACTACGATATTCGGTGAAGCGTGTTGATCCTGTCCCTGATGATCGTTTCATCGACTTTCATTAAATATGTCCGGATCGAACACAGCTGTCCCCGTCGATGCTTGTATTAATCATCATTATATCTCTTTAATGGAACGATAGTAAAGGTCTACTTCTAAGAATCCTTGCTGCTTTCATTCAAATTAATTAATCATTGAAAGCTCTCTGTTGTTCCATCTAAGTTTTACATAAAAATCAAATTCAATGTTATAACATTTTTTGCTTTCTATAAAAGGGATTCTAACTGTTATTGTCAAATTTATTTTATCAGGTAAATTGTACGGTAAACATGGTAAACAATTGTACGGAATATATATGTACAATGTTACGTATTAATATAGACATATGGTAATGTCTATATTAAGGATAATGTAAAGTTTGAGTGACCGTTCGATGATTGACGAGGTACACGATGCTTGCGAATGTCTAAATTCCGTGGAAATCTATTAATAACGCCGGTTTCACGCATTAAATCACGATCCGTGGCAGTGAATCGCACATTCTTGCGTGCATCGACGGAACATTCGTTGACCTCGAGCTGAAGTATCGAGGCAGACCTAATTCGTGCTCTTCGAATAATTAAATCAAGCTGAAATTTAATTTTACCAGCGCCATTCAATCTGCGGTTAATTCACCGCTGCGCCAGGAAAGACGACTACTTAATGCGGTATCCATTTTGTATCGTGCCTCGTAACTCTTCTGGCTTCGTTAAAAAACTCTTTTCGTTTCACCTTTGATAGACAACTTTTACCGATAAAATTCTCTTTGATTACAATTCAATTTATTACAGTATACTTTCCTCTCGCACTTTCTGTATTTATGTACAAACAGAATTTTGACGATATTCGAACTTTTTGGACTTAAATTTCTGTACTTGTTTTATATTTTAAGAAAACATTGTAACAATAGATATTTGGAACAAGTGGTTGATCACTTGAACAGTGGTATCGGTATCTTAAATTACAGCTTTTGTTATTTACTGGTCATCACTTCTGAATCATAGTTCGATACTATTTCTTGTAGGGTGAAACCCCTCGACGTGCACTTTATCCCAGATTTAGAGACTGAAGTCTAGGTTAGTGTCTAATTTAATCGACTTCCTCTATAGGAAGTAATGTTTCTTTGAAGAACTGAAAAATGCAGTTTGAATTGGCTCGACGTGAAAGGTAAAGTATATACGAATCGATTTCTCGTTTATACGGTGCGAACGCGTTGTTGCGCAACACACGACAATGGCCTGATTGTAAATAGCAATCGTAGCAACTGATAAATTATGTTGATTCGCGCAAAAGCCATTTTGCTTCCTCGCTTCGAATCGACGTGTATTTTCGTACCTTATCGTTACTTTACATCGACGAGCATAAAGTCATGTTTCCCTTGTTAATAATCTCAAACGGTACGGTTGTTTTCGAAGGAGAATAGGATATTCTTAGAAGTGATCGCATCTGTTGTCTCTATTCGCTGAAATTGTTTTAGATACTGAAATAGTCGAGAAAATTGTATGACCAGCAATGATCGTATCGCGTATCTCGTCTTTTCTATGCACCTTACTTTACATTTCGCATTTCTTTATCGTAATTTAACTACTTATAACTATTTACGATTTTTAAAATGTTAAGCGTTATTTTGTAAACTATTATAATACAGAGTAATTAATAAGTGATTATATCAAATTATATTATATCAAAGAGAACATAAGTTTGTACAACAAAGAACAAGTTAAAAATTTGGAATAAAATTTTTGTACATAGGACTTCATTTTCAAGAATATTAAATTAGGAAGTTAGTTAGAATATTTGTTCACAACAAGAATATTAAAAGTAAAAGAGAACGTTACAATTATAATTAATGTGAAATATATGAACAAGAATATATTTTCTCTGTATTGTTTATTTTAACGATAGAGTACAGTTCGTTGCACGGTCCAATTTAAGAGCAATAAACATTTTAAAAGGGTTCAAGTTTCCGTCTCGTATTAAACGTCCGTTTTTAGGCTGTAGGTCGAATTCATCCGTCACGGCTCTGAGACTTCCGTTCTTTGTTTGGTGCCTCTATTTCAGCACATCCTCAAGTACAACATGACGTAAAGGAGACCGTAGTTATCCCCTAATAGCATGTGAACAGGCTCCTAACCTTACCATAGAATTACACTACTTCCTTTGTTTCTAAATGTCCTATCTTTCAAATTTCTAAATTTACTAATTCTCAAACCCCCAAATTCTCTAATTTTCAAGCATGAATTGACCACTCAAAATAAATGGCACCCCTAGTCTCCTAGGCTCACATATTTCATCAATACGACATCACATGCATCTACCTGTTTGATTTCTAACGATGACAGTTTCTGCAATTACAACGACAATAGTTAATCAATTTTCCAAGAGAACAACGACCATCCAGCAATAATCTACCATCGAAATGTGTAAACGTCAATTCGTGCAATGCAATTTCATCGAATAAACACGTTTCGGAAACGTTAAATTCACACTTCCTGTATAAAGAGTCGATCGAACAAGGTTAATAGTCGGCTTCCTGTGCTGATCGCGTAATTATGATAGAAACCTTGACGGAGTAATACATTGTATTCCGTTTGTTGCATCTACAGCTGTTAATTAACAATTAATTGACATTGATGAAGCTAAGACTGAAAAATTCAAGTATGTTACGAATATTAGCTTCTTTGACAGGTTCTTGGACGAGCAGATGCTCAATTTATTGGCCTCTTTGCACACTTTGAACATCTGAACCCTCTCAATGAGCCAAGGACTTCTTTGATCCTAATATTAATCTTAGACTATCTTGTCTGCTTACGTATTGTATTAATAATGCAATAATAAATATTTTCCAATATTCGAAAATTAAATCTATCTCGAAATACCTGAATTTTAGGCTACAGTTATGTTCTTCGACTTATCCATTTCATTATAGTCTCGAGCTAACCAGTTTTCTCGTCCTGATATTTTTTGACGACCTGTGCATCCTACGCTTTGATACATAAATCTTGATATGTGTATAATTTATGTGTCGTTATAAATTTGCGCGTGGAACTTTTTGAGGATGATCTGTACAAATAAAATAAACCCAAGAGTTTATAATTACAATAAAAATACATATAGTTTATATTAACGAATATCTTTGTAAGAAAAAACAAATGTGAACTTAACAATTTTTAACAATTGTTTAAATTGCAAAATCCCTACAATTCCAAGATCTACAAATTTCTATGTCCCTAAATTCTGAACCCATTCCGTAATTTCAGATCCTCAAATATACCTAAAGCTCAACGTATGGTAGGTTTATTCACCCTTTGTTGACCCATTTTCTCTAGGAAAGCTAGATTTACTCTCGACTGTACTCTGATTGCACGCATATCAGTTCTGCTGGTGATATATCACAGTGTTGACAAACACTGCACTGTAAAATCGCAACTGACATTGAATTAACGTTACGTAAAGCTATTTATATTGTATGCAGTAGCTTTTAACAGGACAAGCCTGTATCGTACGTAAGATAAAAATTTTTAAGTGCTTCCGATTCTGGTTAACTCAATCGAGAAACTGTTTCTAAAACAAGTACTATCTATTCGCCATTATCCTAATATACGTACTACATATAATGTAGTTTACAGTTGTAAATAAAGTAGCCTTGATCCACCGATACATGATTTCTATTTCTGAGATGTTACGGAAGAAACAAAAATATCAAACCTAACCTAGTCCGTAATTGTTTCGTAATAAGTTACGACTTATAATTACGGTACACTCGCGTTATATAGCTTTACGAACAGATCCTTCTACGAAGGAAAGGAAAAGCCTTGAAAGCGAATAAAAAGATCTGTAGCTAAGGGACAATTTTAAAATATCGTTTCAATGATCGGAAATCACGATCGAATCAATCGAGCAAAGGAGCTTAACGTTGACTACCTATCCTGTAATCGTTACGCTTATTCTTTTCATCGTGGAAATCCATTGTCCGTCTCGTTAGCGGACTAGTCACGTTTTATAGGTTCACAAATCGTTTATATCGAGCTAAACGCGTATGCACTTCGTGTCACGAGCTACGAGACAGAACAAGGCTACAGAAATAGTCAGTGACTCAATATTTAGGCAGCATTGATTTTCCCCAGCACGTTGAGCAACAATAATCTCGCAGGATCACCAATCACTCTCTGATAATCGAAAATTGATGACTGTTCAATAATTTCGGCTGGTCTCTTCGTAACGTGACATCTGTAAGACAGTGATTTGTGTTAATATTGATTTTACAGCGAAATCTTTGGGCGTAGATTATAAATACTCACACATAATATTAATCGTGGCAAGGAAATTGATCGATGTGCTTATCGGTTGCCAGGAACATCTAATCGATAAATTAGAAAATGCATATTTGTACCGCCAGAGGTGTACGATAGGTCAGTGACTGATCGATCATGTCATTGCATATTTTCAAATATAGAAATTTAGGAATTTGGAGATTCGAAAATTTCAAAGTTTTAAAATCTGTAAATCTGGAGAGTTCTGGATTTGATTTTTAAATTAATAATGTTCAACACATTATTGAGCTTCTACTATCTAAATTCTGACTATAACTACCTATGAGTTTAATTTAGTGTTTCATATAATCCACTTACGTTTCAAATTAGTGGAAGTTATATCCCATGCTTTAGATTAGAATATTTACTTACTCTGTTCATCCTACTTTCATGCGTCTTGTTGAATCAACACAAAACTACCATAAATCAAAAACATAATCGTATACGTTGCGTACAGTATCTCCAGCACTATAACCATATAAATTAATTAACTATCAATTTTAACGCTCTAATTCACATATAATATTATTGTTTAAGTTACTTTATGATCGGAAAACACTTAATTAATATCAATAAAGTACCAATATCACTTATTTCTTGACAAAAGTAATTTTCCGTTTCGTCACTTTTCCCGCTCGCCGCCAGAGTGCGTTTGCACTACTTTTTGGCGGTCTTTTTGAACGTACAGTAGATGCTTTTGAAAAACACAGAAATAATAAGATGTCCGAAGGAAAATAATAATTCGATCGTTGTCGTTGTAAATATAAATTTATTGAAGTCTTCAAGTGCTTATACTGAACAGAAAGAATACGGCAAAATGAACAATTAAGTACACGTAAACTTCATCGCTAAATTCGCCGTATAAATATTGTACATCTATGCAGATTGTATCGTATTTGTTTGATGTGTCTATATATATCTATATATAACTTATATACAAATTAATGAAACATGATATATGTAATTTACATACATAACTGTCGGTAGAAAATACGACTTAGTCTTGATGAATCATTTGTTCGAAAGCGAATTTAGATCGTACGTAGAGCAAAATTGATACTCGACCTTTGTACTGTTTGTATACGTAAAATAGGGAATCAATTTTCCACAATTTTTCGATACGTTCGCACACACTTAACTCTTTCGGGTCAAATTTTATTTTGACGATATACAATTTGTCAGAAAAATTTCATCGCGAGCATGAAACTTTTACGATCGGCTGATAAAATTGCTCGTATCGTAACGATCAAGTCTTTTATTGTACGCTTTATTACGATCTCTTCAGAATATCCAAGTAATCGAGTGAAAAACGAAAGTGAATTCTAGTTGGCTTTAACGTGATTGAAGATGCTTTTACAAGTATATTTACAGATCTTAAGAACTAGATAATGGATATGGAAATACAGTGTCGTTCACGCTCAACGACCATCAAGATCTTTCCATTAAAATAATAAAAATGAAACTAAATGTCAAAATACGATTACGTACTTAATCAAAGTAATAAAAAAGAACGAGAAAATTAGTTATTTTGATATTGCCTCTTGCAAAAATCTCTCTAAGCCATTGCTGATCTTTCTGTACCAAAATCGCACAAATAATTTATACTAATTATTCAATCAGCAATGATTTTCTTAAAAATTCTGCTAATGTACACTCGATGAAAATGTAGGCTTCCTTCGCATTCAGATTCTCAATTTCCTAATTGCCGAATTCCTAAATTCAGAAAGTTCCGAATTCTTAAATTTACAAATGCCCAAATCTAAAAATATGTTAGATTCGAAAAGTTCCCACCTGCAAAACCAACGAAAGCATTTTCGTTCTCCGCTTTCTCGAGGGAAGTCTACCGCGCTCGCTAGTGTACGTGCCAAACACGACCGCCAAGTCGTTGGAAACCCAAGAACAATCTATTCGAAAGAGAACTGTCTATGTACAAAAAGAAAACTAAGAATTGCAAATTAACAAGGAACATCTCATCAAACAAGTATAATACATCATGGACGAAAGAGTAGTTCTCCTTGCAAATTTCGCGCGCTTTTGCTCCTTTGTTTCTCTTTTCGATCTCGACGCAGTTACGATTGTTCCCATACAAGATACATAATCGGCGACTCCGATCAGTCTGCAGGATCCACCAGTCGCGTGGATTTGGGTTCAGGACCAAGGTCGTCTCGACGATCCTCGGGCAGGCGTTTACTCTAGCTGGCAGTGGGTGAATCCGTTCACGCAAGCTTCATGTATATCGTTCTGTCCCTCATTTTACAATGCTTCAGTTCTCTGAGGGCCCTCTGTGCCTCGCTGGGCGACGCGAACGCCACCCTGGCATCGCCCGTGGGCATACCTCTCTCGTTGTAACGACGTATAACGTTCTCCCTCTTCACGTCGAAGTCTCCGAAGAACTCGATGATCTCGTTGATGTCCGCCTTGAAGGGGACGTTCTCCAGAGACAGAACACAGCCGGGTTTCCCGAAACCCTCCACGTAATCCATGGATCCTGGATGTCGATTCAACAGGTGTCTCGGTATGCCCATGGGACCTGGAGGGCATCTGGGTCCAAACGTGGAGTTGCCGAAGCGATGCAGGTGATTCATAGGCCCCGAAAACCGCGGTCGTTGTTCCTGAAGAGGTGGGAAGTGCTGCTGTTGCGTCTCTATGGCTTGTGGGTCCACCATGCCGAGCGTCTCCAGCATCTTAGCTCGCGGGACCAGTTCTATGGTAGGCACGTTCTTGCCAAACGGCAAACCGTTCTTCGCGGTAGCCCTAAGAGCCTCGTCGGTGGTGTCGAATTCGCAGAAACACTCACCAGCGGGTTTACCGCTCTGGTTGAGCAACATGTGTATCCGGTGGGGCACAATGCCGATGTCCGAGAAAAAGTCCAGGATGTCGCGGTCGATCGTCTGGAACGGAAGACCTCGCATGATCACGCAATCTGAGCTGGCGGTCTGGTTCATGCTGGCTTGCTCGTGGTCGCGTTTCGCTTGCGCGAACTTCTCCTCGGTGATCGCTGTAGCGGTTACGGGTTTATTGCCGATCTTCAGCGACGCGTTGACGGACGCCTTCGCGTCCTCTATTCTAGCGAACTGCACGTAGGCCATGTACTGGGCGCTACCGGACTCCTTGCTGCTGGTGATAAACAGGTCGTTGATCTTCCAGTCGTGGAACAGCTTCGCGATGTCCATTTCCTTGGTGAAGGAAGGCAGATCGGTTAACAGTATACAAGCCGATGACCTTACATCTTCGACTCCGTCCTCGCTTCGATCTCTCTCTTTCTCGGGCGAGTAGGAGTCCACGGCTTTGTCGAAGATACTCTCATCCAGATGCAGCACCTCTACTTCGGAACCACGGACGTATCTCGGTGTGCTCAACGCGAGCTCCTTCCCTTCGGCCTTGCTGAACTTGACGTAGGCGATACCGACGCGGTTTCCGTGATTGTCGTTGATTAACTTCAGACCATCCTTCCTTATATAAATACCCTGAAAAGCGTGTCGCACGTCGTTGTACGTTGCGCTCAGCGGCATGTTGCGGACCTCCACGCAATGTCCGGTCCCGCTAGCGCTCTTGCTCTCGTTGGAGAACCTCGAGTTGCCCGTGGCGGCGCGACTCGCTTGTCTATCGTTATCGAATCCGAACTGTGAGCTGTTCGCTTGAAAAGCATGCGGGTTGCGACGGCCCTCCAACTCTTGCACCTTGCTCAAGAAAGGATTATTGGGTCTGATTCCGGGTCTGTAGTTGATCGAGCCGTTCGAGCCGTACATGTCTGTACCGAATTGACCGGATCTACCGGGGAACCTGACCTGGTCCATTCTGCTCTGGTCGTTCTGGTTCCAGGGCTCCTTGGACCGGCTCAACGTTGTCACACCGGTGGTGAGATTGGGCAGGCTCGAGTTAGCTATGTTCTGGGACAAGGGACTCATGCCCACGGTGTGTCCAAGCGTCTGCACGTGCGACTGCATCAGCCCGACGCTGTTTATCCCGTTTATAGGAAACTGGTTTTGCTGGAGCAGCGACGGATGTCCCATCACAGGGCTGCTGATCATCATGGAACGCTGCTCGCCGTCCTGGGACAGGGCAGCCACTCCGGCGCCCAAGATTCCGGGTGCCAACATGGCTTGCATCTGGGTTTGAGGAGGAACCTCCCAGATGCCGTTCTCCAACGGCTTCTTCGCGCTGGTCACCGGTTTGTCCTTGTGGAACTGACCCACGCAGACAACGTCGTTCGCGTCGTCGTCGTTCGCATCCTTCCGACGTTCCCCAGTGGAACTGCGCTTGGTATCCCTGTCCCTGGATCGGGTGCGGTCTCGGGACCTGGACCGGTCGCGACGACGACGTCTGTCTCTCCTGTCTCGCTCTCTGTCTCGAGACCTGCTTCTATCTCGACGTCTACGATCTCGACCTCTGTCCCTGTCTCGCCTGTCTCTGTCTCGGTCCCTGTCGCGGTCCCGAGACCGGGACCTGTCCCTGGATCGCGACCTGTCCCTCCTGTCCTTGCGATCCTTGCTCGACTCGCTATCGTTGTCCTTCTCCTTGTCCCTTCTGTCGCTGGGTGATCCTGGTTTCTGCACCACCGCTGCTACCGCTACTGGGGTGGATTGCATGAACGACTGCAGACTCAAGGTCTGCTGTCTCGCAGCCTCTATCACCTTCTGCATCTCCGTGCGCGAACTCAGCAGCAGCTTGATCTTCATCTCCTTGATCTTGCCGCCGTCGTGCATCATCGCCTGACGGGCATCCTCGTCGGTGCTGCAAGGTGCACCGAATTTCGCTCGTGTAAGTAAAATTTATTCGACAATCTCGATTAAATGTTCACACGGTGCTTGTATTTGTGATTTTAATATTTATTAACGAAGTTACTGTTTAACTAGCAATGTTCTATTCTGTATCTTAAAGATTTGACTTAAAATAGAGTTTCAATCGATCGTTCGGAACATGTTGAATCTTTGTACGAGTTATAGATATGAAACGGTATGTAGCAACAACTACCTGTTGCTTCGAGATGTATAGTAATATATATCGTTGAATGTGTGAACTATGTTTTAGAGTATTAGAGAGGTTTACAGTCGTAGAAGGGTTTGTTCGATTATTAATATTACCTGAAAGCTATGAACGCATCTCCCAGCTCACCACCGACGATATGCACCCCTCCTTCCGGTATGCTCAAGCCTCTGAAAAATTGGCGAATGTCCAAAGCGTTGGCGGACCATGCCAAGTTCTGTAGTCTAATTATCACGCTCATTTTCGACCGTTATTCGAAGGATCTGCAACCGAGTCGAAGGATTCGAATTAAACGGGGAACGAGTCCTGAACAATCAAGTGTTTAGGAATTACATTCGGATGGAACAGATGGGGTATTATCGAAAAATAACACTGAGACATTCAAGTTTTCCAATGTTTTATTTCTTTCGCTTTTTCGTACAGCTCTTTAATGTACATTTTAGAGTATATAGTATCGATGTTATTGACATAGTACTTTTAATATTAATTGTTAACTGTAAACACATGACAAGTTTACGTGGTTGAATTATATAGTTCTTTTTTATTGGAGATGATATGAGTCATCAATGTAGTTTTATTCTTTTGGAGGAACAGTAAGTCATATAACTAGGATTCTTGTAGTGGGTTATTGCAAGTTTATGAGCGAGTATTACGAAATTTCGAATATTCTTATATTTGCCGATTCGAAGGATTAAACATTGATGAATTTAGGGACGTAGAAATTTGGTCATATAGAAGTTCAGAGATGTAGTAATTTGGGGACGTAGAAATTTAAGAATGTAAGTACTTGGAAGCTTAATAATTTGATCATTTTACAAACTCGGGATGTAGATATTTGAGAATTTAGAACTTTAAAAACTTCGAACCATAAAAGTAGAAACTGTGACCACAGTAACCACGCTTTCGCCCATTCTCCCCCACAACGAATCCCACATGTTTTGCAAATGTTACAAATCCCTATAACCCTCTCATTGTTTACTTATCATCAAAATCAACCTCTCAATTATCAACAAACCATATTCTAATTTTTATCTACATGAACTTTGAACTCCTTATCCAGAGGATGCACGCATTTCAATATAGATCACGAGGTCCCACAGAATGTTCTCCATATACCGACGATGATTCGTGCTGCAACTGCGTCCAATCAAACATTTCGATTCTGGAGTGTCAACGATGATTTCAACGATTGCAACCGCGGAAGCTGCTTTGTGCAAAATGGAGGACGATGAACGTAGGACATTTTTGGTTTCGATACGTTTGTTATTTTTTTTAAACGCTCCTGGTTTAACAATACCACGACGAATAAAATATTAATGATCGACATTTGCAGATTACTGAATTTTGTAGGAAAACTTTTCATGACTTAAAATCTTGAGCGAAGGAAGTAGGTACTCGTAAAATTAATTATACCGACTGTTAGACGGCCACCATACGAACGTCGTTCTCGAAGCAAATCCCACCATGCGGGGTACATTTATTGCTTTAGCAAATTCCACGAACGTAGATCCTTCAATGATTCGTTTAACGCCGATAAATCCGTGAGACGTGTTGTCGGGCAATAAACAAGCGAACATATTGCTCGAATATATCATCCTGTTCAAACTTTTGCAAAGTTTCCGAGACAGAAATAATATCCTCGTTATCTTATGAGATCGATGGACAGAAAAAGAAATTTCGTGCGTTTGAAGCTAATGAAAACTCGAATGACGTAACAGGTAAAATTATTGCCATTAATCTCGAAGGTTCGGTGCAATTTTATGACATAAAGATACCGGTGTTCCTAAAATTCTTAAGTTAAAAAGACTACGTAAACGTTTTATATCTGAAACTGTAAGCTCATCAGGAAATCATTTCATCGATGGACTAATTATGCAAGAATTAACAGTTCTATATTAAAAACTGGTCAAGTTTCAAATTGACATAATACAAGTGCAATTTCGCGACAGTTTTATGTCATTAGATTGTATCAGACTTTAGAAATCGAACACTGTTATGTCAGCCATTTTGTGCTCAAAACATTAACGATTTAGCAGGTATCTTCATAGAATTTTAAGCTTCAAATTGATATAGCATAAGTGCTATTTTGAGGTACTTTTGTGTCGAACTTCGAAATCGGTCATTATACCCTGTACTTGGCTACCAGCCATTTTGTATTAACAATATGAACGAAGGGTTCATCTAGTCTTATTTGTCGAACTTTAAGCTTTAAAATGATATACTCTGCGTCATTTTATGTGTCACAAACTTTATATGTTCCAAAATTAACATCATTCGCTATAATCCATAACCAGTCATTTTGTGTTAAAAACATTGACGAAGGATTAATGTAGTCTCGTTTAATTTAAGCTTTAAGCTCTAAATTGATATATCACAAGTGCCATTTTGCGTTACTTTTATGTCATAAAATCGTGTTAGATTTAAAAATAGACTACCGTTTGCTACAGTTGATAGTCAACCACTTTGTATAAAGAATATTAACAGAACGTTTATACTCATTTTTAACAGATTTTAAGCTACAAATTGATATGGTATAAGTACCATTCTGAAATACTTTTATGTCATGAAATTGTCTTGGAAAATTTGATATACCGTTACTCTAACAGATTTAATCGTCGAGCGTTAGTAATAAAAGAAATTTTAGCACCAGCTTTCAGTTACCCTAACGCTGGTGTTTTCAGAAGTGCGATTCGTCGGTTTAAAAATAGGAGGCCAGCTAGACGGGGAGTTTAACAGCGCAGACGCTTTTCAAACGGAATCCTTCAACGCCTGTTACGATCTTCCATTTCAAATCTCAATCCGTATCGAAACTTTGAAGCAGCACCGCCATTAGCGTCGGGCAAACGGGCACTTGCCTCGACCTGCGCTTACACTTCTCAAAATTACAAATTCAGTAATGTTCAAAAACATTCTAAAATTTAGGTATCGTCAAATCAGAAATTCTCAAAGTGACAAATTCTAAATTTAGGTATTCTCGAATCAGAAGTCCTCGAATTTAGAAATTTTCAAAATGACAAATTTAGAAACGTTCAGAATAACGAGTACTAGAGTTTATTTTCCGAAAAGAGAAACGCAGCAATGTTCGAAGCTCGCAAACGTTGTATGGAAGAACCTCTTCTTATATTGCCGTTACACCCCCATCCAACGCAATACAACGAGAGCCAACTGAGCGGTGTCCACTGATCTAACGCATCTACCAACAGTAACGCTGATTATTAGCCAAAAGTAATGTTGATTTTTGTTCCGGAACTGAGGTACCTGTCTACATTCGCTTGGAGCTCCTGCGAGCCCACAGAAATGATCGATCGAAAATTTGAGACTTTACATAACAGCGACACACAACGAGAGCAAACGCGATCAAGAATCTTCGCGTTAAGCGTAATCAGCGAAAATGTATTTTTCACGCGTATCGGTTACAGTACCGATCGCGACGATTGCAGAGGGTGCTGTATAAATTTTCGAACAGAGTAACTCGTGCAATCGACGACGACGACGACGACGACGACGACGACGACGTTTATTGCCAGTTTTCTCAGCTTCCATCCAAACAGCGGCGTGTCCATAACATGGTCGAAAAGAAACAAGACTCCGAAGAGGAATTTGACCTTGAACGCGTTCCTCGCCATTTTTCTTTTCTCATAATCGTTTTCCTCTCTCGTAGAAGTTTGCAACGTCTTGTACAAGTTCGATGAGGATGAATATTTTTCGATGCTTCGAAATCCGGTGTTCTTTCGTCGAGTTTACACCTTCGTTCCCGACTGTGTCTTAAAACACACCGCGCAGAGACAGCGACCTTTGGAAGGTAAAATCGCTCGAACGTAAAAAATACACGAAATTAGGAGACACAGCGACGAGTACCTAAACGCTAGGTCATGGCCGTACAACGGTATATTTCGTAGACTTGAAACTTTTTGCGCCTTCCGAGCTGCGTTGCTATTCCGGGATCGAATGTAAGTAGTTTTTCGAGTACAGGGGAAGAACCTTCAATTTGAAATCTGTTCTGCTTCAGAAAGAGAACCAGACTTCGGATCCCTAAACACGTATCAGTCGAGATCGCGAAAACTTCTTCCTCGAAGATCTTACAAATCGTACGTACTTAAAAATATGTATTTCAGTGTTTTATGAAAACGTAAATTGAATAATTACTAGAGCGTACCGCAGTACATCAGTTTCGTTTAAAGATGTTTCATAAGAATTTTTTGTTGTCTTTTAACACTTTCAGGCCCGACCGTGTAATATTACACGTTTTAAAGACAGCGGCGATGTTTTAGAGCGTAAAACGTAGGACACGAAGTTTAAGAAATATAGAGCCAGAGCTACTAAAGAATTACTATGCTCTATGCTATATATTAAAACGGAACCCTAAAAGAGAACGTAGTATACGATCCTGAGCGCTGCGATATCAACGGATAGTCACTCTTTAATGGTTTAACGCATTTGCTGCCAGCTGAAAATCATAAGACGTGTCGTGTGTATTTGCTGATCAACCTCTGATGTGGCGATAATCGACAGGTTATCGATACCCTAACACATCGAGTAAGCGCGTTGACGATGGTAACGATCGCGTTAACGCGTTCAATGCGTACATACACATCACAATTATTCAAACATTTAGACGCTACTTCAAATTCTTTCGCATCTTTCTTCGATGAAGTTATATTAATAGTACTCCCATTACATTCAACGCGTTAACGCATTCAGTTCCAACTGTGCTTTTAAATACATTCCAGAATCGGCGATCTCTGATCGTATTAAGTGCTCGAACGTAAAAATATCCTAAGTGAGGGGATATAGGAATAATAATGACTTGATTCGTTTAGTCAGAACCGTAAGATTATTTTGTAGACTTGAAAGTATCTGTTACGCCTTCGTTTTATAGCTGCACCATTATTACCGGAATCGAATACGTTAAGACCCGGTGAAGGAAGGGGGGATAGGAGGTCGATGTCGGTCCAAAATCGCCGTAATTCGAAGCTGGCTGCACGTTCAGCTCGAGCACAAAAGAAAGGTCGAAGTACGATCCAAGATGTAACACGGGTTCCAACATGAGACTCGGTTCCATTCGCCAGGCTTTTATGCGGCCAATCTGAACCTGAAGCTGCATCAACTTACAACCATTCACGACGACAAAGACATCGTACACTCTTGTCACACTCTCTCACATATGGATTATCCTTTCGATTCCAGTTACATGCTTGAAACTTCCTCCGCACTCACCTTCCTCGATATCACACTACAAGGTTGCATAGAAATTCGTCAGTAAAAGAAATTTCGAATATTGTTTGTTACATAACCTCAAATTTCGCGAGGTCACGTCCAAACGTTTAGCGCGACTATGTGTATAAACATAAAACGGCGGAGTAAAATATGTTATGTAGCTCACGATTATTGTAATAAGCTGTTGTGTGCACGATCTGATTATATGTAATCAGAAACTGTATGCGCACGACACAACAGAAGCATGTAATATAATGAGGTATACCGTGTTGGTGAAAGGTAATTGCTATATTGCCGTTGCCCATGTGTAAACTTATGATAACGACGACAAATCAACGTGGTGACATCTTCGACGATGAGTCCGATAATGTTTACTCGATTTTTAAACGTTATGTGCGTTTTACATTTTCGTATTTAAAAATTTAGGTTTTATACGGTTCTATTTTTATGATTGTTTTATCATTAGTATGTATGGTTTAATTATTTATAAGCGCGTAGAAATTTCTGCTATATTACTGCTGTAAAACTTAATTGCCATGGTGCTATATGTGACCATGTATGTATGTTGCTATTCTTGTACAATGGGAATTAAGTAAAAAGGTATACTGCACTTTAAGTACCAGTACAATATGTAAAATATGCAACAGAAGGAACAGTGTTCGGAAAAGTTTGCAGAGTAATTTGATGACCACTGTATCCACGTAGAACATGCAACACAAATGCATTTGTATGAGAAGGCGATGACTCCCAGCTTTCAAGGACCACGCAAGAAAAATGCACTTCACAGCAAAGAAGAGTCAGGAGATAGAGATGCGGCAGATATTCCACTTCGGCATTTTTGTGCTCCTTTTTTTTTAGTTTATCTGACCACTACGTGAAAATCATAAGCTGCACCTACTCAATCTGTCCTAGTACTTTTCATTTTGCTTATTTTAATCAATTATGTACATATGCTTGATATCTACGAGATCTTATGCAAACATTAAATTTTAATAACTAGAATAATCATGAAATTTAATTCCTAAATTATACAAATTTCTTGAACCGTTTAAAATTTTTGACAGAGTTTTTAGAGTGAGGGGTAAACTATTTTAAGAGAACCTATCGCAATGTAAAATAATTTACTTCGCAAAATATTTAGGCATTTATTTATGCAAAGCTTTCTTTATGATAAATAAACTTACCTCTTTTCATAAGTAACAAATGAATTCGACAATCATAGTTGCTGCATTTTATATGATAAAAATATACAAACATATGCAACAAAATAAAGGTTTAATAAAAAGTTTAACTGTGATGATTCGAAGACTGTGAATACATATTTATAGTTTAAATTTATGCAATTACAAATAAAACCTATCATAGTGATCAATGTTAAATTGCTCACAAAAACATGAGTTATATCTCATATTTTATTCTATGTTATTGGAATTCGTGACATTTTATGAATAACTATCAATTTTTTTAAGTTCATTAAGGTAAGTTTATGATGCTAGGATTCACTGATACTGATTAATATTTTAAAGAAATGAAGAACATTAGATAAGCGCAAACACAGAAAATGTTCTCCATTTATGTTCGATATTTTGTTTATAATTTCTTTATTATTCCTGCCACTGTTATTCTCAATAATTACTTACCATTTCTTATTGTATAAAGTAAATATAGAATAAAAACAAAACTGTTTTGTATAAAATATAAATATGAAATTATGATGCTTAATTTTCAAGAATCATCTCAGAAGATTCCAAGATAATAAAGAATGAAATAAACCTGTAGTAAAATCACAACACTTCCCTCCACGATTATGATCTAGATTTTATTACATTACTTATGAAGCATTACCTTCGGCCTTAGATACTTCAGAAATTTCTTCCTTCTTCACCCTCAGTTAAAATGTACGATGAAAGATAAGAAGTCGATGCGAATAAAGACGACCAAGCAGCGAACAGTCCATCAGCGAAGGACAATAAAATGGAGAAGTGGAAAAGGAGTCAACTGCACCATGTCATTGTATAAAAGTCCACTGATGATGCAGATACCTGATCTTGACACCTAACACACACTGACTTGCCTAAGATCCTGCAACACACACCATTTTTTCCATACTGTACCTACAACCTCGTATTACATACATTGTAACTATAAAGAAACTCTACTCTTCAATTTGAATAAACTGATGTTATATACTTTAAATTATTGCGATGCCTTATAAGTGTGTTGCTTCTTCATTATCAAAATTTAGATACTCATTATTAGATATATAGAATGATAAAAAAAGATAATTTAAGCTAAACTAATATCAATATCAGAATATGTTACATGTATGTATCTGATTGTATTGATCATGCGTATCTCGTATTTATAATTCACTTATTTATTGATACGTAAAAAAGTACTTTATACTACTATAGATATATGATCGATCAAACTCGTTTTGGTAATTTTTTCAATAACTTTACAAGACGATAAATTCAACACAAGTGCACACAAAACGCATTATCCGAGATATGGCAACCATATTGATTTTCGTCGTCCACGTCATTAAAACGTAGAAAAAAACCGTCCAAAGAAAATTGAATACCAATAAACGTCAATAATAGTACGAAAAAGTTACAGGACAGTATACGAATTAAAAGATTTCATGCATGAGATTGAGTTTTGAAGTAAGCAGCGAACTTATGATACGAGAGGAAGAACTCCTTTTTACGTTGCGTTACCCATTCGCCATGTTCATGACTTAGAAATTTTGATGGAAATATTTGAGAAGCACACCAGAATATTTGACTCACCGAACTTACTATGAAAAAACGGTGGATCTCATAAAGAGAATGCTGATTACAGGCGTCGTAAATAAGTTTAAGCGCGAGAACAAAGAAATTTTCTTCCTCAATAAACGCCAAATGCTTCCTTAATTCTATCCTGGAATGGCTGCTGTTTTCCATGCAATTGGGTGTGTAAACCCCGCGGACGTGTAATTGTCAGTGTTGCCAATATTGTGAAATGAAATTTTCTGTTAAACCTCTGCTAATAATTTTTAAATTTTTAGCCCTACCAGTATTATAAATAACATATATGATTAAAATTGTTGCGACGAAATATTATTAAATTGCTTTACAGGTTAAACCATTTACGATAATATTGAGGATAATTTAAACTCCGTTCAATAGAAGACCATATTCAGTTCGTGTATCTCTGCTAACTTCGGTACAGATTTCACTATTTAATACTATGGAAGATCATATACACGGTGGGCAAAGATATCTAAATGGATAATAGAAGTGATATACGACAAGGTTTTTGTTGGGTATAAAATAAAATATCACTAGGTACGTACGTTTAGAGCCGTGTAAATCATCAATGCGCATGTGCATTGCTTTCAATTACTAAGAGTAGGGAACCAATCGGAGTGAACATGCGTAAAATTAACGAAACTTATCAGAGGATAAATATGATCTTCTGTTAATCAAATAATATGTTAATGTATAAAAAAATTAACGATTAAATTATACTTTACACACTATAACATTATTTTGTAAAGAAATTTAAATAAGTAAGAAAAAATGTAATTTTTAGCATTCTTTTTTACAAATAACACAAGAGAGCGCTAGTGTTGCATGCGTCTTCGGCAACACTGTGTAGCCCGCGAAATAGTTTTGGGACGTTCGAGAAGCCAGGAAGTGGTTCGATTTCGCGGGTAGACGATAGTTCGTTTGGCTTGTGGAGGGTAATAGAGAGGAAAATGGCGATGGCAACAACTCAAGTGAAGGGAAGTGGTTGGCCAAGAAGAGCAAGTAACAGTTCATTCGAAGGGAAAGTGGTGCAGAACCAGTCTGTAACTATCAACAGGACAGTTAATTTGTAAGTGATAATCAGTATGTGACTTAATTACATTATTTTTTAGAGTTAATGTTTTGACTGCCTCTCCTGTAGAACAACTATGGCCGGTTAAGAGACGCTAGCAATTAAAATTATGTTCCTAACACCTTTCAATACATCTTACATGGTACAACCATGAGACGGCTGTTCATCTTTTCGTTAAGTATCTTCGGAAATTTTAAGCAGCGCGCTGAAATTATTGCCTCGATTATCGTATAACGTATTAATTATTTATCTTTGTGTATCATCGTGTAACATAACCAATTACTGTAATATATTTTGGAATCTACGATAAACGATTTTTTTCTAATAAATTTTTTTTAACTGTATTACGACTGCGATATGCTTAAAATTTCCTGATATAGAATAAAATTATACCTCCTGTGCTTCACCTGCACACAATATACAATCTTGATTAGAGAGAAGCTGAAAACAAATTTAATTTCTATTACATTATATTTGTCAATTTATGAAAGCTGTAGCCATCGTATATATGATGTACGTTGGCCTTCTTATATATTGAGTGTATGTTTGCGTACAAAATGTTCTGTTATTTTTTTACAGTCACTGTAACAATGTGACCATTGATTTGTAATGCGTATATACTTGAAAGCAGTTGTATCATCACTGTTATTTTCACTTGTACATTACGAATTATTTTTATGTCTTGTATAAAATGAAAAATGTACAAAATAATTCTGCAAGTCGGATTGTTATGCCCTAAGACTTGTACACTACCTGTAATAATTAAAATTAATGTTCTTTGTATTTTTTTTTATTAGTAAATTGGCCTATCACTTTTCATGTAAAGTGCAGTTTGCAATAGAAGATATTTTTGTATTTACAATATCATGAATGTATTTGTCTCAGGTAGTTGATAACTGTATCTAGTTGTTAATCTAATAAAATGTGCATTGATATTACAATCATTTTGAATAATACTTTATAAAAGGATAAAGTTAATTTAAAGTAGTCTTACTGCATTCTAAGATTGATATCTTTTAATAATGCGTTATTGTTAATATTTCATAATATCTAATATGACATCAAAAACTGTATTATAACAATTACATATTTACAAATATATCACAAAGCACTATTTGATACTTATAAGTAGGTATATTACATTATTTATATAATGTAATGATTCAGTTGTATAGGTATAAGTATTTTGATCACATTTTTTGCATTTTAAAGAATATTTATAATTATATGGTATTTAAAAGTACCAGAAAGAATTAGAAGATATTTGTATATAAAAAAAAGTGACTGTTCAAATTTAATATATAACCTGCAGATCACATCATATATGTGATGATAATAAAAGTTATAAATATATGAGTATAATATAAATACATGTATCATGTACTTTAAAACGAATGCTATAAGTACATTTGATAAACATAATGTAAAGATGTAATGTTATAAGTAATATACTGCTTTGTACATATCAGATTAATTTTTGTATGTATAGTTACTATTTTATAGTTACAAACCACATGTATGTGGTTATTATTGAAAAATTTGCAATTATATAAGAATATTGTTTAATTTATGTGGTTCCTTGATGTACATTGTTCAACATTGTATCTGTATACCAGCTTTGTAAATTTTACAGGTATAAATTCTTTTAATTGCCATTTGTTCTTAATTATATTATATATAAATATACTTTGTGCAGTATATATATATAAATATAATATACATCCTTAAACATAAAAGTGTCAAGCAAAATATTTATTTTTATATCATAAATCTGTATGTTACTCTAATTGCTTGCATGAAAAATTATATTTTCTGTTTTGTATAAAATGTGGAAATTAATTATTAAGGTTACCGGGTGCAAAATTACATGCTCAAACTATCTAGTGCATTGTGAGTACCTGTATAATCTTCACGATTATATATTGTAAAATTCTTTGTGAGAATAATGTTGAAGAAACTGGATTTAGTTACTGAAGGATTACATAAAAAAAATAAGAACCTAACACAGAAATAAAACTCATTTATCATAGATATCCTTTGACAAACTATACATTTGGAACAAAAGAGCCACTCTTCGAGAAAGATCCATCAGTACCAGCAAGGTTTCAGCGCATGCGAGATGAATTTGACAAAATTGGAATGCGGCGCAGTGTAGAAGGGGTCTTATTGGTACACGAACACGGATTACCACATGTCCTCCTTCTACAATTGGGAACAACATTCTTCAAATTGTAAGCATAAATGTTACTTGTAGACATTTAATGAAATTCGTGTTCTCTGCATTTATTAAATATTTTGCACATTTGTTTTATTTTCCAGGCCTGGAGGAGAATTAAATGCAGGAGAAGACGAGGTAGAGGGCCTAAAACGGCTCCTAACAGAGGTAACAGTTAGCACGACGCCTTATGCTACCTTACAGGGTAGCTAGGAGTGGCACTTTGATATGTTAGATTGTAATACTGACTAGGAATCTATTGTATCATTCCTACAAACATTTGTAGAACTTATGTAACCGGGCCTGTAGCTCAAAATAGGGATTTTTTAAGTTATTATGTTAGAATTTATACTTTTAGTGTGCTGCATGCCCGGACACTTTATTGTTTATAATAATATATTGATAATGTGTTACATTATATGTATCATGGTTAGCTAAGAACATTGTTCTTATTTCACTCATAGGTATTAATTCAGACAGAAAAAGGCAGCGGGTGAAGATTGTATGATTATAACAAGAAGATTGTATTATACATATCTTTTAACACTTTTTTGTCATCTGTTGACAAAACGAAGGGAAAAGTGTACTAAATAATACGTGTAGTGTTATAGTTCTCATTAGAAAATAATTAAAATATGAAGGGTCCGTAATTTTTCTGAATATGGTTAATAAGCAATTTTCAGATTTTAACTTTATACGTTTATTAAATTTCTAACTAAAATTACAAACGTATGTACAACAGCTGTTTCATTTAATTAGGTATCTGTAAGTAAAGGATGTCGAAAGTATTTGGATAAATACTTCTGACCTGTGTTATTGATTATGTAGAAGTTACAGGAACATGTTAGGAAATTGTTGATTAGATTGTTAATAGAATCGATAACATTATACAGCCGTTTTAAACCTGTAAAAAAGAACTTTTGTAACCATGTTCTTAGTGGACTGAGCGAAGAAGACTGTCTTGTAATATCTATGAACGAAATATGATATTAAAAATTTAGGTAGTATAATATTGAAATAACTTTTAGACATTTGGACGTCAAGACGGAGTTAAACAGGAATGGGTGATAGAAGATACCATTGGAAACTGGTGGAGACCTAATTTTGAACCGCCACAGTATCCCTATGTACCGCCACACATTACTAAACCAAAAGAACATAAAAGGTTGTTTCTCGTTCAATTACAGGAGAAAGGTAATACTTTGTTACAAGAGTATCTCGTTTATCGAAGGATTGACTTGAACTCGTGAACTAAGATTATGATCAAGTTTTGAATTTTCAGCTCTATTTGCAGTACCTAAAAACTATAAGTTAGTTGCTGCACCGTTATTCGAATTATATGATAACTCTCAGGGATATGGACCAATTATATCTTCTTTGCCACAGTCACTTTGCAGGTATATGAAATAACAGTGAACTAAAAATCATTAAATATGTCTAATCATTTTCTCTTAATATTTCATTTTATGTTTCAGATTTAACTTTATCTATATGTGAAAGAGAACCTAAGTGAGAAAGTGGAATAAATTTTATTTAAGTTCATAGAAACTACTACTAGTACATGTATGTCTGAGACGATGAGTGAAACTGCAAAAAGACTTGTGTTCTATGTATAATATGACGTGCACTACAAATTAAATCATTTTTTAAGTAGTACTTATACAATTAGCACTTTTAATCTCTAATCCTTATATTTATGTCGTTTATTCGCTTCGAGTTTAACGACAGCGATTATATCAGCGTTTAGTCTTAAGCTGTACATATATTGTTATATTTCATCGTTTGCATATAATTGTAAAGCGTGTTTATTTTATGTTCTAAATTCTCTACAGAAATCTATTTAATATACATATAATTTTGTGACAAATATAATTTTGTAAAATCGCAATATAATTTATAAAATGTCATCTTTGAAAAATTAAACCTTCGATTGATATGAAAATTATTGTAATTTTCCTTTCATTTTATGACTAAAAAGATATGGAAACATTAAATAGACATTATTTGATAAAATAATGTAAAAATGTATTGTAAATGTAAAGTACAAATTAATATAATCTGAGACTGAAATTCTGAGACGAACGATTGGAAAAATGGTATTGTTGCTATATTCCAGTATTAAATATTGTATTTTAATTAAATAACTAAAAAAAGATCGAATAAACATCTGTATGTAAAAGATACATGATTACATTTATTATATTGCTCTGTGTCATGGTCACACAAATTGTGTTCTACACAGGTAGTTCCGCCATTTTGTATTTGATAAGGTATCTGAAGAGCACGTGTATCTGACGTTAAGAAATGTCAGTGTTTGAAATGTGATTCAGAATTTGTGTTTATCGTAACAGAAAAGTGTATGTATTTATTAAGAAAATGACGCAGAAAGGTACATATATTATGATTATGAAAAAGGTACATATAAGAGCAATTGTTGCATATGTTTTATTCGAGATCGACAAGCTTATCTTATCATAACCTGAGCTTATGACATTTCTCACCTTCATTTTGTGCATCATAGATACAAAAAGTGGAAGATACTTTGAAAGACTCCATGTATAAGGTTGATTTACTCGAGAAGAAGCTTAAAACAAAACAACTCACTATAGAAAGTCGGGAGCAACTAGAGGCAAAACTAAATGAAATTAAAGAGGTATTAAAAAAAAATGAAGAAAAACTGAAAAGATTAAGAAAGCAAAAAAGTACGTTATTCATGGTAGCAGCAGGCATGGTTTTTGCATGTTTTCTGTTTTATGGATTGTACTTAATGATTTATTTAAAGGTATAATTTAAAATTTTTACACATATGTATATTGAAGAGAATATCATATTAACAAGTACTTACGTACTGTTTTTATATTATCAATAATGATATGCACATGAACTGCCATGAAGAAAAAATAAGATTTGTATCGTAATATAAATTTTTATACTTTACATGTTCTATTTTATATTATGTCGGTCTAATAATGTTATATGATGCTGCATTTATGGCATGATATGACTAGGATTAGTATTTATAACAAAAGCAATATTTTATTCTCTTAGCTCATTATACAAAAGAACCTATAATATAAAATATAATTGTCACAATTAGTATGTAAATGATACGAGAAAAGGAGAATTTTTATTTATATTAGTTTTATAATTAATATTTTTGTAAAATTTGAAGAACATTAGTCATCAGACTATTACCGAAATAAAAAATGTATTTTTAAATACAATATGTTACATCAATTTTGAAACAGTAGCCCAAACAACCAGATCATATTGTGGTGTACCAGCTTGACGACTTTGTATGTATTTAGCATGTACTTCGGTATCTAAGTAACTGCACTGAACCGCAGGATTTTCTTTCATAGCGGATTTCCATTCCAACTGAAATTGTAAATAAAACAATTTGTAATTACATGTACACATTAATTTTGTAAGATGGATAATTTTATATTATGACGTTTAAATAAATTTTTAACTTACCAGCCTTTTAAAACGATCTCGAGGTATAGTAAAGTGATCTCCACGTAGAACTTTAATTATATCTGATCTTTCCCACCATGGCCAGATCATGAAGTCCACCATTCCAGGAGAGTTGCCATGAAAGAATGGTGTCTTTCTTGAAGTAAGTTCTCTTTCAAAAACTTCTAGTTCAGTTAATGCTTCGTTAAATACATCACAGTCTGAGGATGTATTGGTATAGCACTGAAATAAAAGTACTAGCAATTTTATATTTATACAGATAATGTTTTATGGTTTTACAGAAATTATATACAGTGAAGTCTCGCTAACTGTTGCTTATCAATCTAATCTTGTTACAAGTTCCCTTTCACAAGGACTTTCATATGTGATAGTGGCATTCACCATTGTAGTGCATGAAGATCCTCTGAGATGTTAATTCTGTTATTTGACTAAGTGACTGAGGGTAGTGGAAGAAAACTGGTTTGAGCAAGAGGATGCTACATAAATAAATACACATTAGAAACAAATATAATGTGTACATTGACAGAAGTGAAAGTGTTGTTTGCCCTAATTGCAATTTTTCTGTTCCTAAAGCCCTGTGCAGGGATAGTTAATGAGACTGCACTGTATCAGAATTTCATATACCTTATACATAATATTTATAACGGTATTAAATCTAGAAATCAACAGTTTATCCTTAGCCCTGGCCAGAGGGTCATCAGGATAAAGTTTATTCTGGGGATATACATCATCCAAATAATCAGCAATGATAAGGCTTTCATACAATGTTTCTCCACCCTCTAATTCTATACAAGGTACTTTACTTAAGGGATTCTTTTCTGCTAACCACTCAGGTTTATGAGTTAAATTTACATAAACAACATCGTATCTGTAATTAGAGAATTTCTTGTAATTAAAAAACCATTAAATAATAGCTACTGGAAAGATCCATAAGAAATCAAGAACATTAATGCTATAATAAATAACTGACTTATTTGGTGCAAATAAATAATATCCGAAATATAAACAGTGTAGGAGAAAGTATGATTAATAACATGATAAGCTTGGTAAATCAATTTACTTACGGTATACGTTTCGCATCGAGTACTAAATGAACTCTTTGCGCGTATGGACAAAATCGCATACTATATAAACGTATTTTTCCAGGTACAATGGGTGGGGCAACCGATCCTGAAACACAATAAAATAAATAAAATTTTATTATTGTACTGATTTCCACTAATGATAATATGATCTCACCAGTCGATAAATGTTTAGAACTCATTTTGATTGTTCCGTTAATTACAAATTCTTAAGAATTCCTCCCTATAATTTGATAACTTCTCTTTAGCTGCGAATAATGTTTCACATTTTCTTGTATCCAGGCGGCATAATAAACATCGACAATAGTTCAAGGTTCTCCGTATAGGCGTAGGTTACCTGCAATTAATCCAGAATAATCTCTTTCCATAATTCATGCGTAAAATTATCATGTTTGTTATTATAAAGCGTTCTTAAAGTCATCTCAATGGCGAGCGATTCGTAACCGATAATCATTTTCCGCGCTTTTCCAACCAGCGGAAAATTTTCAATCGTGGAAATTTGAAATGTATATCGGTACATGATAGACAATTTTCGATCAAAAGTTTCTAGCATGTAACACGGAAAATTGTGCATTTTTAGTTGGATAGGAACTTTTATTGTTTCAATGTTGGTTATAGAAGTACAGAACATTAGCGCCACCATGTATGTACTATATTTTTCAAATATGGTTCTTCGGAGGAGCGTAAGTAATAATTTATGTTTTATTTTATTTTATTTTGTTTTAATTATCTAATATTATATTAGTTTTCTTCGTTTACATCAACTTTGATTAGTATTATTAGATTAAGATGCATGTGGACAATTGCGAAGAGAATCTATTTAAAATACAATACAATATTTTGAAGGATATTGTAAGCGATTGAAATTGTACGTTACATATGCGCCATACAATGGTGGAATAGAGAAGATAGTAAATAGATAATTTCACCATGTGTCATACATGGTACTTTAATTAAATTATGACAGGAATAGAAAAGCTACAGGTAAATAGTAATTCTACAATTATTTGAGAAATAATTCGAAATATAAATAAAATCTTGTTTATGAAGCATTCCTAAATGTTATTGTAAACATATCAATGGCGGATGCAGCTATCTATTTTGGAGTGGAGGAACATATTGGTATCTAAACAAAAGCAAGTTTATTTCGCGACATGAATGAAATTGGGGATATCGATAAAGGATATAAAGATATAAAGATCTAGGGCACGGATTCGAAGTACGCTTAGTTAATATTATCAATACTGGTATTAAACGATTCGTCCACAACGGACGTGTAAAAGAACGTCATTCACAAATAAATATCGGTGATTATTATAGCAAATGGCACAGCTCACCGATTTTAATGACCTTGAAATATGTTGTCAGTGGCAACATTCCAAGTTGTTTTTTCACATATAACCGCCGGTCAGTCAAGGTCAGTAAAATGTACTCATATATTCAATGATTGATATATCCATTATATTAAAAAAAAAACAAATTCAGAGTGCTAATCACTGTTTAATTATTCTTAATTTTTAGAAACTAGGCTAGCATTTGCTACACGTCGAAAACCTGAAGAAAAGATGAAGAAAAAGGGGTTAAAGCGTCGATCGGTTTCACTCAGCCTTTGTCAAGCTTGCAACTCTTGAACCACTGTAATAACCGTACACAAGGAGAGGATCAGAGGGTAGTACCGCTTAGGTAAGTGGTAGCGTGGAGGACTCGCGTAGGTGGAGACAAGAATGGTGGTGGTAGCGGACGAAGAAGAAGGTTCGAGGGTAGAAACTCGGGTCGAGGTTATAGCTAGGAAGAGAAGGAGGAGGACGAGGAGGAACAGCGCGGGCGCTGATTGGTAGCAGAATCGATTAGCCGAGCCAAGCTAAACCGGCACCGCTTCGGCGACGCCACGAATTTCCCGAATGGGGGTTTCCCGTTGGGGCGGGCCCGAATCCAGGGAATACCCGGCGTTCACCATGGCAACCCGACCAATTCGCCAACCGCCGACAACCGAGGATGACCTACCGTGTGTTGCTTACTTTTTTTTCTCTTCTTCCTCCTTTTTATTTTTCCCGTTCCTCCGTTCGCTGTTTCCCTTCCGCGCAGTCCCTCAATCCGTTTCTCGTTTCGTTGCCTTCCTTTGTGTCTGTTCCTCCTTTTACCTTTGTCTCCTTTTTTCCAGGTTTCGTTTACGCCTCGAGAAGGAGAAAGAGACGTCGCTGCAGCCTTCCTCTTCGACCACCTATGTGTATGCGCGCGTGTGTATATGTGTGTATGTGTGTACGTACGTGTACGAGTGCACAGATACCAGAGAGAGCCACATTGATTTTGCCGACGACTGATACAACCCCGTCGGCACGTTTAATTAGAACATGGCGACTTTAATACAAGCGCACGACAACAAGAACAACAACAGCGCCCCTTCCAACCCCACCGCGCTCTTCTGCTCCTCCTCTTCGCTCGTCACTCGTTTGCTCTTCGTTCCTTGTCCATTTTCTTTAAACTCCTCGCGCGAAGGAAAAACAGCCCGCGTCTTTCGTTCTTCGATCAAGGTCCCCGCGTCTCCCGCAGCTCGAAGGGGTCGCTTATCTACCTAGCCTAACGCGGTCTATGCTAGAGTCAGACACCCCTCGTCCACCCTCTCATCCATCATCCTCAGCTTCGTCATCGTTACGATCATTCTGTGTTCCAGTTTGAGAATCACGCCTCTGCCATGCACGCTACGCTCGTTCGCGATTCGACTGTCTCTTTTTATTCTTTCAGTCTCACATAATCGTACACGCACACACACGCACACAGGCATACCGGATCATACACAGAAATACATTCTCGCGCTAAGACTATGATCCCTACACGCCTACGCTACACATGAAAACACCCTATCTACATTAGAGCCCGTCGACGTTCCACGAAGCCATCGTTGGAAAGCCAAGTACCGAGGAGGCGTCATTTTGGTCCAGTCTCGGAGAACCGTCGACGCGATGCACCCCATGGAACGGTCGACCGGTTGGTGTACTAAATCGTTAGAGTAATTCTAGGGATGCTTACGAATGGTATTATACAATATACGACTTAAGAAGTAAGTTGTTTCTTCGATAGGTGTACACTGGCGAGCAGGGTTGCCTTTTATGGGGAAAGTGGCGATGGAAGGGAAATAGGATCCACCATTTGTTTGCTTTTTTGGTTGACAAATTTTCAAATTTAGGAATTGGGAAGTTAGGAATTTAAAAATGTTAATTTTTAGAAATTAGGGAATTTAGGAGATTAGAAATTTGGGTCTTTAACTTTGAGAACCAGAGAAAATGTTTGATTTCACAAACCTGATTTTCCAAAATGAAATAGTAATAGTGGCGTACCCTTTAGTTGTCCTCATCCATAAGAAGGCTACCTTGCATCCGAATGTACACCTTTGCAACGGGGTAGGTCGCCGTCGGATCAGTGCCAGGTGGACCACCGTTTTTCTGGATCCACCGTAATGGTTCCCGGGTATTCCTAGTGACCTACCCCTACGTTTGTACATAGATAGAGCGACCGCATCTCTCTGAAGTCGGTGAGAAACGACGGCGAACGCGGCTCGGGATTTTTGATATGACTCGACGCGTTGTACTTTACCAAAATCTCGATCGTTGCGATTCGAGGTTGTCTTGGACCGACGGACAAGTTGGCTCTACCCGGGTTTGCATTCTGTTTATTCAATTTTCTTGTTTATTTTCACGGTGTCGTTTCACGACTGTTTCTTCTCGTACCGGGTACTGGGACTTCAGCTAAGACGAACTCGATGAAATCGACAAGAGGAGACAAGATGAAGGGAAAATGAAATTTCGCGATTGAATCGTAATAACGTACAAATTTCGTTGGTCGCTCGCAGTTAACACCTTACCGACCGTTTTGCAAATAAAATACATAAACATATTTTTAATATGGTAATGTATACAATGATTAGCTCTTGGTTTTTTGAAACACAACGTTCTTGAATACATTTTATTCAACATGCTATCGAATAAAATACACTGAAGTCATAAAATATTTGAACAGTACAGAGAACATAAAACACTTGAACGTGATTAAACATTTTAAACACTTGGTAACATAAAAGTATCACTGTCCAACAATTCTATATTCAATAGAATTAAATTCTATATTATGAAAGTCTTTTTGTTATTATATCTGGGTAAGAATAATTTAAATAACAATTTCAATATAAAGCGAATCAATAGTTGACCTTAAAAAGTCGAAAGTTCTGGTTGGTAAGGTGTTGAGTCACACATACACACACAGTCCTGAGTAACATTGAAACACGTTAGCGCGAACTTCGTTGTAAAATTGTTGCGCATGGAATAGAGAACATGAAACGTAGCGTTTGATTTGTTGAACGAACGTGGTGTGTCCGTTGAATGTGCGCCAACTACGAGCAGCGTGTCTCGCGATGATTTTCACGAACGACGACATGCGGTTTCTCTATCTACACTTCGTTATGTAACAAATAAGTTAAAAGAGTTTATAATACACGCATTACTCTTGGCCCGAATCGAACATGTACACATTTTTTGGAAGTAAACCAGATAGTCTGTCTTCGGGTTTGGTTAGAATCGAACCAGCTTCCTCGTATGATCGAACCTTCTCTTGTTGATTCATTGATAAGCGAATGAATGATAAACGAAAGTTGTCTGTGTTGCATCTCCGTAAAAATGAGCATGTTCGATCCCATCCAGTCGGAAATGCCGACGTTTCTCAGCGGAAGTACGCCGGTTTGTTATTCGCGTACAAGGCGACGTCCTCTCGAACAGGATAATTCTCGACACACGGTTTATTTTATCTCGTGATCGGTTAAAATCAAGCTACAACGAATTACAAATTAATAATAAAAAAGTGTAATATCTTGATGCAAAATAATAGATTTGTGAATTTTGCGGTTAGGATGTTGACACTTTGACCGATGTCACTTTAACATTTAACGTTATTTCACTTTCTTGCCCTTTATCGAATGTTAATTACAATTAGGAAACCAATAGTCTTGCAACTTATGCATGCGAAATGAAATTGTTAAATAGCATAACTAATTTTTATTGGCATGCTATAACCTCACTGACTTATAACCTCTATATTCATGTTCAAGGAACTTAAGATCATAAAATTTGAGAATTTTACAAAAGCATCGTCAAAGTATCGAATAGAAATTGATATTTGTTTCGAATACCGACGAGATAAAACGACCGACGAGAATCGTCTTGCGAACGTACCCTGTACTTACGTAATCCATTATATTGTATGTACAACGTTCTTACAATAATTCGAGCGCGCCGTCGGCCATCAACGGACGCATCTGGAACGATCGATCCACGCTGCCAAAGAAATGGATCGAATGATCGTGACAGAAAGGATGCTTGCGTTGATCTGATCTCACTTGTCGTTTAATGCGTCCTCCTGCGCTTTGGAACTTGTTCATTTTGCGTATTCCATCATCGAGTCATAGCGTCACTGGTATTTTCAAATGGATTCAGGGTTATATTGTAATATTATTTAACGCGTGGCAATTCTATGGATAGTGATGCAGCGTCTGAGATTATTACGCGTGGAATTACATCGCATGGGATTTACGATGCCTGGAATTGTAGTGCATAGAATCACGGCGCGTGGAATAACGATTTGAGCGGAATTTAGAACGTATAGAATTATTGTGCGTAGAATTACGCCACATGGAATTACAGTGTGTGGAACTACAACGCGTGGAATTGTAACACGTAGTAATATAATCAAAAGAAATTAAAATTGGTAAGCATATCATATAAAATACATCGTGTGCGAAACGTAACGTAAGAACGTCGACAACGTTCGTCTTCTCATAACGCCACATCGTTTCAGATCGACAGTGAACGCGTTGGCAATCAAGCATCTTGACGAAACGCAGAAGGACTCTAAACCTGAGAGATGACATACGGAAGATGATCGTTTCGCCGAATAAGAGGCCGACGGCACACCGTAGACCGCGATGTCTGCGGTCTCAGTATTCTCTCGGTAGAAAGTTTTAACGTGGCGTACCCAGAGCGCCCCAGTGTTCGGCGGTGGGTCATGCGTAATGGGGATAGGTGCCCAGATGAGGCGGCACATGACCGGAGGCCGTGTGGTGTCCCGCGTACAGGTTGGCACCTGGACTCGTGGACCAGTAGCTGGAGGCCGATTGGAATAGGCCTCCTGGAACGGAGACCGACACGGAGGCGGCTGGCGGTGGCATCAGGTTCAGTTTAGCGTGACCGTAGCCAGACATAAACAGCTCGCTCTGGTATTTGTACGCGGCTGGGTCCGCGGCTGCCGGCTGCGTCGCCGCTGCCAGACCCTGGAAGTCGAATTTGTACGCGTACCTCTTCCCGTGCACCTTTGTCATGATGTTCTTGTCGTAGTAATACCTGCAAACAGAACAACAGGCTGGTTGCGAGTCGAATATACACCCTGACTTCCATGAGGATCATTCAGGGAGCTGTTAGCGGAGTCAAACGAAGTTACGTGCTCATTCTTCTTTCATGTATAGCCAGGGGAAGTCGGGACTTGGTGGGAGTCCTTTTCTGGGTAACACTGGGTTAGGGTTATTACGTTGTTGGTCTAGTGATTATTAGATTTCATCAGTGGGGTCAAGCTTTATTTTCGAAACAAGCGTTAAATGTTTGTGAGTTGTTGACAATTAAATTAATTGACTGGGTGTTTCAATAAAATGTAACATACTGCATGGTTTCAGTATTAATAGGACATCATTTTTAATGCTTTCAGCTAGAACCGTGTAACATAACAGAAAGGCAACGACATATTTGTTATCCCAGGATCACGAGTTAAAGAAGTTCGCGCAGTAAACAGTCATCGGTAACGATGTTAAATGTTTTATCGACGAAAAATAAAGTCAAGACGGATACTCGAGGAAGGATATTCGTAGCCGAAGCCATGAGCGACCCCTTGCATTTTCACGAAGCTTTGAACGTACCACGAGATATGATCGAGCGAAGTCCACGGACGCGTTCTGCCATAAAGTCGCGATTTACGAAGCCGCTAGGAAACGACGAGGGTCGTAAAAATCCCGCGCAACCACGGAGTCTTATTTAATAAATTCCATTTGCCAGCGTCGATAACGGCGCCGCTTCCGCTACGACGGAAACGCTTTTCATTTTTCTATTTTTTCTTTCTTTTTATTTTTTTTTCGTCGAGTTACCGGGCGCGGCTTGCAAACTTCTCGCCCGGCACGGGGGACGGAGAGAAATAGAGAGAGAGTCGAGCAGTCTCGGGTAATATAATCAGTCGATCTGATCGAAAAATAATAGCCGCGTCTGCCGTCGGTCTGACTGTCGGTGATTGAAATTTCTCTCCCCTGCTTTCCATCCTCCCACCCTCTGTTCTATACCATGGTTGCTCGTACCGTTTCGTTCAACGAATTTACTTTCTCCTCCGATCTTCCGTGTCTGCACGCTAAATATCGACGTTTTGCCGTGTTTCTGTCACGAGGACGTGGTTTAATACGTACATTGTCATGGTAGTCATCGCCGACATGAATTTAATTCGATTAAATAATTATGGAACATTAAGAGAAGTAGGATTGTTGATGTTTCATTAATGGTACGAGCAGTTGTGCATGGCGATATAATGTGTGGCTATAGAGTGTGTGATGGTATAATGCGTGATGATGTAATGCATGACGTTGCAACATGTAGATATGTCATGGTGTAGAGATACAATACGTCGCGATACAATATGTAACGATATAACGCGTACAACGGAAGTACAACGCGTGACAAACTGGAGGCGTGGTGATACAACGCGTTGTAAATGCAATACATGACAAGTACAACGCGTGACAAATTGTGCACGTAGATAACAACGCGTAGTATAATGCGTAGTAAATACAACTCGTAATAAATGCAACGCGTGGCAAATACAACACGTAGCAAATGTAATGCATTGCAAATACAAGGCAAATATGACATGCGACAAACTTTGCGTGTCGCAAATATAACGCGTGACATACACAAGGCGTAAATATAATATGTAACAAATTCAACGCGTGGAAATAGAACGTAGTAGAGCGCGTGGCGATATAGGGTGATAAAATAATTATCGCCCGGCATCGATACGAAAGTAGACACGACATAGGTAGTAAACGAATGATTAGAACGCGAACGTTTTGCTCACCTCAAAGCCCTCGACAATTTGTCGTAATTCATATTAGGCTTGGACTTCCTTTCGCCCCAACGTCTCGCCACCTCGTCGGGGTCAGTCAACTTGAATTCGCCGTTGGTTCCTTCCCACGTAATGCACGCTGCGTTACTCGAATCTGACAGTAGCTCGAGTAAGAATTGCCACAGTTGGATCTGACCGGAACCGGAGCTCGCCAGACGACTGCTCGTCGCTCCGAACATTTGATAGGGATCTAGAAATCATTCGAATACGTATTCTCCTATTAGAAATAAACTTTACTTCTTTGAAAAATATTGTAATTCATAATGTATTTGCTTTTGATATTTTATACACCTGATATTAGCAACTTGCATGGCAATAGCATTTCATGGTTATTTATAGTATTAGAGATAATATTAAGTTCTTTTGGATTATTGGAATCGTCATTAAGAAGTTAATATATTAATTCGAAGATTCTTTTATTTATACTTTTAGATATATTTTCTTCTTTTAATTATACTTCAGGATGTAAGATTATTAGTTGTGGATACACTGAATGATTTATAGATTAATTTTGATACTTTGTTTTCCTCTTTAATGTAAGACAAAGTGTAAGGCAGCCTTTTTATACGATATAGCTTTTAGGGTAAATTTTTATTAACGCACTCGAAAGAATGTACATTCTTTTTCTTTTTTATCCCCATATTTCCCCCGAACATATACCTATCCATTACATGGTTGTTTCCCACTGTTCCCTGTATCGCCCTTTAAAAGCCTTACAATGCGTCATCACCGTCGTTCGCTACTGCTCAGACCTGGAGTGCCCTACAACCGTACAAAAGGATATAATCGCAACCCTACAATAGAATAGAGTTCGTTTGGATCATAATAATTTCAATTGAAGGAAGGAACGAACGAACGAACGAACGAACGAACGACCGAGTGGTTCAAAGGGCGTGCGCGAATGTCTTCTCCGAGAACGATCATTGTTCAACTGATTCTGAGCATCGCATTTTATACCATCAGCTATATCTTTTATACGTCGCTGTGTTTCGTCACTAATTTCAAATTTTTTATTCAATATATTATAATCGTACACTTCTGTATGTTATGTTTCAATATTTCATCGTTTCTAAATTTACAAAATCATCAAATTTTTCAATTATTCTTCTCAATTCTGAAATTTTTAAATATGTAACTTACAAAGTTTAAAAGTTTGCAAATTTTGAAATATGAACCTTATATGCTTCTCAAGCCTAAATCTGTAACTTTGAAAGTTTGAAGATACAAACAGAAGTTACAATCTCCACCTGATTCACCTACCATCGTAAACTGTAATTAGTCTAATCGCGTCCAATTGCGTTTTTAAAACGCGAAATCTGTTGAGAAATGCAAACCGGAAACGGCCAACAGCGCGGAGGAAGAAGAAAGTGGACGAGATTTCAACGACGATTGCTTCGAGACTGTCATAAAAATACATTTGAGCGATTATGATAGGGGACAGACGTAGGCGAATGGGGATGGTCGTTGAATTGCCGGACCTCAAAGGTCGTTTCGCCCGATGAATCCCCTGAAACGTGTGGCGGAGTGATCGCCTTTCGATCGAACGGTAATTCACTTACAAGTTAATAATGGCAAAGGGGCGCGGTACACCCATTTATCCGTTGAACGAGGAGGAATCGAACGGAGGAATCCTGAAACGCTACTGTTTCCACGAATCGGTCGTTCTATCGAATCAACCAGCCAAGAAAACAACCGAACGCGTATACCAGTGACCCTGTTCGAACTCTCGATCTGCTTCTTTTCGACGTATTCCGATCGGAATAGCATTTACAACGATTTGCATGGGAACCAGCGTTTCATGAATTTTCTATTCACCCTCTGTTCTATGGAAATTCAATCTGTACGAAACGTAAACTTTCTTGAATTAGACTTTCCATCATGAATTAGACGATAATTGTATGCTGATTTCAGGTGGACGAGAATTCTTCCTTGACTTTCGACTGATTAATGAAGTACCTAAATTTTTGTGGAAGAGACTATCACCAGTGTGTTTACATTCTTGGAAACTTTAAGACATTTCAATGGTAAGCTAGAGTTTTAGATCCATGGACTTTATTGAAAATTCAAGCTTTTAAATTGGTTTGTTTTTCTTCGAGGTTCCTGTGCGTTCAGTAAGAAACTGACCTGAAAGTTTCATCAGCGTTGTAGATTTATCTAGGATCTGTGGATGCGGAGATACTGGGTACAAGAATTTCAAAATGCTAAGCTGGATTTATCACGAGTGAAGATATATTGATATCAAGTACTATCAGCTTCATCAAATGACTGACAGCATGATACTAATTGTAAGCTTCATCAAAAACTTGAACACATACTGGTATTAAATATTGTTAATTTATTCAAGATTTTGATGAGGTCATACTGCAACTAAGTGTAAATGTTATTAGCATCATGAATACCATAGGAATACACTAATACCAAAGTACTGTTATCTTTATCAAGGTTCTGAAAATACATTGGTACTTAATACTGTTAGCCTCGTCAGAAGTCCGAGTACATATTGATTCATTCTACTTAATAAGGTTCCAACAGTTCCAGTTAAACAAAAGTCACTAACAGTATTCAAAACAGTGCTAATTTGAATTGAATACAGGTGTACCTTACAACTTTGTACAATGGAATTACATGGACATAATGATCCTTTAATATTGGTAACAACGTTTTGTACTCTTTAAGTAGATCAAGCATTTTGTGTGATTTCAGTTTTGTAATTTTTCATATTTTCTAATGACAGGGACGGATTCGTGGCGATCGGTCACGAGCTACTTATTCGAAGCTATTGATCAGTCGGAAGGAGTAATTTTTGGGCGTGGCGTTGAAAAGTCAGGCCAGGAACAGAGGGGCTCTGCGTGATTAGTGACGAACGTAATAATCGTGAAGGTCATTCCGTGCAATTGCTTTGGTGAAATCGTCGACGATTGGGTCACGCATGAATGCTTGCTTTTGTATAGGCTGTGATCGTTTCTTTTTTTGCACGCGCGATTGTGTATCTATCGTTACTTTCCTAATTGACCGACAATCGGATACTAAACGGTTCATCAATTATGGATGTTCCTGGTTGAAACGTTGGTGACTAGTAGCGTTCCTGAAATGTACGGTTGCAGAGGACTGATAGGATTTTTAGTATTTCTAGTAAGTTTAGAGATTTGGAAATTTGGGGAACAGGGAATTAAAGATTTGAGAATTTTTGAATATAGGGTTTGGGGTTTAGGGATTTAATTAAGGATTAGAGAATTTAGAGATATAGGAATTTATATATTTGGGAGTTTAGAAAGTAGAAGTTTGAGAATTTGGAAATATAAAGATTTGGTGGTTTAAGTATTTAGGTCTTTGAGTATTTGGTAATTTAAGAATGTAGGAATTTAAAAAGGATTCAGAATTTGGAGATTTGATGATTGAATTTTTATACGATTCTTCTTTTTATTTTACTCGATAAAATAAACATTTGTAATTAGTATTTAGTTAGAACATTTAGACTTTAATTATTTTTCATTATTTTTAAGTATGACTTATTTACAGAAACATCAAGAGTGCTATTTACATGGCTAATTCGTTTAAAAAAAGGTGTAGTGCTTTAACTTCTCAAAAATATCTACCTACTACATACCAGGCTGCCTGAGGTGGGTGTGCGTGTCCAATGCTGACTTGGATAAGCTGCTTCCGTATCCTGTAAAAGAATAGTTACGAATTTATGCGACTTATCTTTCACAACATACAATCTTTTATACATTTTGGCTGAGTATATTATTCTAAGGTAAGTAGTGAAACCACGAAGGTAATCATTAATCTTTAACTACCGAGGTGACCGCCATGTTTAAATCACTCTGAAAAATTATTATACTTTCGTTTGATAATTAAATAAATTTCCCTGAAGTGAGATTAATTCACTTGTAATTGAGACCAATGTAATTGAGAGCGTTGGTAAAGATTAATATTCTTGATCACTGCTATACAGTAGATACTTTATTTTTATTTCCAGCTATTTTATAACAAGGTACCCCATCAGTCAAGTAGCTTATCAGTTAATTACCGTAATCAACGTGTTAATTTGATTGTTATTTAGATAAAAGCTAACGATCGAATTTCAGGCTGAAGAGAAAACAGCAGGTCGAGGGAAAATAGTTGGCGTCGCATCGGACCATCGAAGATGAAAAAGTACAAGCTCGGTCGAGCGTTAGAATCCGTTAGAGAGGATTTCCGTGTAGGCAAACACGGGGCTGAGTGCTCCGTATACGTTTCTCCCCTGCTTCACGTTTCATCGACGTTTCGTTTCCTTTCCTTCGCCTTATCAACGTCGCGTTGGTTCCTCTTCGCGTGTACGCGTGAGCAACGCTGAAACATGCCCACCGGTCACGTTCGCGCCACTCTGCAATCTGTTTAAGGCACAATGCCCCTTAATTTCGCCTCGTTATATGCTCTCGTTACGGGAAATCCCCTCTGTCGTCCGGTAATCGCGCTATATCGCTTTGATTTCTACCGTTCGACCGAGAAACGATGAAACCGATCATTTTGAAAATCGATGAACCACCAAAAGCTGTCGCATCAAAGTTTCCACAAAAACAAACGAAGGTATAACGTCATTTGGTATGGTTATTGTTTACTTATTTCGGACTCTAATTGATTTATTTATATGGGACTGTAATTTTGTTGACTTTGTACGATCACTTAGGAGTTGAACTTCATCTTTCTAATAGCGAAACTTGTAATTATAATTTGACAATTGATTTGTATCGAATGGAGCTGATGTTGTTTTTCTTTTCGCAGTCGTAATAGGAGCATCCGAGGAATCCTGCAGCTCGATTGTAGAAGGCAGATGCTACCTCTAAATAGCAGTTGGTGTCCGCTGGTGTTAAACAATTTGATTTGATGTCTGATTGGGACGCGGGACAACCTTGGCCGAGGGTCTGGGACTCGACGCCTCGGGTCCAGGTCGTGGGGTCCTCCGCAATCAGTATAGCCGCGGGGATACCAGTTAGTCTATGTCAGAAGACCAACTCTGCCACTATCATAACAAGAAACCCTAACGCAGGGTACTGCCTTTTCTCTTTTCTTTCATCTTCACTAAAAACTGCTTCTTATATAACACTTTTGTTTACTTCACTTATGGTTCTTTCCTTCATTTTAGTTTGCAAATATTGAAAAATCGAAAGTAAGATTGCACGGTGAGTGTCAGCGAACGAGATTAATTAAAAATACAAAAAAGAGACAGCTGGTATACTGATATTAACCATTACAGTTTGGTAATGACCACCTGTCCAGGATACTGATTTGCATTCCTTTTCCAGGTGTCTCGAGTACATTGATTATGTATGAATTAAAACAAAACACTAGTGAATGAATTAAATCAAAGCTGGGTACTTTCAGAATTTACATACAGTAAGTTTATCTTTGCCTAATTTTGCCAAAATATTAGGCGGCTCGTTCGTAAGAACGGTGCGGTCATAACCTCTACAGTATAGCAAATGGAAGTTCCTGTTTCACTGTCACAGCTTTCTTGTTTGTTGTACAGAAATTATGGTTCAATCGGGTTATTTGTTTTTATTCGAATTATTTGTACATGCAGCATATAAGTAGTTTTCCATCGCTACTATCAAATTTGTGCGAGTCGCCGTTGCAAAGTATCATTTAAAAAGTATCGATCTCGTAATTTAAATCTTTATTTCTTCTATTTGTATCAGGTTATTGCGCAACGATTGAATTTGACGAAATAAAAATACCACGTAACCATACACATGCGGTGTATCAATGTGTACCTAAAGGTATGCCCAAAATAATAATAAATAATTTGATATACCTGCTTATAAAATGGTAAAAATCAAGAAATCTTTTCGAGTTTATCTGAAACAATAACTAAAATTATTTTCAGCGAAACTACAACGCCCTAAAGTTTCATGAACAAGTCAACTGTGTCATCTATAACAACAACAACCTCTCCGATGCGACTTTCTTGGTACGAAGTTAACAGTTGGACGAACGTATCAAAACAAGTAAACTTGTTTCTCGTACAGGAGTCGAGGTCAGTAACGTAGGAACCGTCACGGAGTTTGTACAATATACATATGTATAGATTCGACTCGTGTCACCTCGAATCGACATGTTCCTATTGTCGCGCGTATATCTGCGCATTCACGAGCAATTACTCGGGGCGGGGTAATCCCGTTAGGCAGCGTACGGCTTCCTCTTCTCGAGGGAGGATCAAAGGATCCGCTATTCCGAGCTGCTGCACTCTTTGGCCGCGTACACAATGCTAGGCCGAGCTTCGGGCTCGAAGAAGGGAGAAACAGTGGCACCAGCGTGTTACATTGGCGTAACTGGGGACCAGGGTGGATTACCGAAATGTGCATTGGTACTTCTGAAGGACGTGAGGGATAGGGTTAAGTTTTTAAAATCCTAAATTGAACCATTTTCAAATACCTAAATTTCCGAATTTGTATATTGTGAAATTCCTGAAGTCCCAAATTTCTGAACTTTTGAATTCTCAAGGTTCCCTAGTTCTAGATCTCCAAATTCTCAAATTTCCCAATACCTAAACCTCAGACTCCAGATTCTTAAATCCCTAGATTCCTTGATCGTCACATCCCCAGATTCCCAAATCTCCAGATCCAGAAACGGTTAGATCCTCAAATAGATCTTAAATTCCTTAGATTTCCAAAACGTCAAGTCCCAAACTCCTTAGATCTCCAAATCTCCAGATCCCAAAATCCTTAGAACTTCAAATTCCTCTCTCTAAATAAAAATATTTCCAAATAGAGGGTTAATCCTGTTAGAAAAGCCAGGAAGCCGTCCACTGCAGAGAAAAATCCTAGTTACGCCAATGGTGTTCCTTGGCCATGGTTCCTTGACTCGGAAAACCTTTGGGCAAGTTCCAAATGCGTGGCACTGTTCGGTTAAAGTCGAAGTCTCGCGTCGTCGCGCAATTATCGTTACTGCTCCGCTTCCGTACCTCTCCGCCATTTTTTGCGATTTCCGGTCTTATTGTAACGATTTGGGAATTATGAATGTCGAATATTCTTCTTTTCCGATTCCTTCGTTCTTTTCCATTTTTAGCGGCGTTAACAAAATTGTAGAACTTGTGGAAGTATACATACTGTAAAAATTGCGACGTCAATTAAGTAGAAACTTATATTTGTCGCGTGATAATATCACTGTATAATATTGTTACATAACATGTTACTTGATGAAGCAAACTGGCGATTATAAAGCTTTAGTTATTCAAACATTGCAAGAAATAACGTTCATATGCAGACGCGTTAATCAAAATTTTCATAAACCTGGTAATATTTAATTATTTTCATTGACACGTATCGGGTCGTGCACGCGCAGTAACGGAAAAGTCCTGCAGTCTTACACGAAACGGCAATTGCTTAATTATGATTAATTGCGACTTTACCGGGAAAAAGATCGCGCTGTAACGCGCGAGGCGATTACGCGATGCGGGGGCCAAAGTGATCCGCCATTAAAGACCGAGTTGCGTGCCATGCTCGTTTTCTTGCTTTCACGCATCGTGCCGAATAGATATGATCTCTCGACGCTTTCCACGATCCATTCGCGATAATTATTCGGACCATCCCGCGATTTCTCGTAAATAACATTATTGCTGCTATTAAAATTATAGTCGTATATTCGACCCCCTCCTGTTAACTTGCTTTATTACAACTCCTGTGCGTGTGTTCCACATTCAAGATCACTTAAAAAAATATTTGAAAGATTTCATGATTAAATTTTTGTCACTTTCAGCTGTCCAGTTGCCTCATTTTTAAAAGAAGAAAGGAAATATTAAATTATAGCTTAATAAATCCTATGTACTTTACAATGTACTCTTTGAACTACTTCATGGATAGAAGCTCTATCTATTAAACCCAAGGTAAGAACTTCCTCACATAAGCTTGTTTTAATACTTTCATTACAAATAAAAGTACAAACTGAAGGATTTGCCATAATCGTATAGTAGCACCTAAAAAGTGAAATGTTCTTGAATGTGCGTCTTTCTAACAAATTAGAACCAGTAAACTGATGAAAATATTTGTCTGTTCAGGATCGTAACGGATGACAATGTCTTGGAGGTTCGTCGCTTGAACGTCCGGTCGAGAGACAACGAGGCACGTCGAAAACGTAGCAATGGAATAATTTAATAGAGAGAACGTTGCAACACGGGCCAAAACGATCGTCATCGGTTCAATCGTCTCTGAACGAGGTTACAACACTGGCACCCGCCACTCTTATTTACGTCCGACAATAAGTCAATTCATCACTCTGCGATTTGGCCTTAAGTGGTATCACTGACTCATACGCACACCCGCGTATAATACAACAGCGTCGATCCTATTTCGGGCATAAATCAGTGCGTCGTGTGGCGGGCCGGCCCGTGCGGTGCGTAATAATGAGCAAGCGAGCGTAGCACGCGACCCTTTAGTGTGTTGCTCGCTCAGAAACGAGTGGCTACTAAGCTACCAGGAATTAGCGTGTTTATGAGTCTTTATTTCGATATTGAAAACACCGGCGGAGTCTTGTACGGATCTGTTCGATTGAAAAAACGGAGACATAGGGTGTTTAGGAGGCATTCGTTCTGTGGATGATATGCAACAAAGTTTGGACGATACTTTTCTAAAGTTACAAAGATACAAAGTTCCAGTCCCAAATCCACAAAGTACTGGCAATTACAATGTCTCAAAGTTCTAGAGTCTCAAGGTTTCAAAATCTTAAAGTCCCAAAATTCTAATGTCCTAACATCCCAAAATCCCAAGTGCCATAATTTCAGAATTCTAAAATTCCAAAAATCCAATTCTCCAGGACCCAGATGTCTCAAGTATCCCAATAGCTCCAAAAGTACCAAAGTTTAATTCTTACAAAATTGCCAAAAAATGATAACATCGTTATCCATAGCAATGTCAGTATGTAATTTCGCGTTGTTTCAATCGTAAAGAGGAGAGCAGGAAACAGAGAAAACCGAGCGGATCCAGAATTCTGGCACGGATTTCTCCGACGGAGTGGTGGCCGACGGCCACGAAAACCCGGGGGACACGGTTCGTGGGCAACAAGTCACCGGGAAACGGCGCGTGACCAACACGTTCACCCTGCCAGATTTACGACAATAAAAATGGGCAACAACGAACTCTGCTGATGAAATTATAACTTCCTTCGATTTTCCATGCAACGTTCTCCTTGAACGAGTCTGTTGTTCTCTTTGAAAGCTCGGAAATTGAGATACTGTGCTTTCCAGTGGATGGCAATCATCTTTTTATGGACCACTATTTTATTCTTGGAATAAAGGAGACCGTTTGTTCGGATCAGGTAAAGAATAAGTGGAGAGTTATGTATTTGAAGGTTAAGTAGAAACTGTTTGTTAAATGTAGCCAAGTTTGATAGCAATGTTTCCTTTTTTACATATCATGTTATACAAATATTTTGCAGATTTTGATGGATAGTGCAAAACAAGGAAGTTTAGTTGATCAAACTTGCTCAAGCTATTGAATATCCAGATTACCACTTCAGGAGATCATCTGATGTCAAGGAAATGACATAAGCTCATAAATTGTTAGTTGATACTTGATGACTATCGAGTAGTCCTCTAATATACATCCAGTAAGTAACGTAGTTCAATTGCAAAATATTAAATGTAACACTGGCTGTTCATAGAAATTGTCTCAAGTATTACATCATAAGAATAATCGCACTTAAAGCAAGGTATGAATGTTACCACAAGGTACGACATTACATACAAGCAAGGTATGATACCTAGTATATTTTAATGTATGAGAACTCCTACACATCTTACTATACGAGAACTCATACTTTAATATATGAAAATTCGTACACAATGCAATATATGACACTCATATCATCTCGAATTTGGTTTCAGTGGTTCAAAAAATAATGTTCTGCGAGAAGAATGATGGCAGAGCGAAGAGATAGGCAGAATTTACCCACGATATTATTCTTCTGGCCGCTACAACGTCGATCAGAATAGGAAGGATGGAAGAAAGTTTCCCCGTAACATATTGGAAGGGTCGAAGGGACACGTCGAAGTCGCTGTCGCGGCTCGTATTGTGTCTTCTCGCTAGTACATACACGGCCACGTGCCTATGCGTGACACGTTCACGCATCGCTGCCCGGCTTTCCACTCTCTCCCTCGTATCGGCCCGTATTCATCTCTGATTTCTTGTTGGGGTGTGCACGGATTGCGTTTCCACTTTAACCGTGCGTCGTTGAACGTCTATCAAGGGTACACGAGCTGCATGCTACTTAACCCCCTGCCCGAACCAACCCAGTCACCAGACGGGTCAATCTTGACTCATAGTGAAATAACATTTCTTATCAACAAAGTTACGATGACTATCATAACTTTGTACGTGATAAACAACTGTGACGTTTCTAGGCTGTATGTAGGCTTTAGGATTGTGCTAATTCTTAGGATTTCTTTTAGGTATTAGGTAATAGGGTTTCTAGGATTCTACTAGGTCTCAATTTTTTCTAGTTCTATGGTTCTTTTGCAGTAGATTTGCATCTTAGGTTGTATTTATATCTTTTAAATCTTCTTCCTGTGACAAATTCTTTAAGTTTCAAATTCCTACGTCCCTTTTCTGTACATGTAATTGTCACTTCGCTTTAATTTCAAAGATATTCGCAAGAATATTTTAATGTCCCCGACGAATATTTTTGAAGATTATCGAAATCTGTGAGGTGTGTCATAAATAATTACCTATATTAATAACGTAAGTTCAATTGTCTTCAATGAATCATACGTAGTGAAATTTGTAAAATGTTCGATAAGCATTAGAAATGTTGTATCGGAGACACAATTTCGTGCAAAAGGAAATCTTCCCCGCGTCGAGATCCTAACTCGAGACAAGAATCCTTTTTCTTCGAGTGTTCATTCGTTGTGTCGCGTTCACGCTATGCGATAATTAGGAAACGATTAATTTCACTCGGCGTAACACGTCGTTACAAACAGGATTTGCTACAGTAACGTGTTATCTGATGAACAAAAACATATTGCCGCGAGCACGAAAGCGTACCGAAGAAAATGCTTAATTCGGAACGATAAAAAAGGCCCGTTGACGGAACGATTGCGTTGCAATTACGTTTCACTTTCCGTAACACTTAATACGGCTTGATGGTACAATTTCATGGTACGTTTCACTTAGAACCCCAGATAGAATATGTTGTGGTTTTACCTATACTACATTGAATTTATAACTTTATATCTACTAGTGTAGGAAATTAAGATAGTGGATTAATTTTTAGTAGGTGTTTTTCTTGGTCGATTTTTGGGTGTTAGTAGGTTTATATCATTGAAATTGGAGGTTTAGGAATTTGTACAAGTTTATACTTTTAAATTCTCTAATTTGTAGAGGTATACATCTCTAGATATTCAAGTTGTCAAGCTTTCAATTTTGTAGTGGCAAATTTTGAAATTTCGAAGCTTCTCAGTGTCTACATTTCCAAATTTCTAGATGTTAGAATCCTCAAGTCTCTGAAATCTGATTCGTGGAATTCTCAGACCCCGAATCCCTGAATTCTTAATTTCTAAATTTCCTAAATTCTTAAATCTCCAAATCTTCAAATCCTCAAATTCTAAAATTCCCATACCTCGAAATCTCCTGATGCTCAAATCTCCAAACCCCCAAATTCTCAAATTCCCAAATCTCCAAATCCCTAGATCCCTATATCCCGAATCTTCCAAGAGTCCATACCCAGAAATAACCCTCCTCAATTATCCCGAAACACCCATCAACACTTTGTTCGCATTAGCTACCTTCTCGAAGGTACATTCGCAACTTCCAAGAAGCAACTTCAAATCTCCGTGTTTACCCACGTGAACCCCCTTAAATCAAAGCTAATTTCAATTCACCGTAACGGGTCTCAGAAATCGCACTCTTTCGAGCCTCCATTATCCCCATAGGTCGTAGAAACGGGTGGTAGGGTCGTTACCTATGGTGTCGAGGTGTATGATAGTCACGGCATACGTGATCGGACGCGTGAGCGAACTGCCAAGGCACGCGCCGTGCCGGAGCACGTAATTATCATAGGGAAGTTAGGGTTGCCCCTCGTGGACACGTAGGTAGACGAGTGTGTATACATATAGACACACACGTACACGAAGAAGGGAGGTCGAGGGTTCGGTTCGACTCGGGTCAGGAAGTCACGCGAGGCACACTCGCAGCGGACCTGGAAACAGGGAGGAGTACTTTTATTGTTCTACCAGTTGTCTTAGACGGTTTTCCTGCCCACTGGGCAGACCCGCTCAGAATCTACCTCTCGATTGCTCCCGCTGGAATAGTCTTCCTTTTATCCCAGAAACTTAACCCGTCACGGGGTTCTTTCTTCTCATTTTTTATGTACTTTGGTGATTAGGGTCTATCTTGTCTAGATATGTTTATGGTGGACTTAAGGGGCCATTTATTTACTAGGGGCGTAGATAATTGCAGTTCTTGTTAGTTTAAATTTTGATGCTGATTTTGGAATGAAATTCAGTCATGTAATCTGCTCTTTGTAGTTCAGTAACAAAAATATAATTTACAATTGTATGTACATGAATCAGAAAGAGGTAGCATCGATCAAATTTGGGAGCAACTACCTCTCTCTGTAATAGGCATGACTCACTGTTAGCTCCGAGTAGTTGTATTTATATAAATAATATAAATTTATACTTGTTTATACCTCGGATACAGTTCCTAGCTTGCGTCTGAGGAATATTGTATTCGTATCAATATAAGTATTGAAGTATGTATTGAGAGCGACAACAGCTATCAGTTTCCAGAACAACTACCTGTCCTGTTAATAGACATGACTCATAATCGCAACAGCTGTATTTATATAAGTATAAATGTACTGTGTAAATATAAATGTACATTGATATTCATACATAGATAACTGAAAGACAGACAGCAGCCACCAATCTCTAAAATTTCTACTACGTCTCTCATTAACAGACATTATATAGTATATGTCTATGTACATTATATATTCACAAAATTGACACGAACTTTAAACACAATTACAGTAGCGCGGATGATAGTTAAAAGAAGAACTGCCGTTGAAATGATGTCGCACAAAATTTACGTTTGAAAATGAAGTTATAGCGCGCACGTGCGAACGAGACCATCAATTCCCTCTTTGATAACTGATCCATGGCGATTGCAATCTAACGAGGCGTCGAAACCACAAACCGTTTACATCAAATTGCCCCGGGCTGGGGCTCTGAACTCCGCGAAATGATCGTGTCACTTTGTATTAACCTTTGCTGTGTCAGAGATACCTGCCATAATCATCATATTCTATTTAATATTCTCTTTGTTTAGTTGTACTGAAATACTGATACTGGTAGAAGTAGCAATACTATGCTATATTAAATCTGTAGATGGTTGTAGTGAATAGTGTTTTTATTTTAGGCATTTGAGGAGTTTGGGAACATTCTGAAGTGTGGTTTAGGGTTTTAGGGAATGGAGATTTGAGAATTGGGGAATGTGGGAATTGGGGAATGTGGGAATTTGGAAATGTGGGAATTGGGGAATGTGGAAATTTGGAATTGGGAATGTAGCAACTTGACAATTTGCTAATCTAAGCATCTAAGAATCTAGAAATTGAAAATCTAAAATCTAGAACCGCAGTCCCCACCGCAGTCTCTCCCCAAACCCAATCCGTGAAGGTCCTCTAAAACGTCTAACACCGTTAGAGCACAGAAACTAGTTCCGTAGCACAAAAAGGTATCGTGAGAGGTCGGGTTTCAGGAAGAAACAGCGATAGAAGGCGGATCGATGTTCGTTGGCATGTTATCGTCTTTGCCACTGTAGGATTGGAAGGTTGTTCGTCGTCCGAAGATTTTCCTTCTCGTCCTCGATTCGCTAGAGAGCACAGAGCCGAGTAAAGGGTGCCCGGAGTCGCCTCTGGGTGCAAGTTCACGCGTCGCGACTCTGGCTTGTTCGAGAATTCGCTTTGTGTGCACGCGGCCGTGTGTGTGCGGGGGTGGTTGGGCGTCCCGGCGCTTTGTGGCGCGTTGAACCGCGACCCCTTTGTCGTCGAGAGAGAGAAATAGAGAGGGAGAGAGGAGAGAACAAGCCCCGGGGGCTGTGTAGAGACGCTTGGCCGCACGGCAACACACCGACGGAGCCAGCCAGGACCCCACCCTGTGGACGCAACCTACACAGACGTACCCTCGCACAATCCTCTCGCGGAGATCACAGAGCCTGCCCGCGGGCAACTTGTTATAAACGGCTTCTGGTCTGCCCTCGCCACGCTTGGCCAGCTTACAACCGAGCCACGCCATGGATCACCTACCAAAGAGCGAATTAACGCTTTGATTCTCGCCTGCATGCGAAACACCGCTGGACTATGTCTACCGGTGTGAAATTAAGGTACCACAGAGACCATCTTGCGTTTTCTTTTAGAGATGGGTCAGAGTTTTTGAGATGAGTGTGGATTACATTTTAGGCCGATTGGTACCACTTGCAGGCAGGATTTTGGTACCACTGAAAATTGAGATGGATGCGGGGGACGCAGGATATGTTATGCTTCGTATTTGGAGGATCAGTCATTGAGAAGGTTTTATTTTACTTACTTTTGAATATTTAAATTTAAAAGATCTTAAGGCACCAGATTTTTTAATTTTTAAGTTTATAAGTTTATAGATTTCATTTCCTTTCCCTTCAACTTATGAATGGTTACGTTGCCTGATTTCTACATTTTCGAATTGTCAGATCCATTAACTACTAGATTTTTAGATTTCTAGATACCTAAATTTCCTATTCTCAAATTTCTAAGTCCTCAAATTCCCAAATCCTCAAACAACCAATGTTCCACAATTCCTAAATCTCTAAATCCCCAATTTCCTAAATTATCAAATCTCTATATCCTCAAAATTTCTATTTCCCCCATTCCTAAATTTCCAAATTCCCAAATCCCCAAATTTCTATAAACCCAATTCCTACATGCCCAAATTGCTAAATACTCAAATCTCCAAACCCCCAAATTCCGAAAGTCCTAAATCCCCAAATATCCACATACGAAAATTCCAAAAATTCCTTAGTATCGAACAAGTTTTCCTAAACTACGAAAAATATTAAAATTGAAACTCACCCTGTCCAGGGGCTGGTGACGTGGCGTGGCTCCAGCCTCCTTTGTACGAGCTGCTGGCATCTGTAACGATGAAATAAAAAGAAAACTCAATTAAAAAGCAACGATCGTGTGAGTACACAACAGTCTGTCTATATATCAGTTACACGATGTCGAAACGAGAAATGCAACATTGATCGAAGCCAAACTAGGCAAAAAGTGGCACGTGCTACGAGTACTTCGTGATCCCCGGTCAAAGATTACCACCATTTTTTATTTTTTTACTTTTTTTTAGGTCACGTTATTAGAAGACGTATAACGTCTGCAATTGCAAGGTAATCAGTAGCAAGAATCGCGACTGGTCGTAAAATATATCTGATAGCCGGTTTTCGAGCAGCCTTCGTCGGAAAACAATTTCTTAGGAAAAATCTTTACGACACCTTAATGACACGTCGGTCTTGAAATACGTTTTAGATTTCCTTCCTATGTTTCTATTCTTTATCGAAGATAATCAGTTTTTAGTCAGCGGACACGAACCTTGTTGCTAATTCTGAGAAAGTGGTGTGTTTAAAAATCGATTAAAAGTTTATAATTTATGTGTATCGTATAATGTTGTGTATTCTACAAACAATGATATATTTTGCAGTTTATGAAGAACTAAGCGAAATATGGAACATTAACAAGTCGGATCTATCTATGAAGCTATTTAACTTGCTACATCTACTTAACCTTTAAAATGTTACTTGATAATAAGTTAGGTGAGTACACTTTCTAACCTTACTTTTAAGTCCTCTCTCAAACATTTTGTAGTTTCTGAAGAACAATACAAAACAAGGAAGTCTATCAGTCTGTATCTACCTATGAATGGTGTCAGACATGCTACCTCTACTTAACCTTTAAACTATCACATAAAAGAAAGTGTTCTATGGATGAGTATATTTTTCAACCTTACTTTAAAGTCCTCTCTTAAATATAATATAATAAAACGAACAAATATTTTGTAGTTTATGAAGAAAAATACGAAACAAGGGAGTCTACCAATCTGTATCTACTTATGAGGCTGCCTAACAGTGTCAGACTTACCACATCTACTTAACCTTCAGACTATTACATAAAAAAGAGTGTTATAGGAGTGAGTACACTTTTTAATCCTACCATAATATTCTCCCTCAAGTATTGCGTAATAAAAGAACAAATATTTTGTAGTTTCCAAAGAAGAATACAAAACTAGGAAGTTTATCAATCTGTATCTACTTATGAAGCCATCTAACAGTGTCAGATTTGCTACATCTACTTCAGACTACCACCCAAAAGTCCTGTAATGGTGAGTACCTATATTTTGTAGTTTCAAAGAAACAAGACAAAACAATGAATTTAATTAACCAGCACCTATGAAGCTATTAAACTACCTAATCCTCTGATTAAGTCTTAGATTACGTCTAAAATCAAGCCTCAGATTAAGTCTGAGATTAAGACTTAGATCGCAGTCTCGATTAAAGGTTAATAGGTCAAGAACCCGATCGATTGAAAAGGACCAGATATAATTATCGTTGCAGTATGAAACGAAAATATTTATGCGAAATATTCATCTCGTTGACCGCATACGCCGTATTGCTTTCGAAAAACATCGAACATACACACAAAGTGGTATAGAAGTTTCTCTCGAAGTCTTGCCACTGTGTTTCCATCGCCGACGGTATGTTTGCAGACAGATATATTTTCATTTGGCAGTTATTGGCACGAGGGTGGCAGCCGTGTGTACATACGTACAGCAGTACGTCATGCTCCTGCAGAAAGTCCGTCGTAGTCGTCGTCTTTCTGTGTAAACAACGACCACGGTGTACAGAACCAACCGACCTTTTCGTCTTTCGCTGCCCCCTTCATTTGATCTACAGCCTACGGTCCATTAATACAGCCTCGGATTTCACGTTTCAGGAAAGCGTAGGGGGTTGCGTACATCGACACCTATCGTTCACCTAATGCCGGAAAGTCGAGAATCTTTTACGTAAATCGACGAGTTCCTTTGTAAGTTCATTGGGTTTCAGTACTTGTTCATTTTCACATGTCTGTATTTTAAGCTTATTGGATACCTACATTTCCAAATTTTTATAGTTTTGAACTACCAAACATAAGAATCTTCAAGTTTCCACATACGGAAATGATTAAATCCTTAAATTTTCAAATTTCTAAATTTCCAAACATTCCTAAATTTCTACATTTCCAGATTCATAAATATCCAAGTTCCAAAATTTCACTTGATTATATTATCTGTGTTCATCGCGAATCAAAATGATACTATAACAAAGAAAAGGAACAACAATCCATCTTCCATTATTCAAATTTTCCAAGACTATCAAGAGTGTCTGACACCACCTTCGATCAGAAACGTAAATCATCCGTCGCACAAAGCACAAATACTATAATAAACCTCATCGTTGGTCCCATCAGTGACGGATTTAGCTTTTAGGGGGCCAAGCTCAAACAACTATACTACATTTAAACGAAATCGATGTTTCAGAGTTCGTGGTTTCTTCTTGTAAGCGGATGACGAAGATACGTGGATCAACTTACAATACAATAGCAGTTGATATGTATAAGTACGGTATTCTATATGTATAGATACCTTGTAGGTGTAAGTACAGTACTTCATACGTATGAATTCAATATGTTGTAGGTGTAAGTACAGTATCCTATGCGTATATATGCAGTACTTGTACGAATGTATGAATTCAGTACTTTGTACGTATACAGTACCTTATAGGTACAAGTACAGTACCTTATGCATAGAGACACGGTACTTTGCACGTATGAATTCAGTGCTTTATACAAGTACAGTACCTTGTGCGTATAGATACAGTACTTTATACATATGAACCAGTACCTAATACATACAAATACAGTACCTTATAGGTATAAATTCAGTAGCTTACAGGTACAGTAGTTTACACGTATGAAAGGAATTAGCCGTAAAATGTTTTCGCGAGTTTTGCTAACGTTAGGCCCACTGCAAGCGTAAATCCGTCACTGAACCGTTACCGCGAACGACCCCCACTGATCGTTGCCACGTGGACCGTCGGTCTCCGAATCACTACCGCAGAGCGGGTCCGTGCGGACCCGTGGACGTACCGGCGAACAGCATCGAAAGATTGGTGAACGCCGTGGTGCGTGGTAGTTCCGCGGCGGTGGTCCCGCTGCTCTTTAAGTCGAGCATCTCGTCGCGTCCCGTGTGCGAGCGGCCGTTGAATACGGCAGCCTGCACGGGCCTTTTCCTCTCCTCTGTCTGGCTAGTCACGGCACTGTCAACGTCCGGATCGCAGCTAACGACGTGAGAAAGCTGCTCATAGCAGCCCCGGTTGACCGTTTAACGAACCACTGCGAACGGAAGTGGGATCGCGACACGCTGGATCACGGCCTCGGATCGGTAAAAGTTAATGGGCTGCGCGATAAGGGCGCCGATCATCTTGGCGACCCGCTCTGAGTGACACTGGCCCTCGAACCAAGAAATCCAGCTAACGGGGGGGTTCACACCCCGTCGCCGCCCCCTGCGTCGCCAGAGGGCATTCGCGGAGACGGACGACGGCCACCTTCGATCCGTTTGGCGAACAGGGCGGAGTTTACGCCACCGTTTTACACCCACGTTCCGAAGGGGCGGATTGACGCATGCGTCGGGCAGAGCAGTCGAAGGGGTTGCAACCCCCGCGGTGTAGGCTGCCTAGAACGACGCGGCAGGTTGCTAGGTGGCCGGGCACATCGGCGTACCGGACCTCCTGCACTTACCGACCGGCGTTGTCGACGACGTAGTTTGCCCCGGTAACGACGTGCCACCGGTTCCCTTCCGGAACAAACCCTCTGTGGTAACGCCGCCCGTTTACGGACAGAATGGTCAGGGAATTTTGGCAGTAATGGGCCAAGGTGTTTCCATTTATTCTTCGGAACCGACGTTTCATCCGTCTTTCCGTTTCCCGATTTTCTCTCTTCGCTCGCGTCGCTTGGATCTTCGTTATTTCATTGATTCGTGATTTCGTGGAATTCGACGGGGCGCGTAGGCTTACGGTCACTTGGGACGAGCGTAATATCTATCGAAGCTCGAAACTAGGGTATTTGATCATTTGTACATTATTTTTTCTTCTCAGCTTCAAATCTATGAATTTTAATTCTTTAACTTTTTAATGTACTAAATTAGCGAACTATATATTACCAAATATCGAATTAACAAATGACTAACTTTTCCACGTTATCAGGTTAAATTATTCTAAATTACCAAATCACAAAATCTCTAAGTTTCCTAAAGCAAATTATAGTGCATTAAAGTACCATATCCGAAACTTTTCCAAATTATCAAGACCTAGACAACCAAATCTCAAATTACCAAAGTACTAAATTTCTAAAAGGTAAAATCTCCGAATTCTGAAATTGTCAAACTTTCTAAACTTGAAATTTCCAAATTTCTAAATTTACTAATTCTCAAACCCCCCGATTCCCACATTCTCAAATTTCCAAAAGTTGAAACCTCTAAATTCTTGCAATTCCCTAAAATTCCCAAATACTCCATCCTTAACTAACAATATAATTTCCCTTCCCCCACAACTGCCAGCAGCACTCAAAAAAAAGCTACTTATCGCAATTGCAGATATCCATTAACCGTACCGTATATCGCATTAACGCAGAGTACGGTAAATGCAAAACGTGTCGGTCCATTTGTCGACGAATATAAAACGAAGCGTGTGCGTATAACCGGTCTACCTATATCGTAAACTTTCTTTGTCAGGAATTATAATCGCGGTAAATAATTAATTAATTAAGACAACCTCATGTTTTCCCGTTGCAAAGCAGATTTTATGGAAATAACGGGCGGGCATTAAACGCGGCCAGAGCCAACTACGGAGTAATTGCAACAAAATGCAAATCGGGTTAATAACGGGGTCATCGCGTAATTCTCTGAAATACAGTCACGACCACCTGCGCCACCGCGTATAATTATTATAATTTGTCGGTGAAAATACCGGGCCGATTAAACGATACTCATTGACAAGAGAAATCTGTAGGTGGCCGTTGATCGCCGGACAATGTCGATAATTAAAATCTGATTTCTCTACTTCTCGTTAATTATCATCTATCCTCTTTTACGCTCGCGTAATCGCCCTCCAAAATTCTCATTGTTCGCAAAATTATTGTTATCGTTCTACATTAGGGTTTCTTTCGTTTCGCTATTCTTTTACTTAGACATCCTTTTATTCGTACAATTTACAGTATTATTAAGGTTATTATTATATTAATACATTCTAATATGCATATGTACATAGATCTCTTTATTTAATTATTTATTTGATTTAAAGGTTGTATGTTGTTTTACAGCTGTTTACTGGGTGAACATAACCAGACTACATATGTATTAATACGTGAAGGATCATATGGAGTATATGTGTATACATATGTGTGATCATATGTGTATATTCAAATTATTGCTTTAATATACATATTCATTTGAAGTATACATACAATTAATACGTATATCAAATTAACATGTGTATCCAACTAATGCACGTATTTAATTGACATGTGTTGTCATTTAACTTTGTTACATATGTATTCATATACGTGTGTTCATACACATGTACATTCAATTCATGTATATTCAACTACTGCACGTATTTAATTGACATGTATTATCATTTAACATTGTTACATATGTATACGAACGTATGTACGTTCAATTAATGTGTGTAACGAGTATATTCACTTAATGTGTACATTCAATCAATATATTTAACATGTACACACATATATTATCAATATGTACACATTATCATATTATCAACGTGTCATGTACATTAACATGTAAATTACACATCACTTAATATGTACATACACTTAACTTTATATTTAATTAACACGTACATGCAAGTGATCTTAAGTTTATCATACTATAATTTATGTGCCTCCCCATGTCCAATCAGAAACACATGTCCCACACCATATACGGTTAGCGTTAGAAAACCAGTCTCGCACTAAGATTCAGTTCCCCATGAGAAGTCCCATAAACAACATAAAAATCGAATACGAAGACGTCGAAGGCTGAAAAGTGGCCATCAGGGTACACGGTTAGCTCCTATTATACCCGTGATTCACGCTAACGGGACAGCCCCATAGTCCATGTAGGTAAGACACTCGGTACTCCTGCTGCACACACACACACACACACACACACGGTGTTCCATAGGTTACCTCGGGCATCCTTTCCATTGAAAATCCCCCCATAGGATGGCACGCGTACGCCACGCGACCGCGCGCGGCCAGCGGCGCATTTAACGCGCGATCGCTCTCGAGTGTCTGCGTGTGCAGCCTCGAACCGAAGGGGGTTAAGTGCACCCAGAGGGGGGTCAAACCACCCCTGCACCCCCTGGCCATTTTCCATTCACCTTCGTCGCGGTCCACGGACTCGGACGCACTGTCTTCTGACGGCAGCCGATTTTAGGCCTTGTGGCTCTATAGATTTATTGCGCGATCGGAAGTTGAGGAATGAGGAAAAATGATGGCTGTTAGAGGGAATTTCTAGGGTGGGAGTCTATGGGATTCGGTATGGGATACTGTGGTATGAGATATGTACGGGTGGGTAATGAACTTTTTTTGCGTCAAGGACTTTAATTAGTGGAATTTTGTCAATCTTCCAAATACATAAATTCCTAGATTTCTGTAGCTTCAAATTCTCAAACTTCCAAATTTATAAATTCCCAAATTGCTATATCCTTCAATTCTCAATCTTCTAAATCCCTAAATTTTTATATCCTTCAAGTCTCAATCTTTCAAAACCCTGAATCTCCAAATCCCAAAATCATCAAGTCCTAAATTCCCAAATTTCTATATCCTCCAATTCTCAAATTTCCAAATCCCTAAATCTGCAAATTCCTATCTTCCCAAATCTCTAAATCTCCAAATTTCAAAATCCCCAAATCCTAAATTTCCAAATTCCCTATGTCCCCCAGTTCTCGACCTTCCAAATCCCCAAATCTCCAGATTCCTATTTCGCCAAATCCCTAAATCCCCAAATCCTAAATTCCCAAATTTCCATAGAAAGTATAAATAAACGATGATTGTGTACTAGTACACGCATAAGTCTCGTGTCTGTCTTTCCATTTCCAAAAACATGAAACATATTCGGGTGGTTGGTTGTAAATGACTCACCATATGTCGGCCATAACTTTGCCTGGCAAGGATTCGTATCAAAATCATACGACAGGCTAAACGTGCTAATATATTCATTATTCAAATTCAGTCTGATGATATACGATGGGGTGGTCAATAGACGCAGAACACGCCATCGTTTGTTTCCTTGCTCTTTCGCTCCGATGACGATAATGACTTTACGCTACTAGCCTTAACAACCTTATAAAAATGAAGATTTATAAGGTTGATCAGCTGCCTATAATCTTAATTAAACCGGGGCCCTTTTATACTTCCTATAAAAATGTTGGGAATGTTATAAGATGTTTTATGCAAGGTTCCATGAAAGTCTTTGTAGACGTTTCTAGCAAGTTGAAATGTTCATCGTGTCGTCTGCGTACTTGTTGGACGTAAAAGACATGTACTTTTCAGGTAAAATTCTTCAGTCTCATAGCTGACGTGATTATTACAAAAGCAAAAGAAGGTTAAGCTTCGAATCAAATGTATGTTGTAAAAATTGAAGTACTGTTTAATTTTCAAATACTGTAGTTCTGGTTTCAAAATTTCGATGTTACAATGTTTCATCCACGTTTAACCCACATGCCATTTAACTCCATATTCCGATGAATCCATTACTCGAACGAATTCAATCTATCCAAAAGTAATTTTACAAATAACCCGAAAATAATCAGATAATTTCCACTCGAAAGACTTCTTCCCACGTGCTTGACCCAGGTGCAAAGGTCCACCTGTCCATGTAGAAGTGCGGCAATCTCTTCCCATCGGTTTCGCCGCACCGTGTTCCAGCAATAACAATAAACCCCGTTAACCATGCATACCGCTGGCGAAGGCAGCTCCCTCTTTCGTTCGAAAGGATGATTGCCTCGATCAGGATAGCGAACGGAACGAGACGAGTGTCGTAATCGGTAGCACTACTATACAGGGTGGTTCTTGTAACTGGGCTAAAAGGAATCGATTGCTTCAACGAAAATGTTCAAAGATGCTGCTTTCAAGTGTTGCATTTAAGAAAAGTGTAATTATACTTGGTGGATACAGGTTGTAAGCTTGGCGCATCTTATGAAGAATAAGGTCATGGGAGGGAAGAAAATTTAATGAATTTTTAATGTTACAGAAATTTGGAACTTTTGGAATTTTAGGCTAGATCCTAGATAAATTTAACAAGAGAATTTATTAACTTTCTGAGACTTTTAGCACTACTGCTGACGTTGCAAGTTTAACGAGCTTACCAGTAGGCATCCTTCAGAAACAATGTTTCTATTCAGACAACACAACAAGCTGCCTTTCCCAGTCGTTCACATTCGAACAAACAGTCCCGCCACATCCGATCACGTGACTTCTCGTCACTGACCACCTATCGCCTCGATTGCCCGCTTACGACCATCCTCTCGTTCGCGCCTCACCGGTCCACCCCCATCACGAATCGTGCGAAAGCAAAATAGCAGCGGGCAAATCGCCTTCGAGGCTCAAAAATACGTCGCCGCTAACGGTAACTACCCCACCCACCCCGAAAACGTACATAAAGAAATCCGTAAGAAACCCCCGGCCGTTAGTGGCGCGTTAAAAATGGAAAGTACGAGTTAGAGCGGAAAAACATAGTATCGGATGCGTGCAACGGTTGTCGCACAATTTCCCCCGGTGGCAGTAGAATTGGGAGCGATAGGAAAGCTTAGGGGGCACGCTTAGCGATGACAATGATGGCGAGGTCTATATAGCAGGCATCCGGACCAACGTCGAAACGAGGCTGACTCGCGCGAATGTGATGCATAATTAGTAAAAAATGTAGCTTGTCCAAGTATCGAGAATCAGCCTGTACATGGTGGGTCAGTTGCAGGGGGAGCAGTGCATTATCTTGAGATACCGCTTCGGCATTAGGCGGTACTTGTAGTCGCGGGCCAATATCGGCGTTAGGGCGACGAGTATCATTGTACGGCATGAAACATGACAGGGACGGCTATTGTACGGGAGACGCATAGCTAGTCAGGGAACGGAACGACAAAGAGGGAGCCAGTTAACCAGCCCTCTTCTTCGTTTCCGTCCGCTGCAACAACTACCCTTCGTTCTTCTGGGTCCGTAACACGATAAGAAACGTGTCACTTTCCTAGCGCCGCGGACACCCAGGGCCCCTTCAACGATCAGAGATACCCGCCACCCTCACAGATAATTCCCCGCATTCAATTTGTACAATATGCCGGATACCGTACCCGACTATCGGACAACCGACTTTTTTTTTTTAGATAACCTATCTCGTTTTAACGAAACGTATTCGGGGGCAGTTCGTATTCGCGAAATTTGAAATTTTTGGGTGAATGCATTTGGGAAGGTTTCAATTTTGGGAGGGTTGTAGGATCTAAGAATTTTCGAATTTTCGAAGAGTTAGATTTGGGAATTTTTGAATTTTGGGACTTCAGTATCTTGAAACGTTGGAATCAGGAAATTATGTACCTTTGATACTTTAGAACTTGGTTAGTTTTGAATTTCGTAACGTTGAACTTTGATAAACATTGAATTTTGAAATTTTCGATGAACTTCAAAGAAAATCTTGAACGTACGAAGATGATGTCGCGATTTCGCGTGGAATATTTCAGCGAAAACGTAACACGGCGAAGTCTTTGTTGGATGCGGAATACGAAGGGGCGCGGTACGGTCTCTCGAGCTTATGAAACCTTTTATCGAGTATCTTTGCATAGCATTTTAAAGTCCAAAGCATCCACGCTCCTGTAGCATGTTTGCTGACCTGCAGTCGGCATTCGCACAAAGCCGAACCTTTACAGAAAGCCCTGTTTCGATCGAGTTTCTCGCGATTCGAACCAGATAATCACGTTTGTCGACACACCCTTTCTATTCTCGAATTACGAATCGATCGTTTCTCTACTTTATCCTTAAAACTGTCATCGATATTTTCTTTTTCAACATCGATTCTATTATTTTGTACTCTCAAATCGAACCAGTAGATTATATATTATAGATTGTAGGTTGTATAGATTATATTTGATTCGGTTAGGTTTCACCGTGTTTGATCATACATGATATCCATGATAATTTTATGATAATTCAATGATAATTTAATGTTTAATATAACATAAGTTAGACTCGATTTGGTTGGATTTGATTATGTCTGATCATGTTAGGTTAGGTTTACGATTACGTCTGGTACAACCTTGTTCGTATTACTCAACTCAGACTGGATATCGTTCAGATGAAATTAGACAGATTTAGCAGAAAGCCAGAAAATTCCCGGACGACGAGAAAAATTGATAGTGGCGAGAATTAGCGGCTCGGTTTAGGTTAGGTAATTCGTGATTCGTTCGTCGATCCGGTCCGAGCGGAGATGCGTGGAGGACTTCCGTGAAGAGGCGGGTATCCGCGCTCGTAGTAGACCATTAACGTAGAAGGCCATTAATTACGTCACGGAAGAATGCAGACGTTGGCTCAAACAAAGGGTCCACGGTCTCGCATTCCCCCAAAGTTATCGATGCGACCGCGTCGTTCGTGCATGCTTCATGTATCCAGCCTAATTACGACGGATTTGCATATCTCCAGTCGCGCTGGACCGAACAACTTCGTGCTTTTGTTCCTGCCAACAGGACATCCGGTGCAATCCGCTTCGTTGCTGCCCTCGGAACCGCCACCTTAGGACACCGTTTCGATATCGCTCGTCAAAATTGCATTGTTTTTTCAAAAACGCATCGTTTCATTTTTAATCCCTTTTAGTCAGGAATTTCTCCTACTATTATTTATTCATTTATTTATTTACGGGTTGGATACTTTTTTATCTTATTACACGAGGTAACATGTCGCAGATTATATTTATCGATTAGTTGACAGATACATTAACTATCATTGTATACATGTACATAATATTAAGCTATCATGTACTTATGCACACGATGATAATTATATATTATTTCCCTATTGTATTATTGCGTCCAGAGAGTTTATTATACTCGTCGATCCTTCAGTATGCAAATTATAATTGTCGATTATAATTATAACTTCAAATTGAAGCGTAAAAGCACGAATAAGTAGAGTAGGGGGCGAACGTTAGAAGCGCCACCGTTGAAGGTACACTTTCAAATTGATAATAAAGTAGTACTTCTCAGGAAAATGTGCTAGAAATTTCGATAAGAGTAAAAGATGCGATACGATAAAACATTTAACCGGAGAGTAGTTTTGGGTGGCGATGTAATTATTCGACAACAGGTTGTAACGATAACGCACGTATTTATAAGGACAAGTATGTAATTAGATGAAAAAAAATTTGCAAGGAAAATCGTAATTCGGGAGATAAAGGGGTGGAATTTTGAATGGTCGGCGACAACGATCCCGAAGACGCAGAAACGAAGAGAGAAAAGGAGAGCGGCGTTAAAGCGGGAGGGGATGAAAAGACGATAGGAAAGCGGAGAACCGAGAGAGCAGAGGCATCCGCGCGCTCATTTCCGTTTCGGAGCCGTCGAGGGGGATGAAAAGGGGGCGCTAACTCGCGAGATATTAATTCCGTGTTAGCGCTAGGAGGGTTGCAGGGGCGAAAACTACGTGCCGAGGGGGTGGCCAGCCCTCCAGCGTCTCCTCGTCCTCCTCTGGCAGCCACCCACCCCTATCAAACGTCTCTCACCCCCGCGGACATACCGTCGGCCTAGAGGCAGCCACCCCTGCGATTCCGGCGCAACCCCCACGTAGAAGGGAGGCGTTACAAATCAGAGATTAGCCATAGTTAACTCGACTTGCGCAGTCAAACAGTTAATCAATAAACGATTATTTACATCGTGTGCCCGCAGCCACCGCGCCGGCTGCCTGGATGCCCTGCCACCGAACACCGTTGCCCAAACCATATTTTCTCTTACCGACCAATAATCGACGCACCGATCGTGACGCTCGATGCTCTGCCAACGATTCACCTCGCGATTTGCGATTACAACCCACCCGGTACCGACGAATTTCACCGATTTTACGAATTTTTGCAATTTTGGGATTTCGAGAGTTTCATTTGGGGCTGTAGAAATTTGCTAATTTAGAGATTCGGAGATTTCGGAAGACGAGGATTTGCAGAAATCTTGGAGTTTAGGGATTTACGGATTTGGAAATTTGGGGATTTAGGAATTTGGGGATTTAGGAATTTGAAATTCTAGGAGGAGGGTTCAGAATCTGGTTATTGGAGAATTTAGGAATATAGGGAATTTTGAACTGTAAGAAGAATCGGGTGACACAGAAATTTGGGGATATAGGCATTTATAAACGCACAATTTCGGGGCTTTGAAAATTCACCAATCTGAAAATTTAAAAATGAAATTCGTTAAAAAATTAGAAAAGTTGAAATTCCAAAAATTTGTAAATTTTACATTGTACAAATGTTAAACCTTGAAATTATTAAATCGCAAAAATGATAAATAAATCTGCAAAATTATAAGTACGAAGTATAAGAGTACGAAAGCAGCGAAAACTCGCGATTCAGTGTTATCAAGAAAAATGTCGAATTGGAAATGAAAATAGTAAAGGTGTAGAAGTTTCGTAATGGGAAGCGATTTTCTAATAAAACGGATTTAACCCCGTCGCTAATTCGCGGCGGACGATGAAAATAATAACGGAACCCTTTGTCGAAGGGGGTGGGTTGGGGTGTGGGCGAGGGTTGACTGTGTAGAAATTACTACTATCGATCCTGCCGGTACACTCGTGTGCATACGCCGATCAGCACTTGGTATCTGTTCCATAATCTAAATGACGTATTCGCAGATTTTACATTCAATCTCCATTTGGAGGTGGCTCGAATGCTCGTTATCTGTGACCCGTAAAACGAGCCTCGAACTTGACGAGAAATATTTACATCGATCAAATGTACCAGCCACTTTTCCCGCCGTATCATAACTGCTCGAAACCAGCTACCTCTTCTACCATTTTATCTCGCCTCTAACGCCATTTTATTGCAATCGAAACGCTGCTTCTTCTCACCTATACTACAACTTTACGCGAACTTCCGAATTTCGTCGAAGTCGACAAGGGAAATTTTTTCAAAGACATTCTTCCTTTTTATTTTCTTTGCTCCTGTTTGTTGGTAGAAAGTTTTGTAATTGTAGAATTTTAGTGTAGTAGTGTAGTATAGTAATGTAGTGAAACGGTAATAAAATGGTACAATTAAGTGGTAGAATGATGTGGTTAATTGTGAAGTAGCGGTATAGGAAAGTATTGGTGTAGTAGCAAAATAGAATTAGTTGGATAGTAGCATAAAAATATAGTGGTGTAGTAAAATAATTGAACAGTGCCATAATATGACAATATAGTACTAAATTGATACGATAAGACTATAGTGAAATAGTGAAATGATAGAATAGTGAAGTACCCATTATAGTAGCATGATTGTAGGTATAGCAGAATTAGCAGGGCAGTGTTATAACGAAGTATAGTAGTATATGGTAAAGAATAATAGTCTAACAGTATAGTAAAATAGTAGAATAATTACGCAATAGGGTAGTAAAGTTGCAGTACAGTAGTGATGATACATTTCTATTTATAGTTCCACTCGAGAACCCTCGCAAACTCTGAAAAATCCTGTGAATCCCGAAATATTCCTAAATCCCGAGAAATCCTTTACACCCTAGGAAATCCCCTAGACCCCGGGAAAGCCGCTAAACCCCGAGAAATCCCCTAAATTCGAAGAAAACCCCTAAACCTTGGGAAATTTCCAACACCCTCGAATCCCTAAATTCTTCCGAAATTTCCCTGGTTTCCACAAAGATTCCCTACTCCCGAAAACCCTCTAAACCCGAAAAAAATGAATCGGAAACGTTCGAAAAATAATAATAGCCAGAATCGAATTTTCCACGCGAAAGCAATTTCATCGTTCCTGTTGCGTTTACCCCTGTATACCCGTCGGCGAAAAAGCGCGAGCCCCAAAGAGATGTAGGTTGGTCGGATAAGGTTGATAGCCGAAGATCGCGGATACGCGTGCATCCCGGAATCCTCGGCGACGGCTCACCATAGGTGACTAGAAAGCTGGTAACAAACGAGGAGGAGCGGAGGCAGGGGTTGGGGGTGGAGGTAGCTGGATGACTGGCGGCGGAAGCGTCGTCATGGCGACGCATCGATCAGCCACCGCCACGCGAATCGAGTCGAGCCGAGAGAGCACCGCACACCCTCGCTATACTTCGCCACATCGATGGATAACACGCGTGTATTCACCGACACGAGTGTCACCTAAGGATTGGTGGCGACGCCACAGCGATACCGAACGCCGATGCATCGCGACGCATCTCCCGCGAGAGCTCGCCTTAATTCGCCGCGAGTTTTCTTCGTACCTGTCGATCGAGCCGGAACAAACGTACTTGCAAAACGTCAGACGTCTATGCGCGTCGATCTAATCGGGATATGGGAAACGTTCGAACGAACACGTATTTAATTACCTTCTACGATTGGTACTAGGTCTTGTTACATTTTCAGGGACACTTTCGATTAATCACTTTTTGCACTTTTACCAATCAGATAAGACTTAGGGTCCGATACACTTAGCGATGAATTTGTATAGTTGATCGTTGAATGGATTCACATCAGATTCGAATTTTATTCGTTTTAATATTGTAGCAGTTTTCACCGACGCACCTGGCATTAAATAGTAATCAACTTCGTAGAGTAGATGGACGTCTCAACGTTCCAATGAAAAGTTTTTATCATAATAAAGTATCAAAGAATAAAGTCCTAAATGATAAGTCCTCAGATTCCATAGTGTCTAGGTTGACATATCCTTATAATCCCAAAGTTTTTGTAACTCTTGAAGTCTCTAAAGTCTTGAAGTCTGATGTAAAGTCTCTAAACCTCTATGTTACAAAGTCCGTACGTCCCCAATGCTCTATATTGCAAACTATGGCCCGCGAGATCCTCCAAAGGTCTTCATCCAGCCTCCGACTTTTATACGTATATATTGTAGTAATCGAACGGAAAATTAAACGCGTAAACAAGTGCATTCGCATTCGTGGTATTCGTCCAGCAGAAGTGTGCAACGCGACTCTAGAAGAGCAAATAAAAGAACGTTGGTATATTTGATATACCAAGTTGACGGTGCATCGTATCGTGAGTAAAAATATGTTTTTGAAAAATATCGGGCCGTTTCCGCGAAAGTTTGCCGACCGAAGATCGCGCGAGGAGGGTGGTAAACGGTAGGAACACCTGAGCAGGGGATCACGCGATCTAGGTCTCGGAGCGGATAGAAAGAAAAGGTGTACCAGCGGGTCGGTTCGACTGGCACAGTTGAGCAGCTTCCGGTGGGCAGCCGGAACGGGTGTTACGTCGAAGCGGGTGTCGGTGGTCGATCGATCCTCCAGGAGCGTGCTCGTCGTCTACGTCGACGACGTCTGTGTCGTTTCAGCTCGCGTTCTCTGGCCTTCCGAGCTCGGACTGAATACCGCTGATTGTCCTTTGCTCTCTCGCTTTATCGCCCTCTTTCCCTTTCGTTCGCGTCGTTTCCCGTCTTGCTCGCGCCCGTATCGCACCCGCTCGACTCTCCACTCGTAACCACCCTCATCCTCGAAAGCCACCCCTATCCTCCGCCGTGCCGTGCTACTCCTACCCACTCCACGATAATGATGGCAATCAGACCCTCAGAAAGGATTTCAGGAAATTCTCTCGCCTTTTTGTCGGCAGCCGGGGCGGAGGCGGACGCCACAAACACCGCTCGTCGTCGTACGCCCTCTTCCTGCTGCTGCCGTTCCTGCCACTGCTGCTAGTTATAGTCGCTCCGATTTCTCCTAGACTTTTACTCTCGTCACACAGATCGCGACTACTCGATACTATATCTCACCCGGACCATCTCCGACCATTTCGGCTAGCAACGACGCTACATGCATTTTTTCACCTCCAACGGTTTCGCACTTTTTACCTTCGATCTGAAGCTTTATAAATTTTACAAAGATTCTTAGTACGTCTCGATTCGAAGTTCAACTGCGCAATTCTAAGCATCGAAAGAATATTTTACCGCAGGGATTGTAAATTTATACATCAAATACTTTTATCGCTTAGTTTAATTGAAAGAAAAAATTATTTTGAAAACCAGAATGTAACAATACAATATAATCTTATTGCGAGCGATAACAAAATATACGTGTATATTCAAATCCACAATTTGCACGAGTCAAGACGTGTATTCTAATGTCCAATTTCCTTGATTTCTCTATTTTTCCACTTGCAAACATCTCCAATTATTGAACATCTTAATTTTCCATTTTCCTAATTATCTAATCCAATGTCCAACTTCCTCAATTTTCCAATTTATCAATCCTCCTGTTCTCCATTTTCAAACTACTTCTCCGATTTTTGAATATCTTACTTCTTTCCTGATTTTCTTTCCAGTTTTTTCATTTTCCAATTTCTTGACGATTAATCTAAACGTCTTGAACAGTTTCGCCTAAAATGTTTGTACCATGAAATGTTCACGTCGCGAATCGATTACAAAGCAAACGAAGGAAGAGCATAGAAGAGCAAACGTTTCTTTCTTGAACTAATTGTAAGTTTTTTTTTGTCGTCTTCCCGAAGCAAGTAGTTCCTTCTCCCCTTGGTGCGTTGTTTTCGCGCGGTGCTCGCGAAAATGGCCCGGAATTAACGTGTAACAAGCTACGAAACTCCCTATTCATAGAGCGCTAAAGAACTGCGACTACGTGGAGTCGCTGCACGGTCGAGTGATTAATTTCTATCCCGGGGGTGGTGCAACTAATTATCCTCGCGTTTTATCGCTGCTGGTAACTTAGTCTTCCTGGAACACACTCTCGATAAGCGCCAATGAAATTATCGCCGCAGGAAAATGGAAAAACCTGCTCGCAGTTATGCCTCGACATTTTTCAACGCGTTCTTTGCCACGGTTAGAAAATTTCATTAGGTGATATTTTTGTTTGCTACAAATCTTATCAAAGGCACAGTACTTTGATATATGTTTTTCGCAGTATATCATTAGCGGGTAATGGGAGTATTTTTTATTAGCGAACAAGTTCTTAATATAAGTGATGGATTCGTATGGAAATGTTAATTTGTAGAAATAAACTAACATCGAATGGACAATTGTTATTGCTTAAAAGATTGTAAACGTAAATTTCAAGATGCTGATTATAAAAATTCAGAGTTCCAGAAAGATCAACATCTAAGTACATTATTTTAAAACGTTCATCACCGCGTCATCCATATTCGAATTTAGAAATGGCCGTTCAAGGTGCTAGTAAATAATGGTATTGAACAGTGAACGTAGTATGGTATTAAATTGTACAAGTTGTCGTATGCATCCGAGAAGATTAGAGATAGAAAATATGGCGATAGAGGGAGGTTCGAAGTCGCCATCGTTCGTCGAGGAAGATCGTTCGCTTCCGTTCGTGACAGAGGTACTTAAAAGGCAAGATTTCGTGTACTTTGTAATGGCTACTTCGGCGTATTTACGTGCTGGGCTACGTGTTCCATGAATCGGCATACGGACCAGGGGAAACGTAATGCCATTAGATCGATTTCGATACCCTTTCCTTTCTCACGACTTCGTTGTTTCTTACAACGCAACATGCTACTGCGAGTATTCGACAACACTTCCGCCATTTTTATTATTATGATTTCTATGAATTCCTTTTTAACTCGATTATAAACACTTTTCGAAAAATGCTATTAGACATCTCGCTATAAAAGTTGGGGTTCTTCGTGTCTGCACGAGTGTATGTATGAATGCATGTATTCATGAATATCTGTCTATATGTACATATGTCTACATATGTGTGTTTGCGTATCCATGAATGGATGTATAAATATATGCATGTATGCGTGAATGTATGTACTTATGAACATCTGTATGAACGTACTTACATATGTCTACATGTGTGTGCATATGTATATCTATGAATGGACATGTGTACATGTGTATGCATGTATGCACGAATAGATGTATTTATAAATATCTGTCTGTACGTATGTCTTGCATATATCTATACGCGTGAATGTATGAATGAACTATGCGTGAACGTATATCATTAACATAATCTCAAACAGAATGAAATAAAAGGTGGTTGTAAAGCGATGAAAGGCAAAGAACGAGGTCGGAGAGTGTGATCTGTTGCTGAGGGTAGTGTGCACGCGGACAATATTGACTAGAAGCCAAGAAAAGGCCGAAAAAGGGGCTGAAGGGAGTCCCTTTAGCGAAAGCCTCACTCCCTCGTCACTCCTTCATCGACGGAACATTAAGCACACACGATAACGCATGATTAACTGGCTAATGACTTTCTCTATACAGTTCTCCCGCTGCTACACTCCTCGGGGAGCCAACGCCGCTTTTGCAGAATCATCTTCAACGGGGGTGGAATGCACCCCTCGTCAAACCTTTTTTCCCGATAAGTGACAGACGTTTTTCGACGTTAATCGCCCCAACAATTTGTCCCTGACTAATGTCTAAACGTACCTTCTCTTTTTTAGTACTCTATGTATTTTTTAACGAGAAATTATGAGTGGGGAGATATAACTTTGTGGATAGAAATTATTGAATTTAGGCTTTAGTAGATACTTGTAATTTTTTAAGTGGCGGATTTTTACATTTTTTTTCATTCTTTTTGGAATTTTTGAAATTCTTCGTCTTTCTTCTTTCCACATTCACGAATTCCCACATTCCCAAATTCTCGAATTCCCAAATTTCTACACCTCCAAATTCCCAAATCCCCAAATTCCCTAGATCCCAAATTCTCAAATCCCCAAATTCCCAAATTCTCCAATTTCCCAAATTTACAAATGTCACTGCCCCAAATTCTAAATACCCTAAATTCTCAAATTTCCGCCTCACTAAATTCTAAAATGCCCAACATTTCAAAATTTGCATGAATATTTGCTTGGAAACACGCCGCGGTAACTAAAGAAATTTATCAATGAAACCATTCAGGGGTAGTAAAAACATCGGACGGAGGGTGATACATAAATCTGACGGCAGCTTTTTTATAATACAATCGAGGGGGTTGTTACGAATGACGAGACATCTATCGTGGCCCGATGTAACTGAAATAAGGGAAGATTTCGGAAGACACTGCCATCTACCCGAAGACTCCCCACGTTTAGGGGTTGTTAGTCGTCGGTTTAGGTATTGATCTGAGTTGCTCGTTGAAAAATTCTTCGACACTAGTGTCTCGTGTACCTAGGATAGATTCTACGTGATCTTCTTAACCGATCATCGTTAATATTACTCCCTATCTTATATATTTACCGATGATAATATTTTTCTTATTTATTTATTTTTATATATTGCTAATATATTTAATATGAAAATTTTGGACAACGAGGGTTGTTGGTTAATTTCATAGATGTTATTTTATTTATCTCGTTATTTATGTATCAGCCTGTTGTGCACATTTATATTTTCTCTGAAGTTTTCTTAAAATCGTGATTTAATTTTATTCTTCGATTTTTACTAAAATTCTTAGCGAATGTTTCAACCACAATTTTTATAGAATATATATTTATTAAAAATTGCGTTAACATTTTACATTGCAAATCCACTCTACAATTATCCTAAAATCCCTTAAATTCAGCTACGTGCAAATCTAACCACCCTCTAACATTTTAATAATACTTCTAGTTTTTAAAATACACTTACGTTTTACGAATAACCTTCACACCGAAGTTGTAGTATTTATAAAATCCAGAAGAAATATCAGAGATCATATTCCCGAGAGTGCATCATCAATTTCAATAAATTGATCCACCCTAAGAACGTCGACGTAATCGGCACGTGATCGAAACACGAATCATCCCCATAAAAACGATGCGTCGCGAATAAACGAAAGAGACTCGCGTTCGAACTTCCGTCAAGTCACGTGGATCGTTCTTTTTCTTTACTGGCCACCCCTTCCATCGTATCGTCTAGTTTTCTTTTCTTTTTTGCCCCGACAACCCTCTTTCCACCTTGCTGGTGGCGAGTTAGCCACTTAACGAGGTTATTTCACGACGTCGACCGGCGTGGGTCACGGGTCGCGCGAGGATGAATAATGATTCGCAGGGCTGCTAAGCCGAATTTAAAGCTTTCTTCTACATACTAATTTATTTTTATCGCCGAACATCTCTACGGCTGAGAGCGGTATTACGGTTCACCCTTCGATGCATTTTATTTTACGATAGGCACAATTTATACATAAATAAAATGACCAATTTTACAAGTTTACAAGTAGTCTTACAAATTTTATAAGTCTATAAGTAGTCTTACAAATTTGACAAACCTATAACCGTACCAAATTTATATGTAAAATTGTATATACATTGTATAAATACAAGATTGTGAATTTATAAGATTACAAACCAGTAACATTATGCTATTATAAATTTATAAGTTTCTAACTCGCAGAATATTTAAATTAAAAAATGTCAGAATTTACAATTGTTAAAACGTATAAATTCAACAACTTACAATTCCGCGAATTCCAAAATCCGTCAAAAAAATTCCCCAACAAAATTTTCCGCGATGCACAATGAAAATGCCGACTGCAAGGGTGGCGGACAAAAAGTTGAGCGAGTAAAATCGTTGAAAAGCGACATCGATAATAGCGGAGAGAAACGCGGAGCCAGGGAAACGAGGAAGAGAAACATCGCCGGAGGAAGCTGCTTAGAAAGACAGCGATATAGCAAGAGGAGGAGAGGTTGTGAAAGAGAGGGTGCGGTGAGAGGAAAAGAAAGAAAACGGGGAGAAACGGAGCGACGAAGAGGAAGATGTAGCAGGAAGATAAGGCAGCAGCAACGCAGCCCTTCGATCCTGTGCCACGTTCTTTGTTGCAAAGCGCAATAATTGCGCGGGAGGGTGAGCCACAGAGGGTGGCAAGGGGGAACGGTAGCACGCGCCGGAAACGGAACCGAGAGTCGTGTGTCCCCGGCGTTCCCGCCCGGAACTATCATGATTAGTCACGGGGCCTGCAATGAGCCGTACCAGAACAGAAAGACCCACCCTCTTCGCGGTACCCGGAATTCGTTCGAGCGCGATCGACCTCAACCTACGAGTCCAGGAACACCGAATCGATCATTGCTCCTTCAATCTTACGAATATCCTCGCGGATACTTCTTAACCCTTCTCGCGATGATTTATGAACAAGTTCCTTGGCACAGCTTCTGGCGGTAACTTTGCATCCTTTTCATTTCTCTATCGTATACATCTTTTTAATTCTTCTTTTCATAATGTACGAATTTTAAAATATATTTAAGAAACTTGTGGACATTCCGACAGGGCAAGGAACTTTCATGTTTTCTTATGAAAGTTGTACCATTAGACGTTCTTCGAATTAACCCCATGCACTATGATTTGTCAGGTACGTCAATTAATCACAACAATATTAAAACAGGCAAAGAAAGTTGAAATGTCAATTTGGTATTACGCAATCACCGTGCGAATAATTGGACTCGAAAATTGTTCACGAGTGTCGGACTCGTCAAAATAATGCAAGGGGTTAAAATGAGGTCAAACATGACTTGACGTCTTACCTATTTACTTAACTACATATTTTTCTAATAATAGTATAAATATTAATTTACAGTTAGTTAAGAATCCTGTCGTCGCAGTAGATCATTGCACGGTACAATGAAAAATACACATAAAGTACGACAGTCCCGAGCAAATTCCATGATCCGATCAAGATTCTGGATATCCCTATCTCGAGGGTTTTCGAACGGATATCCGGGGTCATCGTATCCGCGTCCCCGAATTTCTTTAATGTATTCTTTCCATTTTTTCTGGAGGTAAGACAGTTACGATCCTCCGAACGTTAGTCACCCGTTGAAGCTGGGGTGGAACGAGGGTGGAACCAGCGGCAGTTGCCGGTGGCGGAAGCGAAGGGGCGAGCAAAGGTTCCCGGTGATAAAGGGCAAAAAGGGATCACACCGTGGGGATACGGTTGAACCCGTGGACGAGACCAAGGGCTGTTCGGGACCCCGTAACCACCCCTTCGGCCGGGTTAACCGATACCGGCAATTATCAACGCGTCTTGGTCACCGTCATCCACCCTTCGAGCTAAGTCTATACAACTTGTGGCCCCAGTTTTCGCAAACCGGCTACGATTAATCGATCGGAATCGATACTGTATCGTTACGGTGACCCTCAAATCAAACATCTCTATCATTGATTACAAATTAAATGTTAGACACAGCGATCTCAGATTTCCCTAGAATATTAGACACAAGATCATTTCGATTTCCCTTGGATTTCTCTAGGATCTCATTAGGATCTCATTAGGATCTCCGTAGGACTTCACTGAGACTTCTTTGGGATCTCCTCAGGAATTTCTTAAGATTCCACGGAGATTTCTCTAGGATCTCGCTGGGATCCTTATAGGGAGTTCTATATTTCTCCGGGGGCTGCCTAGGACTTCGTCAGAGATTTTCTACATCTTTTCTAGAAGGTTATAGGGACTTTCTAATATTCCCTTGGGAGTATTCTAGTATTTCTTAAGACTTTCTTCGACATCTACCTAGGCTCCCAGAATTTTCCTGATTTTCCTAAAGGAGCTCCGAGACTTCCCTACTGATTTTCTATAAGAATCCCTGAGGTTCTCATTAAGACTTCCTTAGGGACTTTTCAGGGTTTCTTTAGGATCTTCCTGAAGTTTCCAAGCATCTATCTAAAATTTTAGGATCTTCTTGAAATATCGTAAACATTTATTTCAAATTTTATGATCTTCCTGAAGTTTCTCAAGCATCCATCTAGAATTGTAGAATCTTTCCGAAGTTTCCCAAGCATCCGTCTAAAACTTTAGGATGTTCCTACGAAAAATGACGACAAACGCGATGTACGATCGATAAGAAGAGACCACTATCGAAACTCGCGATGTTTTCGTTAAACGCGAGACAGTGTTCCAGTTTTTCGCGCGTAGGCACAATTAGTAGCCGCTGTATCCTGTATTTCAGGGTACTCTATGCACGCGCGAAATTGCCGCGAAGGGTGCGAGAGGCAGCCTCTTTTATGTCGCATCGTTTGTCTCGGGAGGTGCCCTTATTCCGTGCAATTAGACAAACGAGAGGTAACATTACCCTCGGTCATATAAAGCGTAGGCGTTCCGACGCTTTCCGGCGCGAGGGGCCGCTCAAACTCTCGCGACCGATACTTTTCTCGGCTTTAATTACCCAAACATTCTATATCGCCGGATGACTCGTGTTTTCTACCCCCACTGTCTCCTTCTGACTCCTCTCGCTCGGAAAATCGCTACCGTAATCTCGCAATCGTTTCGTTCGAGCACCTTCGAATTTTCCCTGCAATATGGCGGAGAGAACTGTGTATTTCAAGTGCCACAGTTTCTTTGCGAAATTTCATGGAGTTTATCGGTTCCAAAATTTCTAGTAGAATTAATAATTTATTGCAATATTTTAGGTGGAAATATTTATTTTATCGAACCGAGAATATTTGGTAGAACACGTTTGTGGATCTTGCGATCGAAAATGTCACAAATTCTGTACCATTCAATTGTTATTCATGTAATCTTCAGTTTAAGCAATTATTATGCACTGCAAAGTAACGACCAATTAAGCGTTCGTCAGATATTTTCACATTGTTTTCCATCGAAATCTTTACTGTACACGAACTGTTTTGTTCACCCCCTTAATTTATGATTTTGTCAAGTGCGTCAGACACACCGATCTAATCATTCTCGTAGACAAAGTATGATCAAATGTTAGGGGTATTTTCTATATGACATATCATTGACGAACAGGTTGTAATTAAAATAAAACTCGATATTCAATCATGGTGGAAATATGTGCTAGATTTGTTGCACTTCAACAGTTGCGTGCGTCACGTATGGCAGACCATTTTGTAATAAAAGGTGGATGTGATTCTATCAGATTCGAGACGATATTATATAAGGTAAAAGTTGATGTAACCATCAGATTAGCGAGCACAATCTAAGAACATAACTTTACGAGGTAAAGTAGCATAAGAATTGAACGCGAAAGCGGTAATGTCACATTTTCCGTAGGAAGTTTTGTATCGTGGCGAACAGTCGGTTACACGAAACACGCCACGTTTCGTATCCGATCGGCACCGTTACATATCGGATATTGTGTCAGCGTGTCTGAGGGCGGTGCATGTATTTAATGTTCGTCGGTCGAGCACCATCCCGCCTTGTTTGCGCTGGTAATTGATGTTTGACAAAATGAGGTGACGCGCATGCCGACAACGTGTTGTTTGCCAGGGATCGCGGTGGTTAGCCCTTTTAAGGTTCTCAGGGACTTTATGCCACGCTCGATCGTGACACCCTCCTTTAATTCTGTCGAACGTTCTCTCTTATTCTACTCTTTAACGCGTTCAGAAGCTGACAATTTTATTAACATTACTTATTAACAAATTTGTCCAAGTATTTTTTGGATGTTTTGCTATATCTGTTATTTATAGTTCCGAGTTGTTAATACGAAGCTGATGGTAATTTTATTAGGCAGCATTATTTCTCAGCGAATCTCGTCAAATATTTTCACTCGTCATATTTGTCACGCATCGAGTAGTTAATACTTGCAAGTTAATAATATTTGCAACTAGGTTAGCGAACAAACTCTTGATAACGTAGATGGTAGATTGGCATAAAAATTTAAGCGACATATATGGGCGACTCAGCAATCGATTAATATATTCTTTTCAACAAAAATGTATCAACGTACAATCTTTTTAATATACATTCTTTTAACGACCCTCTTCAATATATGTATATTCTTACGACTCGATTCCCTCTCAATGCAGATATTATAATACGTATATTAATATGTATTTACGACGTAGGATTTTTAGGACCCTCAGACCTGATACAGGGAGTTCATAAGAAACGTTACTCATCATTAAACGATATTAATCGCATGAAATCATTTCTGTACATGCGTACATCTTTATCAAATTTATTCTTAAACTACAACTTCAACAGTCTTATAAATGATTCACCCTCTGATCAGACATGCAATTTCATCTAAAAGTATAATACATTATTCTGCGAACAATTTTTAGTGCATAAATTTTCTAACGACCATTTCGAATGACAAAAAAAATGCAGACTTTTCAATTGTCGAAATTCTCTGCTGTTGCGAGAAGTTGGAGAAATGTTTAATTGAAAGCAGCGATAAAAGGGAGAAACGTATCGATATAGCAGAAGATTGTCTCGAGGTGGTCGAAAATTTTCCGCGAGATCGTCGCCGCTGCAAGATGGTGGGTCGATGATGGCGGCGTAGTCGCGAAAATGTGGATGACAAGGGAGGAGGAGGAGGAGCGGTTAGGGGTTAGCCGGGAACGTATCCATGACGACCGACCGCCCCACGAATCGCCACCCTCCGAGATCCCGGATGCACCCCTCGACATCCCAGCATCCCTCTTGCCTCCAACCCTTGCAAACCCTCCGAGCTATACGGCTTCAGGTTCAACCTCTATCTATCTAACCGTATCTCTGCTCCTCCGCGGGGATCACCGCGAGCTACTTAGATTTTAAGTCGAAACATTTCGTGCCGACCCTCTGCACCTGGCTATAATTCTTTCGTCTCTCGGCCTTTCTAACCAAGATACTACAAATTTTAACTCGCCCTCTCGCTGGAATTTTACCTCTCGGCCAAATTTTAGAGCACCTGCGATTTATAGGTTACGAAAAGAACTGCGGTTTGTTTGCGGGTAATCTTTCGGAGCTCGGAGTGGATTTCAAGATTTATGGATTTATTCGGAAAGTTGCGAAATCGTGGGTAAGAAGGTTGAACTCGAAGCGGTTGGATATGTGGAGATTCAGAGGTTGAAAATCGTAAAATTCAGTTTTCGGAGACGGGATGTTCGGAAACTTCCAAGTTGGGACATTGCAGTGTTTACAGATCACAGAATTCCAAAGTTTCAGATTTATTAAGTCAAGAATTATGAATAAAAGTAGAAAAGTTCGGAGATATTCGACTCCTGAAGTGAAGGTATTAAACACCAAAGTTCTACAGCTCAATAATTCGAAGATGTAAAAGCTCTCGGGTCCCAAACACCTCTAAATTCGCTGAATCGAAGATCTGAAAAATTTCAAGATTCCAAAACTTCCAAACTATGGCAAACTAAAGTTCGATATTTCAAAATAAAACTGCAATGCTCCGAAATAGAAGTTCGATATTCCAGAATAGAACTGCAGTGTTCCAAAATATAAAAATTCCAAGACATCGAACTCGGAAAGTTCAGAGACGCAATCGTTCCAAAATCCCAAAGTCGAAAACCGGCAGTAGGCAAGGGTGGCAAAAGAGAGAGCAAACGAGTAAACAAACTAGAAAATAAAAAAACATGGAAAGAGGAAAATCTCGGACAGAATAATTTGTCAGGGCCAATGGCGACCGCGATACCGGCAACCTGACTGTTGCTCTTCGTTGTCGCCGATTTCCGATTGTTTTTTTAAAGCGCCGGTCGCCGAGGACATTAATTACCCGGCCAGTGTAAATCACGTTATCTACTGGCCACGTTCATTCCACCCTCTCCCTTCTCTCTCTCTCTCTCTCTCTCTCTCTCTCTCTCTCTCTCTCTCTCTCTCTCTCTCTCTCTCTCTCTCTCTCTCTCTCTCTCTGGGAAGAGAGGAGAAGGAGGCTAGAGCGAAGGAAGGGTGGAGGGAGGTGAGTTGCAGGAGGGTTGCACCGCTGGCAACTGAGCAAAACGGTCGACGACTGCTCTCCATGGCCACACCAATATCCTGCTTACTTCTCGGAAATTTATCGACTATCGCATGAAAACTTTACGCGCTCCTTTCGATCACGAAACACTGCTTGTGTTCTGCGTTCCCGCTGAAAATACGCTGCCGTCGATTTATATTCCGCCGGTATTTTATGGATTCCATGTTAAACGCGTTGCCGTTCATGCAAATCACTCTTTGGCGCGAAAATTTAAATTCACGCTGCGTCTCGGACATTTCGATGGAGAGGCGAATGCAGATATACCCACTTGGGGAATTTGGGATTTGGGACACTTAAGATTTGGGGCATTTGGAATTTGGAGAAATTGGAAATCGGGGAATTTGGAATTTGGGGAATTTGGAATTTTGGGAATTTGGAATTAGGGGAATTTGGAATTTAGGAAGTCTCGGGAATCTAAGGACTTTGGGATTTGGGAAATCTAGGGAATCTAGGGACTTGGAAATTTAGGAAATCTCGGGGATATTAGGAATCGAGAGAATCTGGCGAATGTGTAAAGTTTAGGGAATCTGGGGAATTCGAGTAATATGGATTTGGGGGATTTGGGATTTGACAAGTGTGGATTCGAGGAATTTGTTATCTAACAGATTTGAGACTTGATTGATTCGTAATTTATGGAATTCGTGATTTAGAAGATCGTTCGATCCCAAGAGAACATACTAAAGTCTACACACCTGCGTATTAGAAAAGCAAGTATTAGCGCATAGAACGTGCATCTTAATGTGCCTAAATTGAGCCCGAGAGCAGTAAGTTACGGTGAATTATCCCGTAAGGCGACGTGAGAAAAATGGAACCGGCTGAATACACGAACAGCCGAGAGCAGCGTAGATCGAAACGTTCGATTAGATGGTTGATTTCGTCAAAGTCGTGAGAAAAACAGTGACTCAGAGTAATTGTCCCGACCAATCGCGTTAACCTTTCGATTTGACGTGGTATTAAAGTCGTGGCAAGTAAATCCAGCGAACAAGTTGCTCGGCGGAACGACGTTTCCGATGTTAATCGCGGGTCACGCAACTACTTACGCGTGAAAAAGCACACGCGACTTGATTACGTGCAAGCTCGTGTTGGAAAGAGATAAACCATCCCCTTAATTAATATTCCACCAGAATCTTCTGTTTCATTTTAATTTCAAATTTCTTTCTTCGACCGACGTTCGCCGGTGCCTCCGTCCGAATCGCGTGACGATACGTCGTTCGCGGCTTATTATTAACGCGCCAATTAAATTCGTATGCGGAATCGTTTATTAAAATTTCGCGTACGGGAGTTTGCGAGTATCATTCGACATTTTCTAGGAAATTTTTGTCGGGATAATATTTCTGTTAGTTTGGACGAAGAATATTGGGTGGCTCAGTTACATAGCATTATCTTTTATAGACACCTATGTAGACGCGTATCATATGTAGAAAGAATGAATTTGTACGAGAACGATATTTTAAGACGTATCTTTTTCATATCTCTTCAGATACATCTACCTATGATAGTAGATATATTGATCAAAATTTGTCACGATTATAAAACAGTTCCATCCACATTTATATGTCATTAACATTCGTATGAACACTTATAAAGAAAAACTGAGTTTGTTCAAAAAGGACGCTTTAACCCCTCGCCTCGTCCGTCAGGTGCGTCGGTCGGAACCGATCACAGCTCCAATATTAAAACGGAGCAAAAAGTTGAAATATTATGTCAGTATCATATTCAGTAATCCTCGACTATGCAAATTATAATTGTACTTAATGTCCGAATTAAAGCGTATTAAAAATTCGAATAAGATTCACAGTTGAAGCGTGAGTGCGTCACGTGTGGATGTAAGGCAAGGGGTTAAAATGCGTAACCGCCCTAGAATTCTAGTAATAATCTGTGATGATAATAATAGTCTGTGATAATTATTACTAGTCCGAGAATAAAATCGAACAGCGACAGGAAAACGTAAAGTGATCGATTTGACTCACCGGTAATGGAGGCGGTGGGCGAAATGGCGGATGGATTGGCACGTGGTGGCGGTGAGAAAGCACCGGACAAATATCCACCGCGATCGGCGAGGGCTTGCTTAGCTTTGTCGACGCTTTCTTTCAATCTTTGAAAGGTGCTACCACAGGTTAGGCCGCGATATGGCCAATTTTCTTGTTTGACACCGGCCGCGGTTACACCTGCGGCCGCGGCCGCGGCTCCTGCCCCGGAGGCTCCCTTTAATTCGAGCGCACCTGCGTACGAACAGCTAGCGCTGTCGTACATCACCAAAGAACCCCTGAAAAACAACATCGTGTACACTGCCTGACCAAATTATTATACTACACAGATTTCCTTTCCAAAATAACCCTCTTCTTTCTTTATTCATTTCTTAACACATTTGCTACCGCGATCGTCGAACGGGGACTTGAATATTTATTCTTTTTATCGTTCGTGTCTTTATTTTTTATTTCGAAGCATGAACGTGCGAATATAGAATAATTTGGCCACCCAGTATGTTTCAAAGTGTACCTACTATCGAGACATAAAATTACATCATTCTTTTCTAATTATCCCTTTATATATTCGACAAAGAGATAAAGTACGATGAGTAGGTCAAGTGCCCGCGGGATAGAGCGCGGGCACTAGTGTAACTACGCTGAGTGGGCAATTAGGAGCTTTCGAGTAAGCTAACAATTTCATTTCAAAATTTTCAAATTTCTATTTAGAAATGTAGGGATTTGGATATTTGGGGATTTGGGGATCTGGGGAATTGGGAATTTGGGGAATTTGGAATTTGGGGAATTGGGAATTTGAAGCATTGGAAATTTATGGAATTGGCAATTTAGGGACTTGATAATTTCGAAAATTGCAGATTTGGTGTATTAGGAATTTGGGGATTTGGGAATTTGTGAAACTGAGAATTCGAGGGTTTGGTTATCTAGGAAATTGGAATGTTGTAGAATTTGCGGAATTTGTAGATTTAGGGAAATTAATAGAATTTGGAAATATGGAAACACAGAAACACCAAATTTTCTTAGCAGATCCGTTTGTAAATTTAAAAGCTCCGAACTTGAGAAACTAAAAAATTACGAATTCAGAGATATTGAAAATTACAAAATTAGAAAAACCTCGTCAAGTTAATTTGAGAATTCCAAAGCACCTAACCCACATCCCGAAACTCCACCACCCTCAATCTCCGAAACCTCCATTCTTCGAAAAGCTAGAATAATTTTGTCGAGAGAAACCGTGTTCACCGCGAAGAGTGTCTCCGATTCATCTCGTTCTTCGAGCGAGTTACGTGAATTATCCTCGCGACAGGAAGCGAACAATGACCAGAAGAAGAATGGCCGCGCGTTTTACCTGCTGTCGCTTCGACGTTGTCCACGATAAAACGCGATCTGCACACCGTCCACGTTGACCATCGATCGATCGACGCGAAAAAAGACAAACAATGCAATCGTCGATGATACGATTTAACGAGACGCTCCGTCGTCCCTTGCCCGGGGCATCGTCGTTCTCTCGAAACAAAGCAAACAGCTCGAAATGGACGCGCGGATGTTCACAATGTATCGAGGTCAATTTAATCACGTTCACAAAACTGTTCACATAATCACGGTGCACCTCCGGCGGTCTGCGAGTACACGATTTCCGTGTCCTGCTCGTTGTTACCGATTCGCAGAATAATTTATCCTCTCGATAAATGTCCTTCGACCTTCTATATTACGCCGTGCATCTCGATCGCGTCCAGACAATTCGATCGAACAATATTTCCCAACTTTTATCACCTCTCGTCCATTTCCATATATCGATCTCTTCCTCGATTCTACAATTACTTCGAGTCGTTTCGATTTTTGGTTACTCGTAAGTCTTCCATGTTGCTCTTTATGTTCGACGAATTTTCATCCTCGAGAAATCTTCATTTCTTTTTGTTATTCGTAGACGTTCGTCCTTGGATCATCCTTGGATCTCGGAGGGATTTACGTCCGCAGCATCTTTGGTCGAAGGAATGTCGACGGTGCCGATGGTCATCGTACGTTTAGCAGCAGCGAATGGTAGAACGTGGATGGATATCGAGATGCAGAAGAGGCTGGACCCGATATCAAGAAGAAGGTACTCCGGGCAGGTTGTCTCGCGCAACTGCGGCCGCCGCGCCGCGGCCAGCAAATTGCCTGCTTCCGGGCCTCATTACATCACTCTGTTACTCTGTTAACGCTCGCCGGAAACCCCTCTGCCTACCTCGTCTCTAAACTCTCTCGCATGTACCTACACACACTATTTAAATGCGATGTCGCGAGCGGACGACACAACCGACCGGTGCCCGTGCGAAAGAGGGAGAAAACTTTATCGTGTACCTTGCTGATTTTCGTCTCGCAACTGTTCCTCGACTCCTTTCCGATCTTCCGATTTTATTACCTTTTATATTGCTCGTATACTCGTGTGGGCCGATTTTACGTCGTTCTTCTTCATTAGATACGTATTTTTATTATAATATTCGTGTACGAGGTGTTCGATGGTTAATTGGTGCTTGGCCATATATGGAGATACTCGTGTAAATTGATTTTACCTCGTTCTTATTGATTAGATATATTTTTTCACGATAGTGTTCTTATATAAGGTGTTTGATTGCTAATTCACTCGGTGCATGGTGGTCATATACGGAGAGACTCGTGTAAATTAATTTTACCTCGTTCTCATTGATTAGATATATTTTTTGATCATGGTATTCATTTATATGGTGTTCGATGGTTAATTTGCTTGGTGCATGGCGGTCATATATGGAGAGACTCGTGTAACCTGATTTTACCTAGATTAGATATGTTTCTCCGTCATAATTTTCACGTATAACAAGCTAAACTCGTTTTATTCCATATTTATTGAGTACGTATCTCTTCTGTTCATAATATTCACGTACGAGGGTGTTCGATAATTAAACGTCTTATATGTGGCAGCCATGTATCGAACCATTTAAGTAAATCGTCTTCCCTCGATCGTCGTTAACTAATCATGTCACTTTCTTCGTGACATAAATGTGCTAGTAGATGTTTGCTGAATAGCCCTCTTCATAGTGATCGTATACAAGAATGTACATGTAAATTGATTTTCTTCAATTGTTATTATCTAAACATTTCTTTTGTTCATGATACCAACATACAAGTGAACATTCATTAATTACATCTGTTGTATGCGATGATCGTATTGTAGACATTGATGTGAATTGATTTTTCTTAATCTATTAATTAAACATGCATTTTGTTCATGACATCGGCATATAAATGCATATTCAATAACTGAACCTCCTGTATATGGCCATATATTGAGACATTGATATACATTGATTTTCTTAATCGTTCTTAAATAAACGTGTATGTCATTCGTATCAACGTATAAATGCGCATTGAATAGCCGAGGCTCTTCCATACGATGACCATATATTAAGACATTAATATAAATTGATTGTTCCCAATCATTATCGAGTGAACATACATTTTGTTCATGATATGAATATACTAGTGGACATTAAATAACAGCTATTGTATACTGATGGTCATATATTAAAATATTGATATAAATTGATATCTCTTAATCCTTCTCGACTAAACATACATTCTGTTCATGATTATAACATACAAGCGAATAGTCGATGACTGGTCCTGTACATAATGGCACCGTACAGAGACATCGATATAAATCGATTTTTCTTAACCATAGTTGACAAAACGTGTGTTTTCTTCATAATATCTACATATACATAAAGCGTTCATTGATTGAACCTCTGGCGTACGATAGCCATATAAGGAGACATTTATGTAAATTAATTGTTCCCGATCATAATTGGCAAAACGTGTATTTTACCGGCAACGTCTCCACGTAAGTGGGTGTTCAGTGGTTAAACCCGTTGCAGAGGATAGCCATATACGGTGACATTTATGTAAATGAATTTCTTTCAATCGTTATTTATCGAGCGTTTCTTTTGTCCGCGATATGCGTTTACCGGCACGATCATTTTAATATTACAGGTTGATCGTTGGGCACAGGAGCGATCGTCTAACGAAGAAAATGAGTCGAAAGCAAAAGGAGCATCGACTATTATTAGTCGAGCGAGGTGCCCTTCCTTCGAAAACAGGAATACCTTAATGACAGAAATAAAGGTACAAGTTAACGAGTAGTTTCCACGAAGAAGACGCGTGTAATTTATAATAATCTCCGTCTCCTACGAAGCGGAAAAGAGAGAAGACGAGGAGGACGAATGCAAGAAACTTGGATGATTGCGGTGCATGCGATGCGACGCGCGACCGGCCTCCGGGGAGAATACGAAATTTATGGGGCGTTAAAAAAATCTACAACAACGGCGTAGAATAGACCGGGCAATAAAAGGTACGGTAGGGAAGAAAAATCGTGAACCGGTAATTTACCGTTCAAGATACGCGTCGGCGTGGTTAAATCGTGGAACAAGCGCGTGGACAGGTGAGACAATTGCGAAAGAGGGTGCCACCTACAACTCTATATTACATATATTACCAGATGTGAAACTACGACGTGCGACAAAGGAAATTTTTTACTTCACGGTGGAGATGTCAATTACGGGACTGTAAACGTTTCAGCGATTCGTGTGACAGGTTAATTCTGGGATAAGTAGGCCGTCGATTATAGTTGCGCATTTGATAGGATCGTTTAATGCGTTATTGACGTAATTCTAGTGTATTTTACTAATGTTACTTGTGTGTCGAAAACGAAGCGGCTGTGTTGATTCTTGATGCACTCGATTGTTATCGAAGTGGAATATAACTAGGAGCATAGGAGTTTTCTGACGTAGAGATTATTAAATGTAAAGATTAGGGATTATCGAGGACAAAGATTTTGGTACGTATGTAGTAATGTGGAAATATAGGTATGCGGAGATATAGCTTATAGATTTTATTCAAATTTTGATTTGAAGATGTAGAGACATACGTATCTAGAAATCTAGAGATCTAAGAATTTGGAAGAGGGATCTGATCGTGTAGAGATAAGACGATATAGAAATCTAAGAATATGATGTATAGGATCGCAAATACCTATGAATCCAAAAATCCATAGGAATCTGTAGATTACTACTATGGATTATGTCTAAGTTCGACAAAACTACCCCTATGCAAAATCATGATCTTCCAAATAAACTGCTACCACATTAGTTCCTAGACCTCAAAATCTTTCCACTCGTCTGAATATTTATCCAGAATAAACAACAATCAAAATCTGTACCTCTCCAAAACTCCGTAACACCTAATCCATCGAGGCTAATTCAAAACAAGCTTCCTATCCAAAACTTGTTCATCGTATCTTTCATATAACAAAACGTTCGAAAGAAAAGAACTCATGGTGAACTCCCGGAACTCTTCAAAAATCCATGCATCCAGCCAATAACAAATCGTTCTACACACTGTTCTACAGAACTTACTCGTCGTATTTTTCATACACGACCGTATAAAGAATGACGAATGAAGAATGAGTCTAAAATCAGATCGGTGAACCGTTGTAAATAACGAGGAGTAAAATAATCGCGGCTGAACTCACCGTCAATGCGGGGGCCTGCGTGTGTCGTTATCCAGCACTGTCAGATCCAGCTTCGCGAGATTCGGAAGATCCAGGTGTTCACCCCCGTGTTCACTCGCGATGATCGAGCGGTAACGCGATCGCGTCGACGAACGGAAGCGGAAAGGGTCTGTGAACGGGCACGAGCAGGTCCGATCCCCGTCGGGCCACGAAGAGAACACCTCGGGCCGTTTTATCGGCGGATTACAAGCTGGGGGATGTAACGACGAGTCTGGGAACGCGTGGACCACCGTGGCGAACTCGGCCGCGACGCGACGCGACGCGACGGACGCACGATTCGGCAGCGTCGTTATCAGTCGCGGTCCGACGATTGGCTGTATCGGAGCCTGCGCCGCCGCCGGGACGCCGGGAGAGGGTGGACGAGATGGCGTGGAGGAGGGTTGCACGCTAACCCCCGTCCGACGCTTCTGCCGCGAAGCGGCTCCTTAGAGGCGGGATCATCCACCAGGGTGGATCTTCCTCTCTCTCCCTCCTCGCCTTACCCGACCTTGTCTTTCCTTCCTCCTTCCTGCATTTCCATCTCCGTTTCCCCCACGTACGCGTTACGGTTTCACTTTTTCCCAGCCTTTTTCCATCCCCCTTCAACGACCTTCTCTCTTCGCTCGCTTTCGCATCCGACTCTTTCTTCCTTTCTGCGTTCTTGCCTTTTTACATCCAGGTGCTCCTGCACGGGGGGCGGCTGCGTATTCTTCGCCTCGTGTTTTCGGCATCGAGAACTTTGTCTTTTCTTCGACGTTTCACTTCTCTCTTACTATTCCTCTTCCGAGGGGGTTGTTTACCTATTTAATTCGTACGTGGCTCGGTCCTTGCGATTATCCGACTCTTTCTCCCTTTACGTGCTCCTACGTTTTTTATCTTCAGGTGCTCTTCGTTATTCCGTACGGGGGTTGCGTATTCACTGGCTTGTGTTTTCGGGATCGAGAGCAACTTTGTTTTTTTCCTTGGCATTTCACTCTGTTCTTTCTATCGTTCTTCTGCGGGGGTTGTTCTCCTATTTAATTCGTACGTGGTTCGGTCCTTGCGCTTGTATCCGACTCTTTCTCCCTTTCTACGTTCTTGCATTTTTATCTCCAGGTTCTTCGTTATTTCGCACAGGGGGTTGCGTATTCTTCGGCTCGTGTTCGGCACTTTTCTCTTTCTATCATCCTTCTGCGAGGGTTGTTCTATTTAATTCGTACGTGGTTCGGTCTTAGGGTCTGCATCCAACTCTTTCCACATTCTTGCATTCTCTAAAATAGATTCTTTCTCGCTTGTTTCGGAAAAGATTGTTTATCCTCGCATTCTTCAGAAATTATTTCATTTTTGTTCATTTTTAACTTCTGTCCATCACAGTCGAAATATTGATTCGAAAGCTATTTTTGTTCTTCCGCTTCGATTTCTTCTGATAGAAGTTAGACTACATTTCTTCGTATCTATTTGACGAATCACTGACTCGAACATCTTCCGGCTAATTCGTTACATTTTAATCTTCACAGTTCTTGAATTTGATTCCTTCTACCGTCGCGTTCTTTATTCCAAGAGCGTTCCTTCGTTTCCAGAAAGACGCCATGATTTTTTACAAAGAGGCTTCATAATTCTTATAAGAAGAATCCTCGAATATCTTTCTCAGTTCTTCTTGAACCACCTTCGTTTTACAGACACTTCGCCTAACCTTTCTCGTTCGCCGTCTCCGCTTCACTTTTCATAGATTACGTCTCTTGTCTAGTTCTCGGTAATTTTATTCTATTACCAAAATTTTCTTTTTCCGTTCATCGGTGGTTTCAGGCTTGTTTCACGTATATCTGTCTCCGTTCGCGATCTCTTCATAGCCCGTTCCTTGTTCGTTTCACGAAGAAACGAGTCTGTCCTCGTCGTCGACGCTCTTTTTACCGAGTTTCGTCCTGTTCGCACCCCCTAGCATCCCTCTGTGTACTCGACCACCCCTTTGTGTAGGTGGGAACCGACAGAAAGCTTTCCGTTCGAACGTCACACCGTGTTCCGGAGTGTTTTTAGTATTATTGATGACGGGAATATAGAAATTACCGATCGCTCTTGACCGAATCGCCCAATTGCCTCTATTCGATCGAACGTTTTATACTTTATACGTTTCCAGGACTCCTATTTCAACGCCGATTCGATCTTACGGAATTCCGAAATTTTACATCGTCTTGCGACTACTAGGGACATTTTTGGCTACGGTTCAGAATCAGAGGAGCGATTAAACTTCTGACCGTAAACGGAAGTCGGTGCAATGGCACGACAACTTCCTCGAGACTTCTGTTTAGATTTTACGATTAATATTACAGCGTTATTGATTATTGTTGGCATTGTATCTCTAAATATTTTATACAATATCTTTTGATATTTTCAATTGTCAAATTTTCTAATTTTCTAATTTTCTAATTGTTACATTGTCAAATTTACAAGTTATGCTAGCTTTTACATGATAAAATTTACAAGTTGTACAATTATCACATAGTCAAATTTATAAATCTAATTTTCGCATTGTAAAACACACGAATTCTATATCGTCACGTGTAGAACTGATATGTGTAAACTATTGTTTTTTGCTGTTTAGACACGTGTGGAATTACTTCTCGTAGAATAGTCTCGCGTTGTATTGCCACGCTTGGAATTGTCATACGCTATATCGCCACACGTCGAATTATTATGCATAGAACTATCTCGCACTGTATCGTCTCGCTACGATTTACTGTATCTACAACTTCTGCGAGTGGAATCATCTCGCGCTATATCGCCACTCGTAAAATTCTCACACCCTGCTTTGCTGTTCATTGTATTTCCATGCGTGAAATTGCGATGCTATTTCGCCACAATTGTATAACCAAATTATTCGAAGCAAATTCGTTTTAAAGCTCCGATCTCGTTCGGTCCGAGATAAACTTTCGATCTAATATCGCAGAAACCTGTACCTGTCGATAATTTTATTACGCGTCTCCGTTAAAGAAACAGAATGTTTCGAAGGTACAAAATCGCAAGGGGTCCAAACGGACCCACGAAACCGTAACAGGATGAACGATACATATTTCCCAGGACAGGCAACAGATTCGATTAATATATCAATGATATCGGTCGATCTTTATGCAAGGTCAGAACGCGTGTGGAGCCGGGTATCTGGTTGTACGAAAATTATCTGATCCTACGGGTTGCAGTAACAACGGGGGCGCGACGCTGTGGACACGTGGCCAGGGCATGATTTTCAAAGGGTAGCGGCCAGCGAGTGGTATATATTCTCGTACGTGTCGCGATAACAATATATCGTTATCGTCCAACTCGTTAACCGGCCCGATCGACATGAATTCGCGTGTCATCGATATCCATTTTCGTTGTTCAGATCGCGTTACCCCATACTGAACGATGTTAAACTTCAGCCTCCGATTAATTTTATTCTTTACTCCTACTTTTTATTCATTTCTTCTTTGTATCGTTCTTCCTTTTCTGTTAGCCGTTTAAGTTATTTCGCGCTTTATTGCAACGTTATATTGTCATCTGTTTTTGACACGTACTGTATTGACATATACATATTTCACTATTACGTCTTCTTAACTGTGTTGTATTCTTACGCGTTGTATGTTATACGTTGTTATGCATTGTACATTGCTACATGTTGTATTGCGATATATTGTATTATTGTGTGTTGTATGTCGCTATGTCTTGTGTTACCGTGCGTTGTATAGTATTATATTTTGTATTACTACGCGTTATATTTTGTTCTGCGTTGTATTATTACGTGTTGTATGTTATCACTCGTTATATTGCAGTGAATTGTATTATTGTACGTTGTAAATTGTTACGTGTTGTGTTACCATGCGTTGCGTATTGCGGTATGTTCTATTACTACATGTTATATTTTGCTGAGCGTGTTACTGCGTGCTGTACATAGCCACATGCATTATATCACCACAAGTTGTATTACTACGCGTTGTATTGTTACTTATTATACTATTACGAAGTTATACCGCCATTCATTGTACCATTACGCGTTGTACATCACCACACGCTCTATAGCCACATGTTACATTGCTATACACTCTTATATCCACGTGTTGCATTACTATACATTATGTACAGCCATATATTGTTTTGCTACACCTTACATATTACTAACTCAATTTGTACCGTAGCCAAAAATCGCAACACTATCTTGTCAACCAAAAACTTCAACGCTAAACATCTATTATTGTTAATCAACTAATTATCTTAAAGTCTAAATCATTGTATCAAGAATAAAGAACTGTTACGTTCAGTATTCTCAACGTCAACTCCGTGAACAACTTCCGATATGTCCAGCGTAATTCTAGTTTCTCTTTAACCACCCCTTCAATTTCCTACTAAAAAAAAAAAAGAGCAGTTCCTTCCTCGTAAATTGATGCTGCGTGAATAATCGATTAAAGCGATCCGAGCTAAGGGCTAGGATAGTTTTCCACGTTTCGACGACTATCCCCTCGGCCAGTTCGTTTCCGGTGAAAATCACGAATCGCGTCTACCAGTGGCTCGTCGTTCATGCGTGAAGCTTCCGATTGTCGAGCAAGGACCGGTGTCAATCGTGCGAGAAACATCAAACCTTTTGTATTCGAACAGTGAGTGCATTTTCGTGTACGGACTCGTTGGATCGGTTGCTGCTTCCGGTCCAGCCGATCGTTTCTAACTTATCCGAAGGATCTTTGTGCTCGATGCTTCTTTTAACTGCGATTATCTTTCACGGTCAAATCGTCTTCGAGTTTCGATCGGAACGATCATCAATTTCATTGTTACGAATGTACAAATTACCGACATTCTAATTCTCCAACTTTCCAAATTTTGTAGATACACTTTGAAGAATATTTATTAGTTACAAAATTTGAAGCTTGGAAAATTTTAGGATGCTGAATTTCTATTTCTTTGTAATAGTCTTTGGTGTCTCTGTAATGGTCTCTGCGTACACCGTGCATGCGTACACTTTGCTTACAAGCTCGTTGACGGGCAGTCTATTTATCTACACATAATCACCCATGTAATTATTATACTAGATTAACACGGTCGCTACCTAAGTATTCATATGTTACAAGGAAGCAAATCTAAGGAACTTTAGAGGACTCTTACTGTTGACCCAATGATATCGACTAACAGATAAAAGGATGAAATTAAAAGATTAAGTATCCTTGTTACTACTAATATGTATTGCAGTGTGTCTGACCACATACATCAATGTTCCTTGTAGTAATTAATGTATTAAATTTTAATTATTTACTGGAGAAGAAGACAGAGGAAGCTTTAGATAGTCCTTAACATTGAAATAATGATGTACACCAATAAATTAAAAGACAAAATTAATAGATTGAACCTAGTTCATAATATTCTATGCTACAGCGTGTGATCAGTGTCCACTGCAACGATCAACCCTTAAAAATAAATTTCACAGTCAATATCAGTGACAGAGTCTGTTAAAAGCAACGAAGAATAAAGTCTTCCCGTTTCAAGGTAAATTTCACGGAACAATCAGACGCGTGTTGAAAACGTTCCAAACGGATCAGGATGATCCTGAATTGTTAGCGGCGATCACGAACGATCCGAGTGTCCGTGGCGTATATAAACCGAAAACGAGTCTATCGGCATTTAGCCGGGTTTCGTGAATGTAAACTAGGCGTTTCCTGCACGTATCGTACAAAGTGCTCGATTCGCTGGTCTTTTTTCACCGGGTCGATCGATAATGCCATTGCAAACACCCTGTATGTGCTCGGTTAATGTTAATAGCAGGGGTTGGCTCGGTTGAACGGGGTGGTTTGCCCCTTTGCCCGTGAGTTAGAGCTTCCTGAGGCTTTCCTCGCATCCACCGAAACCACCCTTACCGGCCCGAGCCTCGTGCTTGGCTAATGGTAAAGCCAGGAAATATCAAAAGTCGTCTTCGCTACCATACTTTTTACTTTCGTCCCTTCTTTCTTGCCACCGCTTTTTTTATACCTGCACAAGAATTCGGGACTCTTGTGTTTGCTTTACAGAATCTTAACGCTTCGAATCGTAAGTAAATCACCTGTCTTATACTATTTTATGCTCATAGAAAATTACTATGCATCTAACGATAACTATTCTAACTTTATTTAATAATCATGAATTTATCGGAGATATTTTATTCTTATCGAAGGTATTTTATACTTGTAGAGAATTTTTTTTAACGAATATAATGAATGTTATGGAAATGATCGAACGTTAATGTACATTTTGTTAATTCGCTTTCATTTTTTTTAAAGATTTCATAGAGGTACTTGAAAGTGTAAATAAAGGGTAATATAGACTAGCAGCTAATAGCATTCGAAGTAGAATTTGCCGGCTAAATGAAAATTTGGTCAGCGCCATCTAGCGTTTGGCGTTTTGGGGCTACTCCTGGTAGCAGGATCGCAGGAAAGCGAAGAGGTATTCGGAGTAACAGGAGGTCTCCCGCGCAACAGTGCGCATGCGCGATAGAGCCAGACTTGTGCCACCTCTCCAAGATGGCAGCTCACTGAATAAATAAATTTAATGCTGGAGAATCATTAATTACTCATTTCCTATGAACAATTTATGCACTTTTATGATCACATAATGATCTATGACTCATGACCTATTTTCTCATGCACGATTTGTTAAGATTTCATTTCGAACTAATTAATTACCTTTACACAAAATAAATGAAATTACAGTCTACAAATTACTATTAATTATTCCTTTCCTGCGCAAAATTTATGCACCTTTATGATTAAAAAATGATCTGTGAATCTATATCTACTTCCTCGTATAACATATGTTAAGATTTTAGTTGCACGTAATTAATTATAAATTGCCTTTCGCAAGCATAACACCGGTACTGTATTCTATCTACGCATGTACCATACGTGAAAAATATGTCGGTAAAAATCAAATTTTGATCAGCGCCATCTAGCGGATGTTTCCCAAAGCTTGCTCCTGGTAGCAGGATCGCAGGAAAGCGAGGAGGTATCCGGAGTAATAAGAGGTTTCCCGCGCAAATTCGCGCATGCGCGGTAGAGCTAGACTCCCGCCACCTTTCCAAGATGGCGGCTCTCAAAATAGATCGAAGTAATGAAATATATTAATTAATTACTCGTTATCTAAGTATAATTAATGCACTTTTATGATTGAAAAATGTACTTTGAATTTTTTCGAACCTTTTTATATAAAATTCGTTAATGAAATCTCGCAGTAATATTATACCTGTAAATAAATATTATAAATTAATTGTTAACAAATAAAATCTTAACAAAAGTTGCATTCAAAATTTCATAATAAATCAGGGATCGATTATTAATTACAAAGGTGCATAAATTATACTCGGGAAAGGAGAAATTAACAATTAATATTTATTATTTAATAGGACGCCATATTGGAGAAGGTGGCGCGAATCTGGCTCTACCGCGCATGCGCGAATTTGCGCGGGAAACCTGTTATTACTCCGGATACCTCCTCGCTTTCCTGCGATCCTGCTACCAGGAGCAAGCTTTGGGAAACATCCGCTAGATGGCGCTGATCAAATTTTTTTCATTTTACCGGCAAGCTTTTCATAAATGAACATACCCGCGTTCAATGCACGAGCCGTGCGTTAAACAAGTACTTATCACAAAACACCTTACCGGTGTTATACTTACAGGCAGACCTTAATAATTAATTACTTGCAACTAAAATTGTAATAAACATTATTCTAGAAAATAAATAATACAGTCTCGGGTCCATTGAGTCATAAATGCGTCCCTGAAGGTGAGCTTGATCTACAACGATCCCGAACAGCCGTTAACGCGGTTATCATCGGTAACACGATCGTTGGAATGATAAAAAATGTATCTAACTCAGGAGAACAAATGTAATCACTGCTTGTCACGAACACAATGCATTCAACAGGTTAAAGTCTGCATATTAAAAAGAGTTTATTCCGAGTGCTTATAAATCCCGGTGATATTCTATTAAAACGTTTCTTTCAGTCCATTGAGAACATTGTAGACGTAGAAATGAGAAAAAAGATCGTTCAGGTTTAATCTGAAATTTATAATCGTTTTGATTGATGGAGTGTTGCGCGTTATATCGCTAGGAGCTGTATCGCGCTGACATTGTATTAACACATTGCGCTGTATGGCCATTCGTTATGTTGCCGTGCGACAAAATAGTAATTGCAGTAGATATTTTTACGCGTTAGAGTACCACTCGTTGTATTTGCAGACGTTATATCACCACGCGTTGTATCATCAAGCGTTAGAATTCCTCGCGTTATATCGCCGCGCACTAGAATACCACGCATATCAGATATCCACGCGTCGAAATACCACGCGTTATGTTTTCATACGATATATTTTCACGCGTTGCATCACTACGCGTTATATCGCCACGCGTTTTATCACCAATTCTGTAAATTTTGAAATTTGAAACTCTGAGAGTATCCATAGTTGAAAATTTAAGATTCTAAAAAATGGAAATTTGCAAATTTAAATAGGTGGAGTCTTTAACATTGTACAATCGCTAAATCATTAAGGATCGCGCATAATTTAAGAACCAACCGTGATATCGCCACGCGGTATATCGCGAAACCATCGCGAACGGACACGCGGATCTGCGAGATGAGCGCAAAGAAAATTGCAGAACTACTTAGTTCGAATGAACGAGCGTACTCGTTGTAAATCCCGTGCCCCTTAATTGGAAACAATGGGCCAACGAAGATAGATTAAAGCGTTGAAAAGGCGTGCACAATCGCGGCACGCTTCTGCCGCGCGCGTACATTTCACCCGAGGGAATCGTCGATATCGCGTGATTTAATTTGTTACAATTAGGGCAAAGGGTCCCTTAGGTGGGACAGCCGTTAGAACGGTCTTGTAACAGAGAAAGAGAGAGAGAGAGAGAAAGGGGAGAGACGCGCCAAGAGGGAGAGAAAGCAAGTAGGAGCGAGTTCACCGCGCCCTGCTATTAATATCAGTTAACGACCCGATATGATCGCTCGTCTATACTCGGACAGGCTGCCATGCACTACGGTGTCCATGACTTGAACCATGTGCTCGTACCATGCTTTCGACCACGATTCACCATCGATCCAACGACTTCGACCTCTGACTCACCGATTACATTTCATCCACTGTTTGCCCCGAACCTCCCATTCATACTTTTTTTCGTATACCCGTATAACGATAAGAGAACTGATCGATTTAATATAATCGGCTAATTAAGTTTTTTATAAAAACAAGAGAATTTATTAACTTTCTCAGACTGGCACTATGTTGCAAGTTTAATGGTCTTACCAGTAGGTATCCTCCCCTTACCACTCCATGGCTAGATACTTCAGAAACAATATTTCTATTCAGACGACACAACAAGCTGCCTTTCTCAATCGTTCACATTCGAACAAATAATCCCGCCACATCCGATCACGTGACTTCTCGTCACTGACCACCTATCGCCTCGATTGCCCGCTTACGACCATCCTCTCGTTCGCGCCTCACCGGTCCACCCCCATCACGAATCGTGCGAAAGCAAAATAGCAGCGGGCAAATCGTCTTCGAGGCTCAAAAATACGTCGCCGCTAACGGTAACTACCCCACCCACCCCGAAAACGTACATAAAGAAATCCGTAAGAAGCCTCCGGCCGTTAGAGGCGCGTTAAAAAATGGAAAGTACGAGTTAGAGCGGAAAAACATAGTATCGGATGCGTGCAACGGTTGTCGCACAATTTCCCCCGGTGGCAGTAGAATTAGGGGCGATAGGAAAAGCTAGGGGGCACGGGGGCACGCTTAGCGATAACAATGGAGGCGAGGTCTATCTAGCAGGCATCCGGGCCAACGTCGAAACGAGGCTGGCTCGCGCGGATTACCATAAGCATTCATATATGCAGCGGCACATTATACTTGCATACCGGGCATAAAGGTGGCCGTGTCGGCGGTCGTGTTCGATACAGTGCACAGGTAGGTACGTATATAGAGGCGTGTACGAATGGCATGCCGGTCGGCCGAAGCAGAGAGGGCCGGCTACTTTACTTACGTGTACCAGGCCGCCTTCACGAGTCGCTGGCACGCGAGCCTGATTGACTTGTAGATGAGGCGACACAGTCGATATACGCCCGCCAGTCGACCGCTTCGACTAACCCCCTATCCGTCTCCTTTGCGCCCACAACCATTATTATTTGCCCTTGCGTCGATTGAAAAAGTACTACCTTCGATAAGTCCTATCGATATACTCTGATCGGAGGTACTAGCACCAGAACCTGGTATCTGGTACCTGGTAGCAGGTTGGATACTTCAATGGAGCTTGGGGTCTCTAGTGTACACGGTCAGCTCTTGTACTTAAGGGTCCAGGTTGTCTGAGCTTGTCCAGATCTGATGACAATTTTGTGGATGCGAGTGGACCCTGACCTGGTAGTCCTCAACCGAGAAGCTTTCTTTTTTGGAGAACAGTCCAGGAGTAGACAGTTAGTTGTTGCTCCTGTTTAGGGTCACATCACATATGCAGTAAACGTATTTAACCCGACTACTACGAACTTGGTTGTTGTTCCAATAATACTGCACTAAGAAATAGGAATACTAAGGCTCGAAGACCTTAAGAAGCCAGGAGGAACACTGCAACTCATTCTAGCACCTAAAATCCAACAATTTAGACATTCTAGTCGAATCTGGAATGTCTGATCTAGAATCTGGAATGTCTAGTAGATTCGTTTTATAGTATCAGAGTCTAACTATAATCTACGAGTCTGCCACTAAAACAATCGTAGAATGAATCCTAAAATCTAAATCGTAAGAAAAAAATTAAGAGAATATGAAATGTTGATCTCCCCGTCCCTAAAATTTTGTCAATCCAGTTAGAAAATGATAGTAATTAATGCAGTTAGAGATGCCGTAAAGTTTGGCAGGGAAGTAGTTGTCTTATTGGTATCGAAGGGTACGGTACGCGGCACTGTATCGTTTTACCCCCGTGAGAGGCTATCGCGGTTTCTCCGTTGTCCCTCTTCGTCCAACGTTCCCTCGCAGCCACCGACCGTTATCTAGTTAATTAATCTCCGCCGACGGCGGTGGACGACTAGCAGGGCGGCAAAACTCCCACCCTTTCTGCAGCCGTAACGAGCCACGACAACGAAAGTGTCGAGCACCTCCCTCTTCGTTCGCCACCAGATTCCCTACCACCTTTCGCGCCCCCGACATCGGCCCTTCAGCTGCGAAATTTTAATTATTGGAAAATAAACGACGCGGCCGAGAGAAATACGGATTTAAAGCGTTGGAATGCTGGACAAGTAGATTTTCGGCAGATTTTTTTGTGGGAAAGGACGTGGAGCAGTTTCAATGATTTGGGAGAATTATGGTGGTGTGATTAGGTAGGGAATAGTGCGGACATGGATCGTAATGGCATGATATGCGATGATATATGGTATGTGGGATGTAGGACGTAGGGGGATTTTAAGTTGGATACATTTTTAGTTGTTTCTTTGTTATTTTTGGAACTGTGAAGATAGAAGTTATAACAATTTCAGAAAGTGAAATTTGCAGTTTACTAACTCCACACATTTCCAATTTGTAATTCTCTGAATTTCTAATTGTCCAAATACCCAATTCTCTAAGTTCCTAACTCTTCAAATATCCAATCCCCCAAATTTTCAAATCCCCAAGTGCTTACTTCCTGACATTCCCAATATCCCAACTTTCCAACTTTACCAAATTCCTACTTCCCAAAATTCCCACTTTTCCAAAGTTCTCAATTCCCCAAATTCTCAGATCCCCAAATCCTCAAATTCCCAAATTCCCAAATTTCTAATTTCCTAAATTGCGAATAAAATTTTGTAATATCCTAAATTTCCAATTTCCCACAGTCCCAAATTTCCAAACTCCACTCTCCAAATTCTCCCCAATTCTCATATTACTCTAACTTCTAACTGTTCTCTTCAACATTTTCAAATTTTAAGTAATTTTCTATACCATAATACAGCGCGCTCCGAGGACGGTGACCTTATCGCCATCTAGTATCTACGATAGACATTAACGAACAAGAAAATAGTATATTTCTCGAAAATAACCCAATGTTAAGAATCGACAATACTTGAGAAACATCCTGTAATCGAAAAGAAAGTCAGATTATTTGAATAGAATTTCTTGGGAATGTTAAAATCGACGGTAAAGTCGATTACATCGAACGGCGCCTGAAGCACTGCAACCATCTAGCGGCCGTCATTTCGCACCACTTATTTCAAATCATACTTTCTCCTCCAACTCGGTTTCTCAATTTTTCATCGTTTCCGAGGAATTCTGTATCGATAATATAAAAATGGAAGTTGTTATTAAAACGTATACACTGCGTGAATAGTAATGGAGACATAAAAATGTACATATGACAGTTTTTGAAATATCATCCCTTAGCTCTTGAAAGTTGTGGCGGGAACGTAGTTACCTTGAAACAAAGCATCAACTTCCGATTAGTTATAGTTTATTAATTTTATCTTACGTAGGTTATAAGATTTTAGGGAATATATGGGGATTCATAAATATGGAAATATAAGGGTATATGTAGAGATCTTAGAAGTGTAGAAAGATAATGGATGTAGGATGTAACGATCTCGGATATAAATCAACTTGTAAATATAAAGATTGACATCTTGATATCTGTAAATTCCCAAATCCTTAAATCTTGAACCTTCGGACACCAAAATTACCCAACTTCTATCATGCACTCCTCTCGTAAAAAGATATTCCCAAAGAACTGCATCTCCGAAAGAAGTACCCAGCTTGCATAAAGATTTCCATAATTAGCACAGTGTCGACACCGTAGCGAATTCGCAGCGAATCGCAGCGTTTACCAAGACAGCACTAACTGGCCCGATCAACCCTCCTGCATCAACCCTCGATAACCCAGCATACATCGGTAAGGGCATCCGAGTTACCATGAAGAGCGAATCGATCGATCTAGAGGCGGGCAGGTGGATCTATCGCGGGGTCGTACAGATGTCCCAGGCGTCCGTTGCGGGTCGGTGGTGGCCGGCGTGTCGCGTCGTCGTCGCGACGGTGGCGTCCGCGACACGCACGGTGCGCCCCCTGATGCGGGGTGGGCAAGTATTGATTGGTTCGGCGGCGCGTTCGTCGGCGTCTAAGTCATAGTGCAAGAGAGGGTGGCGGAATCGGCAGGCGCCATCACGCGGGGCCACCGCGACCGTCGTCTGAAGGGCCGTCCAGCCAGTGGCCGCGATCTCGATTCACCGAAAAGATGGTCATGATGGCTGGCATGGACGACCACGAGCGCAAAGTCGTCCTCGAGTTCTGCCACCTGCTCGAGAAGAGCAAGCAGCTGTTCAACGGGCTACGGGATCTGCCACAGTACGGGCACAAGCAGTGGCAGGGCTACTTCGGGCGCACCTTTGACATCTACACCAAGCTGTGGAAGTTCCAGCAGCAGCACAGGTGAGTGTCCAGTCGGTCGACCGGGCTGACTCATCGAGAGCGGCTTAGTGTGCACGGGGGATCGATCGCGCGGAATCGCCACGAGGTCCAAACACGATTCGACCACGTTTTCGATCCTGGATTTTCCGCCAAATCCGACCTTCCCTTTCGTCGTGCGGAAAACGTGGCCGCGATCGAGATCCTCTCCCTTTCTCTTTCCCCACGTATCTTCCTCTCTGTCTCTCTCCGTATCGCTCTCTCTCTCTCTCTCTCTCTCTCTCTCGCTCTCGTTCTTTCTCTCTCCGTCGCTCTCTCTACGCAGGACTTCCGCCCTTTCACGCGCTGGGACACCATGTGACGAGCGTGAATGAAGATTGTGTGCGCGAGTGAAGGATTATGTGTGCGTGCGTGCGCGTGTTCGCGATGCTGCGGGACGTGCACAGATATTTTTAGTGGATCCCTGCCGGGGTACAATTTTGCGATCCGATCGATCGTGCCGCGTTATTATTATCTTCTTATTTTTTTCTTCGGTGTTCGAGCGAAGAACGCGAGTTTCGACGCGGGAGAGCTTCGAAAACGCGCGTACCCTCCTGTCCCGCCTTCCAACGCGGTCGATCCTCGTCCCACGATCGCTGCTACGGCTGCTACCACGGAAACCACGTGACCAGCTGATACCTCGTGTACGCTGGGGAGCGAATACGGACTCCCCTAGGGAACGTTGGGGGAGATGCGCCGCGGGCTATGGACCGTGAACGTTTCAACCGTTAATGGAACGCGCTCTCGTTTCCCTCGATCTTACAATTTCCGCGCTACTCTTTTGCCTTTCGAGTTTCGACGTTTCCAAATTTTACCATTCACCAACTTCCGGATTTATGACTTTCAGAATTTCACGATCTTTCACGCTTTCACAGGCGGGTAGAGTGATATCGGAGATTCGGAAGTCGGATGATTTGAAAATTTCGGAAGATGCGGGAATACTAAAAATTTGAGAAGTTACGTGAATGTTTGGGAATATTCTAGGAACCTCGGAAACCAAGGACTTAGCGTAATTCTATAATGTATGGACCCTAGAATTTTGGAATTTCTACGTACTTGACGAATCCTGGTTTCGAATATCACGTGATCCTAGAATTCCAAAATCCCTATTGTACCTAGACACAAATATCTAAATGTTTAGAATCCTTAGATTCCACAATTGCAACCCTCTTGTGGTTTCTATATCCTGAAATTCTCCCGTTGTCCATAGCTCCAAAAATGCCTAGACTCCTAAGATCCTTGAAGTCCATACATATACATATTCTGAAACACGTAGGATCCGACAATTTTTTAGTCCACAATAAAATCTACACATTCGAACTAAAAACGAAATGCACCGACAAATAAACAAACTATAAAGCACGAATTAATATACATCGATGAGATTTCAAACTCTGTCGAACGTAACTCGAAAAAAGCTTGCAAAATCATTCGACGTTCGGTGGTTAGTTTAAACGCGTAACACCTGCTACCCTCCTGGTAACCAGCATCCCGATAACTGGCGGTCTTTAGCGATCCGGTTCCTTTCCGGCTACCGCACGATCGCGACTCTTTATTTACCCGTTCGATTCTGTTGGCCGGATGGCCGGCTAATCTTCGACCCTTTGTCCCTTTCCTTTTGATCGTAAAGTGTCATCGGTAGACAGGGGTGTAGCGGCGTGATTCGACAAAGAGTCAATTGTCTATCCAGCTATTCACGACACTCGCGTGTTCGCGCGTCGCACGCGATACGCTCACAAACGCGCGCGATCGTAGCCGCTCCGCGCCGTTGTCGGCTGTTAATAAATAACGGGGATGCTCTTTCAGGAGCGCGGCAACGCGCGTCAAAACAATGGAGAAAGTTTCTGCTACGCGCGAGCACCTGTTTCAAATGTATCGTAACTCGAGGCTGTCTACACGGTTTTAGTTATTTTTTTCTCTTTCGGTTCGTATCGAAGACGCGCCGGGACAATCGACACGACCGCGTTACGATTTCGCGCCGCAACGTGGATTCTGTTCGCTTTAGCGTTATAAATCGTCTGACCGAGAGTTGGACCTAGATGCGGAGAGTATGGGGTGTCGGGGATGTTCTGCACTCGGACGTTTCCGTTGGACACGTGTACGCATAAGTTTTCGAAAATTCACAAATTTGAAAATCTCTCAGTTCCTAGATTACTAAATGTTTAAATTGCTAAATTTCTCCATCCCAAAGTCCCTGAATCTAAGATACCAAAAATCCTTGCATCTCTCAAATTCCTACATCCCGAATACTTCAAGCAGCGATATAGTACTGCAAGTCCTTAAATACCGAAATGTTCAAATCCAAAACTCTCTACGTCCCGAAATCCTTGGATCCGGCAGAGGAAAATATCGGAAAGTAACGTCTAGTCCGTAGAAACTGAAAGAGGAACTATTTTCATAAAAGTGTAAATTGTACCGTGGTAGCAAAAGCGATTTCTAATGCAGAGTGGGGTGTTGTTGCAGGACGATACTGGACACAAAGTACGGCCTGAAGAGGTGGCAGATCGGCGAAATAGCGAGCAAGATCGGCCAACTCTACTACCACTACTACCTGCGCACCAGCGAGACCAGTTACCTGCACGAGGCCTACTCGTTCTACGCGGCGATAAGGGGCCGGGCGTACTACAGCCGGGCGGCGAAAGAGGATCGCAGCGACCTGATGGTGAAGAAGCTGAGGTACTACGCCCGGTTCATCGTGGTGTGCCTGCTGCTGAACCGTATGAAGCTTGTGCGCGAGCTGGTGCAGGAGCTGGACGCCCAGATCGCGGACTACACGAGCACCTACGAGCCGGACGATCAGCTCGAGTGGAACCTGGTGCTGGACGAGATCAAGGCGTTCGTGAAGGCCGAGTCGGCGGTCGGGGTCGTGCACTCGGACTCGAACCCGGTCATTCTGACCCACAGGCTAGGACCGCAGACCTCGCCGCCAGTCGAACGTACGCCACCCATGTGCCTATCCCTGCAGGAGATCCTGATCGTCGGCAATTGCGCCGACCAGGTGAAATTCAGTGAATTGTCGATGGACATGTTCAGGATGCTGCAGACCCTCGAGCGGGAGCCGAGGGACGACCCGAACCACCTGCACGACGCCTCGCCCGCTGGCAGGATGCCCTTCAGGCCTGGCCCGTATCCCGGCGCGGAGAACGGTGCGCCCAGACGCGACAATCCACACAAGTACCTGCTGTACAAGCCCACCTACAGCCAGGTACAGGTGTTCCTCGCCAGCGGATTCAAGGAGCTGCCCGCGAACGGGGCGCTCTTGCTCTACCTGTCCGCGGACGGCTGCTTCTCCACCGTCAAGCATCCGGAAGAAAGTGAGTTTACATTCCGATCGAACGACCAACGCTTTGCCAGTTTAGAGAGCCTTGGCTGAACCGTCTCAAGCCTGAACAACCATCTTGTAACGCTGGTAGCCGACTGTCTCTTCCTTCGGGGCTGTTTGTTCTTCGGACCTCGTGTCTTGCCTCAACTTTCCGGCTTTATTCGCGTCGCTCTGTGTTGTTGCTACAGGGGTTTCAGGTTACACGCGCCAACTAGGTAGGCTACGTTTGGACTGTGGTGTATTCTTGGCCAATGGATGTTTGTTGTCGGGATGTCTTGGCTTTATTCGTCGCTTTGCGTTGCTATTCGGAATTTTATGATATTGTAAGATAGGCTACTGGAACATGCGATTCGTTCTTGGGAATTCAGGACTGTTTGTTCTTAGAACGATGTCTTAACTCGCTTTTCGAACTTTATGATCTTGTCTGTGCTGCTATAGAGGTTTTCGGTGATAACTTGCTAAGAGGCAGTACATTTCAACCGTGGTATATTCTTAGTCATTTATCTACGTTGTAGCGACATTTGGCGATAAGAATCAGTACTTTGGAGGAAGACTACCGGTATAGAAAATTTGGTAACGAAGTAGACTGCTGCATTTGAACATGCGATATGTCCTAGAGCATTTAAGGTTCCTTGGTAGGACAAGTTGATCTCTTGATTGTATTGCGAGGCTCATTCGATCTCTGTTACCATAGGAAATTTAGTGTTATTTGGTAACTGGAATATTCTGCTGCCTTTATGTTCTGAAGTCTTCTAACACATTAAGAAAGTACCATCAAGATGAATTAAAACTTTGCCGAATTCCAAGTCTTATATTCCCCAAAGAACTTGCCATAGAGAATTAGCAACAGCGATAACTACGGTGTAGTCTCGTCAGTGGTGTCAAATTTTCAAGAACTCGAACGAAAAGCTTCGGCATTTTTGAAGAGTAGAAAAATTCGAAAAATGTCCCGCTATCGAAAATCGAAGTCTCGTCCGGAATCCGGAGGATGGCACGTAAAAGGCGAAAATTTGTTAGGTATTGTTTAACGAATGGTCGAAAAATGAGTGGTCGCGTTAAAATGTAATGATTGATGCACGGTTAAAGCGAATCACCCGCTCGGCGAAGCCGAAGGCGAAACGCGTGTCGACGCTCTCGGTCAGTTTCCTCGGCGGCTAATTCGACGCTTTGGTTATCCAGGAACGGGTTTTCCGTGTTCGCCGAATCGGAACACCCGTCGACAGATAAGCCGTGTCGCAACGGTGTTACGTGCAGCCGCTACACACCCTCTTGTCGAACGATCGCGTATCCGTAAACCGCGTGTCCACGGGCTCAGGATCTGCCGCTTAATTGGATCACGGAGAATCGGACTTATCGCCTTTCTACTATTCGTTCAAGGGCTTCGTCACTGAACCAGCTTGTACGCTGATTCACTGAGCATACAACACCCTCCCTTCTGCTTCTTCGACTTCCAGTTGTCCATGTGTCGCGATTATGTAAACTGCCCGGAAGACGACCAAGTGTTTCTCCATTTGATACGGCTCGATCGCCTCATCGTGTCGGACATTGTTTGGATGCCTGTTTAGTCGATCGACGTGCTTCAACGGGACATTTCGCATTCTGAGTTTCTGTATCTTTCGATTGGCCGAATATGGACATTTATCGAACGGTCTCTGTTCAGAAATTGGGAAATTTTTAACTTTGACTATATTATTCCTGAAACACGAATACTTCATTTTCAATTCCCGAGTTTGCTCTTAGTTGTTTCCCATATTTCTATGTAACTACAGTCCCAAACTTATACAGATCCTCAAATTCTCGGATCTCCACATTTATACATCCCCAATTCTCAAATCCCCAAATTCCTATACCCCAATTCCTAAATCTCCAAATCCCCTATATCACCAAGTCCTCGAATCCCCAAATATCTAACTCACCGAATTTCCAACCTACTAAATCCCCAAATCCCCAAATTCTCGAATCTCAAAATCCCTAAATTCTCAATTTTCTACACTTTCAAATCTCTGAATGTCTAAATCCCCTTTCCGGCGTACTAAATCCCACCGCCCAAATAACCAAATCCCCAAAGTTTCGAATGGGAAATATTTATTTCACCATAAATATGCAATGCGGTTGAGATGTGGAATATCTTGAAGCTGGAAGATGAAACAAAACGCCCCGTAGAGCTACTATAGACCGATAAGCAGAAGCTGCTACCATAGACGATAGTGTGCTCCTTAGTAGATATAACCGGGAAGCTTCGCGCAGCTCTCATAGAAGATAAGAGGCTCATAGAGAAAACGCTGTAATAGATAGAACTCTAATATCTAGCTATCTAATAGATAGTTACTACTCTTAAATATCAACTGTAAATCTTCGCGTTTTAATAACAAGCTTCTATTACGAATCAATTAAAATTTACAGTTCAAATCTAGTAATATTCTTTGGTAGAGCTGCTATCATTCTCTAGATTAGAGTATATTGAATGCATATTATTTTTTCTAATATTGATAACTTAATTAATATTAATGCTAATTAAATGGTAATTAATGTTAACTGTAAATACGATCTTGATATGTTGCAATATAAAATGCAAGTTCTCGATACGTAAGAAGATATAACATTAATATATCTTATAGTATTAATCTAAAATTATGAAATTCGATTCGAGCTACCGGTCACCGATGATTCCGCAACAGCGTTCGCGTTAGAAAGTGAAAAAGAGAAACACAATTGAGTCCGCGGGATATATCTAAAGCGCATTGTTAACGAACAAGCTGAACAATGTCTCGTTTTCGTCGAACTCGACACCTGTCCTTTAATTGGACCGCGAAAATCCCCGAAAGGACCGACACGAGAGTACAAGGAGCACGGTATATTTCTTTTCTTGCGTTCTCTTTTTTTTTCTTCGTCTTTAATTAGTGCCCATCCTCGTGAAACTTTCATGCGGATCGAAAGAAGACATCTCGAGAGTCGGCTCGCGAGATGCAAGCGTGACCATGACCTCTTATCGCGGTGGCCACTGAATTAACTAAATAGAAAATCCAGGTCGTTTAGATGGTTTCCTAACATTCCACGTGCCTCGACTATCCGACCCGTTCCGATTCTATCTCCTGTAGCCAATCTTCGACCGCCGTTTCTCGATTTAATCGACCGTCTCGATGTGCGCTACGCTTTCTGTGTCTTTTCAAATTCTATCTGCGGTTGCGAGCTTTTACTTTTCTTTTTTTTTTTATTGTCGCACGAGTGTCGTGATTACTGTGTTCGATGTCGTGAATACGAAACATTTTCTCCGTAAGATATTATACAGGTTTTGATTCGTTTTATTGCTGGGGGGGGCGGGGGGATTACATTCATATAAATGATCAATATCTCGCTGAAATAGGTGAAAGCTAGTTGTAATACCGATACGCGTTATATTACCAAGCGCTGTACTGTCGCGAATTGTATTGCCACGTGTTGCATTATTAAACGTTGTATTGTCACGCGTTATATTGCCGCGTGTTGTATTTCGGCGCGTGGCGTTACCACGCGTTATATCGCCACTCGTAGTATTTCGACACGTAGTGTTGCCACGCGTTATATATCCGAGCGGTACATTTCCTCGCGTTATATTGCCACACGCTATATTTCTGCGCGTTGTATTGCCACAACCTATATTTCCACGTGTCGTATTGCCGTGCGAAGTATTTCCACGCGTTATATTTCCTTGCGCCATATTACTACTCTTTGTGTATCGCGTTGTAATTCACGTTATATTGCCACGCGTTGTATTTCCACTATATTACTATTCGTTATACGTTTAGCTACGTGTTAAAGTTACCAAGCTGAAAAATTAGGCGGTAAAATCTTCTTCGAATACTTAATAAAGCGCATCGGTGAAACGATAGCAAAGTTTCCGGGTGAAAAGAAGTGTAAAAGTAAAGAGCATCGTTTGTATCTTAAGGAAAAAGCATTTCCATGACCTTAAGTAACAGAACAGATACGTTTCTAAAATCTGATCAGCTATTTCCGTCTCGCCCTATACATCTCCGGCTGGATCTAGCCGCTGTTCGCGGAAATGTTAAGCGCAAAATGGTTCGAAAGAAAAAAGGGAAAAACGAAAAAGAAAATTCGTTAAGACCGAAGGTCGACGATGCTGAAAAATTCAGCGGGTGACCAGCAAAGGAAGCCGCTGTTCAAAAGGCCGCGGGTGCAGGGTCGAAAAGGCGAAAACGGTCTTTCAACGAAAGTAGAGTAGCGCATCCGTGTCAAGGTCATTTCGCGATAGAGATTCGGGACAGCACCGATGGATTCTAAGTTCGCAATCGATATCGAAATACTAGACGCCTAGCCGATATCGAGGAAGCCCGCTGACAACGTCCAGCTGGCATGTTTGCTTCGAAAACGGATGTTTTAGCCTCGTTAACGCGTTCATCGACTCTTCGCAATGAAATAATTACGGCGCAACGATAGACGAAACACCCTACTCCTATTAACATCAATTATAACTAGGCATTTTCATTTTCTTTTTCCTTCGAAAGCATATTTAGTTAAATAATCAGAGAGTTATGGAAGCGATAGGTTAGACTTATGGAAAATTCAATTATTAGGTCCAAGTACAGTTTTCTTTGGGTTTTTCCCAGATCTACTTTTCCGAAGATCAGTTTCCCTGGATCCAACTTTCCCCTTCATTCAGTTTCACTTAATTCTAATTTTCTCCAAATCGAGTTCTCTCTAGGTTCACTTTTATCAACATCAAGTTACCCTAGACTCAACTTTTCAGAGATCACCTCTCCGTAGATATAGCATTCTCTTGGTCCATTCCTCCCCAGATCTAGTTTCTCCTAGATCAAATTTTTCCTAGATCTAATTACCCTCGGATCAAATTTTCTCTGGATCTACTTGTCAACAATCAACATCAACTGCTCTACATCCACTATTAGCTGAATTCATTTTTCTCTAAATCAATCTGTCCCCAGATGCAATTTTTCCACCTCTACTTCCCTGTGAGTTTAGTCTTCCCCAGATTCAATTACCCTCGTGTCTAATTTGCCGTAGATGAAATTTTGTCGGTTCTACTGCTCCGTAGACGATTTCTCTTATTTTTAAACAACAGACAGAAAGTTTGTCGGAAACAAATTACTACGCGGACGGATTTTACACGAATCCGCTGTGGTAGTCGGTCAAAGTGGTAAAGTATGCCGTGTTATACACAGAGGTTTTCAGTGTGGCACAGTCAACGTGTTAAAGGGCTGTTTTCAAAGTAAAAACCACTTGTAGTTCCAACGAGGAACCGAGAAGAGGGCTTTGGCGGTTCGAGGTCTCAGTAGAATGGGCCGGCGATGGTCAGACGCGCGAAGGATTTCGTATATTTGAATCGTTCAAGTGTCAAACGCTCCTATTTCTCTTTCGAAATTGAACATTCCTTTTTTCCTGAGAAAATTTGTCGCTGTCAAACCGGTTATCTGATCGATTTACAAATTATCGGTGCATAAAGAACGACGCGGCAGAACTATAATTCAATTAAATCTGTTAACATTATTGACCGGTAACGAATATTTACATTGATCAACTTGCACAATTATTAGTATTATACGATTATTGTTAGTATAAAATTATTTAACTTCTTAGTGTAAAATTGTCTGCTGTGTCCGATTGCTAACACTTTCGAGAGCAGATCACGCAATCAAATAATTATCAACATTTTTAATTCGTTTATAAAAATGACCGGTCGAGAATATTAAGAGTATGTAAATATTCCTGAACGCGATTCCAGCCGGTTCCTCCATCGCGAAGAAACAAATTGCAACCGAGCGAAGTGTACAATGTTGACGGTATCGGATTTCAAAAATCATAGAGAAATAAATCTTGCAAGGATGTCGGGAACGATTTTGGGATCGCTCCAATTTCGACCACGCAGCGTCTCGAAAACCGACACGGTCCGACGAGCTTCTGCATTGTTCCACCGAAATGAAGCTCGGCTTTCGACTCGTCCGAGCGTAAAGCCGATGCGACCGATCGCCGCTATTTATAGCAATGTCGGATACCAAACCAACCTCCGCGAAACAGTGCATGTTCCTCCCTTTTTATACGAAAAAAATTCAACGTTCCATGTTGCATGCATGCTGATACGAGACCGCGTACTTGCGCGACGACCACATGCGAGCTGCATTAGTCCCTGAGGGTTTCTTTTCGATGCGTTCAAGTTGGGTACGAATCGAATGTCGTCAAAATGGATGTGTGTATGTTGGATACATGTAAATTGTGTATGTGTGTTGGACGCATGTAGACAGGATACGTGTAAGTGGCATATGCAAAATCTGTATGTGTTGCATATGGAGTATGTGGATGTGGAGGATGTGGACATGTGCAAGTTGGGCTTTTGATCATTTATAATGCAAGTACTAGTTGGGTACAATGTGTGGTAACTTGCGATGCAGGTGCAAGTTGGATGCAAATACCAGTTGGATATGTAGTAACGTATGATGCAAGTACAAGTTGGATATGTAGAATCTGAATGTGTGGTAATATTTGATATACAATTTGGATACGCCTCGGCTTAAATGTGTGCGAATTGAATACATAGAATTTGTACCCGACTAGGATGTATACGAGTTAAACGCGTAGAATGTGGATGGGTCCCGAGTTGGATGCGAATGCGTAAAATTTTGATGCGTAAATCGAATACGCGAAACTTGTGCGAGATGAATGATTTCGATGCGCCCAAGTTGAACCTGAATGATTGAAACGCAACATGTAACGATGTTACCTCCTTGCATCAACACCCTTAGAGAACCACTCCGCAGAAACACTCCTGAAGGTGTTTATTTACATCTCCCCTGTAATTCCCGAAACGAGGATCCCGCGATGAAAGAGTAACCGTAAAGACAAGGCGCGATAGAAAGATGAAAAAGAAGGCGAGAGAGGTTAGTCAGGTACCACCAGACATCGAACCGCTCAGCGAAACTAGAATTGCACGATGTTGATAAACGTTGCGATCTTGCAGTGGGGTACGACCTGGGTGGCGTGTCGACGTGCAGCAAGAGGGACCCGGAGCACGGGAAGAGGCCGACAGGTGGGAAGGAGCCCCACTGTCTGTATCCGGGTGACCTCTACCCGTTCACCAGGAAGCCCCTGTTCGTGGTGGTCGACTCGGACAACAGTTTCGTGTTCCAACAGATACCCCGTTACTTCGGTCAGCCGTTAATGGTGCTGATGTCGCCGCAGGACACACCGCCGACCCTAAGAGATGTCCGACACGGTGGCAGCCTGTTCACCCTGTTTCTCCACGCCCCTTTAGCCGCGTTTTGCCTTATTTGCAACATCGGCAGCCTGGCCGTGCACCACTGGGAGCGGTGCCAGCGTTACATCGAGCGATTCCTCATCGAGGCCTGTCAGCTCGTCACGCGCTCCAGATGCGGTAAGGATCCAGGACATTGTTTTTGTCGGCTGACACGACCTGGGATGCTGTGCTCCTCTCTCTCTCTCTCTCTCTCTCTCTCTGTCTCTCTCTTCTAATTGGATTGCCTTCGGGGATGGGGAACCCGTGTCGGTGAAACTTTCTTGGCAGTGACGCGACGCTTTTCGAGGCTTCCTACGAAGTGCGGGGAGGTGCTGGTTTTCGGAATTTATACAGGGCCGACTTTTGGCTTGGTACACTGTTGGCCGCCGGTATGGGACCATCTTGTCCAAATTACGCTCGATGATATATAAGTGACGCGAGCCAGTTTCGGTAGATGGTACTTACTTCTCGTTAATGTAAACGTTCGTTGCCGTCATTTACTAATTCGTGTGTTAACCCCCGGCTCGATCGCGACCCAGATCTACGTATCGTTTCAAATTGGACGAGTTCAACGAATTAAAAGTGCGGTACCCTAGATTGTACGATATGTCGGTAAGACTTTCTACTATCCTTAGATCCCCATATACCCTCGTTCTAATATCTTTACATGTCCATGGATTACAATGCTCCTACACGCAAATCACCCCTGGATCACCAGTATCCCTGCACTCTAACATCTTTAGATCTTGCTGATTCCACTAGTGATATCCTTAAATCACCTTTCTAGATGAATATACCCCTAGATCTGTATGATCGCGTCTGAATATCTCTAGCTCCCATCTTTATATCCAAATACTCTACATCGTATTCATACATCCCTACAACAGCCGTATGTTCCTTAGATTCGAATAATTTTATTCGCATACACCTAGATCTGTTCAGGTCCGAATATCTCCAGCTCCCAGTACCTCTGTACCCAGATACATCGCGTTCCCTACATTCCGATGGCTCTATGTTCCAACATCTCTAGATGCGAATAATCCGATATCCTCCAGATCGTCCAGAGAAATACCCTCTCGAATCCATATTAATAACGCGCCGATCAGCGAAGAAAAATAAAAAGAAAATATGGTGTTTGAAAAGAATGTAAGCCGGTAGTTCGTTGACCGGTAGTAAAAAGCTCGCTGAAAGGGATTGACGATTGCGTTAGGACGATAAACAGAGCTGGCCTAGATCCAGATCGTGTTTATCGCTGAACTGGCAATCTCAGCTCGTAGACGCGTGATCTAGGGTCGGTTACAAAGGGGACTCTCTATTGTTTCAGCCGCGACAATGATACGTCGTACGAGTTTTCGAACGTACGAGTGGTTTCCTTTGTCGAGTCTCCGGCCCGACTCTAAACCTTTACGTTTCATTCGCTTTCAACTGGCAAGAAAGTTTCACCGGAATCGATCCTGTCCAAGCACCGAACAACGATAATTCGTTCGAAACTTCGAACAACAGGTTCTCGAGCACCGGCCACCACAACACCGGCAACGGTATTATGGAAATTTATCCGCCATTACGCGTTCGAGTCCCGTCGATGATCGTACACGTCGCTCCTTTTCGACGACGGCTGCAAGGTCGAGTCCTGCGGAATTTCAAAGACCTTTCGTTATCCTTTACTAGCAAGACGCGTGGAATTTTCAAATATCTGTTCGAGTTTTTAAATTACTGTCCATATTTTCACATTTGAAATTTCAGATTTGGAATTGAAGATTCTAAGTGCAAAATTTCATGTTTTCAAATTCTGAACTTTCAAATTCTCAAATCCTTAGATTCCCATTTTGTCTAACTGTTTAACTAGTCCTTCGCTATATTCTCAGACGTCTACATCCCCAAATCCTGACATAACCATATCCCTACTTAGGCTCTCGTATATCTACCTCTCCATGTCTCTAGATTCCTATATCCCCAGATCCCTATATTCCTTAAATCTCTACATCCTCCATATATCTCCTTATCTATATCCTCCGGATCTCTGCATTCTCCCAAATACCTACATCCGTATGTCTACATCCCCGCATCCTAACATAACTACATCCCCATATCCCCAGATCCGCACATTTCCAGATTCCTCAGATCTCGACGTTCCCCAGATCTACGTCGCCAGATGCTGACATCTCCCACTCCCCAAATCCTGGAATTTCAAAATTCCCGAATCACTGTACAGTCCTGTGTGGCGATTGCGGTTGTCTCGCGAATCGGAAGCTTCCTTGTGCTCGCGAACGGTATATCTGGAACAAGGGTTATCAACGCTTACGTAATCTTCGCGAGAAGAAGTTTCTTAACCCCTTCGCGTAGCTGCATCGAGGTCGACCTCGAGATCGCACTTAACCAACCGTCTTGGCCTGAACTCGTCGTGCGAACTCCTGGAAATGAGAGAAACTTTTTATCGGGATCATTGAACAAATTTCAGGATGCCACTGTTTCGTACAACAGTCGCTGGAGCTCGGGCATTTGGATATTTATTACGCGTTCGAGATTCGATTTCTGCCGACTTCGAACCTTGCTAATTAGTCGGCTTTAATCGGTACATATAAAAAATTGATAACTGTCAAATTTGTAAATGGAATTTTTCGAAATTCTTAAATTCGTGTGTACCAATTCGATGATACGAATTGCAATGAAGATGTCTGAAAGAAATCCAAATTCTCTGGTTACCTATCATTGTACCAAGATGAATTATACCCAACACTCTTTAACAGTTTGACTGCCACCATCGGTTATTTAAATTGCTGTACAAATCACCCGTGTTATTAACAATTTATCTAAGAGAAAATAAAATTTGGTAAAGATTAAAAGTGTGCCTAATCAAGTTTCCAACTGATCGTGGCAGTCAGCGATCTACAGCCAGTGTTAAATCCAAACCTGCCCCCATGAATTTGAACTGACGAACGTTTGATGGTTACCAACAGAGACCAGCGTGTTGCAATTCTTCGGCGACGATTTCCTACGACTGTTGCTGGTTCGTTACGTGTTCTGCGACGTGGTGTTGAACCTGCACCGGTCGTTCAGGGGTCGACAGCAGAGGCCCCGTTGCCATCCGCCGTTACCGGACGCCGAGGTCCTCGAACACCCTACGCTTCATCACCTGGTGCTCGACTTGGCCGCCTGTCTCGACTGTCGCGACCATTTCCCGGACAGCAACGAGCTCGCCTGACCCAGGCATCTGCCCTGCCCGGCCCCGGAGTCCGCGTCCCTTTTGCCGCCGTACACTCACGACTACGATTACGATTACTGTAACTACAATTGCAACAATAAAATCGTTACGCTGAGACCTCATTAAGCCGCGTCCACGAACGGGAGAGTGTAAGCCGCAAACGCTCGACGGAAGAGCGTCGGGCAGTCTCAGGGTAACTCGGGACGTCTTCGTGCGTCGCGCGTACAGATACGTCGAGGGTACAGGACACCGGGAAAACGATCCACGCGTTCACCCCTTAAAAACGGTGGATGTGGAACGGAAGAAAAAAAAAAAAAAATGGGGGAATTCTCTCTAACGTTCTATGTTAATCGCGACACACCGCTGCCAGTTTTTTGCTACGGACTAGTAACGAAACACAAGAAAAAAAAAATAAGAGAAAAAAGTCTATATATATATATACAAAATATATATATGATATATTCTGTCACCGCGTCGATGGGTAATATACGTATGAAAGAAAGATATTGTGATTCTGCATGTATAGACGAAGAGTGAATTTGTACGCACTGGTGCTTTGTACGATTATAAGATGCTTTAGCGTGTCGTCGAATCACGAATTCGATACGATTCGGTTCAGTTATGGCGCGATACAGCTCGGTTCGGTTCGGATACAGGCTACGCATGCGCGATCGAGAAACCCTCTCCCTAATCGCCGTACTCTTTCTCGTCGAAATTCAGGGCCGAATTTCGGGGGAGCCTTATACGCTTTAGGACCCCGATCTCAGAGTTAAGTTTCTAGTAACGAGTTATTCGGGGATAGTCCGGGCCCCGTGAAACCTTCGTTCGGCCCTGTTGCACACGCTCGATATTTTCTTATTTCTTCTCGCGAGCGATATTCGGAGCAATTTGTCAAATTATTTAAGAGTGACGGAAGTTACGACACAGAATTTTCTCTATTACAGTTTGTGACACGTGCGTGGATAAGGTTGCGTCAGGTTACATATCGAATTTTTCAGATAGTCTGCTATGATTTGGCAATATACGAGCGCAAAGATAACTTCGAAGCTCGAACGAACGATTACCACAAATCCTACAACGTTGGACAGGTTCTAAGCCGCGCTAGACAATGATTGATTTCAGGGTTTATATTTCGAGTAATTTATGTTAAAGGAGCATCGAAATGATGTGCCATAAGTGTTATTCTACGATACTTTTAGGTCGACGAATCGTGTCAGACTTTCTATGTTTCGAAATCGTTCATTGTCTAGTGTACCTGGCAGCCGGCCATGTACCTCGTAAAAGCGAAACAAGTGTGCGAGATATATCGGGACGTACATTCCTAGGTCCTTAATGCCTAGATACCCTGTGTCCTTAAATCTGGATCTCGATATTCACACATTTTGACATCTTTAGATACCAGTATCGTTAGATCCCAGCAGACACCGATGTTCCCAGATTCCGAAATCTATACAATATTCTGAAATACCTGGCTCCTAGAATTCCTATACATAACGAAATACTTTATACTCCCGAATCCTTGTGTCCTTGATTTCCTACATTCCTGCATTCCCACATCCCTGAATCTCTATATCTCCGAATAACTATATCCTCAAATTCTTAAATCCCTATGTCCCCAACATCTCTACATCCCCGAATCCCTGTATTCCCGAGTCCCCATATATCCCCGAATTCTTTGACCCCCGAATCCCTATGTCTCTAAATCCCTATAACCCCGAATCCTTATATCTCGAAATTCCTACATCCCCGAATTCCTATATCCCCAAGTCCCCATATCCCCGAATTCTTATATCCCCGAATTCCTATGTCCCTGAATCCCTACATCCCCGAATCGGTACAGCCCCTAATCCCTAGGTCCCTAAATCCCCTATATCCCGAAGTCCCTACCACAGTTTAACGCGATAGAATCATGCAAGATTTTCGTTAATTCGCAACCTACGCAACCTTCTCTCTCGAATCTTCTCTCGGCAACCTCTGTTTCTTCGCCTAGTGACTCATTTTGTCTCTTCTTTCTACGAATCGAAGTCCGTCTTCCTTCTCTGTCACGAGCGACGTTCACCCTTACCGTTTTCATCTTTCTGTCACCCACATTCACGCACCTTCAGCGATCCGCTAACGTCACAGACAGCCGACTAACAGGCTCTCGTTTATTTATAAACAAAAAGTGGAACAGACAGTAGCTACGGAGTAATATAATGCTCGTCCCATTGAACTGTCATCGATGATTCGCCGAATTGAATGAAATCACTGTTTAAGAGTCCGAAGAGCGATTTGATTTGACGAAGGAAGGGAAAAGGGAATAGCAAATTGAGATGAGATTACGAAACGACAACAATTCAATTGTGTTCACGTGTACATATAATATTTATGTAAAATCTATTCTTTGTAAGAAAAGACGAGGCGAGAAAATCGATGTTAATTTGAGAAAAATCGTGGTGGATTTTGTAAGGATATCAATATCGTTTATTTAATCTGATATCCGAGAAGCGATATCGTGATTGCTGATGGTCTGCGTAGTGGTCGATGCGAGTTACGAGGATTAAATTGAAAACGGCTAAATAGAAAGAGACACGGTTAGGGAGAGGGAGAAGTAACAAGTCGAGAGTAGTAGTCGAGCATTGTCGTTCGAAAAGTCCACACACGCGGCACAGTGTATTATAACAGACACACACACACACACACACACGCACACACTCACACGGACACACACGCGTACACGTACACACAGATACACACATGGACACCCCTGTACATTCTCTATGTTTTATAAGAGTCACAGTTTCGAAGAACGCGTATAATACGCTGTGCGTGTCCTAACATCGCGACGATTTAACAGAGAAGATTCTATATTTACCGTTTCTAATGTTCACCGTGATTAACCCGTTAAGTGAAAATTATTAATTAACCCTGTTGTTCTCCTCGATTATACTTTCACTTTATGATGTTTCTTCGAACTTTTCAACGATTCGTTCCGACGATGAGCGAAATGCTAATAATAAGGCGTGAGTACTAGGCACTCGCTGTATTGCCATTTTCCGTATTCTTTCGATGCACGAATGCGATCTAAAATATTTTGCTGGCGAAACTATCCTCGGACGGATACACGTTATATTGTCGCGCGTTATATGACCGCGTGGTAGAATACCGCGCGTAGCAAATATCGCCAGCCGTTAAAATGCCACGCGTTGTGTTTCTACGCGTTATATCGCCACGCGCACTACCTCCGCGTTTTTAGTCACTGCGCATTATTTCGCCACGGGCTGAATCACTGCGCGTAGAAATACCACGCGTTATATTGCCACGCGCTATATAACTATGGGTTATAACACCACGCGCCGTATCTCCACGTGTCGAGGCGCTACGTGTCGCCTCGTGTTACATCGCCACGCGTTAAAATAGCACGCGTTATATCACCGTCAGCTGTATCTCCATGCGTTGAGTTGATACGCGTTATCTTGCCTCGCGTTATATCGCCGCGAGTTAGAATAGCACGCGTTATATCGCCGCGAACTGTATCTCCATGCGTTGAATTGGTACGCGTTATATTGCCTCGCGTTATATCGCCACGCGTTGAGTTGCTACGCGCTGTATCACCACGTGTTATATCGCCACCCGCTGACTCGTTACGCGTTGTATCGCCGCACGTTGTATTTTCCGCGAGTTATATCAACATACGTTATGTCGTCGCGCATTATACTGCCATGCGTTATATCGCCATATGTCTGCGACGATTACCGAATGGCAGCAATCGTACTATTACGAGATCAAATTTGAAAGTTCAACTGTTATTTTTCGAAATATACAAATGTCGAAACGCAATGTTCATTTTGGGTCATACATATAGAGAGCCGAGGGAAACAGCAGGGTTAACTCGACGTTCAGCGTTCTAGAACATAATAGTAACGTTAATTTGTATGAGAATTTCTGATTTAAATTTTGTCATTGTACCTGTATCAGAAAGGAGATCGTACCCGTTTCGTATTTGGCACGAGGAGAGTCGATATATTTCGTATTTCACATGCTTTTTAATACAGGTACAGAGAAGTGATTCCTCGCTGATCGAAACGTTATGCAATTAATTAATTGACGCGTCCTGCGCCACGCGGGATACTCACGCGACATTAACATAATAAAGAATTGCGGTTTACGAAAAATCTATCACGATTAAGTAGTTCTTTCTAGTTTCGAAAAACTTGTTACGAATAATTCGCGTGGCGCGGAACGCGTCGAAGGAGCAATCGCCGATACCGTGTCTGATATCAGAGACATTGTTCAACTATACTGCCCTCCTTAGTTAAGGCTGATTTTTTAACGGTTGATATATTTACTGCCGGTACGTATACTTCCAAAAAATTATATAAGCTGTTACGAAATAATTAGCAAACTTTTAACGAAAATCGTATAATCTCGTTTCTCTCGGACGAACTAAGAAAGGCAGTATAGTCTTGCGGTTCCCAGCTGACGAACATTCTTCTTTATTAAAAAAAAAAAAAAAAAAAAAGAAAAAACACTTGTTCAAAATGCGTTTTGATCCGCGTTGCAGTTAACTTTAACAGTCACGGTACAGATCTATCGTCCCTTTACTATTTTACCACTACCTCGTTACTGTATTAACCCTCGGAAGACGAGCCACTTGAACAGTTTAACGCTCTTTCGTTTCTCCGATTTTCTACTATGTATATTTATACGTTATGTATCGCGTATAATACGGCACGCCAGTTGTAACTATTTCAAATACATTCGGTTTATTTTCTGTAATAATCCATATTCACTACCTTGATCATCGATATGATTGAAAATGCAGTTCTTAAAATTTCATTTCCTAAAACGGCTCTGATATTCTGGGGTTAACGTACTAATACTAATGTACTAGTATGACACGGTATCGCTGAAGTGTAGACACTGGCGTAACTAGGGACTTTCGTCCGGGGTGGGCCGGATATCCCTATACCACCTGTTACACTACCTGATAGGGTTATCTAGGGAAATTTCAACGCAGGGGAAGAAGGCCTAGGGAAGGACTCTTCAATCTTCCCTAGAGAAAGTGGCGATATAAGGAGAGGAGAACCCCTTGCTTGTGGATAAACTAATTGAAATTTTCAAATCCTGAAGTCTCCCGAATCCTGAAATCTCCTAAATCTCCTAAATTCCTCGAATTTCTCAACATCCCCAAATCCCCGAAAATCCTCCGAGTCCCCAAAATTACCCAAGATCTCGAAATTATAATAAAAGAGGCAAGAAACCGAATGTTAGAAGAAATGGTAGGGTCTTCTCTCGCTATATGGCCACTTTTCCTTGGCAAATCTACCTCAGTACCGTACTTATTCGAATAATTTCCGCTAGTAGGTCCAGCGCAGATCGCGCGGGGCCCCAAGGCCGCCCTGTACCCTGCCTAGTTACGTCAGTGAGTATAAAGCAGTAGCTGTTACGTGAACGACAGCTCCGAATCTTCGATAAGGACACTAGAAAGTGTTGATAAAAGAACAAAAAGAAAAAAAAGAAGAAAATATGAAAAGCAATTTAGCGGTGTAGATCGATTTCGATGAGGTGTAACGATGAACAATGATTCGATCGAACGTTTCTACGTATATTTTTGGATACAAACACATTTTTAGTGTCCTGTGATGTGAGCGACGAAAAAAGAAAAAAAAAAATAACTAAGAGGAGTCGAGTTTGTCTGAAACACCTCGTCATGTTCCTTCCAGCAAGGATATTATTCAGTATAGCCTCCGAAATTGAATAAAACCGGCTGCAACCATTGATTCTATTCAACTGTTCAAATTCGACCCCACTGAAGCCTGATTATTAACAGAAACAACAATTGTTTATTCCTAACGATGACACCGATAGTGTATATTCAACTGATTAGGGTTTCGAGTACAAGGACGGTCGTTTTTTTAAGTACTTTTAGGACACCGGCACAGTTTCACTGTCCTACGGCACGTAGGACCTTATAAAAATAAACAAAGTCTACAAAAAAAGATACAATTTATCGATTTGTATTTTGTGGAATAAACGCAGTGAAATACTTGAAGCTCGTTCGACTATCAAAAGCAGTACCGCCGTTACCGACCGGCCGGGGGCGGCCGGGGGCACTTGCCCCGGGCTCCGCGACTTTTCGTTGGATAAATTTATTTATTGAAAATTTGTCTTTCCTTCGGAACTTGCGAGATCGTAACGCTACGACTAAAATATTTATAATTCATTTTTCGCGCAGAACTTTTTTAATATTTCTTTGGGACGGTGAGGAGGAGCTGTAATATTAAAATCGGATTTATTTTTCGTTCCTCTCGGGTCTTTTTTCTCGTATAAAAATAAGAAATAGAGAAAGATAAAAATTAAAATATAAAATTAAAAATTGAAAGTCAGTGGTAAATTGAAATACGAAGCAGCAAGATTTTGTTGGTTTAACTACTTGGATAGAGTGTTTGAAATAAATATGAACGGGTTGTTTTATAAGAGCAATATTGTACGCAACCGTGAATATCAGAATTCGAACGTTGCGCTCTCGAGTATTGCAATAAAACATGGCCCACGTTTATCATCGGTGAAAATATCCCTGAAGTATCGCGTGCAACCATTTGGATCACATCCACGGTCTTAAATTTCGTCTCGATCGGCACCGATTCGAAGAATGTAACAGAAAGAAACCAACAGGGTCCTGGGACAAAAGTGCCGTTTAACAACAAAACACTGACACCGAGTACAATGTTAATAATAAAAGAGGTAAAAGAACGGAAATGCACTTCGTGCACGTTTCATTTCTAATTCAAGATTGTTATAAATGGAAAATATGGTAAGAATTATTGCTGTTATTAAAAATAACTATTATTAGTTATTTTTGACGAAGAAGAAGAATGAAGAGTAGACGGAAGAAAGAACCAATGATCTTCCTCGAACACGGCTGAACGTAAGTTTTATATATATCAAAGCTTGAATGAGTTCTAGGTTAAATTGGTATAATAAATACTATAGCGAGTGACGCTACAAATAAAGATACTTTACCGATGTAAACTAGGCTTAAAAACGATCGAATCAGAAGAAAAGAATAGCGCCGACATCGGTGCCCACCGAACCGACTATGCGCAACGGAAAAAGATATACAAATACCAAAAATTAAAACTTGACGTCTTCGAAAACACCGAAGCGATAGTTTATACGCTTCATAATAAACATTTAGTTCTTTTTATTCAACAATCAATAGCCGCATACAATTATTTCTTTTTAATTATTTTATTTAATAATTCTATAATGTACTCTATGGAATTATAAGTAATGTACATAATTAATTTTAATATGTAAAAAGTTAGTTCGTTTCTTTTTGTAACTTCAAAGAAATCATTTCTGAAGAGATCGAATTATCCCTAGGTTACATTGGTAGGTAATCGTTGCTACACGTGGACAAGGTTACCCGCCTCATTATTTATATGGAAGTAAAGCAATCTGTGCGAATGATCACTAAATCATATACTCTATCGATGTAAACTAGACCTGAGGGTTATAGAGTCGGAAACAGAAAACGAACAGCATAGATATGTATCCCCGAATGGATTAAACAGGGCAGAAAGCGACGCGCGCCGTCGCCAGAAAATCGAATTCCCGCGTCTGCGACTCAGGGCTGGATTAACGATAAATATGAGGTGTGAAAACACCCTTAAATCTGGGAATCCCTTGATTACACAAATTCTGAAATTTGTAAATCCATATTTTTCGAATTTCCGAATCTTCGAATCCCAACAGTTCCCAAATTTGATAAATCCTCGATTATCTTAAATCTCGAATCTCTAGATACTGAATTATCAAATTTCCAAGTGTAAAATCCTTAACTCCCCAAATTTCTAAATGCCCAATTCTGCAAATTCAAATCTTCACTTCTCAAATCTCCAAATTGTTCAATTCCAAAATGTTCGCGTCTCAAATCTGTACGTTCATAAATCTTCGATCTGTAAATTCCTCAATTCTCCAGTTTCTAAAATTCCAAATTCCGAAATGCCAGATTGTCAAATTTCTAAATCTAAAATCCTCGAATCCCCAACTCCCTGAATGTCCAAATTCTCAAATCCCTAAATACCCGAAGTTTCCAACTCTCCAATTCCCTAATTTCTCAACTCACCAATATCCACGAATCCCAAATGCCCAATTCTGAAAATGAAAAATCCCCAAATGCCCCTCTTCCCAAACTCAAAATCCCCGAGTTCCCACCTTTCCAAATCTAACCTCCCCAAATCTAAACTCTCCAAGTCCCAAAAGCCTGGATTACCATTCGAAACTTGAAAAACTACAAAAAGAAACCCGTATCGCCCCCATTTCGACTCTAGCATCGTCGTCCCTGGTCGTCGCTCGTGTCGGTCCATTTCGCGGAACAGTCCGCCAGGTGGTACGATGATCATCCCGGTACAGGTGAATTCTGGCGAGCGATGTCCGGCCGACACGAAAAGTTTCTATAAATAATCCGATGTCCGAGTCGGTGTTTCTCGGACGGTCAGAGGGTACAGAGTCGCCTAGAAGCCGCGTCGGCGGCGGTCTGCTCTAGGAGAATACCTCTCCATCTCTTTCTCTCTCTCCCTCTTTTCTGCACGTTTCACCGGTGCGTATGGGGTGCGGACGCGACGACACGGGATCAACAGCGAGCGTTAAACTGGAGGAGGAAAAGGCGGGCTCGTGAATAGCGTCGTGGTCGGCCACGTCCGCTACGTGGTCTCAGGTAGGAGTCGAAGAAAGAGAAGGCTGGAGGTGGACAAGTGGAATCCCAGGGGGTGGGGATGGAGCCGGAGCAACGTGGACGCGCCTCGCGAGCGTCGTCGACGTCGAGCCTCGGCCGCGAGGTCCGTTGTGGCTGTCAGTACTACCAGAGCGACTCGCTTCTGCCGGAACGACGTGCTCTCCTCGGTAGACCGCCGTCCAGGACGATGCAGCAGCCACCTGCGGTCCGCTGCAGGTCAGTAAATAACCCACATCCCAGTGAACACCCTCTACTCCTACGGCCCCGATATACAACTTCCGTTTTCAAGCATTTTACGCTCCGAATGCGTTTACGACCTTGCTATACCTCGCCGGGGAATGTACCCGAAACGTGGAACACTTTGCGCGTTCGATCCCGATGTGGTAATAATACCTCCTACCGGATACCGGGTTAGGGAGGTGGTCTAATCGCTGCTATGAAACCTCGGTTCGCGATATTTCGCGAGATCGGATGCTTGGACCGTGTCGATGTCCGGTAACTTTGGGAATTCGCAATTGCTGAAAATTTTCGGTGAACCTATATTTAAAAACAAACATGCCGGTCGAAGGTATAGTTGGACATACTATAGGTTGAATAACTAATATATACCAATATCTTTCGTTAAACACGTTATCGAACATAATACAGCTCGATGAGTTTTACGTTATTAAACAATCCTATTATTAAACGGTTCATTGAGTTTTGTTAAACAGTTCATTAATCGATCTTCGAGTCACATGGTCCGCATCTAAAGCATCGACTTAAATATTTTTAGCGACATCGAGTACCAACGAATGCCTCGTTGATAAGTCGCGTGTCAGTATTAAACATTTTTTATTTGATACGGTAGGAAAATTGATCGGGATCGAACGGTTGACCCCCTTCCTTCGATAAACGTTTCGGTATCCAGGCCAGCATGACCCGAGCCTTTTCCAGATCCCTCGAGCTCTCGAATGCGGCATGCACGTACGCACGATGATCCAAGATGCTGTGTGGGTTACGCGTTTCGACTATGCTCGCGAACCACCGCAGCTATTTAAGGTTCGCCCGGCTGGCTATACATAGAATTCTCGATCAGCTCGCTTGGTTCCGCGTCCAAACTATGTATCTCGGTCCGCATGTACGCGTCATGTCAGTTATGATACAGGTACGCATCTGACGTGTTCATTCAATAGGGCGTATCTAAAAATATAGTTTTCCAGTAATTATTAAGGTTTATAGTCATCTTTATTTGGTACAGTATTTTTGGGAGAACGACTTCGAGTGCGGATACGCCATTTTGAATTAATATGGCAGATTAGCGGGGTATATTACGGATTAGAAAATTTCTAATGCTTCAAGATATATTTATAAATTTCCAAGTTATAGTACCAATCATAAAATTCCTAAATTAGTAAATTCTTGAATCTATTAATTCCTAAGTCTTCAAAAATCTCCTAATTTCCCAACTTCCCAGCATTCCTACATTTACAAGTTCTATAAATTTTTCAATTTTCAATTATCCCACTTTCTAATTTCCCAAATTCCCAGGTCTCAAAATTCCCAATTCCCCAATTCTCCAAATTCCCAATTCCCAAGTTTCTAAACCCCTAAATCCCTAAACCCCAAATTCCCGAATCCCTGCATCATGAAATTCCCAAAATTTCCTACACCCCAAAAATCCCCAAAGTTCACAGAACTCCCATAACTATCGCACACCTAATATCTTCCAACTAATTTGAACTAATCACTTTTCGCTACTGCAACAGCACACCCACAGTATTACCGGAATGAAAATGTACCCGAATGAAGAAAAACAGAGGAGAAATCAGTTGACCGGTGCCCTCCTGTTTGAACCGTCTACGAATCAACTCTGTGATCGAAAGACTGACTCGTATCACTGCCGAGGACCCGCGTCCGACCAGTGTCTGCTCATTCCACTGAGACTGATCCCGTTCCAGCGAAACGACCGTAGAATAAGCATTCCGTCTGCGTTTCAACTAACAAGACTGACTTTTAACACTTTCGCTCTCGTTCGGTTAACTATATCCATATATTAAGGAGACTGCAACATCCGAAGAGATCGTCAAACCGGTGAAACAAGAAAGGACAAGTTGAACCTGCAAGAGGGTGACAAACCTGCGACACCGGAACAATATTTTTTATCGTATTCTATACTGCATATCAATATACTCTCTAAAGAAATATCAATATACTCTCTAAAGAAATATCAATATACTCTAATATATCGAAACGTGAATGTATTCTATGCAATATAATGGAATCTCCAAAATAAGGAGTACGGATGCGATCCTTAATGCCGGTTATCGAAAGAGCGACATTCCTTGACTAACTCCTTTCGCACTACCCCGGACGTGTCAATTAACCGACGTCAATTAACCGGAATAACCTGGTCAATTAACCCGATTAACCGGATCGATTTAATCGGTGCGATAATGTCGCGCAAAATGCCAATGAGAACCAGAAGGAAAAAACGAGTGACTTTTCGTAACAGCGAGCACGAGTACGAACCGATCGCCGCTCCGTCACCGTCGCCGAAACCGGCGTCGGCGCCGGTCGTGCGAATCACCGACACGGATGTGGTGCCCGTCGCAGACAGCGACGACAGCATCGACGACCGGGCACGTCTGCCACCGGAGCTGACGAAAGCGGGCGACCTGATACTACCTCTGGATGGCAAGATCGAGGACACCGCGATGGAGGGTCGCGAGCTCGTCGAAGCGGGCGACACCTCCGAGGAACTCGAAACGCCTCAACAATTGCAGGACAGACTGGAGGAACGGTTCCTGAACGCATCCACTCCTGGCGCCGAGTCGAGAACCGATGCCGAGGTTAACACTAGCCAGGTAAGCGAATTTTCTTCCTCTACCGTTCCCGCCTGACGAGTTGACACTCGACGCTGATTGGTTCTGCCGCATGCTCGGCCATTTTCGTTTGTTTTCGTCGATTTACGTCAATCTTCGCGAGGTCTGTTTGTTTTCGTTTACGTCGATCTCCGATGGAGTTCGTTAGATTTCGTCAGGTTCCGTCCGTTCTCGTCGGACGATTTGAACGTGGGAATTTAAGAATTTGAATATTCGGTAATTTGGTAATTCGAGCATCAGGAAACCTGAGGATTCCGAAATTTACAAATTACGATTTAAAAGTTAATAACTGAAATATTTAAACGTTTAGAAATTCCAAATATGCAATCTTCGAATCTAGTAATTACAAGCTTCGACACTGATGAACTTGCAAAAATATAATCTAAGAAGTAAAGAATATAGAAATTTCAAGTATTCCAATTCTTTTATCATCGAAGAGTCAATAGATTCGTCTGGCAAGAACATCCGTCATTTTGTAACGTGTCGAACAGTTAAAACGAAGCGTAAATAATATTAGACCCGTCTGTCTGCTATTCTTTTTCTTCGAGGAAGTCTCTGGGTTCAAGCCTATGATTTTACAAAACGAACACAGTTGTAAGAACGTCGTGCGAAGCTTTCTCGTTTGTTGCTCACCGGTCCTATATTTAGCGAAACACGCGTATAAAAAGCATTGGAGCCAACGTGTCACTGTCCGAGGCATTGTGCAATCATCGTCGCTACGTTCCAGAAAACTCGGGCTTTTCCCATCGATTGCACAATTCCCCTAAAATAACCAGATTCGCGTCGAAACGATCATCAACTACGAATTCATCATCGACGAATCCGTCGTATCGTTACTCTCGTTTGCGCGTTACGTAACGCCATTCGCGTAACTATCGCTTCTATCTCAGGGGATCTACTGTTCATTCATCGCGAGTTACATAGTCACGCGTTGTATCGCCGCTATTCGTTTTATTAAAATTTTTCATTTCCGAATTTCTCTCCCAATTCTTTGCCAATTCTCGAATCTTCCGATTTCCACTTTACAAAGTGGATCCCGATTTCCTAACTTCCAGTTCCACAATTTTTGCCTATCCCCAAACACGATAAATCACCACCTGGAACAGCAACCAACTGAAAGTAATTCGTGCGTTAACTTGCCGCGTCACCCATAATATCTCCGCGTCGCTGAAAAAGGAACTGTTGCTCCTCCGAATCCCTTTTATCCTTGTTGACATTCCCAACGATGCTATTTCTAAGTCCGCATACTTACCCCCCCCCAGTACCCTCCCCGTCTCTTCTGGTACGACCGCTCGCGATGCAAACAAACAAAGGTATTGCGTCAAGGTGCAGGTCGAGTATCGCGGTAGCGGGTTCAAGTATCCCGCGAGCGACGCAAGCAGCAACTTCGATATACGAAGCGAACCATTCTTAAACGAGTTACGTTGTCGGTCACGTTTTTTCTTTCCGCATATAATCGATCGCGTTGATCGGCCAATGAATCAACGATTGCCAATCTTTTTATTTCAGGTAGACTCGTCGGCATTGGAGGAGCTGCCGCTGCGTCGCGGTGCCCGAGGATTGCCCCACAAGCTGAAAACGCAGGCTGGTAAGCTGCGTACGAGGCTGAGGAACATTAAACGACCGTCGTTCGCGTTCCCGGAACGACAGAGACCCGAGAAGACCAGGTCGACGAGCAGCGGCAGATCGGACAAGTCCAGGACCGAGAAGAGACCCAGCCGAATGGACAGAATCAGATCGTCCTTCTCCGAACGGCCGAAATTCAACCTTCCGAATCGACCGAGATTCTCTCTGCCCGATCGATCCAAGTTCCACCTGCCGGAGAGGCCCAAGTTCAACCTGAAGAAACCCAACATCCGTCTGCCGAACGCCCTGGCTCGCGGTACCAGGTCTCCGCCGTCGCAAGACGAGCGCTCCACGGAGTCGACGGTCGGCTCCCGCAGAAACATCTTCGACTTCTCCACGTACCCTCGAATATTCGACCGAAAGTCGAAGAGCAGGGGCGAATACGCGACGTCCACGCCGAAAGACTCGCGAGCACAGTCCACCGAGAGCGCCACGTTCCCGCGACCGCGCAAGGGCATGGTCGTGAGCGACAGGTGGACACGGAGGTTCGAGAAGACGGCGTACATCGACGAGGATCGTTCGGATCCGGAGACCGCGGCGGAGAGATCGCGGCCCTGGCGTCGTCCCTCGATGGAAGCGCCCAGGTTGTCCATCGGGTACGCGGAAGACACCAGAATACCCTGGGAGGAGAAGCAACGACCGGAGGAGCTGCAATACATGGACTACGAGCAGGATTCTCCGGAGATCTCCGAGCGTCAGGCTCAGCCGACGTCGGAGGCTTCCAGAACGGAGGAGGAGTCCTACGACAGGGAACGAATCGAGTCGAGTCCGAGGTTGTACCAGGACTCGCGCGTCACCGGGAAGGAGGAGGAGGAGGGCGAAGTGGATTGGCGAGCGGACGAGCGGATGACCAGAGAGGACTTCAGAGCGGTTCAACGATCTCGCTCGCTGGAGGAGGTCCTGCGTGATAGGGAGGACGAGGGTTACGACGGAAAGTTCGCGATGGTAGATCCCAGGCGATACGGGGTACACAAGACCCCGTCGGAGGAGGAGGAGTACGACGAGGAGATGGAGGAAGAGGAAGAAGCCGAACCGTCGTCCGCTCAGTCGGACAGGGAGCAACAACAATCGAGCGGGAGCTCGTGCGATCGACGACGCCGCGGGGTCATCGAGGAGATCGACTCCGACGAGTTCTTCCTGAGGGAGAGCGGTCTCAGCCAGGACGACATGAATCTGGGCAAGTATCTGACCAGCGAGATCAGAGACGCTCTGCGACCGGACGCGATCAACGCGTTGGCGGACGACTCGATGCCGATTCCACCGCAACGTCCGATGAGGAAGAGATCGCTGAGGAGGCAGAAGGATGGCTCGATCGAATCGTACGAGGCGATGCCACCGATCAGACCCAAACGAGACCCGAACAGGGCTCGTCGCAGCGAATCCATGGACGATCAGTTCCGCGAACGCACCAGAAGCGACTCCAAGCACCGCATAGTTTATCGAACCGATGGAGAGCCTCCGGAGCTGCCCGTCGAACCCTTGGACGACATCGTGGTAGTGAAACCGGTGCGCAGAAAGTCCAAGTCCTCTCAGCGCAGTCAGTCGCAGATACCGGCGGAAGTGGATCGCCCACCTTCGCCCGTACCTCCCGTCGTACCCAAACGTCGAAAGCGTTTACGCAAGGAGACACCCACGGAAAGAAGGAACGGTGAAGTGACGACTATATGCAACGGACATAGCGAGTGGGCTGGAGCTGATTCAGCTCCCGAAAAACCTCTACCGTTACCTCCCACGAGCATGGACCAGTTGCCAGACGAGGAAGCCTACACAGCCGAGGAGATCATGGCAACCAGCGAAGAGAACATTCGGATGCTGGCCACGCGCCTGCGAGAAGAGGAGTACATGGAACCAGCACCCGTTGCGCCCAAGAGGAGATCGAGGTCCAGAGGAACGTCGGTGGCTCAGGACGAGGACAGGACGTCCCACGGTGCCGAGTCGCTACCGGAGATCGGATACGCGGAAGAGGATATACCCAGAGACGACCTGGACTTCGCCAGAGATCTGTCAGGGTACGCGATTATAGATAAACGCGACAAACCACCCAGACCACCGCCGCCCAGAAGAAAGAGAGACAAGTTCGCTACGGCGCCGAGACCCGTCCCGCCTAAACGACCCCAACGCGCCTACAGTACCCTAGGTCCTAGTAAGTCCAGAGAAATGAATATATTAACCGACACGTTCGAGACAACCCTGCAACCAGCGGAATCCGCTCCCTACATCGAAATCGATTCCGACGACGGAGAACACAAAGATCTCCGCAGCGATCAAGTGTTGAGTAAGATGCAAGGACGACCGCTTCCTGCCCCTCCGAGACCACCCAGAGTTAGAAAGGACAGATCACTGGAACGGTCAGCGAGCGCGATGAACCAGGAGTCCGTCATGGAGACGACGACCGCGACGCAGACAGACCCGTTACCGGACGACATGGTGATCGAGGAGGAAGTGACTCAGGCCAAGCTGGTCGTCGCTCCGTCCAGGTCAGGCTCCCAGATCATGGTCTCCGCCGAGAGAATACCGAGCCCGTCGAGCGCGAGCACACCGCCTGTTCCACCCTTGCCAATCACTCAACGCGCGCGCAAGGATGACCAAATGGCTCCCACCTACGACACTGTGTCCTTGAAGTCCCCGTCGCCCACCCGCGAACTCGAGGACAGACACCTGTCCGCGCCCCACTTGGAACCCATTCGCGACGAAAGACCGCGTTCGCCGCCCGTCCATTCCGCTCTGTTACCCAGCGAGCCTGTGAGAATCAGTAACCTGGAGGTGGGTGATCTCAGAGTGGATCGACTGAACGTGTCACAAATAGAGGCGGGTAAAATCGTCGCGTCAGAAGTGGACGCGTTGGTTATCACTGCTTCCGAACTGAAGAGTATGACAGGTATGATAGAAGAGGGCCTGTCTCCGTCCATCATCAAGGAACTGATAGCGATCAGAAGTCACTTGGAAACGGTGGCCGCTTCTCAAGCCCAACAGAGTCGAATGGAGATTAGCGCGAGCAGAGCGGTCGAGCAGGAAAAGAAGACGGACATTCCTATAGCGAGCAGGGAACAGGAACGGAAAATGCGAGACGAACAGGCGGTTCAACAAAGTCCTCCGGGAGAGGAGAAGTCAACGCCAGCCGAGGAGCAAAAGGTTGTTAAAAGAGATGTAATTGAATCGAAGGACAAAGATATATCCACCACACGCACACGAGCAAACGTCGAGGATAACGATACACCGGTAACGCACACATTATCAGTCACCCAAGTAGAGTTGAGCGACAAAGACATCTTTCTCACAACACAATCACCCCCTGTCGTTCAGCCAACCGAAGATAAGTCCTTACGAATTTTTGATTCAGAATCCTCCCTTTCTTTGAGCACGGCTACCAACGTGGAAGAATCCCGCGCTTCCCTTCCCCCGTCTATAACGAAAACAGGGGACCAGGTGACGGAATCAAGGTTGTCCCCGGATCGAATGTCCGAACCGAGCAACGACCTGGAAGAATCTACCGATTCGAAAGTACCGGCCGAATTCTCCACACTGATGACGGAGCACCGGCGTAAGGGTAAAGACAAAGAGAGCTCGCCCGAAAGTACAGAGCTGAAGACTCGAAAATCGAGATCCAGATCACCGTCCCCTATACGTTTGTCTAGAGAACGACAAACCGCTTCACCGGTACGATCCTTGCCACCAGCCATTTCAGTAACACCGGACACGCCTGATAATGTCACGCATCAAGGCATCACCAGCGAGACACAACCGCAACGTGCCGTTATCTCTTACACCTCGTACACCGACGTGTCCGACAGGGACAGCCAAAGAGAATCGTCCCAATCACCGATATCCTCCTTTCCCTTAGGTGGCACTCATCTCGTAGCGTTTCCAGTTTCACAAATTCCAAGTCAGTTCCTGTCCCTGACGAGTCAACGCATAGATTCAGAGCCCAGCGTCGCGGATAGCGTAAGACAATTAACGAGAGTTCTACGGTTAGCGTGCATTAAAGCCATGAGACATTTCGTGAGATACGCAGCATCCATGGTAGGCGAAGAGTCCAGAGAGAAGATCAGAGAAGTGGAATTAACGATATGCGCCATGCTGTTGCTAGTCACGGGTCTATTGATATACTTGTTCGGTAGCACGCGAACGGTGACCCACCATCATCACTGGGATTACTTTAATCCACCTAAATAACGCACAGAAATAAAGAAAATCAATAAACAGCTCAACGTCATGTATTTTATTTTTAATATATCGTTCATAAGATGTAAATTTATAACATTTCAAGGGGAACGAGAATTGCTAACAGAAAAAATGACGAAACTAATAACATGGACAAAAACATGTATGGATTAACAGAGCATGTAACAGAAACAATAAGATTAGTAAATTAAAATCTAGAAGCAGTTAAATCCATTGACGTAACTAAATAGAGACTACCTAGGATACCTCGTATACTTCGTATTAAAAGTTTTGAAATTTCCAAATTCCCAGTAACCATTTGACCGCATCTAATTTGAGGTACCGATACTATTAGAAAGTTGGGGGATTTCACCCATTCCGGAAATCCTAGTTACGCCAATGATCAAATCTGTTTTCTGCTCGAATGTTACATTTGAACAAAATGCAATTGACAACGAATTGAACAATGACAGAAACCATCGTCTGAAAATTTTTAATGCAACTGTAAACAGTGGTGAGTGACTGATACCTGTAAAAAGGATATACTCGCGCATAATTTACTACGAGAATACTTGTACTTAATTAATAAGTGCTGCATATATATATATATATATATATACATATATATATATATATATATGTATATGCATATACCTTTCAATAATCAAATACCTATTATCGAAACAAGTGTTATAACTATTTTTTTATTGACATGAATCCTTTGTAGAAAAGATTGAAATTTCACATACCATCTAGATGCCAATAGTTAATAAAGAATACGAGGACAAACAGAATAACACATTTTATATCAATTTAGAGCTCGACTAGATACGGATTTAGAATACCAATGTAGTATTATAAAAAGAGCACGATTGAAACGAAAAATAGTTTTTTCATACCTTAAAAATATTGGAAGCTATGTACAATATTATCTTAAACCGAGATTGTAACCGTGTAACAATACGCCCTAGAACTATATGGATAAATTAAAAATATTGCATTCACATAAAAAGATCTTCCTCGTACACTTTCAGATCTCTCCTATCTTTGTGCACACTTTTCTGAGAATAGTTTGCTGCGATCGGTGACCACATAGAGCTAGACGAAACATCGCTTATTGATTCTATTATAGGTTGTCTTCGTGCTAACGATACTTTTAACTGAATCGAGGATACCATGCTACCATCCATCTCGCTTATTGCCCTTTCAGCCGATTCCGATTTATCAAATGTTATGAATCCATGGCTAAAAAATAAAATTATGTATCAATAAAATTTTACGCTACTTCATTCGGTACAGTGTTTATGACTAATGCCTACTTTTTTTCTGCTTCCATTGAAATGTTAATGATATTTCCAAATGTTTGAAAATGTTTTTTCAAAAAGTCTTCTGATATTTTGTAACCACATACAAATATTGTATTCCCCGCACGTGGCTTTATTTCCTGTTTCGAAGGTGACTGAGTATCGTTACCGGTACGATCCTCCGTATCCTGCGCGCTTACGAAACTATCGTACAAATCTTTAACCCTTGGTCGTGCTGTCTCCGTTTCTTCTTCTTCCATCTGCGTGGCTGAGAACGGCTGATAAGAACTTACTGTTTTCTCTGTACTATTTAGTTTCCTTACTAATCCACGTGGCCGTTTAAACGACTGCTCTGGTCTTTTAGGAGTTTTAGGAGCTGTGATCACGCCAGACTTTATTAGCTTTTTAGCAACTTCTCGCGCATCCCTTGCCTCTGTTGGTCTTTTTGGGGCTTGTGGTATACGTTCGATTTCTTGCTTCGGTGATTTTAGATCTTGCAATGCCTTTTTCTGAAAACGATATTAAAAGTTAGTACTATCACACAGGCAATCAAAAGTGATAAAAAGTTTAAAGATACTTAGAATTAATAGGCATAAAATGACAGAAACTTATAATGTATGGCACTTCATTTTCTTTGTACGTACAATTCAAGGAAAGATTCAAGTATCATGAACAAGTTATAATCCTGTCACATTAACTCACAAAACATGATCAACTTGTAGTATTTTGAATTTAGAGTTCTGTTAAATCATCACAACGTAAACATAACCTATTTGTACCTTTCTTTTCAGTTTATTATATTTTGCCTGTAGCATTAACTCCTCCTCTGTTAAATTTGATGGGAAATGTAAGTACACCATATTTTGCATGTAACAAAAGCAAATGTAATTTACTTTCTATCCGTATAAATATTTTAATAACACATCCAAAGCCAATATTTACGTTTGATCGCGGTGTTACGAAATATTTCGAAACTTCTATAACATATATTGGCAACCATGATAATATATGAAATTGGGCGGGAAATACATTATACAGTAGAGACGATGAAGTTGATTACTGTACATTCTTAAAACACGTTAAAATAATTTGTACAAATTTCATTTAATGTTCGTATGCGATAAACATCCTTTATTGCTTACGATAAAATACTATGAAACGAAATAACATGATAAAAAGTAGATCACAAAACACAAAATAATAAAGAACTTTCGGTGATTAATGATATCCAATATCATTTACATTTCATTTTAATATCGTATGAATGAAACTGTAACTTTCAATTTTTATATAACCATGATAGTAAAAAGTGTAAAGTGATTTTTGTTTTCCTACATAAAATGTTAATTGTGTATAGTTACTTATCATGCAAATTCAATACCGCCGTTAACGTCGGGCAGACGAGACCACGCACTTGAACTTCCAAATTTAGACATTTTTGTAATCGCGAATTATATGGAAATTATAGCGATCATCTCTACATAAGTTAATCAAAATTCATTTAAATAATAATTATTCAAAGTTTATATACGGACAAATGTAAATCCTAAATTGAATCAAATACTTTCAATATACTATATAATCACACTATTTCAAACTACTCACGCAAAAGATACATTAAGGTAAAAGGAAATATTTGTAACTCAACGAATACAAACATAAATTGAATGAATCCAGTTACTTTGTATATATATATATATATATATATATATATATATATATTTCGTTCCTCCTAAACAAAGATTCTGGATCCACTCCTTATGAAACTTGAGTTTAAAGAATTGAAAGTTTAAGATAATAAATACAGCGAATACTAAAGATGTTAGTATAAAAGTTTCTTTCTGAGAAGAAAATTAAAATATTCAATAACATTTAATCGATGTGAAAAAGCTTTTAATACATTAAATAACTGATCATTTTCAGTCTTATGAATTGTTTAATAAATTGAACAAATAAATATTAATTTACTAAGTTCAGATTACAGATTGTTTAGTTTTTATCTCGTCATTGAGTTAACTGTTAAGTTCCAAGCTTTTGTTCACTTATTATTTTCATTTGAAGGATATAGTTTTAATTTTTGGATGAACGTGATTCTTCGCCATTTCGTTCATCGATTCAATGAAAACGTTAACTACGAGTACATAGTTAAGTAATTAAAATGAAAGGATTAAAAATATTTTTAAATATCCATAATGACAATCATTTTCTAATACCTTGTATCAAATTTTTCAATATGATAAAATTTAACGATAACAAATTGTGTAAATGTCTACACTGCATAATTATACTACTATTCATAGATCTTGAACAACTAATAAAATGAAATAATGAAAATCAACAATGATACAATGCACGAACTTCTTTCCTTTTTTACCGGATTCTTAATATACTTCAATAAAATTTCTCTATATAAAACTTGTAATTTCTTATATTCTTCATTCTATAAATATCTAGATTGTCATATTCGTAACAGGCTGTTAGTGTATCCTGCACTAGGCTTTTACATAGCAAATACACCATAAATATAAATTTTAATTGTATCGAAAAGTGTAAGAGCATTGTTGCGATAATATATACCTCATAAATTTCTTTTTACCAAACATTCTAGTAGTAATAATTAACAACTTTTTATTTAACCCTTTCAGCACCAAAATACCTAATAATGGAGTGAAAAAAGAAAACGTCAAGTTAGACTGCCGATAAATGCAAGAAAATGCTGCGCTATATATGCATGCAACACGATATTGTACAAACATAATTTCATGTTCCGTTACGTATGGTGATACGAAGAAAGATATTGATATTCGATTCACAAGTTTTATTATTTACAAGCATTGGTCTATCATACAAAATGTAAATTTAGTGGACTTCCATTGAGAATCTTTTTTTTTTTCTTTCTTTATATTGAAAACTTGATCTGTCGGAAACAACAGTAGTGCCAAAGTAGCTAAATGTACTTTTTCTTTTGTTCTCCGAGTGGTACAGATATTTTTGTACAGACAACACATAATGAATGATAAACATACATAATTAAATAAACTAACAGACTGTAGGATACATGCCTGATTAAGATCAATCTTTGTAGTCGTACGTTTCCTTAATTTGATAGTAGTGGCGCAATTAAATCTAGATTTAAACAATAAATAATAAATGAAACTAATGAATTGAAAGAACCTCGTTATCGATACTTAGACAGTTCTGAATTATATCTTTAATCCTTTGACAAACTATATAGAGTATACGTTGAATGCATTTAAAACAATATGAAGCGTAAAGAACAAAAGTGTAACCAAATTCATAGCTAATCTTGTCTAATTAATAGCTAACTCATCTAAGCGCTGCTACTACCAGATTAAACAATTGAATTTGGGACTTATGGTTCTATGAATATTGTAAGAATGCAATTTAACCTATACTGGCATTAAAAGGGTTAATTATTGTTGTGTCAGATAAATGTTTCTCAACAAACGAATATACTCTGTGCTGTATTCCAACACTAATATTTAATTTTGTCAACAAAACAGTAACCTAAAATACTTTAATACGGATATGCAAAGTAGTAAAAATCCTTGGGGTTAAGAAATGTATCGAGGAATTTGTGAAAATAATGTATCTGCAGGAACTCTGAATATATCAATTGTATACGTGTATATTATAAGAAGTCCATACTTTAAATTCGGATTATCACCAAGCGAGTGAATTTTCTTCTCGTTATTATTTTCTTTTTCTTTTGTAATTTACTAACAGTTAATATTTCTATTATATTCATCAGTATTTGTTGTGCCTTTTAATGAGATTTTATAATTTAGTTATCCATAGGTTATGGGAAATTGTATGACTTTTATGATCTTGAAACAGTTTAGAATGGAACGTGATAATCAAAATCGAACATCCAGAAACCGAGAAAGGCTTTAGGATCACGGAAGATTTGAAGTATCGAAGACTTATATCAAAGCACAGAATATTTTGTGATTGTTGAATACTTGATTCCACAAATACCTGACACGATGTAATCACTTTGTACGCATTTCATGTTCCCACACATGCCTATTTAACAATTATTTTTCAAACGATACATGCTCGATAGACGATCATTCAGCATCCAAATTTATTCTAAGGGCTTTCTCTTTTCGCCCACTATAATGTGGCGTAGAGGAAGGTGATAATAAAAAAGATACATCTTGATGAAATGCTAGATCAGTGAGCTCCTCCCGCGTTAAATTTTTCGCCATTTCCCTGTTATCCCTGTTAAATAGAAAATCAACAAATTAGAATTGTTCTTGCAGCAGTTGTTAGGTATTGCTCCTACACTTAGGCCACTCTTACATCTCTCTTTGACGAAATAATTAATGTTTAAAATACATACCTATATATGAACAGAGCGCCATCTTGAATACTAGATTCAATATCAGCTGTAGACTCGTGCCATTCTAATTCATTCTGAATTCGAATGCTATACGTACATGGGAAAGAACCCCTTATTCCTCTTGCTATGTTTATATGTTTTTCAGGGATATCCGATATCGAAGACACCTAAATAAATATTCATTATTTAACTTATTTATAATTAAAAATCACAATGTCGAAATTCACTTTCGCTTACTTTTTTGTACAATTCCTTTCCAGACTTTTCATCCAAAATAATTTCTTCGAGTGGTCTAAGTTTCATTGTTTCAACCGACCATCTCTGAACGAATACAACAACTTGATTACTGTTGGTAACTGGATCCTTACCAGGTAACTCTTGTATGATCATTTCGAATTGTGAGAAAAATGGAAGTTTGAATTTCTGATCGTCTAAAAATACTTTTGAAGCTCTGCTAAAGCACTTTTTCCTCAATCGACACCTTTCATATGGAATATCTATATCGCACTTTCTTTTAATTTCTGCCAAAAGTTCTTTTTTTGCTTCACTAACCAGCATACCCTCCGAAAGAACCGATTCACACAAGAATTTGTAAGGCTGCGCGAACAAGGATAAAATGTTACTGAATAATGATAAAAGATATTCGAAAATCTACAAAATGCCGAATATTTTTTACATACCTCGGGTGAATTCATGAGAAACTGATATAATGTCACTGGAAATTCACCGTTACGTAGAGCTCGTCCAAGCCTTATATAAAGTTCCTCGCCATCCTCGTAAAAAGAAACAAGTCGACTAAATAAATTACATTCAGAATCGCTAGATTCATCGAAATAACGAGCTATTTTGAAATATTCTGCAGGTACACCGACATACGATTGCAAATGTTTCTTTAAGGTGCTGAATATCATCCTTTTGTCAACCAGTACGTTTATAACTATAATAAAAATAATTCTTATTAAATGTTTTATGATATCTTAGACACACCGTGAACAAAAACTTAAAATACATACATTTTCCGTAACTACTGACGTAAGGGATAGCTTTGAAATAATATTCCGATTCATCGATGATATTGTCCGGATTCTCGAGTTCGATTTGATTCAATATTTTAATGGCACGGTTTTCTGATATGATAATTTTACCATATGGTGATGGAAAAATATCATCTTCTGGGGCATCTCCAACCAATGTTTTATCACTATCACTGAGACTACTATCCTCGCTATTACTTTGTTCAGGGGTATTCCATTCTTCACCTTCTCCCAATTGAGGACTCGCATTTCTTACGGGAGTATCCTCGGTAGTTTTTCCACTTTTTGAGACTTCGTTACATTTCAGGCCAGCATCATGATTCGAATCGTTAACAGTTATTTTGGATGGACTAGTCGTAGTAGATTTCTCTTTTTCCTCAGGTTCCTCTTCTAATCCTGGAATATTTAGTTCTTCCAACGTTTCTAAACATTTCATCGAAAGATAAATGTAAAGATACTGTAAGATTAAAAAATTAGAAATCTTGTTAACAGTCCTATTATATTATTTACCTTTACTCGTATCGGGTAATTTTATACGTAATGTTATGATGTTTTCTAATTCTTTTACAATGTCACATATTGCTGTCTTAAAGAAAGGTTTATATTCAGTATCTAGCATACTACACACGAACACATTGACCAAATCACAAAACTCTGTAGCTTGAAGTTCAACATCATCATTTGATACAAGTATAGCAGAGGATCCACGTTTTCTCAAAATAATCTCCATGTCACTGAGATCCATATTAACTTTCTTTTCTACCATTTGTTTATATTCTCTTACGGTTTGTGTGTGCGATGCTTGTACAGTTATTGGCCCTTCTATAACTTCTCTTGTGGGTACATCAACAATAAATACTTTTGTAACGATACCTGTAAATCAATGTAAAAGCGAATTATTACTTTTCATTCGTGATATATGCGTACTTTCACGTGACAAAGTAAATACTACCTTTTGGATATGATTCGAATTTTTGATCTTTGTCGCGTAATTCTAATAACAAGCTATTCATTCGAGAATTCCAGATACTTTCGAATGTTTCATTTTCTCTTCCTTCGAAGCTAGTCAGGATTATATGATTATGGTCGTCGTAAGCAACTAAACGACACTGATCTAAGTCTACTATATTTTCTAGACGGAAGTTTTTGTAAACTTGCTTTGTTATTTCTGCCAAAGTTGCATCGGGCATTATGGGGAGTCTATCGTTTCGTACTATTTTTTCATTGGAACATGCTTTACACAGCACTTTTATTTTATCCATACAACCTGATGCGCTAGCTTTGTGTCGCGAATAAAATGTCGGTTTCGTGAAAATTTTCTGAACTCCGTGTTGTAAGATATGAGAGTCGTACTCAAACAATTGATTTTTCCTATCGTTATTCCATCTCGCCGTTTCACCTCCTTTCATCTTTTTCAGTAACTCCTATAATTGAACAATGTAAAATATAGAACAAACGTGAAACAAATATGACAGCATCTTTCTTAGACTTTATATTACCTGTATGTGTTTCGGAAAATCTTGCACCTGCATGGGTAAAGCGTTACGAACAGGATCAATTTGGCGGTACATAAGCATGTATGCATTGGCACATCTACTTGGTACCCTATAGTATGATCTACTTGCACCACCACCATATGTTTTTTGAATATCATCATGAGTTATCTAGAATTAAAATAATTATTTTTGTACTGATAATAATAGTGTATGATATAAAATAAACTTATTGGAAACTTAGAATACCTGAGTTACGCTTTGATCGTTAAAACAAAACCATTCCTGTGTTCTGAAATCTTTTATGTACGCATAGTAATGACCACCACTCGCGCTACCACTATGAATCATAATTGAAAATAATTCATAATTATAAGGTCCTTTACCAAGACTGCCACTACGATTCTTTTCATTTTCATGATTGTGTACAGTGCAATTTGACGTTGAAGGCCCATTACTCATGTCTATACCTAAAGATAAACTGTTCAAATAATTGTTGATCTTGCAACATCTGTAGATTAAGAAATGTGTGTACCTTCATCGTCATCTTGATCGTGATTTGTCGAGTGATTACTATTAGAAAGATTATTTTCACAGAGTACATAATCATCATCTAATGTACCACTATCTGTTGTTGAACTATCGTCGCATTTTACTAAACCAATATTTTCATCACTATTTGGAGATTCTTGATTTGATGTCGAAGATATAAAAGGGTTTAAATTAAGTATATCTGGAAAAGTAACCCTAAAATCACAAGTGTAAAATTAACCGAATTGTAAGATTAACACAAAACTAATAGTTTATATATACTTACTTATCATTGAGCTTAATTCTGTGAAAAGTTTTGAAATCGAAATCAAATCGTTTAAGATGTAGTGTCAGAAGATATGGGAATTTTGTAAATTTTAATCCCTTATGAGCATCACACTTTTTATTACATTTTTCACAAAAATATTGATTATTTCCTTCCAAGGTTTCATACTGTACAAACGCTCTTAAAGCTTCTTCCTATTAAACATAAATTTTGCATACACTCGCAATTAATGCATTAACTTAATTATTAAAATGCATTACATAAACTTACCACACTATTGTATGCCACATTACTACCAAATGGTCTTACTGGTAATGGAATATCAAGAAAAGTATCTTCTCTAGATTTCTCAGTACCACATTCAAGACATTTAACATAATCAATCATCTTTCCTAACAATATAAAAATCAAATTACAAACGATTTACTAATATACATATAGACAATTCAGATTTATACCTTCATAGAATCTGTTGATTAAATCAGCTTGTTCTGTATTCTTAAACTTTTGTTCCAAAGCATCAAACATAACTCTACAAAGTTCTTGAATATCATGTTGCTGCCAGGCCTCTGTAGAATCCCACCCAAAGCTTTTTGTTAACGCTGTGGTCTCTACTGCAGATTTTGTTGATGTCTATAAATATAAAAATCTTACTTATTTATTTTATTCTAATCAAACTGTATCATAAAATATATGAATATATGAAAATATGATACCTGCAAGTTTAGAAATAACTTTTGTAACTGATATGGTATACTATTAGCTTCATCTTTCTCTGATCCCTCTACATACTCCCAATTGTACAGGGCATTTCGAAATTCAGGAGTCATATACAATGCCTGCAGTAGACTATTTAAATAACAAGTCATTGCTTGGTTCACTAAACCAACATAACCTTTAAGGAATATTATACAAAAATTAATAATATATTGATATCCTAATATAATGTATTTGCCTATATCAATTTTAAAAACAATCACATACATATTTCAGGTTCAAGAGAGAGATTTTCCTCAGGGACCTTTTCCTTGAAACTGTTAAGGTCAATATGTTTTTTGTCCCATACAATCGAATGATTAGGTGATGGAGGTGGAGGATTATATGTAGGTAGATTACATTCAACTTGTTTTCGTGGCACACCACTGGCACAGAAATTGGCCACAGGATCCAGAACTAAAAGTGTGTGCTTATATTCAGTCGAGTCTCGATCAGAGGTAAAATCCACGCCAATTTCTGACATTGTTTTATCCTTCGCTTCAGACAAATCAATCTAAAGCAAATAAAACATTTCTTTACACATGAACAAACTAATAAATCATAGATAAATAATTCCATTAATAACCAAATCAATAAATTATAATTACTAACCGCTTCTCCTGCTGACAACAAATATAATTTAAAACTGTCAGGTTGCATTTGTCCATGCTCTTGGATAAACTGGTAAAGCTCTTTACCACGAGTAGATTCACTTAATACAAATTCGACGTTAGAAAGAATCTTATCTTTGGCGCCATGATATAGATTGAAGTCAACCAGACATGGTTCACTAATTACACAAACCATGGTCTGTAACAAGACACCAAATCAAACACATAATATATAAATAGAATTAGTATTTGAAAGTATATACTAATATGCAAATACCAAAAAAAAATTATATATTTTATAAATTAATAAAATTTTTGCATATATTACAACCTATACACAAAAGAAGAAATGTATATTTTATGAAAATATATATATTTAATCAGATTAAAATAAAGAAATTAAAGAAATCGAATATTTCTTGTTTATACCTCAATATCTCAATATTGGGTTACAAAAGTATTACTGTATGCGTTATGAAGAATAAGAGGAAATCACTTTTGATTAACAAATTTAATATTTAAAAATATTATAAACTGATCAGTAATTTTTAGACAAACAAAATTGGCACGATGCCATACTAAAGGTAGAAAATGACCAAGATCTACGCAACACGGTAAGATACTACTCTGCACAGTATGACACAGTAAGGAAAGCCTATAGAACCTCCAGTTATATTTAGAATGTCTAAACGAAGACTTGGAAAATGGCTCTCTTCTCTGAGATCAGAATCCCCTCTCTTTTCCTTTTTCTTTCCTGCTCTATTATCATTTCTCTACCCTATATTTTATACAACTGAAATAACTTAATAAATAAAAATAAATCACCTTTGTTAACGAAAAATTTAATCTAACACCATTTGATTCTGATACATCCAATAGTTAATAATAAAGAATTGATGAACTGCAATTATAAATAAAAATATCATAGCTATTTTCTATGAAAAAGATGATCAGCATATTTTATAATTAATTCAATCAACATTACCTTTAAAGTTCAAAGCATACAATAACATATATATGTATATATATATATATATATATATATATGTAATTAAACTAATTATAATTGGATCTTTACTACAATTAGATTAAATAAAATTTTTTACGGTCAAAACTCACCTAATAATCTTGTGTCAAAAAGGATATGCTTCTTACGGATGTATATATGTTAGAATCCAATGCACATATACCTTCCAATTGCTTTTGTCTAAAAGATTTAAGATAATGTGTAGTTACAATACAAATTCACAAACATAAATGCTATAATAACTTAAAAAACTAACACTTAAGACTATAACAATATTTTATCAAGCTACATGTCACTGATAACTTTTTCAGATTAAGATTACCAAGACCTTAATAGTAACAATAACAATCATTTCTTTTGGTATTTACTACAATCACGAGCAAGGAAATAATTTAAAGAAACGAAAATACCATTCACAAATAACGAGTTACAAATTTATTACCTTGCACTAAAATTTAAGATATTGTAACGAGAATTTTAATAAAAACAACACATACTGTGTAAACAAACCCACAAAACTTAAAAATTCACAAGACTTTTCACACATCTGCCGGTTATGGTTGAGAAACCAAAAATGAAAAATGTATAACACGAATTCAAAATGTTTATGCGATGAAAAAGCGATTGACTAGATGAACAAAAATTCAATGTACAATACTCAGAAGATCGGAATGCGCTCTCGTGCCAATGTAAGCGAGTTAGAACGATGCTTTCCGTGTCGTGACGATCAACGAAGTGTTGTCCATCGAAATAAAATAACTCTTCGATGATGTATCAATGATCTAATGAAAAGGGAAACATCGAACTGATACCGCATCAGTTTGTTAACCCGATACTTAATAAGAATAAATATATCGTAGGTCTTATGAAATGGCTGGCCAAGTAGTAGTCGTCTTGTTATAGTACACGTTTCAAACGTTCTACGTCTGAGCAATTAGTTTAACCATTCATCAATTACTTTACATCTTTTTGTCACATAAATCCTGATAAAATGTGTTTTATCACAAGTTGACACAGAAAGATGCAACATAAGATTTGACCTCTTACCGAAATCACTGACACATGTGCGACATTTACTTTACGCCATATTTCCTACACAATACAGCCGTGGTGCTGCTAGAGACCCTATAATCAGAATCACGAAATAATGGTATCGATTTTGATTGGTGCCGTCATTTCTCAGTAAAACCATACCGCGAAATTTAATTTGTAAAAATGATAATGTATTTTAATTAAGAAATATAACTTACATAAGTAACAAATGTTAATAATAACACAAATTGAAAAGCTTTTCACTCCTCGTATAGGTAAATTAAGCGCGACATTATATCTATTTGTCATAATTTAAAAATAAAATGTTTTAAAATATTGCATATAAAAAATATTTTAATAATAAAATAACAGAATTCCACGCTATGAATTTCGTTGAAAAGTAGCGTAACTGACCTAATCTGATTGATTATTTCAGAATTTTAATTAGAAGATCTCCAGTTGCTGCGATATGATAATGCCAGGCTAAAGCTACAAGTGCATACCACTGTTAGGGTCTCATACTTCTGTTTGATTTCTATACTCCAATCAAAGAGAAATCATGCTAATTCTGCGTATATCTGCTCTGATTGGTTTACTATACATATGTTTCGTAACCAAGAGCAACGCGCATGCGCACTTATGACGGTCCTTGCGCCAACTGTGCATACTCGGTAATACAAATTTTCAAATATCCAAGTTTTCAAATTTTGAAGTATCCAATTTTACATGTGTTCAAGTTTCCAAATCTTCTAATTTAAAAATTCTCAAATTTTAAAGTCCTTAAACTAAAAAATTTCCAAGTTTTAAAATTTGGTCATGCCAGTACTACAACTGTTCGCCTATTCGTACATGTTGTCCACCGTATGTATGACATGTAACTTGAAACGGTGGGGTACATACCGAAATTAGTCGCGTTGTGCAATTGAATTTAATCTTTCATTGAATATAGTATATACTTCAGTCAACGTGAGAATAACCTCTATACCTTCTGTAATCTGTGGTAACGCGCATGCACTCTTGTAACCATCGTGATGCTAAAAGCATATACACAGTGAGCAGGGAGTTTCGTGATTTTTAATTCTTATTGATCACGATATATTCTGTTCACTAAACAAAATACTGTTTTTCTCCTACACATATATTTTTGTAATATATTTAAAACATTGAGTACAATGTCTTTTACATCTATATTTCATATTTTTTTTGTATCAGATATCCCCGATTTTCACTTTCTCTTTATTTTTGCCCGCTATGTATATGATCACGAAATCAATAATAAATCGTAGATAGGTACAACATCGTGGTTAGGTGTGGTTAGATCGCGTTAGACTTTTGAACAACACAAATTTTGGTATTGTTTCATGGGACAAAAGATGATCAATATTTTTTGTTATGATATTTCAACAATTCATAAATGATGAATCAAATAAACTGAAGAACTGTTGTATTTCAAATAATAACGATTAACAGAATTCGAATGAAGTACCAAAATAACTTGGTTTATTTAGAATTTAATTTATTTATAACATTACCGTGTATATAAGTATACGTATCAACTTGCAATTACAGAGTAATTATTCCGTAAAAATCGTTTAATTACAATTGAAAACAAAAAATGCCGGTACAGGTTTGAATAACTTTTGGAACGTAAACATATAGAATAATTATGCGACTGTGGTGCTTTTCGTTTGTGGCGACACCAATGCGTATGTGCCAGACTATGATGTATCTGTGATGGTGTACCAGTCGCCATAAAACTCATAAAAATTGCTCGAAGTACTCGATGAGCTTCGGGTAAGTTAACTTGTTAATTTTCATTAATGTATTTATAGCAGTATTCAGGACTTGACATTTTATTTAAAAAATCAAGGAATATTCACAAAAGGTTTTTTGCAGACATTGTTCCGAATGACCTTTTTACGAATATCATAGGACTGAACCAACAGTTTTTTTATATATCCAGGATGAAATATGTACCAATAACTTAGGAATATCTTGTACGAAATTCTTAGTTGGATAACATTAAAATGGTATCGTTAACAGATATTTCTATACAGAATTACAGCTCTACAAATCATGTGCTGATTCACGAAATTGACAGTTCGTGATAGCAAACTTTTACAAAAAATCTCGTATTTTGGAATTTGTCAATTAGATTCGTTTAATTCCATATTTCTTTGTTTCAGGTATTCCAAATTTCTTTTGCTTCTTGCGAAGCCTGCCTCACGTAACAAATGACAAATGGATAAAACTAAATTTTATATTTGCTTCTACTTCCATTATATGATCAGACGATCAGGATAAGTATCGTTTGTCTATATTGGAGTGCCAATTACCACCAAAATGAACATTAATTCAATAGGCATCACTGATCTCTTTAACTTATTGGAATCTAATAAACTTGGAGAGGTAGAAGAAATAAAAAAAGTATTCCATGAATTCTTTTTATGTAGTAAGTAAGATTATAAATTTAAAGCTCTCTATAATCTTAATATAATTTCAACAATTTCTATACTTTTTTTTAGCAAAAGACAATTGGTTGGTGAATGGTCTTTTTGATTATTATCTATCTACAAATTCTTTGAGAGCTGTTGAGGTATTAGCTGGTGTTCGTGATCCGCATGACAAACATCTTTTAGATCGCTTATCAGAAGCTCTCTCTAAATCAGGAAGCAACAGCCAAAGAATTCAAACCCTTACGTTGTTAGGTCATATTGCTCGGCGTCAACCCACTTGGTTATACAAGCTTACCAGTCATACTTTGTTTCGGGATTTACTTAAGTTACTTAAGGTATAATTAAACTGTAATAAAAATCACAGAATAAACTCATATTTATGATTCGTTTCATTTTAGATGGAAGCAGATACATTATCTCTAATGAGCTCGCTTCTCCTCTTGGTGATGTTATTACCAATGTTACCTGCTGCTTTAGGGCCATATCTTCCAGAAATTTTCGAAGTGTTTGGTCGATTGGCTTCTTACTATCATCATCAGTCGTCGTCCGTATTTTCATCTCCTATGCATTTTACTTCTACATCTGTAACAGGGGTTATTGATAAAAATCATTTATACTTATTACATTTGCAAGTACGTGTTAAGAATGCAAAGTAATAAGAGGCAATAATTACTATCTTTATTCACCTTTTTATAGGTAGGGCTGTACAGTTTATTTCACAGATTATATGCTCTGTATCCTTGCAACTTTATTTCATATTTAAAGCAGCTATATATTCAACGAGATCAATTAGCTACTTTTACTCATACCATTCGACCGATGTTGGATTCGGTACGGATGCACCCTTTGCTTGTTACTGCATCAAAAGACACAGAAATTTCTGCTACTAGGTATGTTCTTTGTTATGAGAAGTGGTGGCCACATCAGAAAAAGTTCATTTATTATCTATTTCGTTGAATTTTAGGTGGAAGAAAATGGAACATCATGATGTTATGGCGGAATGTGGTCGTTTTACGTTAGATAAATGTCGAGAAGAAATATTTAATAATACTAATTCACGTTCTACGCCACCTTTAGGTTTGTAAATGTTACTAAAATGATTAGATATTATTTCTTACACCTATGAATGTGGTTCTATTAATATTACATATTTTAGATTATTCTTCTGTGTGTATTCCAATAAGTGCTAGTGGAGGAATAGCACCATCAGAAGTGATCAATGGTGAAGATGAAACTTTTTGGTCACCCAGTATGACTGTCCCACCGCAGAGTCCTCAGTTTCCAGCTACAACCCATGAACAACGATCTGCTCCGTCAACACCCAATAATAGAAGCGGTACTTCTCCTCCAGAAGCTGCGGTTGAAGCAACTCCCGAGACAACTCCTGTTAAGGTACGTTTATAAAATTTGAAAAAGTAATTAAAATAATGCTATTACATTTCGTGCAGGATTTACGGAAATTGTCAACGAGACAATTACCGATGGGATCTGCTGCTGTTCGTGCTCTTACTGCATTTGGTAATGGTACAGTAGGACCAAGTTCACGACCATCTACCCCGGTTTCTGTAAATCCACCTGTATCTAGTTCCGTGATCGGAGGTGGAGATGGAAACAATGCACATGGATTTCTTTCGCACAAGATAAGCAAGATAATGTCAGATAGACAAATTGTTACTCAGCAAAAGTCATCTGTCAATGTCGATGAAGATGGAAGATTTTCTGAAACGGATACGAATCAGAATGGAAAGAACGATTCATGGCAAGAAGATCAAGAGGTTTTGTGTTTTATGTACTTTTACACGTAAAAGTATTGTATAACAACAAGAGTTTGTAAATGTATCTGTTTAACATTATACTATGCAGGTTTTAGAAATCGTAAGCTCTCAAGCCGCTGGAAAATTCGAAAGTTCGAAACATATTGAACGGCAAGAACAACACAATGAAAAGTTGCAAAATGCTTTCACAGATTTATCTCAAAGGGTTTATCAGTTGCGCTTGTATTCTCAAAGTCAGACTTCAGAACACTTTTCAAATTCAAATTCTTTTTATAAGGTAATATATTTTTAGTATTACACGCATATGTATAATATTTCTAACGAAAGGGGAAGGAATTTCAACATAATGAAAAGGTATGTATATTTATAGATTCGAAAAAGTGAATCTTGTCCCGATATCGAAATTCAAAATCAAATTGGTCATAATAAAACAAATGAAGGAAAACTAATAATAGGGGCGAAAACAAACGAAGAAAAACGAATAATAGGGACGAAAAAATTGGAAGAGGCTGGAACTCAAACATTTGATTTGCTTCCATACGAATATCTGTTACTCGGTATTTTAGATCAAAAAACGCGAATGAACGTGCAGAATCATGTCCAGAAAGATACTAAAAGTAGATTATCGCCAACTACAATGCTAGATCAATATGTCGAAGCTTGCACGCGTATTAATAACTTTTCTGGTGATAAAACGAGTTAGTATAATATAAAATGAATGAACGTTACATTTTTAAATTGGCAAAAATTTTAATGGAGCATTTTCTTTGAAGGGGCTAGTACAGCGAAGAAACAAAGGAAAGAAAACGATGGAGATTGCGAGGCGGGGGAAGATGATACTTTAGACATCGAATGTGCAACTCAGTTGTTACAACTTATGCAAATGCAATTGCAATTTGAGCGGCAGCGTAGAGAGGTTCACGCTGAACGTAATCGAAGACTTCTCGGTAAACTGAGGGATTCGCGCGCGTTAGAAGAACATAATTATGCTTTGGTCAGTTGGCATTATTTACTCGAAATAAAATTTGCTGGCGTTTCTCCATACTTTAGTTAAACACAACATTCTTATCACCTAGACTGATCGTTTGAAAATAATGGAAAAAGAAGTAGAGGGGTTAAAGGCTGAATTAGAACGTAACAAGAAAGAAGCTTGTCAAATTGAGAATCAGTATAAAGAGGCAGTGCATCATTGGAAAATTAAGGTAATCTCAATACACATCTATTAATCGAGTTGCAAAAAATAATCCATATAGTGATCTGATCAATAATGTACAGTGTGTAGAAGAACAACGACAGAATCAGACACTGAAAAATCGTTTAGAATCTGTTGAACTTGAACTAAAAGACGAACAAAAGAAAGTAACAGATTGTGAACAACGACTTCGTTCTACAGAGGCTTCTCTGTTTGATGCAGGGCATCAATTAAGGGTAGCTTTAAAGGCTGCAGATCGTAGCAAAGAATTAGAACGTACCCTTGATACTGTACAGAAGAAGTTCCTACTACTGGGGGAGGTAATATTTTATAAAATTTTATGTATATACAAAATTTGTAATTTATAGATTATTTAACTCACATTGTTTATAAGATGGTAGTCAAGGTGGTAGCTTTTACTGACTCATATTGTGTATATGTACCTTCGCTTGAATGTTCACCTGCAAAATTGTTTATCGCATAGGCCGAATTGAAATTAAAAGAGAGCACAGATGGTCTTTCACCCATGACCAAGCAAGAAGCAACGCAGATACAGAAATCGTATGCGGAAGAATTAACTAGTATGTTTGAATTATTTATTAACAACGTCGAAAATAAAGAAAAAATTACTTAAAATACATCTTAATGTTTGTTAGATTTGCGGCGGCAACTGGAATCACGAACATCTCTCATAGAAGCCTTGAAAGTACGCCTCAGTGAACTGGAAAGTAAAGAGGCGCGAAAAGAAGCGCAACTCGTAGAATTGCAGAGGCTTTTACAAGAAACAAAAGATCAGCATGAAGCGGAATTAGAAGCTGTTGAATCAAAGTATAAAGCGCAAGTTGAAATCAATCTTCTTCTTGAAGGGCGTATACTTGAACTTCATGGTACTCTAGAGACAGCGACTTGCAGTACCACCACCATAAACAATTTAGCATCTTCGGCATCACCTAAGGAAAGATCCCCACCATTGTCAGCTAGTTTAGCTTCATCGAGCGAAGGAAGCCTTGCCTTTATTCATTCAAGTACTGGAATTATAATGAATGACTGCTGTGATACCGCAGGTGAAATTTCTAATCTTCAAGCTATCGTCGAACCTGCGCCAAGTCAAGCAACTTCGCCATCTCGTCAGAATCAACAGAGACGAAATCTTAAACAAGAATAACGCTACGCAAAAATGACCACCGAGTCTTTACGCATGCAGCTATCCTGTTTTGCACGCGTGCAACTGTTACCTATTGCCGTGGTATTAAATCCGAAGAAAGTTATTTGTAGCTTTTTATCAACATATTATGCAGAAATCATAAAAAAATATTATTATCGCGTGATTTCAATAAATAATTGAAAATATACTGGTAATTAATAAAATTACTAGCATGATATGATTTCAATCTTAAGAAATGAATTCACAATGAATAAATGGTTGAGATATTTTGTGAGCAATTTTAAGTCTCAACTGAACATACCCTGACATAATTCTCCTTTTACATCTGTCAATTATTTCATTTATTATTTATATTTATAAAATCATTTTCTATCTGTTAATGAAATCAGAAAGATAAGAAACAATTACTTCACTTCAAAATATCAATATATTATTGAATACTATGTGTTACATCTGCTACATAATACTGAATAATCAACATTTATTTATAAAATAACGTTACAATAGAATTCCGTTTATCTGAACTCTATGTATATTGCTTTTATCCGAACTACGATCCAGCGAAGTTCCGGTTTATATGAATGCCTACTGATATGAGGAATGTAAGTATACAAACTTTTTTTGTATTCACAATAAACTATATGTATAACTTGAAGAAATAGTTGAACAAAATATAAAATACCATCGGCGTCAAAGCATATATCAACGTAAATAAAACGTACAGACATACTAGACTTCGGTGTATTGAACGTGAACTCTTACTATCGGAACTAAATAAGTACTAAGAAAACTAGTAAGCTCGTATTATCCGAACTATCCTATCCCCTGACATGTTCGGATAAACGGAGTTCTGTTGTACAGAGAATGATGTAAAAATGAGTCACGAATATGATAAGAAAATATCCAATGATTATACAAAAAAATACACTATATTATGTTCAATTGAAATAGCCACATTTCAGTAAACCGGCTACAGGTATACGAAATTATACTTATTAATACGTATGCAATTCACGATTCATTGTCAAGAGAATTGCATCGTCTGGATTGGCATAATTCACCAAATCTGGAAAAAATCGCTAGTTTCGTTAAGTACTCGATATTATTCTGATTGATGTTGCTTTCGTATCTACACAATCGTTACTCACGATTATGACCCAAATGTAACGGCGGTACTTTAAGTTTTCGCACCAATAACTGAATAAACCAAAAGCAAGCTAACCACAGTAGTGCACCTACTGAAAATACCCTCAATGTTGTAATACCTCCATATGAATCCATTAACCATCCGCATATTAAGCTGCCGCTCGACACCCCTAAAATTAATTACCAATATAAGCAAATCGGTTACATCGAATATTTTAGTTTTTATCGTTTACTTTCTCTAACCAATTCCTTCAAACACAGCACCAATAAACCCTTGTATTGTAGCTTTAGTACCAGGTGGTGTTACTTTGTCACCATAAGATACCATTGCTGGCCAGCAAAGACCTAACGATGGCCCATGAAGGACTTCAATAATTAAAAACCACCATGGATTTGATATAGTACTATATGCCATAAACCTGTAAAAATAGAATGATTATTATTAGAAAAATTATAGTAAACAAAAAATACAACCTCCTTACCTAATCGCATAAACTAATAAAACTAAACTCATAACATTTACATGGCCCAATTTTCGTAATACGTTTCCTGAGATAAAATTAAATGGTAGTTCTCCTATAAAACACTGTATACCAGTCAAAAGGCCTTGTAAAGTTTTGAGCCACGTAAATTGAGCGCTAGTCGCTAAGTCTTCGGTGTACCAGAATAGAAAGTTCCATATTACACCAGTACACATTCCAGCACCTATGCACCACCATCCAAATGCCAACACATTACCGTCTTTAAAGATGGTGATTATTTCTCCCAATATTGATGGATCATCTTCAGAGTTTTCAGGATTTTTCTGTAACGATACTGCTTTCTCCCATTACCTGTTAATTTTTTATTCTTTTGATAAGTTAGAAGTATCAGACTTCTGTACAATCTAAGCTTGCATTTAATGAAAATATAGTTTGTATAAAAAGTTAATACCTTTCTTAAAGTTGCCGACACGATAATATCAAAAATCATGACGATCAACATAATATAAAATATACAACTATAATCTTTCTCAGACTGCCCTTTACTAAACACGTCTACTAAATATCCTGCACTTATTCCAAAAATACCGAATCCGATACTACCCCACATTTTTTGTTTTCCATATTCCTTTCTTCTTTCGTTTCCTGTAATATGTAAATGTAAAGAAATGATGAAACATTGAAATAATCAACATGATACTAACCAAGGAGATTAAAGCATATAGCATCCGCTATGCTAACTACAACTGCCATTCCGACCCAACTTATTACAGATGCTGATAAAAATAACTGAAATTGCGTAGAATTCTCTACAACTTCAGCTTCTTCCAACAACTGATTGAATGCTGGATTATCATGACACGTGGCAGTGCAAAATGTTTTTGTATATTTTGTACAAGCTGGCTTATGCAATTCATTATTCGAGAACTTGGCAATAAAGTCATGTATATATACACATTTATCCATCTGTAGGATAAAATACTATTACGTTTTTACTCTTTTATAACAAACATAATAAAGTATATGTATTCTTACATTCAGATCATGAAAGATGTCAAATTCTACAGAGAAATCGAATCTATCTGTACTGGAAATACTTGAATTTGTAATATTACAAAACTGTAATGCTTGCCAATGTAAACACATTTGTGTATAAATTTCTTCTGTAGCTTTACAAGATACCTAAAAACATAAAGACATAAGATTTAAGATATAATAAATGATAAAATAGAAACAGCATACCTGACACGAGGAATTTTTATGCACTGTCTTCGATATCACATTACTTATTACATTAGTAGAAAATCCATTTTTTGAACATATTTCCAAAGATGCTTCGCCGTAACAGTTAAGAGTAACAGCTGCGCTTCTATCCATTTTTGGGATAAAAAGTATCGTGAACATAGCTATGGCGACTACAACTTGAAATAATAAAAATAATAGTTTGTGTATTTTAAATTTATCGGCTAATCCTCCGAATACAGGTTTTGCTATTAAACCAGAAACTGGTAATATTGTGTATATTGTGCCTACTAATAACCCTGAAAAACCTATCTGTTTTGCTATTGTTGGTAAAAATGGCACTATTGGTCCAGTAGCTGAAATGTAAATGATACAATTAGATGTTACAGTTGAGTATTGTTTAAAATTTAATATATTCAAATTACCTGCATTAAATAGGAAATAATGTGCTTTGATCGGTAGCAACTCTTTATTTATATTTTCAAACATGTTGGAGATTGTAGATGAAAGGCACCAATTATTATCTGTAACAGATACAAATTATTAAACACTGTTTTTCCTTTTACGTGCTATTTATGCACCACATGCTTATCAGTATTACAGTTGTTTGAGATCAATTAAAAAAACATTTTCCACAGTTACCGCTTTCAATAATTATGTATTTATATACATCAAAGAAAATAATATGATAATTGAAAATGAATACACGGAAATAATTTTCTTATACGTACACTAACTATTATTCGTAAAATAATAACGTAATACGTTTGCAGTGAAGACTTCAAGTCATCTGTTACAAAGAGCGCAACTACTTCTTCACATGCACTTTGGCCAAAAAGGCTACTGCTATGTTTAATTGATATCATAAATCTGACTTATCTGCAGTTCTTTTTGCTATATCGACAGTATTTAATCGACTGAATCATGAAATGTAGATATCAAAGAGGCGGAACTCGTAGCTATTATATTCGCGTTATACGCGCGGAACTATTATTTGATATTTATACTTACACGTTGGCGCACATATTGTACATATGTACATAGGAATTAAATTAGATATGTAATTAAAATGAACGTTGATTTAGTTGCACTTGCAAAAGTTTATGTGTCATTTGACTGATTTCTTTTTAATATCTGTATCGCAAATTTTATACATTTTTTTAAGGCCAATGCAGTTCTGCTTCGGATACGCTGCTGAACGTAAATTGTCAACATTTTAAATATGAAAATCTTTTATATTTTTAAATTTAGGAATTCTGTAATTTTGAAATTTAAAAATTGATAATATTCTGGATACATCGTGGTCGACAGCAATTTTTGCCGCACCAAATCCTCGTCTATAGCCGAATATCAAAATACCTTTGTATTAAAAATATCTCATACAACTTTGTAACAAACTGTGCTTTAATCTGTCATCGATACATTTACAATATACATTTACAATATATATGTATATATTTATAAGTTTTAATATACCGCTTCCTTCTGTCTTTTTTATCAGCAATAAGGTGGGTTAATGTATGATTGTGGTGTATTACACTTTATTCTATCCTCATCCACAAATCACACGACACATACTGACACCACTCACGCGTACACGCATACATACACGGACATACATGCGTACACACAATTTTCACGTTTCCATCTATTTCCCTACGTTTTCCCGTTTTTCATCTATCGCGGACAACTCTACAAAAGTCTTCGACATTGCAGATCTTTCTTTACATCGAGCACATCGTCTATGGAGGATATGTATTTTATATACAAAGAAACGAATCCTAGCTTATATCGCTAACAAGTCTATATACTCTACATAAGATACACCGGCAACAGTGCACTCGATATATCATACAGAAATCCTTCGAAATCAGAATTTACGTAAAATTTCTACGTGTCTGGCGATTTGCCATTCAAACGTAAAACAAGAAACCGATACGTATTCCGATAGGCAGGATAATTGCGAGCACTCTGTCATCAGTGGGCCGTAATTTTTGCTTTTTCTCTATAACAAATCGAATATTGCATATTCCATGTTTCGATATACCGTGAAAGAGAAAGGGACGTCCATTAGAAGAACAGTTATGATAGAGGAACTTTTGATAGAAAGGTTACTTCCGGCACTAGCGACTTCAACTTCCGTCTAAAGCCGTCGACTAGTCTCATTAGAAAAAACTATCAAAAATTCCTACGCAAAGTAGGCTTATCCTTTATATACATATGACTACAAAATAGATTACCAACTAAAAGCTAAACGTTCTTTTCCTTTCCACTTTTTTCCTGATAAATCTTGTGTAAAAATGTCGATGATGCGTATTGTTTCGGTAAAAAAAAAAAAAAAAAAAGAAAAGATCAAAGAAATGCGAAGATTGGGAAAAACAAACCGATGGAGAAATCGGTTGTTTATATAGCAGGGTTTCGAAACTTTTAATTACGTCGTTAATAGTTAAATATTTTATTAAATTATCATCGATAATCGAATATCTTTTAATCGACAATTAATTGAAAATTTAAGCTTGATTTTTACTTACACGAAATTCGGGTAAAAAATAAATTTTAATCTTTGATCAAACGCGATGAAATTAAAAATTAAACTTTTAATCTTAATTAAAACAAGTTTAATTACTGACCAAGTGTCAGTTGTTAATTAATGCTCAATCAAATGAATTTAATTAATAATTTGAAACCCTGTTATATACATAGTTCCCGAAAAAGATTTAAAAACCCGTTGCTCGCTAGTCGATCAGTAAAACTATATATACAATAGAGGAAATAGAAGAAAAAAAGAGAAAATTAACGATCAACTATTTTCACGCGTTTTGTTTTTTACCGTTGACATACACGAGACTGCGGCGTTTCTGCCAGCTATCCTTTAAAATATCATAATCAGAACTCTGTTCCATCTCTGTCATTATAATATTAGAACTGCTCATCGTTATATGATAAAAAGAAAACTAAACGAATTATATATATTCATAACGTTAAAAAAATATCGATTACTTTATAACAAACTTTTAGCACTCATATTAAAACTATTAAAAAAGAAAACGTCATTTTAGCGTCGTTGTATTTTGAATGAAGCAAGTTCTGATTATGATCGTGTATGTAGAAGTAAAATTGGATAAAACAGTATCTATAATTGTGAATAGAGTATCTTATTATATTTCAGTGGTATCCAATTACGGATAATTTCGCGATTACTTCATCGATAAAAAAACAATCAAATACTACTGTTCTGATTAGGGATGTACGGAATCCCGGGATTCAAGATCGGACAGATTCGGAAAATTTCGGATGTAATCGGGCGAGATTCTGATACTTTAATATAATCATTGGCGTAACTAAACATGATTCAGAATGTGTCTGGTACCTTGAAAATGTGGCAATTTGAAAATTTAGAAATTTTCATTTTTTATTAAGATCTCGTCCAACTTCGACCGAACTTTTCCGACCCATCCTAACGTTCAGATTCTCGACGCCAGGAACGATCCGTACAGCCCTAATTATTCGCCATTTTAAATACTGTTTCGTCCAACCGTATACCGCGACGATATACCCATCGATGTGTCGTTCGAGGAACGAACACCCTGTTACAAAGATTTTAACAGCTAAAGCCAGGACGGTCGATGATGATGCGGCGGCGGTTGAAGAGCATAGAGGGAATGGATGTACTGTTGATAGGCAGTTGGGTCCATGGTCAAATTCGGTCCATGCGGAGTCACGTAAGCGGATACCGGTGGACCATAAGCTGCCGACCTCTGTGCAGAATGAAGAAAAGGATGAGGCGGATAGTTTCTTGGCGGTTGATTGGTAAGTTTGTTGCAGGCTTGTTGCGTGGCATCCGAGACGGGCGGTACTTGCGGTTGCTGCTGTTGTTGCTGCTGCCTTAGCGCCATGCTGTAATAACTGTTCGGATTCCGAAACTCGTCCAAAAAGGCGAATGCCGCAGCGGTCGCGTCCTTATCGTAGAAAGGTGAACTGGCGGTGGTGTTGGTCGATGCGGCAAAGTTGAAGGCACTCCCAGCAGGCGGGACTATGGCGGTGTTCTTTAAACCGATCGAATCCGCAGTCGTCCCCGTGTACTGTGGAAAACCAGGTATGCCCGTGCTCGCCTGGGGTTCACTGCTGACCGTCGACGAAACGTTCTGCTGCTCCTGTTGCTGTTGCTTGCTCTTCCTGCTTTTCTTCGTTTTAGCAGGCGTGGACGCGGAACCCGAAGACGCGTCCGTTCCCCTGCGAGACATGGACAGTATACCCTGCGTGTTCTTCGCGGTGGCCGTTTGCAGACTCTGAAGAAGATTCAGGTCCAGCTCCGCGGCTCCGGTGGCGGGACTGCGAGCGTACGCCAGGTGTTCCGCCTTCGTTGCCGGTGGTCTAGGAATCGTCAACAATTGCTGCTGTTCCTTGCCGCTGCGACCTACCAAACCCAGACCCAGGCGAGCGTACGCCGCCGAATTCGTTGCGACCGAGTCTGCCAGGTTTCCGACGAAGGTAGCGTCGAACTGACTAGCCGAGACTGTTTCCGGTTGCGGTAACGCCATTATAGGATCGAAACCGAACTGTTCCTGGCTCGCTCTCGAGGCAGCCTCTTGCGTCAAACCACGCGACGCTTCGGCGGATGATTCGTTGTACGCCCGTTTCTTCACCGGTGGTAGGTTGCCCGTGGAGCTGTTGGCGGTTCCGCTGTTGGCAGTCTTCGAGCCGGTATCGAAATAATGCGGACTTGGGTACATCGGTCTGGAGTTTGGCATCGGGTATCCGGATGGCTGGAAACTGGTCGGGTAAAGAGACTCGTGGGCCGTCAGGTTCTGCTGGAATGCTAAGAGCTGTGACTGGTCCTGCGTCGAAAGCTGTTCGCCCGCACTGGAAGTTTTGCCGAGGAACGAACGTTGCTGAGCGTACTTCTGAGCGTTCAGAGATTCGCTCAAGTCCGTGAAACTGACACGCTCCTGGGACGACTGCTGTTGCTGTTGAGACTGTTCCTGACCACTGTGTCTCGAGACGGATCTCTGCAGATCGATATTGGAGTAATTGTTGGCGAACGCGGGCGGGTACTGATTCGGTGACTGATATATTTGGTGATTTGCGTTTAAATTCAACGACGCCTCGGCCGAAACGGCGAAATTTCTCTGTTGTTCTATGCTCGATGATTTTTCGCCGCTGCTGGACTTGGTGTAATCGGTCCGGTGTTCCGTTTCATTGATCGACGACGGCGTCGGGGACTGTATGTACGCATGATTTTGTTTGAATCCGTGGGAGTAGTTAGACGGCGTTGACGGGTTCTGCGGATACTCTTCCGTGTTTTTGGACGATTGCTGTTGCAGAGCATAGTTGCTGCTCTGCTGCGGCGATGGCTGCGAGTAGTTGGAAGGCTGTTGAGACGGTTGCGAGGCGCACACAGTTTTCTGTTGCGGCGAAGGTTGGGAGTAGTTGCGGGTCTGAGGTGACGGCGATGGCTGAGAGTAATTGTGGGACTGTTGAGACGATGGTGATGGCTGAGAGTAATTGCGCGACTGCTGAGGTGATGGAGAAGGCTGCGAATAGTTGCGAGATTGTTGAGGTGAAGGTGAAGGTTGAGAATAATTCGGCGGTGCCTGTTGAGGAGACAGTTGCGAATAATTCTGAGGCGTTTGAGGCGAATGTATCGCATGCGAATAGTTTGCTGGTTGCTGGGGAGAAGGCTGGGAGTACTTGGCGGGTTGCTGCGGCGATGGTTGAGAGTACGATGTGTTTTGCGGAGAAGGTTGGGAATACGAAGGCGGTGCTTGCGGAGAATGTTGCGGGAACGTTTGAATTTGTTGGGGCGAGGGCTGAGAGTAGTTTCGTGGTTGAGGCGACGGTTGAGAGTACGCTGTGAGAGGTTGAGGCGACGACTGCGTGAAACCGACGGCATGCGTTTGAGGAGACGGATGAGAAAAGTTCGATGGCTGAGACTGTTGCGGATAAACGGGTGGAGGCTGAGGCGACGGTTGGGAATAATTCGAAGGTGGTTGAGGCGACGGTTGGGAATAATTCGAAGGCGGTTGAGGCGACGGTTGGGAATAATTCGAAGGCGTTTGAGGCGACGGTTGGGAATAATTCGAAGGCGGTTGAGGCGACGGTTGGGAATAATTCGAAGGCGGTTGAGGCGACGGTTGAGAATAATTCGAAGGCGGTTGAGGCGACGGTTGAGAATAATTCGAAGGCGGCTGAGGCGACGGTTGAGAATAATTCGAAGGTGGTTGAGGCGAGAGCTGAGAATATCCGGACGATTGTTGAGGAGACTGCGCGTAAGGAGAAGGTTGTTGCTGTGGAGACGGTTGAGAGTAATTTGGAGGCGCCTGAGGAGAAGTCTGCGAATAAGGCGAATGCGGTTGTTGAGGAGACGCTTGAGAATAGTTGGAAGCTTGCGGGGAAGGTTGAGAATAATTCGCAGCGTTCTGTTGTGGAGAAAGCTGCGAATATTTAGGAGTCGGCGATTGCTGAGGCGATGGTTGCGAATAATTCGACGGCGGTGGCTGAGGAGATGGCTGAGGATACACCTGTTGCACCGGCTGTGGCGAATGTTGCGAATAGGTCGCGGGTTGACTTTGATTGGTAGCGGTAGATTGCACTGGTTGATTGAAAGGTTCGCTTTGAGCGGAGTTTTGAGGGAAGTTTGTTTGAGGAGAACGCTGTGGAAATGTAGGTGATAACTGGTGATACACTTCTCCAGAATTTTCCTGCGGAGATTTTTGAAACGTTTGATGCGGCTGTTGAGCTGGTATCTGAGAATAAAGAGGAGCCTGTTCGTAAGACGACGATGGATAAGCAGGAGATAGAGGATGATTTTGTGGAGAAGGAGTAGGTGGTAACTGCGCACTGTATCTCGGAGGCGTAGCGTAATAAGGGCTATTGTAAGGACTACTTCCCGTCGATAAAGCGTCTTGATAAAATCCAGCTCCTCTTATTTGAGGTTCAACCGAAGCCATTATAGGTTGTCCTTGCGGAGATCGACCGGATCGTCCAGGCGGTGATTCTTGAGAGAAACTCGAAACAGATTCACTTACACTACTACCACCCGTACTCATTCTCCTCTGTCTACCGTAAAACACTTCCTGCAAGTCACCGTCTTTCTTTGTCGTACTATCCTCAGATTCCTCGTCTTTCTTCTTCGACTTAGGCGCACCAAAGGCTTTGAACCATGCGCTTAAATTAGGCGTTGCTGCTTTAGGTTTTTGCGATTCCTTAGCGGTAGACTGATCATCTTTAGATTCCTCTGTTGCCGCGGGTGCTTGTGTCGCTGTCACACCGGACGATGATTTTTCCTCTTTCAGACTAGACACTGGGATCGTAGGAACGGTATTGTGGTCTTCTTCCTCGTCGTCGTTTGAAAAATTAGGATTAGGCGAAGAAACTAAGCTCTTACAAATTAATTGAATGGAATCCACGTTTTTTAGAACAGTTCCTAGACTAAGTTTTGGTTCTTCGTCCGCGTTTTTGTTCGTCTGATCATTGTCGCCGGTTGACGGATTTACTGTTGTTTCGTTGGTACCAGCATTAGGTAAATTCAACGGTTTCTTTAACAGCAAGTTTCCTTTACTTTTCCCAGGTTGCAAACGGTCTATTGTACGTTGTATTTTTTTTGGTCTACTAGGTCCATGAGGTCCAAAGATCTTGATAGAACTTGGTCGTTTTCTCGGCGCTTCTACCTTTGGTCCTGATCGACCAATTTCAACGGAAGAATGAAATACCGGAGAATCGCTTCCAGAAGAAAACTCAGAAAGTCTCGGTGCGTCGTCGAGCCATTTATTGATGTCCTATTTAAAGACAGAACGAAATTATAATATGTACAATAAAACGTGATAGTAATACGTTGCATCAGAGTAAAATATTATATGAATTTGTACCGTTAAAAAATATGAATCATAAAATATGCTTACATGGAGTGTTTGCTCTGTTGCTTGATTCAACGCTTGTATCGAACTTTCTTCTTTTCCAAATCCTTTGGTATTTTTGGTCGGGGCCACTTTTATTTTCTTGGTCTCATTGACTTCTTGGTCTTGAGTTTTAACTGGATCTTCCGTAGTAGGAACTTTTTCTTCTTTCATTCCTTTTTTTAGCTTTGGTCGTTTTGCGCTGGCTTTATCGCTGTCGTTAAAGGTACTACCGTTTGAAGGCACTTTTTTTGAATACATATTGTGAAGGTCGCTTTTCGACGTTTTCTTCTGTTTCTCCTTTTCATTTTTTAACTTTTCCTCCCGCCGCCTCTCGCTTATTTTATCCTTTAAACCGTCCAACGATTCTATATCTTTATTACCTATAAATGCAGGGATTTTTTTAGATGCGTGCATTTCTTTCGATTCTATATCACTTTCTAGATCTACATCTTTGGAATCTACTTCGCTCGATATTTCACCATTTTTAAGTTCATCGTTTTTCTGTTTTGATTTTTTCTCTTTATCCTTTATATGATTCTTCTCGGACTTTTCGTCGGATTTCAAGGCTTTCAATCCTGCCTTTTCCTTTTTTCGACTTTTCTTTACCTTGATATGCTCAATTTTATCTTTCTCCTCCGACACGATTTCATTTTCGTGAGATTCGTTCTTTTTCACTTTGTTCTTCTTCGCGTTATCCGTGAATATTTCAGTTTCTTCAAGTTCTTTCTTTTCGATTTTTCTACTTTTACTTTTCGCGATGACTAGGGGCTCGTAATCTTCCTCGAAGTCCTCTTTTCGCTTTTTGTTCTCTTTCGAATCCTTTATCGGTCGCATGCTTTCTGCTTCTTTTTTCTGTTGATGGCGTTCTTTGCTCACCTTTCTATCCATCTTTTTAAATTCCTCCGATTCTTTGGACGACAGCTTTTTGGTTTTTAATAATAAGTTATTCACGTCAAGATGTTTTCTTCTTTTTGACGTTATAATACTCGATTCGGACATTGCATCCTCGCTTTCTTGCTCTTCCTGTTCTTCCTCGTTCACGGATTCCTCATCTTTTACTCTTTTACTCTTTTTCTTCCCTCTTTTCTTCTTCGGAAGTTTATAATTTTTCCCCCGTTTCTCTTCTTCGTCGTTTTTATCGCTCACTTTGGACTTTCCTTTACTTTCGGACTTGTACGATTTGGATTTCTTAGTCGATTTTTTGGAACGTTTCCTATTTTGATGAGGAGACGAAACACGGGAAGGACACGACGGAGATGTGGGAGTCGTGAGACATGATTTCGGCGATGAAGTATCTTCATCGCTGGATGTTTCCGATTCTAAGTAACGATTCACAGCTTTATCGAATGCTTCCTTAAGATTGAACGCCATTTCGGTATACTCTGCGAGAAAACAATAACACTTACACCACAGGACTATATTACATAACGAATCATTAGCAAGTCAAGTATAAAGCACTAACCATTATCAGAACCATTGTATTGTCTACAATTATCTACTATTAACCGAAAATCACGTTTGAATTCGTTTAAATTTTTATATAAACCATTCTCGAGTTTTTCCTCCATTGTACTAAGATCCATGGGTTTCCGTACCACACTATAGTATCTGTATTAAAACGTAAATTACCAATTCTATATTTATATTTCAAAGATAAGGAATTTAGACATATGTATCATTCTATACCTTGGTGCATATTCTTCATCTACGGGATCAATGAATGGCCAGGCATCCACGTGATCTTTAAGACTTTCAAGAACCTTGTGCATACCAACTCGACGTTCTTCTTCCTCGATCCCAAATGAATATCCATATTTATATCCGTAATTAGAAGCTACATAATTTCCATCGCTATTACTTCCAACACCCTTTTTCTTCTCTGTTCCTTCCACTTCATCGGTATGAATTACAATTTGACCAACGGCTGAAGCTAACGAATTATTAGTTTGACGTCCTTTCTTTTGAACTGGAGGAGAAGGCAAGGGTGGAGGTGTCTCCTCTTTAACATAAACATTCTTTGAATTCTGTGTCCCCTTTTTATTTCCTTTGTTCGTTTTAGTTTTGATCTTCGATCTAACCATGACTGTTTCCATCTGTGTCGCAGGTTCGTGGCTTCGAAGAACTCGCGAACTATTACGTTGTAATAATTTGCGTCTTTGTTGTTTTTCTTTTAAATCAAAAAGTTTAGGGATTTCCGGCATGAAATCTTCGGATAGAGTACGGTAAAGTTTACGTTCGGTATCGTACTCCTAAGTGTTACAATAACGTTATTAGCGAAGCTTAAAAGATAAAATAATTAAATCGAAAAAGACAATTACCGAATCACGAAATTTTTCAACTAAACGACTCCAGTCCTGTTGAGTAAAGCAGACAACCTGCCAGACGCTTTCTTTTCCCTCCCCGTGTATTAAACTGTCTTCCTTCTTCTCCTCCTCTTCCTCTTCCTCCTTCGCCACTCTGTTTCGTCGTCTTTTACGCTTTTTATCCCTAGGTTTGTTTTTCTGTTTGTACGAGATGCTGTTAGAAGTATCAATGTAGTCCTCCCTATATAATCGAGTGCCGTAAAAGTACCAATAGGCAGAATTCTTACGATCATGTCCTAAAGGTTCGACTCGCAGGCTATCCGAGTCTAAATTACTTAATGATTGCTCCTACAAACATATGTTGAAAACACGGAAATATAATATCAACATGCTCGCATTACTATTATTGATCATACAGTCATTTAAGTTTGTATTTCAATCTTCTCCTAAACACGTACCACGTCTTCGGCGTCGAGCCTGAAGTCACAGAGAGCACGTAAGATTTCTACTTTCTGACGAAGAGGCAATAATTCAAAATCTACATCTGTATTAAAAGGATTCTCACATCTGTATTCCTGTAAATAAAGTAAAACACTGATTAGTCTTAATAACAACGTGATACATTTTTATGTTTAGGACACCACAAAATACAAAAATCATCTTTACCTGACATTTCTTACGAAAAAGTCTACGAAGAAACATCTGATAATTAAAGGTAGAGATGTCATTGCGGGTATCATTAGGTAAACAACCTTCCAGTAACCTGACTATTAGTTCCTGCACTAAACGTCCCTCTGTTCCACCATCCGTTAGTAAAGCTTCTTCTAAATCCTAAAATTGAGTACAATTAATATAAACGTGTGATTAAAGAATATATTAATGTAGGCATAAAATAATAATGCATAAGCATTTAAAAAACATAAAAAAGCTGAAGCATGGTTTATTTAACTTCCTGAAGCTGAAGCAATACTAACAAGACTCATGTACAATGCCAACTCATACGAGTCAGCATTTAGGTAGGTACCTCAATATCAAAGTCCAGAAGATTGAAGGCAGCCCTAAATAATGAGCAGAAGTGTGCTATACTTGGCACCTCCCACCACGATTGAATGTCTAAAAAAATAAAGGAACAATTGAAAGTTCCTTGATGTTTTATTTTCTTAATCTCTGGAATGCCTCTTTTTTACACGTAATCAAAGTGATTCAAAAGTAAAATTGGCTCAAAAACTTTAGCGATAAAAGTATATATATGTCTATGTAACTATTGTATAATTCTACAATTTGAAACAAATAGAAACACGTAACCATATATCTGATTATAATATATATTTTGTTTACACCAACTTTTGTTATCTTTAAAATAAATCATACTTCATATTCCGAACAATTTCATTTTTAATGGCATTGAAATTTATTTATTAGGAAAAGTAACACTGCACTAATCATAGATATATCCTCTCGTTCTGAAATTCGAGAAAATAATTTATGACTTTCTTCAAATAAAAATATTTTAATTAAATTTTTACTGTATCTATATTTAATGATAATACATAAAATTGCATAGCGAATAAACTCCTAATAATCTTCCTTTCATTAAACAACAATAAGCAAAGGTATCTACTTTTGATTGATAATGTACTACTAAACAATAAAACAGAACCTATAGTTACACTCAAAATGAAGTGTATACCTATTGTAAAAGTTTTATTTGTTCAATTAACAGAACACAAATGATTCTTTCACGAATGAAGTTTTTCATTTAGTTTATATACAATTTGAAACAAATAATGAATAAAGAAAAGTTATACAATTTAACATGAATACTTAATTGTTTGTTAATGCATATACACAACTTGATTCATGAAAAAATTGTTTGTCTTCTGTTAATCAAACAAATAAGGTTTTCACAGAATGTATATACTCAATTTTGTGAGTAACTGAATATTAATGAAACTACATCTTAGAGGACCAAATTTCTAAAGCTTTCACAAAATGGTAAAGTAAAATGCTTCCAACAATAATACCAGTCGTAAATATGAATATAATGCGGCCGTGCACTGATACCCTGTACAGAATGTACAACAATAGAAAAAAAAAAACAATGAAAACGATTCTGTTGCTAAACTTGGGGTCATTGACAAGAGCTTCTCGATTGTAAGCATCGATCTTCGTTAAGAAACAACACAACAATCTAAAGAAAAAGATCGATAAATATTTCATCGTAATTGTTTTATTTCTTTTATTGAGACGGAAGGAAAGAAGAAGCTTACCTAGAATTCCGATGAAAGTGGGAAACATAACCCGTCCTGTGGCGGGCAAACCGGGCGAATCACGTCAGGGCGGATAAGGTAGTTGGAAACAGTAGTGTGGAAAAAAATGATGCGTTGCAGCTCTGTCGTGAATATAACTCAGGTGAGCGAGGAGAAGAGAATTCGGTGGGTAGGTACGATGATAGTCGAAGAAAACACCTCCGCTCGGCGAAGCCGATCGCTTTTAAAATACCGGGATGCACATCAGCGGAGTATGACACCCATAGTCTTCAAAACAAAAGAGCGGGTAATCGCAAATCCTCATAGCTCGTCCCGCCGCTTGCGAACGAATCCGAACGACGGGGTACATTCGTTCACTGGCAGTAACCGAGGAAAAGCTAACACTGATTTATTTTGGCACAACACTACACGGGTTGCCAGCGATGCGCGCGACACTTGCAACCATTCTAATCGAGTAACACACCAGGCTCAAAACAACCACCAGCTTCGACGATAAATTGCATCGTCGCTTGACACAACCACGTTAAAACGAACGATAGACGTCTATCGTTAAGGAAATCCCGAGCACCAATGATGTTTTCCTTGATTTTTAAAATTCGATTTTAGGTATAAGCGTATATGTGTGTGTATGTATGTACGACAGTGTTTCGATAAGGATAGTTTTCTGAGACGCACTACGCGAACGTACATACGGGTGCGGACTGTGCAGTAGCGACTGCAACTTACGGGCGTATACCTATGAATATAAATTGTATAGATCACTGACTGATGCATTTGCCGCGAAACACTGTCTGTTTCGCTAAATCAAACTATTACCTAATCAGGAAATATTATTTGTTAATAAACTCAACTTTCTGTACTTGAATTATATACTTGCACATATTAGTATAAATTATGAATTGTGTACTTTTAAAAATAATAATGTATAACATAACGTGCAGAATGAACGTAATAAATTTATGGTAATACATATAAGCAACAATATGAAACAAAAGATGAATAGCTTTTTCTTTTAAAAAATCATAATTGTTATATTATTTATTCTATCCGAAGATCATACTCATCAGACGACAAGTTTTTGTTCATTTTAAGCATGTTAACTCTGATTGGTTCGAGTACGTATGCGAGTTTGCGATTTTTGCACCGTCAAATGTATATACTCGGTGATCCATTTTATTTTATATACTATTTACATCATGATTGTAGTTGTATATAAGGACATTCCATTTTTCTTTTACTCATAAAAGTTTCAAAAACTTACTCCTATATTACGTTTATTGTCACGTCTCCCTCAAACACGACCATCCTACATCGTTACTTACCTCCTTCTGCTATTCATATATTATGTTCACCATATATATGATTAACAGAGTGGAAAGCGAATGGTAATAGACAATATTAAGTGGTGGGGAACCTGCTGAAGTGAGCCGAGCTACACAAGAATTCAGTGCATTCTATCGTAAAACAAATAACAGTATGCATTACAATAAAAATTTGTTTTTTAGCAGTTGGTATGCTTCTCCCGCGCTTGCTGTGTGCGTAAGACGCGTTCATATCGTAACATCATGATCATGAATGAGTGTTGATATTAAATGTCGAAAATATTATTTGTAGTACTGACTGTTTGAAAGTTTGTATGACAAAAATCAACTAACGAACAATTCATTTATTAAAAGTTCAATTGGGTGTAAATAGAATAAATTATGTCTTCGTTTAATTTAAATGATCTGGGAGAGCAATTAAAAGGTGTTACTCAAAATTCTACCGGCTTCGGCGTATCTTTCGCGAAAAAGTCGCTTAAACTTGATTCTGCAGAAGACGGTAAATTGCTTTGATCAAAATTAATTCTTATTCACCCTGGAATTATTTATTATCCTATTTTTATATACTCTCATAAGGTTATGCAATATACTGAAAGTTACATGAAAATAAACATTTAATATTTTAATTTATTAGCGAAAGAAGTGGTCGAAGCAATACGAGCATGTACGCACTTAGAATATCTGGATTTAGAAGGAAATACTTTAGGGCCAGATGCTGCTATGGCTGTAGCAGAGGCATTAAAGGAAAATGGTTCTTTACTGAAACGTGCTCTTTGGAAAGATATGTTCACTGGTCGTTTGAAAGCTGAAATACCAAAATCATTAGAATACCTTAGCAATGCTTTATGTGGTGCTGGTACTCAGCTTACTGAACTTGATCTAAGCGATAATGCTTTTGGTCCAGTTGGTGTTCGAGGGATAGCTAGCTTTTTAACCTCTAGTTCGTGTTATACTCTTCGTATATTAAAATTGCATAACACTGGACTTGGAGCAACAGGTGGCAAAATAGTAGCAAAAGCATTGTTAGATTGTTACAACAATAGTTCCAAAGCTGGTAAGATTTTGATGATTAATTGTGTGTTCATTGATAGAATATACTTAAATGTTTATATTTAATTTCTTTGTTCCAGGAACATCTCCTCTAGCATTGAAAGTATTTGTTGCTGGAAGAAACAGACTTGAAGATGAAGGTGCAGAAGCATTAGCATCTGTTTTTCAAAAATTAACTAGTTTAGAAGAGGTTGTAATGCCTCAGAATGGTATATATCATCAAGGTATAACAGCCATTGCTAATGGATTATCTTCTAACCCTGGATTAAAAATTTTAAACCTTAATGATAATACGGTTGGATTTAGAGGAGCTCAAGCTCTTGCTAAAGCTTTACCAAATTTTCAAAATTTAGAGCGACTTAATCTTGGAGACTGTTTACTTAAAACGCAAGGCAGTTTAATTTTAGCAGAAGCACTAGCAGTCGAAGGCAATTATCCTTCACTTACTGAACTTAATTTGAGTTATAATGAAATTCGTAAGAAGGGTGCCAATTCCATAGCTCAAGCTATGGCTGATAAAAAACATTTAACAACTCTGGAATTAGATGGAAATGAGTTTGGAAGATCAGGATGTGCCATGTTACGTAATTTGCTCATAGATTCAAGAAGATTTGAATCTTTAGGTCCATTAAATAATGATGATGGAACTGATGAGGAAGTTGAAGAGGAGGATGAAGAAGAAGTAGAGAAAGATGATGATGACGATGATGAAGAAGAAGATGAAGATGAAGATGATGAATGTGACATTGAAAACAAAGAAAATGGATGCGATCATGAAAATACAGTAACAAATGGCAATGAAATGTCGAATAATGTTGCGCGATTGAAGGTATCTGTCACAGAATTTTTAAAATCACCAACAGGAGAAAGGTTATTACTGTTGCAAGATAATGTTGTACAAGACTTTGTAGATCATGCCAAAGTGAGTAATGAATTTCATAATTACCAAATATAGCACAGTATTTAATGCATCTTTAATATTTCAGAATTTATCACAAAATGGTGATACATCTCCAGAATTAAGGTTCATAGAAGAATATACAAGAATAGTAATGAAGGTATCAGCATTGAGTACAAGTGGTTACATTGACGTGAAAACGAAAGCCCAAAATCTTACAGATATTTTATATTCGAAGTTATGTTCTTTTGCGAAAGAAAGTGATAAGATTTCAATATGGAATAATGCTTTACTGGTTAATTTAGGTTTAATAAAAGTAAATATCCAACGATTAATCTAAGTGTATTTTAATTAAAAAATACTAACAATTTATTTCATTCTAGGCTGAAGATAAATGCAGTCAAAAAATTGATTGGAACTTAGAAGGGTGTTTTAAAGCACTAGAACAAGTCACTCAAAAAGATTACTTCCTAGAGGATATACGAACCACCTTAAAAATCTTCTTAGAAAAATCATTAAAAAATAAGAAAACGAAAGTTGCGGATTCAATACAAGATTCAAAAAATTCTCTTAATGACGTTTTGAGTCATATGCAAAGTACGTAATACAAATTATGATAAATATAATTGATTTGTAGAACATCGACATGAAGTATATCTATTTATTTTTAAGTAATTTGCAAATTGTAAGAAATATACGTAATTTTGTACAATCTTATAAAAAAAATAAAAAAAAATTATTCATCATACAACGTACCCATACAAATAATTCATTATTGGCGTTTAATGCGGATGTTTGTACAATTTTTCATGAAAATCTTTTAAATTAATATATATAAATTAACTTTAAATGTTAAAGAAATTAAAATATTACAATAAAATTTTATAAGCTTTCTTTTTGTACGAATAATTATATTATTGAGCATGTCATAACTCCGTAACGTTTTTGGTATATGAATTTCAAATCATATATATATATATTCAAAAATCAAATTAGACTAGAACTTTAATAACGATTATAAAATTGCAATGCAATTAAATTTAGTAGTTTTAGCAATGTGGAATATGAAAAATAGATAGAAATTCATGTAGAATAAATAACCCTCGTTCCTGCTACTGTAAAAATAAAAACTTTGAATAAAGGTTCTAATAATTAATCAATTATAATATCGCGGAACTTTCACTGTTTTATGGATGTTGCAGATACAGGATCCCAACCAGGATGAAACAAGTCCACTGCTAATAGAGTACAGTGTGATGATGGCTGATCTTTCATATACATTGTTGCCTAAGATAATACAATTATATGAGTCAATAAATATTAATAAAAATTGAACTTATTTCAAATACATACGAGAAACAGAACGAGCCGTTGTTTTATTTTAGAGTCACAATCTTGCCCAAGTGTAGAGGGATAGCTTACTATACCACCATTTTTTTCGATATCTTTTCCAATTATGTCTAAACATTGTTTTTCGTCAACATTTACTGTTTCAAGTATTGACTCTATAACAAGAATTTAAATATATTAATGTACTATAATACTGAACAAAAGCAGCGTAATGAAATATGTATTTGTCAACATCCTCTTACTTCTTGTGGCAACATCCACTGATAGGAATTTTACTAAGAGTGCAGCGCATTCTGAGGTTTCCGCGAAAAGATGTGGATAACGACGTATCAAAAGTTTTGTAAGTAACATGTTACCTCGATTTCCTGATAAAGTGTTACTAGGAGTACATACTACTTCGTCATCTGTTCTTCGTATAAGCAATACTGTTCCATTATACCTATAAGAAGAAACAAATAATTTATGATACTTTTCCATACTTGTTATGCTATAGCAAAATAGTACAGCATACCTATTCAATTGTTCTGCTATATTCAAATTGAAATAATCTCTTATAATGTTTCGTACCAAACCTTCTAGAGACGAGGACATCGTCATAATAGCTAACGGAAGTATATCATCGAATGTAGCGTCTAACACCTAATAAATATTACATTTTTAAATATGTTTTAAAAGATTATTTTAGATAAAACTTATTTATAACAACGTATACTGTTTTTAGCTAAATAAATACTTACTAGACTTTGAATAGAAGGATAATTCATAGCAGCCCAAGTTGCAGGATATCCACCAATACTCCAACCATAGAGAATTATTTGATCCTCCGGAAATTTTAAGCGATCGATTGCAAAGCGCATTACGCAATCAATAGCATTCTCTTCTTGCAGAGGATACGGGGCACCCTTTGTAGTCATTTTCATGTCTTACTGTTATCATTTTATAATCATATTTTGATCGAAGGAGAAGTCTTGCCATTACTTCAATTATATTTAATTTGCATATACGACTGATATTAACTGCAACATTGTCAAAATTTTATCTTCGCAATTTTAAATATGAAAGAGTAACAGCAATTCTTCTCAGCTATATATCACTATAAATGTTGCATGAATAATTTATTATAAGAATAATACTTACAGTGCTGCTACCAAAGCCTGGGTGATTCCAACCTAATATGGAATATTCTTTATTCAATGGAGTTGATATAATACCACTTTCATAAAATCCACAGTTTCCTTCACATGTAATAACTAATATATTTCCATTTGAAGTTCTATAAAATTAATATGAGTATATAAAAATAAACTGCTGTATAGTGATACTTTAGAAAAAAAATTATTAATGTTTACATTACTTGTTACGTTGATCAATGAACATAGTGTCAATTTCATTATGATCTGCAGTTAACAATTTGTACCTTTCTCCACCCAGTTTTATTAAATCCATCCTTCCTTTTAAAAGTGTAGAGCCTACATCAGCAATGTATTATGTTAAAATGTAAGAAACAATTTAATATAATATACAGTATAAGACTTTTTTTAACTTACGAAATGCCCAATTGATCACTGATACACTTCCAGGATATATCATTTTGATACCAAATGTATGAGCTACTACATAAGATAATAATTTACATGGCAATGTAAATACAAGTTCTTTACCACTTTGCTTCTTTATTCGTCCACTAGAAATTGCAATTTTTTCTAATGTCAATTTGTCTTGAGGTTTATCTCTAAAAATACAAGTATAAATTATGAGTAAACATACAGAAAAATAATATATAAATTAAATGTTCTAACGAAGAAAACATTTACCCCGTTACATCAGTGACATTAAAATCTACAGGGAATGCCCAAAATTCAAAATCATATTTCTGAAGTTCCTGTTTCGTTTCTGCATTATAATGTGCATTAGCATCATCTAATGTTTTTAGAAATTTTAAATACAGTGGATTATTAGCTCTTGAGCAACTACGTGCAACCAGCGATGCAATAAAAATTGCACCAGCACCAGCTACCAATTTACTCAAAGAGTACATATTATCAGACAAAGAACCATTACGCTGATAGAAAAAGATAGCAACTAATGGTATAGTATACAGGCTAATTGACCAAATTGCTGCAAACTGAAATAAATTTATTAATACTTATTATTTTTAACATTAGTGGACAGTATTTAATTAAGGGTCTAATAAGACTGTTAATGTTATTAATGAGTTAACAGTAATTATTACCCCTCAAGCATAATTATTGTACAATATATTATTCAATTTTAGTATATCAAAGGAAATACTTACGCAAATTACAATTTGATCACCCCATCGTTCTATGCTGTTAGGTTCATACGATTTCTGAAATAAATTAAGGAAAATATAACCTAAAATACATTAATTTCAATAAGCGTCAAATATTTAATTATTTCTACATACATCCACTAAACGACCAATCCATGTTATTTCATAAATTTTGAAAAGCCTCGGGCTAAATGTACATTTCCAAAGTGTCCTAATAAAAGACATTTCTCATTTGTTTCAAGTATTTCAAATAAATCCGTAGTCTAATTATCAATACAAAATACGAAACAGTGATTTAGCAGGTCATGCACATGTCATAAGAAAACAAACTACTACGACTAGCAACGCATTTATTATACTCGGGCTGAAGAATATAGTGTGGTCCTAATACAACGCATGGCGGTATAACACTGGGTCATATAATGTGCGACAGTGTTTGACAATATAACGCGTGGCCATATAATAAAAGATAATATAATGCGCGACTATATAACGTGCAATTATAAAACAATGTTTCATGTTCTAAATTACGATCGTACCATATAAATTATTTATGTAAAATTATAGTGCGACTTAACTTTAAATATCGCGGTTATTCATTCATATATAATAAATGTAGAAAATCAACTGTATTTGCATCTAATATATTTTTTTATCTAACAAAACAGAAATGTTAATTGGTAAATAAAATTGAAATAATTTTCTTAGATAGTTAGATATTCAAATGAGAATGAATGACATGTCTGAATCATACACTAAAAGAAAGTTTGTATGAATTTGGACAAAGTCACATGTGGGTCGATTTTGAGATTAACCATTAAATTGTAGTTTTTGGAACGTTGAGAGAAATTACTGGAAGAGTGGAAGCAAGTGCAATAGTGAACAAAAGTTACTGTACATTACGTGAGACTTTGATAGTATAATTTTCATTTTCTATTGACATATTCAAGTTGTTTCATTATGTCAGATTGGGACACTGCTCCTATTACCTTGCGAAAACGTCCTCCAAAAGCCTCTGTACTTAAATCGGAACAGGTAACTTTCTTAAGATGTATTTCACTGTATTTTGTCTCAAATGATTCTTGTATCTACGATTGTGTAATTGTGTTTATTTACAGGCGGTAAATGCTGCACGTCGTCAAGGATTCGTCATTGAAACACAAGCAAAATGTAAGCAAAATTAGTTACATTTACACAATTATTTATGTACTTCCTTCATTTTTTTTTCGTTCTTACTTTGTACAACAATTGTTATCACTATTAGGTATTATAGAGATTATAATCTGATGTATTGCACAATATTGTAATCATAATCATTTGTTACATGTGTTTTCGTGATTATATAAAAAATGTAATATATGTAAACAATGTCACCTTGCACAAGTACCATATAAATATATGGTTTTGTATTAGGGGGTGGTGGAACAAACAGGCAGCACGTAGCAACTAAAAATACTGCTAAATTAGACAGAGAAACTGAAGAACTTAAACATGACAAAATTCCACTTGATCTTGGTAAATTAATCCAACAGGGACGACAAAGTAAAGGATTATCTCAAAAAGACCTTGCAACGGTATATTATTGATTATTTATATAATTTATATAGTTTAAATGCTTGCAGTTTATAAAATAATTTGTTTTCTATTATATAGAAAGTAAATGAAAAGGCACAAGTTATCAATGACTATGAAGCAGGTCGTGGAATTCCAAATCAAATGGTGATTGGTAAAATTGAACGAGTATTGGGAATAAAATTACGTGGAAAAGATCGTGGTAAACCGTTAGCAGCTCCTGGGGCAAAAAAATGAATCTCGGGGAAAAAAAACTCTACTTCTTATCCTTATATATTGTTCCCTAAACAGAACTGCGAGAAAAATTGTAGGATCGAGAACATCTACTATTTCCACCTCCTTTACCTTTGGTTACTTTATTATATACTTTAAAATAAAACACTATTTTATTAAATATATTATTGTGTATAATAAAATAGATTCTTATAGTATGCCTTCATGTATAAAATGCAAGAAATACATTTTTATTTAATTTTGAAAAGTTAGAAGTACTTAGTTCTAAAATGTGAAGTTATTAAACTATCTTTATACATCGTTTTCTTACGTTTTTCCTTTTTAAATAGATTCAACTATTTCTGCTAAAAGATTATTAATTTTTAAGTTTAATTAATGTAGGCTAGATAAAATAGTATTAATGTAAACAGAAATGAAAGGTTGTCGATATGTGTATGCATATGAATCATTAATTTGGTAGCATTTATACACGTAATACACTCATTTTAATGTATAATGTAATAATACAAATCATAGTAGTTGTACATAAAAGTAAATTATTAAATAAATATTAATTATACTAGTTAGTATTAACTTTATTTGTATAGAAATTTAACAATACATCATTTTCATTCCATTTCATTAATCTTTCCTTAACCCAAAACTTTCATCTTTTATACCGTCTTTTGTTATAATTTTAATACTTATAGAATCACCTGTATAAATGTCTCTTTCTGCTGCTGAAATAAAAACATCTTTTATAATTGCAATGGCTTTTTCTTCCGTCAAAGGAACTGGTTCAACACCTTCCTGATTTTTATATCCAATCTGAAAATATTTAATAAGTTATAATGCAATTAATGAAATATAATTTTTAGATAATATCCTGTTAATACCTGATTGTCAAGAAGAGGCTGTAGAAGTGCACCAGCAGAACCACCTGCTCTGTACTTTGTTGCTTCACAATGTCCAATTGGATCATAACTGTAAACGCATCCATGACCTTTGTCATCTAATCCACCAAGTATATTACTGACATAATAGGGGAAGAAACGTTTATAATACAGCATTGTTGACAACATTTGAGCTACTGCTGGTGTTTCCATTTCTTTCTGATGATCATGTTCATACATCTATCATAATAATAAAGTCTAATAATAATGTATAAAAATTTTATGACGTAGGAAAGATAATTTGAACTGTTCTTACCTGCATTCTAGCAGACAAAAATCTAGTTAAAGTCAAAGTATCACACCAGCATCCAGAACACCCCAGAACAGTTTTGGATGACAAAGGAAACAATTTTTGTTGGTCTCGTGTATAAATGGAAAACCCTGCACTAAGGCGAGTGTCTGCTGCTATTACACAGAAGTCATCTCCTGCAAGGGCTATGACGCTCCTATGATTACAGCAAAAATATAAGATAGAACAATAGTTTAAAAAATTGTATGTTTATCATATAAACAAATTATTATATTTTCCAAAATTAAAACTGCAACAAAACCTGTTATAATAAAATATATATGTATACATGCGCCCATTATTGTTAAAATGAATTTAGGTTATATTTGAAACTTACCCTCCATTATCAGCATATGGGCTGAAACTTTTCATTTTTGCCGCTTGTGTTTCATAATCGGGCAAAGATCGGCCAAGATTTTCACTTAAAAAAGTCATTTTTCGTTATATTATTCGAAAAACTAAATTTTAATCTTCTGCCGCCGTCAATGACAATACACTTTACAATGAAAATGGCACCAATGCAAAATAGCATTTCATACAAACACATATACACAGATAAGTCCCACACATATGATTGGACAATTTATACATGCTGCTTTATAAGAAATAAGAAATGTATCAGCAATAATAAATTTAAATCCTATGTAATAAATCAAGAAAATAATTAAAAACTTTGTATATTGACATTTAAAAAAATATATAAATATTCTTTTTCAATGTGAAACACATGATAAAGAATCATTAAATGATTACAAAATGATCGATTTACAATTAATCAATTGAAATTCTAAATTGAATATTAATATTATTATTATTCTTGCACGTAAACAAAATCATTGGTTTTTACTGATTATCTTGCCGGTTTAGTTTTATAAATATATATATAAGTGTAGTTTCATGTAGTGATGTGATAAATGTGTAAACGTAACACGTCACATTTTATCAGTATATTTATATGGGTAATATTTGCTTTAGTGGATAAAATTTGAAGAAGTTTTAAAGTTCTTTTAGAGAAAAAAAAACATTCTGTGATAATACATGGAAATGGCAACCGGTGATGAAAGACGAGTTGCACTAATTACGGGTATTACCGGACAAGTAAGATTGACATTTCATACTTTGTTGATAGCTTTTAAGAAACTTTTATTTTGCCGTGGACATACATTGATTTACACGACACGTGTCAAAATATCAATGGAATTATTTCAATGGAATTAATATTATATTATGAAAGAGCTAATGATTAATTTATTAAATATTTAATATTGATGTTTTTTTCTAGGATGGTTCCTATTTAGCAGAATTTTTATTGGAAAAAGGATATGATGTTCATGGAATAATTAGGCGAGCTAGTTCTTTCAATACTGCTCGAATTCAACATCTTTATGCAGATCCAAAATGTCATCGTCAGGGTAAAATGAAGTTACATTACGGTGATATGACAGATTCCAGTAGTTTAGTTAAAGTAATTAGCACTGTGCAACCGACAGAAATTTATAATCTAGCTGCTCAGAGTCATGTTATGGTACATGCTATTTTGTTTATTTATAAAATTTCAATTACCAAAAGTTTTCTTTATACTAATATTAACATTATTCTTTTATTGTAGGTCAGTTTTGAAGTCAGTGAATATACTGCTGAGGTAGATGCAGTAGGAACAGTTAGATTACTAGATGCTATACGTACTTGCGGTCTTGAGAAGTCTGTAAAATTTTATCACGCATCAACATCTGAACTCTATGGCAGAGTAACACAGGTGCCTCAAAATGAAAAAACTCCATTTTATCCGCGTTCTCCATATGGTAATTGATCGAGTTCATTTGTCTTTGAAATAAGATTATATATTATACAAGTAAGATCTTTAACATTTTAGCTTGCGCAAAATTGTATAGTTTTTGGATTGTAGTGAATTATAGAGAAGCATATAATATGTTTGCATGTAACGGAATATTATTCAATCATGAGAGTCCTCGTAGAGGAGAGAATTTTGTTACCAGGAAAGTGACTAGGTCTATAGCAAAAATACAGTTAGGCTTACAAGATGTACTTGAATTAGGAAACTTAGATGCTAAACGAGATTGGGGACATGCAAAGGACTATGTTGAAGTAAGAAATCTATGATATTTATTTGTGCTTTATAATATTATTAATTTTGTATATTTCCTAGGCAATGTGGTTGATGCTACAACAACCAGTTCCGGATGATTATGTTATAGCAACAGGAGAAACGCACAGTGTTAGGGAATTTGTAGAGGCAGCTTTTCGCTATGTGGGCCGTACAATTAAATGGGAGGGCGAAGGTATAACTGAAACAGGACAAGATGCAGAGACAGGACAAGTTTTAGTTAAAGTGAATCCTAAATATTTCCGTCCAACAGAAGTAGTAAGCATTAACATTCTGAGTTAACAATTATATTGTACTTTAATTATTTACGAGAATAATAAATATATACTTCCTTTCATTTATATAGGATGTACTTTTGGGTGATGCTACTAAAGCAAAGGAAAAAATAGGTTGGAAACCTACAGTCACATTTGAGGTATGTATCACTTTTTTCCTCTTACACGTGTATGTAATTACTTATTACTGGTTTTGTAATAAGTAATCCTATTTCAGGCTCTTGTAAAAGACATGATGGATTCTGATTTAGAATTAATGAGCAAAAATCCAATTGCTTGAAATCATTTGTTACCTACCTATAATAAAACTCAGTGCATTTTCAAAATACATTCTATGTCTCTATGAGACAGTGATATATTTATTGTACTAAATAAACTTTCCAAATAATAGAATTAAGAGAGGCAATTGATCTACAATATGTACATACACTACAAATAGTGATACATGATGAACGTTTATAGTAGATATATCATTTAATTCCATTAAAAACCGGTTCATATAATAGTAAAGTTACTTTTAAGAGGATACGTAAAAGGAGAAATTAATTATAAGATCGAATGTTTTAGTCATTAATAAATGGCACAAGGTTAAAATAATTCTTGCATAAAAAATGTCTTCCTGGTACGTTATTTTGTACATACTATACTTTAGATTAAACGTTGAAGAGTATTATAATCTTTGTAAACAGTATCTCTGTGTATAACTAAAAATATGACAAGATTTTTATAATAAAAAATGGTATTTCTTTTATTTATAAATAATTTTACCAACCTAGTTTTTACCTTCTACATATTTTATATCATATTGTTATATTTCAAAACCGCAATCACTCATTAATGCAAATAAATTATAAATTTTTACGAAGCAAATGCTAACAGTAAAATACATTAAATCTAATTATTTAAATGGGAGATTCATTCGTTGATTTTCGCAATATATTCTCAATAGTGAACATCATCGATTTCATGCGTTGTCCCTGCGATTCGCTGTATTTCGTTTTCATCTTCCGTGCATTTTCCTTACTGTCTTTAACTTCGATTATTTCAGGTCCATCGTTTCGTTCCTGATGTTTTAAATTGGTTAAAAGTTTCGATGAAACCTAGAATTATGATTTCTCGTTAATACAGAGGAAAAGTATCGGTCTACCGACATCTCTAATTTCCATTACCGATACAATCGCGTGATCTTGATCCTGTTTATCGTGTCCAGGTCCTCGTTGCCTCCTCATTCTTCTTCTTCTGTAATTACCGTGCTCGAACATCCCACTGGCAGAAGGATCCAAAGTCCAGTAACTACCTTTTCCAGCCTGATCTTGCTCGTTATCATTACCAATAACCTTATCTCTTGGTATCTTCACAAAGCAATCGTTCAAGCTAAGATTATGCCTAATACTGTTCTGCCATCCTTGACGATTTTCTCTATAATAAGGAAATCTATCCATGATGAATCTATAGATACCCGACAGGGTGAGTCTCTGTTTGGGCGAAGAATTAATAGCCATGGCTATCAAAGCGATGTAAGAATACGGTGGTTTTTCGTAACGAGGCTGCGGTTTGTATCTAATCAGAGGAGTACCCCATGAAAGAGGTACATGCCTTGAATTCAGCGTGCTGGGTACCAAATTATAGTAACTCGGCAGTGGACACATTGTAGGGAAAACTTCCTCCGTGTTCCACAATTCATAATTTCTCCACAGATCTCCGTACATCTTGGACACGTTATAGTTATGACCTTGGACGTTCGATTCCATTAGAACTCGATTAAAGTACGCAACGGTGACACGTTTAGTCTGAGACTTTCAAATTAATATTGTTTGTGCAATTCTGATTTCAGGCAGTTCTCTTTGGCGTATAATGGCAATTCAACACTGAACTGGAACTTCAAGGACCCACGTAACTCTACTTTCTTCTGGTTCTTGTTTAACTTCATCGTCGGCAATGATCCTCGTATCTTCAAGTCATTGTTTAACAAAACGAAACTACTTGCAAACACTGTTTTTAACTAGCATAATTGGGCAGCTTCCGGTGGGATAATCTCCAGGTTCTCCATACGCATTCTCGTACCGAACTGAAGAGGTTCCAGTAATTAAATTTGTAGGTTGTTACAGATACAATAACGAAGATAGAAAAATTTCGGCGAATTTTCTCGATGACCGAGGTAAACCGATTCGAACTAGTCCAGGTTCCGGTTAAGCGACGACTGACTACGATTTGCGGTCGGTTGGAGTAATTCTCTAACGAAGGGTGTTTAATTTGACACGAGGATCTAGAGGATGGTCCAGCTCCGCCCATCGTGGCTTCCGGAGAATTGCCGTTTGTGCGTTTCCACGCGAGGGAGGCGTGGGTTACCTATCCGGGACCATGGTACATGTTTTATTGCTGTTTACACATATGCTGTCTTAACACCCACGCCGGCAGTAAACGAGCCGATATGTAAACAAAGTTGCGGTAATTATACCGAAACTGTACCGCTTCTTGGAACCGCTCTTGTCTTCCTCTTCGAGATGCTTCCCTTGGGGATGGGGTGACTTTCACTTTGGACAGCCTCGACTCGACATTAATTATTAAATATGATAGTGGGTGAAATCATTTGAAGATCCAATTAGACTTCAGAGAAGAAAGATGAAAGACGTTCTGATATGCAATTACTATTTTAACAGAATCCCTGCAACCATTTTATTATATATGGATAATATTTTTACCGAAGCATTCGTAAGGTCATTATAGTGCTGTTGTTAAAATAAACTTACATCTTATCGATATGGAAATGCACTAGTATCGCATAGGCAGCTTCATTTCTAACAACTTCAACTTTAATCCACAGTTAATCGTACTCTATCATTATCGTTTATTAGTTCATCCAGTTGATTAACTTTTCAGCATATTTTTGAAGAGATATCCAAATAAGATTGTCTCCGCTGTTCACAATTTTAACCATGTTTTTAAAGGCGAGAAGCCGCTGCTTTTGAAGATGAAACGAGGGGAGAGATGAAGAGATCGAGGGAAGAAACGTGGCTATTTGTTTGCACACCGTTCCCGCTGCCGTTCCTCGAGGCTGGTTCCATCTTGAAATATTAAGAAACAAATCACCGTGGATTTGACGGCGGAAGGAACCGACGGATTAGCTTTCGTCCGCGTATTCAAACGAAAAGTACTTAGGCTGTGTTCGAACATCCTCGGAATGTTCTTCGAAAAACAGCCAAAATTGTCTTCGATGCGTTAATCCTGCGCCCCTGTTTTGCGTTCCTTAAATCATTCTGAAGGTGTAAGCAAAGAAAACATTCGCAGAGGCTGGAACAGATGGTAAAAATAATCTCCGTCCGAAAGAAAGTCACTCGCGTTTTAACTATACCACCTAACAGCTGACTTTAACGAACTATTACAATTCTTTTCTTATTTTACTATTTTTACTAATTTACTGTTCCACTATTTTACCGTCTTACTATCTTACTATTTCATTATTATTCTGTACTGTTATTTTTCCATTTTACCATTCTATCATTTTATTATTTTATTTTCAAATATCAAAGAAATAGGAAGATAGTAGAATCTATTCGAAATGATCTGGCGAAAAGGGGGATCATTCTTTCTGCTTTATTTAAGAAGCTGGCCAACCGCAGAAGCCTTTCCTCTTCATCGGTTGAAAAGGCCTCATGAGCACGAACGGACTTGTTTGCAGATCGTTTCGTTTTACTGCCTCGTACCCGGTCGAATCTAAACAATCGTTCCTTATTGACAAAATCGGCAGGCGTCTGCGGGTTGCTCGGTTTCAGATTGTTGCCTTTGCGACGTTTTACGAGTGTGGGAAAATCCACAGACTGCAGATCCGCGTTTCGGGTAAACCGTTTCGCTGGGGCTTGGGCTTTCGGTCCTCCCCGACTAAATCGCAAAAAATAAACTAACCCGTCCTCGTGACCGGTGAATTTTCTTGGAAGTAACGAGATACAGCAACTGTGAACGAAGAACGCGATCGAAAGCGTCACTGAAATTATTCGTCGTCGAATTAGATATTAAACAAAATCTTTTCAAGAATAATGTTTTTATTTGTCTTGTAAAAATCAAAATAATAAAATCTAATTATTACAGTGATTATCCGGTTTATTTTGATATCATTTTTTTAACTTTCATGTTTGAGTATCATTTGGCGAAAGCTTTTAATAACTGCGCCATTCCGTTGGGGTTATCCTTTGGTACCTGTATAAGGAAACAATCATTGTGAACAAACTGGAATTTTTAATGCATTCGCAACGGATAATGCACTAAATATAGGTAATCAAATAAATATATAAAATACAGTAATTGTATAAAAAGTAAAAAATGTAGTTCATGGTTTGAAGACTGGTGCCGTCGCGAATGGGCCATGCACAATTCAATGAATTGTCATTTATAATAATAGTAATTTATAATAACAGGCAGACGAAAATGAATTTTGTTTACCATGTGTCCAGCTCTGTTCATCCAGTACATGGCAAAATTACCATAAGACTTCACATATCCCTCTAGGATTCCATTTGCTACCACTGGAACCCTGTCGGAATTTTGCCAGGCAGCGGCATTCTTCCACTTCAGTTTCTCAACCCACCGAAGAGTACCTGAATATTTATATCGGTAGAAATTAGCGCTCTTGATGGTAAATTAAATCAAATAACTTGATGATAAATTTGTGAAGTTATCTTTTGTTGCCAAGTTATCTGAATTTATAATAATAATAAATATAGAATACCTGGAGTATCAACGATAAGATCCAAGTGACCGGTAAGCACCACCACTTTCAAGTCGGTCTGATTCAACAGCATCTCCACTGGTATTCAAATACAATATTCAAAAATAATTTGAATGATTTGCAATTCTTTGACTTTATGATTCGAACGTTAAATATAAAAATACCTTTATCGACAACGGGTTTCATGAAGTCCTCCTGCAATCTGGAGAACACGGTATTCGACTGTGCACCATGATTCGCCGATATACCAAGAGCTTTTTTCACTGGGCCGTTCATTAACGCATCCAGAGAAGCTGGGGCATAGACCGAATTTTCTGTAATGTTTTAATAGTTAAAACAAATGATCTTCAAGTTGTTTCATTAGATAATTAATCTTAAATATACCTCTGAGGAACGATGGATTCGACAAAAGTTGATTTGCAAGGGAGTACTGTCTATAGTTGGGTGATACTCTGGTTAAAATGTTATAGAAGTCGATATTGTTGGTTGCTCTAGAAATTACGTTCTCTGTATAACTCCATAAAGAAGTTGCCGTTTTCCATAAGCCGGAATCTACAGCTGCCTTCGTCTTCTGAGCAGCATTGTCAACCTTTTTGTAACCTTCGCTGTCGACCATACCCTGCGAAAATATTTCTCTTTGGTACAACATACAGTCCGTCATGTAAGAACACAATTAGGTATCTTGAACGATGAGTGTGTACCGTTGCTTGTAAGAAGGGTGCCCAAGTCATCACTGAGTCAATGGGAGAGATCCAAGCATCGCCCAGAGCAACACCTCTCAAGTTACTCTTAATTTTTCCTTCATTTTGTGCCTGTGTTTCAAAGAGAATAACAATAAATCGTAGATCCCTATACTTCCGGATCTTTAGATCTTTGTACTTCTATATCTTTCTGGCTCTCTATGCGTGTCTATGTCTCTCAAAAAATTAAATCAACTAAGTGCTACAACGAAAGATAATACTACGTCTGCCAAGAGTTTCACCTTATACCACACAAGAGCGAATTCTGCGCCCATTTTTCCTCCATAAGATTCGGTGGTAATGTACGTGGGCACATTTTCAAACTGTGGTAGCTTATTCAGAAATCCTTTCATGCATTCCAAGAGATCTTTCGCGATCTGCGCGTTTGTCGTTGCGAACGCTGAAGTTGACGTGGTGTAGCTGAAGCCTGTTCCCACTGGATTGTCAATGAAGAGGACATTATAGTTTTTAACCTACGGATGAAAATAAAGAAATTTAATCAGTCGTATTATTTGTCAAGTATTTTTAGATTTGATAGCAATGAGAACCAAACTCTGATTGAAATTGTGTTACGATATCAGATACAATCTCAATCGTTCAATCTGGGATTTATTTTATCAAGAGAATGATGCCTAGATTGAAAATACCGCGATAAAGCCAATGTAATTAAAAGCTAAACAAAAATTGCGATTAATCGATTTATCAAAGTATTTCATTAGCACGTTCAGATTAGACGTGTTTTCCTACCCAAGTGTAATTTCTTTCTTCCTGCATGAAGTCGAGAGGTCCGATTTCTTCGAAATTCCCGTAAGAAGTGGACGATGCACCTGGTCCACCTTGCAGCCAAATAACCAGTGGCCTTTCATAGTACGATGACACATTTGCACTGGTGTAATAAAGCCACCAGAACATGTTTGCATTCGCACGCACTTTCTCGAACCCCCATTCTTGCTCTCCTGGACCATATCCTTTCTTTGCTGCGTTTAATCAGAAACATAGTATTTCAACTTTGTTCAGAATAAATCCACAATTACTTGTATCATTGAATATGAGTCAGTTTATTAATTAATAGCAAGTGAATTTGCGAAGTGAATATTATATGTATGATTATTCTGGTCAGTAGCAAGTCGCAAATATCTACGGAGAGAAATGGAATTCTTCAGTGAAGATTTTTCGTTATAACTGAAAGTTAGCAAAATTGACAAAGCAAACAAGAATAAATTTAGCAGAATAACGGTTACTTCACTTCGTGCGTTTCTTGCTTACGGAATTTTACTAAATATCTTTCACGCGGATGAACTTTGCATTAAACGCTTTCATTTCTTAAACGTCATTCATATATCTAAAACCGACATTCCAATTACTTAAAAAAACCTCTAAGATTATCGTTACGTCCAATTACTTTATAATACAGGAGATTACAGATCATTGGTGTAACTAAATTGGGAGCAGGGTGGAAACCTCAGAATCGGGGCGTAGGCTGCACAACAAAACCTATTCCAAGTTTGGAAATTCTTGACGTACTAATTGCCAGGTTTCACAATTTTTTAATTTCATTTCCAAATTCCAAAATTTGTAAATTCTTAAATTCTCGAATTCCCAAATTTATAAATTTCATAATACACAAATTGTCGACTAATTAAATTCCTATGTTTCCAAATTTCCTAATCGATTTGACTCACCCCAGAAAAAATGCTAGTTATACCAATGCCTCCGACATTTTCGAAATCAAAATTAGCATCGTGTAATTTCTGTAATGATATCTTTGCGGTAAATGAATACTTACCCAGGGATTCGCAGGTGAAGCAAAGGGCAACTAGAAGCAATATCGGAAACTTCATGGTTGCTATTAGAACAACAGTTAGCCAGAGACTAAATATTAACAGTGTCTTTATGGACAGGATAGTCTTATCTTTCATTAGTGAGCAATCGATTAGATACACGTAGAGACCGATTAATTCTTGCGTCCATACTTCTTTCATTTTTCGGTGTCTCAATCGATTGCAATCTAATTATTGTAATCGAAAGAGTCTGGCAGATTAAATTGATTCTTGTTAATTCGTTCCATTCGAAAGACTTCATAAAATAATGAAACATTTCTTCCAACAAGTTTTCAAGTACCTGCAAACGTTGCTTCTGTTAGGACTTTAAAATATTTAAATCCCCTAAACGAAGATACAAATATTTCTCAGTATTGTATATAAGATATTGAACAATATTAATTTGACGAAAATTGTTCTAATAACAGTTGTTGATAATCCGACGCGTGGTAATTCATCGCGTGCAATTTCCAAAATTATACAAATAGTTTTATATTCTTTAGTTTTTCAGCAAGTTCTCTACGATCTTAGTGAGTAGATCAGTAGCGTCGTCTAACGGGAATGATGACAGATCATCCTGGATTTAGTTGGTTGAGGGGAACGATCGTTTACAATGATTAGCAAATCGATTACAAGCGCATATATGTAAATCAGATGTTCGTGAAATCAAGACTCAAGGAGGAAGGTCAAATTCATGGGACTTCCAAAAAAAAACTTGAAGAACTCGTCTGTTTCTCAGTTTCGGTGACATTGATGTAATCGTGCCACTTTGAACTTGGAACAGACGGAACAGGAACTTCTTCGTTTCTGTGCCATCATTCTAGAATGTGGACGCAGATACGAGTCTATCGATGCGATCAATGAATAATTCAGTGTTTTTTAAAATATATTCTCTGTGGAATTTCGTCTCGCCGTTACGATAAAATTCTTGAAATAACTTTCAAATTACTACTCGTTGAATTACAAGTTAAATTACGCGTACAAGTCAGATGACATTACAAGTTGAATTGCCACGTATCGAATTATAACGCGTCGAATTACCATGCGTTGAGCTAGGTACTGAATTAAGCTGCTAATATCTTCTATTATTTACTTATAAAAATGTCGGTACTTCCGATAATGGCCGACTTCCACTCGAATTATTCACGGTATATTATGTAAATGCAAGCGAGAAAAGTATTTGGGAATAATTGCGAAAGGTACGTTTTCACTTGATCATTATCTCCACAATCTTTCTCGCGACGTCGAAACTCTGCTGTCGGCGAACTACAAACATCGGGAAAGTGAACGAGACAAACCGAGCTCCAATTAACACGTGCATCACTGCGTCAGTGAAATTTCTTTTCCTTTTTTCCTATCTGTGAAACGTTTCTTTGCTCTTTACAATTCAGTTTCCTATAAAAATTAAGTTTCAATCATTATTATTCATTGTAATCTTTCATATTTTCACTGTGATAAGATAATAATTGAACAAGTATGCTTAATATTTATTCAGTTGTTTAATGTTCATCGTTTAATTCAATCATTGTCACATATAAAAAATAAATTTGTCGGATTAAATGAATAATAAATTTTGTCGAAATTGAACAGTATATTAATTACTTACGGAAGACGTTTCTTACCGTCTTTGATTGTGCATAAAAAGAGAAATCGCATCTGAGCGACCATTTCCAGAAAAAAGTCCATGTAATTGCAGGTTTTTCATCAAATTTCGTAAAGTTTCCCGATAAACATGTTCTTGATGACTGCAACGGGGAAAATTGCAGTGAAGAATACTTCATACACATTCGACCTCATCGTTCAATTAAAATAAGTTTATATTTACCTGACTTCCGTTAGAAAACGGGGATTAGATGTAGGCGTCTTTTACAATGTAGTCGATGCGTGTAACATGTTATGCAATTGATTGCGTTACCAAGTCGAAGAAATGAGGCATAGTATCATAATAAAAATTCTAGTCACGAACAGCTTTTATCATGTGGTTTGAGCTATGATCTTTCTTCCTATCGCAATATGAAGCAGTGCAAGCATGTCTGAATGATTCTTTCAAAATATCTTTCTTGTTCTTCACCTTCTTCTGTATTTATACCATCGGTAGTGTTATTAGACATATGTATGGTTAATTGACCGGAAAGATATCTTCGACGCATATGTTACTAACAGTGATAAGACATGAAAATGTCCTCATTAATAATATATGAACTTTTACGTTGATGCTTTAACTTCTCATACATATATTGATTATATAACATTGATCAACTAGTCTGCGCTACATCCCCATTTATATTTGTTAAAAGTTTGAAAAAGATTAAGAAAAGTTACAGTCGTGCAGTATATTTTATAGTACGTTATCTTCAATTACAAAAAATAAGAAAATTTAATTAAGGTTTGAGATTAAACGATTGAAATGTCAGCTAAGTGTCGCGAAGTTCAAGTAGATTGATAAAATTGTTCAATAATTTTCTCTTAAACGAGGGCGATCATAACGATCGAAATTAACGGTAATTGACACCATAGTTATTAGTTCGAATAAATTGATACTTAATAACAGAGAAATGCTCTCTATCGAGCACTAAACGGGTGTACGTACGTTGAAAGTGAAAAATAGTTACAACGGAGAAAGTGACAGCGTCATCGCTTGAGTATTCGTTGTTGAAGCGCGATAATAAAAATATTTCTCAATGTTTACCACTCAAGCCCTCAAATACGAAAGTAAACCATAGAAATTTGAACATCCAAATATTAAATATCGTGGTAAGGTCAGATTTGTACTCGTTAAGTTAAATCTACATTTTTCTATTCAAACCCAGGTACTGGTCTCTAACTACTTATTATTCTTTGACTAACGATCATCGTTATAAGCAAAGATAAAGAAGATAAAACAATGCTTATACATTAAAATTCAATATAAAATTTTGTGTCTAACATTTCTAAGCCAGATTAGAGTCAAATTGGGTTTTGAATTTAAAATAAAAGAAACTAGATCTAAGCTGATTTGTAAATTGCTTGTTCGTATGCTTTCGCTGTTGGTATTTTCTAAGACAATATCAGTCAATCATTTGACCCGACGAAACACGCTTTCACGCATTAGTAATTGTAGATTATGTGATTCCTGAAATTGTTATGCACGAGGTGCGTAAACGTTTGATGCTTTGTCACGTACTTTCTACGGGGTTTTCAGTGGTATGACCATAATTGCTGAAACAAAAAGAAAAAAGTACAGCATATAAAGAAATGTAAATTTATAATATTCTAAAAACATCAATAAACGATATTTAAGAAAATAGTACTATTCTTATTTATAATACATGACTAATATAATATGTTGTTCGTGTTTGAATTTGGCGGCAAATTATCCCGCATATTTCGTGTCTCCCTCGGGCTATATAAGTACGCACGATAACAGCTTATTGTCACTTTTCCACGGACTTTCGTCGTGAAAGGATCTTTTCTAAGATAACATGTATATAATGTATCTTATACAAATTATGCATTCATTCAAATGTAGCCAAGTAATATCCGATTAAAAATGATTGACAATTAACTTGCAGTATTCTTCGACAACACAAAAACCACCTATCCTCAGGGCGAATGGGATCTTACGCATGTTACACAAGACGGTGATTGTGACTATATTTCTAAATTGAAGGTAATTATCATTATATAAGACACTTGGAGTCTATTCAAGAAGAAGCAAACAATTTCATCCGAATTCTATGTCAGCGCCGAACAAAAAAATCGTTCTCTTACATAAGAGAAATCAGTAATTGCTATACCGTGAAAGTTCAACCGAAGATGTAAAAATAAAGGTCGAGTAAAATGGGACACGTGTTCTGTCTCACGCTTATAGGGACTTTCGAATTTTGTAAATATAAATTATATCAAGTGTAATGGCATTCTAACGAAAAGCTATTCAGTGTTTGCCCTGGGCCCCATAAACTCTAGCGACTGCTGTGCGAATGGCCTTTAATCTGTAATGAGGCAGCTTCTAACGGTGTAAGGTGGAAGCAGGCAAGATAACGCAGGTTCATTGACAAGACCAATTACATATCGACGTTGGTATGCAATTAGGAAGATCGATGAAATCATGAACGTTTCGTTTGGATGAATTCAAGTAATAAAGATAATAGAAATAATAGTCGACAGGATGCAACGATCGAGATAACGAGAGACAGGCGATAATGAGGGACGAAGCGATCAAGGAGCGCGAGGAACAACTGTGTGGCTATTCGAACAAGGTTCGTTAAGCGTAAACGTCGATTCCTTCAGAATCGAATTAAGGGTGAGAGCAAGGGTGAGAATAAATTTAATTGCAACTCTAACTCGATGATACAAAAGCTTCGCGTTCATAACCACGACACTAATTAGAATCAAAACGTTTAAACACGCAATTTCGTACACTTACGTACATTTTTACCATGCTATCTTGCGTTTGAATTTTGCTATCTTCTATCCACTTAACAAAATGCAACTCATACACGAATTTTTCATTACGCACTTTCGAATAGTATTTCACCTTCTTGTTTTACACAACGCCGGTAAAAGAACAACTCTGCGTTTTCGTTCTACTCAGTATCATCAAATATTTGTCTTTTCTCTTCCATTTTAGAAATGAATCTGAAGACTACTGATCTCCGACATCCTCTTGCTAATCTATAATTAATGAATTATTTATTAAGTATTCTTTTAATTTAAAAAATTTGGGGCGCACCGTGTAACTTCAAAAGAATTTCAACGTTAGATACTTGTAGCTAAATAGTTTAGGAAAAAACAGACTATAAATGTTGCAATTTTAGTCGAATCTACTTGCTGCTCACGTGGCGGCTCGTGTATTCGAACAAATCTAAAATCACAGTACGCGCTTATTGTACATCCTTGTTGTATCGTTGTTGCGTACAAACAGTGTCAAGAGTTTCTAACACGTCTTTGTGCGCTGGGTTCCAGAACATTTGCAATAATTATATAACAGCGCGAACTTCCTAGGAAAGATCGTGAATTCGTAATGACTAACATTCTGTCTGCAAAGAAAATTTCATTACTTCATTATCGGCGTTTCTTCTGAATACGAAAAGATATTGCTTCATGCACGTGTCGTAGATGACGTGGATTCGCGTCACACTCGATTAATATTAGTGTTGCTTTTAATATTATTATTAGAAATATTAACCGAGTGTGGTACGAATTCACATCATCTACAGCGAACGTGTTAACCAATCAACACAGAGCTGTACCTCAGAAATCAGTTTAAATATATTCATAAGGAAATAAAATTAGTAAAACGGATATATCAGCAGTAGGATTTAATTTCTAAAAACACGAAACAGCATCACTCGTGTATTTTCGGCGAATTTTAATGACCGGCGTTAGTTTATCTTCACAGACGAATGGCGTGAAACAGATTGGAATCGTATATTTCCACAGACACGCCTCCAAAGAAACAAAACCTGCGACTAGTTTATCCTGATCCTATTGCTTTATGCACGATAAAAAGTGACAGAAATATTTACTCAGTCTTCGCTGAACCTGTAATAAACATCATCAAATCACTTGTAGTATTCATCGTTAAACATCATTCCAATTATTTTAGTACGCAATAAAATACCTCCGCCTAACGATTACCTTATTGACGAACATCTGTTTAGAGCACATCGAAGCGTAACAATATTTCCCGGGTCGGAAGTGACAAACCGGAAGAAGTGTCGTGAATATTGTCTCCACCTACTGATGATCATTTAACAATCTAGTTAGAGTTGTTGGCACCGACGATTATGTCTGGGTTTATCACAACAGAAATCGTGAAACAAAGTTTAACTTTATGTGACTAGTATGCCGGAAGACTCTTTGGACTTTCATGTAAGCGAGACTCATTACGCGGTACAGAGAGATATTACTTTCATTCGCATACATATTTTTTCTTTGATGCTTCCCATCCGTTCTGCAAATTAATCCGAAATTACTGACAAAGTCTCTTTGCTCAATTTTATACTTCCTATTTGTAAAAGATGAAATAACATTCCGTATGTTTTTTGTTACACTAAAGTAGCATTTGAAAAAAGTAGTTCAATTTGTAGGTTATTTTTATCGAAATGTGGGGAATGTATAGTTATGATAACCTAATTTAGAAATTTGCAAACTTACAAATATGAACTTTTGGAATTTTGGAAACTTTGGAATTTAGGAATTTGTGAATTTGCAAATTTGGACTTTTAAAGATTTGAAAATTGAGAAATTTGGAAATTCTTGAGAAACCGACTTCAAATTACTTCACGCGTATGCAATAAGCATATTGATTAATTGCACAAGATGCCAGCAGAATCGCCCGCAGCAATTTCTAACCTGCCGGAAACTGAAACTCTGTAATCACTTTGAATCCAGCTTCCTGGTTAGACTAAGAACTTTTTTACCTACAACAATATTTACATATTACTATTAATGCCGATTTATAAGTTGACAATCATTTATAAATGACGGGTTATAAATTTGATAATGAATTATTTATAAATTAACATTCTAACCTATTTTATAAAATATATAGAGGTCTCGATAAACATTTTCTTGCATAAAAATTATTGGGAGTATAAATCCTTCCTGATATATATGTTAATGGAAAAGTATTCAGACGAAAGATCTCTGGTACTACCTGAAAAAAAAACATTCTTTTCGTTACCAAATGACGTAGTTACCATTAAAAATAGAATTAGTTTAAAGTTACTTTCTCCGACTGTTGACTCCATAGCTTCTAACGATATTCAATGTCGATTAGATATTCATCTCGGCTAGAAACGATCTTATGTGACAATGATATTATAATATATTTACAAACTGATCCAAGTGAAAACGTGTTCCTCTTGATGCATAAAAAAACTTTCGTCTCGATAGAAGACTAGAGATAAAAAACTAAAATTTTATGTCGCAAGATAAAGAATTATAATCAATAGATAAATACCTCGTATTCTGTCAAGTTTTATTATAAGACTTCCAAAGAAGCTCCCATAAATATTCGAAGAAGGGAGCGTTGACCAGTTGTATCACCACCGGAAGTTGCGTTGAGAGTCGTGGGTGTATCTTTCAACCTGAAAGTGTACTCGAGTTCCTTAGAATGTGATTAACATTGAAACGGAGAAACGCATCGCGAAACACGAGTAAGAGAACACGATGCTCATCGTATTGCGGATACATCGACTTGATTTTACCATTGGCAGAGTCACTTTGACTTTCTTTTGATTCTGTTCGTGCCTTCCTTCCTACAACGCGACATTATTCGATTTGATACCTTTCACCGTACCATCTTCTGCTTCCGTGGTCGCTAGAAAAGATCAAAGTGAAATAATTTGACTTCTTTCGAATAAGGACAAGTACATAAAGTAACAATTTTTAAAATTTTTATATTTTCAAATTAAATTTTCAGATTGTGCGGGAAACCTCTAGGGCGGCCATATTGGTTCTTGATTTAAAAGTACAATGGCGGCTTTTCAATTTAAATACAAATATTCGTGGTTATTGTCTCGTTTAAAATAACGTAGGTAAATAACTATAACAAGGGAGAGGAAAGAATGCCGATGTAGTGTTATGTAAAACGCTCAACTGAGACACGTTTACTCAAAGTATGGCTCGAAGCTACACTTGACAATACAAGGAGTACGCTTAATGTAGTACTTACGAAAGTTCACGACAGGATTTTTCGTTTTAAGAGAAAAGTTCAAGTATCAGGCTCAATGGTCTTGCTGTGTGATCACTTTGTTGAATCGTATTAACATATTTGGTGAAGTCAATAAATGCAGGTAAGCACTTCTCACGTAAGTTTTGACACCTTTTAGCGCGTCTTTTACTTCAGGAAGCCAAATGGCGTCATTATTCAAAAACTACATATTTAATAAAGAAATGCAAATGTATGCAAATATTGTTATGAATATGGCTTAATAAAGTATGAAAATCGATTTTTGCAGATTTAGAATAAAATAAAACCATCATTTTGGTTGAAGATTTTTAATTATAAAATATATTGTAAACATGACAAAAAATGGAGGTATACTATAATCATTGGTATATTTGATACAGTGATTAAAACTCTCTACACCGGTGATTGACATATACATTTACATAAATTAACAAGGTATGATATGTTTAATTACTTGTACTAACTTATATTTATTTATATACTAAACTTATACTGTAACACTTTTAGTAAAAATACCAATGTTCATCGAAGATGATGGCCGCCGCTGAAAGTTGTGCGTTTATTACATTCGCGTTCGTATAGCTTTGACTTTCTTTCAATTTAGGGTTGCAGCTGTCTTCTCCCCATTTTAAAATTCCAAAGTATAATGGCGGTGGTTACTTTCACTGTGCCTGGAGCGCATACGATCGGCAATGAAGTTCGAATCATCCTGCAAAACATGCGAAATCATCGTTCATCATAATTTTAGAGCTTCGTCGCTATACTCTTGAAGAAAGAAGAGGGACACATTCTTACACCACACTTCTTTTATTGGTTCTAAATCATTTCAAAATACTGCATAAGATTTCTACTTTGTAACTTGGTCAATTAAAACTGACATAACGATTATGAAACGGATGATAACCAATAAGTAGAAAGTATTTAATGTCGGTTCTACTTTCAACAAAAGTAGAGAGGTCATCATAAAGACCAACAAACACAGAATTCAGCGGATAATACTACGGAATAGATTTCACTTTTTTTATTGCTATTCCGCAAAGAGGAAACTCATCTTGGAGTCCCTTTTTATTGCCTCTTATACATTTATGGATTGTTAATTATGTATATTGGCGGATATGGCAGAAACTCCAGGGAAAATGGCGGTTTAGGAGAAAGGGGATTCATCGTATTAAAATTTGATTATTTGGAGTGTTAGAAATTTGGGAATTTTAGAATATGATTAGTAATTTAGGGATTTGGAAATTCAGGAATTTAAGATTTGAAAATATAAGTGTATGATATAAGGGTATTGGACCCACACTAAACAAAAATTTTAGTTATGTTAATGAGGTATATTTTTGAACCAATAAAATATGCTAAACATTTATGGCCTTACGTGAGTCACTGTGTATGTTTTTAATGAATTCAAGCTGGTTTTCGAGGCGATTCCTACATAATTGTAAAAGAAACCACGGCGACCATGACACCGAATGTTTTGCTCATCGATTTCTCGAAGATTTATTTTCTAAATCTTAGGAAGAGGTTGTGAAAGAGTTAGTCGTGGAGAAAGAACGAGTAGACCAAACTGGAAAATACCAGAGGCGCTCGTAAAGTATCTAATTATTTTCTTTAGATTAGCTCTCCGAGAGAAAGACATTAATTACTTCACTATTATCAACACGCGATTTCCATTTGCTTTACGTAAATTCCGACTATCCGTTATTACTCGATTAATTCGCCAATTAGAATACACAAATGTAATGAGAAATTAATTAGTAAAGTGACGTCTTCATTTTCAACAGTTCAATATTTCTTCTAACTTCAAATATTCTATTTTTCTTCAGTCTTCTTCATTGTAGTCAGATGTAGAATATCTCATGCTAGAAATTAAAAAACTTTTAGAGTGTTTAAATATAAAAATTGCAAGTTTTGCAAGTTCCTAAATTTCCAAATTTCTAAACTTCATGTATAGAGTAGTATATTAGTAAAGTTAGGGTATAAAGTTCAATCCAGGTAAAAATCCTAGTTACATTAATGTTCTTTTCCTGGTTTCATCCATCATTTTTGCTATTTTCGAACCGCCTAAAATTGTAGTTTCACCGCAAAGCGAGGACTCAGCCGGATTTCCGTGGCACGCAAGCAAATTTCGCGAGCTCTGAGGGTCATTAATATTTTATACGGTGTACGACCGATAATTTCGTTCTCATTCCTCGTTCATGGCAACTCTCACATTGCATCTAATCTTCTCCCGATGGTTACGTAATCTGTTCCATGTTCTGTGCTCCAGGGCGATTCAGTTGGGCAATGAAATTCTGTCGAAGTCATGTGGACCTCCGAAATTTGACCGCAGGGCTAAAAGACCGCACGTGTTCAACGAGAAATTTGTAACATCTACCTGAACTGAACCTCCACACGAAAATTCAAACCGGAATGAATTAGAAACGCAAAACGATTGATTAATACTAAGATGATGAAGAGGAGAATCTACTGAGATCCCTTTTGATACAGTAAGTATAATTTTATAGGCTTACATAAATTATTCAAATCTTCTTTGTCAATTTGTTTCGCTACAGTGTGTAGAAATATAATATTATATACAAAGAATCTAATCTGGAATCCATCTTAGGTCAAGAATCCGGTTGCCTTCTACAGTCTACAGTCTAGAGGATTTATCAGTTGGGTCAAGTTGAACGAGATCATTTGTAAATTGAATACTCCGTACAAATAAGATTGATAAAGTTGATTGGACTGGATTGATGGACAATTTACAACCACTTCCACGCAATTATATATATACACGGATTGCATAAAATGCTCGAGCAATGATATCAGTGAAAGCAAACAACTACACAATCATACAACACTTGGTTCTGTTTATGATTGAATACCAGCATTCGTAGGGTCACGTTATTTCTTTCGTTGAACCTCGTATTATTGGATTTTGTTCCTCTTCTTTTATTTCGATATTCTTCTTTCATTTCGGTTGAATCCTCGAAGGTGTACAGATGCATCACATAACTCATTAGCATTGATAGATCAACTTATGAATCTGTAATTTATTTATCAAGTTATTTTAAACCAATAATTTAATCAATATGTGTCTTTTTACGCACTCATCTGCATAAATGTGATACGTACCGATATGTTCACACTTCATATTTGTTATGCTGACTGTAAAGATTATTAATATGCTGACTGGTACGTCGAAGCGATCGAAACTTTCATTAGTTAGTATATATTTCTATAATTTCTAACGATACATATTCATGTATGTGTTGATGCAAATAGATTTTAAGTGAACATTAATATTATTTACAATATTATATAATTATAATTAATAAATTTTATATATTGAATATATTTTGAAATGATTAAATTTGCATTGAGATAACGTGATTTATTGACATGCAAAAATGTAAGAAAAAGAGGAAGAAGAAAAAGAAGAAGAGTAAGTTCTCATTGTAGGTATGAAAATATTCTTCCAATAAGTACCTAAAACCGCGTGTATGAATGAACATTCTAGTGACCGTCCCTTTCAGTTACTTCAATGAAACGAAGAAATTACCTTAGAAGAAAGAGCTATGGACCTCACACGATCTTCGAGTTCTCCAGCCCATCGAGTACTGTCGACAGCTCGAAAGCGTACACGTGGGAAAATATAGTGAGAAGTGATCGTAGAACAATGTTACGAAAAAAGCACACGTTTCATGTCAGGCTCGTTGGTGGCACCTAAATGCCCCTTTTACCTTCTAGTCTGCTAGCTACGAACGCGAGTCGAAGTTGAGGATCCCCTCCAGAGGAAGAGAGTTCAGGATGTAGTGTTCGGACCCCCATATTGGCATCGCAAAGCTACTCCATGCGTACCCCTCCTCGAAATGTCTTCTATGCTTAGGGCGACTAGACGCTTAGGCGGAGGAACATTCGCTATAAAAGGCTCCGGTACCACGAGGAATTCGTCAGAAAAGTGACGAACCGTAACAAAAAAAAAGGCGGCAGTGGTTGCCGTTCTTTTTTTTCTTCGTCTGTGAACGACACACGCACTCCGTCGCGAAGATGCGGTACAGCCTGGTTAGTGTAACAAGCATATTCGCCAACCCTGTCGAAACTAATCCTCATGGACTCTTCGGTTCTCCGATAACTCGTGTATCCAGTGTACCTGCCTGTGAATTGTGAGATCGTTGCACGTGCACGAGTGATACAGATGTTGATAGCAAGTGGTGAACCATTTATTTGGACTCGATGACACGTTCAGTGTCAACTATATCTTTATCATTTCTTACAAAAACAAGCTCTGATAGTTCTTTGTAGTGACGATAAATTGTTGATCCTCGCGGATGCATTGGTACCGAGATTTCGGAGGATTAGGTGCGAATTTCAGTTCTTGAGGAAGACACGTTTAACTTCTTCACTTGTGATAGGTTTGAAGACGCTTTTGGGTCGAAGTTTCTTTCATAAGATCTGTATAGTATTCTATTCATAAATTTGAACGGTGTCTATATTCTAGGCTATACCTAAGTAGGTATTCTCGTCGCTTCTCTTTGAGTAGAATGGAAAGTCGAGCACCGTGCTCGTGCCTCGAATGATCATCTCTCGTGAAACTGCACTGAAGATATTTTCTAAGCTCATTTGTTCTGTTCGGTTAGAAGACTAGTTCACAAAGTACTTCTATCTTTCGACAGATATTGCTTGCAACTTTTTAAGCATGATAAACACTTAACATTGTTTCATAGGATCCTTGTTGGCAACCTGATTTCTATATTTTCACCTTTATTCTATATTCTACATTCATTAGTCGCAACATTGTTAAGTATGACTTCGTTAGCGTTTCTCTACCGAATAAAACTTATGGCAAGTTTATTTCTTAATTTTTTATCTGGTTCATCTGCAAGCGAGTGTGAGATATGAGCAAATGGAATGAATCGATTTCCCATAATTCAATTTTCCAGTTCGTAAAATCTCATTACTTTCAAATTGTAAAATTCTTACATTATTAAATCCCCAAATTTCCAAACTCCCAAGATCCCAAACTTGTGGAATAAAAAGTTTCCAGGTTTCCCTTCAATTTTGGAATAACCCAGAAAATCTAACATAGACCTTGATGTTAGTTCTTGATTATTACCATCGATTACACTTTCCCCTAATCGTGGGAAGCCTAAGCTGTACAGCGAACATCTTACGCATCGAAAGTACCACGGTACATTACGCTTTTCCCTTTCTATCGTTAACGTAACATCCCTAGTCACTTTCCATTCATCTGTCGTACTTTCGTAAATCTGTCCACGGGCCATGTGCTCATTATACTAGATCGTCAGTGACGATACATGTTAACGAGGGCACACGACGAAAAATCAGATAACGTTCTGCTCGTTAAACTTGTCGGTTATGTCGATCCTTGATCTTGACATCTTGGCTGGTGGTAATCGTCGGAACAGGAGCGGAACGCTCGAATGATTAACGAATACCCAAAAGGCAACAAATATAAAAGCTATATATATATATATATATATATATATATATACTTTTTTTATTTGTCATATACGGTATATACATATTTAAATTGGGGTGAGAAACGAAACTGCGAAGGCCCACTTTCGCGCTGGTACCAGCGTTAATGAACAGCCTCGAGTTTCACGAACACCTGATGTCTCCTCTTTCCGGTTGTAAAACGAAGAAAAATAAAACGGGCCACGCACGACCCCGTTCACGGACTTGTTTACGTCCATTCGCGTTACTTCGCGCCTGGACACTTTCATTTTTTCAAAGATACGCTCGTCAAACGGCGAAAACCCGCAAGATATATTGTTCATAATTTTAACCTTTTCTCTGTGTACAGATACTTGAACATTAACCGATGTAATTACACTCCACGTATTTGCAATGAGAAATGTAAAGAAAAAGTTTTGGCTATATGAGTACAATACTTGTAACATTTTTAAGAAGATAGATATAGGAGATAAAAGAATTTAACTTAACATAGTAGCCCGAGGAAAAATACAAATTTGCATCCCTATACGCAGAGAGAAGGTTAAAGATCTCCACTTGTTCTTTCTTTGTCTCTATCAGACGTGTCGATCGATATTTATGAGAATAGTTTGACGCATTTATTAAACGTCAGCACGGTGGCAGACGATGGGAAAAAGGATAACGCGCGAAGGCCAAGTATATAGATTGAAATCAGGCTGCTAATTATTAAGTATAATGCTCGCATACGGAGGTGCCGTTTCAGATCGTATCTGCGGTCAATGAATTTCTAGCGACTTGTACTGTGTTAGTAGGTAATTACGAAGGTGGTACAGTCACAGAGCAGGATTAACAATTTCAGGGACCCCATGCTTTTACATTCTGCGATTTATTGTCTTTGAAATTTTGCGACTTCCAGATATTGAGAGGCTACCGCTTTGGAACCATGACAGCTTGCATCTTTGGAACTTTGAAACTTTTGAAATTTCATAAATTATAACCTTGGAAGTTTTTGAGATTTTGGGCTTCGAAATTCTAGAACGTTTGAACTATTGAACTTTGGAAAATATGACCCAACATTCAAGCCAGCAGTGCAAAGTTTCTATGTTATTCTTCCACCCTTGGTGCCCCAAACATGTCCCTGTTTTTCTTAACAGTTAATCCAGCCTTGTATAATCGCCTAGATGACTAACATACCATAGCTAGCTCATTTACATTTCTGGCCAGAACGTTCCACTGGTTACTTTCTTCCTGCTGCATCGATTTAACCCCAATTTGTTTTTCCGCAAACAACGCAGTTCTACTTAAGATTCGCAGTATTTATTCACGATTATTATCGTCGTACATCTCTCGCACGTTTACTAATTATGATTTTCCTTTCAGCTGCTGCTAGGTTGCTTCTTTCTAGTCTCCACCCTTGGAGATCCTATCAGGACAAAGAAAGAGTAAGCGCATATACTTAACCTTATAATTAATAATACAATTAAACGTAAGATCGTAGCTGTAAATAAAAATACTGTACATTTTAGAGCTCCGTTGAGTCCGCCTCCGAGTCAATATGGTCCGCCATCGACTTCTTATGGAGTCCCAAACGTAGGAAGCTCTTATAACGCACCGTCCGATTCCTATGGCACTCCACTGTCTTCGTCGTACAGTGCACCTTCGTCTTCTTACGGTGCACCATCAGGACCTTCTTCGTCGCACGGTGGATCGGGACCATCTTCCTCTTACGGTGCTCCGTCAGCACCTTCATCCTCCTACGGTGCTCCCTCGTCTCACGGTGCTCCGTCTTCATCTTACGGTGCCCCATCAGCTCCTTCGTCGTCTTATGGTGCTCCATCGGCTCCGTCTTCCTCCTACGGTGCCCCATCGTCTCACGGTGCTCCGTCCTCATCTTACGGTGCACCATCAGGCCCATCCTCTTCATACGGTGCTCCATCAGCTCCTTCTTCCTCTTACGGTGCACCATCGTCGTCTCACGGTGCTCCATCTTCATCTTACGGTGTACCATCAGCCCCATCCTCCTCCTACGGAGCCCCGTCTGACCATGGCTCCTTCGGAGGTGACCAGGGTTACAGCAGTGGAGGGTCCTTCAACGACCACCATAGCGGAGGAGGTCACGGATCCTTCGGTGGCGACCAAGGCTCCTTTGGAGGAGGCCACGGATCCTTCGGAGGAGATCATGGATCCTTCGGAGGAGGCCACGGATCCTTCGGAGGCGATCATGGTGGCGCTGGAGGTATATCATCATCCTATGGAGCACCATCACAGTCCTATGGACCCCCTGCTCAATCCTATGGCCCTCCTGCCCAATCATATGGACCTCCCGCTCAGCCACAAGGACGCTGGGAGAAGAAGCTAACGTGGAAAGCTGAATGGAAGCAAATCTGGAAGACGGAGCAGAAGTTGACCTGGAAACAGGAATGGAAAAAGATACAAGTTCCGGTATGGAAGGAGATCCAGGTTCCAGCTTGGAAGGAAATCAAGGTACCAGTCTGGAAGAAGGTGCAGAAGCCTGTCTGGAAGGAGATCCAAGTACCAGTGTGGAAGGAAGTTCAGGTACCTGCTTGGAAGAAGGTCTGGAAGCCGGTGTGGAAGGAAGTCCAAGTGCCCATCTGGAAGGAGGTGCAGGTACCGGACTGGAAGAAGATCTGGGTACCTGAATGGATCAAGGTCGGCATCCCTGGTGAACAGTACGTCGGTAAGGATCAGCATGGCTGGCAGTACACGAGTCACGATCTCTGGAAGAAGAAGCTGATCTGGAAACCGGTGTGGAAGAAGATCTGGAGGACGGAGAAGAAGCAGGTGTGGGTCAGCGAGAAGAAGCTGGAGTGGAAGGCCGAGTGGAAACAGATCTGGAAAACGGAGAAGAAGCAGGCTTGGGTATCCGACAAGAAGTTAGCCTGGAAGGAGGAGTCGGTTCAGGTCTGGGTGCCGGAGAAAAAACAAATTTGGGTCACGCAGAAGAAGCAGGTATGGAAAGACGAATGGAAGAGCAAATGGGTGCCAGTTTGGAAGGACGTGCAGGTACCCGCGTGGAAGAAGGTATGGAAGCCCGTTTGGGAGAAAGTTTGGGTGCCAGTGGAGCCCCACCATGACGACCACCATGGATACAAGTAAATTTCTGTCGTGAGATCGTCTTCGATCTTTCCTCATCATGACGATAAACCGTCATCGTTGTTAAGTTTCTGCTAGCGTAGTCGTGTTGCGATCAAAGGTCCCACTCGAAAGTCGCCTTTAAATTCGCGGTACGTTTTGAGGCCTCGCCTGAACGGGAACCACAGTCCTACGATTACACAAATATTTCAAATACGTGGGAAAGATTGTGAAATGAAAATAGGTTTGAATCGAAGTACCATGAAAGAGAAAATGTGCAATGCAGAGCAACGTAGGCTTCTCTAGGGAAAGTTGCTATCTTAGGGAAAAAGGAATGGGCACTTGGTTTCTGGGTGGTAACATTCCTAATTAGCTAACTCATTTAATTTAGTAATTTGGACATTCTTCAGATGTGGAAGGTTTGAAATATATATACTTAAGAATTTAGAAATTTCTGAATTTAGAGATTTGGTAATTTAGTAACACAAAAGTTTAGAAATTTATAAGTTTCTTATACATTTGATTTTCAGAAAGGAAAGACAAGTGGGGGCAGTTTTCCCCTACGCTTGTTCTAATCCAAAAGAAACCTACGTTGCACCCAAGTCGCACAATTTCATCTACGAGATTGATGATACAGCCTTATTTGCAAACAATAATTTTGACCACGGACGTAGTCCAAATAGTTCTTCGTGTACAAACGATATATCGTTATGTAGTGAAAATATTAATCGCATTACTTGTCCACATATCTTGGACAAATCCGTTCATGACACTTATGTAATTATTTCTTTATTTGTAAATAACAATCGTTTAGAAAGATATATACATAGATATTTTTGTACAACGTTTGTGTATGTTATGATAATAAAATACACATCTTTTTTTATATACGCGTACATTTAATTTAATCTCTTCAAGTTCGTCTGTACGAAAAGAAGAATATTAAGCACACTGTCGTGTGAATGTAAATAGTTCCCGTTTTAAATAAACATTTACGTGATAGAAAGTTCGTTTACGAGTAACAAAAACGCAAACAACTTTGTACGCGTGTACGTTGAAAAGTCACATAACGTGGAATAAATTTCTTCGTTAATAACTAGTTTGAGAGGAGGAAGTATGAAAATTCACATAAGATAAAAGCAAGCCAAGTGTAATTAGTGAAACTAAGTTACATTATATGACACGGTAAGTTTTACTTTGTATTACTAGATACTCGTTTAAATTTCTCGTCAACGCAAGTGTATATTGCTTTTCAAAATTCTGTAGTAAAAAAATTATTAGACTACGCAGTCATTAAGTGCCAAAGTTCTAAGACTCTTCAATTAAAAAATTAAAAAATATCAAAGTCCTAAAGTTGCAAAGTACTTCTTGGGTCTACATATTCGAAAGTTCAAAAACCACAGTGTCAGAATTTTAATGTTCCTAGTCTCAAAATTCTAAAAGGCCAAAGTTTCAAATTCCCAAATTTCCTAAGCGTTAAAATGCGAAAGTTTCAAAATCTCAAATTTCCAGTAACATCAATTTGTTTGTGAGTGTGGCACTAGATGATCTGAGTAAAAGTGCGAAATCGTTCCTTTCCCACCGTCGCACTCGAGCCAAACGTTTGAAAGACAAAGAATGGTTGAGTAGACATTAATTTTCTCGCGCCGGATGAAAGCGTGGTTTTCTAAGCATCGTCAAAGAGAGGTAATCCGGAGAGAGAAGAAGAAGGAAGATGCTTTCTAGGGATAAGATGAGATTCAAGGGAACCGGCACATCCGTGGGTCTTCGGGGTCGCGATTCAGCTCGTCCGCGACCTTAACTTTCACCGTTCTCGTGCACGACAACGTGTGCCACGAGAAAGGACCAAGGCAGAAGAAGCACCAGCCTGGAGACACCGGAAGTGGCACAACCAGTCAATCATTCGTGCAATTTTAAGCGTGTAAACACATCGAAAACAACCGGGAAGGGACTTTCGATCGATTATCTGTTTATGGGGGATGTGACTTTTCACGACAGGTCTAGAAGAGATCAAACGTGCGATGCTCGCCGTGTAAATAATAATGCTTAATCAATCAACCATGGGAGATCGACGTAACGAGAAGAAAGTTGCGGTGGGAGAAAAAGTACGGTATTAATTTGAAGCGAAGTTCATTGGGAAAAGTGTTCGTCCTCCGTGCAGCCATTAATTCGAATCGGTTCTTCAATGTTACACGATCAAACGATTTCTCTTCCCTGGTCATGATATAATGAACAAAGCATCTATTAAATGGTTCATATACAATTAATACCACTGTAGAAATGTATGGTTTAACACGCAATACAATTTGTAGATAACTATTCACTTGTTAATCGAATACATTATTTTTGTTCTGCGCGTAGAGACATTTGGCACTTCTTTTTGTTATAAATTGTACTATTGTTTCTTTGCTTATTATTTTTGAGGAATAATCATGTATAAGTTGTGTATATGAAACACAGTGTATATGAAAATTATGTATAACGAATAACTAGCATTGTACTACTTTGTTCGTTAACTTCAATTCAGCAGACTTTCCGTTATCTGATAAGGAAAATCGCTTTCGACGATTCACCTACAGGTGGAAGCAGCTTCCTCGCTAGTTGAGTGCAAACACAGTAGACTCTTGTTATATTACCACCTTCGCCAGAGACTGGAACTCTTGGTGCGTGGTGGGAAGAAGAGTATATCTTGGGTACCAGTGCACAGCGAGCGTCAGAACATGCGTGATTTTCCATTCTTCAGGTACGGTCTAACAAGTTGAACCTGAAAAAGATTTCAAATTTTAGTAAAAATAATCTTTAAGTTATCAATCTGGTCGAGTACAAAGTTATAAGAAGAAATAAACACAGGACAATGATTAGTACAGTAATTAATACATTCATAATCTACTCGTGATAAATCAAAGCATCGAAAGTTGTTCATGCTTTATGTATAACGCACCACGAGGACATGGTCACAAGTATTACTCAATAGAAAGCGAATCGTTCATACGTTGAATTTATAGTAATTTGCAGTCGATGAATATCAAGAACAATTGACTTACTAAATATTTCAACATCTCATGATAATACTATACTTGATGAACATCTACCATATCTAGCTTGATTCAAAAACATTACATTTGTTTTGTTTTGTAACAAAAATATATGGCAAATAAAGAGCGAAGATATATTTTCCAACCTAACCTGATAGTTAAATTTCTCGCCAAATGAGAAATAATATCTAAGTTTGTGTTTTTTACATTTATGAAGATATTTTAAGATTTGATAATATTACATTTCATTACGAGTGTCCTAGAAAAGAGTTCAAACACACTGAATAATGCTAGTACATGTTCAAAACGGTTTAATCGTGCTACAATTGTAATTAACTGAACAGATATGCGCTCGTAGGCAACAAGAAAAATATCGTTACGTGATCTATCATGCGAGCCGACACGTTTATTTGCTTTTACATGGCACGTAACATGAAATCATCTATAACGTGAATGAAACCATTCCGGTCAATGTATCGGGTAATGATAGTTTATGACACCGTCTATTAGAAACGTAATTTCACCTAGATATCGTGCTCCGTTGGCCGCGGATAGAAAACAATTTCACTTTCAAACCGAGATCAAACGTATGATGCCGTTGGAGTCGTGTATGTTTGTTTCGTGAACGCCACGTGCTATTTGATTTTGCGCTTCAATATTTACGCACGGGGATACTAACTAGACGATAATCTATTGCATCAACATGTAGGATACTGAACTTCAATTAGAAACTGAAGACTTTAACTAATAACTTTGATATTTTGAAACTTTGACACTTTGGGACTTTGTGATCTTGGAAATCTGGGATTTTAGGATTTTGAAACTTCAGAATTTTTAGAGCTTAGATTTGAAACTTTAGAACTTTAAGATTCTAAGACTTTGGGACTTTAGGTCTTTATATCTTTAAAATTTTGGGATTTTAGAACTTTCATAGTTTAGGATTTGGCACTTCAAAGTTTTGGGACCTAAGGACAATTGTTAAACTACGAAACTTCAGAATATGATTTTAGAACTTCTGCAAATAATACATTACAATAAAATGAATCACAAAAATAACGCATTACAGAAAATCTAAGACAATTAGATCACAAATACCACAAAACAGCACTTATGGAATATGGAATTGAAGCTTGAAGTTTGACGAAAATAACAGACACTGCACTTGAAGAACGTGACCCAGTTCTCGAAGAGTAAATGTAATTTCTAGAACAAAAGCAACGATCGACAGGCGTTCCGTGACATTCAACCGAACAGCCGATTAAGCGTCAAGATTTCACTTAGACACGGTGCATCATTGATCGTAAAGTCGAGTTTCACTTTCGAATTGGAATCGCCTCGAATGTATCCATGTTCCTATACTAATGACGAGTACGATGCACAAATATCCCGGAAGTTCACGAACTTTTTACTTATTATGTACGTCTGAAGAACTACCTAGCTAGTCGAATAAATCACGTGAAAATTCGTAGAAATTCCGGAAGATATCAGCGACGGAATTGCTCGTGGTTATATAAGTAATCCGTAGGTTTATAGTCCACACAAAACATGGGAAAAATTGATATTCTTCTGCATACAAAAGCAACGAGCGGTTATGCATTATTAATGAGTTTCTTTCAGCGAAAGCGATCTTTTATCTTTTCAGAGGATATCCTCGTTCTTTTTTTATCTAGATAGTGCTCATAGGTTCATGAACTGATCAGGTCACTGGTAACGGATTTAATAATGTAAAGCTAGAGTGTCATAACGCGTGAAGTAGTGTGGGCAACGCATGGAGAACAACGCGTGGAAAATATAACGCGTAATACAACCTAATGGGAATTCAACGCATTGAAAACAACGCACGGAGAGCGGGACACAACAGGAATTCAACGCATCAAGAATACAACGAGCTCGAATTTGAACTCGTGGAGAATTTAACGCACAGAACATACTATGTGGTAGGAATTTAACGTGTAGAGAACACAATACTTTGGCAACATAACGCACACTAAATAGAACACAAGAGAAATACGAGTGACGTCCTAATGCGTTGTAATTTAATACATAACCAAGTAACTAATATCAAGTTTCCTATTTATCTCATTACATTTATCCAACAAATACCTACAGTCTTCGTTCTACAACCACGGTATTAATCTCATCGCCTAAGCCTCTATGAAGACCTCTATGAGACCTAACTCGTTGTATATTCTACTATTAAATTATTAAAATTATTGCAAACGGTATCCATTAAAGATAATTAACTAAAAGCAGTTTTCCACACGTATAATATTACCATTTCGTTAAAGAATATTTTCACGAACGTCGCTCGAATCTCACAAAACCCGATACACCGGTTCGAAAACTGTTGATTCAAGGAGTTTCTTAATTGGGTGCAATCACGTTGGTGCATCGAACAGTTTCACTCTCGACCTGGTAGGTTCGTCTCCGCTGCTTCCTCTACTCTCTACTCGTTCGTTACAGCGGAAGCGTGTGCAGCCACGTTCGTTGTCGCACGTCGAAAACGGACGGCTGTTGCATCTGTTTCTCTCTGGATGCGGCGGAGGATGGCCACGTTATATGACCGTGACTTTCCCGTCGAGGAAATCGTCTCGTGTTCGAGAACCAGGAAAGAGAAGACCGAGTCACATGGGAAAAGGGTAGCCGTTTGAACTTGATGACCTCGCGGATACGCGTTTCCTCTTCGTCGCATAGTTTCACCGTCATGATCTGAAATATTCATTATATTAGAATTCGATAGAGCTTACGGTAGTCTTGAATATACTTTGTACATTGATTTTAGAGAACAATACAATTCTCTGTCACTTTCCATTAATATAGATATTTGCAGGTGTGTCACGTTCCTGCAAAAGAAATTCTGTCGCGCGATAAAATCGTTGGACCCAGTGGGTTAATAACGCTTCCTGCTCGCTGAGAACATTCTTACACTTACGTTCATGAAGTTGTTACAATATGTGAAAGTTGATCTTGCTTGCTAGACGATTAGCGCATTCTGACACTCTCCAATGCCAGTGACAATTACATTTTGTGTATGTACCGTCGTGTTTCTTTGTTCACCCTCGTTTTGAAATCTCATGCAAGATCCGACAGCGTAAAAATGCCTGCAATTCCGTGGCCGCTTCCTAAAGTTTGTGAGAGCGGAGCATCCGGTTTTCATGTACCCTAAAAAGAAAATTGTACAGTTTGTATTGCCTTGTAATGATCGTTAATCGGTCTAGTGATTGATAATTAAACGTAGCGATTAGAAAGCATGACTTTGTATTTTCTAAACGGTTCTATTATGATCCTCTACCTTGGAGACTTTCCTGACGACATCCTACTACCTGCAAATGTAATTTTGTTCTATTAATATCATGAGGAACCATGATGCTCTGAGGAACGGCGAAATACCTTTCTCCCGAGTGTCCACGTTTTAATTAGGAACAGTTGATCGTTGTTCCAGTTGGATTTAGGAACTGTAATGATCAGATTAACCGAATCACGGATGTTACATTAATCGCCCGCTCGCTTTTGTTACTTTCACTGAACCCGACGCTACGGAACAAGCGGATATTCCGAGATTAGACAGAAATATGCTAATGTGCGATCATGTGGGCCGTGAAACGCACACCTGAAACGGGAACAAGCGTTAATAAGAATTACATGATACAATGGTCCACTACACAGTAATTTAACCGTATTCTAAACGATTGCAAAATGGTTGTAAAAGGTTGTAATTGTCAAATATAATTTGTAATGCATATTTGGAAACTTAAAAATAAAGTGAGATAATAAAAGGTATCATACATTTACGCTGTTTCATTGTACCGCCACACGTTGCATCGCGTGTTTGCTCTCAAAAGACTGCATCAAGCATTACACTTCAAGCTTCGACGACTACGAAAGTTTCGACCTAAAACAAATGTCATTCACTATCTTAAAATTTCCATAATCATTTCTTTCTCGCCGTTAAAACCGACCATTTTAGCGATAATGGATTCGCACGGTCGTTTTAATTGGGCGAAATGTCCGGGCTACGTGTTAATTGACAATGGATGGCTAGTGGTAACGATTAGGTAACGTGATAACCGTTTGTTTATATGGTCATGCGAACGTGCGTGTGTGCGACCGCCGGCATGAAATCATCTCCGACGCCTTTCACTGGCACCAAATTACAGGCTTCAAAAGTCCAAGACAAATGGAATGTTTTTTGGCGTAGAAAGATATAATTGTGCTTGCAAGATTAATAGCGATTTATGATAAATGCTTCAATAGTTGATAGCAGTATCTCCTTTAAGTTTTCACTAATCTTTCTGATTCTTTGTGCGTAGTGTATAAACAAGATATTGTAAACTGCTCTTGTGTACAAACAATACTCGCAGGAAGAAGTAAAAAGAATTACCGAAGAGTTAAAGAAAGTAAATAAGGCAGTTTCTTCTTCGGGACATGCTGCGTTGTTTTGGAACTTATGGCTTCAATTAATATCCTCCGGGTTAATAGATTCAATAACAGAGTATAAAATATATCTGTTCCGATATCTAAAAATGAAGATAGTTGTAAATTTTCTCACCGAAGAAAATCGGACAAAGTATTATTTAAAAAATTGTTCTTATTAGAAAGACTATATTTTGTTGCTGACGGTAAAAGCGTACCAGCGTCAGCTATCGGTGAGTTTATCCTCTTCGTTCTTCGAGGAAAAAGTTAGGCTCACATGCTGACACCGAAGACATCTTGAAATGTGTTCTTGAGTCACGAAGAATATCCTTCTGCGAAGTGTTCCTGTAATTGAATCGTAGATGCGTTCCAATCCTTTCCATGGAACAACTGATGATAGTTTAATCCATGATTCTTCACGTTTTTCCATTAATTTGCAATATGCGTGTTTCGTTATGGTAGAAAGCAAAATATCGTGGTCAGGAGATAAGAAGAAACTGTGGATACGAAAGATATGTATCGAGCGGAAAATAGGAAGGGTAAAACTTTCTTCTATATGTCGAGGCGGTCGTTCTCTCGATGGATTATTGTCGGCTGTTCAAGATAGGGGGCGAGAAGAAGAAATCACTAAAGGAGAAATTCGTGTAAAGATTTAAACTGATTATCCATGGCCTCGGTGAGACACGCAAAAACACGATTTCAGTAGACTTGATGCACGGCAAAAGTAGAATGACATTCCTTGATGATGAGATGACTGCGCTCTGGACAATGATTCATTCTAAAAAGAAGAAATAAGAAGCTGTTAAAAAAACATCTACACACGTATATTTAAATGCATGCAATAAAAACGTATTTTTTTATGACAAAGTAAAAATATTCGAATGAAAAATCTGGTATTCTAAGCTTACAAAAGATACTATAAATGGAACAAAACTCTCGCTCTATATCAGTCAACGATGGGTCCAATGTTTCCTAAGAAAATGTCGCAATTATTTATTTTCCATGAAGACTTAGCCGGTGAACGTAACCCAAATATCGAACAGCTAGACATTTCGAAAAGCGATATCAACTACCTTGAGGGACGGCACGTTTAGAAAGTGAATCGTAGGTACTCGTCCATAAACCGAACACTTACAGTGCAAATAAAAATTCCTCAAACACATGCTCTTTTATTTGCTATCGGGTCTTTGGAATGTTTCAAACGTCGCTCTTTTAGTTCTACCCACGCGCTAAGCAAACAATATACGTTACATTAGATACAATCTCTCTGAATATTTATTGACAACATACAGAGTACACACTCGTTACTATGTTGACTGTTTTTAAATTATAAATATTTAAAATGACTTTGTTATCACTGTTCAATATTCATACATGTATGCAACTGACTGATACAGTTTGTACATTTTCAGTGGACTTTTTTATATGTAATGTTGAGAATAACGATGACTTGAGTTAGAGGTTCCCATTACAAATTTCTAAGATTGATCCAACGAATGCTTGTACTGTGCCAACATCCTGAAAGAAGACGAAGATGAAACATTTTGTTCTGAGGAGTTCGAAATCTAGAGCAACTGTACGGTTGAATGATTTACGAACCGGAATTGCTGGAACGTATTCTAACAATTTCATGTAATATACTCCTAGTTGTGTCCGCAGTAAAGCAAAGAATTCGCTTTCATCCGACAAGTACACGAATAGCGGTGTGTCTTGTGCGAATTTAACCACTTATCACTTTCAGCTTGTTAGCAAATCGAATCGAGTGACTCGTCACCGTGGATAACTTCCTGAAACGACACTCGACGTCCAAGTTCCTCGTCTAGCGTCTCCCTCGGCATCTATCGTTCTGTTACATTGCAAAATTGATCCAGTGAAATTGACCTGTATCTCGTAATTGCTCGACTCCGTAAAATTTGCCTCGTAATTCCTCGGTCTGTAGGCCCGTTGCTTTTACGTTATAAATTTTCTTCCTTCGGTATGTATATACTTTCACCCGTGCAGGCATCCGTGATTATGAGCTTTTCAAATAAAACGCAACATCGTCGTGTTCCTTTTACGAAGATTAAATCTTGCGAAAGCTTATCGGTCGTAACACGGATCCTCTTCCGACTCTTCGTCTAAAAACAAGAAGAAGAAATGTACCTTCTTTGCATACGGTGACAAACTTTGACGACCTTGAAACTAAGACTAAATTACGTAAGCTGATTATAAACGCTGCGTGTGGCTTTGCCATGCTGGGATTGAATCACTTAATCATCAATAAAATTGTGTCAACGGTAGCGTTGACGTTTCCAGTCGGAAGTCGGTGTTTGCATGTTTAATTAATGAAAGAGGAATCGTTAGAAATCGTGCGAACCGGGGAAGGTTATAATCATTCATCGCGGAGAAGAGCCTATTCCTAGAACCATCGATTGTGCCTAGCAGCGATAATTAGTTCCTTTAATTTGTGGAGACGTTTTTCACGCTCTTACTATAATTAAATTTACTATTTATTTTAAAAAGAAAGACATTTTGTATCTGATACATTCTATGTGTTTTGTTCTGCAATCGAAATCTAATGAAATAAATAAAAAATAAATATATAGCATGTAGTACGCATATACAATAGTATGCAGTATAACGGAATAATAACATAGTGAAAAAGTAGATTAAATAACAAAATTGTATAATAGAAGCATTATATAATATTTTATACGTAATGTTTTATATACATATATAATATTCTACATATCCCTAAAACACGAGTGACCTTTCGAAAGCAAAGTGAAATTCGCTGAGCGGACAATGATCCTCTACCATTTACACCGCAAATATTCAACCTGTCGATCTCTAACATTTCTTAATCGCTTTGATTCTCCCTTGCGGGCAATCATCGTCGAAAACAATCCGTAAAAGGAAAAGTAATGGTCCAGACCCGAGGGCTTCCCGGAAGAGAAACCGTCTGACGCCATTCTGAAATCGAATGAACCGTAAAAAGGGTAAAAAAGAATTTCGTCAAACGCTAGTTGCCGCGCTCGAACTCGTTCCACCACTCTCCCGTCTGCAGGTAATCTGGATCACCGGGTATAACCTTGCTACATAACCTTGCCTCCCCATGAACTTCGTTTTTGCCGGACACAGCCGCGTAAATACCAAGGGAACGAAACCGCCTGGCTCGCTCGACCGGATCATCGTGTTCCCGATCACTTTCTCCGGAACGATGGGCCCACTGTGGTACGAAGTAAGATCGCCAGGTTCGTAGGAGGTGGACAAAGGCAAGAAGGAAGGAGAATGGACGTAGCGATGGGATCAATTTCCTCTTGATACGATGCACAGTTCTATTAATACCACGGATACTTTTCTCGTCTGAAATTTTATAGACATTAATAAAGAATTGAACTACAATAAAATGTAAATAATTTTCATTATATTTGGAATGATTTATATTATACCTTTTTATAATCCTTTGCAATTTACAATCCTTTTCTGATGTTATAATCAAAAATGCACCCCCAGATTTCATAATACATGTTAAATATGTATTATGATTTTAAATGTAGTTATTTCCGTTTTAATTCGGTTATCCTTTATAAAATTTCACTGCCATTTAGGTATCATTACTTATATCCAGTTCACATCTGAAAACATATAATGAAGTGAGTTGATGATACAACCATCTTGAATTGATCCATGACCAAATAAACAATAACAATATAAATTATGAGAAATGAAATGTAGAATTATAGAATGAAGAATTTTTATAGAATGAACAAGTAGGAGATCGGCCCCATCGCTACGCGAGATTCGAGCTTTCCGTAACCCGTGTCCGTTGGAACCCACCACCATCGTGAGTTCCTTTCCTCCAGTAACGCGAAATGCCTCCTCCACCAGGACGACTTTACCACCACCTTCGCAACAGCTGGCCCAGCACATCGCGAACCACCTCCGACGATAGCACTGGGGGAGGAATACGCGCCTATATAACTACGGCGTTCCGCTGATTGGGCGAAGTAACTTACGTTTTCCTGCACTTAGGGAACAAGAGTAAGCAGCCCGAGCCCGACGGGCGACATTGCGAGAAAATATGAGGATTCGCCCGGGATGCGCGGTCAGTTTCTATTCAAATAACTCTCGGTTACGGTATAATTTATCCTTGGTGGCAATCGTAAGCGCCGTTTGAGTCGATTGTTCTCGAAAGGGGTGCGTTCGGTTAGACAACGGTGACGCATCGAACATCCCATCGTATCTGGAGTAAGTAGTGAGTGTTACGATCGACGAATGGTGATCGACCGATCGTCGGGAACGTCTTGGAGATCCTTGAAAGAATTACGATTACCATTTACCGATTGGACGAACACTGAATGCTCCAGACACGTAATATCTCAGGGATTGGCGTAACTTCAATTCTAAAATAACACGAGGACTGTTATGAGATATAATATAGTACAATTTAATATAGTTTTAATTTAGGTCATTCTAAATTCTTAATATATCATTAAGTCATACTTTAGGAATATTTAATTTGTATCACCTTGTTATTTCAGGACAGCCGTGACATGTTAAATACTGATTCGCTTTTTATCATCTGCAAAAATATGGGGTGTTTATTCGGTGTATAAGGCATAAAACAATATATGTGTACTGTTATACCGGTACCGTCCGTAGCAACTAGATACGAAAGAAATCGAGAACGGCGAAACTGTAAAATGCCGGTCACTGTTTGTCGATGAACGTATTGCTTGATTATCGACGGCCAGTTTCGAAAGTGATATTCCATAAACGAATAGCCATTAATAGTAATGCCGGGAATGCTGTCGCGAAAGAAGAAGAGATTTCTCCGTCTCTTCTACGAATCAAGCTTTTATCCTGATCCAAATAAGACGTTTAATTCGACCGTGGCCGTGACCAGATGCACCGTGTTCAATGCCAGTGAAATGTCGTATCTATGTAATTATCTTCTTTCCAGGCTGCACTAGTAGTGCTACTGCAAGTCGCTTTGGTGGCGAGCAAGGCATTGGATCAGACTAAATTGCAACAGCAGAAGTCTCAGCAGCAAATTCCGTACGTACCACTCTCATGTTGCTTCTATTAAAAAAAAAATAAAATTAACTTGAAATCTTTACTTATCAGTCGAATGTGTACCCACCTGTGGTAGCAGTATTGTAAATTCAATGTTTAATTTTGTGAACTTAAAATTATTTCTTTAACCTGTTTACTGGTCCCTGTTTCAATTGACAAGTTCTAACATATTCAAAATTTATTACTCATGTTTAGTCAGCGTTACAAGATTCAATAAACCCCAAATGTCAAATGGACACTGCTTAGATCTGAAAAAGATTGCACAATTATTACAGAAATAGTGAAACTTGTAATATCTTAGCAGAATATTGATTAATTATGAACTCGTTGTACACAGATATGGCACAGCAGCCCAGAAGAGATGGGGCGGTGACGCAGGTGGCCATGGTGGAGATCTGGGTACAGGTTACGGTGGAGACGTAGGTGGTCATGGTGGAGACTTGGGTGGCCACGGTGGAGGCCTGAGTGGCCTAGGTGGTGACATTGGGGGTGGCTTTGGTCATTCCGGAGGTGGTGACATCGGCGGTGGTTTTGGCCACTCTGGAGGCGGCGATTTCGGTCACTCTGGAGGCGGTGGTTTCGGTCACTCTGGAGGCGGTGACGCTGGCGGTGCTGTTGGTCATTTTGGCGGCGGAGATGTCGGCGGCGGTCTCGGTCACTTTGGAGGCGGTGATGTCGGGGGTGGTTATGGCCACTCCGGAGGCGGCGATGTCGGAGGTTATGGCCACTCTGGAGGCGGCGATATCGGAGGTGGTGACGCTGGTGGATCGTTGGAAGAACACCATGATGACCATCATCACGATAAGGGTTACTGGAAGAAGAAGCTGATTTGGAAACCCGGCTGGAAGAAGATCTGGAAACCAGCTAAGAAACAGATCTGGAAACCCGCGTGGAAAAAGATTTGGAAGCCCGTGTGGGTGCCAACACAGAAGGCTATATGGAAAGACATCCAGGTACCGGCATGGAAGAAGATTTGGAAGCCTGTTTGGAAAGAGATCCAAGTACCAGTGTGGAAGGACATTCAGGTACCAGCTTGGAAGAAGATTTGGAAGCCTGTCTGGAAGCCTATTAAAGTCCCAGCATGGAAGGAAATACAGGTACCCGCATGGAAGAAGATCTGGAAACCCGTTTGGAAGGAAATCCAAGTACCGGCTTGGAAGGAGATTCAGGTACCAGCCTGGAAGAAGATCTGGATCCCGGAGTGGGTGAAAATCGGCATCCCAGGTGAACATTATCACGGTAAAGACCAACATGGTTGGGAGTACACCAGTCACGATCTCTGGAAGAAGAAGCTGATTTGGAAACCGCTTTGGAAGAAGTACTGGAAGCCGGCGAAGAAACAGATCTGGGTACCTGACAAGAAGCTCGAGTGGGTCGAAGCTTGGAAACAGATCTGGAAACCGGCGAAGAAACAGATCTGGGTGGACGACAAAAAATTGATCTGGAAGGAGGAGTGGAAACAGATCTGGAAACCGTCTAAGAAGCTCGTCTGGGTGCCCGACAAAAAGCTGGAATGGAAGGAGGCTTGGAAACAAATCTGGAAGACAGAGAAGAAGCAGGAATGGGTGCCAGACAAGAAATTGGCCTGGAAAGAGGCCTGGAAGCAGATTTGGGTACCTGCCTGGAAAGAGATCTGGGTACCAGCGTGGAAGAAGATCTGGAAACCCGTCTGGATATCGGAGTGGTTCCCTGCAGAGGACCATCATCCGCCTCATCACGGATGGGAGGACCGGAAGGACAATCAAGCTCAAGGTAGCCAGATCGTACCGTACAGTTCCGAAACAGCTGCCAAGCAGAACGCTCAGGGTCAACAGCAACAGCATCAGGTCGACGAGAACAAAGTTAGGTGGGATAGATCGTCCAAAACGGAAGCTCCATCGATCAGCCAGGATCTGGTACCTCCGCCAGCGACGAACAATCAAAGCGGCGCAAACTTCGCGTTCCTGAAACGCTGATAGAGTAGCCACGCTTGTACAAACACTTTGCTGACAGAGTATTGTAACATAAGCCGTTGTATATATTACCTTACGTGTACGTTAGATAAGTTGTAGGGAATTAAGTTTTTGGAGAATCTAATCGACTGACTCGGCACTTTTTCCGTTTCTCTCGCCGAGATGCTCGCGCATCATCTTAACGCGTTCTATCGTTATGTATAGTATCTCCATTTTTCTTTTTTATACTCGTTGTTGTTACCCTCCTTTGTTAACCACTGCCGTTACAAATAAAGTTGAGTAATATTTTGTTACATCCATCTTGTTGTTATTCCGCCACCGTCCTGTCGCGAACGCTGCAACGCAAACGAAATTACTAGAAATCTTAGTTACGAAATTTATGCGGTCGCGCGCAACATATAGATTTCCCTCGATTAAGGGAAAGTGGAGAAGGACCTGAGCATTGTCCTTATTCTTTACATTCAAGGACAGAACGGTCCACATTAGCTTTATCCGACGTTCCCTCAGAATTAAAAGTAAATAGTGGGAGATATTTTCTAAAATAGAAAGTAAATGGTAGGAGAGATTTTCTAAAATCAAAAGTAAATGATGAAAGACCTCTCTTCATCCGCGACTAAAAAAAGCCTACGTTGCATCCAAGTATACTTGAATCGAGTTAAAATATAACGTTAACAAAACAATGCTTCCTTCATAAAGTTAATTGCTATTCTATGCGTACTGTCGCTAGTCTCACGCATTACAATCGACGTCTCAACTAAAACATCGGTGTTACGAATAAACTTCCCTAATATTTCGTTAACACCTCCGCATTACTGCGATTCGCTTTGTCATCGGTTTGCCCACGCTCGACATGACGCAACGTGGCTGCGAGCACGCGGCCGCCGCTACGAAACCGGAGAAAGTCGGATCTGTTATGGAAGGAAGTCGAGCCCGTTGGATATGGGAGACCTCGACCGTGGAGAAAGTGACCGTGCACCTTCTTACACGCTCGACCGTTTACCATTGGCGTAACTAGCATTTTTGTATGTGATAGACCAGTGATTTACGATTAACTTTACTGATATTACTGATATTCAGTGTCTCGCGAAAATGGAGAATTTGTGAAATGCAAAATTTGAAGAGCAAAAAATTTGGGAAATGAAGAATTAGAGAAATGTGAATTTGAGAAGTGGAGAATTGGAAAATGGGTTGAGTGTAGAAATTTAAAAATTCCTAAACGCTGGTCCATACTAGTCACGCCAATGTCAATTGACCACATAAGTAAATACACGCGCGCGTACCATCGGCATAAATTAATCCATGTTGACTGTGTACTCTCCTCCTGTGTACTGTTCAGCAGCGCAATGATACGTGGTAAGTCGTGTGAATCGTGCAGAATCGGATGCGGGAGAAACTTTTGCTTCGATCCAGCCATCGTGTCGCATCGAGAGGTCAGGCTTTTCATCGTGCGTGTCGTTTGATAGCCGCAGGAAAAAACTGGAGAAATGTCGTATACCAGTATTTTCTAATCCATGTCGACGGCATACTCGGTTTTCACTTTCCTCCTGGTCTTTCTCTTATTCTCATTTCGTCATACTTTGCGTCAGCGTTTCTGTCTGTTCGTCGAAGCTTCTGGAAATCACGATCATGCACGGACGCATTTTGTTTTCTCTCGTTTTAATTGCTCTATACTTTATACTTCCCTGTAATTTATCTCTACTGGCAGTTGGCAAATTATTGTATCGATTGGAATTAATAACTTACGAACGATCACCATCATTGAGATACCATTATCTGTATGTCTGTAGCCCGTTTTTTTTAATTACATGTTGAGGCATTTGAGGCAGACCACTTAATTATCTCTGCTATTGGAAATAGAAAAAATGCATCAGAGTAACCTTACTTGGTATCAGTGGGTATATTGATGTTAATAGCTTTTTTTGTATATGAACACATATGAAGATCAACTTCATTTTTTTCCAGTGAAATGATATGTTTTTATATTTATAATCTACTAAAGCAGTTTAAAACGGGTACAATAATCTATGGTTCAACGTAATGATCTTGACAATCAAGATTCAACATTCAAGATCGTTGGACTCTGATACAAAATAATTTACTTTATACAACAGAAGGCAAGGTTCATGTTTCTAAAATGCGCTATACAAAAGCAAATAAATCACCAAAGTGTTTGATCACTTCCTCGAAGTAAATTATTTTCCACCGCTGTTGATCTTCAATAACCTTGAACGAGTCATTGTAAACGTTTTAAAGCGCCTTTTTAGACTATACAAAAATAAGACACTATATCATCAAAGAAGAAAAATTAAATTGATTTTCATATGCCCTCTGTGTGTCGGTTTTTTTTGTTTGAAACCTACCATGGTGTATGTAATGTCTTTGATTAACGTCTTTAAATTAATGTCTTTCTGCTGTCGTTCTCTTCTTATCATTCTATATGTCCGTATATGTAAATTTTTCTATTCTTATGTACTTCAAACGCATTTTTGCAGATTTTTCACCATCGTATAACGTTTTCCTGGAAATATATTTGGTTATTAAACAAATGTTCAGTTCGAAGAGATGCTTGAAGGACGCACGTAACTTCCGGTTAAACGTTAAAATAAACTATTCCTCTTGCTATTTGCAGTTGACCTGGTTCTATCTTCCATCGAGTTCCTTTAACGCTTTACCGCCGTTTCTTTTTCTTTCTTTACTCGTAGCATTTTCTTGATGGCACAATTGTGTACGTTCAAGGCCGTTTCTCCGTGAACATTATCCTTTCAGGTTCTTCTTGCCTCGAAGCCCTAGTCAAATGGAAATCTCTCGCTTTGAATGGGCCAAGATAACGATCAATTTTGCACGTTAACGACGAGTTTCAAAGCATTAAGGAAATTTCGCACAGAAACGGAACAATGCATAATTAACGTGGTAGCACTTGAACGGTTTCTACCTTGTGTTACAATCTGGAATTCGCACAAATTTGACTAGCAGGTTTCGAGTACATGAGGTAGAACTTTTTCAAAACAACCACGTTACGGTTTGCAAACTAGAAAGCTATCACTGCAATTTCTAATTTCTCACAATCTCGAATCACCATATTAGAGAGAATCCTCGACAGAACCGAAGGAAGAAAATCCTCTCACTACTTGATTGTTTTGAATCTGCAAATATCGCTGGTGAAACATCATTCGCATATCTTCGCCATTAAAACATTCCACCACGTTGACGTTAGTATTTAAATGATCATCTGAAAGAAAACAGGATGTAACGAAACAAGAAAGTGTAAATAATAAGATCACTGCTTACTGTTGGTTTAAACACCACTTCTTCGGATCGATAAGTGCAAATTAATTTATTGTTTGATTTGATGTCTTCCTCGGTTTCTGTAATTTAAAGAAGGATTAAAACAATGTCAAGCCATTGAATTCCGTTGGTTTACATAAAAATATTCTAGAAACGAAGTTACTTTCCAAAAAACTTTCTAAAAAGATAACTCGGCGATGCATCGTAGGTGTATCGAAAGTATCTCCGCATTGTGGAAGGTCAACAACAACTCAAATAAATCCAAAACGTATAATTAAAGCGCGTCCGTGAACCTGTAGAATTGTGTCATATTTTCCCCGTTGCTCGTTGAAAAACCAGTTTGACTGCGAGTAGCCTATTCGACCAGGAAATAATTCTACGTCGACTTCCAAAGATTGCTACAATTCTCACACATTCTACTCAAATCTCTTTTTTTACAAATAAATAAAATTGTAGACTCTTAGTATTTTATAAAAATAAAAGTACTCGTTGATAAAACTTTTAACTCGTGACCAGTATCATTATTATTCCTCAAGCCGGAACTTCTGTTTCCAGAGAAATCAAATTTTTGTTAAATGTCTTCCGTATAGAGAGTCCGGTGATCTCGTGTGTTTTGTATTCTAAACGGAAGCCATCAAGTATGTGATGCCAGCAAATTGCTCGTATGAAAATGAACAGGAATTACAAGAATACGGTGGTTTCCTTCTCATGAGAATAAATAATACGTTGTCGCGTAACAAGTGAAGTATTGCTCTCTTTTCCATCTTATTTTAAACTCGTTATACACCCTCTTTCAATACTACTACAGATGTCCCGCTACATGGTCCTTAACTGGCTAAGGTAACGCATAGTAATCCCCATGTTCTACTTCTGTAGCTGCTCAATCAAATACAAAAATTGTTGTATCTAAAAATTAGAATAATATTTTTATCACGCATAATTCTACAGTTCTACTGTAATGTATATTTAAATAGTAGTAGCATACATACTGAATGCGTTAAACATTGTGATGCTACGCTACAAATTTTATACGAATTAAATATCTAAAAGAAGAAAATTGAAGAAATTCTAAGAAGAATCTGAGTGTCTACTTGATCCGTTGATTTACTTTTTATCGTCCATTATATTTTCATTCTTATATCATGAATAGTAATTGAAAATGGAAATCTCTTCAGTATCGTTGCACACAAAGAGAATGATCGTTGAATATGTAGCCAACTCATCCCGAGTATTGTGCTGTATCACAGCTTAAAAAAAAAAGACCGATACCGCTTCTATAACACGGTGCCGAACGAGAAGAGTACCATGTAAAGGATGTCTTCTCATACAAAAAGATATTTTTGTCAGAGGCCATGGGTGTCACGCCGATAATATCACAGGGTGGCACCAGAATCGTTTTTTTTTTCGTTGGCACACATATATATGCCGTGGCATAGTAACTGCATTCGAAGTCACCAAATGTGAAGTATCAGTGTTCCCGAAGATGCTCTACGCGGTGATTTGTCTTTTCCTCGTTCTTCTCTGTATCTTCTGCGTCTACGATTGCGTCAAACCACACAATTTCCCTCCTGGTGCGTTAGTGTGCGACATTATCCGTGAATATCAGGATCTCGTTAATAACTCTGAACTTTATCTTGGGGCATATAAACTACACCGAATGTTTAATTGAAAGTTTTAGAAATGGATTAGCTATAAGTTTCAATTAACGTATTAGGGCGATACAAAAGTTCTGCTGTACTTGAAATAAATTCTAGAGGTACAAAATTCTTCAGAGTATACTAAAGCTAGTATGTACAATTTTGACGATTGAACATTATTCCAAAGACTACAAACAAAGAAAAGTTTTAATTTCAATGTACTTCTTATCCAAGCACGTAATTTTATGATTAAAGTCGGCTGATATTCAATTCTAAAATACATCATGCATTTACAATTTTAAATTAAGAGTAAATATAGGTATGGCAAACTTTTGAAGCTAATCTAATACATTTGTATGAAGTTTTATCCTTTCAATGTAATCACTCGTTCTTCTACAACATCTGAATAGGTCCAAAATGGATACCATTGATCGGTTGCTTCCTTACGTTCCGACGACTGAAATTGAAGAATGGCTACGTTTATTTAGCGTTTCATGAACTAATGAAAAGTTACGGCCCCATTCTGGGCCTGAAACTGGGAACTCAGAAGGTGGTTGTGGTTTCGACACACGACCTAGTAAAGAAAGTTCTTCTTCAGGACGAGTTTAACGGCAGACCGGATGGATTCTTCTTCAGGGTCCGTGCGTTTGGTAAAAAGAGAGGTGTGTAACGTATTATTTATGTTTATTTATTCATCTAACTTTAAAATGATCCATAAACATTGAACTACCTTCATCCGCGTATCCAATAGGTATTTTATTCGCGGAAGGACCAACATGGGCGCAGTGTCGTCGTTTCACGATGCGGCATCTCAGAGCATTTGGTCTGGGACAATCAATTATGGAGAAACAGCTGATCATCGAGGCAGAGAGCTTCGTGGATTATCTTCGCCGAGCTAGCACAAAAGGTCCAGTGCCGATGCACACGGCTTTCGACGTTGCAGTTTTGAATTCCCTTTGGTCGATGCTCGCTGGTCATCGGTTCGACTACGACAATGAAAAACTGATGGAGATACTTGATGCTGTTCACGGTGCTTTCAGGTAGTGTGATACTGTGAAATGCTGTACATGCAGAAAGGAGGTTGTTTAACTACCCCAATGCTCTTGGTTGCACCTTTGGACGAGTACATTTACTCAATCCTTTTTTATCATTAGATTGATGGACACCATGGGCGGTATAGTATCGCAACTTCCATTTTTACGTTTTATAATGCCAGAGTTGTCCGGTTACAACGAGTTAATGAGAATTTTGCGAAAGCTTTGGGGCTTCCTGGACGAGGAGATCACCGTTCACGAGAAACAATTGTCCAGTAACCAACCGCAGGATTTAATCGAAGCATTCCTTCTGGAGATTTCGTCTAACGGCGAGCGTGACGATTCGATCTTCGATAGTGAGCAACACTTTCGCCTGTAAAGTTTAACAATTAATATATCGAAGAAAGAGAATAATTATGGCTTTGTTTTTTTAGGAGAAAATTTGTTGATCGTATGTTTGGATCTTTTTTTGGCCGGTTCAAAAACCACGACAGATACTTTAGCCGCTACTCTTCTATTTTTGTCCCTGCACTCTGACTGGATTAAAATACTCCAAGAGGAACTAGATAACGTCGTCGGTAGATCACGATCTCCAGCTTTGAAAGATTATTCGTCGTTGCCGATGATGGAGTCGTTTCTTGCGGAGGTGATTGATCATGGATGAAATGACTTCAATTATTTTATTAAAAATCTGCATCACGTTAGCTTCCATAGTTACTAATTACCAGTTACAAATATTTATTATCACAGTCATTAATCCTCGTATCTAGAATACAAATTACAAGTTGCAATATATTATATTTTTATTAGGTACAAAGGTATTTGAACTTGGCACCTTTTGGATTACCTCATAAGGCCATGAAGGATGTTAGTCTGAATGGATATCACATACCTAAGGTAAATACAGTAACAAGTGTTTCTTTTATGTCTGACCTAAGTGTGGGTACACTTGTTCCTGTTATTTTAGGACACGATGATTCTTCTGGACTTTCACAGTGTTCACAATGATAAGGCTTATTGGGATCACCCAGAAGAGTTTCGACCGCAAAGATTTCTTGATGACAACGGTCGATTTTGTCCAAACAGTGCGAGTATGCTTTTCAGTCTAGGTAGATTATTTTATATAAATATTTTCCATTATAATAGTAGTTGATTTCAAATTTATTCAAAATGGAAGATGCGTCAAGTTGCTAGTAAATTTATGGAACCTAAGACAGAATAATTATGCCAATGGAAGCTTCTTCAGAAATCTTCTTCACATAATTTATGTCAAAATTAAATTCTTGTGTTGCACGTTTCAGGTAAAAGACGTTGCCCAGGAGAAATGCTCGCTCGTTCAACCTTATTCTTATTCTTCACTCATGTTGTACATTACTTCGATATCGAAGTTTCACCGGACCATGGAAAGCCGGACCCGAATGGCTACGATGGTTTCACCATATCGCCAAAACCGTACCATCTGAAACTCACTTTGAGATCCTAGCTTGTAATCCACGCACTCGTATAAGATTACAAAATATTGTTAGTACGACTACAGTTTGATTTGTATCAAATTTATAATACATATTTTTGTACTTGGACGGTACAAATGGTGTCGTGGTTGTTTTTAAACGATCTATTTCGTATTAACAAGAAAATATTTAGCAGCCAAAGACTCAATATAAAAGGAGAATCGCCACGTGACGCTGGGGCGAAGGTACATTTGGACTTCCCCGAAACGAGCCGATTTCGTCGAACGCGTAAAACGACGCGTAAAGCGACTTTCACGCAGCAGAAACAATAAACAATATCCGAGAGAAAAATTTGTTGAAGTCAAACAAACGAGCTACCGGTTAACAGGTCGACCTACCGTTTCGAAGATCAAGAACTTCGATGCGTACCGGCGCCTTGTTTTTTTTATTAAAATAAGAACCGATCTCAAGCAATAAAAACGCAGTAAATAACTGTATACATCATCCCCCGTTTCCAATCGATACGTTAAAACAAAAATACACGAATACATTCTTTTTTTCATCTTTATTCTTCTTTTAGTCTTTTAGTTTGCACTGACATCGCTTATCGTGCAGCATTATTGTAGACAATAATAATAGAAAATCCGATAGGAAAATATATCCATATAGAATTATTCTATTAACTGTTCAAAGGTCAGTGCAATGCGAACAATGACTGAACAAAATCACATGATGAAAGGAATTATCGTGGCACTGCTAATATCTCGTAGGGCTTGGGTGTGATCGCTAGGCCAGAAGAAATTTCTATGGAGGTTGGTCCTTTGCCAGGTACCGGAAGTATAGAGTACTTCTGCATTATACCTGTGAATAACAGAAACATCGCGGACGTTGCTATTGCTTGACCTGGACATCGTCGTTTACCTAAAACCGAAGAAATGTAACTAAAGCAATTTATTATCTTTTATTAGGATACTATTTTAGTGGAGTCTCATTGTATGACTCAGACAAGAACTCTTCCATGCAGCTTCATTGACAATACACGTCTGACCATATTATTTGGCAATACCACGCGTTCTAATTCAAAACTTGTTAACATAATGCATTTTATATACATATACCTTTTCCAAAGGTTACGAAATCTGCATCTGATTTATGTACTCCGTTCTCTGTGAATCTTTCGGGTATAAAACTATGGGGATCGGGAAATAATTCGGGATCCATATTAGCAGAATATATGTTAATTATCACAGTGGAATCCTTTTCTATGTGATAATCGCCGAGCTTTGTGTCAGAAAGAACTCTTCGCGGTCCGATTATTGGAAATATTGGCCACATTCGTAGCGTTTCTTTTATTACAGCTTCTGTGTAAGGGAGCCTGTAACGACAAAGAAATTTCAATTGTTACATTTGCTGTAAATCGTCGACATGCAGCGTAATGGCAATCGTCAAGAATAGCGACAATATTTTGAAGTTAATTGTTCAACGAGTACGACAAATTGAAGAATTGATTACTTTGGTCGGTCGCTCAAATCCGGTAGCCTGTCTTTTGGAACCATCGAATCGATTTCTTGTTGCACTTTCCGTTGAATGTCCTGATGCAACACCATATTTATAAACACGAAGTCCAGGCTTGTGCTAATGGTGGTGCAACCGGCAAGGAATAGATCAACCAATATCATCGTCAACTGCTCCTCTAAAAAGTGTATATAAATAAGAATACAAAGTTGTAGATGCTTTTGATTAGCAAAATTGTCAAATTTCATAGGACTACGTCACTATTTGCGAATGTGTTAATTAAACAAATACAAAGAAAAACAAACTGTGTGCGAATTATACCAGTGAAAAGTGAAGTAGGTTCACTGTCGTTCTCTATTTTGTTAAGAAACATATCTATCAAGTCTTCTTTGTTCTCTGTACATCGTTTTTTATGTTCAGCGATGGTGTCCTGTATAAAATGCCATAAGCGATGCGAACATTTAATTATACGGCGTTTACTAATATCTACGTGCAAAATGATAATTGATTTACATAACGGGCGTACCGTCACGAAGTCCTTGAGCTCGTTGTTCAACATCCTGATAACGTTATACCCGGAGATCTCAGGTGCAACGTAACGAAGCCAAGGGAAAGCAGAAAGAACACTGCCGCTTATTTCGAAGGCTCGCGATCGACGTTCCATCAAGTCAGTAAAATACTGTAACCTACAGGTTGATGATAGTAAGACAATAAACGATCACGATTCAATGCGCTTTAAATACACGACCCACTTACAACTTGTTCCCCCTCAAAACTCTCGCTATGGATCGTTACCTTCTGTTTAACATTTACCAAGTATTTCGAATTGTTCTGTTTTTTCAATAAAAGTATAAAGGAACGACAATTACAAAAACATATTATAGCTTGACTAATCAGTGCGGTCAGAATATTTAAAGTTTATATTCGTATCATGGGTTATGTCGAAAATCACCTTGCATGATAAGGGAAATCAAAATAGATTCATTACCTTTTATCTATATATCTCTAGTTACCTTATACTTCTAGTTATCTTTAGTCTTAATTCCCAATATCCCCTGTTCTATGTTTTTAGTACCTTGTCCTTATTTTTTTTATTATTTTATTGTATATCTTTATACTTATATCCTTATACTCCTACATCTCTATATTTTTATGTCGACATATCCCTATGTCCGGACGTCCTTACATCTCTACGACTCTATATACCTATTCATGTGTCCCTATATCTCTAAGTGAGTATAAAGAATAAATAGAAGCTTATGTACTTCTGGCCCTCGGCGAATGGTTTCCCTGTAGCTAAAGTCCAAATGATGTTTATCCCCACAGGGCTGATGAGAGGTTTCAATCTTTGTGCACCGCCTTGCTGCAATTTGGTCAGGATCGTGGTCAATTCATTTTTGATCATTTCAAACATCTCCGTTCTCCCAATGCCGACATATCTCATGGTCCGTTCCGTCCAACTACGTAAATCCTTCCAGTCGTCTCCGTCGTTCATCGTGATACCTAACGTTGATAATTTTTTACAAGTGATATATGGTGTTGATAAAAATGTCGTATAACTACAATAGACTTTGAATTATTCGAATTAATAGCGAGAGATTAAACACTTTAGATAAGAGATATTCTTTTTCTTCAATTTCTTCATGGCGTGTGGAATGTTATAAATTGGTGTGCGTAAAGGTATCAATGAGTCTACTGTATTACTATACGCATGGTCCCACGAATGGTTAGCGCAACTTAGTGACTAAAGATTCTACTGTATAATATTGACACTGATAATGAACGACATTGTAACTTCAATATAAAGATATACTATATAATTTTTCGCAAGCAAGTAGTACTCTAATACCTGTTTTCTTTCCAAAGTTGCGCATTTGGATAAATAGGTCCCAAGGGCGGCCATTGAACTCCGGGGTATTTAGTAGCGTTTGAATATATTTATTTCCAGAAACCACCAAAATCCTTTTGGACCCTATATAATAACTTATCAGATTGCTGTTGTATCGTTTAGATAGTTCTTGGAACGCTAAATGCTGTGCTCCCAATTTACGGGATAAACTCTTCAGTAAGAAGACATTGCCGATAAACGGCCACGGGAACGGACCTGAAAAAGATAAAACATCTTTAAGGAAGAGAAAAATGCGTGAAATGATAACCGAATCTATCACCGACTAACACCTTAAGTGTTGGATAGAAAATTGTGTACATTATGTGTGTATGTATATTTGTACAAGCCAACAAATTTTGATAACCACCGAAACTATATGTGTATATGTATTTACTTTGATTCTATTATAATTTCAAATTTCAAATATTAAAATTTAAAATTTAAACATTTTTTAATTTTTGTTTTTAAATTTTTTTAATTTTTAATTTTAACTTTTTGAGTTTGCAAATTTTTCAATTTTTAAATTTATTAATTTTCTAATTTTCTAATTTAAAAGTGAAAGAATGTTTAAATGCTCAAGCGCTAAATATAAGAGCCCCTTTCTATATTGCCAATTACTACAGTCCCGTCCGAGGCAATATAACAAGAATTAATCAATGCAGCGTTCAATAGCGTAGGGAATAGTATCGATTTTTGTTCCGATCTGCAAACTTTGCAGGCTGCGACTTTATCAATTTGTTGCGCAAATAAAACGACTCTTCGTTTGCCGCGTCAATCTCGAAACTTCCTTCTTCCGAGGGTTAAAAAGATTAAACAATATTCTTCCGTCCTAGTATTTCTATTATTCATTGTAGTTTGCAAAGTGGATACCAATTCTTAAAAGTAATCTGAAAGAAGAAATTCGAAAGAAAACTACTTTCATTGATACAGGTCCAAGGTCTAATTTAAACCAGTTTATCTGTACATTTAAACCAATCATTTATAGTCGTCCTACACGCGTCTGTCAAGCAAGTGCTCGATTTCGTTCGAGACAATCTTTGAAATCGTGATCGAATTAATAAAAGAAAGTACGTTTATTAACGTTTATAAACAGTTTATTATTATTCTTACTGTATTAATAAATGTTCGTAGAGTTTCTACTATCGTCATAACAAAAGTACAATACAATAAAAAACAAAAAATAGTAAGTACTATTAATCTTATAATTATTTTGTAAACTAACGAATAGAACGTTTAAGTAAAAAGTATCCGAGTGTTAAGTTTCTGTGTAGAAAAAGAGGAAACTTGAAACCGAATATCAGATATCGATCGAGCGATGTAGTTGAAAGAATTTAACATAAAAAAAATTAATTCTATTACCTGGCGGTTGTTTTTTTATTTTATGCCCAACTGCTAGTAAAATCAGGATCACGATGATCAATATTATGGTGGCAAACATCTCTGTGTTCTTTTGTGCACGTACAACTTGGAATAGATGTTTCGATGATGAATGAAAACCTGCGAACTAGAATTGGTTATACGAAGAACGAAGACGGCGAGTTAGATGGCAATATATATACAATTTTCTGACCACAGTTAATATGCCAAATTTTCCGTCTCAATCGTCGTGTCTGACTTTTATGGTCCAACCACCGACGATAACACGACTTTTTCCGATAAGCTTGAACACGAGTAAACGATACTCGGCTTCTTACTTATAAGCATATCAAAGTTAAAGAAACAAAGAACTGCCAAGTTGGCGATGCTTCAATGAGATATAGTTAGACAAGTTTTAGTCGCTGACAGAATGCATTTGGTAGCACGTAATATCACGCGGCTAATTACATCTTGTGTTTAACGACGATACATTCGTTATGTCTTCGAATACAAGTTTTAAATAGAACGAAAGTAATTAACATTTCTAATAAAAGGAAGATGACCAACAATTTTTTACTCGAAAATCCTTGAATATATCTTTGTTCAGAAATCTTTAAGTAAATTTCTGTTCAAATAAAGGACTACCGGTTATTCTCGAACAGCGTCCTATTACATAAAATACTTGAAAATTATTCGAAACTTGCCAGACTCTGATTCTATATAATTTCTGATATTGAAAGGTTATTGTTAACATACCTTTATTAATCTAGACTGCTCTTAATAATAGTATGAAAAGAAGAAATGAACGTTAAATAAATTATTTGAAAATTATGGACTACACTCGAAATATGAAATCTTACGCCGGAAGTCCGGAATTGGCATTCGATTAATCAAGAAAAAAACTACTTCTCTAGATATGAAAAAGATGAAATGTAATAGAATTATTTTATAAATAATTAAAACGCATCACTTACGTAATAAAATTGAATTAAAAGTTTATATAATATTATTTCGTCAAGTTATGTCATTCTGAATAATATTCACCTTAAAATGCCCATAAATTACATTATATTATTCCTTCCACAAGAGATCATGTTCAATTTGCGCAACACGGCTAACTTCAGTATGCTCTCCAGTACCATACATTTCTCATTCATTCAATCATATACAGGGTGAATAAAAGTATGTAAATAAAACGAAAAGACGATAATGATCAATGCTAAGTATAAATTAACTAATAGCTTAGCAGCAACATGTCTAAAAATTCCAAAACTTTACTCTCTAAATGTTCAAATTCTGAAATTTTCAAATCTCAGAATTAGAATGATATACGAAATAAAAGATCACCAGATATATACGTTTGACATCATGGAAGTTGCAAACGAAATATATTTTAACCAATCAAAATTAACATGCGCAGAAGAAAGAAAAATTTATTAAATAACGAATATGATGTTTTTAACGAATAATACGTTACATTTTAAATTTCGAACGCCTATGCAAAATACCTAAACAATTCAAACAGGTTAAAAATATAAATGCTATATATTGAAATATAACAACATTACAACATAAAAACTTGTATTTCAAATCATTCTTCTAATAAACGTTGTATTTTTCATTTTACAATAAGCGCTCGTAAAATTCTGAGCGCTCAAGTAATAAAATATGTATGTATGTATGTATGTGCATAATATATACATAAATAAATATACAATGTATGTACATATTTAGTAATAATAAAAAATATTATACATGCATTCTCCGGATTAGATTATTATTTAAATAGGTCGTAAACATGATAACTTTTTACTATTTTCGACATTTACTTATACAAAACGGTTACATAACATCCAAATCTATTTCTTTCTTAGGTCGCTTTTTCGTTCCTTTCTTTCCTCTCATAGTATCCAATTTCCTTTTCCTAGCCTCTTTTTTCTTTTGCTGCCTTGCAATTTTACGTTTAGCAGCCAATTCTGGGTCCGTAACATACTGTAATAAAAAAATTCCAAACAGTGAAAATGTCAGCTACTGTAACAGGTACTTTAAATGGAATCAAACACCTACCTGTTGCGTGCGCGTTTTTCTTCTCTCTGTTTTCTTAATGTCTAACCGCTGTTGCACTCTACTCAATAATCCAATATATTCTTCATTACCCAAACGCTTCTTAATCATTGTAGCAGCTTCTTTCGCCAGTCGTCTTAAACTGGTGTTCTTTTCATCTATTGTGGACATTTCGCGTACAATTGGTGACATAATATTAAACAGCACCATATTTAAATATTCCATAGGTACAGTGGCCACTAATCCAGCAACCCATTTGAGGAAAGCAGTTCTCTGGAAAAAAATAAATGTTGACGTTTTGTTATTAAAGAAATCAGTATTAACGTTATTGTTCTTACGTACCACTGTTGTGGAATTAGGAGCTTTAGTTATTTCTATGTTTACAGACTTCCTCAATCGTCTAACAAGCCAAGGAAGTGATAACTGGTTCTTATCTATATCTGTTGTGTTGCCATCTTCGTCTTCTGTTACAATATTAACTGGTTTTATAGATTTCAAGATTTTTGCAATGAATATTAAATTCTTAACAGTTTGATCCGCTAACTCTTCCAACGCCATATCGGGTTGCAATTGTGCAATCAAATCTAAAGACAAACTTCTGATAGTAGTAATAGGATCAGAGTACATATAACGACTTTCCGCTTCACATTTTTCAGGATTTTCCACGAAATCTATAGTCTTATCGACATTAAGGGTAGCCAAGATGAAACCGATTAACTGAGATGCTGCTAAACGAACCCATATATGAGGATGGGCCAATAGAGACTGACTATATTCTGAAACATACAGAAAATTATACTAGTGTAGGAATAGTATTTTAATAAACTATCCTTTATTTAAGTACACAACAAAAACTAATATTTAACAAGATAAAACGAAACTAAATTGTAACATAAATTAAATAGAAGTTATGTATATCTTGAACTTTTAATCGTAAACGTATTTCGTAATCTCGTATTTGTCTCATTCGTTCCGAATCGTTCCGTTACCCCGTTTACTCTGAATTTCAACCCTTACTTTTTCCCGATCGCTAGCAACCACCTCGCAAAGCATTTCATACTTATCATTCACGACCTAATTCATACTTAACATTCATGACCTATTTCACACATTCCACACTCCTACACTAATGTTAAATAAATTATGGAATAATATGGTAACACACGGAACATACCAGCAATTGAACGAACAGCATCTTTGTACTCTTCCTTCTTAAGGAATGTACTACAATTTGCTGATATTTTTAACAATAACTGTAAAACTTGGAACATATGATGATCTTTCATTCTTTCCGGATCCTTAATATTACGATTCATTTGTAATTTAGTTTCTTGCTCTGTACGTAATTTTACAAAACGGCCGGGTTCATCATTATCGATATTTGCGTGGAATTGTTTTAAAAGATAGGGTAATAGTTCTTTTAGACGAGACTCGAAAGTATCTTTCTCCACTGTCACAAATATACCACATAACTGAGCAGCCAATGTACGATGCATTATCTAGAAAAAAAGGTATAATGAAAAAATGTTGCAATCACCTAATAACATGCAATTAAGATATAATAATTACTTTAGTATCCTTTAACCATTCCATGACTATGTCAAAAAGTTTGCTCCTTTTATTGTAACGGAAACGAGAGATCATTTCTTTAATACATTTGGCACATAATTTGCGACATGTCGGATCATCGTCGTTTATCAATCTTGCACCTGCCATTATGAATATCATGTCTGACTTCATAAGCAAGGTTTTCTAAAATTATAATTATCAACCAATTTATTAATACTCATTCTAAAGCAAAAACTCCCGAGTGTGGAAGTCAACTTACATAAAAATTTGAAAGTACTTACTAAAGGGAAGCCGGTAACAATGTTATGAATCATTTCTAAGGCACTCAATCGACCTGGTCGCATTTCATAGCTCAATTGCGTTAGATAAAAGAGTATATGTTTATTTAGTAATTTACCAAGAGGGTATTCCATCAAATACGAATAAAAGACGGCCCGGGATTGTTGCCTAATGTGTTCTAACTCTGATGTAATACTTAAAGTAGCAACCTTTTCCATTACTTGATGCATTTCAGGAATAATCATTTTCCGGGAGATTATCGCTTTGAGTAAACTAAATGCTGTTGCATGTCTATCACTGTCGTACATATCTTGTTCGGCGTAGATGATCAAAGCTTTTAACTGATCTTCGTTAATTGTATAATGTTTCACATCACGAACAAGTACGGACATACATTTGAATCCAGCCATTACAAGATCAAAATTATCTCCCTTACTCAAACCTTCTGCAGCATATTTGTGTAATATGTTGAAAATAGATGAACAAATGTCCGATATTGTGTCTTTTATCGAAGATAAATCTTTCTTAAGTAACCAATTTAAACACTGTAAACCTAAAGTGCTTAACTGGACAGAAATTATAATGCAATTTAGTATACATTGAATAGTTCATCGTATTAATTAACTTACAACAGCAATAAAATAAACTTACTTTGACATGTTGAGACTTCAAGCAATCGCTTATGAGCGGTACAAATGGATCTAGGAAACATTCTAATTCTTTACCAGATATTTTTTCTCTTTTTAATAAAATATGGAGAAGCTTTAAGCCAAATTCTATAATGACATGGATATTGGTGTTTTTCGAGATTTTAGAAGTAACTTTTATACCCATTTTGTTTTTCGGCTCAGGTGGTATAATGAAACAATCTGGTTTTTGCCTAGTCAATACCTCTGATTCCTTTTCTGTAAACTCTTTATCCTTCTTCTCAGGCATGAATTCGGGAATACTTTCAGAAACTATACCATAAAGAAATATAAGCATTTGCTCCAATGGAATGAAGGTATTATCAGCTAAACCCAATACAACATTCCTTAAGCATTCCACTACTTTTTGCAATGTTTTATGCGAATGTGTTCTTACAAGCACCTCTTTTAAGGGCAAAATTAAATCCACTAAACAAGATTCTGTAATATATTGCGCTAATATGTGGAAAATATCATAGCTTTTTGTAGACTTTGCTTCAGTAACTGTTTTTACGATTCCTAGTACTTCTTTCTCTTCTCCAGTTAAACCAAATAGATCTACTTTACATACCTAGAGTATGAAAATATATTACTTATTAATACATTGAATTTGAAATTATGATTTTTAAATGCAATTTACTTACAGACAAAATACTCTGAAGATTCTGATTGATATCAAATTTCTGGAAATATGGTTTCAAAGCAACCAATACTGATTGTACAGTGAATGCAAGAACATGAACTTGAAAACCTTTTGTCAATAATGTGTTCATTTCTCTTAATAGATAAGAAAGATATTTTGGACCTAGAGTTATCATAACTTTTTGTAATGTTTCCCGTGTAATGCGTCTCACCGATTCCAAACGCGATTTTAAAAATGTACATAATTTCATGAAGATTCTGAAACGATTTGTCATATTAGTTTAAAATATACATTATGTAAAAGTGTATATGTACACCTACCCTGGTAAATTGATATCTAAAATGCTTTCAGGTAATTTTTGTAACAATTTAACCATAGCAAGTGCAATGGGAACTCGCATTAATTCTTCATCCTCATTTTTTGCTGCAAAATTTTTCTTATTAACTTTATGACTACTTTCACCACTTGTTTTTGCTATGATGGACCGATGAAGTTGAGGCAACAAGTCTTTGGATATAGTAGATATAACCCTTTGGGCTCCATGTGCTGAAAGTACTATTTGCTTTTCTATTATAAGCACATCCTCCTGTATTTCCACTTGATCTTTTTCCACAATTTCTTCTGCATCATCCAACCCTTTAGAGTTTAAAATTTCCTCTAGTTTTCCTTCAATTTCTTGGTTTACAGTTTCATCATCATTCTCTATATTTTCTTCTTTTTTATCAGTAGATATTTCATTGTTTACAGATTGTTCGGTGCCTTTTATTTCAGGGGAACCTTCTGTCTGTTTATATTTTGATAAATTAAAATGAAAAGAATCTAATATAATAACGACTACCCTAACAACTTGCCTTTGAAAAATAACAGAACTTTTTAGTTTCTCCAAGTAGTGTTTTAATATAATTTCATACTGATACCACGGTAAAAGTCTACACACAGTTCCAACTGTTTCTATTGCAGCATCGATGATACTATTTTTATGTATGAAGCTTTCATTACACAAATACATGGAAGCAAAAGGTAGAATGAATTGCGTTAAAGTTCTTGGATTGAACTTCTTTTTCAATGTCTTTGCTACAGTACAAAATTTGAGCAATGCTCGACCTCTTCTGTGTAACTGCAAATGTTGCATATTTTCAAAGAAATCCACTTCAGGATCTTGTTTATTAGTCAGTAATGACAAATCCCGGAAAACAGGATGAACGTCAGGACATTCTATAGCCATATGACCTAAGAAAGCGATTGACTGAAGTCGCACAACTTCATTTTTGCTTGTTATCCCACTTTTTATAACAACTAAAATTGTATCATCTATTAAGTAACGCCTGTTCAATATATTTTCCTTATGCTCTTTCGCCAATTTAGGACCAAGAAGTTTAAGACATTGTCCTGAATAATCTCTTAAGGCTAAATCTGTTTCAGTTTTTAGAAAATAATAACAATTATGTATAATAGCTACACCAAACTCCACTGTAATCTCATTCTTTTCTATTGCATTATTAATTTCAGAAAATGCATCCAGTCTTTTTTGAAAATCTGGTTGATCGACCCATTTACGATCCCACGCGTTAAGCGCGCTTATTAAATTATAATTTTTTACGAGTGTTTCGCGACAATCATCAGTTGCTCTTTCTACAATTGTCCCGTATAATTCCAACAGCAGTTTTCGAGCAGGAATTGCTGATACTATGCCCAATAAGGGTAAGATTGCACGCAAATGAATGGTTGGTTGCACAACATGTTTTATAAGATTTTTAACAGTTGTAATTAATTCCAAAGCCGTTTCCTCTCCTCCAGCAGCTGCTTTTTTAATCAATATTGGTAAAGTAAGAGTAACAAGTATATCGCATGCACTTGGATCTTTTACAAATTCTGAAATACGTGATAAGATGATCAATTCTGTCTTATTTATTTTTTTGTTTGACTTGTCAAGCTTATTTTTAATATATTCCAAAATACTAAAAACATGAGGAAGAAGTATAGTAGATCCATAATTAGTTCCACTGGACAAGGCTTCCTCGTTTACTTCCAGCAAATTGGTGAGCACAGGTGTCAAAGGAACAAAAGGTGTATCAGTTTCCATGTCATTTTCATTTCTTTTTCCATAATCTTGCAGTGTTACCATTTTTTCAATTATGTCGAGAATAGCGTTAACTACAGATGCATGAGTGTTTGGTCCCAAAAGAAGCTGCATAATATATGGAAGAGGACTTAGAGACTTGTCATCTTTTTGATGTTTTATAAACAGTGGGTAAAAACGGGAATTTTGGCCCCATGCTATAAATAGCTTCAGTAAAGGTGTTGGACTATAAATACCTTCCATAGGTAATTTTTGCAACCACGGAAATACCGCCACATTGAATAAAGCATCTATTTCGTGTTCACTCCATTCATAATCTTCAAAATGATTGAAGAATCTTGCTAATGTTAAAATACAACTATTTCGTACATTTCTAACAGATTGTAAATAACCAACAAACACTTTATCCCTTTTTTGTAAAATCCCAGTAACTTGTGCTAAGATGCATAATACCAAACCAAGTAAACAAGGCAACAACTTCTTATTCATTTTACTACCAAATTGTTCTATCAGAATTGCAAGTAAATTTACAGCACTCTGTAAACGTTTGGGTGGAATAACATTGTTTAAATCAATGGTATCAATGATATTCTGTGTAAGCTGTTTCAAATTAATTTTCTCATCCAATTCAAATGACATGTATGGCCTGAAAGGCCTAAATGCCATTTTTATAAATATTATCATTTCATTTTCCTGAACACCGGCTAGGAAACGTAAAATCAATTTTCGTCTATTAAGTCCACCAAGTTTACCACCAGTTCTCATTCCTGTCTTTAAAGCCATTTTTGCATAAATTATTCTCATTAATATAGGTATGAATTCATCACGATGTTCACTTTGTATCACGTTACTTTCTTGATCAACTTTAAAGTATGCAACTTCATTTTTCAAATTTTGCTCACTAATTAAATTATATAAATTATCCTTGTATGGTAACAGATATTTGTATTTATAGGTAAGAAGACAATTTAAAGCAGCTTTTTGAATATCAGCATTTCTTGATGACAGTAAATCCAAATAAATCCTTTGCATCTCTGGTTCTCTATATAATGTTTTTGGATTTGCTATCTTTCCAAATATCTCCAGTTGAGCGATGAGAAGCTTTGTTTTATAATTTTTGCTTACTGTAAATTTTGATGTTTGTTTAGGTTCTATATCTTTAGAAGGTGGTGCAGATTCTTTTGCTTCTTCCTTATTTTCTTCATTTTCGTGTAATTCATTATCACTTTCACTTTGTTCGTCAATTTCCATATTATTATTAGAAGAATTTGATTCTTCCTTCTTCAAAATACTACAACATTTGGCGTCTTCAGAATTTGACTTGAAAAAATTGTCATTTACAAAATCAATAAACAATCCTGTAATATCTCTATTCTTCATTTCACAAAAATGTGAAAAGTTTATCATACACTTCCACAATAAAACTTTATGATTTGCATAATCAGGTTTGTCATTACTTTTTTGTATTGCAATTTCTATTTCGGAAATAGTTTTGCACTCAAATACTGGTTTATAATCTATAATTGCTTGATGTTCGTGTTTTAGTTCGGCTAAGAATATTGACCAAAACTGTTCACAATTTTTATCTGCATATGTTGCTATAATTTTACTTACAGGTTCCCATAGCAAAGAAAAATTTATGTATAAATTGCCTAATAAATATTGTAATGGAAATTTATAATACTTAGGATCGAAATTTAACGCTACCTTATTTTCAAATGATAATGCTTGTAAATGTAGTAGCTTATCCCTATAACTTTGTACTGTTATAGGTTCACATTCTGCTAAATACATATGTTCCATAGCACTTGTTTCTTTATTTTCATTGGAAACAGATAACGTAATTTCCTCAACATTAGAAAACAGAGAATACAAATGAGTCACAATTAAACGGACTTCTCTGAAAGGGGAACTTAAGTTTGATGCAATATTATCATTCAAGTTATCAAAAACGGTTTGGTTCACATACATCTCTTGGTATTCTGTTGTACTAAAATATGTAATACATAAATCTGTTGCATTCAGAATGAATTTATTATCAGGATATTTAGCGATAAGATCCAATATTTTTATGTCATTTGTCTCCATAAAGTTGTATAAAATTTCAGGTTCTAGATTGTGAATTGCCGACTCCAAAGCTAATAAAAACGGTAGACACAATTTAGTTAGATCAGTTTCTGTCCCATTATGATTTAGTATTCGTTTATATAGAGACAATATTCCTTTCTTTAATGCATCTTCAAATGCTTCTGATAAAGGCTCCAAATGTGGTAAAATGATTAACATTCTTAATGCATTCATTGGTACATCATGATCTGATAAACCTTCTAACTCTTTCAAAAGATAATTCATAATATCAGATGTAGCACCTCGTATATCTAATTTATACTTTGTCCATTTGTCCAAATTCGTGCCGTTAATGCATAATGGAGCTTTAGTTTTTATGACATCAGTCAGCAGTGCCAAGGTATCATTATTAAAACTAGTAGAAATGCTGTATCGTATTATATGCGGTAATATCAAAGTTTCAAATGATGAATGATTCATTAAGTTATTGACAACATCATACAATAATTTAATATCTTGTATGCACATAAGTTGAAGTATTATTTGACTAGATGTTTCTTGCATTAATTTAACATTCGTGGCCAAAAGTATTGCTACTGCTACCTTTGTTATTTTTTGTAATACATCACTTTCATCTTCAAAAGTTCGTAAAGCCTTTACAAGTTGTTTTATCAAAGGTGCAGGATCTGTAACTAACCTTCCGTCTTTGTAAATGATCACTGTATGCAATAATTGCATTAGAAGTATTAAACTCTTCTCTCTTTCATTTGTTGATTGGAAACATTTACTATTTTCAATAGTAATATCTATATTATTTAAAATCACAGACCAGAATACATTACATTTTTGTGGATGGATGTGTAGCAAAATGCAATTAATAATTTCTTTTAGTACTTTGAATGCCAAGTGTTGACTGACAGTTTCATTATTCAATGCACTGAAGTATAACATGAGCATCTGCTCTGCACATGAATGAAATTGTCCTGGCAAACCATGTACTACCTCAAATAATAACTTTCCACATCCTGGTATTCCAGTAGGATTATCTTTCAATATTTGTAGCACCAACTTCAAGAAAGACTCTTTATCTTTAATCTTGCGTACCACGAATGCAAAACTTTCAGCTGCAAAGTTATTTATATAAGCTGGCTGTGTATCTTCCAGTAATGGTAACAAGAAATCAAACACTGTTTTTACATTTTTTATCAAGTACCTCCATAAAAACTTAAATAAATAAGCCAATGATGTAAATGTGTATTCTATTTGATCTGTATCTTTCGTATGTAATAAATCGATCATAACAGTTAAAAATTTAGGAAAATATTCATAAAATTCCTTTTGCAAATCTTTTGACACAGCTACCACCAATCTGTAATGAAAAATATAGTCATTAAGAAATCATTTTAATCTATGTTACATAAAATTTTTAATCCAATACTTACTCTAAAATTGGCTGTAAGAAAGAGATGTCTTTCTTTTTTAAATATTCTATCAATTTATCAACCACGAATTCTTTTTGATTAATCAGCTGAGTAAGCGTAACAATATCACGAACTTCTTTTTTGAAACTGCAATAACCTTTTGTGAGGTTAAGGAAGTTCCATTTTTGAAGAGTTTCATGAAAATATGTTTCAACTTCATCATTTTCTTCATTTCGGTGAGCAACACGATGAAATATATCAACGTCAACTTCGTTGATTCTTTCAGAAAATGCTTTAAACTGTAACAGAAAAAGTTATTTAACGTAAACTCGACAGAAAAGAAGTTTATATGCTCATGTTACGTACCTGAAATGTATTTGTTTCTTTATGACGGATTGGTTTATTCTTCATGGTGAATTACAAGAACTTTATATTCACTTAATTACAACAGAACATCATTAAAAATACTTTAAAGAACATAGAAAAATGTTGATATTCCAAATTATGACGCGCCGTAAGGTTCGCACATGGCCTTACTTCTTGAAGTTAGTCGCAATACTCTTTCAAATGCAATGCACTTCCTTGGGGAAAATGGCTATCGAGGGAAAAAGGTCTCTATCACCCACTATAATCCTCGTACAATACGTCTATTGGTAATAGATGTATGAACCAATAATAATGAACATAGTAGGAACTTTATGTCTGAAATTGGTAGAAAAATATTTTCGGACGCAGTAGGGAATAATTTTGAACAAATTTACAAAAGTATACGTAGAAACATTTGCTGCGATTAGTCAACATCACTCGACACAAAAATATCAAAATAAGGGATTATAAAGCGACAGAACATAATGAAATCATTATAATTCAATGGAAAAAACTTGAATTGTTCCAAGAAAACGAGATAAGGAATAGATGGCGTGTGAAGTAATTTTTGATAAGACAGTCAGGTAGTAAAAGCGAACGCTTTCTTTGATTCGGAGTTGGTTTGAAGGATCGCACGACATTTGAAAATGATAAATCAAATGTTGGAAGAAACAATTACAACCGCACATACTAGTGCGGAAAAAACGCCTAATCAAGACTCGAAATCTCGAAAAGTGGGTATGAAAACATTTGATTTTCTTTGGAAGCGTGATTCACGACGCGAAAACATACTGAAAAAGGACAGCAACCAGAAAAAAAAAGAAGATTCGATAGAAGTAAAAGTTATTGAAGGCAAGACAAAAAATGTTCTTCCTAATAAAAAGTCTTTTAATTTTTTCAAGGATATTAAAAAATACATGCAGAATAAAAAGTTGACAATACGTGATTCAAAACAAAAAGTAAGTATATAAAACATTAGCAATGTTTTGTATTAAAAGGGAATTTTTTCAGGTGAAAGAATCATCTAGCCTGCAGAATGATACAGTCTGTGATTCATTAGTACTTCAAAGAAATCAGTATACAATTTCTATGGAAGAGAACACAGAGCCTGAAATTAAATATGAAGATACTACAAAACATTCTGATATTTTAAGCAGCAATGAAACTATAAGTGCTACAGATATATCACAAAATGAATGTAGTTTAGAAAATCTGAATGAAACGTTAGAAAGATATTCTGATTCTGAAAGAGAATCAGAAGCAGTAAATACACAAGTTGTTAATTTTCAAACAGATAATGATGATGAAATTATTTCTAATACACATTATCTGTGCCCCAATAACAAAACAGTACTGACAAGGTCTGATATGAGAGAAAATATTGCAGAGCAACATCGAATTGAAGATATTAAAGAAAGTGCAGAATCTAGTATAAATGATAAAGCAAAGGCAAGCCTTGCAGCAGAGTTGCTTAAATTAAGCAATTATGGATGGTATTGGGGACCAATATCAGGACCTGAAGCCGATGCCAAACTTATGTCAGAACCAGATGGTGCATTCTTAGTCAGGGACTCTTCAGATGACAGGTTTGTACTTCTATTAAAAGTATTTCTTAAATAATAACAGTTTTTAATACATACAGTGCTTTTAATACTTGTTTGTATGTAGATATGTCCTGACACTTAGTTTTAAATCATCTGGAAAATTGCTTCATGCTCGTATGGAACATAGTGGTGGTCTATTTTCTTTATGTAACCAAAGTGAAAGCGAAGGATTTAGTTCGGTAGCTGATTTAATTAACTATACAATGAATTTTAGTCAATCAGCAGTATTTTGTTATTCACGACCTAAATATCCTGGTCATCCATCTTTCCCAGTCAGATTAACAAAACCAGTGAGCAGGTTTAATCAAGTTAGAAGTTTGCAGTATCTTTGTCGTTTTGTTATACGTCAAAATACTAGATTGGATAATATTCATAAGCTACCTTTACCAAAAAATATTAAAGGCTATATCGAGGAAGCGCATTATTAATATGAAAAAAAGAATTGCCGGTATAAAAATCCACTTTAACATGAAATGTACTATGATATCATTGATATGAATTTTTACAGATCTAAATTTTTAAATTGTTTAGAAATAGTTATTGCACAAACATTTTATTCTGAAAACAAAGAACAGATTAGATACAAGCATTTTTATTTAATAGAAGCTGAAATACTTGTTGTTGAATTGAATCTTGTAGATGTTTTCATTTTTATAAAAGTTGATTGATATAGCTATATCTGTTTTATTTATACTGATAATGAGACTTATAAGAGTGATAGTTAAAATAATTTTAACTTGCATGAATTGTTTCATTATAAAATATGTTATATTCTTGAACATAATCAGAAGTTTAATCAACCTGTGAAGTACTTGGCTGTGTAAATACATTGTTTAGAATAAAACAATCTTCTGCTCAATTGAATGGTAAAGATACGAGTTGATCTTCCCTCGTTGTAATGGGAATAAAATTTTATTAAAAAAAAAGGATCATACTGCCTTAATTACTGTAGTATTGCAGGGTAATTGTTAAATATTATTAGATCTATACTTTGTAACAATTTATACCTTTATATCTTGCACAAAAATAGCTCATATTTATTGAGTTTGTCTTCAAATGTACAGAATTTGTTAAACTATGAAATTAAAATAAATTAGATATGATTGTTAATTTAACTTAAATGTTTCTTTCTTTTTAATATTCCCCCTGTATAATTGTAACTATATGCATAGTTTTTTAAATATATTTTCACTTACACTAAATTAATAAAAAAAGAAAATATTCGAAGTGTCGTTTCTATAAGTGGTCGATATTTGTTTTCTTCTACTTGAAATTTAGTTTATCTATTCCAGTTCAGTCCGAGTATATTACGTGCCTGTTAAAAATGACATTAAATAAAAATGTATTAATGCGATTATTTTACAATATTTCTCTATTAAATAATACTAGATTTAATTAGAACTTACTGTAATAAACGCAGCGCTTGCTGTTTCGGTAACACGGTTCAAAGCTTGATCTGGTAGGGCCATATCAGAAGTTGTTGTAAAAAATGCATGAATTTGTGCTGCATCTTTTATACGATTTTCTAAGAAGTTCCAAGTCTGTTTATGATCTGCACTGCTATCTTGCAGCATATATAGTTCTGTGGTTTTATAGATACCTGCTAATACTATTCTTCTAGTGTACCAGTTGGTCTAATCACAAAATTTTAATACAAAACATCTTAAATCACACAGAGAAGACAATATTATAAAAATTTTCTTACATCAACCGATCTATCACCGGCATAATAACAAATGTCATCTACTAAAGTAAGTAAATTAGCTAATGACATTGGTGTATTAGGTGGAAGTGCCATAAGAGCTAAAGCTTGGGGCCACGTTTTTTTATATGGAATCACCATTCTAAGCCTTATTTCAACAGCATCGCGTACTTGTGATTCTAATGTCTTTTTTTCTTTGGTACTATTTTCTTCTGTAGCATCTATTTGTTTCATAAGGATCTTATTTAACTCTGTATTACATGTCAAATAAAAGTATTGGACCAGATCTGCCCCTTTATTGGGAAATAATCCATGAATCACACCAGGATATCCAATAGATTCTGCACCTTTAGTACATAACTTTTCATTATATACATTTATTAATTGTCTGTATTACATGTAAATAACATAAAATTATTATGCCTCAAAACTAAAATTAAAAACAGTTAATAAATATATTGAATTTATATTGAATTTGTAATATATTTATTTACTCACACAAAGAATTGTTTCTACTTCATCAAATTAACTGAAAAAATGTTATAAATTACCAGCACTAATAGCTTGTTGACTCCATCCTAGATCATGAACATACTTTAAAGATGCAGCAAGAATTTTTGATTTGATATTTTTTTCATATTCTTCCTCACTTTCCTTGGTATATTCCTGATTTATTTGTTGCATACTACCATTTTCAGTTTGATTAGTGAGTAATGTCCTACAAGTCCATAAACTTCTAAAACCTAATAAAATTAAAATTGATTTTTTTATTCCATACAATAATGTACATATATTTTGGTCATAATCAATAATATACTTATAAAACAAAACATGCGAATTATGGGGTACACTCGAAATAAATTAACTGTAAATAATAAAAATATTTTATTCAACAGCAAGTAATGTACATGTTTTAAATACATATAAACATAGAATGCTATTATTCTGAAATTAAATCCTTATTATTATGTTGTTTAAAAGGATTATCAAGAATACATTCATTAACTCTAATTAAAATGCTTTCCATCACATCAAGTCCATTCACTGCTTGGTAACAGAATGAAAGTTTCTTTGAAATTGGCATTGCTGGCAATTTTTCACCTCCTACAGTTAATGTTACTTCTGCATCATTTTTCTCTAATTCTGTATTTCCATTTACTTTATTAGTTTCCTTTTGCTCTTCTAAATCCCTTATCTTCACTTTCCAATGTGCTCTGCACAAATTTATACCTTCTCTGAGTGGTTTCAAGTAATCTTTTTCTAATTTCTCTACCAGATTCCAAATTCCAGTTTGATTGTCATTATCTCTAATAACTAGAAATCTTAAAAGATTTAAACTAGTAATTATCTCATCAGATAACTCTACTAAGTCTGATGCACTTCCATGTGGCAATTTACAAGCCAATCTAATCAAAGATTCTAAATTACTACCAAGAAAATGTGGAATAGGTGGTGTTGCTTGAAGGCATTCAATAACAGAAGCTTTGAATATTCCAGTAGTTAAACTAAGTAAACCTGAGTGTTCACTAGTTTGATATAAACGTAAAACAATTAAATATCTAGCTTCCATGTCAAACATTTCAATGTATTCTTGAAATATGTTTAAAGCTTTCTTTCTTTCTTTATCAATATTACAATAAATCATAACTTTCATGATTACATCGAATAGCCGTGAATAAATATTAAGTTCCAATAATTGTGATGTTAGAGAGCGTTTTGTCAATCTTTTCAAAAATTCATCCATCAGATTTAAACCTTTCGTAACAGTTTCTTGTTCTTCAAGAAGTTTAATAACAAGATATAAACATGCATGAAAAATATATTGCAAATCATATATTTGTGGTACCCTTTCCCATAAATGTGATTTTGTCACAATATAAAAATAAAAGTTAGCATATGCTAAATCTGATATATTTTCATCTAATTCAAACAGTGTTACTTTAAGATTAGAACATTCTTCTTCTACACGTTTTCTTTTAAAACTGGTTCTTTTGCTTCTTAAATTTATAATATTCAGAAACCAAAGTAAATCTCCATTTATATGACTTACAAGAGTTATAATTCTTTCTGGTAGGCATTGTTTCGAATGTAATTTTAATTCTTTATCTGAGAGAAGACACAATGGTTTTCCCATTAAAAAGATCAAGAGACTTGTAAGATAATCTCTTAACATGTTATGTTCTTCTGAATTATCCAGTCTTGCTTCCTCTACTAATGGTTCCAAAAATGATATAATTGCATCATACACACTTTGTATTTTATTTATATTGATGATGTTGCTTTCAGATTCTTTATCTGGTATTGGTAAACCATCAACATAAGACCTTAATGTACTGATACACCACTCTATAACTTTCATTTTATTATTCATTTTAGAAAGGCACTTAGTAAGTACCTTTAAAATTATACAAAACTTGACATCATCCTCTGGACCTTCGATTTGTTCCAACAGGTCTAATACTGTCTCAAAAGGATTAGATTTTTCTACTACAAAGTTTAATAATGCTGTGCAACATTCAATTAATTCTGTATTATGCTTTGTGTTTTCAAGTGTAAGATAAGAAGATATAATGGGTACAATATCCCATGAGAAATCTTGAATGATATTTTCAAAACGATCATCCTTAAAGAGGTTTAAAGCTTCTTGAAGTTTGTTTTCTTTTAAATAATTGGTTAAATCGTTGACAAATTTCTCTTTTATATTTTCCTTAGGCTCTGACATTTTTTAATAAATTTATTTTTCATATAAGTATTAAATTATTAACAATTTTCTTGACAAAAATTTTCCTTGCTCATCATTTTCATAACACACAACAATAACATAACCTTCCCTTTCAACGTATTAAATATATATTATTTCCACAAATTTATGACAAATGATAACACAATTATTACATTACTTTTAAAAAGAAATTATAATATACAATGGATCGCGGGATTGTACAAACATTTAAGAATATTATTATTGTTTTGCTTATTTTAACGCATAAACAAAATTGTGTACTGATCACAGACACAAAACATATAATATACAAATTGCACAGTGAAACACAGTTATTGCATGTACTATACGATTTGCAATATTCTTTTCGTGTATTTGATAATTAATTCATAAATTTTAAATAATAGATGTCAAGATCAAAATAATGTGCGTACAAATTGCGAGTGGCATATATTATGGATATAAGAAAACTCACTTACCGTTGACTAAAAAACCTTTTCGCATCAACAAAATACTTGACATAGCCATATCCACAATTTTAAACGAACTACTTGTCATACATTTATATATATAATACAAGGAAACCAAGAAACTACGATTAATATTCTACTTGGAAGATTCGTTGATGGATGTATACTTTGTGAATTATACTTAAAGTTTTACATTCCTTGTGAATTTATCTTAAATATTCTCTTACTTTTATTTACATTTAGCCTAGATAATTAAATAAAATAAAAATGCATTAATTTAAATTGTATATAAAAATTGTGAATTAAAATAGAATGGACAACAAAAAAAATATATTCATTTTACAGATTATACTTGTTAGATGATCAGTTTTCGTTTATCTGCGCATGTCAGCTCTGAATAATTTGAGCGCGCTTGGCAACAAACAGTAACGCCCAATCGTATTTATAATATTCTTTATACCAAGTGTATGTACCCAATGATTTCTTATTTTGCATATTTGCTATATCATCAATTCTCCTTATTCACATATTTTTGTTTACCATATATATAACTAACGAAGTGAAAAGATTACAGTATCGAGGTGGGGGAGATCCTATTGAAGTTAGTCTAGTTGCGCAGATTTGACATGATATTTCGTTGAATGGCGTACTTTCATGAGAAACTTTATTGTAGTCGACATCTAGCTACACATTTGTTTATGGCAAAAAAGTGTAATGAAGTATTGTGAAAACAAAGGTACAGACAGGTTAAGGAAATTGAAATATTTTCGACGTATCGTTAGTATAAATTTATCTAGCAATGGAAAATAGTGGTGAAAGTGGTGACGATGGAGGACCTTTAGGCACGACTGCATTTCTTGGAGGAAGTGGCGTTTCTGCATCGTATATCAGTGTACAATCAGATGACATGGAAGGTAGGTTAACGATGTTTTGAAAATATTTTGTTACAAACGTAAATAAAACATAATTATATAATTCTTATATTTAACTAATTTGTAATAATTGACAATTTTCAGTGTTGGCGTATATCATGTAATTAGTAGTTAAATATGTATTTAATATCACAAAGCTCCACAAATTAATATAATTTTAAATGTTAGTTTTGCAAATTGATAATTATAGAAATCTGAGTTATGATTTTTATCTAGATGATCCTGAAAACACAGACGATTCAAATCATGGAACAAGCGATCCCTTACAAGGTACTGGAGGTACCGGTGGTGGAGGTCCCCTTCGTGAACAGGATCGATTTCTGCCAATAGCAAATGTTGCTAAGATTATGAAAAGGGCTATACCAGAAGCAGGAAAGATAGCGAAAGATGCACGTGAATGCGTTCAGGAATGCGTGTCCGAATTTATATCATTTATCACATCTGAAGCAAGTGATCGATGTCATATGGAAAAACGTAAGACCATTAACGGTGAAGATATTCTATTTGCCATGACGACTCTTGGTTTTGACAATTATGTAGAGCCACTAAAAGTATATCTACAAAAGTATCGAGAAGCTACAAAAGGAGATAATCCTCCAGGAAGTGGTACAACAGCAGGCAATGGAAAAGTTGAGCCACAAGGAACTATATACGAAGATCAGTTGTTTGCCATTGCCGCGACTGCTTCTAATGCTACCACTTCTGATACACCTGTCATATACAGTTACACGTCTACCGATCAAATGCAATTCCAGCTTTCCTGATCACTGCAGGTTAAAATGATATTACTATAAATTATTAAAATACAAAATGCGATTCGTGAAAACAACTGTCTCGACCGTCGCATATTTTTTTTCACGTACGATTGTGTTTTACAAAAGACTGTAAGATCAGTTGTTGACGGTAAGCTAAACTTACATCATAAGAATTAAAGTGTGAATGTTGCAAGATTTTGGAGAGGAAAATGAATTAAATTTAGACAATTCTTTGTAAAGAAAATACAAACGTGGAAGGAAATAAACCAGGAAGCAGTTAAAGACTCGTTAGTAATTACTTGTTTACTTTTTTAAACACGGTAGGGGTAGAAAAACATAGCCGATCGTTTATTTCACTATTGTTTTTAAGCGCTAGATTTCGCATTTAACTAAGATTAGGCTGTGATGGTTTTTTGCGAAAACGGTTCAGGTCGAATGGAAACAAGATATTCTATTTTGGACAAGAACCGGCAGTTAATCAGCGTGTAGATTCTCGTAGAAAACGTTCATAATGGTGTTTTCACTCTGGTAGTTGGGCAGGAGAGAGCAAGAGCTCGTGTGCTTTTGTCGATGATGATGCAGCGCCACTCGAAGACATGGCTGATTGTTGTCGCTGTTGTTGCGCTGGTGACAGAAGTGAGGCGGTAGGCAATGTTCCAGCTGGGCGTGCTTCCGTTTTCCTCACTTTTTCCTTTTTGTCAGAAGCAACGTGGCAAAACCGCCAGCGGCATTGACCGCAACGACATAAACAGAGGCAGAGCAGCACCCGAAATAGGCAACACAGTAAACCGGCGCACAGTAGCGAAGGACCCACCAGCCTCAATTCGGGACTGAGGAATCCTTTCTCTCCAGTGCCGACAAACGAGATAACTAATCCGAGCGCTGTTGTTCCCAGCCCCGCATAAAGTACGGTATTCACTGCCGCACTCACTTCTCCTCTACGACGGTTTGCGTTACTGCTTCCATCATCTTCGTCATCTTCTCCACTGCTTCCATAGCAATAGCTCGCGTCTCTTATCTAAAAACAATAATAGTACAGAACGAAGAACATTTTAGTATAGTACATAAAACTAGAAACTTTTAATGCTTTTTAATATTAGTAATTTAGTTGATATAATTTGCTTAAATTTCTATGTTAAAGTAATATTGAATAAGTGCTCGTTTACCCTGTTTCTCTTCATCCATCGTCGATGAGCCTCGCATTGCTTTGTCTTGTAGCCATCTCCACGGCATCCATGAGGCGACATAGGAGATAAAGGAAGGGGAGAAGGTCTGCTGCACCCTTGCCATGCTGCTTTACCAGGTCCTCCACCACACTGAAATTATTTTGCATTCAGGTATTGTTATTGTAAACATTTATAGCAACTACGGTTGAGATCATTCAACATTTTAATATCTATCAAATCTTTTGATGCTATATACTTTGACTAAGACAATTCTGACCAATCTACAGTATAGAATACTTCTTAATATGTTTCTTGATTCTATGGTAAATATTATATATGTACTATTATACAAAATATAAATAAATATAAAACATAAAAGCGTTATATAATAATTACTTAGTTTACATCTTTCTCTATCATGTGAAACATTTTCTATTATTTATGTACTATCTTAGATACTGTTAATTAATACGTTCTTTCCTCGTTACCCAGCACATAAATAATAATATAAAAAACATGCATGCACGTACTAAACAAAATACAGAAAAATTTTTATACAAAGAACCAATCGAGACATGTATAAACGTTTATACGTACATGTGTCGTAGAACTTGTCTATACAAGTGCACTGTAATCATTGCATTCTGATTGACAACAAAGAATTAATTAAATATAATTAGTAGCAATCGTTAACCATTAAACGTTGACTACTATATAGTGCACATCATAAGAATTACAATCTTCCATACCATAATATCAATCTTAAATGCATGATTTTTATTTCTTTCACATTATATGTAATGGAATCACTATGAATCTTTGAATCAAATGTTTGAAAGACTAAATTAAACTGATTTAACGTGCATTTCTAAGATGAAAATAATCTTTATCGGTATTTCACTGAAAAGTTGATATAAAAAGATAAAAAGATATATCAAACTGGAACTCTTTTATTATTTATTTAGATCTTCAACTTCTTTTTAGTGATTGCATCTTTTTCTTTTTTAATAAGTATATAACAAATATAGAAAACAGTCATCTGTTCTATGATAAGAGAAAGTAAAAAAGGGATAAACATCAAGTATACGCTACAATATAATATTTTTTTCCAGAAAGAGGTATATAGTTGATGCATAGATAATCAGCTAGGGAAGCAGCAGTTACCCTCTGATGCCAATAGCTTACTGTTGCTGATACAGCATATCGGAACAGTTGATACTTACCCCATAAACATAAGATCGTGGGGGATATCGCGGAAGCGGCGGAATAAGTCTGGTGGCCAAGTTGGAGGGTAATTCTCTAAAGTTCACCACCTTACCCCCCCGTAACCGTTGCTTCTCCCTTCTAATCAATAAAGCAGCCTGCATTCCGCTCATTCATTTGTTAATGTTTTTGATCATCAAGATCTCTACCGTCCTTCTCCTCCTCCTCTTTCTCCTTTCCAGTTTTTTCTCTTTTTTTATACACCTTATAAGTTAAACTTTTCTGTTTCCCTTCTGTTCCCCAGTCAAAATAACCACACCAATTTCTTCTCAAAGCTTCCCCAACCGTGATCGGTACCAGACACTACAACTTACTCCTAACATCGTACTGTCTGCCTCCAACATTAGTAGGTGCTCGTATCCGCTGGTAGGAACCAGTCGAGGCATGTTAATTACTAAAAGAAAATTACAATTGATGGATAACCAGCTGACGAACCTGTAGCCGCTCGAGGACGTGTTATCGCGGGGCTTTACATACGCCACCAGACAGCCAATCGATGGTGTGTTCCTAATGTATAAGTAAAGGTGTGCCAGCAAGAGAAGGTGCAAAGTGCAACGAGGATTATTAAGTACTTGAACAAGGACTGCGAGTAATAACGTGATCGGGTACCTATAGCAACAGCGACTAGTGTGATAGAGAAAGAAGAGAAACAGAGCTAAAAAAAGATAGAGATATATAATGAAACGACCCTAGGGCAATTAAATTACCGCTGAACAATCTACCCACCTGTAGCTCCAATGAAGATGGCGAAACTCGGAGATCAAGGATCGATGGTGGCGGGAAAGGGAAATTATTGGATTTAGTGGCGCAAGTAACCGAACTAGGCGATTCAAGAGACAACGGTGGTGGCGATATCGGAAACTGGATCGGTGAAACAGGTGCAACCTGCTGACACTTCTCGACATGACGCCGTCGATCGATGCTCGGATGGAATGCAGATGACGGTGGTTGTGGCTGTGGCTGTGGTGTGGAAGATGGTGGAAGAACGTGCGGACGAGCAAACTTGCTGGGATGGTGGTAGTGGTGCTGAGAAGAAGCTGCTGGAACCGGCTTCAACCGTGCCGGGACCGTACCCTCGGCGACACGTTTGTTAAGCTGCAATCTTTTCTGCTTCCTCCTGTTCGCAATACTGGCGCCACCCGCAGCTGCGTACATTGCTTCGCACCACGATTATACTCTTCCCGGTTTAACGCCTTCGGGCCAGGCGTTCTTCCTGTTACGAGTTTAGATCCCTTTGCATCGTCTTCCTGTCTTTTTCCTCTGGAAAGGCAAGAAACGTGACGGACATCCGCCCGCTATTGGCGGCCGTCATTCTAATCTACCGACTAAATATTATAGCGGAAAGCACATGAAAAGCATTTCATTTACAGCTGAATAATTGCGTATGCGTATTGGATACAAAAAGCTGCGTTATCGTGTAAGCAGGGCTGGCGAAAATGTTTACAGGGATGAAGATATAAGTAACATTTGAAACAATTTGAACTTTGGTTATCTCGCGCCAACCCTGCGTACAAGAATTAAGAACACAGTTACTAAATGCTGCAATTAAAAGTAGTTTGAGCATTTAATAGTAACTCTCTGCATTTGAAAATTGTTCACTAATTTTTTATCAAATAAAACTGATTTTGTAGAATGGAGGGAGTTCAATGGTATGTACTTAACACGAGGTAAATCCAAAATATTTTATAGAATGTATATTAGTTTCTTCTTTAAGCATGGAAAGTATACATTAAGAAGAATAAGGTACTAATATCTAACACTATAATTGCTAAAAGCATAACGTGGAACATATACATATGTATATCTATATTGAGGTAGAAACTAAGAAATCGTTTTACTGATAAAACTAATGTAAAAAAGCGATTTTATCGCAATTTATTTTCTTTACAGAAAGAGGAAATTGCAGTTGCACTTCTTCAAAAGCAACCTGTCTTAAACAAATAATCATTTTTGTTAAACATTTTGAATTTAGGTACGAAATGTATTTTCGCTAATTAATCGTTATTAATTATCGTTTCGTTAATTAAAAAAATACGTAAATAATTCACTGACTTCTACCTCCGAGTCCTCAAAAGCTTTCCGAACCGAACATTACAAGGAGACCTCTGCATTGACACCTTTCTGTTCAGCTTCTTGACCCGTCAATGGGTCAAGTAGTTTCGACACGAATGTAACAAATCGAAAAACCCTCTTCTTCCTCATTGTTTTATACCGTGACACGTTCTAGTTATCCCTTCTTATCCTACCCTGACATTTTCCTTTTCGCCCTTCTTCCCCTCCCGCGCTTGATTACGTTCATTTTCAGTGCCCTTCTGCCGTCTATCTTTGCCTTCTTTTGTTTCATCCTATTCTTTGTCCTTCTTTTTGATGTTTCTCCATTATCTTCGTTATAAATGATGAATAAAATGAACCATTTTACATACTCTTGCCTCGGGCACCGCGTTTAGACTTTCAAATTTAGAAATATAGAAATTTGCTTAAATTCTTAATTCCAAAATTTCTTAATTTGCAAATATCCAATTTTAGAAATTTCTTAATTTTCAGATTTTCAAACTCGCACATTCATAAACTTCTACACTTTCAAATCATAGTGTACAAATTTTCAGATTTCCAAATCTAATGCAACGTTTAAAAGCATCGAAAATAGTGTCCATTTTTATCCCAGGATCCGGAAACTCCACCTACGGCTTTGGTTAAAGTGGATTGTATAAAACGAGCCGTGTGTAAATACCACGGTACTATATTTTACATGAAATAGTAATGATTCTGGCGGAAATTACGTTATTCGATATTCTAACTTTACATTGAATACTGAAAAAGAAAAAGAAAGGAATCAATTATAATATACCTACATATACTTAGTTCATGTAAAAAAAGCAAGTGAATGAAGGTAATTACCACGTACAACATGTCTATGTATCAAGGATAGCAACCAAACAGTACTCATGCAGTGGTACGTGCGTGCTCGAAGCAAGTGAGGAGGGTATACGAAGCCAAATAATACATGAAGTCCCAGTTAAAAATTAAAAAGAAATATCGAAAGGCCAACGGGATCCACGATGAGCACGAACTCGACGACGGTTCGTTCTACTCGAGTATTTCCTAAAAAGAAAAAACGAAAGACACACATGAAAAAGCGCGTAAAAAAATAAAAGGCTGACTGGTGGCCAACGAGCACATCGCATTTATTATCTTTCCTCTGTTCTCTCTTTTTTTTTTGAGCTCGCGTTATGACAAACGCGCAGAGCGTTCTGTACAATTAAATGACGACCAACGACGAGGACGACGACGACGGTCAACAATGAAGGCTACATTTGTTTCTTTCTCTCCCTCTCTCTCTCTCCCTCTCAATTAACACATGATCTTTCTCTTTTGTTCCCGTTCATTTCGCATCGCTAGCAACTGCTGCAGCAACGTCGGCGACGGTTCGACGGCGACAGCAATAGCAAAGCAGGCATCAAATCAGCCAGCAACACCAAAAGGCTGCGCGTACCAACGACTCAGGGTTAACCACTGCACCGTGTACCAAGAATTGCCTCTCTTTCTTTCTCTCCCAGCGCCTTCCTTCGATTACGTGGATGACATTTTCCCGTACGTTGTGCCTCTCTTTGTCCTACTCGTGCACTTTCTCCTTTTTGTTTTATTTCTTTTCTTTTTTTTTTGTAGCGAGATGCCAAACTACTACCGTTAGAGGGACCGCGCGCACACAGAAGCACGGACACGGGGGGGAATAGGGGTGCGCGAAGGGGATACGCGGGACACGAATATCCAGGACACGATCCCCGTGTACACACGGCGCGTATCACTTGCTCGTTGTAATTAACGCAGCCTCCATCGTTATCCCGCACTTCGTGGACGCGCCCGTTACTACCGAGCAACCACCGACTGACCACCGTCAGCACCGCGCGGTTACTTCTTCACCCTCCTGCTCGACAACCCCTCCTCGGCAAATCCTCGCAAGCGCGTTACGTCGCTCGATTATCTACAGAGACGGAGGAATGTACGGGCGAAGGGGGCGACTGCCCGGGGCACCACTTCGTCAGCTCTAATAAAAAGAACGTAGTTTTTGTGGGATTATTCAAATAGAAAAATTGTGTGGGTAGCTGGCACGTGAAGTAGGAAGTAACAAAATGTAAGAATTTGGAAATTAAGAAGTTTGGAAATTTAGGAATCTTAAAATTTGGCAACTAGATATTTATGGATTTAAGGATTTGTGAATTTGAATTTGTAAACTTTGATATTTTTAAACTTTTAAATTTCCTAATTCCTACATTTCAAGGGAGTAAAAAAGTAAGAATAATGGTCGAACATAAACCTCTTACCGCCACATAGTCATGCCTACCTTAAATAATAGAATATAATTTTCCAAATTCTATTGCATTTCTCCATCACTCACAGAAATTTTATTTAAAAAATTAAAGGAAGGCCATAATGTGATTTCATCCAGTATCATATTTGTTATGAGGCCGCCCCTGATTATGTACATCTTTGGTTCAGTCGCCTTATGCAAATACTTAAACTTATTCAAATTTGAGACATTTTCGTGGATCATATTTCCTGTTAAATGGGAAACTATAATTTATTTGATTTAAAAAGTTCAAATATTAACTGGTTTCGCAACGATGATTATCAATATTGACTTACTGCATGCAGACGCGATGACGTTCGATTTTTATGTGTAGCTCGAGGTAAAAGCAGTTATACTCGATGTATGATGAAATATTTCAGTTTCGAAGAAAATCGAAGTATCGAGTTAGATAAAATCATTAGTTGGTTATTTTTAGTAATACAGCAGGTGTTTTTTCACTTTACCGTTACAAGTAACAGGGTTCGACGTCGTAAGTCGTCATACTTGAATCGATAGCGAAGGAATATCTTTGCAACGCGCATCGATTGTAATTATCGATCGTTTCGATATTAAATTCAATTTTACGAAACTACTTTCTTAGAATTGGAAAAGATTAAAATTTAAGAGTTTGTATTATTTTGTAGGGTAGTGAATTACATCATATAGTGATACTTAACAGTTTAGTGATCAAATAGGACGAGTAAATTGGATAATGTACTACTGCATTGAAATATTATGTACATCATGCAGGGTTGTCTTGCTTTTGCTACCATTATATCAGACTCATATTATGATGTAAAATTGATGGTTATTACGGTAAACTGGCAATAGTTCTTACGATTTTGAACAAAACCTTATTATGTAAGTATTACGATACATTTAACATTTGAAATACAATCAAATGTATCGATAATTGTGACTGACATAGATTGCACGAAGTATCTAAATGCGTTTGTATTTCGTTCAAATGGCATTGAACGTGTATACATACACGATACGTATAAAATCACATGCGGGGTGGAACCCCTTACAGATTCTAGGACAACCCGCTTTCGCACTTACCCTCCCTTATACCCGCAGCCAGGTTACCTCGCCCTCTCGAGTTCCCCGAGTCGATATCCCGTGCTGTTTTTGACCTTTCACCTTTCTCACGTTACCCTGATTCTGTGGCCAAGGGACAACCTGCCTTATCGGCTTGTAACACTACCTACATTTCGATTACACACACATATACTATCTTCCTACTTGATTTTATTAAATTTTTTCCAGTAACGAAAACATATCCCTCAACTGTTAAGATAAATTTTACATTTTTTTCAAATGTAAATTTGAGGTCAATAAAATTAAGCTATTCATAGGAAGGGACAATACTAAACATTTTCTAAAATTTGTGTTGAACTCGAAGTATAGAAATCTAGGGATATTAGAATCTTAGGTTCTATGAATATTAGGATCTAGGGTTATAGGTATAAAGTAATCTGTATAGAAATATAAATACAAGATTCTTATACAAATGTCATTTCTTTTAACGTTTTTAATGTTAATACACTTAACACTGCATTAAAATGCCATTTGCAGTCAATGAAGTACAAATAATTAAAATAACACAAGTATTTAAATCTTTTATCTTCGTTTCCTACCGCCTACTTTAAGCCGCATATCTCGATTTCCTTTTCCTCCTTTTGGTTTCTTTGCTCCTTTATGTTTTGTTACCTTTTTACCCTTCTTTGTTTTTGTTTCGTTCACCTTCGTTCTACAAAATAGAAGTATGTAAATACCTTGTGCTTTTGTATTAATATAACTTTTCAAAATATTTAAAAACATACTTTGGTACAGACAAGTCTTCACGGAAAATTTTTGTATTACTTTTGAGAATGTTATCTGCCAAATCCGTATTCCTCTTTTTCTCATCCCTTATATTCAATGGAATACTTTCAGCCTTCCTTTTCATACCTGGTACTTGTTTCGCTATACCCTTTGCATCTTTCTCTTTTGGTAACCTATACATATTATATAGTGAATATCTGTGTGAAATTTATTTCATAATTGATATTGCGATAACATGATATGTAAAATTACCTCTCCTGGAATTTGCCAACAGAGGCTGTGGATGTACGTGCAATAGTAATGGCCTGAGCAAGTTGTTTTGACTCAGGAAAATGTTCTCTAGTAGGAAGTCCTACTTGTGGAATTTTAATATTCTTTGCCTTAGCAATATTACGCAGCCTCTGCAGTTCGTTCTTAGACCGCCTTTCTTCTTTTGCTACTTTAGCAGCAGCGAATTGGTCTTCTGTGGCCTTGCTTTCATTATTTACTTCTACCAACCATTCTTTTTGTTCCAAAGCTGCCTTACGTTTATAACCAAATGTAGGTATCCATTTCTGTAAAAGATATCAAAAACATATTACTTGTATACTCAATCCATGTATATATAGAGTAGAATATAGCTTATGTAAAAAACATACCTGTAATTCTTCGTCCCATTGAAGTTTAGATTTACCTTTCTTCTTAGATTTAATACCTTTCTCTTTAGCATATTGTTGCCATTTAGTTAATGGTTTTGGTTTTGGAATTTGACGAGATCGTGGTAATATAAACTGAGGTTTAGGTAATTTTGCTACTATCACTTCATCAATGCGTTCTGTTGGGAGTTCCCAGATTTTATTAATTAATATCTGCACATTATCCCTTGTTATACTTTTTAAATATGGTTCCTGCTGAGCTCTATAAAATGTATAAAAGTAGTTAACACGAAATAAATCTACTGGAAATATAAATAAATGCACCACAAAAATAAATTTTTAGGTTACTTTAGTGTTTTTATATCCAAAGTGTTGTAATCAAATGCTAAAAGAGTTCCTATATCTGTTTCAACTTCAACATCTTTCTGTACTACCGTAGATTTACGTGAATCTTTTTCTTGAGTATCATTTTCTAGTATTGACTGTACAATATCCATGCTGTCACCCATGTTTCATATTTTGCAGTATTTTGGATTATGTATATAGGTTATGTTATGTTGCGGCTTTTTTGAAATATGCAACATAGGAGGTTAGCGTATTTCAAAACTGCTACAAACTTATTAGAACTTCTAATGGAAATGTTATTTTGCACGTTTATTAAAGCGAAAGAAGATCAATGGTTGTGTTTCTAAATTAAAATAACAAGTATTACTATTAAACAAATGTCGTGAAATGTTTGTTCTTGCAGAATTGAAAGACACAGTTAGAATTCCTCCATGGGAATTCAAACGCAAATTAAATGATGCTGTTACCGATGAACTTAATCGAAAATTGGCTAATAAGGTGAAATATTATATCTTAATTTAAATATATTAACATAATTTCATGCACAGAATTAGATCACTGTTAAATTGTTCCTTCAAGGTTTATCTCAATGTTGGGCTTTGTATTGCATTACATGACATAACGAAAATCGAGGAATCATATATTTTTCCTGGCGATGGTGCATCTCATACCAAAGTAATATTTCGGTTTATAGTGTTTCGTCCATTTATGGAAGAAATTCTAATTGGAAAGATACGTAGCTGTAGCGTAGATGGTGTTCATGGTAACATTTATGATTTAGAATAAGTCATATTAATCGTCCAGGTTTATATTTATAAGTTTCTATGTTCTTTGACAGTAACATTAGGATTCTTTGAAGATATCGTAATCCCACCTCATAAACTACAGCATCCTTCAAGGTTTGATCAAATGGAACAAGCGTGGGTATGGGAATATGATACAGGAGATGGTGAAAAACATGACTTATTTATGGATGCAGGTATTTGTAATGTTTGAAATAAACTTTGGAACTTTTGTTTGTTTTAATGTTTCAAGATAAGTAAATCAGTTGTATACTTCAAAACTTGTAGGGGAAATTATACGATTTAGAGTAGTGAGTGAAACTTTCACGGAAGCGTTGCCTACAGGACCAAATATGTCTGGAGAAAATGTTGAAAAATCAGAATCCAAAAACACATCTCCATATACTTTAGGAGTATGTACAACTAAACATTTAACAAAGCATTTATTGTAATACAGTATTATTGTATCATTGTTCATATTCTAGGGTGCTATTGATGAACCAGGTCTAGGATTACTTACATGGTGGGAGAACAGCTAAGGGTACAAAAATAAATTCAGATCAATAAATTTTTATTTCACAGCACATTCCATCATGTTATCATATTTTCATTCTTAAAGTTACATCCGTGACTGGAGTCGCATGCGACCCGATATTAGATAGAATTTTCACTGTGCGGATATATTTATATTTAGTTTTGATTGGTAACAGAATTATTAATCATTATTTGTACAATATATACAAAGACATTATGTGCTAAACATGTGGTAACACGCAAAAAATAATTTCAGTTCGGTAGATTCGAGGACATGCTGAACATTATTATAATAGGTTATTCGATAGTATTTTATTTGTCAACATAAAAAAGAAAACATTGCACCCGTTCCATTGCAACGATGGCATAAAATTCGTCCAACACCATACAGAGCGGTGACACTGGAGCCATAGTGTAACAATGATTCGTTTCAAGAAATAGTTAACGGTATTAAACACATAAAATACGTTTCTCTCTATATTGCGATACATCCGTTACATTTAATGAAAAAACATTCGAGAACTTAGCTAGGTGTAAGCCTTAAATATAGGAAACATTAATTACATGACAGCAGAATATACATAGGTAAAATATAAGTTAAAAACTTCATCTAGACAATACATAGATGTGCAATGATCTTTAATTCTCCCCTCTTTTTTTCTTCACTTTTTTTCATCAGTTTTCAGTTTTAATTTAGCAACACGTATCGTTGAACAAATCACGCGAATCGTACGACTGATAAATAAAAACTCTTCATTAACCTGCGTAATCGTAACCGGAATGTTTCTGCTCTTTTTTTATTCTGCTCGTTTTTCTATATAGCTCTTTTCTCAAAGCAACGCGTCTAACGCGTCGTAATCGCGATTATTAACACGTTGACTGCCACAGTGAAAACGTTCTTGTTTAGTATGACACGCTACAGTAGCAATTATTTAGAATACAACCGTTTCATTTTTTAATTAAAAGCTTTCCATTTGCTATCTGGCGTAACTAGTATAATATGAATGCTATCTAACAGTTCCTTTAATCTCTTTTCTTTCAGTTATTCAGTAACGTTAAATTCATAGTGCCAATCACTGATCACTCCTATGGCAGTTAACATATTAAACAATCTTGAAGCGGGATAAACAACGCCCTAAACATAATCGTCGGAGTAGAACAATATACGTATAATAAAAATTTATCACAGTTCTAACTGTTTTTTTTTTCTTTTTTCTTTTTTTTCTTTTTCATTTGAGTCTGTCGTGTCTCTCGTCGGACAATTCTACGTTCATCATCATTTTTTTGTTCTTTTTCAGCGAGAATCTACGAGTTAAACTGTCTCATCATTTATTTTTCCTATCATCAAGCGACGCGTGAAACTTTGTACAACATACACCGATGAAATCGAGAGGCGGATACCTGTTCGGCTTGTTCGTGTCCGCTGTCCTTTCATTGCTGACGGAAATATCAAAAAGAAAACACTTTGCGATTTTATATCCTAAATCCAATTAGCGAAAGGAGGAGTGCAATTTGGTGATGGGAGCTCTAGCATTGGCGTAACTAGAATTTCTGTCTAGGTTGGTCCAGATCCCCAAACTTTACTAATTGCGTTAACATCTTATAGAAGGCAGAGTCTAATCATTTTTGGAAATTGGAAACTTGGAGATTTAGGGATGTGGAATTTAGAAATGTGAAGATGTAGATATTTGCGAATTTGGAATTTAAAACTTTTTTATATCCTGCATCTCTCATGTCACGTGCAAATGATCAATTCGTATTCATAGGAGGCCTGATCCATCCTGGTTTCTATCTAGTTACGCTAATGAGCTCTGGTGTATTGAAAAAATGCCTATTCGCTACCTTAATATCGTGTTTACTTTTGCATGTTTAAGGGCTAGTGTTTTCCTTATTATTTTTTTGTCTTTTGTTCTTTTTTCCATCGTTATACAAGAGAGAAAAACGTGTATCGCGTCTGGACGTCAATTAATAGCTTCTTTTCTATTCGTACGATGCATCCGTGGCTCGGTTTCTCGTACACCCCTCGTCGCTTTGAGTATTGCTTTACGTGAAACAATTTTGTTTTCGTCGTTTGGTTTCTAGGAATAGAAATTCGTCTGCGGCCTTAAACGCGAAGTAATCCCTGGAGCTGCGCTGCTCCTTGTACGATATCATTTATTCGATGATCAAACAGCGAGGAAGATGCTCGCGTAAATAGTCGAACAGTTCCTGAGACGTTCCTGGACAGTTGGTTAGCTCTAGCTCGTGCAAATGACGAAGCTGTATCAAGCTGGACAATCCGCTACTCGTGAGCAATGGACAACCTGTGAAGATTAATATTTTTCACTAATTAATTTCATTTTAACATCTTATGCCTCGGTTACAGATGGTTAATCACTATTGCTTGATGACATAATAGTAGCTGAAGAAGAGATTAATGTAATTAAATAACTGAAGGCAAAGAAATTGCAAAAAGTTTTAAATAGAATGTGCATTAATTAAGACATAATAATGGGACAGTGTATAAAGAATTTGTCTTAGATTGTTCTCACCTGCCACAGAGAGTACTTGTAAGGATTTCATGCCGCACAAGTGCTGAAGACCAAAGTCTCTAAGCAGTATGCACCATCTCAAGAACAATGCGCTCAGTGATCCCATTGTGGAGATGTAGCCCACACCTATATCGGTAATGTGCACACATCTAGATAGAAAAATCAGATTTTAAGTTCAGATTGATATATCATAATTGCGGTTTTGCGATATTTTTATAAAATTTCATTAGACGAAGTCGGTCATTTGATATATAGTAACTTAATACAGTGCAGTTTGATCCTGCACTGAACCTAATGATTCGGTGTATGATACTACAACTCGTTGCGAGATGAAATTGTAATAAGTAAACGATTGGCCATTTTTCAACACGACACGAACGATCGTTTTACGATGATCATCGTATCATTAACGTCTCAATTTACGACAAATTGGCATGGACTTTCGAAGACGGAACGCCAGACAATCCGAGTCCTGTAATCGAGCCAACGAATACGTTTCAAATATGTTTGAGCGTCGTATATCATCGGGGCAACCGCTCAATCGGTCGCTTAAGCAGATTGCAATTCCGTCTCCTTAGACGTCTGAACGTTCCACGATAGATGATTCACGTTTATTGCGTAATAGCCGATCTTAAATAGAATGCTTGTTAACGCATTCAGTATTTAGAACATGAATGAAGCGCGGACGGATCGTACGGATTCATCGCGGCTAAATGCCGGGCTAACGCGATTTAAGGTACTCGCTGTTTGCCGGCTGATGTCCCATTAAAGCAACTCTCACCTGTCCAGCGTAAGCTCCTCCAAGTGATTCAGATCACATGCAATGTACTCTAAGGCTGTGTCCGTGATTCTTGAGCACCAGCTTAGATCCAACGAACGAAGCCTCGACAGGTTCTCAGCGATCAATTCGACGCCGTCGTCTGTCACCTTACTGCATCCAGACAACGACAGGACGGTCAAGTTGGGTAACGAGTGCACTGAAAAGATGATCATACGCTTAAAGATTTATTGTAAAGTTCACGGAGGATACAGGACGTGGACATAGAAATTAGGAGTTTAGGTTGTATGTTTCTGGTTAATTAAAAGTATGAACAGTATGTTTGATTTACCTACATTTTAGGTTAAATTGGTGAACAACAGAAAGTGAAAGATTGAAGATTGACGTAATGTTCACGAAGCACTTAGGTGATATGTTCGTGGTTAATTAGTAGCTAAATGATTAACACTTCCGTTTGGAAATATCTCACTGAAACGTAGCCAGATTTTGCTAGAAATTCTGCACTATGCACATTGCAGACAAACCGCTGACCTTCAGAATGTCTACAAAGGATTAAGACCCACGTACCGAATGATTTATTATGTTAATAATCATCATGCTATATGAATACCGCTGAAAATGTCCACGTATCTCAGAATGCAAAGTTGTATAAATAACGACATCCGGTCGTTGTCCTCGTAGCATCAACTCACCTAAGAACTTGAGTCTGAACGATCGCTGACAGCTTGAAAGCTAAATAAAGCTGTGTTCCTTAATTCTAAATTTATAATCGCCGGATACGTGTACCACCTGACTTAATTTCACGGTATCGTCATCACGTATTTCTACCTGGATTCATGCAGAACCGATGTCACAATCGTTCCGTTTTCTACACGCTGCTCTCAACTTCAAGGTCTCGAGTTTCATTTCGTGGCTTTCATCTTGCATGTTTCATTCGATATTTCGAAGTAAATGTTCATTTTCTGCATCAGCGATCGTCCACCTACTCTGTGCCAGCATAATTTTAGTACTACTTAATTTTTTAATTTTCATCTCTGCCTTATATTGCCTTATATCGCGAGATTATTAAAAATATGTATGGATACAGAGATCTGGTGATGTAGGAATTTGAGGATGAATTTGAAAATATAGGAATCTTGATGTAGCATATATGTACGCTTTTATAGGATAGATTTAACTGCCAAATTGAATTTGTAGAACTTGTTCAACGGCTTTAAATCAAGGATCGAAGGAGAACGATCCTTACCGATATTGACCACACCATGGTTAGTGAGTTCCCAGCAGGATTGGAGCCTGAGGATGCTGAGGGAGCTACTTTGCGAGGCATGAAAGTAACTGAGGGCAGCGTCGGTTACGTGATAAGCTTGCAACGAGAACTCATAGAGACTCGGCAACAATTGAGCGACAGCACCGACGGCTTCATCGGCCACGTTGATACAGTCTGACAGTGAGAGCGATACTATTCTAGGTGTCAAGCAGGTCCACAAGCCGGCTTCCGTTATCTCGTTGCAACCGGCTAATTCAAGCTCGAACAACGCCTACAAATACAGATGCACAAGATTAAAAAGAATCTATTATTTTTCTATTACATCGAAGTAGAATGATAAGATAATAAGATGAATTAGACTGCAAATACACAGTGACACTAATACAGACAAATTATAATATAAATTTATTATAATCATCAGTCATCGGTTATCAGTTACATCAGTAAAGGAATTCATTTCTGTAAAAAAACTTACTTGTAAGTGATCTAAGAGGGTTTCTAAACCCCTATCGGTAACCGCGCAGCATCTTAACGACAGAGAATGAATGTTTCTCTGCGCTAAAGGGAAGCCATGTGTCAGATCTGGGATGTCTTCATCCGAGGCACCCAGAAGGACCAAGGAATGGAAGCCTCTCCTCACCAAAGACGCATAGAGACGCGTGCGTGAATTAGGAGGCAGAGCACGTATTTCGCGACACCTGATCACGGGCACCAACCCTGCCCAAAGTCTTGGCCTAGCATAAAGTATGTCTCTCCATCTTGAGCACACCTGCAAAATTACATCAGTTACTTGGTTTGAATTGTTATCCTTGGAAGCATGATTCTTTGATTCTTTGTGTATGTGTGCGTTGAATAGATGTACTGTGGAGATAACGGATAAAAATGAAGGTATTGGCTTAGACAGCGTGACGAATTGCACTGCGTGTTACTGAAACTAAGTAGTAATTCCGACTATAAAACGGCAATATCTTTCTCACTATTCAAAACGAAGGTGCACGCAGCCAAGAGGCTTAAAGCCTTCCAAACAAACAAGCTAGTTAACGTAGCATCTCTCTCTGCTGTCTTCCATCATTTTGATTTATTTTACGACCAAGTAGAATCATCCTCCACCCATATGCGCGTCCAAGGAGATGACGATTGCGCAACTTTATAGCCACGTCAAGCCCCTTGTTCGCGATTGTCCTATTCGTGACTCGTTTGTGAAACAGCAGCGGTATCAGGCTTCTTTCGGACGGTACCGAAACTTGTGGTATGTTTTCGACATAGACAGTAATATAATTTGCAATTCAAAACAGAAATTTGAACAAATATTTTTATTTTTCAGGGCAGTAAATTACATTGATATTTTTTGGACATCTACTTTAAAAACCTAAAGTGGGTTTTGAATTATTATATGAGCTTTGAATGTACGTTATTGTGTATGAAGTTAAAAATACCTTCTCAAAGTGTATGGTAGCTGTTCAAACTTTAAGGATGAAGGACTTTGGTAATAGCAATAGTTAAAAAAGATCTAATGGTATTGAGAATACAAAATGTGATATTTGTAATTTGATACCTAACACGTTCATAGTTGTAAATGCAAATACGTATGATCTAATTAAATCTTGCAGTTGTATAAACATAAAGTATTAACAATGACGAGTATGATAGGTTTCATACAGGTTAATGTTTGATTAATCAGTTCTCAAATTCACAAAACAAGTGGTGGAAGACTTTTGTCCCTACCCTAGTTCTTGTCCAAAGGAAGCCTACATGACCCCCAAGTGTACATGCAGGCGGTGAATGCCTACAAATCCCAAACCGTGAACGTGTTAAAACCCTTGAACCAATTCCTGTTCACGACTATATATTACATTTAATCCTATCTAGCTCGATATAAGTCAAGAACGAGTTAACACGAAGAGCTGTGAAAAAAGAAGCACATCGCGAGGAAAATTAAGAGCCAGCACCTGCGCCAAGATCCTCCTGTCGATGGCGGTGAAGTAGAGGAAGAATTTGCCAAGGAAATGATCATCTTGCATCAGTTGATCCCACGTCGCAGGTGCCACATAGCCTCCTGTACCACCGCTGGCAAGGGGTACGTTCTTTGGTCGGTTCCTCGATATCCTGGCCCTGCTGGGTGTGTTGCTACTATTCAGACTCTTGTTGTTGGCCGCTGGCATATTACCCATCGACGTTGGTACGCTCCTGCTCGGCTTTTCCGGGGTTGCGTTCGCATTGTTCGCGCTCTGCAAATTCGTATAGGCAACCCCTCCGCTCCCGCAAAACACGTTCGTAACGCGTTCCATGACGCTCGCCTTTCCCCCACCTGAAACATGCCATCGTTCGTACGAATATAGAGGATGTTTTCCTCTCTCTGGTTATTCGACACCATTTGGGATCAACTCGTGTATTAGGAAATGCGTACAGACGTATTTTATTGTTAAATTATGATCATAAGGAAAATGCTTGATACGCTCACTTTAGGCTACTCTATTTTCCAACTTTGCGAAATTCATTTAAAGTACTCTAAGAATTATAGTGGACTATTATTATATTGTTGTCATGCAGGCTTTTATGTATAATTGTAGTTGTACGCGTTATTGTGTTATGTTGTGCGTTGTTATCGTGCGTTATATTTTCATTTGTTACACACTGCATTACCACACGTTACATTCTTATGCAGTTACATAGCCACGCAGATAAATTGTCACGCGTTGTACTACCACGCGTTCGAGTGTTGTGTTGTATTACCGTATGTTGAATCACCACGCGTAGGATCATTACGCGTTGAATCACCACGTGTTGTAATACCACGTGTTAGATCATTACGTGTTGTATTACCGTTCGTTGGATTACTACAGATTGTACTATACGCGTTATATTACCACGCGCTGAATTTAAATACATTGTATTGTCCCGCGTTGAATATCCACTGTATCAACATGCATTAAACAACAATCTACTTTGTTTCGACTCGTCAAATCATCACACGTTGTATTTATCGTGCGCTGTATTTCTACGTGTTGTTTTACTACGCGTTTTCAATTCTACAGTCTTACCAGTGGCAATATAATAAGAGTCTACTGTTTGAAACAGAAAATAGAAGCCCCGTACTAGAAAATTAGTACTTCAATGATTTAGTTATAAATTGAACAATTTTGTTTGCTACTGTTATTATACAAACAGTAAACTTTTTCGAAAGATATACATAATATAAATAACGCGTATTGGTCGATGGAGGAACACACACGACCTTCGGTATTACGCATGTCACAGCTAAAGGGTTAAAATAGATTTATCATTTTTATTTCGACGTTACTTTACATTTTAGAAGGTTGACTTGGCGCATTGATTTTTGCATTATTTTAATCATCGTTCTTAAAGTGCATCGAAAGTTAAAGCGATAAAGGAGAATGATTTTGAATCCTGAAGTTACTCGAATATTCTCGAAATGAAATTTCTTCGGCAGATAACTAGAACAATCTTAAGTTATGGCCAAGAATATCTCCGTAATATTGTAAGTTTCTTATGTTCAAAACAAGGTCGTGGATCGAGAAGCGTGTAAACGTGATCGAATCAATTTCCTTTTTCTTTTCTTTCGACGCTATTTTCCGCTGGTAGGATTGTATTGGCGAGCGTGGCATTAAAGTCGTTTCAGCAAAGGTAAACTCGGCAAAGATGCAGCAGTTATTCTCGTTTTATTTTCGATCTGTACGTCCTATTTGGCTCCGAGTACGTCTCTATTTCCTCTGTCTATCTCTTTATCGCGTGACGAGCATTTTTTCGCGAATTTTGCCCACCCACCCGTTCGCAATTAAACGTTTCCACCTCCGTCGTCCAACTACCCTCGTCAACCCTTACGTTTCCCCAACTACGTCGTTGTAAAATGAATAATTCCTTGATATTGCGAAAACATTTAAAATACGCCATATCCGAGACAAACACGGGAATTCAATCTTCGTTTAATCTGATATGCTAGCGGCTGCAAATTTATCGTCGGTGTATCGATCAGCTTCCGTAAATATTCTGGTCTATGAATTTTAATTAAAAGTCCCGTTGGACAGGCAAATGATTTCCAATCAAATCGATGCGAAAATATTTGTACTTCAAACGAATGTTATCGGTTAACGTAAATATTTTATTTGGAACTGAGGACAGATGAATATTGGGATTTATGGATACATGAATCTAGAAAACTGGAGTCTAGGAATATTAGAACCTAGGAATATCGAGATACTTTGATAACAAGATACTAGAGCCGGGGTATTTGTATCTGGAAATACTGGAATATAGGGATATTGGGATTTATATACACTTAGATCTGGAGATACTGGAACGTGGGAGTATGAGGAATTAAAAATGTATGAATATACGTTTCAATGTATCGTAAACTCGTGTTTCGCTACTGTATAGCAGATTGTATGAGATCTTTCGAGATTGAAGAGGTGATGACGTTAACGCTTCCCGATGTCGAGTTTTGTTTAAACGCAAACAATGAACGTACGAGACAATAGCCCTATTGAAGCGTGAAATAATTAAAATTTACGTAATGAAGGTGCGAACAAATTAATCTAGCACGTTGACTGACACAGTAGAAGCTGCCGTATGTGATACGGCGCAAGTATAATAGGTTGTTGCACGTGAAATGGTCACTTTAAATTACAAATTTTCAACGTCCGATAAAAATAACAAATTAAAGCTTGCGAATAATATTTTGTAATCGCGTTGCAAATATCAGTTATTAAAAATTATATATTTCAATCAAATTTATCGTTGGAACTTTGTATCCTCCGACAAAAATTTATCAAATTAACGTGTCATCGGCTGTATTTTCGATAAATATGTTATTCAATTATCAGTAGCCTTGATAGAGGAATACTCTGATTAAAATCCCTAAAAGAACAGTTCAATTCAATTTATGAAATTTAATTTGATTCATTATCTACTGTAATTGACAAACAACCATTTTGCACCGAGAACATCGATAAAAGTAATCATTTTCATCGAACTTTAAACTTCAAATTAATATGTCACAAATGTTATCTTGAGGAACTTTTGTGTCATCGGTTTGCGTGAGATTTTATATGTTTCGAAATGAATCATTGTTTGCTATAACTGATAATCAGTCATTTTCCGTTAAGAACATTATCGAAATGGTTACGTAATTATTTTCGTCAAGCTTTAAGCTTCAAATTGATGCAACGTAAGTATTACGTTCGGGTACTTTTATGTCATCAAAACACGCGCAGCATTTGATATGCAACAATCTATTGACTTCAATATGAAATCAAGTTATCACGTCCACTGTATTTATCAAATTCAAGTCGATCAAATGTTCAATTGTGATCTCACAGTACAATTCACAATTTCGGATTACCGATGTAATTTCTGTGACATTCAGAATTCTCCCTCGTCATCTTTGGTTATTAATAAAGGTAAATTCACAGCATAAGTTAACGGTGACCTCTATTTGTAGTTACCATGTTAAATTATTCATGTACATCAATATTTTGTATGCATTTGCAATTATAAAACCCGGAGAACAATTTTACATGCGTACATTAATGCTAATTTCTTTCATTTTTAGAATGGAAATAAGTTTCATGGAATCAAACTATTAGAGACAAAAGGAAGGCTATTTCAAACGGATTGAGAGGAGCTAAAGCAGGCAATTTGAAGATCGGAACATCGATCGAAGCTGATCGCGACAATTTATTCGTCAGGTACCATTAAAAGCGGATTTTCGGTCGACGATCAGCGCAAAACGGATGATTAATTATCCTCGAGGAGCGTTGGCCCATCCTCTGCGATTTTATCAGGCAGTCTATGTGTTGGCGCCGATTCAGACACCGTGATTGCCTATTTTACGCTTCAAAATAAATCTACGCGGCTGAATCGTCGAACAAGGAACACGTACAAGACCGCGTCGTTTGTTTTTAACCCTTCACCTCGTAATATCGAGTCACAATCGTGACGCAATTTACAATTTCCATCGAATTTGCTTCTAATTGCAGTTTGCACGATCAACGATCGTTACATGCAAAGTATGCATAACATTTGAATAGTTTTTATTCTTTTTCCTAATATCGCAGCTAATTATAAGATAAGCATTCGATTCGTTAATTCTCAATTGTCGAAATGTGATATCACCTGTTTTATTTTAGGACTCTGGTATTTTGAAATTTTAAGTTTGGAACTTTAGACTCTGCGTACTATACTTTGTGCTTTGGACTTTGGATTCTGTATTTTCAACTCTGGACTCTACACTTTGTAACTTGGATTCCGGATTTTGGAACTCTGAAACTTTGGACTTAGAATTCTGAAGTCTGAATGTTAGATTAAACACTGGATTCTTTATTTGAACGTTAGATTTCGGAAATTTGAGACTAGAACCACCAACACCAAATATCTGTTCACTTGATATCTTGTAGGCAATCGTTAACACTAAATTATCCGCTCACGCGATATCACGTGCGCTATTTTGCGACACACACATGACAGCAAACGTGAAAATTCGTCTGTAATACTACAAGTACTTACTAGTAACTAAACTATGGATGTTTATGCATTTACGACATGTCAAGATGTGCAAAGTAAATATAAATCATTTAATCTATATGTTCTGTCTCGCAGATTATATGATTTATTTATATTTTTCAAACCTCGATGTATCATAAATGTACTTTACAATAAGAAGTATAATTTACAATACAATTCAAAAAGTTAACAATACCACGTAAGTGTAAAAATGTAACGAAGAATGACTTCGGTTATTAACGAATTAAATCTCGATAGACTAAGAATTCGATGCACAGTTTCATATATTTTCTTCCAGTTCCGAATCGTCGCTCTTCATAAGCCGTTACCAAACCGCCGTACAAATATCGAATTACGATTAATAAGCGTCCAGATCAATAATGCTTCATGAAGAATACGAGGCACGTACAAAATGAACGAGAAATTAAGGATTAAGTGGTGACTAGCGATCGAAAAGAAGAGCCATGAGAGGAGATCCACTTGAGCGTACTCGCTTTTTACGTTTCCACGTGCACGAGGACGAATGGTATCGATTCCATTGCAGCTTGGATTGCGACTGAAAGCACCTGGTGGCCGTTTAACGACCGATCCGCGAGAAAATTGGTGTAACAAGGGGGACATGGTTTTGTTAGGTGCAACGAGCGATCAGGATACTGGGACAATATGTTCCGTAATGCAGAGTTGATACTTTCAGTGAAACAGTCTTTGTATAACAGTCGCGAATCGATTGCTAGAGCTTCATAAATAACTTTAGAGTTTACAGTTGCGAATTAATAATCAATAATCTTGATTTATAACTCCATTAACAGTTTCAGAACTAGCAAACTCGAGTCAGTCATTAGTAAGTTTGATGAATAACTTATTTGGAAATTTTAGAGTTAGTAACAAGTAAACTTAAGTAACAATTTTAACGTAAACAGTAAGTAATCTTGAGAGCTGTGGATAATTAACGAATGAATTTGAATTATTCGATCCAGAATATGTGACAATTTCGATCGCGAACAATTTGTTTTCAGCAACGTATGTATACGTCATACGCGGGGAGAGAATTAAGAAACGGTGCGAGGAGCGGCCAGGGGTTGCGGATTCGACAGAAATCAATTCGTCATCGGGATTACGTAATGATGAGCGAAGAAATTCGTGAATCTTTCGGTTTCGTCGCTTCTTTGAAATTCTACCTCAAGAATGAGGGTTAGAGAGAGAGAAACGAGAAGACTGACGTAACTAGCTGGCCACGAGGATGACAATCGCGAGAGAGGAAAAGGAATAAAAAATGAGGCATAAAGAGAACGAACACATGCTGGATCTGGGTTAGGGTCGAGTTAACTTCGGGCTAAGTCTGAACCAAATGATTCGTTATTGATTACGAATTATTCTCAACAATACTGGTTTGCATGAAGATCAGAAAAACAGTAGATTACAAATTAGTTCAAAAAGATTCGCCGCAAAAAGGACCACAAAAACTCCTGTAACACGAATTGTTCAACAAATCGTATAGATGGGCAAATTTTTATTCGAAAAATAGCAAAAATGTCGAATATTTATTTGTTTAATATAAGTAAGTATGATATTTGTAAATAACAAAAATAAATATTCTTTATGTTGAAGAACTAAATATTCTTTAACATAAAGAATATTTTACGTTGCTTTTGCGTGCACATTATAATTTAATCGTGACTAGTGTACCAATTCTTCCAAATCAATACTAAGTTATAATAGAAAAACAGCCATTACTTTTGCATAAACGTGATATGTAGTGGAATGTTAAGCACTATTGACCTACATGATTGTTTTCACTGTTTCAATTTTTCTTACGCATGATTAAATGAAATGTTTCTCAAAAATTTAAAATAATAATAATTTGGTAATTTACAGACCATGATGTTTGGACGTTCTCAACCCCAGACCGTTGATTCTCTTGGTCAATTCAGCGCTGGCTCTTTCGACGACCCCTTGGGCTGATATCGAAGACATCTCTCAAGAAGGGGAGGCGCGCTCCCTTTGCTCAGCCGCGACTCGTAGTCAAGACGAACAGGGATCCGCGTGGCTGCGGTTGAAGCGTTTCATATTCGAGCGAAACTCCAACGAAACTTTTGCTGCGCCGCGTTCTTCCCCGTCCACGACAAAAGTCACGCGATTCTTCTTGCGTTGCACGAATCAATTCGACCTATTACCGCGAACGAAGGCGTTCGAGCGTCAATCTGTTCGTTGTATCCGACGCCCATCGAGATTTATTGCCACAGAGCGCGTGGCCGAGACGCGGAGCGTCGAACGAAAGCCTACAACCCCTTCGAACACAGCGTAGCTCCTCACGACGCGCAATCGATGAAGAAACGTTTCGCTGGAAGGATCTATTTTAATCGACTGAGTCCATGGTGCCTCTGTTCAACGAGATACAACGGTGAACAAGAAACAGAAAAGAAATAAAAAATAAAAACTATCAACGAAAGAGTCACGAGCCTCTCACCGGGTTTATGTAACGAACTTGACCAAGCTCACTTGTAATACGCGTGAACGATAGAATGACTCTTTGCAAAATAATTCACGCGAATCGATAAGCATCATCGGCTAAGTGGATTCTATCGACAACGATTCGGTTTCTTCTTCGAACGCGCCACCTTAACCAGCTCGAGATGTTAGAACGCGACACCCCGTGTTTTCTCGTGTGCCACGATGTAACCGAGAGCTTTTTACCGCGGTCTCTCTCTCTCTGTTTATGTGTCAGTCATGACACCGAGCGGAAAACAAAGCTAGAAGGTGGAGCTGCTGCAACGGGCACAGTACATGGGGGTGGTTTGCGCGAGACTGAATCGATATTCGCGCTGAACTTGTCTGGCTGCCCCCCCACTCGAGCCACGCAACCGTACGGTTTCCAGGCGCGAACCACCTTTTTTACGCCTGACGAACGGTGAATCGTCGTACATGTCGCGACGCCTGAAACTATGCAAACCGCTCGATCGAGAGAAGCGTCATATAACTTGTATATACGATGTACACTCGAGTGCAACTTGGGCTTGCTTGGAGTACGGGTAACGGGGAAGGGAGGATCTACTATCATTTCATTTCGGTCTTGAGAGATAATAAGGATACATTTTGACTGAACGAGCGAATGCGAATTCCTCTTTTACTTCGACAAAATTTTAATACAAATGAACATGCCCAATGTGAACAAAAATTGTACATATTTACGATCCAATTCAATGCGATTGAACTCTATATGATTCAAGGGTGATTAATACCACTGAAAGATTAATGAGAAATCGTATATTTTTTCTTTTCATTTTAGATTTAACATTTATACATCTTTGCGTTCGATGTAATTTCTTCCATCTTCCTCCGATGTAAAAAAAAGATCTTACTTACGCGATCTTAAGACCAGCGATGGAATTCTCCAAAAGCTAAATGAAACATTTGGCATTATCAATAGAAAATCTTATTCGTTTCGATACACATAACGTACATAGTATATATCATAAGACTACCTTAAGGTCCCATACTACGAGCTGACCGTCTAAACCGCTCGTACTAAATTCGTTATCCGACACTTTGCGTATACAGTTAATCGTATTCTGGTGTATACTATCCAAGGCATTATCATTTGTACCGCTTCGCGCTTGGCGATCTAACGATTGGAATTTACGCATAGCGGATAATCCGGCGGCTTCTTTCTTCTGAGTGTTATCTAGTTTAGATACAAAATATAATTGTCCATTGTCGTCTATGGAATACAGCATTGGCATACAACTGTGACCCTAAAAGAACATAATATTTTAGTAGGTGGTCGTTTACGGGTTTTAGAAATTACAGGATACAGATAGAAATTTATGTAAATACCGCAGCAACAATAGAATTGGACCCCATCCAAACACAACTTAAAAATGGTAAATGTTCTGTATACAATCTTATAACTGCATTTCCTTTAGTAGCATCTGCTATACATATAGATGAATTATGTGCTACCCAACAAATTTTATTACCGCAAGGACTAAATGCAACAGAATGTATCCAGCCACCTAAATATAAATGGGACAATATGTACCAAACAACAAATATTATTTGTATTAACAGAAATATAATTTACATTTTTACCTCCATTAGGAGTATTCTGGAATTCAGCAAGTAATCTTCCAAGCGAATTACTGTGACCCCAAGGACAATCTCCAGGCGCATCTTCCATATCGCTAATAAATGCACTAAAAACACGAACTTTATAATCAGTGGAACCAGCAACCAAAATCTTATTGTCTGGATGCCAATCAACGGTAGTTACGGTGGATCTTATTGGGCGTTTGATGTGTTTACATTGCCACCAATTATTCTCTGATACGAAGTAACAAACAGCTATTACTCTACCTCCACATCCAACAGCAAATTTATTTTCTATAAAAAGCAAAATTAGTTTAATCTTATCTAGAACAAGTTAATGATACAATTTAATTTCTTTAATCCCCTCATGCAGGAATTTTTTTTAATACTCATTGTTCAGAACACATAATTTTATTAAAAGTTTTTGGCATTGCTGCCAAATGGTTAGACATCATACACAATAGTGTCTCATACCTAATGGAGACCACTTTACGCACATTGCAGCTCGATTTATTCTTAAAAGTACCCATGCAGGATTCCATTTTCCATCTTCTTCCTGTGTCCAAACATATGCATTTTTATCTGCAGAGCACGTCACTATTCTATTGGTGTTTGGTGCCCAATCAATTCCCATAACATGCATATCATGTTCTTGCAAGTTTTGTAATAATTTCCAACCACTCGATGTATGTTTATGAACTTGAATCTCATTATTATTTGGACAAATAGCAACTTCTGTAACGTACATGTGGAAACTGTTTATTAATTCACAAAGGAACTGTATGAAATTGAGCAAAAGTTATACCTTTTCTGTCTTTATTCCATGTATGACAGCTAATAGCATCAACACCCAGGCTGTGAACTTCCGTCATTTTGCCAATAATTCTCACAAAAATTAAATAAATTTACATACGATATCGTTTAAAAAAACGTGCAATGCTGCAAATTATCTGTATGAATCACCGCACCTATCACTCAAAAACGGGTGCGGTCGATTAACACTTAAACGGCTGCTCGTTTTTCGCGTTATTCTCCAACTATTTTTGGGCATAAAAGCAGGAGTTATTAAAGTCTTTAAAAATTCTATATCTCTGAACATTTTTTAACAAAGTTAATTAATAGTGACACGGTAACAATGTCACGCTTAAGGAAACAATTGTAGAAGTATCATATTACCTGCGTTCTCAAATAAATGCGGCAAATTATTTGAGTTTGCATATATACACTGATATAATTGGGAATTTATTTCATCGTTTAAGGAAGTTTTCAAACGCGTGTTAATATTTGCCCGGCCGTTTAAGTGTTAGGGTATGTACTTTATCAATAATCTTAATTTGAAATGTTGGGAAAAGTTAATGATAAGAAAATCTGTGGAAATTCGTGGACTGTGGTCAGTCTACACGAATTTTCCAAATTTATGGCAGATGATATAATACACAACACTTCTGTCTAAATACACCACAATTGACAGTTCATCCGCCGACGGCGGGTTATCAAGGCACCCTTGTAAGGTTATGTTGTTTTAGATAGGAATACACTGTGTAGATTTGCACCTCTCTTCTAGCGCCCTCTGTTGAAACTTATTACCAACGTACAAAAACAGAATAGTTTTCTCCATTTTACAGGTAAATAGAATGCCATTTCTGCAAGAAGAGTATTTTATGTTGGTAACTATAACGATATCATTCCAATTTCAAAAATGCGATACGCAATAAGCATAATATTGCCATAATTGATAAATAAATATGTATTGTTTCAGTTTTACATGAAACTTTTGGGTAAGTTTGTTCAAACAATGTTTTCTATATATCTAAAATTCGTATAACGAATAACTTTCTGAATAATACTTATGTTTTAAGGCGTACAAATTTGGAAATTTGCACATTGCTTGTATGTACGGGAATCCCAGTGTTATCGATTACTGTCCCTTGTTTTCCTGATATTCATTTTACCTTTATCAATAACGTAAACGATTATATTTCTTTGTTTTGGAATAAGTAAACGATTATATATTTGTTTCAGTTACAGAAGTAAGTTACATTTAATAATAAAAAAAGCTTTCATATTTGTTACAAATACAATATTATAAAGTGACAATTTTGCAGTTTACAAATTAAAAGTAATTATTTTCAAACATAAATAATCTGACGTAATTTATATTAGTTGTCTTAAAGATTATTTTGATATTAATATTATGTTATTATTCAATAAAAACTCAAAAAGAAACTATCCAATGTCCCCTTAATTTTTAATATTTGCTTCAATAATATTTTCCATACTTGTCTAGCATTTAGTCATCTATTCTACGATTCCATCTTTTAAAGCAACATTTCATAATATGAAATATAAGTCACACTGACATTTTAATAAAAAATATCTTTTAAATTATTGACTGTCTTGTCTAAAATTATTATTAATTATTAACTTCTTTTAACACGTTTAGTATTGGAATGTTGCATAACTTCTCCAGTGGAGACAAGAAAGCTCAAACATCAAAGATACATCAAAGTGTACCATGCTTTTGTGATGCTTTGTTTGTTACTTGTCCCAATCTGCATTTTCTCCAGTACTGAACATGTTTATTAAAGCTTTTCAATATTGAAAGTTTGCTCTATTTTTATGAACTACTTATATTGTTACATTTTATTACAGATCAATTATTAACCATGTATTAATTTTATGATGTATAATATATGGATTTCACATAAATAAGAGATACACATATAAGAATATATTGATTATTGTGCTATTGAAATGTGTACAATCTTGTTAGCAGTTTAATCTTGCTACGGAAATAAACGGTAAAAAGATATATATATTATATGGAATTAATTCGTTTGAACTTAAACCTTCCAATATGAATTGTAAAGCAGTGACTGATAAAAGTAGTGAGAGAATGGATGTGGATGAATTATATTCCAATGAATACATCAATCTACTTTCAAGTGATTCCAGCACAGATAGTGATGATGATGATATTGTTTACCTTAGTACTAATTCGCATAAATCATCGCATCCAGATTTTGTAGAAACTTGTGATGATACATCTATGTTTATTAATGATGATACAGCATGCAGTACAATTGATATAGAACTGTTAAAAGCAATTGATGATGATTCAAAAATTTGTCAAAAGTCAACTCCAGTACCACATAAATTGGAAGATACTGTGTCTTATAATTTTGATGAGATAAAACAAGAAGCTTGTCAAATATATAGTCTTTTGCCTAACTATAAATATGAAATAGTATATAAAGCTCTACGTAGGAATTATGAAGCAGAGAATCGTATAGAGCTCAGTTTATGGGACTTATTACCAAATAAAAGACCAAAAGTAAAACATTGTCAAGATTTATCAGTGCATGGTATGCAGGTTGTATTAAATAATACATCAAATTCACAAACTGAATGCAAAAATAAGAATGCTGCATTACAAACAAATTGTGAAAACGGATTGCAGGAGCATTTAGCAGGAAATGCCAAAATTTCTTCTCCTATTGCAGGTGGAATATTACATCCAGCAAAATTAACAATTAATCAAAAATCACGACATACAGAATGTGTTACATCAGACAGTTCTTTAATTTTATCTCCATCAAAGCTGGTAACTGGTACTGACAAACATTTAGAAACTAGAACAACTGCAAATTCATCCACATATGTGGAGAATTATGGAAACAATAAATTTAGTCAAAAGCATGTATCTTCAACAAAAAATGTATTTAAGTCAAATTCAACAAAGCCATTGGTAAATAACAGTAACAATCCTAAAGACCGAATATTATTTCAATATATGCAGTACTTAAAATATATGCAAAATGTTAAACAGCAAAAATTAACTGGTGCAATTAAATATTTTAATTTTAACCAACGAAATGAGGTGCGAAAAATATTTCTAGAATCACATGGTTCAAACCTACAAGATATAGACATTCAGAAAATACAAAATGTTGCTAATGTTCCTCCTTCCTCTGTACTTAAAGGAGAACAAGCGTTTAGCAGTGCCAGAAGAAAGAAGGAACAACATTGTAAAATTAAAAAAGGTTCTGTAAAATATTGCAATAATATTGTTTTCTCGCCAGAATGTCAATCAGTGGATGAAAAATTAGCATTTATGTTTCCTCAGATAGATAAAAATTCTATTATCCAAATATGTACAAATCTTGAAAAGTCAGGTAGTATTTGTTCAACTGAACAATTGCAAACAGTAGTTGAACGTATACTAGTTACTATTATAGACTTTGCTGGATTGTTTGCTAGCATTAAAGTTAATACTACATGCAGTAATGAAGCAGTAGTAAGTGTAACTAATTCGAATAATTTGTTGTCTCATCCTATTAATTTTAATGACTCATTAAATGGGATAAATAATACTTTCAAAGAAGCTTCCAACAGACCATTAATTTGTACTGAAACTTGTTCTGTCTCTAAATCAAAACTAGCGTTCGGAGGGGCAAAAAAAAAAGTAATTGGAATAAAAAAAATAACTATTTCTGAAAGTAACAAAGATGCTGAAGAGAATATTGTATTGCCTTTAAAACTTGAAAAAATGTATGAAACATTAATAACAGTGTATCCTCAAGTTGATAAAAATTTCATTAGACAAACGTGTAAAAACGTTTCAAAGGTAGACGATATTTGTTCAATTGAACAATTAGAAGTATTAGCTGTACAAACAATACAAGATAAAATGCAATCAACTAAAGCAAATATCAAGACATCTTGTCAGCAAGATGAGGAAAATAAACTGTATACTTGCTTGTCAGGAATCTTTCCTAATGCAGATCCTGCATATTTGAAGAAAGTTATTGTGCGAGCAAAGAACAGTCCATATGAAGTAGAAAATTTCATACAAACTCAATGGGACAATCCCACTTACCCAACAAAACAAGAAAAAATGGAGAAGATAAGAATTACACAACAACAAATGCAATGTATTAAAAAATTTGATATGAAACAATTTTTGGAAATATTTCCAGATCCTGTTAAATATTTTGCAAATCCAGAGAGAGTTTGTAAGTTTAATTCCGAAGCTGTTACATTTCTTACATCACATTTCAGTCACTTTGAGGTATGTTATTAAATGTTATTTTTAACTTTTGTAAAATAATAAAACCGGTAAAATTTATAGGTGTCACATTTGAAAGATATATATAGCTCAAACAAATGTAACTTAACATTAACAGTACAAAAATTAGAAAATATGCAGCCGCATAAAAAATTGGCCCGAAATATGCACTCATGGGAAAGATATCCACCCGAGGATATCCCTTTATTGCAAGAATGTGCGTACATAATACATAGAGAAGAAATTTGTGAATATTTAAATAAGTTAAAAGAAGCAGAAATGAGAGAATTTGTGGTATTAAAGGTAACTTGTTATATTTTAAATGAATAACAGGGGTAGAAAAAAGTTCAATTCATGTTTATGTTTTACAGAGCAAAAATGAACTTTTCGAATGTCAGTGTTGCTATGATAATGAATGTATGCCTTCCAAGTGTTCTACGTGTGATGATGGTCATATATTTTGTAATTTATGCATTTTAAGAGGAACTGAATCGCAATTGGGATTAGGAAATACGCGTATTTCATGTTTCTTAAATTGTGGTGGAGAATTTACAGTTCCAACACTTCAAAGAATATTACCTCCAACACAATTTAGCATTTTTATTCGCAAAAAGCAAGAAGCAGAGGTAATGGCTGCTGGAGTAGAAGGTTTAATTTCTTGCCCATTTTGTCATTTTGCATCTATACCTCCTCCAGAGGATAAAGTTTTTAAATGTCTTAATCCTGAATGCATGAAAGAATCGTGTCGGTAAGTTTCTTATAAACAATACAAAGATGTATTTATAAAATACATAATATTTAAGGTAATATTTCATAAAGTTTATGAGAAAAAAAAATTTTTAATTATTATGTCATTAAATTTTGTTTAAACAGATTGTGTAAAGAACTGAATCATGTGCCTCGCAGATGTTACGAAGAAAGATCTGAAAAAGCACGTTTAGTTTTGGAAGAAAAAATGACAGAAGCACTTGTACGTAAATGTTATAAATGTAGTAAACCATACTTCAAAGTAGATGGATGTAACAAAATTATTTGTCAATGTGGAGCTATGATGTGTTATATTTGCGATACACCAATAGATGGTTATACTCATTTCAGGTACTTAGTTTTATCACATTGGTGGTTATAATTACCGATTAATAGGAATTAATAAGTTGTTGACATATACATATAAATTTGAATTTCAGTTCTAATGGATGCCCAACATATAGCGATAATTATAGTATAAATGCTGAAACAGTTAGAGCAGTTGCAGAGAAGACTGTGCAATTCTTGAAGAAGAAGGACCCACTTGCTGATATAAGGGCAGATGATCTTTTAAAAAATCTTCCATCGGGATCACCTAACGCAATTACGGTAAATTATAGCTATTTCAGTTTAAAATGTATTTTGTTTAATGTATCAAATATTTTCTATTTACTTTGCAGGGGCGAGTAAATAAGGTAGCAAAATTTGATGAATGAAGTTTCTCTTTACTATTGGTTAATTTATTTTTATAAAAAAGGTAGAAAAAAAATGGTAAAAACAACGTTTGCAAAGTTATATTGAAGCTTCTTAACTAGTTATAGATGTAATTGTTTACAACAAAATTCAGTAAAATGTATGTATATCTTTATTCTGGTAGTTGTTTGAGTAAGATACTTTTTTTATGTTACTTATCTCTAGGTTTGAAATTAATCTTTATTTTGAGATTGAACAATCTTAATTTTGTTCAATATATATATATATATATATATATATATATAATATAAGACTGTTATGGTTGATGTTAATGTTAATTTTTATTTTTTAAGTTGTCTAGAAATAAGTAGTGTTATTCTTAGAAATTATAATATATAAACAATTTTTTATTAAATATATAAAATATGTTGAACATATATTACAGAAATAAATGACTGATAAAAAATAAATGTATACATATATATTTTGTCATGTCTGATTTTACTGATATACATTTATTTCGTGTATTACAAAATAATTGAAGATACAACAAATCAACAAAAAATTAATTCTTCCATTCTATTTTTATTTAGCATTTTTTGATAATTATGTAAACGATCTTACATCGATGATTCCTTCTCCTCCATGGTGAGGAGGCTCTTCAGTGTTATCAGCCTTTGGAGTAACTGGATTTGTAGAGTTACCTTCCCCGCTGATGATTATCGGTTCTTCATAGGGTGTGGTAATGGTCTGTAAGCAACCATTACTGTAAATTCTTCTTACTTTTTAATTATTTAATACTTTTTAATCATTTAAAATATTATAACATACTATGTCACCCGTTTTTGAATTGCGACAAACCAATCCAATGTTACATGTGTCGTCCATGGAATTACTTTGTTGGTTATTTTGAAGATTCACCAACTGTTGGCATGCTGTCGGATGTATATGTTGTGGTAGTGAACAGAAATGTCCTGGTGGTGGACAGTTATATCCCGGCGGTGGAAAAGCTTGTCCTGGAGGAGCTTGTCCTGGTGGTCTGAAGAATGGCCCAAGCAGAGGAGGCGAATATCTAGGTGGGAATTGCCATTGATACGGCATATTCCATTGATGCCCTCCCCAGGAGGCAATAGGATTGCCTTTGGCAACACACAGTAACATTAAGAAGCTGAGGATCTTCTTCATCTCCTAAGAAGTAACAGCAATTGGTTAATGTCTCTTCTAAAGCATGTTAGAATCGTTTCCAACTAGGAGCATCAATATCAAGTAATTGGTTAAACAAAGAGAAGAGAACTTAGCTATTAATTTGAGAATAACAAAATCACGTGTCTGTGGAAACGTATAACTGAACAAAGTAGAGATACGAAAGACCAGTCACGATACACTATGTCTCAGCGATTCTCAGACATTATTTATAAGGAAACAAGAAGTTGTGGTTCTTCAGGTAAAACCAGAAAAATAGCGAGAAAACCGTTCATTAAACTGTGACTCATTTCTGTGTTATCCGTCTCTTCGTCCGTGGCATTTATGTATTTTAAACTTAAAATGTGACGAAACAAGAAAGGAAGATATTTCACAGGAAATCTTTCGTAGCTACTTCTGTATCGCTGTTCGTTTAACCATTAGAGTACAAAAAGGAAAACATTGAGTTTTCCGAAATTCTTGTGTTTTATAAAAATAAACCTTATGAATTTTGATATAGAATTATAACTCGAACAACGCAAGATACGTTCAAATATATTCGATGGATGCTCGATAACCAAGGTCACAATGATGTAATTCACTTACCGTAGAAAAAGTGCAAAGGGCAAGACACTCGTTCACCGAACTTATTGACTGAAACAACTGAGATCCGGAACCGTCGAACTTCGAAGCGGTGATGCTTTTACAGCAGACTATTTTACGTACTTACACACGTAACTAGGCCTTCGGACTCTTATGAGCAAACACCATTAATCAAACGTATTCCTTTATCACTTGGTTCCTTTTTTTCTGCACGTTCACGGAATACAAGAGGCGATCACCACCGACGCAATGATGGTATTTTTACAATTGCATGGGTTTTAAATGAGCTTCAATGATTTATTATAATTTATGCGAAATTAACAATAAGCATTTATCGTGGGAGAGGTTGCGAGTTAGTAACCTTCACGGTTTATATCTTTCGGAAATAATAAGAAAATTCTTTATAATTATTATAAGAAAAGTCCTTATCGAGACTGACGTCATAAAGAAGAGTCTGTTTATTCTCCATCTCTTGATGGAGGATATTTACATACTATTTTGCGTTTTCAGCTTTTGGAATGATTAGTAGGGAGAGAGTACTGGATAGGAATATAGACAATGGTGAGATCATTCTTGATGGCCTTGAAACTAATTGTTTTTGACCAGTGGCTTTCAGTTAAATTAGCGGGCTACATAAAATTTACAGAATAGGTTGTAGTATTATAATATTACAGTATTACCATACTAAAGTAACTTAGGACTTGTTTCAAATATGTATGATGCATTGACATTGAACGGGATAGTAATGTAAATACTTTTACAATTCTCTAAAATATTCTACTGAAATAGATTTAAAGAAGGAGTAAATCTATAATTTATACGTTTTCTGCAGATTCTAAAAATCCGTGAGGCGATGAAAATGAGGTTGTAGACAAAGAAGCACGTTGCATCGAAGACGTAGAATCTGACGATGAATATTCACGAGTCGCAGCCGTTTCCGTTCGAACATCGTCGATGTTTTTTGTATCCGTCACCATTTTGGAATTTTGCAATAATGCAGAGTTTGACAGAAGAGAGGACAGCAGATTCACTAAGCGATTGATGTATGGAGATTCTAGTAAATCAGTGATATCCGCGTTTTTAACTTCCTCTATCAGAGTTACGATTTCGCTAGCTAACGTGTTCAACAAGATGAGCTTCGCGGCTTTGATTGCCTCCCAGTTTGTTAGCCCTATGTCTACCAGCGGGCTTACTATATCACGGTTCGACTTCTTCAAGTCTCGGGGACTTTCCTGGAAGAGTTCTTGTAGACTTGGCAAGAGACGGGATTTCACATTGGTCACTGGGGTCGTGGTATCCATCATAACTTTCTTTTGTGACAATGTGGATTCCTGTACTTCGGGGAAATGATCGCTCGTTCGTCTGTAAAAACGCTGTTCCGGTGCTACCATCGTCAGGATAACCTGCGAGAAATTAAGTTTTGAATTAACTTGGTTATACGCATAGAGAAAAGTTACTTATATTGTTGTTCTCGATAACATATTCTAAGATAAAGTTAATGAAAGGTGGTTACATCTTTATGTAATATATAACATAATATGTATAACAATCTAGGTATCTAAGAATTTATAAATATAACACGTATAAACGTCTTTATATTTGAAATTTGTAATATTTTAACAACATCAGCAAACAGTTTGTTTAGAGAACTATAACTTACTAAAAAATATGCTGTCCTTAACGTCCACATACTCCGGGCTATTAGAAACTAGAATAACATAAACTTGTTCATGCTCTTATATACATTATCTACAAGCAATACTGATAATACCCTCACTTTCACCAATTTTCTATCCTCTGAACATTTTTGGAAAACTTTCACCTTTAATGCGGTGTTTCTTATCCGTTTCCTTGATCGCCAACGAATATTATCGCAACTCATTGGTTTAGTAAGAAGTTTTATTATCGCTGTTAGAGGAGGATGCATTTCGAGTTTTCCCGAATTCCGTCAATTTCTGGTGCTCGTTATTCCGGAAATATGAGTCGTCTAGGACGAACACTGTGGTCATTGCAATCGACACTCCGGCAAAGATCACCCACATAATCAGCTCCAGCGTGACCTGTTACACGAATGCATCTTAAGATGCATATAAGAATACATCTTCATACCTTAACAACGGAGTCAGTTCAACCGAATTGCAATTTCATTTTTCTAATATCATAAATAATAAAAGGTATACAATATTTGCAACTGATAGAAAAAGACTGCATTGAAATTTGCAAGTAGATTTATTGCTCATGGAGTCGTCTCACCCGTCGGAAAGATGTTAATCAACAGTAATTCTGTCAATAGATAATTATAAAAGCTCACTTCTGCGACAACTTTCAGAATGATCCTTAAACGATCACTGGCGTAGATCCACTGCCAGATCATAAATGGCAAAAGTATTATCAGAAGCAACGTGTCCAACACGTGTAACACGATCAACGATATGGATTGCACCACTATCGATTTTCTGCACGATTCCTGTCTGGAATATCAAGCTTTCCCTTATATGGTATTTATCACGCCTTTAGTTTTATCATTTTCATAAATCATGTACCTGTTTTGCGTCCTTTCAGTTTCTTCTGTCGTTTCAACTAGCTCCTTGATACTGCTACTGTACCCGTGGTTTTTAATGGTTAATGGTTGAACCTCGCCGTCATGCATGATGATGAAGGAAATGAAACGAAGGAATGATTATTGGACAACGGCGTTTCTATCGATGGAAAACAATTAACACCGTCGGATTGTGATTAATCTGTTTCATTCTATTAAAATTTGTCAAATTCAGTATATTGGACAGTAATGAACGCGATCGAGCGGATAAAAAGATGGAGGATCATTAACTTTTCATCTGTTTTATTTCGTATGGATGTACAAGGTTGATAAAAACTATGTTGATAATCGTTTAGAAAGGGGTGTATAAAGGTAAAAGAAAAAACCGATATTTGATTTTTTGCAAATATCTCAGAAACTAATTATCGATTAATAATTTCTTATGCTTTAGTTTTCTTATAAACATCAGTGGTTCTAAAGCGGTTAAAATGGATGCGCAAGAAAGTGTCGGCACTCGAAGCTTGAAGTAACAAAAACTTCAGTAGCGAAACTTCTAATGGCAAATACGCTTTAAGGATATAGGAGTTTCAATAAACTTTAACAGAGACCTAGGATGGTGAAGATCATTTATTTACAACAATATTCATTATAATTGGAATAGAAAAAAGAGAAACGCTAGAAACGTGAATCGTTAATTGGCCACTAGTTACATAAATCTCGCTCTCGCGCTTATCGTAATACTTTTTGGTATTTCGCCTGTGGCGAACGCTCGTTACATGGAGATTAATAACACTCGATGAAAATATTCTCTTCCCGTGCATCCTTCTCGGTCATTATCGAGCGTTTATCGTGCTTTCGATCATCATAAGTCATTCTCGTCGACAGGCTAAACGTGTTCAGGAGAGGGACGCGCGAGAACCGCTTTCTTCTTTTATGGCACAAAACGACTTTGCCTCGATCGGTTAATTATTATGATAATTAGTCGACTCAAGGATTATCGCAACGCAAACAGTGTGCTCAATGTTCGTTTGCATGTTGTAACGCAAACTTGTGTCTTTTCTGTTTGATCACACGATTGATCGTTCATTTTGTTTCCAGGCACTCGAGAAGCGAACACGTCGGTCGGTGGAGAGGACTTCAGAAAAATGGACGTCGATCGTAGAAGAGGTTCTGGTTCATTTTTAAGAAACGATTCTGTGCACGGCGTTGCTTTTTCGCCTGTTGTTGCCTATACACGAACAATGGTCTGAAGACTTTCGCGTCTTGAGCCTCAAGGTCGTCTAAGTCACCTTTGCTTTCTTTCTGACTTGATCCTGTCTCTATGGATCTGGATACTCTACTTCCGACCTGGTTTGGCACTTGACGTGAAATTGGAGAGCGCATTCTTTCAATTTGTCCGTTCATCTCGAGGTGATCTTTTAATTTTCCGTATGCCGCCACCTGGAAATACGGAAGATTGAAATATGTGAAGGTGTGGTAGACTAGCACGCGTTGTATTGTTAAATGTTATATTACTATAAAGTACGAATCCTATTACTTCATCAGTTCCTTGAGTTACGTTCGCGAAATAAAAATTCATGTAAAAAGTTTGAAATACCTGAACTTTAATAGATAATGAAATGCCCGATTACCTATGTAAAGATTAAAGATTTGTGTTATGTTACCTACCGAACGGGTTACTCTAGAAGCATCGTTAAGTTCTTCTTTCATCTCTTTTTCCAGCATCCTCTCGATGTAACCGTTATTCATTGGGTTCTTTTTCTGCAATCCGTAGGCGCGAATTCCTGGAAGGTCTTCTTCGGAATTGATATGAATTTTCTCCACCTTTCCGTCAAATCCAGTTTGATTTTCAATGTGTAATCGCCTCGTACGACTGTTCTCCCTGAATCTTCTAGGAAGTCTAACTGGTGTTTCATCCAGGTTTTCCAGTTTTGTCTCAGTAGAATCATGGTGTTCTACGAAAAGTTGTGGATGTAATTGTTCCTGCGTAGCGCTGATATCGAACGACGATATGAAACAGATTAGCTGAAAAATTGTGAAAATACGAATGTTGTCAAAATTATTGTAAAACATATAAGTCAATGGAAAATTTTTGTTGCATTGATTGCATGTAAAAACAGGAAAATTGTGGTTTAGCGATAAATCTTATCTAATAGAGATTACTGGCTTCCTCTTATGTTCTTAATTGAAGTTTTGAAATAGTGTTTGAGAAAAAAATATCACTCACACATGCATACAGCTTTCTAATGGATAATGTGTTGCAATAAACATCAGTCACGTTTCTGATTTATCAGCAAAGAATTTGTTCATTAAATATTGAAAGTTGAATTGAAATTTTCCTTATAATTTACTTTTTCTTTATAATTTTAACAGCACAGTTTTAATGGTATGAGCTGCAAGATTCAAAGCTCCAACAGTAAAAGCTTCAAGAAGCAATACTTCAATATTAAAAATTTTAAACGATAAAAGTTTGAAAAAGCAAAGTCTCAATATCAAAAGCTTCAATGCTACAAGTTCTAGAAATTAAAACTTAAAAACTGAAAGCTTCAAGTTCTACAAATTACAACTTAAAAACTGAGAGCTTCAAAAACTTAAATCACCTCTTATCCAAACTGTAAGATTTTTTCTTTAACAAAATATATATCACCAAATATTTGTAACAACTATAACTTTTTTCTACAGATAATCCTGTTAGTGTACACATCTCTTCTTACCACGAGTACAGCCCACATGGTTGCAGAATGGTATTCAGAGATCAGCTTCAAGAACAGTTTCTGTCCCCGGCAAGACTTAGATCACGTTTGAAGGAGGAGATTGACCAAGCATCGGTTATATACGCACCACGTTTACGATCTTCGAGGATGGCGATTATAAACCGCTACCGCACACATGATATGCAGATTTCCCGTTGAGGGAGAGAGAGGGAATAGTCTTGTTCACCGTAAGAATCTTCTTTACGAAACTTCGACTCTGGAAATGAGTCACCTTCACGAGTATGCTTTGAAAAAGGAGGAAGAGAAAGATGTTGCTTTTCTTCTTCCTTGAATATGTATTTCCGACGGAAGTTTGAACACCTTGGATCAGTTCGCGTGATTTTTCTCTGTCGGTCGCGTGAACTGGTAGCGGTATCGTTTGCGCCTTCTGCAACTTTATTCTTATCTTCTTTAATTAATTATCGGAAATAACAACATGTGCAACTTTTCGATCCATTTACGTTGTTATTTGATCCATTTACAGTATTATTATTGTCATTTAGAATTTTCTTTTCTTTTTGCAGGTAACAGATATTGTTAAGTTTGTAATCACGATAGTCAATGAATTAATGGAGCATTTTAAAAATTTAACTGCATTATATAGAATTTTTGTTATCATTTCTGAGGTAAAGAAATTTTATTCCAACTTTAAATTACTTTTTTATTGTAAGCACAGTAGACTCTTGTTATATTGCACTAATTAAGCTTATTAGTATGTTCATTTAAAGGTAGCAATATAAGAAGAATTTATTGTAACTGTCCCCCTTGATGATTCAGCTATTATAATTGTTTTTTTTTCCTTATTTACACTGAAAGGTTAACAGATCAAGGTGAAGAATTTCACAGCCGTTTTTCTCAGACCAGTTACGATGTTCCACAGGTGTTAAATGTCCACTCATCAATTATTATTGGAACATTTGTATACACCCCTGGTGAGCACACGTTGGATGACGATGAATGAGTCGATTGACAACCAAATGACTAACTATGAATTCCGCTTGCAGACATTAACGACATTATGTTAATTGAAGTCAGTGATTATGATCGTTGCAATACATTCGTAGAAAACTGGTTTTCTAGGACCAGTTCGTTGAACATCTTCGATTACTGTTTAATCCGAGACGTTGGTGGATACAGATTTTCAATAGAGTAAATAAGAATGGTGAAAAAGATGGATAATGTTTCTATTTCAAACTGCAATTCACATTTGTTGCAGATATTGATGTAACCAGATAGATAATCCTTAAAAGTTACTTGGTCAGGCCTAGTATAGGGTGCTAATGATATTAATAGAACTAAGGTACGTAGCCTAGCTTCAATAAAAAGTTTAATTGCGCCACTTGTTGCAATAGTGTTGAATTCGTTGTATATGCTCCTAAAAGAAATATTTGTTTTGAGTGATCGAGGTCGAATATCAGCATCGATATTATAAATTATCTCCATTTTTAAGCTATTCGATTTATTCAGATATTCGTTTTCCACAGAAAACAGTTTGTAAACACAGCAATGCTGAACATTTACTACAAATTTTTGTTAAATTTTCTTAAGAATCACTATCAATATTATGCAACGATGACCTTATCATGATATTCATAATTAAATGTATATCTTGAAATTGCATAAGCTTCCAACAGCTACTTCTCATATACTAGGATAATGGAGTATTAGAAATCCCCTTTAAATCAAAACGAAACTTTATTTTCAAAACATATCTAGTATATCGTAGAATTATAAACATTTACAATAGAAATACACGGATAGTTGTGTATAACTTAAGCTTCTCTTATAAAAAGTGTAGAGGAAGAAATGGTCCACCATTTTCCTTGTTCGTATTCTTCGTACGTGAAGACAGGAAGAGATTCCCTGAATTCCTCTAACTTCACAGATCAATGGTAGAAGGTTCTTCCTTTTACACTTACTCTTAATCAAAAGTTTAAATTGCATCCAAATGCACGCTAAAATGTCTGAGTCTGTTAGGTTCCAGAAAGAGACGTGTCGTTCTTTGTCTGTCTTAAGTCCACCGTGGCAAATCGCATATCCTCCTCGCATTACTCCTCTTCGTTTCTAATAATCGTCGTATCGAGGTCTGTAAAAATAAGTGCGTCTCGGATAATCACCATATCGGTTGCTGTCGTCATAGTACCTAGACCGTTGCTGTGTTTCCTGTCGGTATCTAAACAATGGTCTAAAAATAATGTCTTCAGCTACATCCATGTCACCTTTTTCTCGCGAATAATCCACGTTGTCATCTTGATATGCCGGAACGATCATCTCCCATCGTGACATCGTTATTGGTTTCAGATATTCTTCTTCCTGTTGATTCGGCCACGAGGACAACGGCACTGAAACGGTTTCCTGGTTTGGGGATGAACCAATCATGATCTAGAAATAATGGATTGTAATACAGAGTGGGAAGTATTGGAAATTTGGAAGAAAAGTACATGAAGAGTTAATCCAGTTGTACGCACATTCACTGGGAAACAAGATGGACTTCTTTAGGGAAAATTGTCATTGAAGAATACTTGAAATAAATGGGTAATGGAAAATTTGAAGGATTTAATAATTTAAAAATTTGAAAATGTACAATTACCTGTGGCGAGGTTGACTTCCAATAATCAGGAACAATAGTTAGCGAGCTTCGATCGACATAATTCTGAGCCTTCTTTTGTATAACGTCGCTATTATCATTCAGGAATTGAACCTGATTCTTCACGGCGTCGTTGCTCAATTGATTCGGTAAAATGGCCACGATAGGGCTGTTCACCTTGCCTTTTTCCGCTTTCGAAGGATCAATGACCGCCACTATAGGCACGGCTACTTTCTTCGATTGATCTTCTGGTAACGGTACGTCATGAATAATTTTGTCTTTTAAGAATTCGGTTTTGCTTCTTAATTTTTCGTTGCTTGTGGTCGGTTGTATTGATTCTTGTTCGGAGAAGGATTGCAGATCCATCGTATTCTGCTGAGGTCCACTTTGGACTTCCTGGAAATTGAAGAAAGCTGTTTATGAGAAAATTCTAATTGGTAGTTACTGAGGAAGTTGTGAGAAGTTTTATTAGCACGTGATGTATGCTTAATTCATAAAGTAGGTTCCTCTTATCTGGTCATCTTTTGATCGTTATCAGCTTTTGTAATTAGACTACAGATGTTTTTACAGATTCACATTTTTATAAATAATAGAGATCAACTTGTAGAAAGTCGATGGATAATTAAATTTCTCTAAATCCTTAATCGGTCAAGTAACGATCGTTTGGCACAGTTTCTCACATTTCCTTCATTGTACACTTAGATGAACTCATCTTGAATTAAAACAGAACTATATTATCAATAAATAAGAGAAGAATTTAACGTCAGTGACTAATAATTTATCTCATAACTTTGTCACAACTAATCTTTAAATTTCAAGTTTATAACATCATTAAAAAGTTGACAAAATATATCTTATTGTTTTCACAATTAGCATACAACTAGTGCAATAACAAATATTGACATAGTAAAAGTAATACCAATCTTAAAGTTGAGCTTACAAAAATTTAACACATTACATATAAACCATAATATTGCCCATATCATTTTGTAAAGAAACTAATATTTTTCAGTATCTGCTCAAGGCTCCATCACGACTGTTTAGCGATGATTAGCAGCATACACAAATTGTTCAATAGTGATGCGTGAAACGAGATTCATGTTTTCGAAGAGGATCAACTTGACATGCTTTTTCTTTGTCGCGAACGGACATCTGATCGAATGGAATGTGTTCATTGAATTATTGTCCTTTACCTCGGGTACGTATTCATCAGCGTCGCTTTCAAAGAACGTTTCACTTTCAGGCGTAGAAGTCTCCATGGCTTCTGTTTGTTTCGTTTCCGTAATATTTCTTCGCACGTCCTCCAAATTTTCCGTGGGAACTACCAGAATATGTTCGCGTTTCGAGAGTATCTTTAATCAAACACATTCACTTTTCTCTATTGCAATTTATTGTTAATTAAGATATATAGAAATTTAGGAATCTAGATGTAATGATCTAAAGATCTAAGAACATATATCATATATATTTTGCTTTTACACATGTATAATTAGTATAACCCATAAAGTAATTATACACACTTTATGATACATGGCTTGGTCTAAAATTACTTCAACCATTCCAGGATTTCAGTCAACAGTTGAAGAAAAAGGTGAATGCTAAAATTATACCATGTTGGGATTACTAGCTGGCATTATGTAGACGTTCTTTTTAACAACGAGCCCATTTAATGACCCGTTGCTGGCTGCATATTGCACTGCATCCTGGACAACAGGATCCTGAACCACGGCAGCAATCGTTTCATTCTTATCCCGTGGTGTTGGTGGCAATAAACCTTCCACATCTTCAGGACGCAGGGGTTTACATGTTGAGATCTCTCCATAAAGCGTTAGGATTAAACAGAGAACAAGTTGAAACATAGTCATCTGAAATTAAGGATACAGTGTTCAACGTAATGATCTTGGTAAATCACAGGTTCGTTTATGGAATCATTTTTGGTTTATTTATGTAGTAGTTTCAACTTATATTAAATTACAAATTTTTCGTATCAGCTTAATAATAGAATATACTATTTGTATTGAATAATTGAAGAAGTTATTGAGCACTACACGCAAACAATTATGATAATGAAAATCATGTTACGTAACATTGCAGCACTTTACAAGTGTCGCAACATATCAGTCTTAATTTTCGTTGTTTAGTTAGAGATCAAGGTTTTTAACAACTGAGAAGATACTACGCAGTATTTTTAAACGCAGTATCTGTGTATACTTTTAAATTTCTCTTTTTTAATCAATATGTATACTCCATTTTAATACCATTTTGTGCTTCATTATTACAGCTTCAAGTGTCACTAGCGATTCTCCAATGTCTGCTGCGCCAAAATTTCTTTGGTCCACGTTGTTTCGACCTAAACTTCACTAACGTCTTTTCGAGTCTGACTAGTGATAACGGTCCGTTCTTATTTTATACTAGCTACCCAAAGAATTATCATTGTCCTGCTAACAGACGTGAGTATCAACCTTGCGGTACACTACTTTAGCCAATTGCACCTTGAACCTGTCTTCACCGTTTTGATTTGTTTCTCGTTTGCGTTTATGTCTGCCCGTTCGTGATTTTGGATTACATTTCCAAACATCAGCAACTGCGTCGAATCCTCTTTTCCATTCTTGAGAACTCAAATTTGAGAGCTTGGGAAGTTGAAAGTTTAGAAACTATTTTATGTTCATATCTTCCTTGATTCCTACATTCATAGATCCCTAGATCCCTATACCCTTGTATTCCTATACCCCTAGATCCTTATACTCCTACATTCCTATAATCCTAGATTTCTATGAGCTTAGGTTTTCAGATCCTTATAGCTCTACATCACCATGCCTCGATATTTCTAGATCCCTAGTTAAAATGTGCTAAAATTTGATGTCCTTATAATAATAGTATTCTGTATCTTTTTCAGAAAATACCAGGAGCTTCATAATACCATATCTGCAGATCTTCAACAACACGTTCTCTCTTCCAAGGAACAGAATTCTAACATCCAAAACATACTAACAGTTCTGGATCGCGTTGAAATTCTTCCGGGACTAATTTCGCAGTTAGTGGGTTGCTAACAATATTGAAATGTTTAGCGATCGATTTAGCAACTTCTATATAACCCAAGCTATAAAAGAGCGAGCAACACGTTCTGCTTTCTTAGTTCTCCATTCTCGTCGAGCGCTATTCATTCACGAATACTTGAAATTAGATTTCAAATTTACAATTACACGTTCAGTTTTTGAATCAGTGATCTGCGGTAAAAATGAGATTCTTGGTTCTTCTTTACAGTTTGATGCTTTCATCAAGTATTATACTGCGAATCAAATGCGACGACGTGGAAACATCTTCAATCACTCCAGAGTCTTCTGCATCTAACGCATCTGATACCGATACTGAAGTTTTCATGTATATAATAAACAATAATAATGATACGGAACATAACGCTAATAAAACTGAATCTAATTCAACAATCAGTTTGGGAGAACCTTTTGGATTAACAATTGAGACACGTTCCAAACGCGATTCTTCTACGAATGAGTCTTCAGCAACTAGTACCATAGATTCTACAGTAAACAAGACAAAAGAAGGTGCGAAAGATGACTCAAGTGTCAATCAGACATCCACTAGAATTGAAGAATCGATTCGGGAAATGTTTTTAGAGTCATGGGGTCGTGCCAAACGAGATACCGAAGAAGAAGACGCAAGCATGCCGGATAATTCAGATGCACCGGTTCCGGATAATTCCAGTGAATCTATTCAAGATCAGAATTTAGACGAATTTGCCAGCGACCATGATGTAACTGTAGAAGGTGATAGCGCATCGGACGAGTCTTCCAAGCAACTGGATCCTGAGAGATCGAGTTCGACGAGTGAAGAGGATCGAGAAGAAAGAGATATTGGACAATCGGAAGAAAATTTGGAGGAAGGTGAATATCGTTATAGAACACACCCTTATTGGTATCGTCAGCCCATCGTCAGAAGATATTGGTCCAGCTACGAACGAAAACCATCTCGTGATTTCATCAAAATTCCCATATTTCCTGGGAAATAATATTCATTCGTAATAATAGACTTTGATACTATTAACTACAATAGACCCTCGTTATATTGCCACCGATGACGAAAATTCTTGAAATTGCTAGAGTCGAATGAAAATTTTCTTCTTTTATGTCGCAAGAGGTTTTTATTGGATAGGAGATGTTTATTGGATTCAACAAAGTGGCAATGTAACGATAGACTTGTGCAGTTTCATATTTAATTCACTATTTAAACAATTTTTTTATACACCAACTGCAAATGGTTTTTTATTTATCGTCAATTTAAAATAACTGACATGAAACACTTTTGTATCTTGAAATCGATGGCACACAAGGTGTTATGACCATTAATTTCTTAATAAAAGTTTCAGTTTGACAAATTTTAATATAATCCTTTAGGGTTAATGTAAAACCCTCAGCTTCTAAAATTTGATAGAGGATTCTATAGAGCCTCAAATCTTTAAAAATAACTAAAAATGCCTAAGAAGCGTTGTTATTATTTGTCAAATTGAAATTTTTACCAAAAAATTATTGCTTTTAAGAGTAAAGAATTATTTATTTGAAGGAATAACACTTTGTTTCCAATAGTCAATATTTCTTGTTCAAATAATGGCCAACTCTGTCTTAAAAATATTACTCATAATTGCGTGACTAACAAATGTTTGCAATAAATGAAGGTTAAATAAGTTCACATGTTCATTGTGGTTATTTTAAGAAATTTATTCGACGAGTTCGTAAATAGCATACATAAAAAACAAAACACCTTTAAATTAACAACATATTTGTTCATATAATTAACGATACTTGCTTTGGTAATTAGCTTTTCGTCTTCTTAGCTTACATTAGAGTATTATTTTGAAATACTTTTAATTACATGCATTGTCACTCGCGCTCTCATTCATTATTTAATGTTATAAACTAATAATAACAATCGTCATCTTAAATTAAGTTATAAAATTACTTTATAAAACTTACTCTTATCCAGTTAACTTAAGTTACTTTACAAACTTATTAGTCTATTAATAAGCACGACGAGGATGTTGTTTTATTAGTGAAACGACGTGCACGTGGTTTGTTTGTTAAATTAACAGGTCTGCTATTTACAACTTGTTCATTAACGAGCTAACTAAATGGCACAGCCTTCTTCAAAACCGGTCTACTTCCGTCTCCGGTGGTTTTTCTCTTCTAGTTTGTTATCAATTTTCATAATATCGTTGTAATTTATGTATCATATTCCAAAGCGAAGTTCATCTTCGAAAACTGAACGATGCAATCTGGTTCATAAAAATTTCTTCCTCGAGTACGAAGAAGATAGGAATACTGATTTTCTGTTTCGTCTCTTTTTCCGTCAATATAATTGCATGCTTTCACTTCGTTGAATTTCCTATGAAGCTCGGACAAACAAATTTCATGAAACATCCTCCAATGAAATTACCATAAATGCACAATTAAACGAATCGTTTGAGGAAACGTGTTTCGTCGGTGGAATGCGAATGTCGCGTCCTTTTGCTTTCCAAATCATTGTCCTCTTGGTTGTCAGGTTGTCAACAACACAGGCGATATCCTGAGCGATTCAAAAGCCACTTCTACGGCCGTACACGTTCCTGCCACGTTGCTTGTACGCTAATTGTTGTCTGTATACGAACAGTGGTCGAAAAGCGAAATTACCAGCCGCAGTTTCAAGATCATCTTCATTCGTTTCTCGTTTCTCGATTAATTTCTCGCCGACGCTGTTGTCTGGTTCGTCCAACTTGCTCAGAATAACAGCATAAAGCACCGGGGATGAACCGTCGCGTGATTCGTCATTGGGTGATTCTTCGACGAAAATTGGAAGTTTGATTAGAGGTCCCAGCTTGCTGTCCGGCTTAACCGGAAGTGCAATGGCAGAGACGAAAAGTGTCAGAAAGAAGACAGCTGCGAGAGTCTGGAAAGAAGAAAACATTTTGATGAATATTTTCAAATTTATATTAATTGTTTAAATATTTTTTTTAGTATTCTACTACTCTACAATTTAACAACACTACTGTTCTACCATTCTACTACTTCACAATTCTATTATTCTATTTTACTCTTTAACTACTACTTTACTAGTCTACTACACTACTGTTTCACTGTACTATTTTACAATCCTAATATTTTATCATTCTACTCTTCGATAATTTTAATATTTGACTATTTTAGGACTGTATAGTGGAACAGTTGGACAGTAGAATATGCAATCCTAAGAATTGTTACAACCTCAGAGACCTCGCAAATAATATCCACACGATGAAAAAATACCACCTTTGTTATCAATATTAATTATTAATTAACTTGCTCAATATTGAAGAAACGAATCAATATTGCACAAAATACCACTAATATTACCAGCGTTATAATATTAGCGATACTAAATCTGCTCCACGAATTTCAGGAAGGACCTTACCATCTTTGCGTCAAGTTAATCCCTCGAAGGCCGATTAAGGACGAGATCGCAGTTTGAAATATCAGCTTCTCGCGGATTATGGAGCCGAATGGACAAAATATCCAAGAAAGAAGTATCTCCGAAGAACTTTGAAAGATCACGATGTACCAACAGGAGCTGTTAGATTCGCGGAACTGCTCGATGGCAACTTTGTGCCTGGCAGTGCATCCTTCCAGCATTTTATACGAAACAATGACGTCAAACGGGACCACGCTAATCGTATAATGACGTATCGTGTTAGGTGATAACTGACCTGGTAAACCAGAAACATCCATGGATGCTATGTAGTCTGTTCTTTTTTTCATCTATGACCCCGAGATCACAAGATGCAAAAGGGAGTACGCGCATATCTGACGTAGTTCGCGTCCACGTCAGTTGCACCGATCAAACATACTGAAACTTGGTAATTAGTTGAACGTAAAAAATTGTACTGTATTTACGGTTGATGAGTTAGTTCCTTAGAATAGATCACCACTTTAGTACACCTTTAATGTTTTAACGCGAGAAGACGATACTGCGCAGCGAACATCTATGAATTTACACGTAAACGATTTATTATTATTACTAATCGATTCATTGTATCTGGTTAATTTATAGAATAGGATTAGTAGACTTTTGTGGGATATATTAGTGCAAAGTTCTGTATCGGTATAGATTAGGTAATATCGATTAAAATAGATTACAAAGGATCATTGATTCTTTATAACTGTTTCGAAACCCGTTGATGAATTTTGTAAAGTTTAGATGTAAGTTACACGCGCGTAAAATCAGAGCTTTTAATTAACTACGATTGCATCGAGTGTTAATTTATCGTGTTCGATAATTGAATATAGAGCGACTTGTACATTCAAAGACTAGAGAGTAGAATACTGTACTTCCGGTATAGATCGTGATCAGTTTTCTATGTGCCATGCAGAATCTATCCATACAGAATGCCAGGAATAAATTAGCACGGAAAATAATTTTTAACAAGAACATTTAAACGTAAGAGTACAGATTCCTGGTATCCATAAGAAAGTATAATAGTAGAAGTGAGTTGACGACGAAAGAATTTCTAAGTTCTTATGTTTCCAGTTTCTCAATGAGAAGGCACTTCAAGATCGCGATGCTTAGCACTTTTCAAACGTATTCTCCTGCATCTGTGGCATTCAACCGAAGCAATCGATCAAAAATGATCCTACGATGAAACAACGTGGATCATGCAATGAATTACGAAGTTCTAAAGAAAGGATTATAATTTGTTGAAGGTTTTCCACGCAATTCTCTCTTCCGTCGTTCCGTCGAGAGAATATCTTCGAGATAAGGAGAGGATGAATCGCAAAAAAATATATCGTGCATCGTCGGTTTTCGAAAGTATCGAATCAAATGTTGCATCAAGGTGTGTACCAAACAAAATCGATTTATTTTCAGTTAATCATTCGTGTCTTGTTGAATAAATAATAAAGCCGTTCGCTTTTCTACGAGATGTTCGTGTAAAAACGAATCGAGGAACAAAAGACCGTTTCCTCTTTTCTGTTTCTTTCTTTTTTGTTTTTTGGTTCTTTTTTCGGTCATGTACGCGGGTGTGTTTTTGTGTGAGCGTGTGCTTTTTCGTACGAGGTAACACGATCTTGTCACGCGACTCTTAGGATCTATTAGATCTCAGGCTTGGCCTCCTCGTTCACGGTTTCGCTGCTTTCGGTAGTAGTAGTAGTAGTTTCGCTTTTAGATCTGAAAGAAATCACCAGATGAGGGTATTTCGTGGCTGCTGGGAAGAAGTATGACAATACTTAACGCGTTCGCTACGAACTCGGAATAAAAATCGATTATATGCCGCAATGTACAAATGTTCGTAACGCGAGCACGCGATATTGCATAACCGTGCATATAGTGCTAGTAACGAGGTATATGGTAACATCTAGTACAAAACATCGAGTGAATTGCAGCGAACGCATTAACAAACGGTTAGTAGTATTAGGAGGTTGCATTATGTTTCAAAATTGGTCGTAACTGACCAACTATCAAACATTGAACTTCAAATTGATATGCTTATACATTTACAATACGTGCAGTTTTATATTACCAAACTGTGTCACGTTTCCTATTATTGAACTCTATGTGCGCAATTTACCATGCAACAACCTAATATCATTGTTGTTAAAACACCAGGTCTCTGAGGTCAGAGGTGATCGGTCACGGACACATTGGAGAACAATGAAGTAACATAGTTGTATGAACAAATGAATTTATATAACTACAAACATGTTTGTTTGTAGGTTGAGTCGTAATTGATTACTTCGTATAATTAAATTGAAATGAAATTTGGATGCGTAGATTCTAATGTACATTAGTGGAGGACCTCCTTAGGAAAAATGGAGATGTAGAAAACTCTACTATTCATTGGTTTATAATTCATCAGTTCTCAAATTTCAAATTAAGATGTTACATTATACCACTAGCTATTAATTATTAATCGCTCATTCTTGTACCAATGTATCCGCTGGCTTAGTATCTCAGGATCGAGACAGACATTAGAATTATTAGGTGAAAGTCAGGGGCGGATGGAGCGATCGACATGTGTCATGATATTAAATCTACTCAAAAAGTTATTTTCGCAAGATTACATTTCAATAACATAGCTGAACTTCTGAATCATTCCTCTAAATTTGTAATTAGAGATAATGTATCGTTACTTATTAACTTTATAAATTTAATAATCACGAAACAGTCGTTCGATCGCGTTAGTTAAAACAGGGGGATAGAGTGGAATAAAAAAAAGTTGGAAAGTACGAAAAAATCCTTTCCTGTATTGATCGATCTAAATATGCAATCGGGGAACTTCGTCTACGAGTCTTTCTACATTTTGCGAGTTAAAAAAAAAAGAAGAATGTATGCGTCGTGAGGGCATCGATGTCACCGCACGTTTCATTGTTCCTTTTTTTTTCTCTTTCTCGCTCGCTCTCTCTCTCCCTCTCTCTCTTTCTGGGTCGTGTAAATAACATTGTATTACATGCAAATCGTTCATTATTCTATCCATAGTTACTTCGATTTGGATCTATTCTTTCTCTAACGGGTGAAGAAGCGAAATGATGTTTTGTATAAATCGTAGGAGTCGAGATTATTTTTTAAAGAGATCTCTCTCTTGTATTAAATTTAAAATGGTTGCTTTCAGTTCACTTCTTTCGCCCCTTCGTTTCTATGTCCTTTCTCACTAAATTCTACCGCTCGCGTTCAGCTGTTACATTTCAAACGCTGCATCCGATACGCTTCTACGACGCTACAATTTTGCGAGTATAGTTTACTGTGCTTAAGTCGAGTCGCAGGAGATGCAATTTGACTTCGTAGAGAAGTAACTTTCCTATCGTTGCTTATTTCTGATTCGAACTTTGACAAAAGCCGAATCTGACATTTTCGATCTTTGTTTTTGTTTCATTCAGATTTTCCTTGCTTTTTATTCTGTTTCATTCCTGTTTCAGGTTTCGTTTCGCTTCTCGCACGCGCAACTCGATCCTTAGCTTTTTAGGTAAATCTGCCTGTCGCTAATTGTCGATCGAACCAACAGGACATACGGTTTAAATTCTGTATTCTACAGAATATATATACTTGGCGGAAGATAAATGAATTTCACGTTTGTTAAACTTATAAATTTATCCACATTCTAATGCTCGGATTTACCATCTTTGAAATTTCCAAATTTTAGGAAATTTAGAATACTCAAAGATTTTGATAATCACAACATGGCAGCTAATTTCCCCTTATATGGTCCATTCCATCTTCCCTTTTACATGCTCATGGCCATATAGTGAGACTCCACTGTACCAGTTTTCACATTCTAATTGATACATGATATATCACATGATAAAAATGATAAATCTTAGGTACAAAGTATTAACAAGGACTAAAATTTCATCCTATTTCTTCCACCAAATATACATTGCATCGATGAACCCTATGTAACTCGCTTTAAAAAAACGTTCTCTCTATTTTGATAAATAATTCATCGCTATCCAAATAAAATATACCCAGTGATTCGATCGTTGGGAAAATACGTGATAATAGACTTACTGGAACGATAATATCTATCAACATATAATAATATGTACGTATGTATGTTATGTATGTATGTAATGTATATTGTCGGATGGTAAAGGATTCACTTGCTCGATGGCTACGCTCTTCCAAAAGGCGAGGGTTCGCGTACGTTATTGTAATTATTAACGCTATTATCGGTCGTATTCTCAATATGGTTCCCTTTCGATCCCTTCCTTTTGTTTCGTACGAGTAGGCACTTAGCTATGTTTCTGCGGTTCCTTGTAGTTAGAACGCTAGTTGAACGTGTCTATTGTACACGAGACGGAGAGAATATATACCAGGATGAAAAGAACAGAAACTGCCTGTACAAAAGCCTCCCCTCTTCGTTTTCTTCTTTTTTTCCCTTTCACGTTCGATTTCTTCTTTCGGAACAGTCACACTCCTCTCTTACTCTTCTTTGTATATTACGCTCATTTTCTCTCTCTCTCTTTCACTCTCTCTTTCTCTCCCTCTTTCGCTCACTCGCTCGAGTAATGTTCATAAGATATCTGACGATCGTTATTCTTTAAAATGTTTCTTCTCCTCTTTCATTCTCTATGTTTACGTTCGCTCTCTCACGCATGCAAACGTATCAAAGCGTGTCTTATATATATCATATGCTTTTTCCCTTTTCGTCTTTCTTTTCGTTTTCTGGAACTTTTGTTAGCACCGTGTCTTTCGTGGATTCTAGTTCTTGAGAATAAGCTTTTCTCTCGCACGCACTCTCGTTCTATCGCACTCATTCTCGTCAGGAAGTTTCCGATGATAAACGACAAGGGAGTTCCCGGGTTAATGAATGATTGCCGTTCAACCTGTGATTACCATTGGCGTAACTGCATGTTTAATTTCAAGGTAGGAAACGTCCCTTAAATTTACTGTTAGTGTTGTCACTTTAGGACTTTAAAATTTATAAAGTTGGTCACGCGAAGATTTGGAAATTTGTAAATATAACAATTTGCAAAAGTGTAGGAATTGAAGTTATACAAATTTGGACCCTTGAAAAACTGGAAATTTAGAAATTTGAAAATTTGAATATCTAAAAATCTAACAATTTCAGGAATTTCTAAATTCCTAGTCTAAGGTCTATGAGCCGCTTATTTGTTACGCCAATGGTGTTCATGATGGCAACCATCACCAGGCGAACGAACGCTTGAAATTGAAGAATCTCTGGGTAAACTCGTGCATCCACCTTCATTACGAACGAAAGTCTCTTATGAAAGACTAGCCACGAACAAATTTTATTCTGTAATTGACTCTTCGACGATGTTGGCTTCAACTGTTGGAGGCTTCCTATTTCACGCTGTGTCTTTTTTGGAATGTGACTTTTGTTTCTTTTCTTTCTGAAGACACATTAATACTATCTTCGAACATCCATACAGCAATCTAAGGGCACAGAGATATTGAGAATTCCAAGTATTTTCATAAACTCAAATAGAACATGCAGTTCTACTCAAATTGAAAGATTAAGCTTGTGATATATCAATGTGAAGTTTAAAGTAAGATGAGAATAACTGCATAAGCTTTATCAGTTTCCTTAATACAAAGCGGCTGATTCGTTAGAACGATGGATCAATTTCAAATAATTTCATTGAATGTCTCAACGAAAGACCAGCCATTTTATATTGAGAATATGATGAGGCATTTATATGATCATTTTTCACAAACCTTAAACTTCAAACTGATATGTCATAAGTTTTTATTTTCTACTACTTTTATGTCATCAATTTATATCAGACCTTCTACTCAAGTTCTAATTCAAAATTGACCAATTGATACTCAACCATCTAATGTTATTAGAGTTCTACTTGAGCTATCGTATTTAGAATATCCTCAGAATCCTAAATCCAACAATGCAATCTAGAAATGCAGATATTAGTTTACCAGAACATTTGATAAACAAGATATTTCCGCAGCGCTTCAATTTCTCAATACGTCCTTTGTACTGAATCCAACTACTGCGTGGATGAAATGTTTATTCCAACATCTGGAAGCCTCTCAACAGTTTCAACCGCAAGAATCCAATTATCCTTGCGACATCCTGAAGATATTTCAACGGCAACGGTGTGTCTCTAAAAAGCAAAATATAAAAAATATCGAATTTGTTGATTTCTGTAGGAACGCTAGCATCTCTTTTTCGTTGAACGAGATCGCTCTAAATGAAGGCACGTACACGCGTTGTTGTTGTTCCCCTCTGTTCAGAGGCATAACGATCGTGACCTTTTTCCTTTTTCGCGCCTTCTTCGAATGCTAGTTGCTCGATTCACGCTCGAACGTTGTAGAAAATTCGTTCAACACGAACGCTTCTCTAGTTACACAAACATAATCTAGACCAGAGATTCCTAAAATATGGGTCGCATTAGACATTCAAATATGACATTTTTAATGAAATTAGAACTTACAAATTTTGTAATTATGAGATTGAACTTTTAAAATTTTGGGACTTTGAATTATAGAACCTTAGGACTTTAGAATTTTAAAATTTTGGGACTTTGAATTATAGAACCTTAGGACTTTAGAATTTTGAAATTTTTGAACTTTGAATTATAGAACCTTAGGACTTTAGAATTTTGAAAATTTCAAACTTGGAAAATTACCGTTTCCAAAAGTGAGTCTGTGCCCATAGAAGTTTAGGAAGCCCTGGTGTAGATGAAAAATCAGGTAACAAGATATACAATTGGTGCATACACAGGTGAACAACTGTACCCCACGACAAAATACTGTATTAAATTCGAACACGTTAACATTACTTCGAGCGGGAACATAGTATCTCTAAGATAATACGTGAATGAATTACACGGACGCATATTAATGCAATAACACGTACCCGAAATGTCTCGTTTTAAGATCGTATTCCAATTTAGAGCTAACGACGTACAAAAAAGTACAAAATACGTCTGCTCATCACGCACATTTCCTTTCTCGAAGAAATTGAAACGCAAACTGCATTATCTCTTATTTTTTGTTTCTTTTGGAACACGATCTGACAAGTCTTCTTTTCTCAAATTTTTGATGATCGTGACTTACGTAAAAGCTCGACCTAAAGAGTACAAGTTTAACTTTTTTTTTTGCTGACTTTTTTTTCTTATTTTTTGTTCAACTTTGCTTCTCCTAGAAGCAACTAGACGTATATTCAGTCTTTCCATGATGCTCAATGTGTGTTTAAACAGTTTACCATTGAGCAAGTCAGTTGGAGTTAGCATATTAAAAATTGGCTCTTTTAACCCCCAGTTTCAGTTCCGCTCCGAAAGCAGAGTCACCTGAGCTCTGTTAAGTATCTTACAGGCTACTCACTAAAAAGCTCAGCTGATTGACACGCAGGAACATGCTATAAAGAGGGGTTAAAAGCGTACAAAATAAAATTTACTAACGCAACCATGACATGGTTCATGAATTTAACATGGTCTGAATCAGAATCAGTTTTTGATATCAACTTTGATACACCAAGCTCAGGTTGCGTAGAAAATATCAACGTATGATGAACAATATCAAGTACCTTTCGATCAAGCCAGTGGAATTATCACCACCAATAATTCTATGGATTGCTCATCCTTAAGAATGCGAGGAAGTTCCTACGAATCATCAGCTAACTCCTAAGAATTAGTCAATATGGTGCTTGATACTTGAAACATTGGTGTTCATAGTAACAAGGCTAATATCAGAAATTGATTCAAAGCTCTATGTATCTTCTTATGCATGGCATACAAAATTGTTGTTGGCTTCTTATTGTTTGGCACCTACTACTTTATCACAAAAATTAACAGACAAATAATATGCAGTCGCGTAAGAACAGTGTGATGAGCACAGCACAGCAAATTGATTATTTTTAAGTCGTTGCTAATTACTTGAATACGTTGCGAAATTCGATATTATTAGTCTTCCGTATACCAGGCATGTTCTTGTGTAACAAAAAAAACTCTTTGAAAAGGACTCGTGTGAAATATTACCAAGTACACAGAATGCAAGGCACAAGTTGCCATTTAAACGAAATATCTCGGTGATCTGCGTTTGTTCATAGAAGATTGAAAGTCAGAAGGTTTAGTTTTCATTTACCAATAGCCCAAGGAACAAGTTCTAAACGAAATCAATGATTCTAAATAAACAACATCGATTCGTCTAAAAAATGGGCCATGGTACGTCACAAACATGACCTATGCTAATTCTAACAATGATTTCACCTGGTCGTGAACGTTCTATAGAAGAATGGACTCTACGTCGATGGGCAAGTTATTCATAAAAAACATTTACATGGTATACTATAATTAAGATTGTTAACATTTTCTCTACGCCTATAACGAATATACTCGTCAGATTCTAGTAAGGGAATCGGGTGCTTAATAACTCTAGGAGAATGATTTTGGTACCCTGGATAATTACTAACAGTAAGACTAATTTATTTGAAAATTATTCACTGAAAAAAAAGATCAAAGAGACTCATCTCTTTTCTCCTTAAACTGATTGTTAGAATTTAATATTAAATTACTGAATTAAATAGAAATCAAGTAAAAATGAATGATAAATGAAAAAAGCACTAAATCTATTTAAGTGTTTGAAAATAAAAAGAAAGGCAAATTAATACTTGCGTTCGTGTTTCGATTATCACTCTGAAAGTAAATAACTGATTTCACTTACTGGAACGTTATGCACCCATCTGATGTGTAATACCTAACATATATGAGAGCCTACAGTTCTTACAATATACGAATAAGAAGACATTGATTCATCTTCTATATTAGATTTTTACACGTGCTTCTTTTTCTTTCTAATTTACAAGACACAATTATTAACATTCTCTAACAAATAAAAAAGATATTCTGTACTTTTGTAATTAGGATAAAAAAAAAGCTACACGGTAAAAATCTAACTCAATGTGCTTCTTATTCTAACTGGAAATACGATTACCAAAGAATCTACTCACTTCGTAAACTGCCAGTTTCAAGGGAACCTAATCAATGGATTTTCAAAAGAATGTGTACTTTCTAGTATTCTACATACTCATTGAGTGAATCACAATATAAAAATACAAATTGAATATTTCCGCTTCTCCTACGTACTCCGTCGTCATAAATGTACCCATTTCTTTTCCTCTTTTTTTTTTTTTCGTTTTTCATTTGCAGCTTCCTTGTCGTGCAACAATGTCCTTTACAAATGCACTTTGTTAGAATAAGTTACTTCTCTTTAACGTTTCTTTGTTAACTGGTGTCTCTCCGTCTGCCAACTTAATAGTCTCTTACTGATACAATGTTTCGTGATGACTGTTTCGCATCAAATTACGTAACATCGAATACTTCTCCCTAGTTAATTACTTTTTCGAATCAATGGCAATCAATGACGTGTGCAATGAAACTGTTAAATATCTCATGATGAAAGTAACTATTCTTGAATGTGCGAATCACCTAGTATCACTGATAACGCGAAAGTCCATGTACACGTGTGACATAGAAACAATTGTGTCCTAACCACGCATATACAAATAGCCACAGATTGCTATAATACCCCCACCAACAATTGCGGCGCCTATGCCTATTGAAAGGGGCTTAAATAATGACCTCTTGAGTTTCTGCCATTCTTCCGTTTCCTTTTGTCGACGTTTCATCTCCCGTACTTGTGCTGCCAAACGTTCCTTCTTCTCTTTATTACGGTGACGTACTTCGTTTTTCCTATAAGAAGAAAATAAACATTATTAAGAAAGTCGGTGTTGAAATATCTGAGCCTAACTTATTTTAAAATATCTCATTTTAAAGTAACTTACGAATCAGGACTGGACGGAGGACTAATTGTTTGTAAAGAATTTTCACCGTCGCTGGTGTTTTCATTAGGCACTACAACACCATCAGAGTTCTTTTCATGCAAATTATTTGTAATTACTGTAGAATTCACAATCGGTGAAGTAGTGGATGTTTCTGTAGGAACCAACGGCTCTCTAGGTAATGGTTTATCGGGAGGTCCACCCAATTCATCTAACATTAAACATGAAAAAGTTATATTTTGAAAATTATTTAATTTCATGCTAATTCTTACCATTTTTAGTTCCTGGATTTGAAGTTAAATCTGCCATCATGCTACGTGTTAAAGATTCACCTCTTGGAGGAGGCAAAGGAGGTGGTTCATCTTCTTCTTCTACCGAAGAATTATTGAGATTACTTACCACATCATAGTGATTTGTTACCACTTCGTTATTAATGTTCTGTAAATTGTACAAAAATTAGTGAAAATCAAAGGTTATAACAGACCACAGCAGTACAATGTTATTATGGTTAATTTAAATCAAGGACAATCTTTACAAAATAATATATGTATAGTTATACATTTAGAAATTTGTTTCTTAATTTACCACAAATTAAATAGATTAATAACATTGTACCACTGTGAATTGGTATTAGTTACCACGTTATTAGACAGTAATTGTTTTGCTGCTTCAATGATAGCGGCATATGAAAATCTTAGTTGACCCGGTGTTTGGATTAAACCCATTCTATATCTTCTCATTTCTATCAAGACATCTCTAACATTTACAGAATTCAAACCATTTTCTTCAATCTGTAATCAAGCAAAGAGTAAATCGGTTTTTTCTTCTTTTCCTTAAAATTTTACTTTTTCCTCAAGATAAAAGCAATACTTACCAAAATAAGACATGTGTCAACTAAACAGAATGTTCCGGATCTTCCAATTCCTGCAGAGCAATGCACCACAGGAGGTCCAACATTTTGATCTAATGCACCCGATTGCCTAACAGTGGTTAAGAAAGATAAAAATGCTGTTGGACTTTGTGGCACTCCAAAATCTGGCCAAGTAGTATAATGAAAATGTAATATTTCTCTACTTTCATTTGTTTCCAAGTCAGTTAATCTGTATAAAATATAAATATAGTATTAAATATATTTTCACATATATTTTTTGCATGACAAGCAGTTTTTGCGCTTTAATTCCTTATTTTTTCCATACTTTAATACTCTAGTTGTATAATCCGATGATTCTGTTTTGCTGATATACGTTACTTTTATACCAACATCCGCAAACATCATAGTATTATTCTCTGAATCACCAAGAGGCCAATACTGATAACACTTAACGTGATTCTTTTCAATTATTTTATTTAACATTAACACGGCTTTAGAATTTTGCTCCCATACCATTAGCCAAAAGTGGCCAGCAGTATTTTCCAATGGTCCTTGAGTAAGGATATATTGTCTGTGAGCACGATCTACCTACAATAAAAGCAAATTTATTATCATATTCATTTTAAATATATTAGATAAATACAAAAGTTCTATTGGTTTTAATTGTTAGGTCTTATATGCTTATTACCTGAAACTGATAGAACTTTTGTACTTACCCAATAATTACTAATCTATAGATATTTATGCATTTATGGTGCATTGAAGCCCGAAAAGTATAAAAATCTATGTTTCGTATATATTTTAGAGACTTCAATACATCATAAATGTATAAATATTCATGGTGTAATAATTATACATTTTAACATAATAGTTACCCGTATGAGGTTAGCATTAATATAATCACATGGACCCCTCTTAAGGATGATCCTACTATGGTCGTATGGCAAAACATCTCTATAACGATTTAAATTTTTGTTCTGTGGCTTCCTCGATTCATTATATGTATACGAGAAATTGCTGCATTCGTTACGTATGTGCTGTAAAAGTAACGTTTAATGTATCACTTTGTTATAGGATATTTATAATGATAATTTTTATTATCTAGTATAAATTTTATTTAATACCTGATAGACAAATGTCAAATGCCCACTTATTAATACAAATAAAACCGCTAAATATATATCTGGCATGTATATTTTAAATCAAGACATTTGACCTTGACTACAGAACCACAACACATACTCTACGTTGCGTTCAACATTTTTCTGTGAAAATCGCTTTCCGGGAAAGTAAGACGATACCCAGAAATTAAGAAACAATCCATGCATTGTACAGAGATAAAAAAACAAATGCCGCTGAACTTCTCACACATTATCGTATCGAATCGTATCATTACGTAGTATATCGAATTTAACCGTAGAACATAATCGAATATGTTATCGAGTAAAAGAAATTTTACGAAGGAAGTTGAACGATTGTACGATAAATAAATCAAACAGCGATAGTAGTTGTGACATGCACGCTGCACAGGTCTCTCATTCAACGAGACCGTTAAAAATTCGCCAGCGTACCGCGAGATCTCGCGACAGATGATAACACGCGTGTCCACGTTACATACAACAAACGTTATACGAAAAGAACGCGAATTGATCGTTGTTCAAACGATTAACATTCGTGTCAGCGTGAAACAATTTGCAGTGCGGTTGCGTTCTGACACATTCGCCCGAGAAACCGGACGTAAAGACGCAAACACGGAAGACGGAAAGGGCAAATTATGTACCTGATACAGGATCGGCCAGGCATCTTTCGAGTTGATCTCGAGGTATTCAGTTTCTACGTTGCTGATCCCCTGCTCGCACGTCTCCTGACTGGTCATTCTGTCGGCTCGTTCGCGACTCGGTCTCTCCGGCGCTCGAAAACTGCAAAACGAGACGCAGCACGCGAAGAGGCTGGGCCCCGGCCGCGCACGATCTTGCTCTCTCTGTCTCCGAGAAAAAGGCGTCTCAGGCACGAAGCGGTGCCATGCGTGAAGCGGATTCTTGCGAAGGGCAGCCCCCGCCGCACGGGAGCAGAAAACGCGCAACCACAGCTTTCAAGATTGTACGTACACCACCACTCTCTACCGTGCTAACTGACTGCACCACTCACGGACCCAACCACCACCGATCACCTTCGCCGCCACTGCTGGCTGCTACAAGCGCGAAATACGAGCCAACGTGCTGACATCTTCGGGTAACCAGACTTTCTTTCCCTCTCTTATTCTCTTGTATCTTTTTCCTTCGTTACCACCAAATGAGATCAAAGCATGGGACTAGGTAAGTATAGGCATGTGATATGAGACATGTATAGGCAACTTGAAAGAGAGAAGTAAATCAACGAGAAGGAAACAACTATGGAAGGGACATTCTCTTGTACCCCATCTTAGCGGGAAATTTGAACGAAAATTATTTTTCTGCATAAATAAAATAATGAACAAATAGTGTAAATATCTAAAACATAAATATATGTACACATACCCATTGATGTTTCAACTTATTTCTATATCCATAGATCAAGGCAACGATTACCTTCACATTGTTCTACAATAACTTTATTTACTGTCTAAACTTTATTAGAGAATTATTTCTTATCATTCATGAAACTATTTCAAGATTATTTCATTACTGTAACTTACTTGTGATAACTTATGTACGTAAAAACGAAAATAAAGATACTATCTGAAAAGTATTCACTATGGAGAAGTTTATTTTAGGTTTACAAAGGATAAAAGGAAATCATTTTATTCTTCTATAACGATTGTTTATACGTAAGATAAATTTATAACTTAATACTAAATAAAATATATGTATATAGTATTTTATATACCTATAATGTGGAGATCTAATAGAATTTAATCTTATTACTTATATATGTGATATAAAAGATTTAATACAAAAATATAAAAACTTCATAACTTAAGCAAATAAATATAAATATTTTAAAATCAATGTCGGGAATGTTTATACTGTATAGGTACATGTACTGTTTTGATAGTAAAAGCTCCCTCAATATTGAATTTAACATTTTTCCCAAAGAAAATCAAGTTTCCTTTGCACTTTTTGATGGAACTTCATCATTTTCTTCAGTTCCAGTACTTTTTCTTTTGCTTGATTCTGTAGACCCCTTTTTCAGCCAGGAAGCCATAAGACTAGAAGGGTTGTTCTTTTTTTCTTCTCTGTACATAATAGAATTAGTAAATCAATAGCCTGACATGTCTCTCTATGGGATTACCAGTTCATAATTCCAGTAGTACAGCGTTAATTACGTGAAACTGTATGTATGTATACGTACATGGGCTTTGTCTCTCTATGGCAATTGTCACTTTTACATAATACATTGTTTACAAGAGTCGACACTGTATGCCAACTTAAATCGTTGTCCGATAACGTTAAGCTGTTTAATTTATCAACAGCATCACCTACTGACAATTCCTCATTTAGCCAAATCTAACAGCATAAAGTATAAAATTTACATTTATCAAATGCTCAAATGATATTCAAAAATGTTATTATATTTGTATATTAGTATTTTTACCTCTGTATCTTGCTCTGTATTTATAAACACAGGTACACGCTCATGTAACCAAGACATAACATTGTTGGAATTTGTTGTAATTATGGTACAACTGTGTATCGTTTTACCCTAAAACATAATTCTTCTATAATTTTTTATTAAAATAAATGTAGGGATTTAATGTTATCTATTTACATCTCCAGTTTTGAATATATTAAACAATCCTGCCATTTTTAGAACTTTAAATCCCTGCCAACCAAATTCTTCTGACCACTCATCTTTCCACGTTGTAGGATCATCTGTTTTTACACCTTCTTTTTGAGTAGCATAAATGTAATATGGCTGCTTAGGATCTTTTTTTGTTTTCCCGGCTTTCCATTCATAGAATCCTTCACATACTATGATGCATCTCTGTCCTTTGCGAAGGGGTGGACCATATAATTTGGAACTCTTTATGTTTTCCAAACGTGCATTATGTGTTGACAAATTAAATTTCCTATAATCACCCTATTAAATTTAAAACATCTTTTATTATCCATATAACAATAAAAGTGAATGGCAGCATACTGTTATCTACTAACATGATATAATGCACGTTATCATGTTTATGTGTAATCAAAAGCTATTTGCATCTATACATTCATTTACAAATGAAAACACGAGTGGATATAAGTGTTTTGTTATAAATTCATTATTTAGAGAGGAGTTGATTAAAAGATAAAAATATTACCCTTTAAGTTATCATAGTAATGAAAGATATTAGAAAGATATAGTGTTACTTTATAAGTGTTATTATATCAAAAAATCGATTTCTGAAAAATTATCACATGACATCTTTATCTTAATCATGTTTTCAATTAGATTTCAACCACGTGAGCGTCCCCCACTCGTAAAACGTCATTCAACCTAACCTTGTTTGTAAACACTGACCTCGTGCCAAGGGGGAATCATACTCCAAAACATAGCACAAAGAACTCTTTCTTCTTCTGTGTCAAAGTGTGAGCCAGCAACGAGACATGGAAGAACCCCTTTTGGACCAATATTACATGATGGAGTATATTGGACATCATTTTTGGCCCATGAGGTTATGCATTGTTTGCCATTAGCGTCCTTATAACCGCAACAACGACTCAAAGTGTCTGGATTCAGGGCACTGTAAAATGATTCGCAGATTTTCTCCGTTGATCAAAGAATATGATGTTTGCGTGTCACGAATTAATTAGTGAAATTACGTGATCGGATTACTCACCAAGCAGCTCGACCACACATATTTCTCGAATCACTTAAACAATTTTGAAGTATTAATTGATATGTACTCTTAATCCTCGTTTATGAATTATATTTGCAACTAATATATTATTTATTTCGACGTAAACTATGCTTAATTTTCGTATATTGAGACTTATACCAACTTAAGTATGTATACTAAACGTATCAGATTACATTTTATATACATAAGTCCATACATCATTTCACATAAGATCATATTTATTTTGCGCAGCTTGACTAAATATCAGAGTCTTTCCAGCATAAATGTGGTGTCTCTCTATTACTTGTTTCTTATTTTATGGTCATACACTCGGTGGATAAAAATGTATGTATAAGGAAAAGAGCAGAGAAGAAATTATGTAGAATAAATTTAATAAAGTGGTGTGAGTGATATTTGGCTACAATCAAATCTCTACATCCCCAAATTCAAGCATTTTCAAATCTTGCACTTGTTACACGTTCACGATTATGTCTGATGTAATGAATTTAAAAATAAAAAATCACCGAGTATATAAGTTTGGTATCACAAAAGTCGGAAATGCGCATGCGAGTAGCTTTTGCTTGAACCAATTAGAATTAACATGCGCAAAATGAATGAAAACTTGTTATTAGATGTTTATGGTCTCTTGTTAAACGGAGTATATAAAATCGTAAATGATCTAAAACATATCTAGTCTATGGAAATACGTTAATTTACTGTTGGTAACAGTGTATAACAAAAGTTTAAATTTGTGTTGGAATCTAAGCGGTATCACAAACTTGCATTTAATTTAAAAAATTGTGTTTTTGTGCCAACTGCGTTAATGATACTATTGTGATAAAGATAATGGATGATATACTGTCTTTTAAAGAGAAGTATATACAAATTTCGAATTCACAGATTAATGATCTGTTACAAAAGCAAGTTAAACTAATTGATGATGTTAAACATAAACAAGATCATCAGTGCAATGGTAATTATTTATAGTGTAGTTTACATTATAAACATTATAAGACATTATTATTTTTAGAAAATGAAATAAAGATTCAAGAGCTAACATTAAAAGTAACTTCGATGAAGGAAGAGCTTCGATATGAGAAACAAGCATTGGAATACAAGAATCATGATTTATCCAAACATTTAGACTATATAGTAATTATTAAGATTTGTTCAATACATTCGTTTATTTCATTAATAATCAAAAACTAACACATATAATATTTAAAGGCAGAATTAGTGGCAGAAAAAAAGAAATTTTTAGAAGAAAATCAATCACTGGAATTAGAAAGAAATAAATTAAAAATTTGTAAGCGGAACATAAGGGATCAAGAATTATTGAATCTTGGCAGGTTTGTAATTTAATGTAAGTTGTTAACAATTGTTGTACATTAATATTTCTATTATTACAATTACAGGAGAAAGTTTATATTGTACAAAAAATTAACTAGAATACGGTGGGACTATGAAAAACTTCAAGAATTTGTTACGGGTTGTATCCTTTGTATAATATAAAAACTATGTTTTATTCTAATATATTTTTAATTATATTAATTATAAAATATCCTCAATTGTGATATTAGATCTGACAGATAAAAAAAAATACATTCATCATTTTTGTTATAAAGATAAAAATATGACAGAGTTAGATAATCTTTTGTGGCAAGAAATATATCAGTCAACAATTGAAACTGAAAATAAAGAAAACAAGGAAGAAAATATGATATAAATAAATGTAGTATGTATATTTAACATTAAAGATGGATATTTTAATAAAGATTTATATGAAATTTTAATAGTACTTTAAAATATACTTAATTCTATTAGCCTTTATAACGAATTTAAAGCATAAGGAAAAATTTTGATTTATTATTTATTAATTCTGAATCTTCTCATAATACATTTGTAACATTTAGTTTTTCTGTAAAAATATCTTTTCTTTTTTTTTTTTTTTTTCCGAAAATGGGGTATGTAAGTTACTAGATTTTATATAAAATGAAATATGCTCCATTCAATGAGAGAATATACTCAATCGCGCAACTTAGCTAACTTCGATACGCTCGCCTCCCTTAATACTTTCCAGATACTACACAGCTTTACTTATATACATGGTGGACAAAAATATGTGAATAAATAATAGAAGTGATAATATAGGAAGTATACAAAATAAAAGATCACTGAATATATACATTCGGTGCCATAAACATCGTACTACACATGCGTGTTACTCTTGGTTACAAAGAGTATTATAACCAATTGGAGCCAACATGCGCAGAATGAACAAAAAGTGTTTTCCCTAAACTCCTGTCCGCTCGGTGAATCAAAAATATATGCGTACAGTTCCTAACCTTTAAAGCAAATCGTTACCAAACGTAACCATATATATGGATATCTAATTTTGGTTTCTGAAATTTTCACTATATACTAAATACTAGAAACCAGCAAAGGCATTTTATCGTTTGTATATTCATTCGGAAACAAATCGCTGTTATTAAGAAACATGTCAACGTTATTGCGAATTATTCGCTCTTCAGGAATTAGGAACAGAGTGTCATGTTTAATATTGAAAGATAGTAAAGTTCATAATATAGCAAATCGCAGTTACTCCTCGGCAGTTAAAAAGCACGAAGCCGACAATGAAGAACCAATTAAAGTAAAACGTACATGGACTAGTTATGGATTTGACGACGAGGATGAAAAAATGGATCGTCATTACATGCATCAAACACTTTTTGTTGTTATTAGTATATGTTTCGTAGGTGGAGCATTTTTAATTGCCTATATGCCAGATCCTAAGTTGAAGGATTGGGCTCAACGTGAAGCATACATACAGCTTCGTTACAGAGAAGAGCATGGTTTACCTTTAATAGATCCAAATGCTGTTGATCCATCAAAGTTCACACTTCCAAGTGAGGAAGAACTTGGCGATATGGAAATAATTATTTAAACACTGCCAGAAGCATTGTATATAATAACAAAAGTAAATCTTAGCAATTTTAGATACTGCTATATAAATATGTATGTAATATTTTAAGTTATAATGGTATGTACAGAATAAAACAGTTTTCGTTAAAAACGGAATAATCTTATTCCTATCATTTTCAGAATCCATAAAAAATTGAGTAGAAAAAATATATATTTTTATATCAAACTATATTTGTAAATTCAGGGGTGTTTCTTTTCAAATATTGTTAAGTAATAATTATAAATTGTAATAGTAATTTAAAAACTTACTCTTCTAAAAGGATGTAATATTACAAACATTATTTTATTGTTTAATAATAAATTAGAATTTTGTAACCATGATCATATACTTACAAAGATAAAACAGGTAACATGATTTAATACATATGTTATTACATATATATTTAAATTATTATGATACAGAAAATAAAACTTATAAACATGCACAGTTAAAAATATAATAAGCAGAATAATTAACATATAAAGATTTAATACCTCTAATTTTTTTAAATGCTTTAATTCAATTCTAATTTATATAATTACTCAATACCTTTTATCTATATACAGAACTGCATAATCTTTTTCCCATATTTAAGAATTTGTATACACTACATTAAACAAGTAATAAAGTATAAACTCGCAAAGTAATACAGTATGTTTGTGGTGTTTGTATTACACCCTTGTTTTACTTTTATTCTTTAGTATGTATTTTGTTATAAAAGATAACAGATATATTTATTCAGTAATAATATACTCATTACTGTGTTGATGATACCGTAGACGTGGGAACTGTACTAACATTAGTCAATTCATTTTGCTGAAGAACAGACGAATAGAAAGATGTATTTTGTGGTAGACTTGCACTAACGGTAATAGGTGGCATACCAGGTAATGAAATCGGTATGGTTACTACATTAGACTGAGGCACATTGAACTGTACTGCAGGTGAAATTCCGCCTTGTACAGTTGTATAATCTTTTGACATTCCAGCAATGCCAGTTGTTTCATTCAAAGACGTCGTGTTAGTAGTAAAAGTTGGTAAAGGTGGAGTAGTCGGCATACCAGGTATATTTGGCATTGTATTTTGATAAGACAGAGAATCGTTACCTAATTAAAATAAACAATTAAAAGTACGTTTCCTTCAGTGCTATAACATTTAAGTCTAATTATATTCTAACACTTACCATGCGTAGTATTTGTACTACTTGGATTAGATACATCAGGTACAGAATTAGTAGTAGTAGATCCTCCAACTGTAGTAGGATTTAACTGAGGAGACGTGTATGTTTGGGTACTTGATGTATATGTAGTTTGCAGTGGAACAGAGGTTTCAAGATCTGATTTTGTTGTACATTCTTGAGTTGAAATGTAATTTGGTGGAATAGAGAAACCTGGAGGTATACTTGTAACAACATTACTTCCTCCAGTATAAGTGACACTTGTTGGTGTCACTTGACTAGATACTAATTGGTTAGTTGATATAACATTACTCTAAGAAATAAATAATAATTAAATAGTATAAAGTATTTTATCATATTATATAGATACGATATCGCAATAAAACAGTACATACCATGTATGAATTATTAGGTTTATGTTCCTGAACATTTCTGATGGGTATTCTGTGCAGATAACCATAACCAATTCCACAGCCCAAACTATGAAAGGAAAATATCATATTTGAAGAAATATTTTTATATTATGTAATCTGCAATAGCATTAAAAAATATATACATACCTTCCTTCTCCTCCCCAATTATGATTAGGTATAATTGTAACTTCTCTGCAAGAATCATCTTCTGTGTTATATACATATAATTTAAGAGATCTAGATTCGTGAGCTTCAATTAAAGTAAATAAATCCTCAGATTCGTGTAGAACTGAATCAGCACCAATAATATAATCTGTAAATGGCCTTAATCCTGCTAACTCAGCAGGAGAAGATGGATGCACCTCCTGTAAAATATAGTTTTATGTTATTACATAATACATTATTCTTATTTCATACTATTCAAATCTCTTATAAACCACATTTTGTTTCACAGTATGTACTTACAAGAACATGCCAAACATTTTCATTTGAACCTTCAAAAGAACAAAATCTCACACTAATACCAAGAAGACCTTGTCCACCCCAGGTAAGACTAGGTACTATAACAGTTCGTCTTACGGATTGTGTTTTACTACTATAAACAGTCATAGATAATTTGCTATCCACACTGTTTTTAAGAAGTTCTTTTAATGTGTCATTATCTTGATCCTACAAGACAAAAGAAGTATGAAACTTTAATGCGATTTAAATATTAAACTGTACTCATTTAACAATGAATGAATGTAAGACTTTTATGAAGAATATACATTTATATTAAGTACATACCAAACGGGTATTTCCAATAGCTACAATAAAATCAAAGAATGCTTCGAGACCAGCTTTTTGACCCGGAGAACCGTCCTGTACCTAGTTTAATCACAAAACTCTAATTAAATTTTCAAAATTACAACTATCTAATTATCACCAATTGGAACACAAATTATTAATGTCTTTACTAAAATTTGTATTACTAAGCAATTATTATGCATTTTTTAAATAAATCACATTATTTTGACAAGTTTCCTTACCCTCAATACATGGTAACCTTCTGTACCACCTCCTGGTATTTCAATACTGTGGGAAGATCCCATTTTTAGCGAGGAAACTTTTTAAGTCACTTGATTTGAAGAAATACAAAACATCAAAGCTAATGTTATAATTTAAAAACCACTAATGGAAATAGAAAAATATGTAACCAAACGCCTTGTATAAACTACTTGGTGACGTAGCCCATCATCTGTAAAGGTTTGGATGTGCTTACTATTCATACAGTGCTACCAATGCAGTTAACCTATTTATTAGAATCTAGTACTTGCTCCATGGTAGACCATACTCAATTTGCGCAACTCGGATAACTTCAGTAGGTTTCCCACCAATCAGTGATATTTAAACCATCACACTTTGTCAATTATATACATGGTGGACAAAATATACAAATAATGGAAATAAACAGTTATGTAGCAGATATATTATATATAACGTCACCAGTTATACATGTCTGGCGTCATCGAAGTTGGAAATGCAAATGTGGGTTACCCTTGGTTACGGAGTGTATTTGTACCAATTAGATCTGACATGCGCAGAACAAGCAAAAATTCGTCTTCTACTGAGTATGATTACATGTGAAACGAATAGTAACTTTTATTTTGTTATCATATATTCTTTATTAATTATAGCTTTCCTGCCAATTTCTATCTAGATTAATAAATTTTAATTATCATCTTACATGTTATATTTATGAACAAAATATTGTTATTAAAATTATATTTGAAAACTAGTCATAAAAAAATTGTATAGCTTGATTCGTTCATTGCGCATGCCTAAATTTGAATACATTCAAAACTAACTGTCTAAAACAAAGCGTCTGCAGTTTTATGAATTGTTATATCAAATACTATTATATAAAAAGGAATTTACCAAAATAATGGATTTAGACATAGAAAAAATACATAATATTCTAATTCAAGCTGATCTTCCATCAAGTATAAATGACTTGAAGAATCCAACTGAAGAATTTGTTGTCAATTTAATTAATACATTTTTGAGAAGGTTTCATATAGATGTTGGCGCAATTGATAAAGTATTATTATCATATATAATATTTTAAATCACTTAAATACAAATTTATGTTTTTTGTATGAACTTTTTTAAATTTTATTTTATTTTCTTGCAGCCAACAATGGAACAACAAGATATAATGAAATACTGTGAAGATTCTGATATAATTAAACTCATAAATTTACATGTTGTTATGGTACAAATATGTGATCGAATATACTTAAAAGATTTATGTATTACAGATATATCCAGTCCAGGTATGCATTATGAAATATGATACTGAAATATAGTTATAATGAACTCATATTAAAATCTATCAAATTATGTAGGTTCAAAGAAAGTACGTAAGCATGCAAAGCTTCTTGTTAATTTCATATTATATGCAACTAACAAAGAGTCTGATATAGCAGATGAAATCAACAAAATTCAAAATAAAGGCAAACTACTACATGATACAATAGAAAAGAAAAATGAAATATTACAAGCTAAAAATGAGAAAGCACTCTACACAGCAAAGCATTTATCCGTAAAGGAAAAGGTATTGAATTTAATATATGTAATTTCTAAGTATCATATAATTTCATATATCTTCTCTTAGTGTGCTGCTGAAATTCAAAAATTACAATCAAAAATTGAAAAAAACAATAAAAAATATATCGAATTAATGGCAAAAGTAAATGAAGCAGAAGAGAAAAAACATCAAGCAGTGGAACGTTGTGGAACTAAGAAAGCAGAGGCTTCAAAGGTTAAATCTAAAATATTCAATTAAAAGTATACATACAACATATATATATGTATGTTAAATTTAATAAAAATAATGTATAATTACAGTTAAGTAAAACACTGACACAATTACAATCGGAGATTGTAAAGTCTCCTGAAGAATATAAAATGCGTTTGAATGAGTTAGAGAAACAACAAACTGCTAAGGTCAAAGAACGTGAAACAATGCAAGAAGCATTCCTGGATAAAAAACATTTAATTGAGCAACAAACAAACATTTTAAATTTTGTTCAGAAACAATTGGAAAAGTTTGTTGAAGTTCAAGATATACATCACCAATTAAAGTACTTTTACAGTTCTTTTTTCTAACTTTTAGATAAAGTTTTAAGTTAGTCATTTTATATATATTGTTTGTTCTTTATTCTCAGGAACGTAGATATTCAAGAAAATAATATTAAAAAGCAAGTAGATGTGCTTAGAACAGATATTACTGAATTTGAAAGAAGATTACAAACTCAAAAGGAACAGCACGAAGAGATTGAAGTACATAATCTTCATGCACAATATGAAGAACGTCTCGTGCCTTTACGTAATTTGAGTATGCAGTTATTAAGGTGATATAAATCATGATAAATAAAACTTCAATATTTCTATTTGAAAATTACACTAACTTATAATTTCAGTAATAAAAAGTTATGTAAAGAGAGATTAGAAGAAATGAAAATGAAGTATAATGATGAGTACCTGAAACTAGAAAAATCACAAAGTACCATAAAAAAATTAGAAGAAGAAACTGTGGCACTTATTAAGAACTACCAGGATCTTTATGACAATGAAATTCTAATTGTAAGTTGTAGTGCATTATATAAAAATTATAAGCATAACTAATATTATTCTCAAGATTTGTTTAATATTAACAGGAGAGAAGTTTTATGGAAAACGTGGACAAATAAATGAAGGTAACATTTTTTTCTATTAATAGCTTAATACTTTTAATCTATAGTGTAAGCAAATTGTAAGTTCATATTTTTATAAATATTTAAAATACGATATTAACATATAAAAAATAAATATTCAACGTTACATATTGTTCTTTATTTTATTTAATTACATTTGTTAGCAACACAGTCACTAATATTTAAACATTATTGAACATATTTATCTAAACATTACCTTTATTGCATTATTTTTTACTGTTAATAAATACACAAGGTAGTAACAATATATGTACTCTTTAAATAGGAAGTTATGTAGGTACTTTGATTTTGTTATTAACTTATTTTAATAATTTTATCGTGTGTATTGCTCAACAGTTTTAATATTTATTTTCTAATAAATTTGTTAGTAGTCGCACATTTTCTACAACATGCAATATATATAACAAAGTAAAGGTCTTAAAAAACAATGTAAAATATAGTTGTTAATAAAAATAGATTTTATGCAACAGTTCAAAATGTTAGTTTAATTTAACATACAATGGAAATTAAATATATTACGAATAAACTCAATCAAACCTCCTGTGCAGTTAAGTTTATATATTATTTACATATTGACAACTGTAACAATATAAGCTCTAACAGTATAATTACAAATTAAAACAATGTACAATATTTATACCTGAATATACACGAGTTATCATGGTTTCATTATAATCTGCATAAACATACAAGAAATTGTATATATTATGTACACGTTACTTTTCTTATACATGAAAAGTATCTACATGTATGAAAGAGCATAAGAGAATTTAAATAGTAAACAGCTCCAAAATTTACGTTAAATGTTACAATTCTTATGTATTTACCAATTCCCGTTTTTATACCTTTTATACAAATAGTCCAACAAATTTAACAAACTTTTAACTTATTCGTTTTATAGTACCATTTAAATTTTCTCCTTGTGTAATTATATAATACTTATAACTTGCATTATTTCGTTCAACTTTAAAAACATATCTTTCACGCCTATGCGTATACATTTTAAATATAATATAATACATACTCAATCAAATGTGTAAACTTAAGTTATCGATGTAATTTATTTTTAGTAAATTACACTATATGGCAGTGATACAGGAAATTAAATTCTGATTTTTTTCTAAAATAAATCTATATGTATTTCTAGTTTTTGTTTTCATATGCTTGTTGATTAACAATAATGTTATTTAAACTCTGTATTTCAAGTTCATCGTTTTTTAAGTGTCAATATTTGAAATATGCTTCTTTTTTAATAACTAATAATACATAGGAACAGGGAACAATTTAAATGCACGACTGAAATGTAAAAAATGTAGAATTTTACACATTATTTACAGAAATACTAATTTCTAAAGCATACTTTAATGAAGTTTTAATATTACAGATGCACATTTTATTTCATTGTTTTAACGAAGATACTTCCAGTTCATCTTAATTGATTCATTGATAGAGTAGATTTATGATCATTTAAAATCCTTAGAATTTTTATAACAGTTAAATGATTGGTTTAAACACGCATTTATTGCGAATGTATTATATAATATTCGTTCATGAAATATTAATATGCGTATGATGTTTTATTGAACACTATGATTGGTTAAAGAAATCATAGGGGTATATCTCTTAGTTAGACTAAGCAATAATGTAATGCAACGTGCAGTCTTATTCAAGTAGATACCAATTCCCAGTTTCAATTTCTTAAACATAATTCAATTTAAAAATTGTTTCAAAAACTTGTTCAGAATTATCATCATTTGATATCATCTGTATTATTTTATATTCATAGATCTTTTATGACACATTATTATTTTGAATAAAGTAACTGATGAATGTTTTTAAATGAAATTCTACTTAAAAAATACAGTTTCTATCACAGTGTGTATTTACAAACACAAAAATACTGTATCAATTGCAAGGAAATATTTTTCAATATTTTACATTGCAACTCTTTTTGATTGTAAATAATATGTACAGTGCTATTCTATGAATTCTTGTTTTATATTTAAATAAATCTTGACAGTAATGACATATAAGTTTAAACAAAAATAAAAAGTTGCTACTCCAAAAATCTTGAGTTTGTTAATATTAAAAGTACAGAAAAACATGACTATACATAAATTATTTTTAAATTGTTACAATGCGGATTATGGTATGATCTAAAATTTTCTTATTTTAAAATGTATACAAAAACATTTTCTCTAAACATAATTTACCAATATGATTTTATGCATAGAAGCATGAAAGTACATCATAGAAAATGTAATTATTAGGAAAGTTATAAGTTTTTCTTTAAGTTTATTTTTACATTGTCTTCGAAGACAAATCAGTCATATTGCATTTTGCTTATAAAATGCCTAAAATTTAAATATATAGTAAATTATACTTTTTGTGAAACTATAAAATAGTTTCGACTATTAATTGTCAAAAAGTTTATTTTACACTTTGCCGAAAAATAAATGCAAATATGATACAATCGGATACTTTAAATATGAAAAATAATATCGTTCAATTTAATAATGAATTAGTTTAGAAAAATGCATATAAGTACATGTTTTCAATTTGAAAATATATCTACTTTGAATCAGATGTTAAAACGTTGAATTAGTCAGCAATTTATTTTATAGAAAGAGCAAAATTTTTTAATAGTTAAAATCATAGAATAATTATAAATAAAAATATCTAAAAAATATAAAACTGACTGATACATTGAAAGCATATCATAAAGATAGTTAACTTAAATTTCCACTCTACATTAGTATATTTCTATAAAAAGAAAATATACATTATTAGTTTATTGTTCCCTTCCCCATTATTTCTTTTAGAATCTTTGAACTAATTATGGAGATCAGTATAGTAATGGACTACTTTTACAGCGACTGTGAGTATAAAATCCTTTCAATTTTCTCTTTTAATACTCATTGGAATTGATAACTCAGTAATAAAGGAAGAAACAGGTATATACAACTGTAAATTAAAGCTAAATGAAAATAATTAGTTTTTTCAGATTACTTGTTCAGTGTAGCCCACTACTAATAGTTTTGTTTGCTCTACAAATTTGTTCTTAGTAACTTAAACAGAACTGACCTGAATAGACGAAGTCAATCAGTCTGTTTCATTACGTGTACTTAAGGTAATAGGAGCTTCCATATTAGTGTTATCTACATCTTCACCTAATGCAAGACGTTTCGCCATCAATTAAAGAAATGTTAGTGTACACTGCTAAATTGAACGATTTTCCTGGATTATTCTTTTTTTCTTTTTGATTAAATATCCGTTAACATTTCCATTAATTTCTGTTGAATCACTATTTAACATTGAATCTTTAATACTTTCCTTTAATGTTATCTGAGATGCGAATTCCTTTTCAGGTGGATCAACATGGACATTCGTAATTATTTTATCGTCCCTTTCTCGACGCTTTTTTTTTCATGCACGAAAGAATTTATAATCTTCGACGCAGTCTTTTGATCCTTCGATTGTCTTATTGAACCAACTCTACTTTCGGTTCTGCGGATTCTTCTTCGGTGATGGAAACAAGATTACTTTTACCCTCTCCTCCAGAATCCTCCTTTGTTTCTTGAATTGGAATATCATCTGAACAAAAGGAAAAATAAATAGAAATACATTATTATTATTATTAATATTTATCGATAAAAGTAAATTGAAACATATATTAGAAGATCGTGAGAGTAAAAAAAAAATACAAGGATTTAAGCATTTTGTGTAAAGCAAAAAATACGAAATACAAATACCAACTTTCATGGTGTAATTTGAGAAGAACACAGTTTTATATGTAATTAATAAACGAATCAGATGTTTTTTGACTGAAACATCTAATGCAATATAATTTATATTTTATAGAGAAAAAATAATGATAATTGAAGTTAATAGTAGTAGGAGAGGAAGTGTGAAAGGATTAGGATGAACCTGCATTGTAACAAACGTGATATCTTCGGTAAAAAGAAATGCATCAAAATTGCATGCAGTTTCCCATCATGTGCACTTGAACATACTACATTTAGACTTGTGTTTTGTTTCTTGTAAGAATGATGGTACCTCTGAAATGAATTCATCAATAAATGCATAAATTACTAACAATTAAAATATTCAATGTTACATAGTGTAACAACTAATTTGCCGCGTGTTTGCCAAAGAAATTTTAATAATATTTAGTGATCCTAAAGTGCTGAAACTGAATCATTAGTACCATGTATTTGTTGACAGAGTAGCAGACGTATGAAAACCATCGGATTTATTTCCTTCCGAATATAAATTTTCCACCGATTCATGAACTATCTCCCCTAGAAACTGTTCTTCCAATACGCTATACAGATGCGAAGCAGATCCGACTTTATTCTCATGAACTATATCCGAATTTTCTTTATGTTGTTTTTTTGCTTTTGGAGTTGTTTTCAAATTATGATCTTCATCTTTTTCAGATGTACTTTTCTTCAAATGCTCTCTGTTTCTTTTAGGGGAGGATTTGAGAGGTGAATTTTGAATACTACACACGCTTCCTCGTCTGCAACTCTCCAATGAGGAAGAAGAACTCATTTTTCTTATTTGGGCTTCTTCTGCGTTTGAAATCGGAAGTGAATGCTTCCAATACCAAGGGAACCGCTTCGTAGTGTTGGATACTGCTACTTGCTGTTGTTTTTCAAGATTAGTACCGTTCGCTTCAGCCTCAAATAACGTCTCATCCAGATCGTCTAACGACACATGTTTGCAACCAATGCATGTTTGCTTTAATCCACTAATTTATGAAGTATATTTTTTATTGTTTAAATATTTAAATATGTAATCCAAGACATATTCAAGACATTTTATAGAAATAAAAATTTTAGCAAAACAAAGTAATTCTTACTTAAAATCTGTTAAATTCATTTTGTTAGTTCCAAATATTCAACATAAGGATAAAATATATTTACAAAGCAATATAGTATATATAATAATTGTATATGTATCCTTAATTGGTACTTAAACCAAGTTTCTTAATAGAAAATTTATTATTATTTGCGCATATTTAGGATATGCTAATTGATGATTATTATACAATGCTTCATAACATCCTGGTTGGATATGAATAATATAATCAAACAGGAAAAATAATCTTTCTTTCATGAATATAATACTAAAAATATAAACCTTAACAAAACACTCGAGCAGGTTAGTGTATTAAGCTACATTTCAATGATATTTATAAGTAAAAAAGAAATGTTAATTTGTAAAAATATACCTGGCAATTTTTTAGCCCGGAAAGAAGCGTTCGTAATCATAGATTTAGACACCGTGGCGGTGGCGGTTGCTGGTGATAACGCCACACTAATACCAATTGGTCCATCGGTAGGATGACCTAAAGCGATCGAATATTTTAATAGTATTTAATACTTTTAATCAGTAATTGCTTTAATATATTAATCAATATTTCACACACCTGATGGACCACTGCTAGCAGAATTGCGTATGGCATTTGTGACTAGCATAACATCTGGATATGTCTCATAGCATGCCCGATTATGAATATCTTCTACTGCTTGAGTTCCTATGTACCAGCAATCATTATACCTGTTGATATACGTACATTACGCGATATAAAAGTGGTTTTAATTCAAAAAATAATTTGAATAAAATCATTATTGACCATTTAAAGTATTATCTAAATAACAGATTACTATTACTACCACAGAAGGACCATGATACATACATAGCAAAATATACAGCATGCAAAAATTCAAGAAGAAATTGACTGGATACAGGTATACGAGGTAGAAGTCTTGGGACAAAACTAGATTCACTTCCGTATGAAGAACGTTGGTGGTGCCCTGGCTTCATAAATCCTTGAGTAACAAGTCTGTAATAAAGTTTTAAAATAATTACTGTTCTTTCATTAAATACATGAAATTAATTTGGCTTACTTTGTGGCAACTTTGCATAACTGTTCCAAGGCAAATTTACTTATATAGCCCAGCTGTTGATTGTAAATAAAAAGAAGAGCAGTCATAACCTTTAATCTATTCTGAGCAGTTAGTGTTTCAACTTGTTGCAACGGACCCCAACTAACAAGTTTTGTATTGCATTCTTCAAATCTACGCACTGCACTCTCCGTTAAAGAAGCAGGTGCTAAACTTGCAGGCTACATAAAAAAGATAATTATAGTAATATAATGAATTAAAGATTAATACTATAGCTAAAACAGAAGTTAAACACTATACGTGTATAATAACATATATGTACCTCATGATATACAGAAAGCATGGCAAGTGATGGCAATCTAAAAGAGATTGCTTTTGACTGTCCAGATTTATCCATTATTTCCAGATTATACAACCCAATTAATAATGTTTCTACAGATCTACAGTTCTGTAAAAGAGGACAAATAACAAATTAGATGCAAAATCAAATTTTATAAATGACATGCACATAACTTTTCATCTTAAGAAAGAGTAATGTGTTTTTTATAAGTAGGAATACATTAACTATTTTTGCTTCCAGTTTTGAATTAATACTTTTATGTTATATAATATCACTATACGCATCTGCTATCCTTATAAGTATAGTCTGTCATAAGTTTATGAAACATAACGTACTAATGAGGCTAATACTTCATCATATTTTCTTTAATTATATGCTGTTACCTTGATATCGCCATGAGCTGCAGAATTCAAGTAGATATATATTAAAGTGGGCAAGAACTGCAAGGTAAATCTTTGTAATTCTGTTTCCCGAGAACGATAGAAATTGTATAACTGATCACATACTGTATCCACTAACTGTAATAAATCATATGTTACTTGTACATACAAATAGGGTTCATTTTGAAAATGAAAAATAAGGTTATAAGAAATCAAACTTACTTTATGTAGATTTTTAAAAAACAAGTTAATATCTTTTATTATAATATGAATATTATTTATCACAAATTAATTACCTGACTATATTTACTACGTTCTTCTAAGAGAACATAAAGTGCTCTGACTATCTCATTGTCCTGTGACAGAGTAGTAGCAAAAGTATGAAGTTCCGATGACGAGACATCTGCACAATCTGTCAGCCATTCATTTATCAAACTTTCCGTCATTTTTACTTCTTTTTCACCTGTGTCAATAAATCAGGATCTTGTTGGTGAGAAATTTCGGTATCAAAAATAAACCGTCTAACGCTTTGACAATCATTACACCAATCTTGAAAATGGTTAACTATTCACAAGTGATTCACACAAATCATCGTTATATTTCATTAGTATATTTATAAAACTGATAACAGATTAATACGAAGTGGTATATTAAATGGTTCACGATGAACAACTGCGATATCGTAAAGCATTAATAACATTGCTTTATCATGTTATCATATACGATTTAATTGTGTCGAAGTTAAATCTTTTGATTTCTGCAATAGTCACTTTTATATTAATTAAATGATAGTCAAAAAATCTAAAATTTTATTCAGATCGCACTATAACACCTTTCAATTACCTCCATGTCTATCCTATACGACACTCAGTTCTCGCTCGAAATACTGACACTTGTAACTTGTAACTACTAAAATGAAATACATAATACATAGATAGACAACACATAACAAATTCGGTTTGATGTTTGATTGGATAAAATTGACATATTAAAAATAAATAAAATAAGTGTAAATATATAGGTTATAATTATTTATTTACTTATATCTGTTTATTTTCAGAAATTATTTCTTTATCAAAGAAAAGTATCTTTATTTCACAGAACAACCGTAGTATCAAATAACGCTATTATTCATCTTGCGCAGATTTGCTTCAATTGGTTAACATATCTCTAACCAGGATATCTTGTATGCATTTTAATTGTAATGTCGAGCCTATATATCTAGTGACCTGTTATTTAGTATACTTTCCTATATCATAATTTCTTCCTATTATTCGTATATTTTTGATCACCTTGTATATCAAGGCTATCTGGCGATAAAGTATTTCCTGAACTTAGCCGAGATGCGCGAACATTTTTGTCGAGAACATTGAAACTTGCCATAAGATTGTATCTCTATATAGCACTACGTTATATTACAAGCATCCAACGTTTTTCGTGTTAGTACATCGAGGCATCCAGGTTATTCGAGCCGGTTGTTAAAAATTGTTAGTTAAAAATAGGAATGGCACAATATAAAAATATTTTTCACTAAGTAAGTATAATTTATAAAAATTTTATTATATTTTTAGCTTGTGCTTTCAAATATATCTAAAATATATCTTTTGAATCTAAAAAGATATGATTGTAACACCGCGATAAACACGTGTATTTCGTTCGTCTTTAAAATTTTATAATCTAAAAGCATCTTCAATAAATAATTGCAATCAGTATACAATCAGTTTATAATTCGTTAATTTTTCTTATTTACTACTATTTATAATATATATATTTTCAGTAATTTCTAACTTATTATCGCTACAACTTAAATTATTTTTCGCTTCCATGATAAATATTTTAATATTATTAATTGATAATTGATTCTGTCTATTATTTATGTTGCGTTATTATTTACAATTACAAATCTTTAGTTGAAAAATATAAAATATGATGAAATTGTAAACCGTTTTATTCATGATACAATGATTGTTTAATACATGCACTACCAACTGAGTATTTTTAGTTAAAATAAAAAATATTTAAAATGATTACACAATGTTAAATTTAATTTTATTGATTGATTTCAGATTTTTGGGTTCCAGTGTATATTTGCATGGTTAGTATTATTCTTTTTCTTTTTATTGTATTAAAAACTTGATATGATGATATTTAAACCGTTAATTATGAATTAATGATTATTATAACATGCACTACCAACTGAATTTGAGAACTTAATTAAAGATTACTGTTACTTATAGGCATATTTCTAAATATATTTACTTTATAGGTGACTAAACCACTGTGATTGTAAACGGCTGTTGTGTACTGATGTTTCAATGAAGAATATAATTGCATATATTACTACAAAAACTCTGTAAATAATCATTTATAATAAATACTTTTCAAAAATTTAGTTGACTACTTATTTAAAATACAGATCTGTGTTTATCCATCCTTATATTCTGTATTCTAATAAAAATGGTATTATCCTGAAAGGGGTTTATAAACTATTTTCTTAACACAGATGATGTGTAAAAATACATATATATTATCTATATACAATATTTCATAATATTATCGGTGCAGCAATCAAGATATACATATATTATACATCTAATTAACATTGGAACAGAGATGAAAATGTGCAGAATATCAGTTAATCTAAATAAACTTTAATTTGTAAGAAAAATGGAACTTATAGTGAACTGTTTTTATTTCATAACACATCACTATAAGTATATTGTACTTTTAGTTAATAAAGAATTAGATTCAATAAAAATTGTATATTTACAAATTGCATGTCAAAAGAATGTGATAAAGTAGCCAAAATGTATAATTGCTCCTGCCTTTCACGGTTAAAAAGGAAACAATTTAAAGAAATCTAAGTTTAAAAATTACATAATCCATTCATGTAATAAATTTTTCCAGTTTGATCAGTTCTTAGGACATTCATTTCATATTTTGTACAAAAATATATCGTACACGTATAAAAGAAATGTACACAAAAAGAATGCAATTCAACATCATTATATTTTTTTATATAAGTTATTGATTAACGCTTAACATAATATTTATAATAAAAAAATGTAATTTTTTTTTTAAATTATAAACAGTTCATTGTTGAACTAGATAATATCAAATTACTGAATGATCAAACTGGATTTTTGATACACAGAATTATATACTTTTTAAAAATAAACGCCTAACAATTAAAATCATACATTCAGTAATTTCCATATTTAGATACACAGAATATCAATTCTACAAGAAAAATGCATTGGAGAATAATCCCTTGTAAAATACTTGATTGTAACAAGTTTTTTGTTATTTTAGTGTGAAATTCATTTAGCTATATATCTGCATGAAATTTATAGTACAATATGTAACTAACAATAATAATTCAAAGACTTTATTTAGTTTTAGAAAATATGAAAATGTATCAGAATAAAAATTTAAATATTAACATAATTTTATAATTTTTATGTAGGACATAAAACTATAACATAATACATAGTTTTAAAAATATTATATATACCCATTTTTTCCTACAACATAATTTTATACGTACATTGTGTGTGTATTTGCGCATTTGCGCGTGTCATTTGTATACTGTAAGTATACAGAAATCTTCAAGGCACTCCAGATATATATTACATTCATATTTTACAAACTCTGTTATTCAGTTTTTGCACTTGAGGCATTTTAAAATAGAAATTAAGATCAGATGATAGCGTTTTAACTAATGCTTTCCTATCGCACACTTTTCTACAATATAAATTATATTTCTCCTCATAATACACATCTGAAATTTGTATGTAAAGTAAAAAATTATATTGAAGTGACACTTTATACATGTACATGTTACAGAAGCAATGATTAAATCAGCAAAATTTCCACCCACTATCTATTTACAATGTTTCAATTTCTTTGTTCAGGTAGTAGAATTTTAGAAATTTTCTCTAATTTTTAATACGAAACAACAAAGCAATTGAAAAATAAATTAGAGACACTGCTGTCTAAATATACTTTCTTTCACGTAGAAATTAGGTGACTTTAAACTGCAGTAATTGTATCTACAATAATTTCTAAATTACATTAGCAAATGTAGTGTATAAGGCGTTTCTCCGATGCAGGTGTATTAGTGACCAATTATGTATTATAAATTGACTACTAAAGATATTCTTTGTTGTTTTTGTGTAATCTTTTCGAGCTTCAACTATTGTAAAGTTTTCTAAAGTAGAGGCGAAACTACACGAATACAATGTTCATGTACAGGTAAAATAGTACCAAAGTACTATTTAACATCACATAGTCACTGTAACCTAAATGAATATGTTTTAAACACTGATGTTATCGTTCCGTTATCAACACATATTTTGAATATGCAAACATTAATAACCTGTCTTCATACGAGTGTTAAGTTTATCCAAAATATAGATTGACTTCCTGAATATTGCCTATAAGTTCGCTACCGTCGTATTTCATATACCTTTGGCTTCTCGCTTTTTAGTAATAGCAAGTTTCACAAGCCTTCGTATTCGCACTTAAATACAGTATGTTACAGAAACACTTATTTATAAGAATGCATGTACATCACCATTGCTTACCTAACAACGTTTAGGATAATGTACACAAAGAAGACATGTACAGGTTTTTTAGCTGGTTAATAGTTTTCATACAATGTCTCAATATTAAACACCAACCTCAGTCAGTTTTCGGTTCGCATAGTTGTTTTAACGACTTTAATTCTTCTATTAACGTCTGATTTCTGTTTTCCAATATCGCGACTCGGTTTTCTAAACACTTTATATATTCTTTCTTTTTTCTTCTACACTCACGCGCTGCTTCTCTGCGAAAAAAATTTATTTACATATTCATGAGTAATTTTATGATCAAAATCAGAATATTGTCAATTTGTATTGCTGTTACCTGTTTTTAAGCAACCTTAACTCTCTTTTTCTAGCTGCATCTTCTACTACAACACCATGTCCTGTATAAGCTGGAACATTGCCAGAAACTGTATTCCCCAAATTTTTACTTTTGTTGCTCACAATTAATCAGTATAACTTAAAACTATGTATTATATGTATTTATATTACTACTACTAAAAATAGTTAAAAATGTATGTTTTTATATTTAAATTTTGTTATTAAGTATTTGAACTGCTTATAATTTAAAAAGCACATTCCAAATATCATAGAACAAAAACAGTTTTTAACAATTTAACTAACAAAACTGCAATGGGAAAGTATGAAAAAGGACGCACCTGGGACAAAAAATTGTGTATCTTGGCCTTGTGCATATTGTACTATAGCTCCTCCTGCTGTTGCTGGATTGCTCATAGTTAACGTATGAAGTCCAGGAACTCCTTCTCCTTGAGTTGCAATTTGAATGGTACCAGCAGGAATTACTGCAAAAAAATATATAAATCTTACTTAGTATTACTTAGCTCAACAGTTTCTAAAAAATACATCTTTTGTGTAGTAAAAAAAAACAGAATTAAAAATAATACTGCAATTATACTTGTTCATTATGTGCATTATTTTTATTTGAAATAATTATATAATATTTCACTATGAAAAAGTTGAACAATGCAGAAGAAATGAATGGAAGTATAATTACTTTTTTAGTGTTTGCAACCATTACATATGCATTGTTTAAATATACAATGTACACATATACCTATTTGCAAATAAAATTAACCCCATAAGCAAAGATGCCACACCAAGCAAACATGATACAAAATATCACATTAGCAATATACACAAAGATAAAAGGAATTCAATTTTAAGTGCTTTAATCTAACAGCTCTAATATACTCCTCTAACATTGTTTTTTAAATTAAAAAACAGAGGCTGGGATATGTGTAAAGAACCGAATAAAGGACAGCCAGGAAAGATATGTAGAAGAAAAAATAACCAACCTGTCTGATAATGGAGCGAGTGGGAAGACACTTCACTGTCCACGTTAGAATCACACTCAGAAGATGATTCTAGGGGGGGCAATCGACCGTCTGTAACACCGAATTAATACAACCCCTATTATAATAGAGTTGCTATCGGTGTTAATCTGTTTAGTCTAAATGTACTTGTAACATTTCCATAAAAGAAACATAATCTTTACCAAATATTACTAAAACTGAATTTTTTATAGTATTTATTTATCAACTAAAAACGATGATACCTAATTTATTTAACAGTTGCAGTTAACATTTCTTCTGGAATAACTTTCCTGATTGCATTATAATGTATAATTGTTTGCTTTTAAAAAAATTTGCATCCAGAAAGTAAAATGATCACTTGATAACTAGAGAAAATAATGGTAAAAATAAAATTATACCATCATATGCTATTTCCTTTCTGGCTGCTGTTTACATATATTTATAATAATACTGTGCAGTCAGCTCATACAAAAAGGAAATAGATCAAGATGAAAGTTAAAACAGACTAATATTTATGTGCAATCATGAAAAGTGTAAATAATGTAAATAAATTTCTAATAATTAACAGAGAAATGTAATTGTAATAAAAGTTAAGCGATACCATTTAAATATTATTATTATTTCTTTATACCATTTTTTATAAATTTTCAATATTTCTTATCTTCATTACACTTATTCATTTTAAAACAAACCTAGAAAAGATAAAAATCTAAAAACATTGCATTTTATATCATATTTTACTCGATTATTTATGTAGCAATTGCATAAATTCACTTTATTAATACTAAACAAACATATGTGTACACAGATAACAGTTAGAGGAGAATTCACTGTTGTTCAGTTTATCATAACTTACAATCTAAGCTTGGTATGGCATTCCTTCTCTTTTTATACAGGTACATGAGATAAAATATTAAAAAGCTAAAATGTCACATTCATACTCTCATAATACTAATGCAATTGAATTTGTTGAGAAACAATGTTCAGGTTTAATAATTTCGAAAAAAAATACTTATAATATGTATATAACAATAATTGTATGAACTGACATGCACTTTATTATTATCTAACAATCAGTATACTTTTAGAAATACATTATAGTAAAATAAAATGAATACAATTTTATATAAGCACCAAAAATATTATATAAGATTATAGAAATAAATTTGATGACAAGTCTATTAATTAATATTTTCTAGATGTATCATATATGTATCTTTTCTCAAAATTATTAATAAAAAATTTACTATACCTGTAATTTCACCACCACCTAGATCATTGAGAATTTTCTTATAAGATGGCCGTCTGGTAAGGATACCCCCTCTCTGTTCGGGTGATTCTTCTGAATCTGAGAAACTATCATCGCTTCCAGTCTCAACCACCTGTTGTAATAACATGATATAAGATTTAATCATTTATTTACTATTTAACACAAACACGTAAAAAAAATGTTACCTGAAGGGTCTGTAAGCTAGCCTGAGCTGTTTGAATGACAGAATTGGGTTTACTAACAAGAATGACATTTCCCTTTGAAATAGCAACAGGTTGAATATTTGTTGCAGTTTGAATTACTGACTGTTGGTTCGGTTGTATAACAGATTGTACCTGAATGAACAGAAAAAATACTAATTATTATAAGATATTACATACAATAAAAAATAAATACCATTAATGGATACAACTATAAAATATTTTAATATAAACTGAAGGTAATAACTTTTATAACAGTTATAAACATGCATATATGAGTCACTATGAAATAAATACAAAATATTTATTACTAAAGAATGAACAAGTAAATTTTAATTAGTTAATTAAGGATACTCAATTATAATTTCAGTCTCTTCATTTGAACCAGCATTATGCAAGATTGAGTATATACACAGTGCTCATTAAATTAACTGATAATGATTAAAGCACAAAAAAATAATGTATGCATGCTTTGAAATAAAACAAATGAATAAATGATCAGACATAGATACACAGGAGATTCTCCTGTATACCTGTGTTGCCGCTGACGTAGGAAGTGTCAGTTGCACAATGCTGGTAGAGGCTACCAGATGATGAGTTTGCTGCTGATGTGTTCTATTGAGAGATTGTACCGATGTAGCTATTGCTGGTGCCGCGTCACCACCTTGAGAACCCGTAGATAATGGGTCAACAGCTGATCCATTTTCCTCAACCATACTTTCCATAGCCTGGGGACCTCAAACCCTATAAAAAAAAGGGATATATTTCATTAATTTTGTATATAATTTGTTACCAAGTTATATAAATTCTACCTTATTTTAATTTGTTGTTTATTTCTAATACTGACACATATATTTCTACATATTAATCATTACATGTCCTTTCTTAGTCATATTCATAACAAACGAAAGAATTTAATAGAATAACTAATATAACAATAATGAAATTGATTAATATGCAAATAAATATTCTGTATAATAGGTTTGGAATTTAATTATGTTGACAGTACTAAGTATTCGAAGAAACGAAAGCTGTATAAAACAAGTATAGAAACGATTTGTCATTTAAAAAGTCAAATATATGCATACTTGAAATATCACGAATTGACTTCCAGACTAAAGATTAACATCGTCAGAGAAAGTGGGACCAACGATATCGAAAAGGTATCGACTTGAAATCGGGATTATCCATTAAAGTGCAAAATTTTTAAATTTCCCGCCAGTCAGCGATCGGCGGTGTTACTGCGTCATTTACATAAGCAGATCTAAAAATAATACGAGAGAACAATAAACACTTAAGATGCTTTCGTAGGTAATCGAAGATCCAGAAATGATAAAAAAACATGATGAAACGTGACTAAGATTGTACCGATCGGAATCACGATGCTTCAATTAGTGGCGAAAAGAGTTGTCAGAATCATCACGTAACCCCCATTGCTCTTTTCGAGAAATTTGTACATCTTCTTTAAGGCGCCATATTTTACGGCATATTCCATAGTAGATGTAAAACTGACTGTATTGGGATCATGAAATAAAATGCTAGTAGTTTCGGCAGCATTTTAGGTGTACCGTAAGTGCAGTGGTCCATGCCCGGTTGTTATTATTCTCCAGCTGGGTACTTACCAGTTACGTATTTCTCGTCACCAACTTTGCTGCAATCGGAGTGGGCAAACGGGCAGGTACGTAGCAGCCACGTCAAAACTCCAGTGGCTTCGTCACTGGTGGAGCCCACGACCTCCGCGCTGCGCGTCACGATCAAAATGGCCGACGGTTTTCCTCCACCCCCTCGTAAGCTGATCGTGAATCGGATAGTGATGGGACTGATGCTCTCGTGTACACTCATACCCCGCACTTACCACTTACGTACTAATTGCTTCCAAAATAGCTGACGTAAGTCGAAAAAGACATAAGTCGGGGTGAACGGGATCTAACAATCGGTTACGATCTAGTCTTTCTTTGGTTAAGGACCAGTGTAGGGGAAGCAGCCTCCCACCACCTGCTTCCGATTTTTGAAAATCAAATATATAAACTTCGACGTTTCCAAATTTCCAAATTCTCAAATTCTTAAAATCCTCAAATTTTCAAATTTCCTAAATTCTTAACTTTCGAAATTCAAAAATTTCGAAATTTGCTAATCCTTAAATTCGCAAGTTTTTAAAGATCTAAATTTCAAAGTATACAAACAAAAAATCATCGATTGATAGGAAGTCCTAATTCTCCTATATGTATTGCTATTTGTACTACGGAAGCCTAGTGTACTCGACAGTTAGCATACATAAGTACTTATACATATGTGTATCGTACCGACATTTTAATAATTACAATATATACTTACATGTAAAAACATATGCTACATATAAGCAGGTAGTTTTATATAATATCATTTGATATCAATCGCGTTGCCAATAGAAACAACGTAAGTGCGAAAAAACGCAAGTCGGAATACGATTATCATTGGCACTGGTCACGTTTTGCTAATATTTTTCACTGATATAATTCGACCAAACCGTAATTGATATCAATCATTACAATAACACATTCATATCAATTGATCAATTCATTATATTTAATATCTTGTAATAGCTAACATTAAATATCGATATATTCTATTGCACACAATTGTTCATTTCGCGTTAATTGATTATCAACAGTCACACACGAGATAAGAAAATTGGATACGAACGTGCTTTGCTTTAGTGAACTTAAAATAGTAATTAATCATTTACGTAATATATTGTAGATTATTTCTTTTCGTTTATAAATAATCAAGAATGTACATACATATTTAGTAGAGATCATTTCTGCTTATTTGTCTTCGTTTATTCAACAAGCGAAAATCAAAATGTTTTTCCTTATCTTGAGCAATCATTCTTTGTAAATATTTGTGCATTCCTTTTTTTTGAAAATGTTATATAATTCTCGTACAAAATTATAATGAAAGTTTCAATATTATAATAAAATATACAGAATTCGAAATAAATTATGAACAGAAAAGTTACAAAAGTAAATTTTGTCTTATATTTTTTGTTTAATCTTCTTCTGAAACAATATGAACGAATTATCAAAAAATCGGATAAAGTGAATCATCTGAATGAATATTTTCACATACATAGTACGTTTATGTGATCCCTTAGTGTTGGTGCTACACTGACGTCATTCAGTGACGTCATCATCATATTTAGAAACATGTCCACATGTTTCATATTCTCAACACTGTATTTGTTACTACTAATGAGCTTGAAATATGTTTTGCAACTGGAAAACAATTAATTTTTTTTACATTTTGTATATTAGTCCCCTTATATACTGATTTGTAAACTGGATTATTCTTTTTTAAATGATTATTTTACATGAAATTATAAATACATGTTTTATGATATAATAAAAGAAATTGACTACTTCATATGAATTAATTATTGTTACTTTTTATACACATAGCATATTGTGTTTTTTCGTTTATCTATTAATGCACGAATAAAAGTAAATCATGTAAAGTATTAGTCATAAACACCTTCGAGTTGCAAACATCCCATGCGAAAGAGTATTACATTTTTTATTTTAAGAATTTCGTTTCTTCTATTTCATACTGCACATTTCTACTTGCAGAAGTTTGTCGTATGTATATTTAAATAGTGAAAAATATTACAGATTCGCTGTGTGCACGCGAACAATTTGAAAGAAAATATTGTTGACATCCATACGAAACGTATAAGAATATGTGTGTGTACGCGTATCTATTCTCCTTCGTAAAATGTAGAATATCGTTCTCCCATTGGCAGCTGTGAGATTGTTCCTTTGGAATCACTTGTTTCATTAGATACAACAGTCCAAGAATGCAGTGAGCACTGAATTTTATTCGTCGTTTTGGAAAATACATGAAATACCAATCACCGTTCAGGTTAGAAATCTCATTCGCAAGAGCCAATAACAGCGTTTTCCTTCTACAAATCTTTGGAGCGATTACTCATTGATACAATATGCATTTTCTCATTGTATATGTGTCAGCGGCATACGAAGGTTGGGGTATAGAGTGAAAAACTGAAACCTGTTGTTGACATTTCTACTGACATAACCCTTGAAACTAGACTGTGTTGTTGTTTATCAATTCCGAAATTGATCTTATATTTACGCACATTTTTTGTATGACTTTTTTCAGCCATTGGATTTTCAAATCGAATTCCTCCATTTAGGACTTCATGTGTGTCATAGCAATTGATAAGGCTGTAAAGTGAATATACTCATTATTGTAAGTGTATTATTTTATTCAAAGTAACTATTAAAATGAAAAATATTTTTCTATCTAATATAGAGGGATGTGTAAGTGATATTTTGTGCAACTGATGACATTGATTATATTACTTGCAATTAACGCTAATGTAATAACACATTGTATAAGGGACATGTAATAGTGCATCTTTGTACATTGTGAACAATCTATTATCTATCATTGTGGAATATGCCGTTTGTTAAAAAGGAAAAGAACAATAGTTATCAGAAAAATATATAAATACATGGCAAAATATTATAATTATATTTGTTGTACATGTATATAAATGATATCGGACAGTGAGAAAACCTGTTGAAAAATATGTAATAAATAAATATTAATAGGATCGATAGTTATATTAATATAACTTATTATTTATCTTCCATTATGTTATCTAATTCAACATGGTTACTGATATGTTTCTCCTGTTAATTTATTTTTCTTCATAAGTGTGTTACTTTTATTTAGTTGCATTAATGATTTATTTTTTTCCATTATTATTATGAATTTATTTTATTTTTCTTACAGCCAGTTAACAATGCCACAAACAACAACCATCGAAACGATCACTATTACTAGACCATTAAAGGTAAGCTTTAATGTATTTTAGAATTTAACATTCATTGATGTATTTTATATATCAATAATGATATGACAATAAGTATTAAAATTTAATCCTTTACATATTAAAAGGATATTCAGTTTGTTTGTCATACTTGTGATATTCTCTTGCAAGAGACTGTCGAATGCAAAAGATTAACATTCTTATCGTAGCAGCTTTGTTTTTTTTTTTGGAACTTTGCTTCTAAAAACTAAATTAAAAAATATTGTATTTTGTACTGTCCAAATCAGTAAAATATTTAAATTGAAAAAACAATTATAATACAACAAATTTAATACGAAAATAGGCGAAATATTTTAAATTAAATTTGATTCAAAATTAGGTCAATATGACTAAATTTAAAATTGTAAACATTTGTTACTTATGTATTAAATACTTTCTCAAGGAAAAGAAACTGATAATGTTATAAAAATGTCAATGGACAGACAAGAAAATTAAGTTGTTCGTACGATCATGATAAAGAAAATTTTCTGTAAATGGAACACGCTCGTCTCAAGTTTCGTCTATATTAAAAAGCACCCTCTACCATGTACGCGCACTGCGCCACGACCTTTAATGGGCGCAGCTTCCCTGGAACCCAATTACTCCCCCAACTTCGAACGGAGAGAATCTCAGTTTGACCTCGCGAAACGACCAACATTTTCGATATTTTTGCCAAACGTTGAAAGTAAAAACTGCAATGATGTAATTCGCGCAATACTCAACTTAACTCGGTAAAAAGGATTAATTCCTAAATTTAGCAGAAGTACATGAAACGTGAAACGTGTTTACTTCGGAGGTGTTTGTCATTCGTGAAAGTTTTACTTCTTTGAACGATCTCTAAATGCTTTGTTGTTTATCGAGAGTGATTCGTAAAAAGGTATACGATGTTCCGTAAGTGGTACCTGTCACAGAGACCAAAAAAACAGTGAATTTGAAACGGATTTAATTGAACATTAAATTCTTGGTTTCATCCATTGGGACTAATCTTTAAAAGTGCACCGTGGATCTACGATGATCATGTATACAGTCGCGGAAGATCACATGGGCGATACCGAAATCGCACAGGTATAATCGAAATATTTCTTGTGCAGCAAGAACAATCTTGTTTTGTATATTGATCAATTGTTTTGTACAAGTATTTGTTATGTTATTCTATGCAAATGTCATAACTTTATTTCTATGAACATAAATTGTTTTTTCTGATTTATTTCTTTAACAATATTCATAGAAATGTTTTCTTTATTGTTGATTACAGGTGATAGCATTTATATGTGGAATAATAGTGATACTGTTGATGATAATGGGCTTAGCGTCTACTGATTGGTTGATGGCATTAGGATGGAGACAAGGCTTATTTGCGCACTGCATAGAAGAAGGCGCTCCTACACCAGTACCATTTAATTTACCAGATACAGCTGGATGTTACCAAGCTAGAGACGTTGGTATGAGCAAAATGATCAATTTTAGTGAGATTCCTAAAAACATGATTTTTCAGCTGCTTATACTTTTGTTTTTATAGCATACATGAAAGCAGCTGCTGCCTTGTGTGTAGTATGTTTGTTAACAGATATTGCTGCAACAGTTCTCACTGGTCTTGGTTTAAGATCTCAAGACAATCGTGAGAAGCATAGGTATTATAGATTTGCAGTTTTCTGTATGGGTTTTGCGCGTACGTATATGTATTTAAAACCAAGTAAGAGATATTTTGTTTTACTTTAATTTGTACACATATTCAAAGTCTTTTTATGTTTCAGTGGTGTGCCTCTTAATAGCCTTAGTAGTATATCCAGTGTGTTTTGCTACAGAACTTAATCTTGGTAAGTTTACGTACAATTCTATAATATTTTGAGATAGATTATTTAAAATTTCACACTGTGAGAACTAGATCATTGTCACAGTAAATTTATCATGATATAATGTGTTATAGGAAATCGAACAATTTGGGAATTTGGTTGGGCATATGGAGTTGGTTGGGGAGCAGCTATATTTTTGTTCGGCGGAGCTGTGTTGTTGTTATGCGATAAAGAAAGCGAAGAAATTTATTATAAAGAACGGAAGATCGTTCGTGACGATATTGGCGGTGGAGGTTCTATGATTGGAATGGGACATCACGGTGGACGAAGTGGGACGCAATTAGCCTAGTGGCATTGCTCCCTGCCCGACGTTGTTCTCTAGGTGATTAACTTTTCTTTTTCTGTCCTCACCATTTGATACATATGTGAAGAAACGTACACAAGTATAAGAGCAAATGGTTTTTATACATAGTGTATTCGTTATGCCAGCATATATTGGACGTAATTATCACTTTGATATAGAACGTTTAAAACATCAATCCATTATTGGATGTTTGACGAAACGAGGATCGTGAGTTGACTGAGACTTGATAAATTTATTCATGGGTTACCAATTTTCACTTTTTCATAGCAACAATTTCGGGACCATTGTTATTTTTAGTTTATGGTAGTATTGTTTCTTCTGTACATTATATAATTACAAATATTTTTTACACGGTATATTTACATTATTTTTTGACTGTATTGTTTACCTTTTTTTATACTATTACAATGGTAGCATTGATGCTGCGTTTCTTTAAATATCAGTGGGTAACAGTTACTTAATTCAGTACAATATAGCAAGTGACATTTTTAATATAAACCTGTTGATTTACTAATGTTCGCAACTTTACATTAATATAACTTTCACTGTGCCTGCATTAGCAGTTTATCATGTTTGGCTAGTTTTAAAAATAATCTTTGCTACTTAAAAACAAAAAATTATATTCAGGTACTTAATACAATTTGATACTTTATTGTTTGAGGACATTCTGATAAAGATTTCAGTAACAACAATCTAAAAAATATATAGGTGATTAATATAATTATAGAACAAGAACACTGCCTTTCTTTAGTCAAGTAATGATCTATGTTTATTAATTTAATTTTTATGTGAAAGTTGCAGCTTTGATTTAATTAGTATTTATTAGGTTTTAGTATATTTTCTATGTCTGGTATGTACATATACATATATATGCATATATAATTAAATGCCATTAATTTATTATTTGCTTACATTTACGTCTTCATATTATTATTAAAAGTGATATATGCTTTAATTAATATGATTTATATTATTATGATATTTACCAATATCCTTGGTATAATGTTACAAAGTAGTAATATTTATTACTTATGCTTCCACGTGTTTTGCAATAAATCTTGGCCAAAAATTGTCGTAAATGATATATCTTATGATTACATACACGCACAGAAGTTATATAAATGAAATTATAAGAAATTAACTGAAATTAATCTTGAGTATTGCAAAAAGAAAGCAAACATTAGTTATAATAAGGTCACATGCTTGGGCACATTTGTTAATCATTATCAATAAGAATTTCTTAAATTATTTAAAAATATTTGGATAAAACAATTGTTTATATTACATTGTATCAATTATTTTTATATTTATGCAAGTCATCTTAAAGTCTTCCTTTATTTTTCCTAAAAATATAAATGTTTTTTATTATTCTATGAAACATGCAAATGCTACCTCTAACGAATTTTAATTTTTCGAGTACAATTAAGTTATGGATATGTTAATAAAAAATGCGCAAAAGAAAGTAAAGGAAAAACATTTGTAATTCTTCCAAACTGTAAAGATACTATTTGATTTAGTTTTAGAAAACAACGTTAATCTTAGTTTATTTGTGTGCAAAAGTTAATTTACATCTTGCATTAATTCATTTCGTACAAAGGGAAAATTATAATGTCATTACATTGAGAATGAATTTACTAAATTATGGACATTAAACAAGACATGTATGCAATGTGAGAGCTGACATATGTATGCGTTAGTGATGTTTCTGGTGATATTTTCAATATTATGTTAACAACGTAATATTGAAAATTCATTAAACGTAGTCGGATGTTGATACGGTTTCTAACAGTATTATGTATTTCATAGTAAATCTTAATTGGTAACCATTTATTTTCTCATTAATCGAATGAACGTTTACAATTTTTACCCATTGCCTGTAAGGAGAAGTTTAACTTCCCCATAAGTCGAGTTATATTTTATGTTAAACACAGCACAGAATATTTAAGTGTGCGATGGAATAGAGACAGCTCGGGCAGGTATTATCTATTATGTTATCTGCATTACATACGTGTATGTATATGTATATATATAGGTATTTTATAAATACATGTAATAGACTAATATAGTTGCAGTTACTGCGATACTCTAAAGTAAAGTCAAAAAAAGGACAAAGAGCCCATATATGCATTTTTGTATAATGTGGCAGATTGATTATGCTTTATACGAGACAAAAGGATTTGTATTTTAAAGCTAAGGATTATAGCGTGTTTGATTCTTTACCAAACACTGTCGATTTGCGCCTTTCAATTTTGATATACTTTTAACGAAATGAAGTACCACATAAGACTAAGCGTAACCAAGTATTTAAATATGTTTAAAGAAGCAACAAATGAACCATTAATACGTTAATTAAAAAGTATATACATATTATACAGAAATGTGTACGCATAAATGAAAGATTTCAAGTTACCGTAAACTGAATACGATTTGTACTCGTCGTGTATATTGCACATTTTTTCTGCTATGCTTTACTGAACTATTTTGAAGCCAAACAGAAAGTACTACGATGCCACTAAACACGTCTAGAATATATTAATGCTACTCATTGTTAACTCAATGATAATTTATGATTTATAAATTTCGAAATCATGTATCAGAATAGTTTTCAATCTTCCAGTTAAGCTATAATTTTTAATGTAAAGAAAATAGTACTCGTTATATGCCTACACTTCTGTAGTAGAATGTCAATGTAGATAATAGATTATTGCTTAAATATTTTACCGTTGTTATCGTAAGCACACAGATTGAATGATTGTAATTAAATGAGCATAGACATAACGTAGAATTAATAGAGCACCATATCAGAGTAAAAAATATTAGTTGTTCGTTATGTGTATAAAATCTCCGATAAAAGTGAATTCTCTATCGTGTGTAGTAGTGAAGAAAATCATTGGTAAAATAATGAGATGAAGTACACTATAAGCTTAGTTAAACTTCTGTAACATATTCTTTTTTACAAGATTATATCGATATGAAACCGAAGTTACAAGTTTAAGGATGACACGATAGAGATACTTTTCTTTTCAGACAACTGTTTAAACTATAGTAATTCTCTAATTTGTAAATCGTACTAAGATATCCGTCGAAAATCTTGAAAGATTATTTACAAAAAGTAAGGAGAATGCATCATAGAAATTTCATTGTACCGAACTTATGCATTTTAAACCGAAGTAGCAGAGCGTAATTTATTGAATAGATAAACGTTTCATATTGTATAGTACACATATCGTACTTACTCCATGCATATCGTAGTGACTTGAAAAATATTGACGTGAAAATAAAGACATGTAAATTCATTTTCCTTGTCGAGAAATGTTCAAAACGATATTGGTAGAACTATACGAATGAATTATTTATGCGCCATATTATATAATGTAAACATATCGTAATATTGTACAAAGAATAAACTATATATCTGAAAATAATGCGTATAAAATTTTGTACAACCTTGTACCATAAATAAAACTTCTACGATGCATAGTGTTCTAAAGAACAAAGAAGAGTTACGAATAGGTGGGGTAAAGAATTTCATGTTAGCTATTTTTTTTTAAATAATCATAGTATTCAGCAATATAGCAATACAAATAGTAAAAATGATTAAATCGAAGAGGTTTTTCGAAGAAATCTAACGTAACAAAATTTTCGAATCCATATTAACAATGATACAACGCTGCGGACCTTTTAAGTAATAAATACACGTGCGCGTATGTTGCGTAAATGTGTGCGTGTACGTGTGCGTAACACAAGTATTGCTGAACAAATTCCACGTATAGTATCATTCGCATAAATACAAAATAAGATTACATTATGTATATGTATTTATATAAATCTAAACAAAAAAAGGTAGTGTACAAAATATAAATCTATGCAGGATTTTAATAGAAAATTAATTTCCTCTGAAAATATATATGTACACGCAGACTTTCGTTCGTCCATGCCGATAGCAAAAAACAACTTAACAGCACATTTGCGAAAAAACTACGATATACTTTTCTCACTGGGTAACTGATATAAATTTATTTTCCCCCTTGCTAATATTCTTTTTTTCTGTCTACCTATCACAAGTATGGTTTTCGCTGAAATATAGCGTGGTCTTTCTTTTGCCGATCCTTTTTCCTCCTTCGAGAAATCTCTATCGCATTTGGCAGTAAAATATATATATCATAAATTTTTAACGTGCTAACATTTTATAAAGGACATAAAACATTTTACGCACCCTCAAAAAATGCTATTAAATATACTGGATATACAATTATCCAGTACACAGTGTAACGGCAATAAGATTTTCCAAAAAAAAAAATGTCAAAATTAAACAATCAAATGTTGTACTACCGATTTTATCGTAAAACTAAACGTGTTTTATAAATTTACTTGCGCAAGAGTTCGAACTGCTTCAATCCTTTTTCTGCAGCGGGAAAAAAAAAATTAAAAAACAATTTTTAATATTGTCAGAGATTCTTTGTGCGCTAGTATCATTGGCGTAACATAGATTTTCTAGACTCGAGCCAAGTCTCCTGAAATTTGATTCGGTCCTTTGGCATACGCGTGAAGTTCCACCTCGACTCGGCTTGGCAAAAATAGGATGCGTTTGGTTGTTAGGTAGTTTTGAAGGTAAATCGATACTGTCGTCGTCCGCAGTTCATCTCACTATTAAGGGGTCTACAGCCTTCCATCACAACGTATTAATAAAAAACCAAGTGGTATCCTATTTTTGCCAAATCAATTCGATACTCTCAAGATTTCACTTTACCTTTAAAGTTTAAAATCTCATCCTACTATTTATTAAGTTACGCCAATGAGCAATACATCAAAAGAATAAATCACAGACGCTGCTCTGTGCGTTTATCTTACTCCCGTACAAAAGAGATTTTTTTTTTTTAAATTTCCATCAACAAGATTCGAAATGAGAACGTGAAACTCTTAAAAATTTGATCGTTTTCCCAACGATGCGAAACGTCCTGCGTATAAAGATAACGTTTCATATTCATACTATCTTACAAATTCATGCGCGTGTATCACCTGATTATCACCGAATTACGAAAACTCGGAAACTTGACTTTAAATCAGTGGTACTCACTGCGTTTTCTCTCTGCTATGATATCGAATGTAATATTTTAAATGAATTCATAAATAATTTTGATTACACTGAAAAATATTCCAGATTATATTTACAAGAATACCACTGTTTTAAGCAGTTCGTAGCACGTAACTACTAAGAAATAACAATGTTTATTAAAATATACCTTCAAAACTTCATCTTTTTTTTTTAATAACGCATACACTCGCATATTTCTTAAAATCGATACATTTATTAACTTTTTCGTAAATATTTATAATCATGGATACACAAGAGATTCTTCGTTAATTTGCACAATGGAAAAAGAAAATAATACGGCTGAGGTATAACTGAACAATGTATACGAGTGTACACGACAAACGGAGTCTAATCAACAACGAAACCTAAGATCTTTAACGTATCATTACAGGGATGTATTTGTAATCGAATACTCATACGCTCCTGTGAATGACACCAGAAGATGAAAGCGTTGTTATAAAATACAAAAGATTCTTACTTATTTAGAGAGCTACGTGAAAACTAGATCTTTGCACTGCCGACAGAGTAAAGGACATTCGACTCGGTGAACTTCGTCTCCACATTACGGTTCATCGAATACCCGCCTGTGTAATTAACTTAAAACCGCGTAAATTAATTAACAAATATCCTTATTACTTAAACGAATATCAGTTCGACAACAGTTCTTTTTTTGGTCCTATATACCGATACTACGAGCTCATAATCGTAATCGGCCTGAAAGCATTTAACGTTTCTATCCATACTGACGATAGTAGGCGTAACGGTAGACCTAACGTAACTGAGTATCATAATTTCATTTCCCAAAGCACGATGTGAGCATCGTTGCTGTTGGGATCTTTGAAAGTGTAGCCCGATTTTGAACCCTTGTCTGGGACGGACTGTGCGTTTAGTTGTCTCCAATTGATGTAACCACGACCACCCATTAATGTCAGAACAGTTCGTTTAGGTTGCTCCACCTGCTGCAACGTTTTGTTGATCTTTTTCCCATTTGGCTTCAGATTGTTAGGCGCTGGTACCGCTTCCGGTACCGATTGTACTATACTACTATTAGGGGTAGTCGTTTCGTACGGGCCATTTCGACTAGCGGTACTACTGTTGCGAGACAATTTGCCAGTTTTTAGAGAAATGTTTTCTTCTGACCCGGACGACGTGTACAGAGAACTGGCATGAGAGTCGACGGACCAATTCGACAGATCCAAGGATCTGGGTCTTGTGATCTTCATCTTCAGTCTGCGATCTAATGTACTAACTTTATTTGGTATGGCTGCCAGTTCTGGATCACTCCTTCTCAAGGACTCGTAAATTGGATCGATACCGGAGCTGTTTTCGTTCTCATAATCCTTTACGTACATTAGTTCGCCGTATAAACCGTATACGTCGCAATTTTCTCCGGAACTCTGCGATCCAGACATCGAGCTCGACAGAAATCCTCCGCCAGAACCAAGACCTCTTGGAAGAGTTTTGGAACCTTTGTATTCGTATTCTTTGCTCCGTTTTCGTCTCAACATCACTGGACTGCCTGCCAATTGTTGTTTCAATTTTATAATACTATTCGACATCGAAGAATCCAAGCTGGCTCGATCCCTAGTTCTGTTCTCCGTCTCTTTCGTCCTCAATTGTACAGTCTCCTCGTCGTTGATTTCTTCGGAAGTCGAGCAGTTCGTCGTGTTTTTCGGATTTTGAATAGCGAGTAGAAACGTGATGGGGCCAAAATGCGCGTGGTAAGAGATATTTACACGGCCACTGATAATAGGTACGCCTTCCAATCGAGGCAGGGGTATCGTCAAACTTATGCCTACGTTGGTACCAACCCAAAGAAGGCCTTTACACGCCAACAGTGCTGTCACAGTGACGGTTGTCTGATTGTTATTTAAGTTGTCGCCGCATGAATTCGAAGCGTTATTCGATCTCGTTACTCTCAGTACGTTGGACGCTATGTTAATGTCTTGTAGGTGTTTGAACGTTTCCGTGTGATACAGACAGACGGTGCTGGAGTTCTTGAGAGCAACCCAGAGGCCAACTCCAGAATGAGCCATCAGTTTTACGCTACCAACGTGTTCGTGCTGTACGCTGAAACTTTTGGTGATGTCACCGTTCACTCCGTGAAGTACCCAAACTTTCTTACCACAGGCGGCATATACAGATGTATTAATTGGCATCAAGCACGACACTGGCTCGCTACCTAGAGATATCACGTACGGGTCTCTGAGATTCCACGTGCCGTCTACTTGTCTCTTGAATAAAAGAAGCAGACCAATTCCCAGAGCGACGAAAACGTTATCACAGTGATGTTTGATTTGTATCACTGGACCGGATACGGAGTAGCTTCCGAGTTGTTCCTGCTTCTCGGGTTCCGAAGCGGCGTAGATGATGATCTTGCGAGAATCCGTGCCCATCCAGACGAGGTCGTTCGCTAATGATAGCGAGTCAGATGATACACCTTTTATAAATTCTATGGCGGCCACTTTAGTTTCTACCAAGTCGAAAGCGGTAATTTGTTTCAAGGAAGTTGCCGAAGCTGTTGTCGATTGACCGAATACTGTTATATGACTGGATATGCCGTCCCCTGTGCATATCCACAAGTAACTTTGACTTCTGCCGCGACGCCTCGTAGGTCGAGAATTTTGCGTTGTGTAGTAGCAACCGCAACGCACCTGAAGAAAGTTTATTTTGACACATTGTCTTCCACAAGTACTACTTTTGTAAGATTAAAAACATTACTCAATTAATATTTCATATTGTCTTACTTCTGTTTGATGTTGCGAATGATACACCTGTTGCGAGCTAACAAAGAGTGGCATTTTCGTGGATGGTCTTTGTTCTTGTTCAGGTACTTCCCAAGAAGGAGAATTGTTCGGATCCAAGGCTAGTTGGGCTAACCTAAGTTCAGTTATCCAGTCTTTTTTCACTAAAGGATTCTCGGTTTGGAACGTATACATTTGACCTTGCTTCGTTACTAACTGCAAACAACAACTGTCTGCCCAAACCATATCTTCATCTTTTTGTTGTATCGAAAGTTGTATGGATTGTAAGATTTGCTTAGTTTTTTCCAATGTCATTCCCTTTAAGCATAACATCATCAAATGATCAAATGATACATTATCAAATAATTAACTTACTTCTCTATGTAATTTTTTCTTACCTCGTATTTACCCTTCAGTTGTGCAACTAAGTCACTTATCCTAGACATCACCTCGTAATCATGCATTAAGTCGCTCATTTCTACACAAAGATTATCCGCGCCCGCTTGCCCACATTCTCCACTTTTGTCGGACTTCAGACTGCCACCTTTATTTAAACCAGCAGTCAATAAGCGACTCAATGTCGGCGAAGTACTTGTATCCTGAATCTGTAACAATACATACATGTCATTACAATCACGACTGCCAATCAGTTGATTATTAATTATTGGATGTTCTAAAAATATCAAACTGTGTTTGTACCTCAATATCTGATACAGGATATGTCCACTTCAAGGTTAACCTCTCGCTTCCACTGAAGTCTTCCGTGGACCGTGGGGTTACGGAAACGCACACTACAAGATCATTCAATAACAATAACCTTCTCCTCTTGGACTTCGTTATCATTCCATTTTGATTAAACTCCTACAACAATTGAACAAAACGTAAATAATTTATCATTATGATCTTATATTATAAGGAGTATGCTTACCAATTGTGTGACGTTATCTTCCCTTATGAGATACCTGGATGACGATGAAAGAGGACGATGAGATAATTTTCCAGACACGTGTCGTAACATCTCTTTAAACGCCTGGAACTGTTCCGCTTCTCGTTTTCTTTCGTTCAACATTTCAGCCAGGCTCTCTAATTGGGTCAACGCTAATTGTAACGACATTCTATCGTGATGTCCTTGGGGCGTATGTTTCAATAAGTCCTAATGAAAGTTTGTATCACTATGATGCAATTAGCGGAAATCAAGTTAAACGTATACTTTTGAGCACGGTAGGCGTCCTTAGGGAAAATGGCAATGCAGAGGAAGGAAACTATCACGCTTTTTTCCTGGTTTGTAGGTTTTCAAATTTGGAAATTTGAGAGTTTGACAAATGCAGGATACTTCTCTCTTATTCAAAGGATGCCTACGTTGCATCGAAGTATACATTCATTAGTGTACTTACTTGTAAGAATAGTATAAATTGTGGAAACCTCTGTACAGGTTTAACCATTAATCCGAAAAAGGATAGTCTGTCATGTGCGCTAATTTGTTTCACCTATAAATACGACAGCGATAAATACAATCATTACTTTACTAAAAATACAATCGCAAAAAAACCGTGATGCAAGACAAACCTTGAAAAAATCAGCCAAGGCAGTCTTTCTCTTAGACTCCTGCTTAGCCAAATCCATAGCTACTGAAAAATTATTTATAAACCCGCTATAAATGTCAAGAACGATAGCTTTGCTGAAACTGGCTACAAACACGTCTCCTAACTTTTCATCTTTGTCCCATGAACGCACGCATTCCGCTAACGCGATTCTGAACAACGTATGGCATTGCAGAATCTCAGGCAATCTATGAAACAACGTCGCTATTTTCGCCTGACTTAATATAGGCGGCGAGGATTCCTCCAAAGGTTTCTTGTAATCCTGAAACGGAACGCGTATCTTCAACGTGATCCTCAATTCCGCGAAAGGGGCTCGAATACTGGTATTAGTGGTGATACGATACATTCACTAGCCTCTGCAACGTAGACACGTAACTGTTCTCGGAGTGCACTATAGCGGCTACTATGTGTCGACGTTTCAACTGTTGAGGAGTTAAATTCGGAGGTGTCGGTGGAAGTGCAGGCGGCGTTTGTCTACGTTGTTGCATACACTGGAACTGTACCATCGCGCTGTTTTCTTCTTCCACCTAAAATAAATACATAATAAATTTTCTGACTATGTAAGTTCTTGTAAAAATCGTAGAATCTCTTCGAAAACACCGTTTTTAAGTATGTACGTTATAGTGGTGTGTATTAAAGGAATTGTAAGCGGACTGATCTGAACAAAGAGATGAAATCTTACAAAAAAGAAATGAACGGTCTTCCTTTAACACACTATCCATATAAATTGCTTATTAAGAAACATAGAATGTTCATATTTGATGCGATGGCTTACAGATACCAATAGAATTACGTTTGAAAAGAGACGCAAAAATTAGATACTAATGTAATTACTTCGCATAGTTGCGGCATTTGAGGCGTTTTAATGGGACTGGTGAGAGAAACAGTGTCGGAGGTATCAACATCGTACTGTTGCGTCGATCCTCTCCGAATGCTGAACCATCTGGATAGTCTTCCATGGTTCCCGGGCGAATCCAATGGGTCAGCATTGTTCACTCGCATATTCTGCGGTCTCCATTTGTCACATAGTGTTCTCGCCTTGTGTAATGTGTTCCTCAACTGGCAATTACTTCTGTAACAAATTAACAATTATTTAGACTACTAGTGGACTTCTCTTGGTGGAAGAAGACTTGTTTTTAACTTTGAAATCTGAACATAAAGAATGAAATTAGGGTTTAAGGAGAGTGTGTAGAGATTAGGGAGAGCTTAGATGTGAGAAAAGGTAAGGTCTGAGAGGAGGTTAGAATTTAGGGAAAGTGTAAGGTATAATTTTGCGTTTTCCAATAATGAAGGAACTGTACAATGACTGTACGGAAAACGGTGCGATAAGTACAAAACGTTACTTACTTAATACTGATATTACTCTTCTCGCTTTCATCGTCCGAGGAGAGGTCATGATCCGACGCTGAGCACCAAGAGTCCTCGCTTCTAGCAGATTGCGTCGAAGTGTTGGACCTGGTTGCCTCCAACGAAGGATGCTGTCTGTGCGTTTGCCCGACAGTTTCCATTTTAGTCGGACCTACGTCATCCCATGATCTGCACCTTGAACGTGGTTCATCTGCAACAATGCGATACGTTGTCACTTTTCAAATTTAATACATATCCGGTTTATTTTAAACTCGGGTGCTGATCTATTCAACCTTGCGATGACCTTGAAAAGTCCTGTGAAGGTCATATTACAATTTTTAAATGATCAAATTTCAAAATTTATAAATTCCTAGATTCCCAAATCTCTAGATCTACAAATTTCTGAATCTTCAACAGTTAAATTTTACTATTAAAAAATTCCTAAAACCGAAGCTTTCCAAATTTCTACATCCATGACCAATACATACTGTCAATTCAATGTTCTCGCTACTTGGTTATCGTCAATAAATATGAAGAAAGATTCGTTGAACGATTTCTCCGAGACGGAGATAACTCGTTAGCATACGCCTTAACATTGCTGTATTTTTGTGAAACACTTGACGAAAGCATCTATTTATACAACTATGTCTCAATCGTAACAAGATTTAATCACTGTTCCTCGAAAGCCGATTAAATAATTATTATTTGCACTTTAATCGAAAATGGTCGTCTCTCAAGCATGTCGGTCTACTATTTCCAAAATAAATTTTCTACACGTAACTTTCTCCAGTTTGGTACATATCCAGAAGATAGCGGTATCTTTTATCAATTGTCTCAAATGTTTGCCACTAACTAATGGAAGAATACCAAATGCATATCATTTGTATCGTGAAAATCTACTCGCGACAAAGATGTTTGGAAACAACTATGCATACAGATTACGAATGTGAGTCATTTCTTGAAATTCGTAACGTTGATCAGACTGCATCGTACATACGCATAGCTGACCTTTGTTCGCGGTACGCTATGAATTCATTAAATACATTTTTTGATCGCAAAAAGGAATTGAAGGAAAGAAATTGAAGGTCATCTGTATTGTTCTCAAGATGACAAACGTACGCTGTACTTCTTCGCGTTCGAATACATTTTTATGCATGATTTTTCTTAAGGAAGTATCGCACGTATTTCTTATGTAGATCAATTCAGGGGGTTCAAAAGTTCAAACGTAATCCTGGAGGAGATGCCAGACACGAATGTAGAGACCTGCACACAGTGAGAAAATGAGATTCGAGTAATTTAAAATAGCGTCGAAAATATCAAAATACAAGCGTGAGTGACGCCTGCTCGTTTATTCCGAATATCATTCATGAACTTTGTGTGGTCTGCGTCAGTTCGCCTGTCGCTCCCGGCAATCGTTCGAGTTAAACACTTGACTCGTTCCCACGTTTCGGAGATAGACGTGGACAATGAACAATGTTTACTCTCTTACTCGGTTAGAAACATTCAAATTTCGAAATGTTTAGATTTTCAAACTCTAAATCGTCAAATTCCCAAATTCCTAACTTTTCGAGTTCCTATACCCCCAAATTTCTACATCCCTAACTCCTAAATTACCGAATCCTTAAATCCCAAATACTGAAATTCCCCAAATTTCAAAAATTTCGAAATTGAAAATCCCCCGAATTTTCAACTCTCAAATTCCACAATTCCCAAATTTCTAAATCCCTATATTCCAAAATGCCTATATCACTAAATCCCTAAATATCCCAATCCATAAACCCCAAATCCTCCAAGTCCCAAACAAAAAGTTAAAAAAAAAAAAATGGCCATAAAGTTTACGTAAAACATTTAAAACCGTTTTATGAATTAAAATGCTCACGTGCCATTTATAAATGTGGGAAAGAGCGAACGAAATGCAGAATGAGCCGCGTTAACCAGATAGTCACCCTGACGTTAACACCAAGGTAACTTGAGTGCGGCACGCACACCGGAAGATCCAATAAAACCAACAACGCGTGAACCTACCACTTCCGCACGGGGGACTGTCAGCATCGCAGCATCGTTAATTGCAACAGAATAAATCCTAAGTTCAAGTTCAAAGGATGCAAGTCTTTTGATATCAGAATTCATGTTTTGTATCTTGTAACAGCATACATCTGTTTTAGCGCCTTCGTTTCATTATTAATGGATCTTGAATTTCCCTCCTTTTTGCTGTACATGTGGAAAAGGAAATTGCTAGAACAATTACGTATAATATATGTATAACATATGTTCAGTATCAACTAACTAGTAATTAAATTAATATTAAGGGTTAATTAACTTTTAATCTCTCAATAAGATCAGAAAATTTAATATCGGATTGTGTCTTGGTTAAGAATGTTTCTACTTGAAAGAAAGGTTATGTCACCTTCGGTTACCATAAAGCTGAATACAGTTACACGGTCGATACACGTAGTCTCGCTTTTTTACCGATACTCCTAGAACCTTGGATCTGTATCTTAACGGAATTAGTCACTGAACGTATTCATCAGATTGTGTCGGATACATTATATAATTCTGAACGCATAATCTAACCGAGTATGTATTGTTACATCAACATTTGAAATTTTCAATACGACATGAATATTGCAACGCGTCGAACTCGATTTCTTAACAACCGATTACTCGTTGCTATGTTAACACTGATCCGCGAGCAAATTCATGGAAAAATGCGCAGTGCAGTGTCACGTTCAAGGATATTTTAAATCTTCGTCACTTTTCCAACAAGCCGTAATTGCTTCTGTATTTCACACCTACAGTAAATATATATCTTTTTTATCGACACAGAAACATTAGAAACATAATCATTACGAGATGATCACGGGAGTGGCACGTTATTTACTGTATCCCAATTCGGCGGGAAATTTGAATGAGCGTTATTTTCGCGCGGGAATTAGAGATGCCTAAAGCTTTACTAAAAGTGTGAAATGCTTAACGTTGAGTTCTAGATCAAATTGTAGATTATAAGTAAATGTTATTCATAATTTAACATAATAAGGACATTATAGTGTGCTTTACTTTTAAAGTACCGCATGTTAATTTTTAGTCGAAATATTTAAGACAAGATTTTGCAAGGCCTAGTTACAGCAACGACTATAAGTTGTCCTTGAACTAAGCAAATTTATGATAACGAAACCTATTAAGAGGATTATATGATTTATCCAAAAATAGTCTTAATATCATGTCATTGAAGAATTCATGCATACGAATCACGTTTCTTAAGCAACAATGTGATCTCTGAAGACATATTAACGATTATGATTATGAGCGATTATATACGACATAGCATTACATCACTTTTTCCTAAATGGTAGACTGAATAGGTACAACTCCGTTCCTTTTGCAGTAACCGTAAGAAATGTTAAATTTGTATTACTTCAAAATGAAAATTCTTTTTTCGCTAAGAACAGTGACAAGTAACGCGAACTTGGTCAATACAACTTAAAAATGATAGTGTTTTAAGACTGTTCGGCGGAGAGTTAAGCCGAGTATATTTATGAAAACAATTTCAAGAAAACATCGCAAACATACGAACTTTATTGCCCTGTCTTGTGCAAGGGTAAGAGGCTAAAGGTTCAAGGATAAAAACATAGCTGAGAAGAACGCGATCTTCGCACCGTATCCTTTCTTCTTGCAAACCGGAAATCACCATGAACGACACACAACGCATTCAGAATGTTCACTCGACACGTCAGTTCGACCTCGAGACTAACACACGCTCGTTTCTACAAACGAGGTATCTTGAACGGGCGGAAAATGAAAGGAGAGCAATAAACAGAGACGTTAGAATAACCAAATTTCTAAATTTAAAACTTGATAAATTTCGAAAGATTCGCGGCGCCTAGGCTTCTCTAGATTCCCCCTAAACTGTGGTTAGTTTAACGATAATTTACCCCAAACTGTACACTTACTAGTCAATGTACTTACTAGCTTGATTTACTGTAACAGAAATATTTATCAGGCTTCAGTGAACCGAGAGAAACAATGCAACGATGCTCTTTGAACGGAGCTTCGTAGAATGAAAAACGACGACTCCGTAGATCGGAGCTTACGGGATAAATCATATCATTGGCAGCAGACTTGGTCATTACTGTCTTCGGAGATAAACACGACCGGTCGAGACACCCCTATTGCTTCGTAGGTTTTACTCGCGCGCAGGAAGTCGATTATCGCGCCACCATGCATCGCGTACATAAGCGATCAAGAAAATCATGTTCAATAACGAGGATGAGCATGATCACCAATTCAAAGACTGTTTAAAATGTACTTAATTTTATGCTGCCAGACATTACTACCGTTTCACCGGATCAATTTTATGGCTGGCTATTAAATGCGAATTAAAATAATCAACTTTCCTTATTTTAATACCTGTCGTTCTATAAAAACAACCTGGTTATGCTTTTATGAATAACTAAATTAAATTATTTCCTATTAGAAGAATGTTCAATGCTCCTTTTTTTGGTTTTAAGTACTGCGCAATATACATAATATATAAGGCTAGATTTTCGATTTTATATTGTATGTTCCATTAAAGACATTAGCATTTTGTAATTTGTAGAATATAGCATCGAGTGCACCATAGAAGCGGACATCGACGTTGACATATGGGTCATGCACGCAATTTAGCGGTTAAGCGTGGGTCACGTACGCAATTTAACGTTTAAGCGTGCATCAATTGCAGAATTTAATATCGGAACATGGGACATCGACGGTTATGGGTGGGTCATTCACAGTATTTACTATCGGAACGTGGGGCATCCACAGAATATAATACCGGAACATTTGACACCCGCTACGATGAGAGTGGGTCATCCGTAGAATTTGATCTCTAGACGCGGGTCACCCCAAAGGAACAATATCGGTGCGTGGGTCATGCGATGTACTCGTTATTGCATCGTGGGTCCACGTTGTTGTGTGGGTCATGTCAGATATTCGGTATTTTACGGTGGGTCATTAGATATATTCGGTATCGGTGCGTGGGTCACTCGTGTAATTTAGTATCGTGGGTCGCTTATATAATTTAACAATGGGCATGGGTCACCCAATCGAAATCGTTGGTCATTTACCCATAGTGCGAATTAGGAAAATGGTTTAACATCTTGATGCGGGTCATAAGATTCGCAGTGTCCACAGGTAGAACATGAAAATAATTTCTTGGTAATATTTGAATATAAAAAGATTTGAATGGTGCCAGTAAATAAGAAAAAGAGACGCATTCGCAGCGAGCAGCAATTAAAACGTTAAACTTGTAAAGCAAACGAAGCATTGAGTGGCACTTGGTTGTTGAGCAGACCACAAGGGGCGAAGGATGACTCGTTTTCTCCGATTCACCGAACACTCAAATTATTTTTTCAACGTGTGTCGCAACACGGACTTTCACGAACGAAAATGTTTGAAAACTTATCGTTCTCTGCCCACGCGGCTCTGGCCACGCACGAGTGAACCGAGTACAAACGTGTCGGCTATCTAGCGCGTGCATGCACAACGGACGAGCACGTGTACTTTTACAAGGAAAAATATTTGCGGATCACTTTTTCCCCCTTTTTGAAAACAATTTCCGAGATTCATGCAACGTTCGCGTTGCGAACGAATGTACTCTCGGTTTATTCGTTCAACAAACAGGCCGTCGAACGAAGTGTTCGCGAAGAAATTCTGTTACGGCTAGGTACACATACATTTTTAGCCTTTGCGAAGTGCAAGTTGACTACTGTTTGAAGATTCGATATTTTGCATTTTCATACCGTGGTTTGGTAACAAAATATCGCGAAGAGTTTCGAGATAGCGGATGATAGGATGATGAAACGAAGTAATTTTAGAAAGAAAATTGATAAACGATTTTATGCACGCGATTGTACACGTGATTTGGCCTTTCTTTCCATCATCGTCGATTTCGTTCTCGTCAAAAGCAGACAAGTTAATCTTTGGAACCGACATCTGATAGATATAACAATTCGATTTTAATATCGCACAACGAACAGTACTCTGTTATCGAAGTACCCGTTTGTTCCCTTTTCACGAACAGATACAAGTGAAATCCAATCGTGTCCAGAAAACTCTCATCTTACAAAACGTACCAAGGGCTACAATGTTTCTTTATGTATGTTATTACCATCGTCCAAATTGGACTATATCAAATTGGAAGCCGCACTCAAAATGTTGATAAATTGGACAGTTTCCCAACTATCTACTTCCTACTGCGAATCAATTACTACGTCACCAGCTTCACGCCAACTAATTCGAAAAGCGATCGGTAGTCTGTGCACACTTTAGAAACATCGAATAACGTAATCCATAATTTTGTCACAACGGGAACTACGTACATGCATAAATTACTCATACTGACCGGAAAATCACTGCAAGGACTTCGAATCCGATTAGAGCACTACCGGTCACAGAACTCGCAGTACTAGAGTCTAATCGAGTCTATTCGCAACATCGAAACACAACGCGACGAAATATCTCGCGCAAAATCTGTACCGAAGCACTGGGATGAGGCACCGACACACGAGACGTGCCGCGACGACTGGGCAACGATTGTCACGAGGACGCTGTTCGCCCCTTTTTCTCGTCGACGATCTCGATGTAAACACGACCGATAAGGACGATAAGAGCAACGCGACCGTCGAGTTGGAGCACACGATCGACACTATTCCTTCGCGAGTCGAGTCGCGTCTCTCATTCTCTGTTGCGTTCGGTTCGACCCACGCGTTCTTACTGGCGAAACAGAGACAGCAGAGGCAGAGGAGCTTTACGCTTGTGTCTCTCCCGATGCACGCGATAGCGCGGGCGCATGCGTTTCACGGATGTCATCTGCGCGTTAAGTGACCGTGTAACGCACGTTGCGAACAACTACTTACGTTCCGCGAGTGTATGTAGCCTTTGCATTGGCGTAACTGGGATTTTTATCTTTTTGATCACTGTCGCTAGATTTGCTAGTAAATGCACAATAATTCGAGAACCTGAATATACAGTTCGAGGATTTGAGTATTTAGAAAAATGGACATCTAGTACTAGTATTTGAGTACCTGGAAATATCAGAAATTGGAGAATTTGGATTTTAGAAACTTTGATTTTAGTATTTACAAATTTAGAATTCTGATCATTCGAGAAGTTGGAAATGTGAAAACTTGTAATTCTGAAAATGTGTAACATAAAGTAAACGAGTCATCGCATATTTGTTCATATTTATAAAGAGTCAAATCATCCGTGTACCCTACCAAGTTACGCCAATGCGGTCGATTGCTTCAACGACACGGGTGGAAATGAATCTTCAGAATGATCTATCCTGTTCTCCCGTGGGAGAACGAGCGTCACACTGTAATCGGTTTAATGCCTTGTATTGTTCCAGCCAGCCGAGCAGGATCGAGCAAGGTGTAATACTCCCGACTTCAACTACAGTTAATAACATGTTCCTGAACTACTCTGTTAATAACATACTCGTAACTTCGACGCGTAACTCGCTAACTCGCTTCATTTTTATTCAATGCAGCAGTTATCGAGCGCAATTTGAAAATTGATAAGTGCGTTTTTAACTTGCCTTTTTATGCACTGCTGCGGTCGACAAAAGAACTGTTATAAAAAGAAGTGATACATAATGTGATATATCGGTCAGTTACGCGGTGACTTCGATGGCAGTGATTCACCGGTAACCCACGACTAGTCTAACGTGTTAGATTCGTTGAACCGACTAGAAGGGAATTGAACAGGTATCGATAACTAACGAAACGTTCGTGTATTTGATAATTCGAATAAGACACGCATCACATATTGGTACTCGATTATGAACTTAAGATTATCGAAATGATTTCAAAGACTGTGAGTCACTAAAACGACTTTTGCAGGAAGCATTGGTATATTACGCGATTCGATAAGGATCGCGTGGGTCACTTGAGCGATTTATTACGGACTCGTACATCGCTCCATTGATTAATCGAGATTGATAACTGACACTTAAACCAGTTTAGCCGATGATTTTCCGAAAAAATGTCGTTCACGCGATTCAGCATTGACGCGTGGGCCATGCCAGCAAAATTCGAAGCGTGGATCACGCAGATTTGAATTCGAAGCGTGAACCGTATAATTGCAATTTCAGATGTTGACCACGCAAGCAATTTAAGCGCCGAGCCATGGGTCACACGATTAATACGCGTGGGTCACGCAGTCGATTTGAACTCGAGGCTTGGTATACATAAAATATTAACGCGTCGAAGTGTGGGTCACGTAAGCGATACAAATATCGGTGGGTCGTGCAAACAACTGAAACTCGAGATCGCGGGTCACCCAGTTGAACTAGACTCGAAAGTGTGGAGCATGCGACCGATTTGAATTCAGAACCGTGGGTTCTGTGAACAATTCACTGTTGCGTCGTGGGTCACGCTGGCAATTAATATTTAAGCGTGGGTCATTCGAAGAATTAAATTTGGAGCGCGAGTCGTGTAAATTTCGTGACACTAAGCCGTGGGTCGTGTAAATTTTGTAACATTTGGTAGTGGATCATCTTATGATTAGATCCGATACATGGATCATAGAAGCAATTCGAAAGAGTGGGCTACGCAAACGATTTAAAGAGCCAGTAATCTAATATCACTGGTCGTGGGTCAAATCAACAATTTACTATTGAAGGTCTAGGATACAACCGAACGATGGCGTGGGTCACCATTACGGAGAACTACTGAAATATATGAGTCAGTAGTAGGTCATGGTTTATAACGCTCCAATATGTATCATTCAGTTCCTATAACTCTTGGAATAAAAAAGTTTCGTACGAAATTTGCATATCCGTTGGGATATTACGAAATGGCGGTTATCAATATCCTGTCCGCCGTTTATCTCCGTGTGTGGACACAAAGGGACACGTATTCTCGTAAATTCGTATCGTAACATACACCAGTTACTTGTTAATGGAGCACCAGGGCAATATGGTACCGTCAGGTTTTATCGCTTACACTTCCAGTCGGTTTATTAATTCTACACGCACATGCGTTATACAGAGTGTTCCGCAAGGAAATGCGTGTTCAAACATCCTGAAAATGTATCTGTGTATATCGTCGCAGAACACCCAATATATTCACAGAGCACACGACGTAGATCTCTGGAATTACCGTTACACGTGCACGAAGCTTCCACACTCGGGGTACATTCAATTTTCCGCGAGAATAGTTCCAAGAAAAATGGAGCATTGTTCTGCTTTGATTAAAATTTTTCCAATTCGCCTGTATCTCGATGGTTTACACCACGATTTATAGAGTGAATCTGCCGACGTGTTGCTATTCAAAGTACAACGAATACTCGGTGAACACAGGCGAACGCGGGGGAGAGAGGTGGCTCTATTTCAAACGTTATTACGCATTCGCGAATGGAAAAGCGTTTTCCACGTTCGGTGCACACGGGACTTGAAGCGACGCTTAAAATTTCTGTTTTACTACGGCGGAGTAGCTGGCAGGTGCTACGGGTCAAGTTCTTATTTCAACTTTTACTTAGTCCTCGGTAAACAACGGCTCTAAAACAAGCAGGAAACGTTGCGAGCAGCTGCAACGATAACTCGTGAATTCGCTATTGTACGGTTACATGGAGATCCTACTTGTTTACACGCGACTGGTGTGTAAGCGTCGCAACATTTTTCCATCGTATTTATATCTGAAATTTGTCCTTGCGGGGCAGACGTCCGTGCATGAAATACATCCTGCATGCATCGGTATGCTCGAAATCTGCAGCACGATTCGAGTCGGTCGAAACAGTTAAGTTCGCCTGTTGTATCGTCGGACACCTACGTGAATGCAGTTCGCCTACGAGCAATATATTGTTTCCTTCGTTCGAAAATAGAAGCGGGTACGCATCCTCCTTGATTGTGTTCCTTTCAATGGATACCGCTGTTTGCTTGGCGCAGGTTACAGAGAAACCGGCACATCGAACGGATAAAGCGTAGCATGCAGGTGCAGCGCGGCAATGCACAACAAACTGCAGGTACACGACCGTTTTCTCACACAAAGGCGTGCGGTAGCTGCAATACCCAAGATGCATCCCACACGACGCGACTTTCTCGTTTGCTGGCATATTGGCCGACACGAACGATTTTATTCCTGCACTCCATCTTTTTAAAAACTTACCCTTCTCATACAGAACTTGTGCTTTGCTTATATTTCTCGAAACGATACCACAAGTTGGAAGAAAGGATCGAATCTATGTTTGACCCACTTACAGGGTATCCTGGCATAAAATCGATAGAAATTTCTGAATGGATTCGTACAAACAACGCAGGAATCATTATTAAATCGCGAGGACGTTTCAATTAAATGGAGGACATGCTATTCTTATTTTCCGGAAGTCCCTTATAAAACGTATTGCGTCACAGGTATTCATATTGTTATACCTACACAGACCAATTAACGACAACTATCATCGCGCGTATCGTTTAACTTCGTATTCTAACGAGGCGATTAAGCGTTTTGTATTTCCGTCACATAACGTTTTCGTTGTTATTCGTATCAGCCGTTTGTGGATAATTTTCAACGACGCAGCGTGGGTCACTTAGACGATTCGCTGCCGTGTGTGGGTCACTCGTGCAATTTGGCAAGGGTTCGTGAGTCGGCCATGCAGTATGTCGTGTATGCGTGAGTCATTCGCACAATTTGGCATATACGTGTGGATCACCCAGGCAATTTGTCATTTATGCAATTTGGCAATGTTGAATGGGCCGTTCATGTACGAGTGCATAGGTCATGCATACGATCCAGTCATGCAATTCGAAATCGATACGTGGGTCATCCTCACCGTTTGAAACTAGCGTGTGTGGGTCACTCAAGATAGAGCATTGGAGCGTGGGTTATTCGTACGATTTGGCGCTCGGTGGATCACACTCATAACTTAACGTTGAAGAGTGGGTCACTCGCACAATTTAGTACCCAGGCGTGGGAACACTTAAGAATTCAGAATTGTGGGTCACTGATATGATTTAACATTCAGTAAGACACAGGATTTAGAATTAAAACGTGAGTCATGCTTACTATTCAACGCTAAAGCCTACATTACTCGCACAATTTTTATGTTTGCGGCGTGGGTCATTCGCAGAATTTATCATTGGACAGTGATTTAATGGTGTAGATTACTTTTACAACTTGATATTGAAACGTAGGTCATGTAAGCGATTTAGTACCGAGGTATGGATCACCGATAATTTTGTGTTTACACGTGAGTCATACAAATTAGTATTTAACCAGTCAGCTGTTTCAGTTCGTCAATTTGTTCACGAGTATACTAGTCAAAAACAGCTAATTGGTTAAAGCGTGGGTCATTTTGATTTTACATCCTTCTTCTTCTCATTATCTCTCGTTACGAACAGTACACGATCCACCTATCCGAGGGTTAAACACTCGACTCACACTATCGATCCACTCGTGTCCTGCTAAAACATTACTCACAGTGTACACACGAAGATAATCGAAACAGTGAAGTAATATTTGATCGAACCCTGAGTGGACCATGGGGGATCTAATCGTACTCGGAGCAACATTATTTCAATAATCGGAGGCAAATCAGTAGATTCTATGTACGTGAATTAGTTAAAAACATAAGTAGGAAAGAGTGCGGGTCTACATGTGTAAGTCTGGCAACAGCGCGCCACTTGAATGCTCATTGTAAGCACGTAGCCTAGCTCGTGTGTGCCCGAGTCGTGTGAGCGGCTCACGGAGAGGCCAGCTTTTTACAGTGACACACGTGCTCCCCACTAACTTTATTTCTGACGACAGAGTTCACGATTCGAGGAGTCATCGGCACGAGAATACTTCCTTTTTCGCTAGCGGGGAGCCGAATTTACTGCGACTACGCACCCGGTTATCCCTGTCCCCTTACACGTTCGCATTTAAACACGCATAACTGAGATTAGCGGCAACTGCGTTTTCACACCGACCAGCACGCGGACTAGTTCGGTTACCAGTAACTTCGGTTTTCGATCGATAGAATGCAGTTTCGACACTTTTTCGCCGCGAATGAAGCTTGAATGGGAAGCTGTTACATAACGCGGATCGATGACCTCGACCGTTATGAACAATGACTCGAAAAACGATTAGAAACCTTGTTTAACCCATATGAACCCCTCCTTAGAAGTTAACCTTCGGATGGTAGGGTGGGGTCGAACGGAAACGCGGGAAAGATATCACCAATGAATAATTCACTTGTTTCGTCAAATCGAACGATTATTTTCAACGAAATCAAGTTTCTATTTTCTTTTAAATTTAAAATCATTTACTCCGTGTACAGGTTCGATGTTGAGAAACGAACGACGATTTATGATCATTTTAATTTATAATTAAAACTTCGTATGCGGGTTTAAAAGTTGAATTGTGCCAAGAATTTAAAATACACCTTTGCGTGTGAATATTATACTCCTTGCAGGAACTATATAAATAACTTTGTATGTTTTATTTCTGTAGCTGAATCAAAATGACCTAGTAGAGATAGTTATTTAAATAGATACGCAAGTACTGTTTAAAGGCATTGAACTCTATTGGCGGTGTACGTATCCGTGGGAGAGAGGAAAAGTAAACGCGAAACAGGTTTTAGGAAAAGCGAAGTAATTCGCGTCCTACTAAATAATACAGGTTAATATCGAATTACGCGTATATACCGTGCCATTATCGTTACGAATTGCCTTTTGCGGTTGCAGACACGCGATGCTCGTCACGGTCAGTGTCCCATTTTGCTCTCGCTTCGTACTTTTTTCTTCTGCCTCGTGACGATCAATCTACGTAACATACGACTTTGTACAGATTTTCTTACTGTTACTACCTCATCCTGACGTTACTAGGCACGCTTTGATGGATTATGTATCTCGTTAAACATTGAAGCGATGACGAGGCACCAGCAGTCTAGATACGTTTATCCGCTCGCGCGAAAAAACTCTGCTTACGTAATAAACCTCGTTTCGATTTGACGGAGACGTAATGTTAACGTTAACGATCAACGAACGGTAAGAAGACGCGTTACGGATGAATCGATTCGAGTAAATACAAGTACATACTCGATCCCAAGTACGCTTAGCATCGACGCTACTTGCTATCGGAAAAAAGTACGCACTTGTGTCGAGTGGTGAGAGTTATCGATATGAAAGTGAAGGTAGATTATGTTCGAATGGTAACAAGTGAAACTAAATTTTATTAACATCTATAATATTATTTCCCAAACTTTAGATATCGGTATATTCTTTCTCAGATTTATGGTATGATCAGATAATGAAGCACATCTATCGGTCTAATTATCTTAATTGTATATACTAATGATGCATGTAATTACTTTTTTATCAATTACTGTCCGTACACTACTATAATCAGGCTGACAATGGTCGTTCGTGAACGTTACGAATTTTGGAATTGTTCAAACTAAGTACTTGTCACAATTTGAATATGAAAATTTGATTGGTATATGATACAGAGTAAAAAAATATAAATCCTTATATCTGGTGATATATAATATCTAATATAAATTGGAACGGTATTTAATGGATGACTATGAATATTCAATCGGACGTGTTCGACATACAATTATTCGTACCGTTTCGAAAGATACAAATTAGTATCTATTTGTTCCCTTTCACTATCTCAACCGGTTCATCTATACGTGGTACAATTGAACGAATGAAATACGAGGGTACATTTTTTTAATAACGAGCGAAATACCGACGGCCGGTATGACATTTCAATCTGCACTTTTATAAGAGAAAGCACGCCCACGCGTGAATAACAGGTCCTACAGATCTAGGAGACACTCGATATCGTTCGGTGCGGTTTATAAGTCCATACATCACCCGGCATAAATTACCATATTAACTAACCGTATTAACTAACCGGGGTAAATGGGGTTGCTTAAGCGTCCCAATCTCGGATTACGATAAATTATAATTTTAAATCGATATGTCACAGGTGTCGCGTGTACTACGCCCGATCGAGTCGGTCGAGGCGTGTCGATCACTAATGTAAATGCACATGATTCTGCGTTAAAAACATAAGGCTAATATTTTCATGTAGCATCCACGTTATCGCTTTACGTCACAATAGACCGCCCGCGATCGGCAGTTATGATACGAGTCGGACAAAAGAAAATAAAATTACAAAATTTATACCCCGCAAACGCTTAATGATTCGTCGAAGAATATTTCGAAACTGTCAACAGGATAAGGTTATTTATAGATAATTGGTAACGTTGCCGACCGCGTTTTCAGCGTGTTACTATGAAAGTACGAGCTAGAAAATGCTGCTATTGGATACATTGTCGATATCTTATTGACATTTAACGATATTTATCGATAACAGTAGCTTTAGCTTGTGTTATAAAGTGATTGAAAAAATACGGTTACGTCATACGAGTGCTTCCAGGAAAAATTTGACGCATCGACTGCCCTGGGGTTCTCCGGCGATTGGCGTCACAAATATTTTGAAATGTTAAACAGCGTAAAGGTTACATCTAACGGTTAAAAGATTGTGTTGCTATTGATCATCGATATCGACACATCTATTCGTTAACAATTAACGTCGTTACAAAATTGATTTGCGGTCATTTTTAATAGTAGGCAAAAAAAGTGGCATGGAGCATCAGGAACGCGGAACGGGCACTGTCCCTAAGCTGACGCTGCACGATACGTACGTTTCATCGTTTCCACGCAACCGTGCCGATGCCAATTACCGGAACAATGATCGACCGTGTTGCAACAGAATCCAGTTGCACCGAGTTCGTTTCATAATTCGAACTCTACCCCGTCACTGACACATTCTCGAAAACCGAGGTTATGTTATCGACGAACCGGGCGTTCTTTCAAATTCATTGAAAAAACCGTAATGACAGCAGGGTGAACGTTCTCCGTTTCTGGTCGAACGCCGTCAGCACGCGTGATACGGTAAGTAAGGTCGGTAAAACACGAGCATTCGACGGGACGAAACTCAACTCAACTTACACTTGATCAAGATGACACCGTTATGCAGCTCCTCCATCTCGCGGAGGCGAGCGATCACCCTCGCGTATCGTCCTCCAGGTTAAATCACTTGTTCGTTATCGAGCACCGGCTGGTCCGTGTCTTTCGTTTCGTGTGCGCAACGTGTTCGCGATTCGAGTTCGCAGAGACCAGGAACATTCACGCGCGCGCAAGCTCGCGTTCCCAAGAGTCGCGTTCACGGAACGACACTCTCGGCGTGGAAACGCGACGGACGAGTTAAAAAAAAAATCACCGCGCACACGTGGTCACGCGGCCAGCCGCGGGCATAATTAATATCGTGGCGGCATGCACCGATAAGAATGCGTCGCGTTCGACGAAGAAACAACACCACCGAAACCGAGTAAACATGGCCGCGCGCGCGCGCCTCTCTAGCTCTCCGTGGCCAGCGGAGCCGTCACGCACTGAGGGAGGTTGCATGGAAACGAAGGGCACAGAAAGGAGGGACAGAGAGAGGCCGAGCGAGCGAGATAGACCAATGGCTGCGCAAAAGAAAAAGAGACACACGGTCGGTGAGAATGGAACAGAGGGTGCTGCAAGCTGCGAACGAGAGAGAAAGTTTGGGAGAGAGTGAAAAGAGGCATGCCATTTGTGTGTGTGTGTGCAAAGGAAACGAGTAAGAGAGAGAGGTCGACCGGTTGGTTATATGGAAGAACGAGGACAAAAAAGGCAACGAGACAGAGAGGTATAATGAAAGAGTTGGCTCATTCTGTACGCTAAAGCGGAAGAAGGGGAGAAAGAGAGAGTACGATCGACATAAAGAAAGGGAAACAGAGAGACCGGCTCATCGTTTTATGGTAGTTCGCTGAAACGACCGCTATGCGGAGCCACCTTGAGCGCTTACCTCTCCCCGTTACTCCCCAGATCTTGAGAGCTTACGCTCCGGGACGACCCTGGTTTGTACACTCCAGTGCAATGTTGGCTTACTTTGGATAAGAATTAACATAAGAGGAAAAACCACCCATTTCTTGTCTTAAATATTAAAAGCCTAAATTTGCGAGTTTGAAAATTTCAACAACCCTAAATCTTCAAATTTTCAAATCTCCAAATTTCTAAATGTTTAAATTTTCAAATCCCCAAATTCTCAAATTATAAAAGTTCGAAATTTAAAAGTTTATAGCTTTACAAACGTGAAAATTTATTAACTAAAGGTTGTTCTGTAGAAATCGACGATGCTTGCCAATGTACCGATCCACTGACCTGAGGCATTGTTGAGCGATCAAAGCACGCAGCAGCTGGACTTTAAGGGTCTTTGAAAATGTATACCCATTTTTGTGCACTTAATGGATGGAAAATTCCGAGAAAATTTTAAACTGTGAGAACAGATGCGTCCTTGCATTTGCAAGGATTCTAAGTGATTCGAAAAATATTTGGTTTCCTTATTTAAAAGATAACAATAAGTTACTTAGAGTGTTAAGCTTTTGTCACGATTATGTACTAATGTATCTCTGTACGTATGCGTATTGACATTATCAGATTTATCGACTTGGCTCTAAATATTTTCGCAAGACTAAACACGTCAATCTCCTGTCTAACAGTTAGTGCTCGTTCGATTCATGCATATTTTGCAGCACTATAATGTATCGCTCTGTTTCATTTTAGAATTGAAACTAAATTCGAACGTAACAATATTCGTCTAACACAAAGAACCACGATGTAAGCAATACGTTGACACACAAATAGTGCTTATATAGGTGAAATATAATATGATTCGGAAGTCCACGCGTTCACTGCGTGAATGTGCAACGTTTGTCAGGAAACGCTAACCTGGAGAATTTTGCAAATATATCAACTCAACATAAATGTCTCATAAAATAAAATTATTTTGCATGGAAGATACTACAGCACCGTTAAAAATGTTGTTCGAGAAATACTACTGGATGGCATCAACATAAAAAGGGCAACGTGTACCGCCATTCACACACTGTATTGCGAAACGATCGTGGTAAGGGTATTCTACCAGAAATAAAACTTTCTGCCAAGATCAAAATATGTCGTACGAATGATACTGCCAACATGGCAGACGGCCAAGGTTAGGCATTAATTGTATTTTATGTAAATTTTCTTTAACTCGTATCTCGACAGTGCCCTGTATCTCGAGGATCGATATCGATTATCCTTAGTTAAAAACTCTGCCTGGTCGATAACGCAGTGAATCGCGGGAGATCCGTAGCACGGTTAGCCGAGCAAGATGAAAAAGAGCTGTTGTGGAGCGCTAATGGGAGATGGCGACGCGGTTTGTTTTCCTTTCTTAGTTGGCACGCACCCAGAGAACTGCCGGTTATACGCGTTAACATTGGCGTAATTAGGACTTTTATCTGGGGTGGTCCGCGTTTCCTAGGCTCTACTGTCAGTGGGAACATCGCATGGGTATGAACAAACGACTATTGAAACTTTGGGAATTCGGTGATTTGGAAATTTGACAGTTCTACAATTTGTAACTTTGAAAACGTATAAACTCCTAATACGAGGTATCCTACATCCCATATTTCTGATATTACGCGAAAAGGGCCCATCCATATTTTGCAGGGTTCAGGCCCATCCTCCGCCCTCTGTGATTACGCCAATGCGCGTTATTCACGGACAAACTCGCGTCTATACCGTCCAAGTATCGCGTGTCCCCACCAAATCTATGTTTGCAGCTTCCACCGCGGCGGTAGTAGTTTATACGTTCCTCGTACTCCCCTCTCAGTCCGCGGGTGAAGACTGAAACCAGGTCTAGATTTTAGTACGCATCAGAATCTCGACTATGAAAAGTTTTCACCCGGTCGTACTAGTCCACGTTAGAGACGTATCGAACGCTCGTGCTCATGACGCAGTCTGCCCAGTACACGAAATTCCGATGTGAGTTTTGACGTGAACGACGATGTCCCCACCACGTGTATGATTCTTTTCTCCGCGTTCTATTGGCGTACAGTTTATCGGCCACCATACGACAAGTGTTTTAACGCGAAACAAAGACCACGTTTTGTGGTATCAAGGTGCTTCTTCTGTCCCTTTTTAATCGTCCCGCGTACACGCGTTCGGCGTCTGTCACAGTGATCCATTTTACTACGTAGATCTATCCGCAAGTACATGTTAACGTTTCTCTTGCGTCATCGTTTCTATGATGCTCCCTTTGTGCGCCGGTTTGTGAACTGTGATATCGCCTTGTAAATGAAACATAATAGTAGAATCGTTACTGTCATTCAGTTTACTTGTCAAATGTTTGTCTTGACATATATAAGCAATACTTGAAGGCGTCTGTTACATATCAATGATGAAATATGCACGGCATTTTATTTTTGCAATTGCACTTCATTGATACGATCGATTTTGACTATTTAAATATTATTCTTTAAAATCGTCGAATTACTTTTCGATTCTGTCTCCTTGACACTTTTTACGAATAAACAATAGAAGAATTCGACTATCCACGTCGCGTGGTTTCATTTGCTCGCGTAACCGAATCATTAGTCCCGTTTTTATGATCGCCAGCCTCTCCATCTCGATGCACACGGGCGACTCGAAGAAACGCGTAAAGGAATGCGCGTAAGGTGCGCATGCGCGTCAGTCTATCCACGTGTTCGCGGAGTACATTAAATCGCGCACCTTCCAATTGTTATTCCTCCCACTACTATTTTCCCGTTTTTCTTCTTTCTTGCGACCGTGACGACCGGTCTGGTAACCCAACAACATTCCATGGGCGATATAATAAGCGTCTTAATAGGAATCTTTGCTACGGATACGTGATAATAATCGCGAGTCACGCAACGTAGTTACGGGGATTTCCCCTTTTGTGGATGTGCCCGCAGGGACCGAGAATCTCACCTGCCGATTCATTCAGCTACGAAAGGAAAATGGAAAGCTATTCACCGGTCGCAAATATTCTGCCCAAGCGGGTTGGGAGTAAGTAAACGCACGTTAATTACTTTGTTAGAGACGAACGCACGAAGGTACCGATTAATTGATGCGCGAATGTAGGTTTCTCGAGCATTTAAACTCTCGAATGTTCGAATACTCAAATATATCGATTGTTCAATAAACGAGTTTCAAATTCCAGAACGTTATAATATACGAGCTTCAATTCATAATGTACAGTATTTTCGAGTCCGCGATCAAATTTTGACTTACTTCATTTACATCAGTAAATGTTTGCGACCCTCGATCCATAACGCGCGTGTTAAATCACTTGAAAAGTTGCAAGGAGAATTCTTGAATATCCATCACTACTTACAACGTGCCAAACACGAAACACCAATTTACCCTTGGTTCACACGAGACTCACGAACTATCGTACAAGTGAAACATGCACCGAAACGTATCCTCGACCGACGAATATAAAAATACTGACAAAAGGAACCCCGGCGCTCGTATCGTTTATCAACCACGACATTCTCAATAATTATCGACCTCGAACACGCGGAGGAAAGATACGCGTCTCTACAGAGTTTCCATTTCGCGATTCGTCACGTTTTGTATCCTTGTTGGAATTTCAAAGTAATGGAAACGTTTAAGTGCTCGCCTCGGGGCAATTGCAGAATCGCGTGAAATACCGAAACAGAAATTATGCCAAAGGATCAGGCGGCTGACTAAAATAGCCGGGAACACTGAAATATTGGGACGCGAACGGTGAATTACTATTATTAACGAGCGTGGCGAGAATTGGGAAGGAGATAACAAATATAATATCAGTTGCACTTTATTTCTTGAAATCGTAGATCAGCGAGGAGGATAAATCATTTACGTTTTCTGAAAAATCATAAACGACACCTTTGAGAGATAATAATTCCGATTTGAAGCACAAAGTACGAGAAGAACGGAAACAGGAAGGTCCTGTGATATTGTAATTCAGAATCATGAAGCCTCGTGCCTATTCCGTTTATCGAGCATTCGTCTTGAACTGTTTCCTTATCGGTCGTGAAACGTACGCGCGCGATAAGAGCAAAACAATAGGCCGATTTTATTCCCTATCGCGAATAGCGTCCTCCTCTGTTCGTTTCTCGGAAGGCGAATGGCGAAACGCGAAAATATACTCGGGCCGGGTGCAACAAAACGAACGCTGAACGTGCCTCATTGTCGTGTCCCTGATACTATGCTCCAGTATTATATTATAATTTCCTCTATTCCTTTCGTTTTCAGATACATTCTGCAGCAGATGCGAGAAGAATTTCCCAGCGTGATGGCTAACGTGCACTACAGGGTGCTGAAGAAGAAATGGTCAAACCTGTTGCAGCAGTACAAAGTGAGACGAGGCAGATGCGCGCATTGGCGTAACCGGAATTTTTCTTTCAAAGAGAATTTGCATCTTGATCAGAGAGGAGATCTAAAATTTCTATATTTTCATATTCTCAAATTTCTAAATTTCTGAATATTCAATTCTTCAAATCTTTACATTTTCAAATTCTCTGTTTCTCGATTGTTTACAAGATTCCAAATTTTTACGTTGCAATCATGCCCACATACCTGAGTTCCCAAAGCTTCAAATGATCAAATTCTAAAATTTCCATTTCATAAATTCTCAGAGTTACAAATTTACAATTTCCAAGTTTCTAAGCTCCCAAGTCTCTAAAATTACCAAATTTCTGAACCCTCAACTTAGTGACTTTCGGATTTCTAAATCCTGAAATTTAGAGAACCCAACCCAGTTACGCCGATGCACGACGTACTCTATTACCCCAGCGATTAACCGCGATCATTCGTGTTTATCCGCTCGTGCACGTTAGCTCGCTATCTTCCGTTCGCGTTCGTTCCAAGCGCAAAGATAATAAACGCTCGGCAGATAAAGTTGCAAGTTGAAACGGCATCGCGAGGGATGGTTGTAATGATACCTATAAAACCCTCGGGGAATCGATGTCTTCCTCGCAACAATTTTTCATTTTTATTCCATCGAACGTGCCGCGAGACCTTGACGGGTTCGAAATAACCCCTAAAGGTTTGCGGGACGATAAAAATGTCGGAAACGGGGGGAATAGGTTGCAATCTCGGGAGCAATTCCGCGCGGATACACGCGATCGTGCACGACCCGCTTAGCTCGTTCTGTTACTATGCATCTGCCACAGCGATCTGTTGAAGGAACTGAGGAATCCGGTACACGGAGACAGAAACAAGGCGGACGACGTCTCGTGGCCGTTTTACAGCGCGATCGACCAGCTCCTTGGCCACGATCGAGACGCGACGCCGATCAACGACGAGTACATAGATCCTCACGAATTCTTGTGCGTCTCCGTGACACCGGAAGAGCCCACCTCCTCCGTCGACACGCTTCCTGCGGGATCCGATCCGGAAATCGAATGTCGGATCGGTGATTCATCGAACGAGCCAAGGCTGCGGACATTTGGCGACGATTGTTCCATAGAAATCAAGAGGGTACCTTCTGATGAAACCAGGTGCGGTATTACTCAGCCACGTCACTGCTTTCTGGTACTGCCGATAGAAATTAAAGTATCTGAATATTTCAAAACTTGGTACTGAAATTTGGTTATCTGAACGTGTGAAAATTCGAATCTAATACAATTTCTACGGAATATAAAAGTATGTAAATTTTCAGACAAACAGGAAAATATTACGGGAGAAAGAAACGAGAGACGAAGAATAATTTGATGCCGCGTTTACCACGTGCCACGGGCCTCACCATCAAGAAAGTAACGTCAGAGGCCGACTGCTCTAAGGACTTGTCGAGGGTAGGAGGAAACGACGTGGTCGATTCCATCGGAGACAAAGAACGAGCGGTTACGGCGCGTAACGAGGATGAGGAAAGGCCTAGAAAGTCGAGGAGAACCCGAATACCGTATCGCGAGGATCACGAGTCACGGACCGATCGCCGTATCGAGCAGATCTTCGAATACATCAAAAGAAGGGACGAGGAGAATAGATCCATCATGATCCGAGTGATGCACGCCGTGGAAACCATCGCCAACAAGCTGTGACATCCTTCTATTCCCGGACCGGTGAAAGGAATTGCGTTCAGACGCTTTCTAACAGCCACGATCGATTAATTCACTTGCAATATATAAGCGTACATCTATAAACACTTTGTAATGTTCTCTATTATTTTTATTAAACTGAACACCTTGTACTAAATCCTTGCTTTATTTATGACAATGGGCTATGTCTTAAATCGAGATCGTACAGATCACTAGGATTCTTACGTTCCTATATCTTCAGATCTTTATGTTTCTGGATCCCTCTAATCCCACATCACTATATCTACAAATCCCTTTATCTCCCTCTCTGTATTTCTATGTACTGGTATCCCTATATCCTAAGATCTCTATATTCCCAGAATTTTATATTCTTGCATCCCAAGCGTTTTTAAGACAAAAATGATGTATCGGACGAATAATAATTAACTTGACCACCGTTCTATTTCCATCGCAACTGCACATTGCGAAATATCGCGTTCAGTTCCAAACGACAACGGTGCTTTCGCCAAGATTGGAGAGTTCGTCGACTTCACCTTGAAATTCCGAGAAAACTCGTAACATCCGGTGGTCACCACAAAGCTGGTATTGTTTAAAGAGCTACGGGAGCGTCCTCGAGGCTCTAGTCGGAGATTAGGGTAGGCCTGAACCGTTCGAGGACCTCGACGGGATCCCGGAAACCATATGGCTGACTAAAAAGACTGCTCTTTTCTGAACATCTGCCCCCCGATATTGCCCAGCCATTTTTCCTTTACAATCTCTGCCCGCTATCGACACAATTTGTTGCGGCGGAGAAAAAGTTCCGCTGGGCGAACATCTGACACTTGGATCCCGTACCTGCTTAGCAAATTACAGCGTGAATCTATTCTTTATCTCCCGTCAAATATTTCATTATACGATAACATTTGATCGATTGGAGTGATATTTAAATATCACATATCAATCGTAATTGCAGCTTAACGCCTTGTTATACTGTCGTTCTTGACTATTGTGCGAGCCTCATAAGAAGAGCCGTGAAAAAAAATGCAGAGGTAATTGGTCGACGTGAAAGAGCCACGCCCCGATTCACACGTTCGAGCCACGGCTCATACTAATCGAAGCGATCTGTTAATAAAGACCTCGCGTGCCATCTTGTGAGACACACGCGGCAACTAATAGAATAACACAAGAAAGTGTAGATCGTAAAGATTCGTATTCTTTTCTAAAAACTTCAACGAACCGGCTGAAACTTAATTGACCGAACAAAATTTCACGCTAATAAATCTGATTATATCGAAAGAAGTTAAAGAAACGGAACGAAGCAACGCTCGAAATCCAAGTCAGCCATAAAGCATCCAGAGGCGGACAGACTTACGCAAGACGAAGAAGGGTTACGAGAGGGAAAGAAAGAGAAGGTGAAAGAGAAAGAGAGAGATCGAAGCTGGAAGAGAAGGGCGTGCACGTGGTCTCGCATCTGCTTCTCCACCGAGTGACCCCACGGCTGACCCGTTCCAAGTACCAATAATTAACTCCGTTCGTGCGCCAAATGCACACGAGCGCGCGCGTCGGGGCCAAACGCTTGCGTCATACTCGGCCAATGTTCCCATGAAAGAAAGGCCTGCGCATACTTGTGCAGTTATGCGCGACAAAGGGCCGTGAAACAGACGTACAAAAGGTGCTCGACACGGCTCGAGCATGGTACGCGAGTTCCGTTCTCGGATCGATCATGATTGCGGCAATATTTTTCGCTGTTCTATTGACCAACGAGCACGTTTCATATTCATGACGCATCGTGTGCGTCTTACAGATACCACCCACTCAACTTATGCAACTTTCCATTCTCACAAACGACTCTGAGCATTCGATGCAACTAACGACGCACTCGGTGCGTCTTATGCCGGCTCTGACATACACAACTTTTGATGTATTATGCATATCGCCAAGTATCCCTTCCGACCGACGACGTACTTTGTGCGTCTGACATACACAACTTTTGATGTATTATGCATATCTTCAAGTATGTATCCCATCCGACTGACGACGTACCTTGTGTATCTTTTGCCGGGTATCTGACATGCACAACTTTTGATGCATTATGTACATCTTCAGACATGTATACGATGCAACCGACGACGCACTTAGTGCGTCTTGTGAGGTGACTACTGCAATTGATTATATACCACGTGTACTTTATATTATTCAATATAATCGATGAGGCAGGTCTTAAACCTATGCAGTTAATGACGCGCCTGTTGCGTCTTGCACTGTTTAATCTATGTGTCCTACACTATTCATTCAATGTAACCATGACACAATTTGTCTTATGATATTAAACCTATGCGAATGATGGTGAACCTTTTTCATTTTGTGCAATTTAACCCCTCGAAATTGCTGACGCATCGCGTACTTAATTACCGCCTTATTTAATGCAACGATGGTGCAACGTATACGTGCTGTGATATTAAATCTATATGACTAATAAACCTTTATGCGTCTCTTACTCTTTAACCTATGCGAACGATAACGTACTGTATGTATCCCTATTTCTTACAAATAATGATGTGTCCTATGCCGTTCATTTTGCGACGCACCTCGTGAGTCTTAGGATATTGAACCCGAAAACCTAATGACGCACCTTGTGCGTCGCCGGTTACAACAAGCAGGAAAACACGTCGAAATTAGTTAATGATCGACAATTAGTAGTCGCATATCAAAACAGAAAATTATCGGAGTTTGTATTCGTGTCACGACAGCCGATGGTACGCGCAAGAAGAATTTTTAACGAAGTCACAACCGAGTATAATTAATTCGCGGCCATGAGTAGTTCGTGACCGAAGCCCGGCCGGTTCCGATAGCACTTTCATTGTTGCGATTTATTATCGTCGAGCGCAAAAAACAAGATGGAGTACGCTTCGAGTTATCGGGTAACACGTGTACCCGATTGCCAGCGATTATTTCAGTGCATAACGGAAAAAGAACGTTCTAAATCAGCGGGGAAAAGGAACATTTTAAAGTTATGGAAAACCTCGTTAAAAGCTTCGTTCTTTAAAACGCGTGAAAGATTACGAAAGACTCGCGACGTTGTTCTACGACGTTTCTATCGGTGCTTGTACAGTTTATTACTCTGAAACGCAGCGAACAAACTATTGTCGACGAGAAAATGGTATGTACGAGTGACTCACCAGTCTTGTTGCTATTATTCCCGAAAGAATGGAGTTTCTTCCAGCCTTTCCAACCCTTTTTCCAGATCATAGCGGCTTTAGTTTTACGTTGGTTCGCCGGTAATTCTGGAGTGCTGGTTTTTCCTATTCCTCTCCTTAGGGATCCCAGACCCGACCTAAGTAAATAACAATCGACAACGTCAGAACGCTGGCAGTTCCTTTTTTGCTCTTGCACAGTTACCCCGCACTGAAACACGACAGTGCACTTTAAAACTGATCCTTTCTTATATCTTATTTCTTAGGACAGTTCAACTTTTCTGTTCCAATATCTTATTGTGACACTATACTCTAGAAGGGTTGATATTATCTGACATTGAACAGACAACACTTGATGTTTGGATTTAGCTAATATTAGATTTATACGTAAATTTTCATAATGTTATAACTAGCTGGTGGTGTAATTAAAAAAGGATCTGGATAGATCCAACCAAAATATGGATCGTCTCATTTTGAATTTTGAAATTTTCTAAAGCCTAAATTGATGAAATTCTAAGAGTCACATCAGCAGTGAGGTATTGACGGTATCAGTGAAGTTACGGTACTTGGTTAACTTCAGGTAGAAAGCCTAAGAACACCAACGCATCAAAATGACTCTAAGCTTGTTAAGGTTTAAAACTGGCCGTGTATAAAGAGAATTTGTATTGACCTGTAACTTGCACTGGAGCTTCCACTGAAGCCGCTGTCCATGTCACAGCCAACAGGCGAGAGGAGGTCGTCCGTTGGACTGACCGAAGATAATAGTTCCTCCGTGGACGCTCCGCGTTGATCCTGCGGCTCATCCTCGTCGTTATTATCGACTACGGTCGGCATCAGCATCGCCTCCACGCTCAAATTCAGCTCCCCGAGCACCCGACGATGACGTGACTGTACTCGTCGCACCTCCTCCGCCACCAGGGATCTTCTTGAACCGTGCAACGCTCGGTGACATTGTCTGCTAATGAATTCCAACCATTAGTATGTGGAATTCCTCTCGAGTACTATATTTAATCGCCAGCCAATGATTCATGGCGTCTAAAGTTGTCCATCTTTGACAGACGAAATTCTGTCTTGTCATCACAACTCGTATTTGATACTTATTTTACAAACTGATATTTATTTTACAAAATAACTAACATCAAATTATACAGCAAAATAATTTGACCTATGACGACATCTTAATATTACAAAAAAGAATTACTTCATTTTCCGACGTATTTCAAATCTGTAACAATTACATAAATAAATCCTAAAAGAATTTATGATATACATAAACAACAATAATATCCACTACATATCTTTGATCAAAGAACTGAGAAACTGAACGTACACATATGTGAGTATCCTCGAACAGTGTTGGTTCAACGAAGACCGTACAAGTCGAAATCGATTGATTTTCTACCGGGTTTCCATTTCTGATGAAAAGGTGTATTCCTACACCGGGTGTATCTAACAGGAAGACGGTGTTAACTTACAACGTTAGCGAGTCGAGCTTCTTTCGGTCGATAGAAGCGCCGATGATAGCGCGTAGAATTACGTTTCATTCAGTTTAAATGGTTGATGAATACGCACGTTCATTCGCCCGACGCGAAGTGAACTTCATCGAGGCGAGTATGGATGCGGTTCAAGTGGACAACAACAAGCTTCCAACCACTTGTCCGATTCGACCGGATACCATGAGACAATGATTAAGTTGCGAACAATAAGAAAACGAGTTTGTACGATTGTACAGCGTCCACTGTACCAGGGACATAAGTCATCGGGGATTAAATGAATACGCATTCAAATCCAATCCTATCGTCGACTATATTATTCTGCAGCGTGTTCGATAAATTATGTTATCATTATTCCTTTTCTACTCCTTGCTAATACGTATTTCCTATGTACTATATGTTGCTGAACTAATAGTTTTACAATATTCTCTATCGATGACTGCCATTTGTTGACTTGTGTAAACAGATCTGATAGTAAACGTATTGTATAAAGTTTTATATTATTTGTCTTGCTGTTTTCCAATTTTCAAATTCACAAAACCCTAAATTCCTGAATCTAAACTTCTCCAAATTTGAAATATTACAAGAGAAATTCGTGCTCCGCTGTACATCGCTCTTCTTATACTACATCCTTACTTGATTTCTGATATTTCTTCGTAGATGTTCTCCTCCGTCCCGTACCGGGTCATGTACGTGTGCCTCTTGAACGATTCTGGTCGTAGTTGCTGTTGTTGTTGCTGCTGCACACGATTCAAACCCACTTCCGCCGGATACGTGCCGTGCAGGCGACTCGGGCCAGGTTCGTAGTAGGCGTACGAATAATCCTGAAGGGGATGCTGGTGAGCGGTGCTCGACATAGGCGACGTCACCGCTGCAGGATCCACCAAACCTGAACAAGCCATCTGAAATAAAGAATTGAATATGAACAATTTCATACAAATTAAATAAACCCTGGTATACATATATGAACAAAAATTACAGTCACCTGATTGTGAGGAGGTGGGTAAGGCGGAGGTGGTGGAAACTCCAGGTTGACTCTTCGTGGTGTCGGAACACCCGACGCCATTCCTGGTCCTCCAAGGGACGAGGCCATGATGCATTGTTCGGCTAATTGGTATGCTTCCTTTACATCGTTTCTCTGATTTTCTGAAAAATCATATCCCGTATATAATTATTTCAAATTATACTGTTCTCTTACGCACCCTTATTATTCACTAAATACGGATTCAAAATTGAATAAAAATACGAAAGCAAATCACGTGTTATCATGAAATGTAAATACGCTACTACATTGTTTAGAACTCTGTAGCCTTACATATTTCTAGATTCTTCTACACCTGTATTTCTTGTAGATCCATAAGTACTAAAGCGTATCTTAACGAAAAAAATTAATTATTTTCCATGATACCAAATATTTAAATAGAGAGGTTGTGTAAATAGTCGGCGAGGGAAAGAAGAAAAATGTGGGCCTAACCTAACACGAATTCCCGGTTTTATCGGGAAGAGGGAGGAAATTTAAAGAGGGAACCAAGGTCCTGCGTAAACGCGATAACATCGTGCACGGCACGACGACGACGACGAGGATGATGACGGTGTTGGTGTGTCGCGGAGGGAAGAACACAGGTGCCCGGGACATGATACACACGCTGCGAACGCGACGATTGAGATTCAAAACGCAGCATATAATTCGCTAACGCCGTGCACACTCGACGACGTGTAATAACGTTCGCCGGCTGTGAGATCCAGCTAACAAGATAAACGTGTTGTTATTCGCGACGCTCTTGTAACGCGTTTCTTCGCGCGTTACCATCATAATGATAGAAATTAGCCTGTGTTTATCGTCGACGGTGATACCACGCGAGGTTAGGGTATATTGTTCCGATGAACGTTACTCGTACAACCTTCGTAGCCCTTCGTAACACCGAAACACAAACGAAAAAGTTTCAACTGTTAACTTCTTTACCGTCCCGTCTGGGAACTTAGCTAAGAGAACCTTAATAATACTGGAACGTTCTACTAACGCGTATGACCGGTTAAAAGATAGTGCTTTTTTAAATCCAAAGTTGGTCACATTAAAAATAACAATTTTGTATCATGGAACTTTATGAATGCTAGAAAGTGATCTAGGGATATTTCAATTCGAGTATATTGCGATCTAGTACGCACTGTGTGTGTGTGTGTGTGTGTGTGTGTGTGTATGATGCTTATGTACAAGCTTTTCACGTATAAAATTTACAAACTGAAATATTTCTGCGTGGAGACGTAAGCGGATTTATTATTAGACGATAAAGTCCGCATACTTCGTAAAGCTGACCGAGTCGGCAGTTGCTTTATTGTAAAGGGTATTTACCGACGGAAGAAAAATGAGGCTCGTCGAGGAGTCCGAGGAAATCAGATTATAAAAAGCGGGAAGAACCGTAACGACGGCGTTCCTCCGCCGAAACGAACTTGAAATTCAATTTGTGTGGGTGGTGTATGGGAATGCAGACGCCACGAGGAAAGACACGCACGTTGCCCTCGCATGATAAACGACCGGTGTCTATCTTCACCTGCCCACGTAACGTTAATGCAGTCAATTACTCGCTAAAGTGATTCGGCCTGCGTCATAATTCTTTTTCGATTGAGCACGCCCATCGAAATTACGAACACTGACCGGTCGATTACTCGCGAATGGTAGTTCAGAAACGCGGTATCAACGGTTCACAAACTTCGTTGCTTTTTATTTTATTAAAACTTTGTTACTTATTATTTTATTATCGGACCAATATGAAATGTAATAAAACTGTAGTTACTCATAGTTAAGATCGCTGCCCCGGCAATTAAGATACCTATTGTTGGTATCTAAGATAGCGAGATACCCGTAACGTTCGTGTTAGGTTAGGTTAGGCCGCGACTGCCTTCATCGCGTCTACCCATCTGGACCCGCCACCAAGACACTCCCATGCATCGCAAATTGAAAAGTCTCCACTGATTAACGATGAAATCATGGCGTAATATTACTTCTTCAAATATTTAGTCCCCCAGAAATTACAACAGCACCGTAATTCCATAAAGGAATTCGCCGCATCCGCCTTACATTGCCTAACTTAATGAACCATTTGCCTTAATTACGTGCCTCGTGTATGCCTGTCTCGTGTCTCTCGAATAAGACTTCCATGATCAGTCTTTGCGACGAACTTCACAGTCCTCGCGAACTGATTTATCAACTCGAATCTTATTTTGTAAATATTCGTAGTAACGTCTACGTAATTCGTTATTACGATATCAAACTTCGAATATCAACAGTTTCATTCAATATTTCCCGTTATTAATCGTCGATCTACTATTTACTATTTACTTGTGTCAAAGCAAATCAAACGATACAGCTGTTCAAATCAAATTTCAATGAAGAAGATTATCGCGTGTTATTTAACGTTAATAATACTAAAAAAGTGATTGATAGTTAAATAAAAGTGACAAAATATTTCCATGTTTGTAAGGACTTTTATATTATTCATGAACGTGTCAATACCGTTGCCGCTTACAAAGTCATACATCAGTCAACACACGATCAAAAACACAAGGTTCTTCGAATTGAAATATTATTTCCGGTATGTCCCAGCCATGAATACATACGCACACACGTATCTTCGGCAGCCGTCGGTATTTTTGGATTTGGTCCAAGAAGCGGCGAAACGATACAGGAAGGGCCCGATGATGTCGATTCTCTCCGGTTTACTACACCGAAAATACTTTGCAACCACGTAACGACTTCCAAGAGTGTACGAAAACACGTTCCTAAAATCCCTCCCTTGACGGAAGCTCCTTACGCTTCACGGCAGCTTTTCTATTTCGTTTCATCCCGAATTAAGCTGAAAGGGGACCCTTGCCGATGTCAAAGCGTATCTAATTTGGTGGGTCTGACTTTTGGACGCGTGTCCGTTGTCGATTATTCGCTCGTATTCAGTCGATTATTTGGCTGGATTATTTCGAGAAGAATGGAGAAGAAAAACACGACACGTACATGAGGGTCTGTTGTTACGATACTCTCGTGGTCTTATATCGATTTCTCCGAGAACGATATCTGTACATTCGTGGCCGTAACTTTTCTCACGATCTATCACTCGGAGTAATGGTATTTCGAAATGGGAACGCAATACCTATCGGCTGAACGATTATGAATCGAAGTCGTTACACGAGGCCGTGCACGAGCCGAACGAGTCGGCGAATATATACGAGAAGCGGTAACTGTTTCCTAAATTGCCAATTTTGATATCGTGTTAAAAGCTCGTTCCGGTCGATTCGTTAAACCGTTCGTTTAAAAAGTTAATTGAAACCGTTGCGTCCGATCGCTCAAACGGATATCACGTGTTTCGTACATATAAAGTGCCGGTTATTCGAAATAAACGAAGGTGATAATCATAACAGTACACTCACCTTGTTGAGCGGGCCACTCGAAGACGATTCCACTCTCGTTAACTCGTTGTCCGTTGTGAATCCATCCGAAATCCGAGAAAAAAGGACCGAACGACAGTTTCGGTGTAAACACACACTCGTGGAGCAAAGATCGGGCCACACACAGGCAGAAAACACAGGAACCATTCGTTCGCGCCTCGTGCTTAGATAGTTTTGCGTTCGCTCATTGTTGAATGTGGCCAAGCACGCCCCCTTGAGAGACCGGTCAACCGAGGAACGGATCGGAGAAAGAGAGGCGAGGAAAGAGAAGCGGAGAGAGGATCGCAAAGCGAAGATAGGGACAGTATGGTCGAAGGGAATGCAAGATGAAAGGAGCGAGAGTGTACGAGACGACGACACGACCGAGGGAAGCGCGTCAACCGCACAGATTTCTTAACCATGGACACAATTCGATTCACTTATACGCGCGGATCGATAATCACTCGTTGAACGTGCACGGTTTCCCGATATCCACGGGAACACCGGTGACAAGCAGTTAGCGACGATTACGAACTGACTCGTGCGTCGCCGATTATGTATACGACTCCTCTTCGTGGGACGAAGATAGACGAACGATACCGATTTCGCACGAAAATCAATGTCCCGGTCGATAAACACCACCGCCGAAACGATACACTCGCGTCGAGATTTCGTTCGTTTCCTTGACGACCGTGATCCGATATCGATCGATTCTCACGCGCGTCGAGATTCGGCGTAACATCGATTGGAGGGAAAAACAATCGTAAAACACTCGAAAGACACTCGAAGGGAAGGAACGTGTCCGCCGAAAACTGGCAGTCGGATCTTCTTGAGGCTCTTTTTTCCAGCTCAACACACAAAGCGTTCCTCCTTGGTCGCGGCCCGGCCTCTACTGAGAAACAAGTACGCCAGGGGGCAGTCACGAGCAAGCGGTTCTCGAAGCCGGGAGCCTGAAAACCGTCTTCAGAAATCCTTGCTGCCTGTTCATGCACGGTTTCGTGGACGTACGAGACGAACAAGCAAACCAAGTAAGTACGATCCACCCGCTCGCCTCGCTACTCGGACCCGAGACGGCGACGTTCCATTGTTTCGTTGTCTCCTGGTTCGGGAGCGTGGCACACAGACAAACACGATTGCGGTAGCGCACGTGCACGCCCGACCAATACACGCTTCAACGCCACGATACGCGTACACTGACGAGCATAGTAGGCTTCTCTAGGGAAAATGGCGAGGTAGGGGAGGGGGCTATAACAATTTTAATATTTTTCGGATTAGAGAGTTTAGAGGATTTTAAATTTAGAAATTTAGAAATTTGAAAATTTTGGAATTTTGAAGTTTAGGAATTTGGGCTTTCAGACATTTGAGAATTTGGGAATTTGGAAACTTAGAAATTTGAGGATTTAGAAAGTCCAAAATTTCTAAAATAATACCCAATAGTTTACGTAAATGGTGGAGCCTCCTTCTCTTTTATCGCCATTTTCTTTACGAAATAATAATGCTCGGTAATTCGTTATGCCATTTCCCTCTACCTATTTTTTCTAGCTTTAAGCCAACAATGCTCTCGGTTGTACGAGCAGGTTAGGGAGCACGCACACGTCGAACAAACCACACCACACTCTTCTCCGCTATAAACCGACCGACCGACCAGTCACGCACGATCTCTCGTTCGTGTATGAATGTCGTAGTCCGGTTACCACCGGACCCGAACCCATCTCGAACACCGACGAACTTATGGTTGCGAGTGCGCGAGCGCACACGATCGTTCACGAACGAAAAACCTATCGGGAACTTTTGAAGTACCGATGAAAATTTATCGTGTTCCCTTCGTCTTGCCGCCTCGTCGTTTCTCCTTGACCTTCCGGTCATTTCGAATAATTTCACGTCGTACCAACGCTATTACTATTAGCGGCTTAACACCGGTGACCTACGAAGGGAGATTAAAGAGCGTCGGGAGGAGGAGGGTGGTAGAAAGTGGCGAGAAAGAAGGGAGACGAAGTTAATGAAGGAGCAGAAAGAGGACGGAGAGAAAAGAGAACCAAAGTGGTTGCGTAGAGGGGGAGGGGGTAGAGGAGGAGTTGGGTGCTAGGTGGAAGCCGATGGAAGGGGAAAACGATGTCGAGCAACCGAACTTGACCCTTGCTGGATCTGCATTTTCGTCGGTTTGCTTAGCAAACAGAAAATATTGAGCTTTTAATTTCGTGCGAAATTATTCATTACTAAATTATTGTTTATGAAAAAAAGATTGATTACGCGATAGAGGCATTCGACAGAGTTAACACGATGTTAATATCGGTATTTATATACGAACTTTCGCTGTGTTTTAACGAAAGGAATGTTGTACCGGTATTCCGTTATGAGCATCAAGGAATTTCTTCTTGCTACATTCATAAATTGCATTTTTTGTTACATACACGTGAAACTGTTCACATATATTGTTAACCGCAAAATTTTCATTACTTTTCCATGCAAATTCAATTTTCTGCATTTCAACCTCCGTTCAAAAAAGATCAATTTAAATATCGCGCGTTAAAAAAAGCGCGCCTTTTTTTCAGGGAACATCTTTAAAATTTAAATGCGCGTTTCGGAAATGTGGTAGTTAAACGAGACAGATTTTAATACGCTTTTTTGTAATTCTATAAAAGTTTTAAAAAATAGGCGCACGTTTTGGAACACAATTCATCTACTGTACTGCTTTTGGTGTCACGTGTTTAGAAACACGTGCGTGAAAGAAGCCTAGAAGAGTAGGTTAGATAGAAGAGCACGAAAACAGCTCTGATAAACGTAACTTGAAACGGAACTTGATAACCACTCATCGTATTTAGAAACCTAACAGCTAGCTGTCGTCAGAACAAAAAGCATTTAGAAACGCATTCATTTTTTCCATTAGCACGTTTCACTATACTTGATATTCTGAGTCAGTTGTGTCTACGAATCGCTTTATGATTTATGGAACTTCCCCTACCTCTTAGCGTGGATGTAGTCATATAACGTGTAGTGTTACAACACGTAGCGATACAATGCGTGGCGAGTGTTATGACGCGAGGTGATATAACGCGAGGCGATATAATAATTCCATTTTTACCATGTGAAAATTAATTACATATTCGAAACTTACTATGCGCGAAGTCATTGTTTTTGTAGTGTTTATGTAAGTTATGATTAATAGTTCGTGAGGTTATCAGAGTGCAGTTGTGTATCAAGTTATTTTCACATTTCAATGAAGAGATTTCTTTGTACTCTTATTCTTTCAATAAACTCATAAACGCTGAAACGTCTCTTTTTATCTACGCCTTCACATTCATCCTTAGTTCGACATCGAGTAGACAGCAGTTTCATATTAAAACAATAATTAAAACATCTCGGATATACGAACGCGAAGGAGCCTTAATTCGTCGAGTACATCCGAACGTGCGAGCGCAGCGACTGATTTTTGAATTGAAATTATCTGCTGATAACCGTGATATTAAACGCCCGCACAGTATATAAGTAGAACAGATGGTCGTTAGATCATTCGTGTGTGTCATCATAGTGACTTGTAAAACTGATATAATATTCCTCCTCATTTGACGAGTTTAGGTAAGTTATCAATTATTAATTAAACTTCAATTTATTGTTTAAACTTATAATATACTACTATAATATTCTTTATTTTCACTATAACGAAGTTATAATTACTTTTTACAATGCTTCTAAAATATAGCGTTCGATTTCCTAGTATATTCTCTAAAATATTTAATAAAAGAGAAGTCGCCATGAACTACAATTGGGACCAGCTCGCCGTTCGCAAAGAACCACCAAAGGTACTTCGAAGTAAATTGCAAGTGCCGGTAAAAACTTTAACAACTCCTGGACCAACTAATTGTTCCAAGAGAGTTCTTCGCTCTCTTCAGAATCAAATTATCGGCCATCTTCAGCCCGAGATCTGTCAGGTAATCTCTTGTTTGTTTGCAATCGAAACATCAATACCGATAACCATAACAATCCAATTTTTTAGATAATGGACGAAATTAAGGCTGGAATGCAATACGTCTTCCAAACAAACAACAGGCTTACGCTGGTACTTAGTGCATCGGGCCACGGTGGCATAGAGGCGTGCCTAGTTAATATACTCGAACCTGGTGAAACTGTCCTCATCGTCAAATCTGGCCTTTGGGGTGAACGTGCAGCTGACATGGCCACTCGAATTGGAGCTCATGTATGCGAAATTGTTTGCTAAATATAGCTTTCAGAGACACTTTCAATTCAATGATTATTTCAGTTATAATGTTATAGATAAGTTACTGTAGAGTTTTGTTATATTGCCATCGATGGAGGAGTGGAAAATTTTGGGAATTGGAATGTAGCGGATAAGCTATAAACGTGTGGTAATACAACGCGTGGAGATACGACGCATGAGACACAATGCGTGGTAATATAGCGCGTAAACGATACAAGTGAAGATAAAGGACATAAGCGATACAATGGTAAAGATTCAGGCAGTATAATAACGCATGGCAGTAAAATGCCTAGGGATGCACAAAAATCTATCACATGGCAATATAACATTTGTAACTTTCTTTAACTTACATTGATTTGAAAGTGACAATGTCAACATACTTTTATGTAAACATACTCAACTTACAAATTGCAACTAGGTCGAGCTGGTTGAAACGCCACACAACAAGGGCCTCACATTGGATCAACTAGAAACTGCTTTGGCAAAATATAGACCAGTAGCTGTTTTCATAGTCCAAGCAGAATCCTCAACGGGATTAAAACAACCACTGGAAGGTTTTGGAGACCTTGTTCACAAGTACTTTTAAATGTTTAACAAGAGAAATTATATCTATCGATTCCAAATCTCAATAAATGATTATATGAATTAAGAAAAAAAATGATATTTCAGATATGATGCTCTGCTTATTGTTGACTGCGTCGCGTCATTGGGCGGCGAACCGTTCTTTATGGATTCCTGGAACATCGATGTGACTTACACAGCTAGCCAAAAGGTTCTTGGTGCCCCACCTGGACTCACTCCCATTTCGTTCAGTCCGCGGGCAGAGTACGTATATTCGTTTCTTTCGCGGTTTTCTTTTCAACCGCAAATCAAAAGGTACCGGGGGAAATGGCCTGAGAATCGGGACTCGAAGTGATCATCTCAGAATATCAATCGCACCTGAGGTCATCATTGTGACTCGCGTGGCCTACTCGTTCTACCAGTGATTCATAATGGGCATGTCTGATGAATTCTTATTTGATGACACTCTTTTGACTTTTTGAATTAAGCAACGGGTCGCGTTGTTATCTGTAGCTATCACCTGAAGCTTTTACTTTGTATCTGAGTACTAGATTAATATTAGACCAGATACAGTAATTAAATAGATAGTCATCAAATAATATTTGAAGAATGTGAAAATTACTGAAGCTGAAATTCAGATACTTTCAAATCACTTTCAACGCTGATACATGTATAACTAGTTAATCAGGTGCACCTTTTAGAAAGACGCCAAATCTCAATTATAAATTCAATCGTTGACTTAGTTGAATAACATTGTATATTGATTATTTCATGAATTATAAAAAAAAGTAGCTTTTCCAAACACTATAATAATTTTATTATCTAATTGCACTTTTATTCACGTTAGACGAAAGCTGTTCCAAAGGAAAACCAAACCCGTCTCTTATTATTGGGACTTGACAATCCTCGGCGTTTATTGGAAATGTTTCGGAAACGAAGACCGCGTGTATCATCACACAGTGAGTGCAACGTTGTTGTACGGTTTAAGAGAAGCATTGGCAGAACTCATTGAAGAGGGTCTCCCAGCATCTTGGGCCAGACACGCGGCTGCAGCTGCCAGATTAAGGAAGGGTCTTGAATTACGAGGGCTTCGATATTACGTGCAAATTCCACAGTATCAATTATCCACCGTGATCACCATAGAGGTGCCACCTGGCGTCGACGAGAGGATCATTGTGCAGCGAGCCATGGAGAAGTAAGTCGCGTTTGCAACACGATCGCTGCCGCTTCATTCATTTTTAATATATTCGTTATAATTTCTATATAGATCTACTCCCTATATTTTTGACAACTTTGTTCAACAATTGGAAGCATAGTTTTACTATTTTGTGATTTCTTTTTAAATCGTTTTGATAATGAACGATTATGATTACTATAACTTTGTAATTTTTACTGTAGTTATTGCGATTGTTGTTGCTGAGAATATTAGTAGTATAAGATTTAGGGTAGTAGCGTAAGGTTATAGTAGTATAATATAGTTGCGTTACTTGCTGCAATCAGAAACTTCCAATATTTGATTTTTTTAAATTCCTTTGTATAAAACTAATAATTATATTATTTTTCTACTTGTATCAGGTACAAAGTTGAAATCAGCCGAGGTGTAGGGCCAACCGTAGGGAAGATTCTGCGAATCGGACTTTTAGGAATTAATGCATCGCCCAAAGTAGTGGATCTTGTATTACGTGCGCTTGACGAAGGCCTCAGACACGCCTCGCAATCAAAGCTGTAAATGATAAAACGACGTATGTATCTTCTAATAATAAACAACGTTTTATAGTTAAAAACTTTGTTTTATGATTTTATCTTCGAAATATCTTGTGGATGCAAGTAGTGTACGGGTTGTAGTACTACAGGCGTCTATCGAATGTCAGAGACCTGTCTCAGTCAATACACCGGTTACGCAGACGATTAATCGTGTGTGTTTGTTTATTAATGGAAATACTGAAATCGGCGTACAATTACTTCTAATATAATCATTTGCATAAAATTCAATTATATGATTTATTGCGATAATTAGCAATATCAACAATTGGTTGTTCGCTTCTCTTTCTCTCGTTCCCTTTTTGCATTCTCTCATTCTCTCTCTCTCTCTCTCTCTCCTTCCGACTGGCACACCTATGTACGAGCAATCGTACATAATGTAGTTGCAACAATTATTAATTACGATTTAATTGACAATCGTTTTGGCACAGTACAGAATAACGTTCGATTTCCATGCTCCTTCTATGTCCTCTTTTTGAATAATACAGAATTCACGACTCGTTTCGCGGTACGTTTAAAAAAATAATTTCAATCAACGTATAACGTGTCAAAAAGCATTTTTGGTTCGATTTCACGACATTTCAACGATTATAGCACAATTCATACGAGGCGTTACGTTTGTTAACTCTTGTGTTAGTAACCGAAGTACTCCAAGTGTTTCGAAGAATCGAGTGCTCATATCTAATTTGTAATATGCAAAATTATTTGAACATTTTTACATCGATTTACTGTTATTAACACAAGGGTTAAATACTGTTCGTTAAACAGTTTCGTATCGATCGCTTCGATTGTTAATTAAAATTTCTTAAGGCACTAGTTCGCGATTCTTACATAATTTACATACATTTACAACTGACGTCGAACAATGTTTAATATCGACCCCAACATATGTATACAGGGTGTCCCAATAAAATGTATACATATACGAATATTAATATCAAACATAAGAGTGATTAACGTTGATGGTGTTCATTTAGAACATTTTTTAGAACGTCTCATTTATGAATTATATGATAAAGTGTGTATACAGTTTATTGGAACTTTCTGTACATTAAAATACACTCTGCAATATTCTCGACTGATAGTCATTAATCGTAACTAGACAAGATGAAATCAACAGTTATCGTACTGTTCTGGTGTGTGTGTGTGGAAGAATACGACGCTCTTCGGCGATTAGTAAACAGTAAGAAAAATAATAACTCGTGTATTAATGCACTTTTAGGACGATATAGTGTTTTAATACAGTGATGGGCAACGGTGCACTTGTGCAACTTCATCTCCAAATTTCTAAATTCTCAAGTTCCTAAATACCCAAATTCTAATTCCAGAACATCTGAATTTTTAAGATCTGAATTTTCTGAATCTTCAATGATATCCTAGACATAATTCTACACCCTCCTTATACCGCAGTGTACCTTTTACACCGTTGCCCACAAATTCTACGCGTACATGATCTGCCCATCACTGTCTTAAAGCGACGCCATTAAGAAACGCTTCCCTTCCTGGCAAAAGATCGGATTATATCATGCGCGCTGTAACGGGGATGATTTTAAATAACCGTGAAGATAATATCTCTAATATAATGACGATAATATAATAATAATAGTAATAGTATTGAAATAGAAGAATAGAATAATATTAATAACGAGCACCGTCGACGTTTGATCAGTTCGACGAGCCACGGCGAAGAAGACTCCTAACAGTTACATATAAATATTATTAATAATTATAATAATCGTGATATTGGATAAACGATTCTTATCGTGTATTACATACGTCTATGTACAAAATATCGAAATTCGAACATACTTAAGGCCTCTACTGGTGAACGGCTAACGCTAACAGCGTTGACTAAGTGTACATGCACGATGATTAAGGCACAATCACTTCGAATTTCTTCGAAATTTGTCCAACATTGGACTACGTTATCATTCATGCGTATCCTAGTACCATCGGACAATGGTATGATATAATTTGCGAACAGGAAGACAATTTTAATCCTCGTGGATCGATTAGACTTTCTCTGGCTTGCGGGCTCTACTTCGTGTTGTTGCATAACGAGACTCGCGTTATTTACTTTCGTGTGAAATTCTGATTAACTTTGTTGAAAAGCTTTTACATAATTTTTCAATCTTTAATCGTGTTACAATTCACATCGTACGCATATCAAGATCACAGCCGACTTGGATCAACGGAGTTCGCATATTAAAATAACAAATCGGTTTAAAGACGATAAATTGACAATCTAATACTTATGAATGACGATCATTAAAACATCGATTGTCACAGTGAAAATTAACATTGAAAATTAACGCAGTCAGACACGCTATAATAAACATTATTAACAGCACAGAGAGTTCATTTTATTACTGACTCCATATTACGAATCAAATTTGTCTACATTTTACTTCTGTCTGCCGATTATTAATTTCTTGTAACAGGTGCATCATGTCAATCAACGCGTTAACAATGAATTCTCAAGTTCGATCATGAATAACAATTTCAGTTGGGTATAACGTAGGTCACAGTGTGCTCGTGTTCACTTTCTTGTCGCGAACCCGTTGACCATGTAAACAGTTACAGTTTCACGGTACTGGACAATAAAAAAAGTTTCCCGTTGAAAGTGTTGTTGAAAGCAAACAACCAGGCCTACCAGCTGCCATGGCTACGCGCAAAACCGCTACCCCCGATTTCTTCTCGTCTTTCAACGGCGATCAAGTCACCGCTCGTTTTCCGCAAGCTTGCTCGAACAAGTGTTTCAGACACTTAGACTAGATGCTAACAATGCATAGATTCTTCAGTCCGAACAGGTGGACTCTTCCATATCATTTTTTCGCTCCAATATTTTTTTTTTTTTTTTAATTATATTGTCACGCGTCATACGCTATAATCTGTCGAATTCTCAAATATACAAATCCTGAATTCCTAAATTTTTCAATCTTTCATTCCTCCGAATCTTTAAAAATTTGCAGATTCTCCAAATTAGCAAATTTGTAAATTTTCAAATATGAACATATACCGTTACGCGATAATATAATAAGAATCCACTATACAGATCTATCGCTCTCATCTCGTTATGCAAAAAACTCGAAGTTTCCGCTTCAACAACCTGCAGCTCGGCAACAATGAATCGTCACAAGGTTGAACACGTTTCTTTCTCTGAGGATGACACTTCAAAGATACTCTTCGGATACTCTATTAATTTTCCGAGAAATTCGTGGTTGAAGCTACATAGTTCAAAAGACTCGGCTACTTTTACACACGCACGCGTCTAAAAAAAAACTGACTCACACTCAAACACGCATTCGTCGTTAACTAATCAAGCATTACGTTCTTTTTTAAATAAACGCCAAAATACTCGACTGTAATCTCGATCGTTGTAAAAACATGCATCGAAATTACAGCCGCGTTCGCCATCGAATAACTTACAGAACCTAACAATAAATAAGCTTATAATTTATAAAATAAAAAGAAAAAGAGAAGAAGTAGGCTTATAAAACGTAGAGCGAAGCCGTTTCGATGAGATTACAGGCGGTTTCAAGTGTTAACGCTAGTATCAAGCGATGAGAAAATAACATTATAATAATAGCAGCGATATTTATACTATTCCAAAAATAGCGATAGAAACATTAATAATAATATTGATATTAATAATATTAATGACAACTGCTGTGAGAACGAGACGAGACTTGAAATGACGATGAACGAGGATGAAACGATGAACGATGATTAATGAATGAACGATGAAACTTACGGTAAGTGTATAAACGTTAACATCGTTAATATTAATAATAATAATAATAATAATAATATTAATAATCCGTAGCAATAAATTGCGTTGGAGTATAGATTTACATATAGCGTAAACGTTAGCGTGTTCGCGCAATTGTAACTGATGCCACCATCGGAGGTTTTTCAGTCTTCTTTGGTTGCTGGGTAACTTGGTGAGGTTGGTGGGTACGGTAGGGCTCTGCGTTTACCGCCTCGACTATATTTTCATTCTCTACCCCAGGCTTGTGTCTCTCTCTTTTCTTACATCATTTCTATTACACAATACACTCCCGTTATACTGCCACATTTCGTGCAAGATACTTTATCATATTATACAGCAAGAGGATCAATGGGGAAACATTTTTCTCGTATATCAATATTGGCAGATGCGTTATATTGCCACTAATTGTATTGTTACGGCATCATAAGTTTTATCGACACGCATTTTTATATTGTCAGAAATTTACCGATATTGTCAGAAATTTGATATTGTCAATACCTCATGTTGCCATTGAATATTGTCGGTACAACGATATTGCTAGTACATCAATCTTTTCAATATTTGTACTGTCAATTTTCTAAATATTTATTGTGAACAAATAATGAGAAGGAACACTGAGAACATATACAGCCAATCAAAAGTATCCATCAGTGTAAATGCACAATTACCCGCGTGTTATATTGCCCTCTGTATTTTCTCCTGAACACTTCTTTCTGCAATTAATTGCAATAAGTAAAAAAGAAACAATCGCCGTATCCCTAACCAAAAACTCTAACTTGAATGCTCGTAAGTGGCAATAAAACGAGAGTCTACTGTACAACCGTCGCATACGAGCTCGTATGTGCTCGTGAGGTCACTCGAAGATAGAGAGCGGTTGGCTTCCGGTCCGTTGATCCGTTGATGAGAGCCAATTGATTAATAAACGTTTAACGGGTTTATGGGTGCTCCTCTGTGTGCGCGCGAGGGCTTGATAGACCGTTGCGGACCAAGAATATAACGTCTGACGAGAACCATGCTCGCGTTACGTTATTGTCAGTATTATTACCGTTCTCCTTATTATTATGGTTTCCTGTGATACCCGTCGATCATCGCAGACACACCAGTCTTTCTCTTTCGTTGATTACCATCTTCCGTTCGACGATATCGCCGACGAACAGACTGCTCCATACATTTACCCCTCGAACATCATTTTCATCGTGTCCATAAGCCGTTCCTTTCCACCATAGATACGGCGAGGATGTACTCCAGGTACGTGTTCTCAGGGCCGGTGTTGTGCTAGGGGTATTTTACATCGATGTGGATTGGGAGCCGATTCTTGATGGAGGTCAGTGCTTTGGGATTTGGCAATTGGGAAGTTCAGAAACTTAAAAATTTGAGAATTAAGGATAAGAGGATGTGGAGATTCGTAACTAGGAAATTTTGAAATCTCGATATTTTCTCGTTACTACCCCAATTCGCAAGAACCCACTATTACATTTCTATACCAATTCCATGAGAATCCTATTATAAGTAACGAAACAAAACTAAAAGAGCTAAACTACTTTTCAACGATATTTTTTTATTTTAATTTTGTTCGTGAAAGTGAATTTCGTATTGTTCGCGGAGCACCCCTACCAGAACCGGCCCTGGACGTTTTATTCGTGACTGGGTGTAATCCTCCCCGGATATCGTAGCTCAAACCGAACCAGTCGATCGTCAATCGAGAACCGTGATACCTCCATCTGGCCAGACAGCCTCGTTAAATTTCTGTCCTCGCGTAAATTGAATTTTACAGCCTCGTTATCTTTCCACCGTAAATATGCAACACCCGTAAACCTTAGGACGATCCTCTTTTACCGCTCCTTTGATCCGATCTGTACGAATTGTAATCGCGGAATCGACGTTGGCGCTCTGTTCCGCAGATTCGTTCGACTGCTCTATGCTGAGTTCCTTGCCTTTCGAACGCATTAGTGTCGACGAGCGTTGATAAAAAGATGGCGAAAACGAGAATAAACGTATCGTAGGATCAACATCGATATTTCTGCTTTCGTGTTTGTTGGTCCATGCGGACGATGGGACTATAAACTGTAACTGCTCCTCGTTCGACTCGGACGAGTGTCAACCACGCTGATAAGAAGATGGCATAAACGTATCGTAATTTTGATATTTCTACGGGATCCTTGGTCTATTTGACACGGAAGACAAGACGACTATAAATTACAACTGCTCTATTCGAAGACGAGAAGATGGGCGTAGCTCCGATATTTCTGTAGGATCCTGTTTGTTGGTCCGTTCGCGGTAGATGGACGACTATCGACTATGCTCTATTCGACTGTAGGACCGATCGCGATGACTGCCGAGAGAAACATGGCCCGGGAACGTTTCCACGAAGCAGGATAGCTCGAAGGAGGCTCATTCGGACAGCTGGACTCAGCTGAGCTCTCGCGGCGTCACCGAATGTCGGGCTGGGTGGTGATTGTTGCGATGATGACGCCTTGCTCGACGACACTGCACCGTGCAACAGTCGTCCACCTCTCCTACGTATTCGCCGCGTTTTATTTGATGAGTGATCGAGTTGCAGAGCGCACGGGGACACCGCTTCCGGTCGCATCTCACCTCGCCGTTCTGAAACAATGCAAATGTTCATTCGTACTTGCAGTCTATTGATTACTTTGCGGTATCGGAATACTTTATGTTGGATAGAAATTCTATTTTAGATAAGAATTGCCAAGCAACTATCGATCCTGTTAGTATTAAATTCAAACAAGTCCTTTGGCTTGAAATATTTACAGTCCCTTGTTCAAATCCTACCCCTCTATACTACAAATATTTTTTGTATAATATTATACATTTGTGTAAATATGAACAAATAAAATTGTCCAAAAGAACAATAAGCGTTTCTCGAAGAAACAGTTCCTTGAAGTTCAAACTAGAAAATAAATGAAAAGCTTGTTAACGACTATCGACGATAGTCCTGTCACATAAAAATGGTGGTGTTCAGTGGAACACAGAGTATGTTAGCGGTGATCGCGATCCAAGAAGTCGAGGATACTTTTTCCGAGCGTAATGCCGGGTCCGTTGGCGCGATCCGTGGCCGCGTTCCATTTTCATCGTAATGGATGGACCCTTTTAATGGTCGGTCCGGGCGAACGAGTCCGGTTAAAGGTTTTCTCCTTAAAGGTCTCTCGTCGTGGCCGTGTCTGGATATCGCAACGAGGCTATGCCACCATTCTAACGAGCGTGTACGTACGCGACCAACAAGCAAAAGTAAATCAAGTCGCGAGCCAACTTTTTTTTCCGAATAGACCTTCGTATTATAATGAAAATGTCTCGAGTTGCCCTTTTTTGGTTTCTATACCGAACCGGCTCTTTGGTTGAAATTGATTTTTACTAATTGCACTTTTCATGTTTATTCAATATGCAATTTTTCCGCTTTCTGTTCGCGCTGGGGCTATCTAGAGAAAATACTCGAATCTTTAAACTTCTAGATTTTTCATATTTCTCTGATTGTGCAAACTCACAAATTCATGTGTGCTTAGATTCATATAGTATACTCACATTTCGAGATACCTACAACCTAAATCTTTAGGTATCTATACTTTTATATTCCCAAACGTTTATGTCCCTGGATACCTACACCTCCAAATTTCGACGTTCCACAATTCCTACATTTAGAAACATCTACGTTCAAAAATGTCTACGTTTCGAAATCTCTGCGCCTAGAAACCTCTACGTCTTGAAACCCCTACGTCCTGAAACTGCTACACCACCAAACATCTACGTCCCGAAATTCCTACGTCCCTCAATTCCTACGCCCCGAAACTCCTACGTTCCGAAATTCCAACGTCACCGAATCTGTGAGAAACGGTGAGAGATCGTGGAATAGGTGGAAAAGATAGTAAATAGCCGTGTGTCGCGGATCGTGTCGGGCAGCAACTTGAAGCACGAGCGGAATGCGGCTGATGAGGGGTTAAGAGCGATCGTGTAAACCGGAAATTGTCGCGTTCGCCGAGTAAAGTACCGTGACGATCTCGTGCTACTAGTTCTGAACGGTACGCGTTCGATGCCGGTCGTTTAATACCTGCGCACAATGCCACAAGAAACGTATTATTACGTTCGGCCGAGGCTTTCCAATCGAGGCCCCCGGTAACGTATGGCCGTCGACATTTTCTTTTTCGATCGGCGTAAATTTGTCGTTGCGATCGTAACGTAGCATCGATGTCCTTATCGCCGGGAACTTGTACTCGTGTTAAATGGCCACCGTGTCCTGATACTCTTCCCGCTCGCAATTGGCACGACTGCAAGCTGCATCACTATTTCTGTCGCCGTAACAGAACCGCGGTACCGCGAATCTCGTCTTATCGTCTTGTACGCCTCTGCAAATCATAAATTCCCTCCTGGCCACAAACAACGTTTGCGACTAATTTTGTCCGGGCTCGGATCAATTAATAAGGCCGCAGACTCGTGCTGGACATCTTATAAACACGGCTGCTACGTACTGATGTACGTTGTTCCTTTCATCTTCGTAATTTAAAATCGAGGTACAGTAGTCTCTCGTTATATTGCCAACGAGACTATAAGGAACTGTTCTTGATACAGGCATCATTAAATTCGCTATAAACTTTGTTTGCGTATCCTAGCGCTTTGAAGTACAGCAGTTTTGTTGCTAGTAGTAGTACAATTAGTTTTGTTGCTAACAAGTGTTACTTTGAAAGTTGTCAGAACTGCACCTATGACTTTGATACAGAATTAATAGAATGATCTACCAGTGAACTCGAGACAGTATATTCGAGCCTGTAACAAATACTGTAAGAAGGATAATTCCACCTAGAAATTGTACCAAGTTTCTGCCAGATTTTATTTAACAAATGTTATTTAGGTGTAATTCCCCTACCCACGAGTCGACGTTATTTCAATTCCATCGGGTCCAATTTAATATGCATATATTCTTATGTCAACCGCCATAATTGCAACTAATAACGTCCGCAAAATTGCATCGTCCGTTTCAAAGAAATTCCTATATCCACAACATGTCCAAACGGTTCACATCCCACAATTCAATCTGTAAACGCGATTGATGCGCTCTCGAATCATATGAATTGTACGGTATACGGCATACGAACGTCGTGCACACACCCGTGCATTTCCACAAATCACGCGTTCACGGCTCACTCTAATTCGATCCCTCGATTTATATCGGCGCGAAATCGCGGCGATTGTCTCATAAAGGCAATTTACGCGACCGCGAGTCGCGCTAATCTTCCTACGACCACAAATTGCACCGATGCTTTCGCATCTCCGGCTAGAACGATCGTTCTCGCTCCCCTCCAACCGTAATCTTCCGAAATTTACTCTCGGACCGCGGCGATTTGCTGCCTCCGATCACAAACCATTCGCATTCCGAGCGCGGAGTGCCAATCTTCGCTGCAAAACCGTCTCGATCCTGGGACGTTCCCGGGGCTTTCAAGCGCCGACACGATCTCATCTTCGCTGTGCTTATTGCGCGCCACCGATCAAAAAACCGTACGTACGTCGACCACCAACAATTTACCATGGACATTTACGTTCTAGTCAATTTGGAGAACGGGAATGTGGGGAACTAGGGAAGAAACACGGGGATAAATGAATAGAGGGATGCGGAGACGTAGGAGTAGAGATATAGGGAGTTTCAGGATTTGGGGATTCGTAGATTTGGGAATATAGGGATCTTTCGGAGATATAGGGATCTAGGGCTGTAGGGAATTTGGGGACGTAAAGATATGGAGACGAAAGGATTTGAAGACGTAGGGATTTGACGACGTAGAGATTTGGGTACATGCAGATTGGGGGATGTGAGTATTTCTGCATGTAGGGATTTGGCGACGTCGGGATTTGAGGATGTGGGGATCTGGAGATGTACGAATTTGGAGACGCAGGTACCTGTACATAGGTATATGCATTTCAGGACGTATATATCTGGGTGTGTATGAATTTGAGGACGCAGGTATCTGTACATAGTTGTATGCATTTCGGAACGTATATATCAGGGAGTGTATGAATATGGGGACGCAGGTACCTGTAGATGTATGCATTCCGAAACGTATGCAGCTGGGAGTGTATGAATTTAGGGACGAAAGGAGACATAAAGATCTAGAATCGTAGATATTAAAATAGGTATTTATCTAGCCGTCTATGCATCCATGTATTTGAAGATCAAACTATACATCTAATGATAGAGAAATTTCGAAGTGCCCCTTCCGATATGTCTTCTATGTAACAGATATTCGCATACTCCTGTAAGTCGCAATATTAATATTTGCAATAATATTGCTCGTCTGAGTGCGCGTTCTAAAAATGTACATAGTACGTATCGTTTGGTCAGTAGATTCAAAAGTGATTAGTCGAAGGCTGACGTTCGTAAGATACGAGGCGTTGATTGCGAATATTTATGCATAATCAGTCACGCTAGATCGGCCCGTAAGAATGATTGAAACACAAAACTCACCACGACCCGACTGAAATATGTTTACATATCGCGCCCAGCATTTTTATCGCGCGACATTACGTCCAAGTCTTTAATCAATTGCAACAGCCTGTCCGTTTCGAACGCACAGAAGCCAATCGCAATTAATCATAGCAACGATATTACTCAATATCATTCCGCCATCTATAGCAATGCTAGTTACCCTGCATTTGTTCTGCATCCAGCTACTGGACCATCTCAAGGGTAAACTTGTAAGTTAACATTTAATATTCTTTTCTTGAATTTTTTTATCTTTTGTGTACTTAGAGCTGAGAAGAATGCACACGGATATCATTGGCTGTGGATATTGCAACGATAGACGCATAGACATTTAGCGCAGTTGTATTATTGTCCGAAGGTAGTTATTTATAATAAATTTTTATTATCAATACATCGGTATCTAGGATACTCTTCAGGTTTGTATCGTGAAAAAGATATATTCTCACCTTGCACCTGCACTTGACGCACTTCATCTCTCCGTGCGAGTGAACGCGAGGATGCCACTCCATCCCGTTCTCGTAGGGTCCGCCGAGGGGATACTTGCAACCACCGGCAGCGAGGATCTCTTCGGGGGTGCGTTTCACCGTCGGTATCGCTTGGTCGCGAGGCAAACGCGTCGTGTCACCGCCCGGAACGCCGACGTTCGCCGTGCTGGGCGTCGTCGCCGGACATTGCCTGCAACAGGCCTTCTTGCTCGGTCTGAAGGCGATCTTCTCGTCGCAGTCTAATGGCGGACACTGCACCCGTGGACATTTCACCTCCAGCGTGACGGGCTACAAGATAAATGGGATCTTTAGTCGATAATTTTAATGCTGCGTTCATATCGTGACTTCGTAAGTTTCGCCAACTATTCGCAATTTATTCGTACGGTGCGTTAGAATATCGTACAGCGATTAATTTTGCGACACTCGAAAACGTATTGCCTACAAATATGACACCGGTCGGTACTAATGGGTTTCACGGTAATTGCGTTTTGTATTTCACGTCCGAGAGATTAAATCTGCTTCGAATCTAGGCTGATACGTGTACATTTACTTCCGTGGGGCCGAACGTGTTAATACGAGGGTAGCGGATACCCGGAGTTCAGCCGAGACGGCTAAGCAAAAATATTAGATAATTGCTCTTTAGACGAATTTAATGTTTAGAATTCCATACTGTATCTTGCTCTGGGATCTTCCATATATTGCATAGAACACGCCAATGTGCAAAACATTTCTTTGCCTAGCGTTTCGTATCATTAACTACGTACGAAGATCGAATTTCACGCTCGAGACGTTTCACCGCTTCGTCGATGTGTACATGTACTCAAGTGGGCTCGAACGTGTTAACACGATCATTTACGCGCTCGAAGAGTCGAGTCTGACCGAAGATGAATCCCACGTTAACAATTTCAGACCCAGTCTGCACACTCCAAATGGTGATAATGGGTAAAGGGGAACTGTGTAAGATTAACCTAAAAGTTCCCATATGGTTCTGCTCGTCCAGATTCAGAGCCAGCAATCAAGGTGACAAAGCAACGGATCAAAAGGATGCTGTTATCTCGCTTAATGGAGCTGAGGACTCGGTGCGACGCGTTTCAAGCATGACTTCAAACAATTTACTTATAATATATTTAGAAAGGCCTGTCACCGATCACCGATCAGCCGTGCGCCGTGCTCTTTCATGACTCGGCAGAGAGCAACCGCATTCTTCTGGCGCAACGAACCCTCGCGTCGTGTGTCTGTCTGTCTGCTTGAATTTTTCATCGTCGGGGAGCCTTCCACTCGCGTGTACAACGTTGTCTCGATATACAACGCATTATAATATAGGTACATTCGTGTGTACGTGCACGGGCACATGTACATGTCGCGGGATCGCGTTGATGGTGGCCTGGGATCGTTACGAAACTCGCCACGGCGAAGTGAACGTATGGTAAAGAGGTAAACAAAGAATCTGGAAAAAGTCATGCACGCTTGGAATTCGAGTTGCCAACGAATCCAACGAACCGTCTCCGAGTGCCTAGCGTCTCGGAACTTTATCCGCCGCACCGTCGCAACGATTTGAATTCCGATGTTTCGAAACTCGACCTCAGGTTAAAATGCAGGGATTTGCGTCAGTCACCGGTTATCCTGCCATGCCGTCCCGGCTAACTTACGATGCTATCTTCTCGCAAAATGAGAAAACCCTACCTTCCATAATATGCATGCTAATGCGGACGAAAAGGTTGTATCGCCGGGTAAAGATTGCATTTTATTCGACCTTGTGGCGCGTTAAACGTTCGAAAGGATGCAATTCGCATAGGGGTTCTCCGGAACGACCGCAGATCGGGGTTCAAGCTCGTATCTTCGGTATGTTTTGTAGGGTGTTAAGAGCAGAGGAAACAACTTACGTCGCACGTGCAGACTGCACACGTGTCGAATCCAACAGGTGGTAAGTATGGATGCCAGGAGGCTCCTGGTAGGTGGAACTGACCGGCCAGGATACATCCTCTCGTGATCGAGCTGACGTTCTTCCCGGTCCCGTTCACGTTGATCCCAGGACCTGGATACAAATCATTCGATTAGAAAGATATTCATCGTGATCCGAGCAGTGTATACGCTCGGTACATCCTCTTAATATAGTAAGTCCATTAAATCCAAGTAAAATTCAAATATCTGTGGATTCGGCATCATTTCCCGTAACAAAATATTTGTAAGCGTATCGAAACGATTGACGAACCGATGTCTCGCGTCCAGTGGCGATCGATACAGGATGTTGGCGCATTAATTTGAAATTAATTCCGCTAACTGGATCCGGCAGAGCAGCATCGCGGGGACGGGGGGGGACGGGGGGGGGGACAGAAGTCTGGTAACGCGACTAAATAACGCAACAAATAGTGGAACCGGACGATGGGAACACGACAGATTTAATTAGATACGATCGAACATCGACATAGCTGAAGAAGATGACGGATCGGCGCGATGGCTCGACCACGTTCGGGAACTTTTTCCCGACACATCCGATACGTCTTTATTGCTCGAACTCCGCGAATAAAAACAACCTATAATTTGTCTGATCGATTAGACGGACGATGAACGGGACATACGTTTCCAAGGACTAGATTTACCATCTCCCGACGCAGCTAACAGGATATTAGTTCTCGATCGGCCGGGTAAAATATTACGCGACAGATAAACCAGACATTTATGCTGGCTGACACATTGTAAGGTAACACTATGTACATCGTGATTGATAAACGTTCGTGTAACGCAGACGGGTCGTAGATAGGCGTAACTAATTCTACGCGATTACTTTCATGAAGCGTGTCACGGCTAAGCGGATTTAATCAACCGTAGACGGACACGTCTGGGTTAAGTCCGATTTATCGATTTCTCGAGAAAACGAACGGTAATTAATCCGTCAGTCGATTCAGTACACGGTAGCGCGTCTTAACGAACGAGTGCATTTATCGAAACTAGAAAAGTATGCTGAAAGATTACAAGCTAATAGTTGTCCACTTAGCATCACAGCAACTGTACGGCATAAGATTAACTTCGGACTCTCGTAGTTATAAGTGCTTTATAGATGACCTATATATACTCGCGTACATTATTAACACGAATCGATGTCCATTTGACGTTGTTCAGGTGCTGTGCCATTAAGTGGACGACAATTCTAAAGTAACCTACCCGCACAAATAGGGCAGCAGTGGCCAGCAGCAGGTTTCAGTTGCTTGCCCTGCGCGCAGGTGAGGGCAGGACAGGGCACCGGGTCGCACTGTGCCAGTCCACGATAGCAATGGCACATGGAACACGGGTCCGTGCTGGAGGTCCACTGGGTGCCCTCCTCGTAGAATCTGGTCTCGTGGAAACAGGCACCCGTCTCGATATCTGACCGTGGTGGCTGCAGATTGTATGCTACCACAGACGCAACGTCGTTGTCTGCATAATGCGGTAAGCAGTTCACAGGCGCTCTGGCCTTGAAGGGAGCCTTCAAGATCCTCTCGGCCTGCTTATCGGTCACTTCCAGGAACCCGATACCGGATTCGATTCTGTACAGTTCCACGGGCGAGAGACCCGTGACCGACCCCTCCAGGACATAACCGGTGAACTCCTCCAGGAGTCTCCGAGCGACCGGGGCGCCCTGGGCTAAAAGAGGCATGGTCTCCAGATAGAGCCTGAAGGTCCGTGGTTCGGCGTTGGCGGTTGCCGGTGCCTGCGGGAAGCCAGCGATCTCCAGTTCATAGTGGAGGGAGCAATCGAGGTCCACGGCTATCCAGACCAGCCCAACGGGACCGGGATGCACGGGTTCCTGGGACAATCTCCGAAGCAGCACGGGTGCTGTGGTGTCCCTGGCGTCCGCCACCGGTCTCTGATAAAGGCGACCTCGCAGCATGGAGCCCATATGAGACGCTGCCACGACGGACAGCTCGCCGTTGAAGAGCGGCTCCAGGAGACGCGGTCCTGGGCGATCCAGGGACCCGTTCGCGAGTCCGTCTACCAAGGCAGGAGTCAGGTCTTCGAGTTCCGTGCGACGTTTGCCCCCCTCGTCCACCAGGGTCACCAGAGGACTCTCTTCCTCGAGTCCGATCAACTGGACTCCGTACCGCAACGATCCAGCGCGGTCCAAGAACGCCCAGGCGAGCCCTGACGCCGCCGAGGGCGTCTCCGACAGCAGCAACGTCTGATACATGTCGCAGGTGGCCCTGGGACCAACCATGCCCGCCAATCTTATCGCCTGCGGATCCTTCTTGGACATTATGCTGATGGACAACTTGCCGCGCGTCAACAGACGCAGATCGGCTCCAGACAACGCGCTTCGGACCTCCCCGAAGTTCAGCTCGTTCGATGGTTTCTTCACCACGATCTCCTCTCGCAGCACCACGTAGTCCTTCTCCACGTGCTCCAGCTGGACGATCAGGGGCACCTCGAGCACGTCGTTTGGCAGGAACACCCCATTGAACACCAGGGACACGTGGATCGATGGCGCCGAAGCCGACGACGCCGAAACTATGGCTGTGGCCCCTGCGCCAGACATCAGAGACCGGTCCACGCCCATCGTGGGCTCCAGTAACGAGGAGTATTGCTCCGTGGACAAGGCACGGTAACGGGACAACTGCCCGGTCAGGGTGGACGACGGTTCCCATATGAACGACACGTGCAGACGTTCTTCTCGAAGCAGCTTCCTGTAATCTCGAGGAACCCTCCGCCAAACGCCGCACAGTTTGCCCGTCGCGTTCTGATACACCCCGCCGATTGGGTCGATTATCTGCTCTTCTAGGATGCTCCCTGAACCGTCCACGAATTGTATGCTCCGCGGTCGAGGAGTTGTTGTCGATAGGTAGAACGAATAGTAGAGGTTTTTGCGATGGAAAGTGAAACGCCCGGTAGCCACGTAGTTGTAGGCGCTGTTGTAAAGGGACGTTGGACTGGGCTCATCGCGACGGAGAACCTGGGATGTTCTGCCCGTTAACAGGGTTCCGAAATCTGTGGAAAAAATGATCGAGGAGGTGAATATAGAACGAGTGAGACGGAGTAGCAGTGGCGTAACTAGGGAGACAAAGGGTGGACAATGTGGAGCGGTACTTAACGGAATAGCAGGACATAGGTCACGTCATTTTTGCACCTTACGAGAGATATTTTTAAAGTTACTAGTTTATAAAATTTTGAAAATCCACCTAGTCGGACCCGATGCATGAACCTAACAATGAGCAAAGTTAGGAACCCGGATGAGAGCCCTAGTTACGTTAATAATAATTCGGTGAATTACGTTTTAGGCTTCGTTCCTCTTCCTCCGACGTCAACTGCGCTGGCAGATCCTGCACTATGTCCGTACCTGAAACACAACAAACGTTCAAATAACATTTATCCTTACTTATTTCATTAAATTACAAGCTACGTCTCCTCCCATCTGCAAGGGAGTTCAAGAAATCTCCGGCGATTTCTATTTTGTGAAATATAAGCCGTTACAAGGAGCATGACTGCAAAAAATCGTTTTATAGCCTCGTAAAATGGCGGTGAGCGCCACCGTTGCCGAAGCTGCTGTCCGGCGAGAAACTTCTCGTTAAAGTACGCTTCCGAAGGAGCAGTGATATATGTCGATGTTTTATGTCACGCGGCATAACGCCAATCGAATCTTGTCGCTGAAACGATCGAGTACAGCTGAACGCAGTGACATCAGGGGCGTCTCTAAAGTTTACGGAGTCTGGGATTTATATCATTTTCGATGGAATTGGTCGAAAACAAGCTCTTTCTAGGTTCTAAATTTGGACACTCTCGGAACAATTTTAGATCTTTCTAGTGTCTTGGTTCTCTCCTAGTTCCTAAACTGAACCCAATGTCTGGATGTTCCTAAAGTGTTCCCCAGTCCTAAGGCTCCTAGTCCCTAAACTCCCTTGAATTTCTACACCCTCCTGTTTCTCTCAGAATTTTCCCAAGTCCGAAGATCACCAGGCTCCTGATTTCTAATGGGTCTCTAAATTCTTGAGTATACAGCAATACCCTCGCAGGTGAACGTTTCTCTCGCGAGTACGGCTCTCCCAGGAAATGTGCAGCTTACGACATTAAAATCGTACGGGGAAGGAAAGTTCGTATGCAGTTAGAAAAATGAATACCGACGGAACAACGCGAAAGTCACAAAGGTATGTTGGGTCGTAAATCTAGAGGTTAAGAGGTAGAAACGTCGGGTAGAAAGGTGAAACGACAGGACGCGACGCGTCGCAATGTTCCGAGGCTATTGGTCGGTGTCACTGGCTCGTACAGTGCGTATGCCAATTAACGTATCCGTGCGGCTGGACCGGTGCGGTATGTGCCATAAAAGCAACATTCGAAGTAGCGGTGGTTGGCGCCAGCCGCCTCTTTTCCTACCCTCCGCTCATTTTTTATGCTTCGTACACGCATCGCGACTGAATGAGCCTCTCGGTCTGCCTCTGCCTTTCTCTCCTTCCCTCCGCTTTCTCTCGTTCTTTCTCGCCTTTTCTCCGGCCCTTCCTTCTTCAGCCTATCTCGACCGGTGGTTATTTTTGTTTTATGTCCGACTCGCGAGCCATTCGGTGCCGCCTTATAATCGATACACCACCACGCGGAATAACTCGGCTTCTCTCGCGCGCGCGCCGCGACGATAATAAATGAAATTAATGGCGAGGAAGCATTAATTACCCCCGTTCTCTCGGTACAATTTATGCAATTTTATGACCAAAGAACGATCTGTGATTCGTTATTTATTATCCTGGGTAACTGAAAAAATATGATGTAAATGAAAGCAGTTAATTATTAAGAATCTTCCGCGAGCGCAACATCGGTACAATGTGTAATAAAGAAGCGACGCGCGCAACAAAGTATGATTCCTCCTTCTCGTTGACGTATACCGAGTAGTCTATCATCAGGGGCAACATATTTCTAAAATTCCGCCGGTAAAAATAAAAATTTGATCAGCGCCATCTAGCGGATGTTTCCCAAAGCTTGCTCCTGGTAGCAGGATCGCAGGAAAGCGAGGAGGTATCCGGAGTAATAAGAGGTTTCCCGCGCAAATTCGCGCATGCGCGGTGGAGCCGGACTCCCGCCACCTTTTCCAATATGGCGTCTTATTAAATAACAAATATTAATCGTCAATTTCTCCTTTTTCGAATACAATTTATGCACCTTTGTAATTAAAAATTAATTTCTGCTTTATTATGGAATTTTTAACGCAACATTTGTTAAGATTTTATTTGAAAACAATTAATTATTAATAATTATTCACACGTATAATATCACTGCGAGATTTCATTAATGAATTTTATACGGGAAGGTAAAGAAAAATTCAATGTACATTCTTCGATCATAAAAGTGCGTAAATTATACTTAGGACACGAGTAATTAATTAATATAAATCATTAATTCGATCTATTTAGAGAGACGCCATCTTGGATAAGTGGCGGGAGTCTGGGCCTACTGCGCATGCGCGGATTTGCGCGGGAAACCTCTTATTACTCCGGATACCTCCTCGCTTTCCTGCGATCCTGCTACCAGGAGTAGGTTTTGGGAAACATCCGCTAGATGGCGCTGATCAAAATTTTTCTTTTTACCGACAGATCCTTCAAGTATGGTACATGCGTATATAGAATACGACGGTACCGATGTTATGCTTGCAAAAGACAATTTATAATTAGTTACGCGTAACTCAAATCTTAACATATGTCATACGAAGAAATAGATCATGATTCACAGTTTATTTTTAAACTATAGAAGTGCATAAATTTTACGTAGAAAAGGAATAATTAATTGTAATTTGTAGGCAGTAATTTCATTTATATTGTGTGGAAAGTAATTAATTATTTCGAAATAAAATCTTGACAAACGGTGCATGAGAAAATAGGACATGAATCATAGATGATTGTTAGATCATAAGAGTGCATAAATTGTTCATAGAAAATGAGTAGTTAATGATTCTCTATCATTAATTTCATTTATTCAGTGAGCCGCCATGTTGGAGAGGTGGCTACCGCGCATACGCGGGGTTGCGCGGGAGACCTCCTGATACTCCGGATACCTCTTCGCTTTCCTGCGATCCTGCTACCAGGAGCAGCCTCGAAACGCCAAACGCTAGATGGCGCTGATCGAATTTTTATTATGTCGGTAAATCACCTCCTTACTCGGCTGATTCTTCGATCAACAGGAAGTTATTTCTTTTACTTTCGGTAAAAAAACTTATTACCGTAAAGTTACCTTGTCCACGACACATGCAAATAGATCGTATTTTCTTCGTAACAAACATACGTAGATACAATTGTAGACAAAGTAACGTAGAGCCAATTAATTCGATAATGCGTTGACTCATGCTACGTTGCTGGGAACGTTTCAATCGCAAATACAGAAAGATCACGTAGTCTCTGGAAGTTAGCAAACTCTCGCACCTTTCAGCTTGCGAATATCTGAAAGTCGTAAGATTTACGCGCTACGTGGCGCCTCGTTTCCGACACCTCTTCACCGCATTAAGCTCCAGAAAGCTCGGTTCTCTGACGAATTACGTCAGACTCGACACGCACGTGCAATCATCGACGTTCCTGTCCAGTGGCGGCAGAGTTGTTGCCAAAAACGTACCGAGGCAAATAGCGTCATAAATTTGATCACATAACGGTATTACCTGCACCAGTTATCGATGCACAAAGTGCCGAGAAAATTTATCGATGATCGCCGTGTTTATTCTCCGGACGGTTAAGTAAAAATACATACGCGAAACACAATCGATGCAAATTTCATTAACACGAAACATAGTCGTTTCCCGAAACATGTCGAAAATCGAAAGGCGTATATTCGTGTTTTTACGACGGCTCGACGTGATTAGCAAGCACCTTACGGTCGTTTAATGGTATTCACGCGGTACGTTTTACCGAAGGACGGTCGTTATTCAAGATTAAACGTGCTCGTGAAAACGGCGCCAAAATCAGCAGGTTCGCCTAATTGGCTGGCTTTCGCATGCTTCCCCGGAACGGTAATCCGACCCGAGTCTTTTCGCGATACTTTACTGTCTTCCACTCTAATTATCATTCTAATTTCCTTTTGCACGAGCAATCGAACTCGAAACGCTCGTCGGGACATGTTGCGAAACAGATTGAACGATAAGTAGCGAAATCACCAGTGATTCGATCGTTGCGGATTGTTACAGCTCTTAGTGGCAGAATACTGTGCTGACGTGTTTTGCACTCGTATATACTACATCGATACTACTATAGCTGGGTCAACGATAGAACCGATAGGGCATTAAGTTAAAAATCGTTCAACCATCAAATTTTCATTTTTGTCGTATTCCGAAATCTGCTATAGTTTCTAAGAAACCCAAAACGCCAAGAGCACGAGTCAGATCTCAACTCTTTTCTCCTTTAAATAAACGCATGTAAACTCCGCGTCAAGCTGATCTATGAAGTTACCGTCCCTGACACGATGGCTATCTTCGTTGCTTTCGCCTAGATACTTGTACAATATCCTTAACTACAACTCACCACAAGCCCTCCCCCGTCCGACGACTAAACCTGGAGGACCTAATTCGCTTTGAGCAGCGATCACCGTGCGATGTAGGAAATAAGCCCTCGTGGGTTCAACGAATCTTTTCCGTGAGAGAATCGTCGGTCGAAAAAAATGTCAGCGTCCTCGCGAGACAACAGCGAGACGGCTAAACGAACCGTGAGAGAGGCCGAATTAACCGGCGGAGGTGGTGCAAGAGGAGCGGTAAAACAGCGCGGAAAAAAGGTCGATGATAAAGAAACGGTAGAGACAGCGAGGGGAAAAAAAGAGAGAAGGGAACGAAGAGGAGTGGAAGGTCGGTGGTCGAGGAACAGAGATCGAGAGGGGGATCGGGCGCCACGGTTTAGCGCCATGGCGCCGGCTATATTACCGCATGGCGTCACTTCGATTAAGCCGTGCAATCTAAATGTAAATATTAGCATACGTAATGATCGGGCATAACGCGCGCGGGAATGAGAATAGACGAGAAGCTCCTCGGCGATTCGGAGAGAGGGTTGGAAGGTCGCGGGGGAAGCGTAGGAGGAGGGAGAGCAAAACCTTCCAATAAGCCTCTTGATCGTCCATGCCGCCTCTTCCTCCGACTCCGACGCTTCTTTATCTTCGCTAATTTCCACCATGTTCCCTTTCCTTTATCGCCGCTTCTCAAAAGCCCTTGTTCCCTCCTTATCGTACCGAAGGCGAACTTTCCGTAATTACGAACTACTCTTTCACTCTTTCCATGTTTTGCGACATACAATCGAGGATATTTCATATTTTACTCGCTGGAAAGCAACTTTACTGGTCGAAAAGTTTGAGGAATTCTTTATTACTAGTCTATCGAAAGTACTGTAGATTTAAAGCAAAGGGTTGAAATTATGTCGAAATATTTTCGAGTCTTTTTTAGCCTGGATCTTCAAACTCAAAATACTTTCAAATGTTTCGTCAAATTTCAAAAGTGATACCAATGGCTGACATCGTACAAAGGTCACCTAACGTTATCGATGAATATTAATCCCTATAGAAATGCGATAATTAGTCGATAGCATTGTACGTGCACAAACATGAACATTATCGTCCATAATCTGATAATTCGATAACATAGGTACGTTCACCATCTAGGTAAATTGTTGATATTTTCGTACAGCGTTTGTGCTTTTTGAATTCAATTTCACCCTTCGATTTCAACCTTCGAGCACATTGGATTCTCTACTTCGCTAAAATTACATTTCGATAATTTTAGCTTCGCTCGGTGAGAAGTAATGGGTTGAAGAAAGTTGCTCGGTTGGTAATCCAGGATTTACATCAACGCGAGTCTCCATCCTCGTTCCACTTTTAAATAACTTTTTCTGTTGATTCGCGAGCAATCCGTGAGCAACTTTGTGGCGATTCCCAGCAAAGAGGTCATGATTTCTTTACGACCGTTTCAACGTTAATTTAAAGCTCTTCTTATACCATCCATAAATTATCTCCCTAACTGTACGCCCAATCGTTCGCTAATTTATTCGAAAATCCAGTATATTAATACAGCGAAGTTGCAACGCGTAAAAATCTCTTTTTACATTCCGTCATGGGGCTGTTGGTATCGATAACGTTATCGGTGAACATCGATACCCGCTCAAACGGTGTCGCCACTTTGACGTGTTTATGGTATTAAGACGTAATAACATGTAATTTTATACTTTACACGTATTTTCATTTAAAATTCAACCGGATAATTGTATCGTTAATTTATTCTTGTTTTCTTTCCGGCGACAGGGTAGATCAAACTTATATTTTACCTGCAAACTGGATTCGATAGATTGCAACGATAAAATGTCACATTAGGTTAGGATAGGTGTTCTGTTTAGGTTCCAAGTTCAATATAGATTTGAATGACAAAATTATACACGAGATTGTGTCAGATTAGATACGAACTTCAAACAAAACCGCACAGATATTAATAGCAAAATTACGTATCAGGTTAGGTTAGGTACATCAGATTAGATTTCAAGTTCAAGACAGAACAGTTGGTTGATAAAATTATATGCGAGGCTAAGTCAGATTATATTTGAAGTTCAAACAAGCATACATTTATGTAACATTTGTGTACCAAATTTGCATCGTAGTCTAGAATTTTAACGACAAAATTATGCATCTGACTAGGTTCAGCTTACGCGTACATAATACTAGATGCGAAGTTTACACAAGAATAAATTGATTCGAATAGCGTATCACGTTACGAGATTTGAAGTTCAGATAGGAATAAATACATTTTGACGATGAAGTTATATCCGACATTAGGCTTTGGGTTATGGATACGTAATATTAGATTATGTTCGAAGTTTACGTACGAAGAGACAGATTTAAATATCAAACTTGTCTATCGGGTTAGGTTCGATCTGAAGTTCAGGTAGAAACGTGTAATCAAATCTGAACGATAAAATCGCGTATCGGATTATAATACACAAACACGAATCGATCTTTATTATTTACATAACTTAATCTGCCACTTAACAAATTGCTGTGCGGCAATATTTCTACCACGTGTCACCGGCTATTATTCAAATATGCGAAATATATGAAAGCGAACTTTGGTATACTTTATTCGCGCAGCGAATCGAAACGTAAATTTGTATCTTAACTCTTGATAATTTAGGGGCTAAGGACAGCGGTCGACACTGATCTAAATAATCAATTTATATGATACAGCATTTGCGTATAATTCAATGTATAGTTGAAAACTTCTTACTTGATCTTCATCGAGTAACTCATGATCGACGAACAAAATGTTTCAACACAAAAATTCTACATTACTCTATGTTTCAAAAATTGAAACAATCGAATCAAGTTCGAACACTTCACTCGTGATCGATGAACAAAACGTTCGAGCACGAAAATTGTATATTACTCTAAGTTCTAAAAGTTGAAACAGTTGAATCGGGCGCGAACACGAGTCAACTAATGGTCGATGAACAAAACGTTAGGGCATGAAAACACGAGTTGACTCATGGCCAGCCAACGCGTCAAAACACGCTAATGAAATGAAACTTGTAGTAAACATGCGGTATGCATTTTCGCGAAAAATATAGATGAAGTCAACGCGTCAAAACACGCTAACGAAGTGAATCTTGTTGTAGAAGTGTAGTATGCATATTCGCAAAAAATGTAGACGAGGTCAACGCGTCAAATATATGCTAATGAAATGAACCTTGTAGTGGAAATGTATGCATTTTCGCGAAACATGTCATAGACGAGTTGAACTATTTGGGGAGCGTGGTCAGTAACGAAAGGTTCGATGGTGTTTGTCGTAGTTCACGGTGATGGCCGGCGCGTTGGTCGTCTGGTAGGCTCGTTGCCCTCTGCTGATGGAAGGTGAAGCCGCTTACGATTACCGATGCTCGTCTCTCCCTTTTACGTCCCGCGAAAAGAAACTGCGACCCGTGAGCCCGTCGATTGGACTGTCACATCGATTCTCATCGACTCGGACGACGAACGACCAACGACCACGTCCCGGATGTGGCAGCAGACACGAAAGCAGCCGGATAATGACGAAACTCGTTTGAATCTCTCGCCCCGTCGACGCTGTTCGGCTGGTTCGCCACGAGGGAGAGACGCCGAAAGAGCCCACGACCACGGTTAGGTCGTCTGTCATCCTCTATATTAATGCGCGACCGTGTCCGCGCAATTATGCTGTATGGCCGTTTAAAAAAAAAAAAGAACAACAACCTTTCTGCCGCGTCGCGATCTATCGCGGGATATGCGCGCTTGATTGCGATCATTCACGGGCACTCTCGGCGCCGACGGGCGTCGGGATGTCGCGTGAATCGTCGCTAATTTCGACGCCCGTGGGAAACCGGGCAATTTCCGTCCGCGTCGGAATCTTTTATACGGGGTGAGTTCACACCGATACCGAGGCTCCGTTATTTCGCATCGAGACAGATTTTCGCGCTTTCTGCGCTTAAATTGTCTTGATGGGGGGTCCGAATAAATTTAGATTCGGGGATGTAGAGATTCGGGGATCTAGGAATATGGGCGCGTAGGATTTGGGGATGTAGATTTGGAGATCTAGGAATTTGGGGATGTAGTGATATGAGGACGTAGGGATTTGGGGGATGTAGAGACTTGAGGATGTAAGGATTTGGAGATATAAGTATTCGGAGATATTAGAAATTTCAGGATCTACAGATTCAGGAATGTAAGAATGTGGTGACGGAGGAATTCAGTGAAGTAGGTATTCCAAGATATAAAAGTTCGGGATTGTAGAGACTGAAGGATGTAGGAATTCGGGGATCAAAGAATCTCTAGAATTTCATAGATCCCGAGATTTGGTGATCTGAAGATTTTAAAATGTGGTCATTTGATCTGAAGAAACCGATTACTTGTCCGTCTAAAAATTAGGTAACCGATTAAGTTTAATAATAAATTTTGAATTTATTGTCGGTCCAGTTTCTACTCGTCATTCGCTACGGAACTAGTCGTACGTGGGGTAGAAAAAGACTATAAAGAAAAACGAGGTTGAATCTGTATCGAGAGCATGAGCCAACGCAGAAACCTCTTTATATCGTTGTCGCGATAAAGAAATCTGCTCGCGGTCCCCGAATGGAAATAGAAAGCGCGCGGACAATGACAGCGTACACTTGTCCACGGATAATAAATGCGGCCCCGCTAATTGATTCTAAGTAACCGATAAATTGTCCGCTGCCCACCATGGTAGAAGCGTTATGGTCAACGACGCGCGGTATCTTTCACCGGCTATTTATTCATTTTTCCAGGAAACCGTGTTTATCGCCGACACCAACCAAACTCCCTTTCGGTTTTCCCACTCGTTCGAAGTCGACAATCTTCGCCTTCCTTATCGCGGAGTCCTATCGATCAATATCGCCCGCGATTATCGTATCGGTGCAGTAAACAATGACGGTTCGATTTTTATTTCCGGTAATCTCGCGAGAACACACGTGCACGAGCGTTTATCTTATTCTTATACAGATTTTTGGATTTGTGAATCATTCGGATTTTTGCGCTTTATATTGCAGGATGGTAATGTCGCGCAGTACTACGTTATCGTTGTATTTTGTTATCACATGGTATAACGAGCATTGTTCATGTAATACTGTTTATATAATACTACATTATTGATCGATTTTGTTGCTGTGCGCTACTATGTTCTTCTGAATTTTGTTATCGCGTATTAATATGTTTCATTAAACCCGGCTATGAACTAGTACTACGTTCTTAAAGTACTTCGTTACGATACTATAATCTACCAAATTCTGCTAGCATGTACTACGTTTCATTGAACCGTGTTATCACGTAGTACTACGTTCCATTAAACTTGGTTATCATATAGTACTACGTTGTTATCATATAGTAACCTGGTTATCATACAGTAACTTTGCTATCGCGTGCTACCATGTTCTACTGAATTTTCTTATCGTAGCACTACGTTGCACTAAATTGTTATCGCGTCGCACCGCGTTGCACAGAAATTCCGTTGTCGCCCACCATGTTATTCTCTTATCGCGTAGTACTACGTTGATTACCAGGTTGAAAGTATGTATAGTCATTACTCTAGTAGCGACGGCCGTTGATTGCATAAGCGTTAATGCAGGTTGATCGATAAAATTATCCGAGCAACGAGTATCCAGGCAAAAATGATGTCACTCGACGGTCTTTTACGTGCACAGGTTATTTTAATGACAAATGATTAAGGCACTACGAAATACGCGCGGTGCTAATTGCCATTAAATTCCGATAAAAGGTATAAAACAACTCACGCGTTTATTCAAGAAAAAAAAAAGAGATGCGATCGTAGTTGTATGTAAAATACGGTAAAAAATGTGAAACGTGTTTGACGGACAGATTTTTTTTTTTTTTTTTGAGAATCCCCGGAGTCACTTTAAATTTCTTATTGCGAGCTTACAACGCAGATTATCTCATAAACGATCGGACACGACGTTTATGATAATATACTGCTATTATAGTAATAGACATCTAATCAACGGGCAATTCAACCGAGGATCTGTTTTTTTTTTCTGCAGCTTTTTTTGCAAATCCATTAACGCTCTCGGCATAATCGTAAAACTCTATTAATACAGAATTTTATTTTGAAGCTGCTTGCAAGTTAGAGGCTTGCCTCGTCATCTGCATTCTACGTCATTTTCTGCATTGAAATTTTTCATCTTTTAACGTGACGTATAACTCGTCGTCGGACTCGTCGTTCGGTATAATGCACAATAGCGACTTTAATAAACCTTAGCTTACAGGCAAGTACATTAATGTATAAATAGATTCGGTTAAATATAATGATGTATAAGATAACATTATGTTGTAAAATTATAATGTACAAGATTGCCTAATCACGAAATTACGAGATCAGAAAGGAAACTACAATCATAAAATTATGGAACAGAAAAATGTATTTAATGCATAGCGTGTACGTCTATGATATAATGTAGAGATAAAAAATGTATGTATATCTTTTTATAATAAAAATGTATCGTGTCCGCAGTTATTGTAAACAAGATCTACTTGTAATTAATTTACTTTTTATTATCAATATAAAAAGAATGACGTCTACGTGTTCGAACAGTTAATCGACATTCTAAAATACCGAAACCAATCAAAAATTGTAATAAAACGCCGCATATTTTGCCATCAATTACAATTAACTAGAATTTGCTTCGGCACAAATTGACCTGAACGTTGCTTTGCGTACTAATCAGTTATCTCGCGGAACACGTAAGTTAGAAAGTAGAAAAATTATCTTTCGAGATAGATTTATAGTAGTCAGTTAACAGTCCTGCCTACTGTACTACTCGTTACTCAGTCAGAATTCCATTTGCTAAATTCCTGGCCTTCACTTTTCGTTGCTCCTTGTATTTCCAGTCGAGAGCAACCGAAATAGGTGCAAGTATTCCGACCGTTTCATTTATTTCATCCGCATTCTACCATATAGAAATCGGTCGGAAAGAAAAGAAATGCAACGATTACTGAAGTTACATTCTTGAAATAGTTATCTACCGAGTGCAACGATAATTGAAATAGAGTCGATACATTTTAAACATTGGACAGCTTATAAGGATCAATAGGAAAGTTTCGAAAACTTTCATTGGATACAAGCATTAGAAAGTTTTACACTGTGTATGGAAGTGAGCCACAAGGCATATCAATTTCTAATTTTTCTCTTTTCAATCATCAACAGGTATTAATGATCTACTAATTTTTATGCAAATGTGATGTGGAGTGTGGCATTTTAACGCTGAGTTATCCAATTAAAGATTGTAGGAAAATAATGAATGATTAATGGTTGTTAAACGATTCATTCTAATCAATGACTAAACTGAAACGATGATAATAAAACAAACTAAGCTCGACTTGCAACACATTCAATACGCTCTGACTTCACACAATTTAACACACTCTGACTTCGCACAATTCAACACGCTCTGACTTCACACCGTACATTCATCTCACAAGATTAACAAGGTTCCTCAAGTTGGATATGTGGATCTCTGATTGATGATTAGATTCTTGGATGTATTAGATCTTGGATGGTTGATCATTTGCAAGAGTGGATTCTTGGATAGGTGGACTCTTGGATGGACTCTTCAATGAGTTAATTCTGATCTTGATGGACACTCGAATGAATGGATTCTGGAACATTTGGAGTTTGGGATCGATGAACTCCTAAATGAGCTGATCTCTGGATGAGTGGATCTCTGGATAAATGGACTCCAAGGGTGAAACTCTGGATCAGTAATCTCCCACATGAATCTTTGGAAGGAAAACTCTCTGTATGGACCCCAAGGTGGATTCGCAAACTCACACAATGTCAACAAGGTGCACCAGCATTCATCCTCATTAAGTTCTGCAACATTAAAAATTGGTTATAGTTAAATTGCACTCATCGTAAATAATAAAAAATCACCGAACAACCCCCATGATAATCATCGCACATTAAATTTCATGGAAATAAAGAAAAGAAGCGACAGAGACAGAACACATAATATCACGAATAAGATTCTCCGAAGAAACAGATACTGAACAGAGTTTCTCTCATTTCGTGATACGCGAGTTGAAAAAACACTTGCACGCGCGTTTATCCGTTAATCCGTTAATGAGAGCACTCGAGCGCTTCGAAGCGATAATAAAAATAAAGGCACCGTCGATAACGCTCGACCATGATTACATGGCATTGCAAATACGATTATCAGATCGATCGACCGATACGCAGTCGGATCGAAAAAGCTTCGGGAGAACGGTGGACAAAGAGAGAAACACCTCTGGCCGATATCGAAGACAAAGACACGGCGCAAAGAGGCGGTGATCGTTGATAAATGATTTATGCAAGCCACTTAACTCTCATTAATGCCCACAGTCATTCGATACATTGTGGCTGGAGCCTTTTCGAGATCTTTACGACACGACGAATCGTTTTCAGTAAATGAATTATTTTTATAGTCGACAACTTTCTGCCATATAAACAGTCGTTCGGGTTTTATGTTTAATCGAGGGCTTCATGCTTAATGATGATTTAGGGATACGGTTATTGCGAGTCAAGTTAGCTTGAATTTGTTGTGAGAGGAGGAGCTTGTCATCGATTCTGCGGATAAGTATGCTGATTTATTTTCGAACTTGATTATTCAATCATCGGATTTTCAAACTTCTGAATTGGCTGAATTTTCTAAACCCTATGAATCCTCAAACTTTTAAACCTACAAACTCGGATTTACTATTTCTAAATTCTCGAACTTGTCAAATTCTGGATCGAAAAATTGTCTAATTCCCTAATTTTCAGTAGACACCCTATTCTACGTAGGTGTTCACATATGACTTACATCCTAAATACGTTACTCCACGTGCAAGGTATTAACGAGCGTATCAGTTATAAAATCGTGATAATATTTATACGAAAAAAAAAGGATCGTTACTCACTGAAATCTCCTGGACAAGACTTGCAGCATCGGCCAGGAAGAAGAACAGGTTCGTCGCACGTAAGTTTCGGGCACTCGTTTTTAATATTACGACAGTGGACCCTCGCCACGATCCGTCGCTTCTTTTGCACCTACAAAACAACATACATTGCCGTAAATAAACGTAATCGACAAGCTGGTGAATTTATAATAATGTCATAACACAGCGAATACAGTTTAACACGTTCGTTCACTGTCATCCGATACGTATCGTATAAATGTTATTAACTTTTATGCGACACATTTCAATTACTCATCGTGAATGACGAATCATTGGATTCATAGATCTTTGGATTCGTGGATGACTGAACTCTTCGTTGGGTAGAATGTTCGATAGGTGGACTGTTCAATGAAATGATCTTTGAAGAGGTGTACTATTAGATGAGTAGATTAGTACATGATAGGTGAATTATTGAATGAGTGGATTTGTGGATAGGTGGATTTTTATATAGGTGGACCGTTGGGTAAGTGAATTGTTGCATGGATGGACTCTTGTATGGGTAGATCCTTGAATGATTGACTCTAGGATAATATGGACTCCTAGGTAGATCTTTGCATGAGTGGACCTTTGAGTGGGTGAATTCTTAGATAGGTGGATTCTTGGATGGGTGGATTCCTAAATAGGTAGATCTGGGGATGCGTGGATGCCTAAGTAAGTGAATCTGTGAACGGGTGGATTTTTGGAAAGGTGAATCCTTCGAAGGGTGGATTCTTGAATAGATGGATTTCTAGATGGGTGAATCTCTGAATAGGTGGATACCTAAATCGGTTGATCTCTGCATGGGTGGATTCCTGGATGGGTGGAACACCGAACAGATAAACTTTTGGATAAGTAGATTTCTGGACGGGTGATCCCTTGAACGAGTGGATTCTTGGATAGATTCGTGCCTAGAACAGATGGACCCTCAAACGGTTAAACCCTAGAATACTTGAATTCTCCGAACCTTGGATTTCACCCTATAATCTTTGAATTTTTAGATTTGTTGTATCCCTAATCTTGTAAATACCCAAGAACGTAACACCTAAACTCCCATAAGCTCACGTCTCCTTAAACTTCCACGATTTCCAGCTCTCCTTACTCCACTGCTCAACCTCTAAACTCTAATATCGAATCTCCGATCACGCGGTATCGCGATCTCCGTCGTCACCTCCTAACCGTTGCGGTCCACAACCGACTCGTTTCTCGTTCCCCGCAACGAGCGCGTTAAAAATGACAAACAACTGATATCAAGATAAGGCGGAACGCGTTTACGGAGCATAAAGCCATGTTTAGATCCAATTATCGCCTAAATGTCAACAGGCCTCTGCACATTACTTTTCCGTATAAATCGTGCAAATTCCAAGCTACGTTTCTCTATTAACGCGAATGTAATCGTTTTTTCTTTTCTCCATACCACCAGCGTACACGCGTGTTTATTGCTGCTTTACGCATGGCTGCTGATAGCTGCAACGTTTACACGCACTGCACGTATAAATCTATCGGCAAGTAATTGGTAGGTGTTGGTGATCACAAAGGACTCGTTTATCACGGTCAATGGTACCATTATTCGCGACACGGTCTACAATACCGCTCCAGTAATATAAATTATTATTTAACGTCTCTGTCTGTCCGCCGTTTCCCAAGGTACAGCGCGAAAAAAGAACTCTCCCTACCCGCTAAAATACACGTTACTAGGCGTGTCGAAGTACACAACCTTGTCCCGCGACACTTGTGTATTCACATTTCTGGATTTCGTCGACACTTTCTAACCATACGTCTATCCTCTCTATTTCTCTTCTCCAACGTCTTACTACTGGCTGATTCTATCTTGTTCTTTACGACATTGTTCCTACTTTATGACCCAACTATGTTGCATTAAAATTCTTTTCGCTTGCTTGAACGTCGCCGATGAAATACGACCTGGGACGTTGAGATTTTACCTATTACTTAACTCGATGTACGCAATTTTATTGCCTTTCATGCTTTTCCGAATACTCTTAGGGATTAGGATTATCTAGGAGTTTAGAACTTAAGGGAGGATTAGGACCTGAGGAAGACTCTTGGATAGGAGGAATATTATATAAGCGGATATCTGGATAGATGGACTCTTACGTATGCGGATCTCTGGAAAAAAAAATTCTATCTGGAGCTTCCACATTCAAACAGAACCTACATCCTCTAGATCCTTAACCCTAGAATCCGAAGATTCTCCTTAACCCGAAGAATCTAAACAGAACGTGAATCGAGAAACTAAGAAATTTTAACCCAAAATCCCGAAACGACTGAAATTATGTGATCCGACGAACAAACATTGACCGGATAATAAATATCGTAGTTTAAGGCAGATTTGCAACGGGTTATCTCGTCGCGTGAAAAACCGATCCCGAGGGAAAAAGGATAAGAGATCGCGGACACGGATCAGAGGAGGTTCCGGTTACAAACGGTCCACAGAACAGAAATTAAGTTCGAGGTTTTATAGAGCTGCGCCGGCATTCTTGGAACACGAAACGATACACTCGATATGTTGATTCAAGTGGCGAGAATGAAAACAAAAAAGAAAGAGGAAGACCGGGGTGACCGGTCGCGGACGTTAAGAACTTCGAATTACAGAAGAATCGGGACAGCGGGAGTAAATTCCGAGTTTCAGGAGGCTCCTGGACAGTTAACCGGGTCCTGTGAATCCCGTAGGTGTAATTTTTATCGCTACGAGATACATTTAGGTGGCGCACGACGCATGCCTCAAAGGCTTCCGATAAGTTCCTGCCAGATAAAATACAGGACCGTAGATAGAAACCACGGAGCCTGGGTTAGAAGTCTATATTATCGAAGACTGATTGTTTCGACGGATACAAATTTTCTTATTCACTCGTTGCAATCGGTTTCTGAAGGATTTTATCAAATCTTCGAGTGTAAAGGATTAATAACATGTACCATCTTTTAAATTTAATAGATATTAAATTAAAAGATAATACAATGAAAAGACATACAGTATAATACCTATAAAATGTTAGCTAACAGTACAATACATGTTATAACAGTATTATTTAATTAATCACAGATTATGTCATCAACTCGTCAAACTTACATATTACTAAACCCAAAAAGAATAAAATTCAATAAAAAAACAACTACGAAAAGAGTAAAATAGTATGCAAATATATGTAACCAAAATGTATAGGAAACATTAATGTCGATAGAGATTCGTGAACGAGACCACTTTTTTGAGGTTAGGGTCGCGGACAACAATCGTTTCGATTAAAAAGCGCGTGTCCCACTATTCATGAACCGTGGTCGGTTGGCGTGATTCATCCACCCACGAGTTTCTTCCTCGAGGTGGTTAGCCATTCATTATTTCGTCGCTATTGTGGGAATAATGATAGAAGCGAGGAACGATACAACCGGAAGTCGATGTCAATTCGTGCGTGGGGTCTCGTCGATCGTGTGGGTCGTCTCTAGATAAGTATTTTACCTTGAACAATCTTTTCATTTCATGTCGCCGCCGTGTGAGAAAGTCTTTGGTAATGGACTCTTGGGTCATTGCACTGTTATAGTGTTTTAGGATTCCTGGGTACTCGTGGGGTTGAATAGATGGACTCCTTAGCATTTCCATGTACGGATGCTTTGATAGACTATTAGATTGGTAGATTATTAGATACGTGGACTGTTAGATATGTGAGCTATTGGATGCATGGTGTACGAGGTATGTGGAGTATCGGATGCATGGAGTATGGGATATGTGAACCACCGAACGAGTGGAGCATAGAATGTATGGACTACTGGATACGTGGACAACTGGGTATGTGGACCATCGGATGCGTGGGCTACTGGGTTCATGGACCACCGATGTGTGGACTATTGGAGCGTGTAGATTACCGAATGCGTAAACTATTAAGTGCGTGCACCGAGTACAAACCTCTGCATAGACCTCTGAGTACATAGTCTACCAAATGCATGTACTGGAGAACATCGTTGGATTGAGAACTATTAATGATCCCAACATGCCTACTAACCTAGCATATCCCTCGTAGCTACGTAAAACATAAATTTCTCAAAATACAGAAAAAATGTCGGACTGTACATGCTATACGATCAGCAATTAAAGAAGCAAGCACGAAACAGTGATCGAGCAGTATCGAAATCGCAGAATGGTGGACAAGTGGGCCGGCAAAGTCTTTGGGTAAAGAAACGACGTCTCGTGTGATTCACGCGACGCGTCTGCCTGTGCTCCTCGCAACGAAGACCGCGACCTATCAATAGCTCCTCATATACAGTGAAGAGGGACTGTCATTCCACCGAAGGCTAAAAATAGAGTTCGCGCGTCCGTCTATAAAGCTGCTGCTTCGAGAACTCCTGTACCACCGCCTCTCACTCTTCGTTCGACCATTCTTTCTTCCTCGCTCCGACATTCTTTCCTCTCTCTTCCATCTTCTTTCTCCTTTCTTTTTATCTTACCGTCTCCGTATTTATAGTTCCGCGCGAAACACTTCCCTGCTACATACTCTTCGTTCATGCTTCGATCGGTGAAACGTGAAGCGCACCATCAAAACTTTCGATCCTCGGGTATTTCGTGGATACACGGGTCATTGGGACCCCAGGTATTCGGGATACGAGCACCGACGTGATTTGGCGGTGATTTGTATGCGAGATATTGCATTTTGGATACTTAGGTTTTGCATACTTCTGGATACTTAGATTATATCGTGTAGTTGTATTATCGCATCTTTGCGTTATTGCATTGTTTGAATGTGGGATTCTTGGATTCACAATTATCGGATTCTCCATTATTGCGTTATGTGGATCATGTGGACTATCAGATCCTCGGACTATTCAAGCTTTAGATTGGACCAGTTAGTAGATATTTGGATGATTGTTGGACTACTTGGTCCATGAATTATTCGACCCTTGGACAATTGCAACATTGGAGTATTAGGTGCCAAAATTGATCTACCAAATCCTCCGACTATTGCATCCCTGTACAATTAAATCCTTGTATCAAATGGGTGCAGAGATTTTTGTAGTTATGGATTTTTAAATCTTCCAAATTCTTAGACCTTGAATTCTTATACTCTTACATCCTTGAGTCATCTCGAAATCTTGTACCTCCCGGTCCCTTGAACTCCTAACCTCCTCCTCCTCCATCTTATCATTCGTAATCTAACGTCTTCTAACAGAGTTTGCAGAAACCTTGTAGCCACCGTTTGAAGTTTAAGGTGAAGTCGATAAATCATCGAGAAAAGAAGAAATGTAAACGTGAATCTAAACGAGAGGCTAATGGCAGCCATCAAAGAGGAGCACGTAAGAACGGTAGCCAGTCAAGGACGGAGCTTATGAAGATTGGCTAAATTAAACTCCATTAGGACAGTCGTGGCCGTTTTGTCCCGACGATAAATGCATGCGCGACAGAACCCGTGTAACTATGATAGAGAGCATTAATTGAACCGCACAGAGCGACGGGCTCCGAATCGCTTTACGATTGACCCCGAATTTATTTCCACATTCTTAACCCACAATCAAACGTTCGCGGGTCACGTTATTAACCCATTGGTATTAACCCGTCTATGAATCAACCGGACTAAACTTTCGCTACCCGTCAAGTGATTCTTATTTGTCCTCGTTGCTGATACCCCTTTATCGATCGAACATATCGTTTTATATTTTCTATAAATCGTTTGTGGTAATAACTGGTTTTACGATGTTTCAAACCTATTATTAATCGATTATTAATCGCGTTTAATTCATTTGCATTCATGGATGCAATTTTATCGATGGCGAAAGTCTGTACTATGATCGAGATATTTATTTTTATCGAATCGATTTATCACGTCCTGTTTTTAGTTTACAGTCGGTAGAGGAACATGAAATATAGTAACTCGAAGGAAGGGAAGGTTCGTAGACATATTCACTGTGTACTCTAGGGTATTCAGAGCCATCACCTCTTCGTGCAGTTGCAATAATGTTCCTGTGCTCCTATGAAAATATGAAACAAGGTGCGAATGAAATCTTGTTTCTCTGCCAATAATAATCCTTATCATTCGAGAATGTTTCTCTTTACACGAAATGCAAATTATATCGTTAATAATGATACAGTGGAAAGATAATAAAAAATATAAGAACCGAAAGATAATCATATAGTATAAGTTTGTCGGAACAGAAAGGTTAGGCCTTCACCTTTCATCGAGAAAGTCCGGAAGAGAACCACTTAAACGAAGCTAATTGGCTGTGGTAGTGCATTTATCCGCTCAAAATCATGCTCGTTAGTGCACGGAGTATTATTAGTGGACTGTAAAAAGCTGTCGGTGAAAAAATGGCCGATTTACTAACCGGGAGTTGCTCGTAGATCGAAGTTCGCTCGATCGTGACGATCTGCAAGGTAATATTCCGCGTAATTAATACGTGTAAAACACCGTATACATTCCCATTTAAGAGAAAAAGACATCGCCTTGAAGTTTCGACGGTTCCTGCTACGAGGTCAAGATTTATGTACGAAATGAAATGTCCTCTCGAAACGAGCCGAAACTTTCGTCCGACACGTTTGTCCGTGTAATTCGCGGAACGAAACGGTGTTCGACGTCCAAAGATCAAAATGGGCTTCGTGTTCCGAAAATGTCCAGAAATCGAGTTGAATATAACTTCTCGGCAACCGGGCATAAAATTTGCATCATTAACGGTGAACGAAGTCGTAAACGGAATATCGTTATTCTAAAAGTGTCCTATGCAATATCCCGATAAGTTTGCGGACGATATTTCGAGACGCAGACGGCAGGAAAAAGAAAAGGAAACGGACGATCAAAGGAACACGGGAGAGAGGAGAATCAAGGCTAAAAAGTTACGGAAATTTTCATGCAAATATTATTCAGGAAGTTGGTTGTCTCGCAGTCGAGAAACGTTGATCTTGGCGAGGCGGGATACGCGAAAGGGCAAGAATATCGATGACGTATACGCAAGGGAAGCGACATTTATCGTTCGGTCGCGTATCGGACGCGAAACAACGGGGTTCCTCTTGCGCGACGTATGCTCGGCATGCAAATTATCACGATTGACTAACAATTCGATTAATTCGTAAGATCGACAAATTCCAAATTCCACATTGTTAATTTTGACTCGGCAAATAAATCATAGGGCAAGGGGTTAAAAATGTTCATGAAAAATGATGTATCGTTTAAAAGAAAATTTCCAGACATTATTTTGTCAGCTCGACCAAATGGCACAATAGCATGTAACAACGTCTAAGACTCGTAAACGTGTCGGAAAGTTTTTGACAGGGTTTAAAGGTCTCGCAATGACGTGTCACGACATAACAGTAAGACTACTACGGGCTGGTATAAGGCTAGGCTGATATATGCAACAGTAAAGTAGCTCACAAGGCGGACGCCAGTCTGTCTCGACCAGAAATGGGATTAGGAAGCACGTCAAGTATCTATGGGTCACGTCACGTAGATCGAGATTTAGTCCGTGTCACGTCGATCTAAAAGCACCGTTCAAAGAGCAATGCCGTTTCTACAGCCTTCTTAGAAAAACCGACTCAGGAACACGTGGATTAGATCACGTGTACACTCTGTGAATAATGGATGCATATCTACTTTTCTCTCCGTACTGTACGGGGATAAACTTTAGAAATTTGGGAATTTAGAAATTTAGACATACTGAGATACAGGAATTTAGAAATTTGGAAATTTATACTAAGATAGAATTTTGCTATTTATGGAAATTGGGATATAGGATACTAAGAATATAAAGACATCAGGGATGTAGGAATACAGGCATATAGAGATGTAGAGGTATCAGGATTACAGAGATATCGGTACATAGAAATTTAAGGACATAGGGACATCGGAATATAAGAATTTTGGGATACAGAGATGCCGGTACTCTGAAATTTAGGCATCTACAGATATCAAATGTGGAGACTCACAATCTGGTGATAGCTCCAGATACTTGGATTAGGGATGTCAGGATTTCGACGTTGGGGGAATCGGAAATTACTTTGAGAATGAAAAGATTTCCAAGACTCGACTACGTAGAAAGAAAAGCTACGTTGCTCGGGAGTATACCTGTGTGTGACCAGCACCGTGGACCCCGGCGAGGCGAGACGCGGCACGAGTGGAGGGGTCAAAGGTCGAATACGTCCGAACACAAAAGTCCGGTGATCGTAAGCGCATACGGACACGCACGAACGCGTGAGGACACACCCACCCATCCACTTTCATACGTACCGGAATGCATTCGCATTTGATGCAGTACATGACTCCGAAGGGCGGGCCCAAATCCGCGAACCAGGTGGAGCCCAATTCCCGTATCTGCTTGCCGAACGTGCATTCTGCAACAAAGAGGTATTTCAATTGGCTTTGGCGAATTTGTAGCTCATTCTCTAACGGCGTGTTACGGCATGACCGGGTATAAATATCGCTCTTTGAAAACTGGCTAAGTTGAAATATTTGAAAGCGAACTGAATGTATGGACGGTGATTCGGGTTACGGGAAGGGAGTGGTCCACGGGAGGGAAAGGCACGTGAGAGCAGGGAGCATTGCTCAAAAGAATTAAAGGTGAAGTCTGATTTGAAATCGCGTGGAATTTATTTGATAAAAGTTTAGTAACGCCGTATGCGGTGAGCGCGAAATTGCGCGGGTTATGCGGGTAATAGTACCGAACACGGTACTTGACCTGTCGGGTCGTGTCGGGAAGAGTCGGCTACACTCGAACGAAGGACTCGGGACCTTCGGGTAGTTCGATTACGTTCGGGTAAAGTCGGATAATCCGATGGATCTATCGAATCTATCGAATTTAGAAATACAGTAGTCTCAATTTTGCAAATTTACTAACCGAGCAATGTAAGTTTAATAAATATCGTGAAAATAGTCTCGAGTCTGTCCGATTTAGTGCGACGCGACCCGAAGTAAGTTATCCGAAGATCTCGAGTACCCGTTCGAATCCGTCCGACTGTGTCCGAGCCAACCCGAGACCGAAATGAATGGAGGACCTGTTCCCGAGCGAGTCGCGCTAATCGCCAACTTCTGAATCATCGTCACGCGCGTACAAGCAAACATTTTTGGTCGCCGTTTAAAAATTGCCGAGACGGCGATGAGACGGTGCGTAAAAGAGGAAGAACAAGAGCGACAGCGCCTGTTAGAGGACGAGAGAAGAGGGAGAAGAAGAGAACGGCGATCTTGGTAAAATAAAAAAAAAAATAAAAAATGCGTGCACCATTCTCGCAAGGCCGTTGCCTCGTTTAACACTGACGCTGTCTCACCTTCTTCCGCTAAAAAAAAAAAAAACAAGGAGAAAAAGCGGCTAAGGCCCGTGTATGACTGCGCGTTACGACGTCCTTTCCTTTTCCGTGTAAAAATAAATACCCGACCAGGCCGTGGCACCGAAAATAACGAGCCCACACTTTTTCGACGGATTATACGATTTGTACTTCATCCTCGGACTTCTGAGAAGCCGCCTCTATCCTTCCGGTTGAAATAACTATGTCGGAGGTCGTCGTACATATTCGTACACGGTTAAATTCCTTCATTTTTCAGCAATTTTCAAGGCTCGGTTAACTTATTGTCCATTTGTCGCTAACTTTGTTACGAGATAAATGATGACTTATGAGCAGCATGTGACGTATAGGAGGTCGGAGATGTTATGGAAGGGTCAGACGGGCGCCACGGGAGAGACCAGGAAGTTTAGAACCTACGGAATTTATGATTCAGGACTTGTGGAATTTAACAGAGATCCATGGAATTTAGAATCTAGGGATAGCCTAGGAAATTATGGTACTTAGGACCTAGGGTGTACGGAACCTCGGGAGATGAAGAATCTAGGGCATTTCTCCTAAACTTTAGCTTAGACTCCTGACTCTGCTTAGGTCCACAACTACCTAGCACCTAAGTTCCCCAAGATTCGAGTTCTCCGTAGGTCCTAAGCGCTGCCTATGTTCTAAGTTTCCAGATGTCCTGTCTTCTAAACTTTCTTCGCATCCCAAGCTCCATAGATCCCAAGTTCTCTGAGTCCTCGTAGGTTCCAAACTCTCTAAACGCACGTTTCTCTCCACATCTGAAGATTCAAAGGAAGCCGTTAGAAAGAGCTCAGAACCTAGAAGTCTCCAGATGGGTTCTACCAAGAGCGATGAACCACCACATCACATGTTTTGCAATATTTACATTCCAGCGTTGCCTAAACGACTCCGCCCAAGGTAATTAAGACGCAGGGACAAGCGACGGCGATCAAAGCCGAAGGTTCTGACAATATTTCCAGACGGTGGCTGTCCAGAATCGCCTTTGTGCCCGTCCGGGACCTAATAGGACGCTCGCGTCGCGACGTTCCGTGCACGAAGAAAACGGAGAGAACGAAAGATCGGTGTTCCCGGTCTCTTTGGGCTTGTACGCGTCCACTCGTCCGTTTGCTTGAGATGCGCACGGCCGGCCGAGAAAGAGAGAAGAAAGATACACAGGGAGTATGGCTCGTTGCGCGAGGTCGTTGCACCGCGTGTGCTAAGTCGTTCTAAGCGCGGAGTCGGTCCTAAGCAACCGGGAGGCCCGAGAGGGAAGTCTCGATACGCCACGGCATCGCAAATATGCGAGGCTGGTGGTATAAACGTTACGTTGTCGCATCCTCCTCCTTTTTCTTCGTTGTCCGATTACGTTTCGTCCGAAAAATTGCCCCAAAGATGCCCGGTACGCTTTCGAACGCCACGACGAAATGATTTGTCGCGAGAAGAAAGTAACACGCACGGGGAGAGCATAGGCGTCGAATCACGCTAAACGTTTAATCTATTATTGGAATGATGAGAATAGGACGCGGTTAGAGGCGAGCCGGTGTGGAAAGCATAGAGTGGTCGTTGCTAATTTGGCCCATATATATACCAACGTTTCATAGACCGTTGACTCGGCTGCCATAACTTATGAACCGTGAAATGTTGCGCGCTTTATCTCAAAGGCGACCCACGTTCGCGCTTAGCACGACGGTTAACTTCGTGGAGCGCGGCGAGCCAATCAGAAATTCATTGTTTCCCCGATGCACGAGTTCCTTTTCTTGTTTTATCCCCGTGCGTCCGCGTTTCACGCGTAACGAGATTAAGGACGCTAAGAGAACGGCACAAAAGGCGTCCGCGCGAGAGATTCGCATAAATGGATTAGCATAAATTAAGCGGGACGCTAAAGCATCGAGGGCACGTTCGTAAATTGACCGTGTTTTGCATAAACATAATGGTCCGCGTTCCGCTTCTTCCGTTTGCGGAAAAATTGCGACGAACGACGAAAGATGACGTGGCCCAGAAGAAGGCGCGTAAAAACGAGTACTCGAGCCGGCATGCCACGACGGAGATCCTCCAGACATCCACGAACGTAACCGGGTAGAGAAAACAGAAGTCTCCGTGGCACTCGAGCCACGGTACTTTCGAGGACCGCAAAAACCGAACGACCATCGCTGGCGACACCAATTATGGCGCGATTCAGTCCTTCCGAATACGATTCGACTTCGCTGGAGCGGTTGTGTGGGGTCGATTTATAATCTACATGTCCGACTGGACTAGATACGGAAAGTCTGCTTAGGTAGAATCTAAGGAAATGTTACTATAACACGTGATAAATCACGAGGAACTGAATTAGCAATACTGCTACCAGTTTCACGTATATCAATAATTCATTGGTCCATTTAGCTAGACATGAAGTGTCCATTTAAAAGATTCAAAAATCCGAGGAGAATCTCCGTATCCAACTATCTCTGTGTCCATCAAAATTACATATGAGCAGTACCACCACAAAGTTGACCAATCCGACCAAACGTTATCATGATACAAAATAAATGAAATAAAGAAACGAAGCGAAGAAATAGAGTCAGCGATATTAGTAGCAACTGTCGAACTATTAACGATTCGGATTACGAAGTGATTTTGTGTTTGAAATTTAAAGTTCAGTAGCATTCCATTCCTACTACGCGCTTTCCGCGAATTTAACCGAGAATTCGAGGAACAAGTCTTGAGCCACTATTCTCAGCCACGTAGACGCTGTACGATAACGTCGGACGCACGCTTCTAAGTCGGGAGTTCGATGAACCACGATGAATCCTCCTAACGGAGTTCGTTTAGGAAAAATACAACAGGATAGACACCACTGTTAATCCTAAAATATCCAACGCGTCGACCGTTGACTCGTTTGTCCGATGCAGACGATTCAACGCACACTAAGCCTTTACGATGTGTCTTGCCACGAGTTGTTTCCACGGGACATCATTAAACTTAACGAAGAAGCAGTTTCATCGCAATATTGCAGAATCCGGTTTGATTGGGGCGAGATAGGTAAAATGATTTACCCTTTCTAGGTTCCACTTAGGACTATAGATTTCTTATCGTGTCGGCTAGAGCTATTAGGTTCTAGGTTACATTGGTTTCACGTGGATCTTAAGATCTTCATAGGACGCTATTCATGCGTGACCTATCCTACTTATAGGATGTGGGATCCTCCATAGGCTACACACGTGATACAGGCTATTCCTAGGACCTAGGATCATTCCTAGGATCATTGGTATCCACCTAGGTCCAAAGCTATTCATGCTACCTAGGCTTCCTCTAATATCTGACATTGCAAACCTTGAGAGCCACTTGGGACCTGGACTATCCGTAAGATCTAAGCTCCCCTAGAACCTAGACACTCTGTAGATCGTAGGATCCACCTAGGACCTAGGTCGAACCTATGGACCCTATCCATTACCTAGATTCCTTCTAAAATATCCGCTACGACTTAGTCCTCGCTAAAATTCTTGTCTCCCAAGACCCTAAGTTCGCCCTAGGTCTCACAGTCCTTGCAGACTCATACCTTCACTCCTAACCTTCCTATAGGACCTAAGATGCGAAGAGCTTAGGAAGTTCCTAGATTGTCCTGCTCGAATCGTCACTCCTCCGCATACACGTTTCGTAGTCATGCAGCACCGCCATGTGTACGAGTATATACATCCTCGGTCACTAAAATAAAGTTCTCGGCGAGAAGTCGGCGAAAAAACGAAAAGGAAAGAAGTGGTGCGATAGCGGTGCAACGGGAACGACAAACACATGCCACTTTCTTTCCTCGCGTTTCCCAGTCTTTTCCGTCTCGCTTCTTTTTCCATGAATCTCGCAGGTTATGCTTCCTTCCTGGCCCCTTCTGTTCGCCGGTCCGATGCTTGTTCGTGCTCTATCTCGTTCCACCTTTCTACACGTTCCGTTTCTCTCGCGTCTACGCGTCTCGTTACTCCCTCTCTCGCTATGCCTTTCTCGTTTGCTCTTCCTCGTCCGCGTCTCGAGTTTCACATCACCTTTAGCATCGTATACGATCTCGTGTCACGTGACATTGCAATGCGTCAAGTGTACGTCTCGGTCGTTCGATTTCTAATGTTTCACTGCCACTGCAGATAACGACATTGTAGCGAGATGAAAATGTATACGTATCTGTGTTGCCGAGCCGGCTGACAGAAGTCCCTGCAAACCGGTTAATGGTAAGAGCTATTGGGATCAACTTTAAGACCAATTTGCACGTTTTAATTGCCGCTTTATACCAAAATATAACACGGACGCCCACGTACTCTGTCGCGTTATTAAATCTCTTGCGAACGACAATGCTCGAGTCGCATCGAAAGATATTTCTAACTGGAACATCGCAAAGCAATTAAAATCAACCGCAAGTGCACCGTTTGATTGCATGGGGATATAAGATGGACGCCCACGTGCTCATTTTTGTTACCAGTTGCTCTGTCGCGTTACATTAAATCCGCTGTTAGAAATGACAATACCGAAGCTGTATCTGGAGATACTTCTAACTGGAACATCGGAAAGCAACGGCCGAGTACGTACCCCGCATTGTGCGACCCAATTCCATTCGCCGTGCGGTTTCTTCAGCTTCGTCTAACGGATTATAATAAATTTATGGAAGGTAGAGATGAACATCGAGAGAAGCAGAAAAGTCGCGAAGTTAACGAGCCGGAGGTGTTTCTCGACGACGAAAATAAAGACGCAATGGCGCGTTCTCGTAAAAAAAAATACGAGTAGCGAACGGAAGAAGAAGAAGAAGAAGAAGAAGAAGAAGAAGAGAGTGGCGAACCCGAAGTGCGTCGACATCTCGTAGTTACGCAACTGTTGTTTGGCCGTGAAGCAGCGTCTACGAGGAGGAGGAGGATGCCATCTTCATCTTCCGGTCCGATCCTTGCGCCACTTTCTCATAGGTTATATGGCCGCGTGTGCAAGTGGGCAGACGAACGTGGGCGACGCTTCTCGCGACTTCTTCGACATTGAAGTCACCTCTTGCCGTGTCCCGACTGCACACGTATATAGCCCCGCGATGTTGCGCGACCGTACCTGCTCTCTCGGTTACAGGTTTTCACGTAGGTGTACACCTACGTGTACCAGGACCGAATATGTATTCCTTCGAGTCCCGATCGCCATTAATATGCAGAGGATTTAAAGTCGAGTACTCGGCCTCGTTCGGGTTGCACGCGAACCTTTTAATACATGTACAGGGTGGAACACGTAACCGCAACCACTTCGATCAGACGCCGTGAGCGACGATTTCGATGAAAAATCTTTTGAATAACGATTTCATGATCTTGCGAGCAATAAGGTTAGATCGATAACGCTTGGATATATTACGGTAGCGTTGCAAGTACGCAGCGTTCGAAATACAACATGAACCAAATACTCCGCATGGTCGATGTAAGTGGTAATTCAACATGTGTCGATCCGACGCCGGTTGATCCAATACATATAACAGCGATCTGAAAGTACGAATTATGTAACTAAAGATACTAACGAAGCTAAAATATGAATTATGTAACCGAAGCTACTAGCGAAACTGAAGTATGAATTATATAAGTGAAGAACATAGTACTATATTAGTAGATGCCTGTAAGTACAGAACACGGTACCATTTTTGGTCCGTATGAAAGAGACCTAAAGGCTTCGTTTGGGTGAGCCCACACGTAGGCGACACGCCTTCGCAATCTTTGCTGTCTCGTTTGGGGCGCGCGCCCCAACTACGTGCAAATGATCGGTGATGCTGCCCACGTACAGATACACGTTTCACGCGAGTACACATCCGCTTCTCGAAAACGCTTTAACACACTTTTCAGTACACCCAGCGCGTTTCTAGTAATTTTCTTCGTCGAGGAACGAGGTGACGAAATATTGACGCGGCTATAAGTCAAATTAGAAGCAATCATGTAATCCGGGATAAATTGGTACGAGTGAAATTATGCGTCATTACGATATATTTATAGAACGAACGGAGAAAATAGAAAACTTCGTTATATTGTCACGAGAGACGTTGCAACGCGTAGCGTTATTGTCGTATCGTATAATGCATACTCGTTATATATCCTGTTCGCGATTGCGTGCATGATCCTAATCGGGAGAAAACGGTGGTCAGGGAGGTAAAACGTATGTGGGTTAACCTGGAATGCGTGAATCCCCTGAATGATTCCGAGCGCGTTACCATATCTCCTAAAACGCATCTGGCGAAACAACGAGCGCGTTGCGCGTTGACAGACGCGGCGATGTTTTACTGCCGTGCAAGTAACAATGCCGCTTTGTTCGCGGCGCGCCGCTGCCGATTTAGAGTCGATGTTTTCTACCGACTCCGAATAAATTTATCTGTTTGCCCCGTGAGATGCAATGGAACTGGCTATGACAGTGCCCTCTAGGGCCACGTCACACGCCTAACAAGAACACGGATCGATACCAAAATGGCTGCCAATCTTAAACTAAGCTAAACTTCTTATTTTATACACGATATACACGGTATACACTTATCGTATACAGCGTAGTTGCTCTTCATTTATTTCTGTGTATGTCATATACATATAAGTTTGAAAGTTACCACTTTCAATCTTTACGTCCCGAGACGCCCTCCCGTCTTATAGCCATTTTATCAAACGAGAGTTAGCATCCGCATCCGGTGAACGATACGAAGAAAGAAACCAGTACGTAACCTTCTTATTTAATCCGTCAAGACCGTCAGGTTGATAACGTAAAAATTGGCTAGTTTTCTCCTAGTCACTTAGGAAGTTGCGGAACAACAGCGAGGAGAGATGAAAGCCGCGGGTGATCGTATCTGACGGCGGGTTTGCAAGTACAATTAATTTCTTTGAACGCGCGCGAAGGGAAACGCTGACAAGCGCAACGTGTAAGGTCAAGACTTCTCTCGTGCGGTTTCCTTTTTTCAGAACAATCCAAAAATATACCCTAGGAATTGTCTTTCTCTCGCGAGGCGAGGTTATAAAAGACGCGTCAACCCGAAGGGCAAACGCGGCGAGTCAAAAGACGAAGAAGAAGCGGATGGAAACGTCCGCGAACGAGTCACCGGGTCCTTGATGCGCCCTTAATCATCGACGGAACAAGAAATGGACGCGGACGAACAGAAATATTGCTAGTCGATCGTAACAGTACGGCCCGAGTCCCTCCTCGTTGCTCCCTTCGCGGCAAGAACGGGAATGTTAATGCCGCATCAGGAGTTATGACAAATGATGCGATTTCGCAGGGGGCGCGCGAACAAATATGTTACTGTCGCTTCTTCGACGTAGAAGAAACGGCTCCGAAGTACTCGGACAGACGGTACTACGCCGTCAAAGTAGATAACGATGCTTGAAACTTTACGCGAATTACAAATGTTTCTGTTTGCTATGCTACTATCGTATCTGCGCTTTCTACGTGGAAATAAAGTACTCAAGATTTACACGCGGTATACCGGACAGGGAGATGGGAATTTCAGAGGTGGGGAACTTGCGAACTAGGGAATTTGACGGCTGGAGAACATGGGAACTTGGGAGAGTGGTCATGTGAGAATTTGGGAAACAGAATTTGTGGATTAGATGACTTGGGGACTATGTAATTTAGGACCAAGGGATTTGAAAGCGTAAGAATTTGGGGACTATCGAATTTGGAGAATACGTAATTGCTCAACAATTTCCTAGTCTCCAAAAACTCTCCATACCTCAAACACTCAATGTCCGAATTTCCCAATCCTCCAAATTCTCAGGACCCCAAATTTCTAAGTCCCAAACTTCGTACTTCCTAAATTCCCTAGTCCAGCAATTCTCAGTAGTCTAAGTCTTAATCCCCCAAGTTCTGAAACCCCCTGGTACCTAAATTGCCAAACCCTCAACTACTTTCTGTCCCAAATTCCCAACAGATCCACTCGAATCCTCCAATATGCACGTTTCAAAAGTTTACGAATCACAATGCCCACGAGCTGTTTAGCGTGCACTTGATGTGCCCATCAGTGCCCTAGAAGATCTATTTCAAACGTTGGCCAGTTTCACAATCGAGAAATGTCCGACGTCAGAGCGCGCGTCTCATACCGCGGTAGCATCCTCTTACATAAAACATTGAATTTATAACAGAGTATTTTTTTGTCGTCCGATAAAAACGATCGGAATTCGCGCGATTGCGACGGCAGTAATTCGCGAAAGATCAGTCGACGCGATAAGTCAGCCGAGCGCCGACAGAAAAATCTTCGTGCGATATCCCTGCCGGCGGCGCGCCATCCCGAAAATGGTCAGACCTCTCCGAGAGAAAAGGAGCAGGTTCGCTGTTACACTTCCTTACACGCGTAATTATGACCGTATTTGTCACCAGTTCGGATCACCGCTGCCTTCTTGCCGTCCCCGCTAACTCTTCTTCTTCGTTCATCCCCTCCGTTATCTCTCTCGCTCCGTTCCAGTACCTTCTATCAATTTTTTTTTATCCGGAGTCTCCACCCTTTTTCCTTATATCTATTTCGAGCTCCATTTATGGCTCTCTTCTTCTTCCACCTTCTTTCCTCTTCGACGACCGACTCCACCTTTCTCCATTTTCCCTTTCTCGTTCCTTTGTCCTTCTTGTGGACCAGTTATGATCGAACGAGTTTCTCGGCTTTGAGCATCGTGACTCACATGTACTCGCATGTAGGTTTTTGGTAAATTGTGGTTGGCGGTGTTTGACACGAATAGAATGGTTCTGTATTCTAGACTCCTGCTAGATTTCAAGATCCTCTCGAATCTAAGATTCCTCCTTCGCTATGAGAGCTAGACTCTTCGAGGACATAAACTCCACATACGTTCTATACATTACCGAATATGTTATTAGGCACTAAATCTTGTCAAGTCCTAGACTCTCTCCTAGATCCGGTGCTCGCCACAAACTCAATGATCCTTCAGGCTCCCTATGAGCTCTAGACTCTTCCTAGGTCATAGGCTCCTCATACGTTCTATACACCCCTGAACATCTCTGTGAGCCTTACTCTGCCCCGGTCATAGACTCATACGTTCTATATGTATATCTTCGAACATCCTACTAACTACTAAATCTTCCCAAGTCCCAGCTCTCCCTAGATCCGATGATCTCCATAAACTCAAGGATCCTTTTAGGCTCCCTACGATCCTCCCAAGGCTCTATCTAGCCTACCTCAAAATCTAACGTATAAATAACCCATGAGTACTAGACAGCGTATAAAAGTCCATATTTCTGCAATACCCGCCATGGCTTCCCCGGTTCCAGCCATAAATCTAACACCGTGTCGAATGCACTTGTACCCGTTAGTCGTTCACCTCTTGACCAGACGTTTCCCATCGTCGATGCTCACCGGACGATCCGATGTATCGGTGCACCCACGCAGGGTCGAACAGGAATCCAGACGATTCCATGTATCCGCACGCGTACACGCGCACATATCCGGGCGTATGTACGTAGCTAACGTACGATATCCGGAGCTCATCGTGTACATCGACGCGGTCGTTCGGGGAACGTTACTGGTGCGGAGGTGGCCAGTGAAATTTTAATTTGCTTGCTTTTCGTCAAAATTCCACGAAATGCTTACACTGAAAATATTCCGCGCGGATATAACGGCGGTGCCTCGAGAGGTTCCGCTCGATCGTGTCCGGTACACGCTTCGCGGAAACTTTTCGCACCGTTTTGTTGTTTTGACCGCCAGGCGAACGGAAACGATTCTATTTTGTTCCGAGCGACTTTCGCCCGTGAAATCAGTTTGTTCTCGCGCGAATACGAGAGAGACGGAGATCGCGGTGAAGGAGGACACGAGAGGATCGCGAGATGCCGAGGAATCGAGAGGGGAACTCGTCGGGGAGTCCGGTGCACGTCACGAGGTGGAACGTGGTAAAGTCAGAGAAGTAGGCAAGTTTATCGGTAGCAAGGTGCGAAAACGTTGGATTTTTATAACGGACCCTTTTAAAAACCTGGGAACGCGTTCTTCCGAGCGCACGCTTCGCGACGGAACGATTTCTGAACGCGATATTTTTAGATAACGCGTAAACTCCCCGAGTCTATCTCTCCTCGTATAAAATATATTTTTTAAACGGGTATCGAGATCGCTGCATTTAGCAGCAGCCGAATGTTTTCGACGTTCGCTGCCCGCGAGATGACACGTAGGATTCCAATAACCTTTCGGGGAAACCGATCGGACACGAACGTTTAATCGGGTTATCGTGTCGACATTACGAAACAACGTAACTCAGCCTATTGGACTTTCAAACAATAATATTGATTACCGCCGCTAGATTGTCGTAAGACGATTATGCTTTTCATACTGGGTCACCGACGGATTACAATTCGAACGCTATCGCTGCTTGACATAGGTCATCGACAGATTACGCTATTATGTCACGTATAGATCTATGCGAGCCAATAGATAATTCGATTACGCTTTCAAATTCGTCAAATTTAATTAACCGTGTCTCGTGGAGGTCATCTTTTCGATTTTCGAACGACTTTCGATTGTATACTGATTCAATGAAGCTGTTGAACGTTTCAATGGATGTATTCTTAGATGTAGCAAGTCTAATATTTGCTACTTTGCTATTTTTACTTAGCTATAAACTACGGTAATTGATATATCCTCCCAAACAGAAAATGTTTTCTTTCACCGAACGAAAGTAAGTCACCCCATTTTTTTAAAGTGATACAACACATATTCTAACCTTGACACTTTATTTTTTACAAAAAAAGTATTGAACTATTCACTGCGAAAAATTAATTTAACATATTCTAATTTATATACTGCAATGTAATATCAACAATTCAATTCTAATCTGACGACCAAGCTACTTTAAAATACCAAGTTTTGTACCGTGTTTAACTTGATACTTTTCTGGCGGGAACGCAGCGGGAATTCAAACGCGATTAACCTAATCCAAACAACGGGAAGCATCGAAGCACAGTTTCCTGTATATTTGATCATTCAGCAAGAGGATTCATATCAAGATTTGAATCTGGAAATAGAAGCGCGCGAATTTCCGTCACGGATTTACATCATGGTCGTACATCAGCGGCTCGAACCCGCGGAATTATGGCGCGTATCATCCTCACCGAATAACGCGTGCCAAATGGAAGGAAATAACGTAAGTCAGCAGAGCGCGAGCACGAGGGAACAGTGTCGTAAAGAATACGAGACGATGCTGTAAGAAAGCGTTGAAACCATTCGTTATGGGTCCACCCGTTTCGTCCAAAGTTTCGTCGGCTCCATGAAAGGGAAACAAAAACGGCGCGCGCGTGCAATGTACACTTCGATGCAACGTTGCCTTCCGTTTGTAAGGACAAACGAATATCACCTTCTATTCAATTTTAGGGTTGTAAATCTGTGAACTTGAGAATTTATATGTTAACGAAATTTTCGAACTTTTTAACTTTTCAATTTATTTTCAAATTCATAGATTTTCAACTTCTCAAATCCTTTAATGACATCCTTTATTTCTGTAAATAAGCTTCAATTCCCTAAATCTTCAATTTGGAAATCTCTAATTCCTCAGTTCTTAGACTCCTTAGTCTCCGAATTCGCAGGTTCTCTCTCTAATCTCCCAGTACCCTGGTCCTCATATTCACTGGGGCCCTAATTCACTTGATCTCAAATCCCTTAGTCTTCCAATTCCCTAACCACCAATTTGCTAATCCCCATGTGACTCAATTGCCTAATTCCCTAACTCCTAATTCTCCCACTTCTAACTCCCCAACTCCTAATTCCCCAACTCCTAATTCCCCGACTCCTAATCCCCTAACTCCTAATTCCCCAACTGTCAAATTCCCCACTTCACAAATTACCCAACTTCCAATTTCCGAGTCCCCAAATCTCTTACTTCCCAAATTCTCTTCCAACTCCCTAGTCCTCAGATTTCCCAGTTTCCAAATTCCCCAACTCAGCTCCAAAACTGTCTAAATCCAAAGTGCCCCTCTGAAATTCCCCAATTCCCCAAATGCTCATTTGTTCCTTGGGTATCCTAGGGAAAGTCAATTTGGCCAAAGTGCAACTTCTCGCGTATCGAGAAGAGGCTGAGGAGCGAAAAAGCGACGGATACAGCTGGCTACTAAGCCGAGAAGAGGAGAGAAGAGGATCGGTCGCTCGCGACGAGGACGCGTTTGAAAAGCAAACGGCCGAAAGTGGTAGGTAGGGGAAAGGGGCAGATGAGCCGAGCAACACGGTGGGCGTGTGTGGGGGCAAGGGGAGACAGTTGTTCGGTGTGCTGCCACACTCAGAATGGAGTCGAGTGCCAGAGAGTCGGTTGTCCGTGTATTTCAGGCGGCACGGGCCACTGCACTGCCCCTACCACTTGTGCACCTACGTGCTATGTATATCGTACCTTTCATATCAGGGGTGTCGTTTCAACATGCTGTATCCACCCTCCACCGATCTCGCATGCTTTATTACATCACTTTCTTGTATTTACACTAGAGTATAACGTGGCTGATATATAATAGTAGGTACAAGAACTCGCGTTATAAGGAAACAGTAGTCGTAACAGGAATTCGCTTTGGACCCTACTGTAGTACGAACATTCAGATGTTTTATGTCTGTCATTACATCACATTCAACAAATTCCGAGTTTTATACAAGAATTAAAACAGGTTTTTATAGCATTTGAAGAATTAACTGTAAATGGTACGCGGTGCAACTGGTTAATTGTTGTGGTTGTTAATGACTTCGGACGTGACTAGTTACGATAACAGACCACTTAAAGTGCCAACTATAATTTACGTGCTCCTACTGTTACAGGCACCTTTTCAGATTATTTAGAGGAAAGAAACTATCCTTTCGAGTTAAGTATGCACCTCGTATTTTGAACAAGATCAAAAGCTGTGTACCCAATTTCAGTTTATATTTTCGAAAGGTTTAAGGCAATTCTGAGAGCGACGTCTGCGCGACGAGGTCAGAAATAACAGAACGGATAACAAATGCCCCAATATTTGTCAAGAATGAATACTACACCGTTCATATAATGCATGTCATACGGAGACGCGTTTTGCGGGACCGATGGATAAATGTCCACGATCCTCGAGGCGCCAAAGCTCCGTTCTGGAATACTCGGCAGACACTAACGTATGCCCTCGGAATCCGCTAGGAGAAGAAAAAGGGACCAGAAGGAAAGGGGAGGAATGAATGCCGTGCTCTGTCGTGAAACTATTTCCAGTGGACTGCCGATCGTGATAACCGATAAGATTTTGGGGGAATGCGACGAGAAGGAATGAGACACTCGCATTCTTTTTCGAACCGACTCTTTTCTTTCGGCGTTTTCTCTTCTTCGTTGCTTTTGCAAGTCACGTTACACGAGACAAGACTGTTCGATTTATTCGAAAAATGATCAATATCCGAATAAAAATATACACCTAATTTCTCAATCTCTTAATGTTTTTTTTTTTTTTGTTAGAAGTCATTTCACTTCTATATTTGTATTAAAAAATTAATCTTACTCGCTATAGATGTAGACACGTTTAATCTCTTTAGACATTTTTTTTAAACATCCACATATGTATAAGCATCCTTGAACACGTTAATGAAAATGTATAAATTCATTCTTAAAATATATAGTTACAAGTAAAGACTTTTTAACGAATAAACTATTTATAGACTGAAAGATTAGTCTGATGAGTTAACTCGTACTCGGTTATGTCAATTGTAGTAAAAAAGTAAATACCAAATCGTTTAAGTTCGTAAACGAAGAATTGTAATAAATAGTTTCATACGTCAGTTTTATCGCAGTTATTGCTGAAGTGACCGGCATTACTCCATTCTCTTAGCCATAAAACGGACTACGTACATTTTAAGGTTCTCTAAGTCTATGAAACAGAAATCGTCTTGACGATGTACACGCGGAGAGACTGTAATTCTTGTGATCCATTAAGTCGTTAACACGCCATTTTGCGTGTCCAGCTTGCGTATGTCAACTGTTAGTAACCTCCCGTAACGTCTGTATAGACTAGTTTGTTTTCTTAGCGTTTGAGTCTCTAACCCTATTTCTCGAGAACCTAATGTGTACCATAACTCGAAAAGTGATTATAAACGATCAAGACTACAGTGGCTTAAATTGAGCCCGAAATACGCGAAACTCTGAATCAAACGGGAGTAATTTAACCCGCGAAATTTGAAAATGTACAATTTCTCTGTTTGAATCTTTGCAAATTTGACATTTTTGCACTTATAAGTTTCTAAATTTCTCGTTAACGAACATGGTATTAGTCAATTAATGGTTTCGAATAGGGCTAAAGCAAAAGTGGAAGTGCGCATGCGCCGAAAGGAGCGCGTGCGGAGCCGCGAATTACGAAATGCAACATCGCGTAAATTGTTAGAGGACAGAGACGCGCGAAAACGATTCAGTGTAATCGCCGTTGAGAATCGAGCGATTCAATTAACGCGAGCAAGATCGTTCCGAGGGAAAAGACGAAAAAGAAACACGGGGCGAGAACGATTTTGCCTTGGACCATTCCGGCCGACTGAATGATGCTGTTTGATTTCCGACAAATCTCGCACGATTGGATTGTAAAACGTCGCCGCGTAATTTTCTGAAAGCTCGGGCCGTAAACGCTGGCCAGCCACGCTTGAAATTCGATTAATGAGCAGCCGCGGGGAGTGCAAGAAAGAACGAAAGAGAGAGAGAGAGAGAAAGAGAGGACGAGAGCAAGGACGAAGAAAAAGTTGACCGGACGGCGGAAGGAATAAATAGCTCGGCGAAGAGCAAAACGAAGACGGCAGAGCCCCTGCCAGATGTACAAATCGAACTGTGCGATCGGCGAATTCTTCGTAATTTCTTGCAAACGCGAAGCCTGTTTCGTGACTCGGAAATTACTCTCTCGTGCCGCTAACGCGTATCCCCTGAAATTTAATGCCAACGATCGCCGCTAGAGTCGCTCGCAGTCTTATTGCGGACACTTACAGATACGCGATCGACGCTCTTTCTAAACTGACTCTCTAAGTGGTCAGTCCCGTGAGACTTATGTGCTCTGCCTTCTACTAAAGCGAGCCACCCAGGTTTTAACCTACGATTTCCCTGCAATTTTCTTAGATCCAAAGAAATTTTCTTTGGAATTTCTTTCTTTTAAATTTCTCTCCAATCTTCAGAATTATCCCCCAAATATCTCGAATTATCCAGTGTTTCAGAATACTTAGGTTCTTTTTAGACTTCCTCGGCTCACGAGTTTTCATGGACTCTCGTTACAATTACCCTAGGTTGCCCTTCTGTCTAGGCATCAGGCGTGCCGGAGTCGGTGAAAAATAGTGGGCGGCAATTGTGACGCCGCGATGGAACGTCGCGTCGGCCAGCGAGGAAATAGAGTAGTCGTCGGGGAGATGCGACTGGCCAGATGCATAAAGCGGGGCGCCGACTCCGGGATTCCTCGTAATTTCTTCCCCGTTGGGACACGAACCGACCGCGGCCTCTCGTCAGTCATCGCGCTTTAAAGTCTCGCTGTTTAATGCTCGCGCGCCGCGCTCTCTCTTCAACCGTCGGTAGCATCTGTCGCGCGCGGCCGGCACAGTTAAATAACTCGAATGATCGCGAAGGATTTAGCCGTCACGCGTTTCTCCCTTCTCCTTCTCCATCCCCTTTTCTCTCTCTCTCTCTGTATCGCTCTCTCTTCTTCTCTCTTCGCAGCAAACGATGCTCGGTTGCGTGCGCGCGCAAAAACTCCGCAAGAACGAAGAGATAGTTATTCCCCTCGATCTCCTTTCCTTCGACCACGTACCACTGCTACCAATTGCCCTTTTTTGGCGCCAAACTCGAGAAATACTTCTCTACTATTTGCTTCGCGGTGAAATATACTCGGACAGTTTGGCTACTTCCTGGCTTAGGTTAAGATTATGTGCAACAGCTGTGTACAGTCGAGGGAAAATCTCCTCGGGGAAAATATCGTATGAAAGCACATGTTCACTTTAGGGGATCTTTAGAAATTTCAAAACTTGCGGATGAGTCAAGAAGTTGAGTACCCAGAAAAAGAGATCTAGAAGTCAAGTTAGGTATATCAGCCATTTTTAAAGAAGTCCTCCAAAAGCTACATTCAAACAAAATTTTAACCAGAGATGTTTCCTGTAATATACATGTAAAGTGTATCCGTAGAAGGTTGAGCGTAAAGGGTTAAAGCAAAGGTTTCCAGTTGGCAAGCCTGGAACACCGATGGACAAAGGACGACATGGCCGTCGCAACATCCATCAACGGTCGCAAGAAACGGCGAATTGCCGTGTGAGGTCGGTCAGTAAAAATACCAGCGATTATTATTGAGTGAGTCAGGGAGAATAAGCGGCATGCGAACCCCGTTGCAACGATGACCCCCCCGGTCGCTGGCTCGCATCAAATTGATGGAAACAAACGAGCACCGGGGTTACCGGCGTGATTACTCTGCCCTGACGTTATCTGCGTCGTATTTTCGGACACACGCGTGAGTCGGCCGCGTTAATTTCTGCGACGCGATTATTATCGCTCGTTGCGCAAACGATCCCGCGCGTCTGATACATTTTTAGCATATTATTTCAGTGGCTCTGTAATTAAACGGACCCGCTGCGATCGAGTCGCGAGTCTCGTTAACCTTCTCTCGGACCGAATTGTGCCGCGTCACGAGACGCTCTTACGAGCATACGAAACTTCTCAAACGTTCAATTTGTCTTTCGTTTGCTCTCTAATGGCGTACCCGTTCGATGAGACACTACGATCATTGCCTGACCGTATAATGTAGATACAACGTGTTCACATTTCACACGTTTAGATTTCCATTCGAATTAAACTTGCAAGTTTTCAAATTTCGTAGCAGTACCTAGTCTCCTATTTTCCTAGGTTCAAAATTTCCCACTTTCCAAACACTCTAATCCTCAAATTCCATAGATTCTAAACTCCCGAAATTCCCCAGTCCTCGAATAGTCTAACTCTCAACGTCCGCAACTATCGAGCAAACTTAACGACTCGATGACTCGGCAGAATCGATAAGATCGATTTTCATCCATCTCGGTGCAATCAAAACATCGTGGCATCTCGTAAGTACGAAAGTAAAAATTGAGTATCCAGTGTTGGCGTGAGTCGCGGCGCGAGGTGCATTGCGAGGGCAGCCAGGCATATCCGAGCCGCCTATACCCGTCCGTGACTAGACCGTCATTGTATGTCAGCCTTCATCCCGTCCGAAGGGTATCGAGATCGAGCATAATCGTTGATCGTAACGTCGTTGCAGATCGAACTTTTATCCCGTTCGAATGGCACCGATTAATAATTTGAACGGCTCGAGATCGCGCGCCAGCGGATTGGCGGCGTCCATCAGGCTTTCGAATCGCCCGGTTCTCCACCTCTGTTAAGCTCCGATCCGTTCCGAGTGCACCGAATACGTAAATCTTCGTTGTTCGAATCAAGTTTCAAATCACTGAAACTAGCGATTTGCATTTGTACAGCGCTGCGGATCGCCATCTGCATTTCTGACGATCTTACAAATCTGCATAGGTAGTTCACAAACGAGATCTGGAGGATTTCCAGAATCTCCTTAAACTTTTCTTAGCTTCTTTCTGTACACGCTGCTTCACTTCTCGACACGTTTTCCTGGGTCATCTTTAGAATTCTCTCGAGGCTGCTATAGAATTCCTTTAGGCTTTTATTTGCATAAGCCTTCTTTACAATTTCACTAATTCCCTGTAGCATCTTTTTAGGACCCCGGAAGATTCCTAGAACCGTCATAGAAATACTTTAGGTCTGCTTTAAAACTTCGTCAGCCCCGACTAACAATTCTCTAAGCCTTCAAAGTTGCGTTAAGAATCTTCCTGAGCCCTCCCGGACTCTTATCGCAATTTTCTTGGGTTCTAGATTCTTCTTGAAATCCAGACTCTCCCTAAAATTGCTCTAAATCCACTTGGGACTTTCATCTGGATCTAGTTGATGGGACATCTTGTCCTAAAATCTCGTTGATTCCTTGTATGTTCTCGAAATTTCTTCAGGTCCTAGATTCTCCCTACAATTTCCTCGAATTATCCACGTTTTCCTCTCAGGATTTCCTCCCAACGATAAATTTGTTCAGACCCCCGCTAGAATTTCGCTCGAATCTCTGTTGGACAAAGAGGTGCGAGACACAGGCAGAGAGGAAGCGGAGTGCAAGAATCGGTGGAGACGAACGTAGACGCGCGTCGAAGGCATATTATACGCGCAGACGATATATTCCATCGTGCACGCCTACGTGATGTCATGCGCGCGTCAGAAATGCCGACCTTGCGGCTGCGGCTCAAGTCAGTGCACGCGTAATGCGATGCATTTGTATTGGCCAAGCCTTTCGGCCGATCCCACCATTGGTCCGCGCTGATAAGCATACCTACGCCGCTCAACCTATATGCATCGCGAGAGTACACGGATCGTACGCTCGATCGTACGTGGCTATACGATCAAAGTAACCGTAGAAGGATCGTCGCCCCGACGAGCCCGCCCGGCTCCACGGAGGATCCAGCCGAGCAACCACCGCCGCAACATTCTTCCAGACATTTCCACGACAATCGTCTCGCGATACGCAGCTAGATGTCCAGATACCGCTTTATGAGCTAATGCTTTGTTCAGGCGCTTTTCGATCGAATAGGATGCTCGAACACCTCAGAGCTGTGGAGACAAATTCGAGTGCAAAGGGAGAGCAAATTTAAGGATGACCAAGTTTCGACAGTTTCATCTATAGCTTTCTGTATCAAATTCCTTATTATCCAAGTTCTCAGTCAATCTGCAGTTGCTCGAATTCCCTCAATCTCTAAATCAGTGATTCTAGAACTTAGAAAATTGGGATTTTATGAGTTGAGGAGTTGGAGACCTTGGAATTTGGAAAATTAGGACCTCAGGGACAGGAAAATCGCAAGATTAAGCATCTTTAGAAACTCAAAAATCTAGAAGTTTGGAGATGTACACCTAATTTCGGAATCCCCCAAGTGTCCACAACAACCTTCAAATTCCCGAATTCACAAACTTCCAAAGCTTCCAAATCCCACGAACTCCCAATCCCAAGATCAACTCCCCAAATCCTAACTTTCCAACTTCTGGAATCTCTAATTCTCAAGGTTCTCCAAATTCCCATCTCCGAATACCCAAATTTCTAAATCCCCGAATTCCTGCTCATAACACACGTAAAAATTCCTCGGCTAACGCGCATGGCGTCCTTTTAGGTTAGGATTAGGTTAAGTCCGTCTACAAGGCAGAATACCAGAGCTATTTATAGTGGTCCGCATGACCGACGTCCCTAAACATATCTGAGATTCCGTAATGTCATAATGCTCGCAAATATATAGCGTTGTCACAAATGTCAACGATCTGGAACCCGATACGCGCTTTTCAACGCCGAAAGATCAACGACCGATGCAGCGCACATGACCGTATATAGATCGCACTTACAAGGGTTCCAATTAACCAAATCTAAAAATCTGATAAACCTACAAATGGTTCACTATTTTTTATTCCAAGTAAATACTCTACCATATGGCAGTTAATTATATGCTCTACATAAACAACAAGTATTTCGTAAGTCAGTTTTATTTGAAAGCTCGAAACAGGTGATTGAATCCACTATTAGAATCCGCAATTAATTACTTCCGATACAAGGTAATCTGGACTAATAGAATATTCTGATACTCGAAGACAGTTATGGATGAGCAAGACGCGTTGTTTACGAACGGTGAAGATTTACGACCGTGCTATATCCGTGCGTCTACCATAGAAGACCGGTCACCTTTCGCGACAGTCTGCGAGCCTCGCAGATAACGAAATAGCTTGGTTTACACCGTCTACGTTTCCGGCGCCAAAAGGATTCCTGTTGCACGTGCTCGTCTTCCTTCGAGTAACATGTACACGTTGTAACTCGAGTCCACGTTCCAAGAGCCGATCGAGAAGACGTTGAATGTAAATTTCTCGCAAGGTCTCGCACACGCAAGTCGATTACAGAGGTTCTGACGAACCGAAAGTTCGATCGTTCGCAGACATTGTATTGAATTAACAATATTGGAATGGTGCCACGGCTTAATGCTGACTTAAATCAAATCTGTCCAACGACTGGTGATCTCCGTTGCCGGCGAGTGGCTCGTTCCTACTACTGTCAACCTCACGCTGGCACGTGTCAATTCTCGAGCCAAGAAAACTCGCCGATTCGCTCGATCGTCCGGTCGCTCGATATAGATCCGCCATATTGGACGCTGACTCACTACAGAAAATCCCTATACGTTATCTCTTTCAGACTTTTCAGACTTTCAGAATTGGAAACGCTGCAACTTTCGTGTAGGGAAAATGGCGATATATGGGCTACTACTAGACCCAACTTTTATAAGTTTTATGTTTCCCGGAAATTTTCTCTAGGTTCCAAGGACGTATACCCGTTTGGGTGAGGTCGCCTATCCGCGTTTCTCCTCGGACTGATCTACACTAATATCCGCGCTCTTTCAAGGGGTGTTCCAAATATCTTACAAAGGACCTTGTTAAGAAAAATGGCAAAAAAGCAAATGTCGTCGTTTACATACAAATAGTTTCGCATGTAAATTGCCAGTTTACGTAAAACATAACTGCACATACAATCGATAATATTTAACAAATTTAATAACGTGGTAAGCAGTGTTCAGCAAACAACGTTGCAAATTGTCGAGAGATACTTTTAAGAAAACATTCGAGAGCTATGTTTAAAGATCGATCGCTCGTAACCGAGCGTTAAATTACACGAACCTTTAGCCGTTAACGTTGCAGCATCTATTAATCAGTCATCAACTTGCGAATGCAAAAATCTATAATGACTGATAATTGGTACGGTTAGCTGATGGACAAGTTTATCGCTACGTGACTCGAGGATAATGGGTTAATGTGACGAGATTCAACGGATATAAATTTTTTCCGCGGAAAGAACGAGACCGAAGGCGTCAGGGAAAATCACTCTCGGATTCGTGTCACGACAGGGAATACCACGCCTTCGAAATAACAAGAACTCATTGGACGATCGGCAATAACGATGCATGTGGTAGTTTTCCTCTGTCTCATAGGTTGAATGGGTGCGAAGACAAACGCGCTGGAAACGCGACGATGAATAATACATTCGTACGAGGTCTGAAGAACGTCCATTCGATTGAATTGGAACGGCAATCGGTGCTTACGGAGAATTTGAAGAAGCTGCGATGATATTTATCCGAACGCACACATTTCTCATACTCTCGGCTCTAGGAAAATCCCTACGTGAACAAAATGGATCATTTATCCTCTACTTTAACGCTCTGCGGTGTTCGGTAATTCTGATGAATTTCATTGATGGAATTTATGGGAGGATTTTGAGGGACATGGAAGTTGGAGGAGCTTCGAAGTAAGGGAAAGTTAAGGCCGAAGGAAGTTTAGGTTCTGGACAAGGTTGAAATCTGGAAGATCTTGTATACAGGATTTTGGACCTATAGAAGTTCAGGACTTAAGAAGAAGTTGGGACCTAAGGAGGGTGCTAGGACTTGTAGGAACTTAGGACCTATTTGGGACCTATTAGAACCTATGATCTATTAAGAACTTAGGACCTATTAGACCCTAGGATCTATTAGAATTTAGGACCTATTGGAACCTTGGACCTACTGAAACCTAGAAAGACTGTAGAACTTAGCACCTACAAACTCAAGTTTGCTTAAGGAAGATTAAGAATGAGGTAATGTGATCAGTACTATCTTTACAGCATGAAGTATTCATTCGACCATACAGATGGCACACGACGATGGTTTTCTGGTGTGCTTGGAAACAATCGCGGAACAAATTCCGCGCGATCCATGAACGGTTCTCGGTCACGGATTAACCAAGTTACGCAGAATTCCGCGGGAAAGCGCATCGCCTCAGGCTTCGGGTTCAAGGTTCCAAGGAAGCCTGTTCGCGTACAGTTCCGGCGATCTCGTTGCAGATGGAAGATAACCGACGGCCAATCACGGTACGCCGCTCATTTGAAGGAACGTTCCGCGGGTTCCGATAATGCGTCTCTGATCATTAAGGATTACCGGGAAATTGTTTCGTTTTGTACGTGATTTAACCGTGTGTCATGATTTTCTTTGAAAACGTGGCGAGATTTCTCAAAGGAAATTACTGTGTACGTTAAATCGTGTGACGCAACCAGAACCTCTCAGTAACATTCATAACATAGTAGATCACTTTTTACATACTCTTTCTCAGGCAGATTGGTTCTAGGTCTTTTCTGGGTACTAGGTTCTAAGCTCTTGATAAATATCAGATTTTACTAGGGTCAAAGGTTTCAATATGTGCTAGGTTTTAGTAGGTCCTAAGTACCTACAGGTCCAACACTCAAATGGATTCTAGGTTTCATCCTAGGTTTCACTATTTGGATAGCTCCTAGATTTCTAGAAGTTCTAGGTACCTATAGATCCTACACTCCAATAGATCCTAACTTGCAATACATTTTCAGTTTGATTATATCCCAGATTTGGATAGGGCCCAGGTTTCGATAGACACATATCTCAACCTTCGCTATAACAATCAAACTATTCACAAGATGTAGGTAAATTGCAACGACATTGTAGCAAACGAAAGATCCTCGAGATTTCTAAGTCCGTGAGAACCGGCCTTAAGGAGCACGTGAGAACTAGGAAGGCTAGGCGTTGCTACTTGGCAGGCGCCATGCGCGATCGAAGTAGCGCTCTGGTGTCTTCCATCAAACGGGATTCATCTCCGTAAATCATCCGTGACGCTCGTATTCGAGTCACGTAACACACCCACTTAACGTTCAGGATATAAACTTTCGACTGGTTCGCATGCTGCTGCATTTTCACCTTGGCTCGTGGCCGTCGCTTTAACGCTTCTCGGTAGATACATGGCGTACACTTAGCAATCAACTGTCCTACGGATGCGGACAACTATATCGGTTTCTTGAAATGTGGGATCTAATAGTCGCACTTAGGAGTATGTGGAACTATAGATAGGAGATTCTGTGGATAGGTATAACGTATTTAATATGGTAGGGACAGGGAACTAAGATATGGGGATCCACGATATGATGATATAAGAAGATATATGAAGGTACATTCAGAGGGATGTACGAAGATCTGAAGAGACGAGGTTTAATAATATAAGAAGGTAGGGATACAGGGGCTTGAAATATAGGAGCTAGAGTTATATGGTCTTAAAATATAGAAGCTAAGGATATAATAGTCTAGAGATTCACGGTTCTAAGGATGTGGTGATAAGGGATACAGAAATATGAAAGTGAAAATCTGATGCTGTCTCCGATGCTACTCCTTCGCAGCATTCATACTCATGCCCATGAGCTGTTCGCGGGTATTTAATCTGGCCATCATCGATACAGATGAGTTTTCTACATTTCGAACGTGAAAAAAGACGAACGAAGAATAATAAAGAGACACCGTTTAGGAATCAGAAGATTCAAGAAGCGTCGCTCGCGAATCGAGGTGTAAGTGGCACGAAACGCATCGAGCATCGGCGATGCGAGCAGGCGTTCGAGAAACGAGGGAAGGGGGATGAAAAAAGAAGGTGAAACATCAGAATAAAAGGGACACGAGGAGAGAAACAGAGAATCGAATAGCTGGTTCACACGATTCGATCGCGTCCGGGGCCCGGGGGCTTCCCGTCTTGCTTTTCGACGCTCGTCCTTCTTCGTTGGCCGGGGCTCGGAACTCACCGCCGCTCGCCGGTGTACTCTCCCTGTTTTTTCTCGGGCTTGTTACAGAAACACGACGAGCGCAGGAGAAACGGAAGGCCAGTGCCTTTCTTCAGGATCCGATCGAACGAGGCGGCGAGCCGCTGACGGAAACTGGTAAAAACGCTACGTTCAAGTACCGTGTAAACGAGGATATCCGAAGAAAAGGAACGACGAGATGCCATTTCTAGCGACAAGATTTCAAACGGATACCATTCGGAGATACGAAAAGAACGCGTGCAACCGTTCACGCGGAAACGGAACATTCTTCCGAAACGTTCAAGATATCTATGATGCAGAATTATGCAATTTATTTTTCTTACAGTCAATGTAGACGAGATATTTAAAATGTTTAATGCTTAGGTATTTAACAAGTTCGATCTAAGTTAGACGGGTATAGCTTCGGTTGAAATATTTTAATGTGTATATTTACTCGGGTGGGCACGAGTGCAATCTCGAAACTCGTCAGTAATTAGTTGTTGCAAGTGAATGATTGTTTTCAAAAGTTGATCGTGTAATTACTGTAACTGTCTTGTTAACTGACCAAGCAAATAATGTCGGTAAGAGACAAGCATCACTCGATGCAGCTACTTGAAGTTATACGTAGTAAACTATGTGGAACTACTACCTCCCGCCGTAACCGAGCCGCGTACAGTTAAGGAAGCTCACCAACTTCCAATGCTGAACCCCTAAGTTCCAAGAGCTCGAACTTCGTGTATCAGTTAGAACGATAACTTCGTATACCGAACAGAGACGTTTCAACGACAGCTTAAATGCAGTTACAAACGTAAATAAACCGTACGCTATCCATATCTCTGATGCGTGTTCGTAACGTTAGAAGCACGAGCCTTCCAGGAACTTGAGAGAAGAAGTTTAACCCTTTGCAGGTGGCAGCACGAAGTTTCGCTTACTGACAGACGATACGTAAACATTACGTTCTTTGTTTCTCGGCGGGCATTTTACCATGCTCCTTAACCTAACCTAACCGTTTTCCATACAACTGCTCCGGACTCGAGACACCGTACCGATTTCAAAAGCGACTGAAATCCGATCGTCGTCCGTACGACACGTACCGCGATTTATCGTTTGGCCATGTTCCGTTGTGCCAACCATGTTTTTCGCCTGTCACATCGACGTACTTACGCTGCCTACCTAATAAAACGAAACGATGGCGCGTTCAACTGGATCATGGTGTTACGGGACACCAGATTTCGAACTCCCCACATGTCGCGTTATTTACATTTCTTTCGATATGTTGTCACGTGTTATATGACCGTGTAATTGTCATATGTTGCATGACCACGAGGTATGCTACCATTCACGTTGCATATCCCACGCGATATATTGCCACGCGTTGTAATTCTCAAACATTCAATTTCCACGCATTATATCACCAGATACTGCATTTCCGACGCGACATATACATTATATTTTCTACTCATATTTTCCATAAGTCATATAGTCACATATTATATTTCTCGCGTGTTGTACTTCCTATGTGTTGTATCACCGCGCGTTATATCAACCCATGTAGTGTTCTCAAACATTCTGTCATTACAAAACTTATCTCGACGCGTTATATCGCCACGTGTTATACATTTGATGTTTCCTCGTGATGTGCCCAAACTCCATACAAACGATTCTGTACAAATTTCAGTGCGTACGCGATATTATACGCTACGTATATAGCAGCCTACGTATCCCATAAAGCCACAACCATAACGCGACAAAGCACGTGCACGCAGTCTTTTTTACCGATCGAAATCACACGGTAGAGTACGGATTATATGTACCCACGTACGTTGGTGCACGCAATTTCTCCGGTCGGTCTGGTACATACTAAGAAAGCGTCGCCTACATAATCAATGAACATCAATAACCCGGACAGAATTAAGGCCCACGATTTACATTGTTTCATTTGGTTACAATGTAACGTTCGCGCGTTACATGGTTCGCCCGTGAATATCGGGGCCCGTATTCGTGCGCGTATCCCCGTTCGATACCGAATGCCGCGACATTGTCCGCAATTTCTCCGCTCGCGTTACCGACAGACGTTCTCGTATATACGCAGTCAATTTCTCCCTCGGTACTTAGAATGAAATTAATGCATTCTTCCCGACTCAATTCGTCCCCGCTTATCTGCATACAATGCCAAACGGTTGACCGCCGGCGTCATTATCGTCTGCGCGCTCGTAATTAGATTCAGCCAACGTTTTACACGTGTATCTATTTATTGTTCTAGCCGTTTATCGTGACCGTGTACGTCTACCTTTAAGCGCTTCTCAACAATGTGCACGACAACTTATTACTTTGATTACCCTACTTATTCTAATACGTACTATTGTGCTCAATTGTATGTACTTATACCTGCGATTATGTCTGTGGTTTTATCTAGGAAGATATATTGGGATCTGAGAATATGAGGCATGTAGTCAGGGGATGCAAAGACTTTGATACAGGAACCCGAGAATGTTAGACGGCAAAAGATATGGAAATATAAGGCTCTAATAATCTAGAAATTTAGAAATACGCGTCTCGATATACCACCCACGCGTAAAAGCGATATCTCCGAGACATGTTATTACAGCGACCGTTTCACGTCGCGAATCGGAACGAGCGTCGACTTCGAAGGTTTCCTTTTATCTAAACGGACGTTCGATTTCTCCTAGAGAAAAGTTGTCGCGACGAACAGACGGGAAAGTCCATATCCAGATCACGAACTGGATTCCAAACACCGGACAAAATGAAGGTATTCCTTTTTGGCGCGCAAATTGATTTCTCCGTAAAGCGTTTATCCGTGCGCATGCGTGTTAACGTTCACTTCGCGTTGCGTGGTGAATCCTCGTAACGACACAATGGAGTCCCGGTTCACCGTTTCTACACGAGATTCCTTATTCTTGCGTAAAATCCGACTGTATGGATTTCCACGAATAAGGTGTCGTTCCATTCGTTCTGACTTCACGAATGTGTAGGTTTATGTATGTTTGAAAATAATGTACGTTTCGAAAAAAGCACAAAGCGGTATACGAGGAAATCAAATGGTACATGTAATATCACGTTTTGAGATTTCCATATTTTTCAACCGATTAATAGTTCTTTACACAGTCTTTTTGCTATTCTCATTCAATAACATATCTTGTTTTAACGTCGGTTCCTTAAAGAACGGTATGTGTACGGTCTGGAGTTGTTGGTGCGAGGAGATCCCGCGAACGTTAACGCGCCGCGTTCTGTACGTGTACGCGCGGCGCATGCTGCACATACGTAACGAGGAATCTCGTTTCGTTGCGTCTGGTGACCTTGGGAGCATGCGCTGTAAAAGAGCAAAACCGACAAATAAACGCCTTCGTAATTTTAGATTCATGAAGTCCGAACGAGTCGTCTCTTCTTTCTCCCTCGTTCTCCGTCTCCCTTTGCGACCCTTTTACAACATAGCCCACTGTATGTCCCTTACTCGTCGCAAGGAGTCAGGGACTTAGAGCTCTAGAGTACTTAAATCTAGGTATGTACGAGATCTACATACCGAGATAGGGATATAGAGATCTACGAGTATTGGGACTCGGGCTGTAGAGATCTAAGGATATAGAGATTTGGGGCTGTAGGGATCTACGTATACAAAAATTTGGGGCTAGGGATCTAGCAGCGTAGAAATCTAGAAATATAGCGATTCAGAACGTAGAGATCTATGAATGTAGGGATTTGGGGATGTAGATATTTGGGACTATGGTGATCTGAGGATGTACGGATTCGGGGTCGTAATCTACGGGTTCAGGTATCTATAAGTATAAAAATCTGGGGAACATACAAATCTAGAGACTAGTACTCGTTCGCACGACATGACACAAAATTGCTAAAGAACGCATGGCGATATAATAGAGGGTAAGATAACCGGCAGAGGGCAAAGTGTTGAATATCAGTGGTCTAGAGGGAGGTGTGCATCGTCGATCAGCTAAAAGTTCCTAGCAATCACGAAAGCGTTCAACGAGACACAGGCATAATGCTATCTGATCGATGATTGGGTCTCACGGACCGGACAGGGCACGGCAGGATACACAAAATAGACTGTCTGCTCGCATTACTCGTCAAACGTAGCTTTAGGTGTGGTTCGCGCTTAACGCATTCCGCGTCATCAGCTTTGTCGTTTTGACACTTTTATCGTTCGCCCTACGGACGTTATTCGAGCGCCGTCGTATGTCCGCGATGTCTATCAAATCGTTCGAATAAATTCCGAGTATTTATCATCGGCTATTGTGTCGCCTTAGGAAATCGTATTTGATGCTGTTGACTCGACTCGGTTGATCGTTGAACAATGTTGCAATTTGTCGATGACCCGCACGGTTAAACGGCGACACGATGTTGTGACATAAGATGACAGCGCGGTATTACCGTCCGCTGGTGATCCACCTCCATTCATCGTTGTTGATAGTTCGCGAATAGAGACGAGTTTTAATTCACTTACTTACACGCAATTTATAAGAGCAACCTTTGAACGTTCCTCGGTACTGACCACTGGTGACCGAACAGCCGCTGACTTGCGAGATTCGCGTTAATCACCTGATGCTGCTCTAGGCTAACTTTCGACTGGCACGTGTTATTTGTCGCGTGCCGCTCAACACGGATCACACACTCCATTGTAATCCTTAAACACTGTCCCCTGCAGCTATAATTAACGTTCTAGTGCGAACACTTGTTATGTATCTACGATATGTACATAAGCCATTCGTGTGTACACGAGTGTCTATCGAGTCTCTAAATATAAGTTTAAGTGACCAGATTTCTAGATCTCGTGTAGGGATATAGATCCTTCATATGTCTCCCGTATCATACATTCTCGGATGGAGATATCCCTGGATCTATAGACCCATGGATTAGTACATGTGTAGATTGAAATTGTAGATGCCCAAATCCCTACATCCTCAAACCCTTATATCTCCACACTGTATCGGTAAATCCCTACATCCTCAAGTTCCTGCATCCCCAATTTCAGTAACAATCCCAAAATTCGTGTCGAAACTAAAGCCGTAAATCCAATAACAAGTCCCGATTAGAGGCGAACGTTTCATCTGGCCGCAACTGTCGAAGCGCTAGAGAATAGAAAAAAGGTGAAAAAAGGTGGCGGTACTCGCGAGAACCGCAGGAGGAGGAGAGAAAACAGCAAGAGGAAGAGGAGCAAGAAGAACGAACAAGTCCCTGTCGCGGAGGTGGTGGTAAGTCGTTTTGTGTCTGCAGCCCGTCTAAATATACGCGCGGATCTTCTCCTCGGCGACGCAGCCTTTCTCGCGACACGGAGGGACAGAAACGAGCGTCGTTAAAGAAACGCTCGCACAGGCGGAAAAGCGAAAATCGCCGACGGGAAACGGTCGCGTAGGTGTCCGTGCGCGAATCTGCCACGCGTACACTTCGAATGGCTGTCAGACGAGAGAAACGCGCGTTCAATTGTCGCGTTTGATAGCGGCTGGCAGGCAGCGCACAGAGAAACGCACACGTACACGCGGACGGATTTCTTAAAATAAACAAGCGTGAGATATCGTGTTTCCGAAGTATTCGGGCAAGTCAAAACATCGCGCGCGACAATTGCGCTTATCATATCTGCCTCTTGCAAACAGCTTTGTACGCGGTGGCAAACAATTCGCGTTACTGAACGAGCAGCCACTGCTCTTGTGGTTAGCGGTAGCCATTCGGTGGAGGATACGCGGACTCGGTTAGCGGGTATCGATATTCGTGTGGATATCGATAATATTGGAATGTAAACGGTTTTTTGATATGTTGGTATATTGGTGAGACAATAGGGAGAGGGTGATTGACCTATGGAAAAATTTTATACTTTCTAGATCTTCTAATTTTCGAACTTTTCAAGTTCAAAATTATCTAATTTCGTGATTTTTCTAAGCTCCTAATTCTTCTAAAAATTTGTCAGTTTGTCAAGTTTCCAATTTCCAATTTGTCACTTTTACAAATCTCTGATTTCTTACTTTTCCAGTCACCCAATTTCTCAATCTTCCAATTCCTTACTTTCCACGTGAAAACATTAGGGAATCACATAATATGAAAGTTAGAAAATTTTGAAGCTAGAGAATTAGAGAATTTGGAAATTCGAAAACTTGGGCAATTAGAAAATTTGGAAGTAACAGTAAGGATAAGTGTGCGATTAGTACCAAAAGCAATAGCAGTTATTTCTAAGTGCAAAGTACGTAAAAACCATTAACAGTAATCGCAAGATCGCACGTGTCGCTCGAACCCAACGTTTTCAAAACGTACAATAACCTATTCATCGTTAATAACATTTACGTAATACCGTCGTTACGCGATTAGCGTAAAAAGTACAAAGAATAGTTCGCGATAGAGGACGTGAGAACAAAACAGTGTTCAAACTTGAACCCGGTCGGCATTATTTTGGTCTATTCGAAAAGTAAATTATTGCCTGGCAGTTGATTTGCGCGATGCCGCGTGTCTCGAGAGCGTTTCTTTTATTTTTACGATCGTTCAAAGCGTTCACGTGCCGGTGCCGAACGTAAAGAACCTATTCATAAATCGAGAGAGGCACGTCCCGGCAAAACACACGTGACTACCACGTATGATCCTTTGAGGTGTGCTGACTCGCGCATTCCTTGCTATATAAATTCTTCGAGCCGAGCCAAGCGAATATAAATGTCTATATATTTGTCATACGATTAACCGTACCGCGCGATGTGTAGTAGCGTGATTAACATCAACCACGTGAGCTAATAGGAGCTACAAGGAAAGGCAAATGAATCCATTCGCGACCTGCTTCCTCTTATTCCAGGACATTATTCATTTTTCCTCTTCTTAATGCGCCATTTTACTATCGATCAAATGTACTTCCTTCTCTCGTTGGAACAGCTTAACACGCGGAAATGTTATATCATGGTCGGAGGATAAAGACATTTCGCGCGAGAGCTATGTTAGATCAATGGTAAATTTAATAAAATGTTGCTCATTGGACTCGAATCCTCGACATGCAAATCAGCCATAGTACCTTTGTACAGGCGATAACTCTGTACCCGAATAAAATTTTAAATCGAAATGGCTCGCGAAGGCCCATTCTGAAAAAAAACCAGGAGAGTTCCTACACACCTATTAGAAGTTCTGTGTCGTTCGAAAAGCGGTTTCCACAGCCGTCGCGTCTAGCGCGAACGCCGGTTTAACGAAGCACGATCGCGACAGGACGCGACGGTAATTTAATTTTCGATTTGTTACGTCAAACTTATTTGCGAGCGGGACGTTTCTCCTCGGTCCAGCGCACTCTGAAATGGATAATCTTTGCTCCGCAATGACGTCCATTGAATGGCGATGATGTAAATTCTATTAGGTCCATTTCAATCCCATTGTCCGTCGGGTTTCGAGTCCAATAATAATAATAATGCTCGGTCGAATAAACAGGGCACGTCTCGTCCTTGATATATCGACCTCCTTACGAAAGCTCCGAACGTATTTTTAATTCTCGAAATCACTTGACCGGCAAATGACTGTTTTCTCGGGTTACAACACGCGCGCACGCACACAGAAAACACGTCGTGACCGCGTCTCTCTGTTTCTCGTTCGCGTGTTCCCTCTTTCTCGAGCCGGAATAAACGTCCGCGCGAAATGCATGGCCGGTCATTCGATTCTTCTAGCGACGCGTCTGGGATATTTTTTCTCCCCGTGATATTCTCGGTGCCATATTTCATTTTTGTCGATGGCGACGCGTACAGCGCGGTCTAGAACGCTCTCGTAACGGCTCTTTCCTCGATAAATCACCCTTCGCGATCGATGGATGTCGCTATTCTTATTCGCACGCGGACGTAAATCTTCCTCCATTGTCCACGCGAATGGTGCTAACTTCAGTTTCGTTTCATTCGAAATTTATTAAACAGACATGCACCCAACTGGAGGTCTACTTTGATTGGATTCGATTGGCACGACGTCACGAGCCATTAGTTTTTACTGGTACTATCTGCATGTATTAGTACATGCAACTTTATACATTACTATAAGTTACAGAGTTATTTGGAGTTGAACTCAATTTATTTATGTTTGCGATGCAATTTTGTGTACCGATCTATGGGTCACGTGTCGCTAGCTTTTATTGGTACAAGCTATATTCGTATATGCAATTTTATGCACTGCTGTAATATGTTATATTTGATGGGGAACTCTACTTGGATTTGCAACAGCTATTGACTATGATGTATAGACTATGATGTCACATTTGCAATATAACTCCATGTGTATACCGTATGACGCGATATACATATAACCGCGTATTTGATAGACATCACATTTGATATACAATGTACGCTACACATCTGAAGTATTAGTTGCGATTGCAGGTCCACGGTCATACGCTTTATAGGAGCATTACGTGTACGACTAATTAAGAAGGAGAAGTGCCATATAACGAAGGTAGTATTAGAATGGTAGATAATTAGAGGTTGAGCGTCGTAGCGGCACAGGTGGCTAGGTCGTCCGTCCAAGAGGGAATAATTGAAATAAACGAGCGACGTTGGCGAGATTTATCTGGGATTCGTTCGCGTCGTCGGAACACGCCTCCGGAAGAAATAAAAGGCTGGACGGTAAAGGGACTATTACCTCGGGTGGTGGACACGCGAGTATGGTCGTCGCGACGACGCGTCGCGTCGCCGGCCGTCGAGTCTGCCCGATCGCCGCAAACACCGCGGCTCTCTTCCCCCTACAAGGGCAAACTACTCGCTTTACGAACGTGGTAGGCCTTGGTCTACCGCCGCTCGACGGTTATAAACGGCGAGCATAAACTCGCCGAAGTCGCCGGCGAGAGTGTTCGCGTGGTCGGGCGATCGCTTCGCTTCTGACCGGCAGCCCCGCGATTTACCTACTTAAAACGCGCGTCGGATCACTAAACTTCTTTAATGCACAACGGCCACGTTGTCTTCGTGGCTGCGGCCAATTAGCCGCGAATCGTGTTGCGAGAATCGCGGTGAACGCCACGCGGGAACGAGACGGCCGGATACCGTGGTCAGACGGAGAGACCCTGCCGCACGTGAATAACATCCATTTACGCGAGACCTTTCAGGAACCTTTAACCACGCGCTACGATCTACCAACTTACCGAGAAATTGGTACAATTGACGATTGCGATGCTACCGTTTGCCACGCAACTGCGGGTTATATGTAGGGGCCGACGACAGCTTGGACTCGAAAGGAGATACGAGGATTTAGATGATTACGGTCTAGGGGAAGCACAAAATTTGTGTAAGGAGACAGGACTTACAGGGACTCGTATAACCTGAGACCTATGAAGATCTCAGAACCTAGAGAGAAGTAGGACTTATGGAGAATCCAGAACTTAGGGAGAACTCTAGGGCTGACCGAAAGCGTAGGATCTAGAGACACCGAGGACCTAGGAAGTCTTCGGAAGCTAATGGGAGATCGGAACCTAGGAAGACTCTAGGACCTATGAATAGTGTAGGATCTAGGAAAAGCTTAGAACCTGAGGAGAACATAAGATGCAAGGACACAAGAACGTGAAGAAACGTGGATCCTAGGACCTAAAGGGAATCCAGATTCTAGAGAGTGCTCAGATAATGAAAGGAGAAACCCTGAATCTAAAAGATGTCAGCAACCTAGGCTAATCCAAAAATCTAGAGGAAGCCCGGACTTTATAGAGAACCCTGAGTTTACTAAGATACTAGGAGTAACGGATGTCCCAGAGTCTAGCCTAAAATCTAGAACCTAAGTTAAAAACTGGAACGTTGAATCTGGAATCTAGAACCTAAAACCTGGAACCTGTAATCCTTGCATTAATTAGACATGGATCGATAAAACAAGTATGGTTCTAGAAAAGAATGGTTGTCCCGGAAGCGGTGGATATGGAGGGCCTCGAGTATCGAAGACAGTTACGAGCAACGAGAAAGACGGATTTCAAGGTGACCTTCGTTTCTTTCTCTTTTACGGAATGTCGATTCTTTTTTTGTACAGCCGAGTGCAATAACAGTTGTCCAGACGAGCTTGACAAGCTATAATAGAAGTCGTCAAGGCTCTGTACAGAAGCTCGTAAATCGATTTGTAAAATGAACGATCGGGGCCGATTCGACGGTAATGACACATAATGCCTACAATTTCGTGTACATATAGACGTTCGTGAAATGCAAATATCCGGTACCGATAAATACATTTCGCCAGAAATCATTGTATTAACGACTCGCCGAACATGAGACTCGGCTTTGAGTCTACCTAACATATCCTCGTTTCTGTCGCAAAAAAGACCGTACAAAATTCGTGCAAATGACGTCTCAATAACGCTCCTCGAAGAAAAACAGAGATTATCGACCGTTTCATGTAATTTCACCTCCGACTGTTTTATTTTCAGTACTTTAATTGCCGTGGTAGAAGCGACTGTGTGTGGTACGACACGTTTTGTTACGGCGACCGGTAAATTCAACGCGTGGCAATTTCCACGCGTAGAACACTTACTGCGCTGCAAATTCAACCCATAGGGAATTCAACGCGCCGCAAATTCCACGCGTTACACATCTAACGCGTAGGAAATTCAACGTACCGCAAATTCGACGTGTGGAGAATTCGACGCGCCGTAAATTCGGTGCGTGACAAATTCTACGCGTCGAGAATTCAAGGCGCCGCGAATTCAACGCGTGGGAAGTTCTACGCGCCGCAGATTCTACGCGTGGGAAATTCTATGCGCCGCAAATTCAACGCGTGGGAAATTCTACGCGCCGCAAATTCGACGCGTGGATTATTCAACGCACCGCAAATTCAACGCGCCACAGATTCGACGCATATGGAATCCACCTCGCCGCAAATTCGACACGTGGGAAATTCAACACACCATATTTGACGCATAGCACATCCACCCATAGAAAATCAACGCGCCGCAAATACAACGCGCCATTTGGCAAAAACTTCTCCACAAAAGAAGTAAAGTGTGCGAATAAATTCGACACGCAGTAGCGAAATTTCGCCACAAAATGCGCGATAAATTCCAAGTTCCCACAATGTTTCCAGAAAAAGTATAAAAGTGGTCGAAAAAAAGCGTAGAAATGGCAACTCGGTTGGTGAGAGGAGGTTTAATACGTTGGTATACCTGTAGAATTCGTGTGCGGTCGCGACAAGCGTATTAAACCGCGTCTCGCATGAAACTCCCTAGCCGTGGAGCGTCGCCACGCCGGCAATAAAGACTAATTGAGATTAGCAGCGGGCGTGCTACGTTAAGCAGGTGTCCCTAGGAGAAGAAGAAAGCGGAGGAGAAACGACTGGCAAGAAAAGAAAAGAAGGAGAAGAAGAAGACGAGACAACGCGAAGATGACACGTTCCAACTTCAATGGAGAGCTGCTCTGTTCCGACGGACATTGGACACGGGACATTGCTGCTTACGACTTAATATCTACATGCAAGAACACGATTCATCAACTATGTTCTACCTGCTATTCTTGTATCAGCCCGTGTACGACACTGTTTTCGACACTGAACATTGTTTGGAGTTATGGTCTCGATTCGAGCTGACTCCGGATGGATGGTTTACCTTGAAATACTAATGCGCTCTGCTCTTGATGGCAGACTCTTTTCTTTGCTCGGAGATATTTTGAGAAAGTTATTTTTACTCGGATGTTTCTGTATTCTTATATATTTCAATTTTTGTGTTTGCATAGTACTGACTCATTTATCGGAGTATTAATTTATACATTTTTATATTGTTAGTTTGTAAATTCTTAAATTCGTAAGTATATAGATCAGATATTTTACAATTTTGTAATGAACAAATTGCATGTTCTGAAATTTCTCAATTTTTAAGTTGCAAATATCTATGTTACCAAATTAATAAATTCCCAACGTCCTAAATCCCTAAATACTCGAATATCTAAATTTCCAAATCATTAATTTGCTAAATTCCCAAATTCTCAAACATCTAATTGTCCACATCCCCTCTCCTAAGTCCCCAAATTCTGGAATTCCCAAATCCCTAAACGTCCACACCCCTAGAGCCGTAAATGCCCAAACTTCGTACAATTTTATGTTCACCAGTCGACCGCCAAATGTTTCTGGTGTTTATCCCCTAATCCCACAGAACGTCATAAACAATTATCCCGTCTAACCGTTCGTTAAACCAAGGGGAAAACCGTTTAGGAAAAACCGAGGGATAAATACGATAAAGGTGTTTAAAACCGTCGGTCGGTCCAGGTGTGCGCGTGTCCACAATTCGAAAATGAATGGCAATCCGTAAGGAAGTAATCAGGGTCGACAGGTAGTCGTGTATTTAGTCTGACGGCCAGCAGAAATCAATGAAGGCAGGTCAAACAGGTACTCAGGCACCAGGTGTCGTGTACCATGGCTGGTATTTCCCCTTGTATTCTTCCAACGGTGGCCAATAACAGCATTCACGGCTAATCCAGTTTCGTTTCCTCCTCGAGACTAAACAACCGATTTGCCAAACAGGGACACACGGACTATCGAAGATCTTGGATTTTCCCTGAACACATGTACACTCGTGATTAACTTGTACTGTTACCTTAATTACGTCTGCATGGTTTTATAGGATGCACGCCTTCGGGCTATCGCTTTATTCAACGATCGAACTGTCTGCACGGCTTTTTCTTCCTTTATCCGTTGATAAAAAGCAAAGATTAGTAGATTCTGTTGCGAATAATATGGTAATGTGTTTCGTATTTCTCGATTCTTAGGACAATGATATAATTTGAGTGTAATTAGTAATTTATTAAGGTTGGGTAGATAAGAGTTTTTACGAGTTTTTGATATTTGGGAGAATTCCTATTTAGAGGAATTCTTATTTGGGACAATTTAATCTGAAGGAATTCCAGTCTAAAGGAATTCCAACGTATGGGAATTCCAACACAGTAGAATTCTGACTCAAGTTAACTGCAAAGGAATTCCAGTGCGACGGACTTCTAATTCTAAAGACATCAATTTCAAAAGAATTCTTATTTTTAAAAATTTCAATTTCATGTAGAATTCCGTTTCATACAAATTCACACCTTTATTCAAAATAATTTATATCAAATCCATTTCTAATCTTCTACACGAATCATTGAAACAGTAATATTCAAATTTCTTAAATATTATTTTCCCAATACACGAAAACCTTGCACCTAAACCGTGTACCTACTTATAAAAAAATACCGTAAGATTTCACGAGAAATATAAATGATTCCGAAGAAAATATAATTGAACGCGACGAGAAACAGAATCTCGATTTTCGCGAAACAAACAGGTCGCAGACGTTATTGGTATAATAACGATCGTTCGGTTAATTTGCTCCATTCCGAGATATCGTTGCTCCCGTTTTTATTGTTACACGATAACCGAATAAAGTGCTGCAATGTGATGTCACTGGCGATAAAGCGGTATCTAACCACTCGATGTCATATATGCGGCTCGTGCAATCAAATTGTCCACGGCAATTTCGCGTCTCAGACGCGTCGTACAGGGTTTTCGAGGTGGCGGATTTCTATCGAGCTAGATAAGGCAGTAACCGTGGAACAGGTACGAAACGAGAGTAACGAGGCCAACGAAACGAAAGAAAGAGAAAGAACGTACAAACAGAGGCATCGGACGATACTGGATCCTTATAAAGAACAAGAACGAACCATTTTAGATCGCTTCGACTAATGCGACTGGATACCGCCTTTTCTACCCTGCGTTAAACCGTTTACGACGAAACGCAACTTTGTTAGTCCCTCGGAAATGTACGAGGACACTTTTTACCAAAGATTTAATAACGAAGTTACTTCGTTTTAATTATAGAAATGTTTATAATGATTTGGACGATGGCCTGTATGTCAAGCTTGTATTAATTTATTGTTTTGGGAAATGTGAAAATGACGTAGACTCAGAGTGATCCTGGCACATCTTCATAAGAACACAGTACCTTAGTTCATGAATACAAAAATTTACAAAAATTTCTTTGCAATGTTAATAATCTTCATAGCGAAGGTAGCTGGGTATACAGTCGAGCTTATTATATTTAATATTTTTATTTTGAAAAATGTGAAGATGAAAATATAGACTCAATGTGATTCTGAAACCTTCGCATACTGTATTTTCGAACAATATGGGAATACCTAGATTCTCTCTGAAACTTCGCAAACAAAAATCTTTTAAAAGCAAAAGTCGAATAAACGTCGCAAGTGAAATGAAGAAACATGATGTAACTAAATTTTAATTTTAAAGTTATTCCGCATGATGAAACTTAAGCAAAGGACACATCACATAATTGTCCAAAAATTGAGGATGTAGAACAATTCTAAAGTACCTATACCAACAAAAGGATATCGTAATAAAATTCTTGACCCTCCCTAAAAGAATGAATGGTCAGGTACCTCTAAGGGTCAGATTCACACGGTTGATAAAATAAAACAGTACCGAGAAGGAGAATGTCGATCGAGAGGTTGCTCATCGGTTTATTAGGAATTAACGCCACGTCTCGTTAAGTCGGCCTTGTTCTACGTACTCTCGAAGGCTCGAGATATGCTTCCACAATCGAAACTACAAAAACATTGCGCAATTATGTGACAAACATCACGTAACAAACAGAATTCCGCAATCGAGAGTATTGCTTTTCAATGGTGTTTCGCGACAAATGCCTTAACATGGATGCTACGCAAGAAATATCGGCTTTTGCGATGAATATTGGAAGACGGATCAAAAGAAGATTTTATCGATATGGCTATGTAACGAGAGGCAATGCAGCGTGTGGAGAATACGAGGCCTGGGGGACATGATGCGTGTAGGATTCAACGCGTAGAATTTACAACGCGTCGAAGTTGTAACGCGTAGAATTTACAACGTGTCAAAATTGCAACGCGTAGAATTTACGACGCTTGAAATTTGCAATGCGTCGAAGTTGCAACGTATAGAAGTTGCAACGCATCGAAATTACAATACATAAAAAATACAACGCGTGCAAATTACAACACAGAAAAATACGGTATTTGCGAAATGAGCATGGCTCAACTGTAACCAAACAACTCACGACCAATAAAGTGCCAAATAAAAGTCATGATCAGTAATCGCACACCAATCGATACACATTCAAGTACCAGAAAGTATTACATCTAATAGCACTTTCAACCATCTTATCGCGATACTGTAACATAAGCAAATACATTGTCAGGCGATTCTAGAACTAATTGTAAACGAAAAATGTCGTATCAACGCAAACTTGATTTTCCCAATGGTTATCGTGATACGAAAACCTAGATACTGCTTCAACAAATGCTACACACACCTCCTGAACTTACTGCAAAATTTGTACAACTCACGGTACTCGGTAAGATCATTTGAAGAAAAAGATCGATTAGCTAATTTCGACACGAGCGAGCAATTAACGAATGGCATAAAGAAATTGAATGGCGTAACTGGTCATTTACATCGGTTCATAAATATTTACATATTTCTTGTTTACTATGTAATGACGCAAACATCACGGAAATTAAACACCTCTTGACCCGATAATTTTTCATACAAAATCAATCACTGAACTCGCTCGACAGTGTACGATGAGAGTGCATTTACTACGCGGTCACGAAACGAGCGATCGAAAAACATCGATTCGTCAACGATCGATTACCATCGACTCGGCTTCTGCAGGACGATAGTGCACGCGATGGTTAGATCGGTTTAGCGAGCGAGTCAGTTTCGGGTCAACGTATAGTTCAGAAGTTGTTCAACTCGAACGTAAACCGCTCGGTATGTGGGTGCAGTTAAACGGGTTATCGGGTGTTCAGATATACGTGCAATCTTTCGCGATGCGACGGCGGTTTTCTGCGCTGACGGGAAGAAAATTACGCAGCCAGTCACGATGTACCAGCAGATACAACGACGTCGTCGCAAAAATGACAACGAGTAATATCGCGTATCGTTGCAGCCGACCGTGCACGTTTACGTATTTACGCGAATCCCCGCAGATTGAACGATCATTTGGATCATCTTGCAATTCCTCGAACTTTCAAGAAACTTTTGGTTCGAACCGTAATTATAACGGCGGAAGATGTAGCAATCTAGAGATAGAGATGTAGGATATAACGGTAGGATATAACGATTAAATAACGATATTATAAAGATATATAGGAATACAGAGTATAGAAGTGTCATGACCTAAGAATGTACCACTTTAAAATACATATAAAGATCTAGGAATTTAGAAATGTATCTAATTTAGTATGAACTATGTAATTTAATATAATCTTCAATTAACACATTCGTGTACAGCAAATTCTCGTAACATTTAATTAACATGACTCGTATAACAACATGAAAAAGGATAGTAACTCCACGCGTTGATAAATTAATCGAGAGAAAATGAATGGATCGAAACGCGAAGCGAAACTGATCAAGATTGGGCACATTGCGCACGTGCACTGCGCAATAACGTTAAATCGACGCGTGCGCGTTGAATTTTTACCGGGAACGCGAAACGCGTGCTGCGCTCGAGAAACCCCGTTTTCATCGAACGGGAGAACCTGTTCCTTTACTATTCATAAATTTAATTAACCGCTCGATTGGTCAGTTAATTCCTTGAAACTGGTGTGATTTATTTTTCTCTCTCCTAAGTCGTTTTCTTTTCACCTTCTTTTTTTTTGTCTTTTATTCGCTGCTCCTTCATTAAATTGATTACTAGATTTCTGAATTCGATATCTCATTCGTCTGGTAACACGATCGTTATTAAAGGTAAGTATTACGCTACGTAATCTAGAAGCAACTGTAATTAATCCCTGGCCATACAACCGCATTTCCTCTCTCGAAACATTTTTGCTTAAATTGTTCAGCGTTGTACGAGCGTTTCGCAACCTGGCAAATTACGACTAATTCAATATATTTAGCTGGAACATTATAATACTCGAACGATAGGCGAACGATGCATGAATAAATGCGATAGAAAAACGAGATCATTATTATGGCAATATTCAATGTAGTCGACGTAAGCGACGCGTACATGCACGTTACACTTCTTTGCTGCTTCGTGTAAAGCGTTTTATTTTTCTTTAAAATCTTGTGACATATAAAAAGCAACATAAGCGAACGCGTTTTACGGTAAAATCTATTTTAACCGTCAGACCGCTAAGCATTTTCGTGACGCGTCGAGTGCACTAAACTTTATAGTAACGTCGGTTGAAATACGCGATTACAATACACATCCATTAACTCGTTTTAACATCTGGGTCAGTACGAGGTGTTTAAGAACCGGTATACTACTTCCTGTCTCCTCCTTCGTTTCGTTATTGCTAATATTAGGTTGATGCAAAAATAATTGCGGTTTCGTGTTTAACTTTCGAGCACCACGTGCCTTGGATTAAAATAAAGTTTATTACCCGAAATAGGAATCGAACGATTCCAAATATACTTGTTGCTTATAACATGATTCTATAATTATCTTTTTAACGCTTCGATTGTTCGAAGGGCTGTAGATTTACATCGTTTCAAGGTGTTTGAGATAAAAGTGCATAGAGGATAGTGGTAATAATTATATGAAATTAATTATTGTGCTCGTCGCGTTACGCGGCGTAGCGGTATAACGATAAAATAAAATTTCAACGTACGTATATTATAATGCGCCTGTAGCGTTTCGTTCCGACGAGTATTTTCAGAGACTAACGTGCTTTTTTATCGAAACGTTTTATCAACAAGAACTTGTTTTATTACGAAGCGTTTTAAACGCGTTTCGCTAAGTGTATTATATCTTAACGCGGCCGTAAGAATTTATTTTCGTTTTTAACGAATGGAAGGTTTCGGAATTAAGCAGCCTGGCCTTTGAAACAAAGGAGAACGTATTATTACCGTTTTATCTGTAATCGTCTAGGTTGAAAAGGAAGTACCGAAACGTTTCGGTCGGAAACGATCGATAAAACAGTTCGATTCGCGGGCGAAACGCCGGTGGCGGAGGGCGAGAAGCGTACGCTCGATTCAAAGCGGTGAATCCGAACAGCGATTCCCGCCTTTTTCACGGCGGCTCTCGTTACGTAAATGCGGCTCTCGTCTCACGGCGAAGCCCGGTATTTTCGAACGTTCTCTAACCTTTAAAGGAAAAGAAACAGCTCGTATTCTGACGAAATCAACGACGGGAGGCTGGCCCGCGAGACCGGTAGCCCCGACGCGGTCGCGTCGTCGTCCACGTCGATCGTCGAGATCGTTCGAGACCGGCTAACGACGCGAAAAAGAGGGGAAAAAAACGTGGCCGCGCGTGCGAAACGATAAAAAGAACGGCGACACGAACAATGGCGACTTACCGGCGGCTCGATGAGGTCTCCTCGCCCAGTCGTCTTCGATCAAGGGCGCGACCCTACGTGCGCGCAGGGTCAAAGGGCAAGAAACGACGATAAGCAAGATCGACAAGAGACCACCGTGGAAATGCATCTCGGCTGCTTTCGAGTCCGTCTCTCGTTGCGTCCTCGTCTCTTTCTCTCTCTCTCTCTCTCTCTCTCTCCGTCGCACTCTCGCGTCTCTCCTATTCACCGTCTCGTCTCTGGCACTCGCGCGCGATGCTTGACGCGTATATAGCGCGTTTTCCTTCGTCTCTTTTCCACCTTCGCGTACTCTTCTCGCGTCTCGTTTCGTCGCTGTCCTTCTCTGTTCCGAAAGACGCGCGACTCCGTCTCTGTCCGGCGCTCGGAGCCGCGGCACTGGTCTATTAACGACCGTTCACTGCACAAAACTCTTTCCACCGTGCGAGTCTCGCACCACCTTATTTCGAGGAGGATCGGCTAGCGACGACCGGCGAAGTCGATGACAACTGCGACGATACGCGGCCGGGTCGGTCGCGCGCACGATAACGATTAGAAACAATCGACGGCCCCGCGGGACAGCCCGCAGTATTTACCGCAGATAACGCGCGAGGTGTGCGTCGCGCACCGCGTTCTCGAGGCTCGTCCGACGGCTAAAGGTACGAGCCTCTCGTCCCTAGTCGTCGATTTATCTTCCAACTATTTATTTTCAATCCCTTTCGTTGTTTTTCGCTATCTCGTTCGGTAGGAGCACGAACGCGTAACTGCGCGCGCGTTTTATAAGGCGGCACACAACGGGCGACGAGTTTCGAGAGGGACACGAAACGGAGCTGCTGGTGGCGTGGTTGGCAACCTCTCTTTTCCTCTTCTTCGCTCCGTCTCGCTCGTTCGCGCCTCGCTCTCTTCACCTACGATTCGCGCGTGTCTCTCGCGGCGCAACTCGCCGGTACGCTCCGCTTCTGTCGCCGGGTCACCGCTCCAAACTCTCGAGCCGATCATCCACACGCGATTCACCAGCCGGCCAGCAGCGACTTCGCGCTCCTTTTCGTATCAGATGATCGTCGACGCCAAATCCCGAGCGACGGCCGAGCGTCGCATCGCGCCTGCGCGGCGATATTCCGCGCTGTACATATACGTCCAACCCGAGCAACGCGAGACTTCGATCGCGATTTAACAGCGGACCTTTCTCGATCACCGACCAAATATCCTTCTTTTCTCACCCGTCCGGCAACAACGGCCTCGTTCCGCGCGAACCAACGTGCGTCTGACACGGTCGCCGCGTGACTGCCGTCACTGACTAACCGATCGCGAGTGACTGACTGACTGTGGCTGGTGGGAAGCTGTTACTCGGCTTGCTCTCTGCGCCCGTGCCGCCACTGAATCCGATGCGTTTGATCATCGGCACCGCCGTCTCCGGCTGGCTCGCTCGAAAAAGCTTCTGCTTTGGCGCTTGCGCCACGACGAATCGCTTTTTCGCTTTCGTACGCGTGACCGCGTCTCCGCCGGTAACGCGAGACCGCGCGGACGCGTTTACGTGTGCCGTTACATGTACGCGCGCACGACAAAGGACCACCACCACCCGCCGGGAGGACGCGACGCCTTTGCCCGCGGAAGCGTCGCTCTGTCTGCCGTCGAACCGACTTTTCTCTCCTCTCTTATAATAGTTTTCGGCCACGTGTCGAGATCTAGATCTTCGCGCTTTCGGATCCGCGACGATCGCCCCGAGATAATCGCGCGCCGCTTTATCTGCCGCTTTATCTGCCGATCTTATCGTTGGCCGACCTCTTCCGCGTTCTCGAAATCGCTCGATCGATCGCGGAAACGTGTCGCGACAACGCTCCGTTCGCCGGGTACCATGCCGGAGGTGTTCCTTTTCGCGCGTGTTCGTTCGACGAGGATACTCTCGAACGAGGATGACCAAAGGACTCTACCGTTCTCGCGTTCGAGAATACGCTAACACGAGGAGGAAACGCGTTCCGCCGATATGTGGCCGACGATGACAACTGTCCGCAGGCCGGTCGAGTCCGTCGCTTTTATGGGGATAGCCGAGCACGCTGCCGCGGCAGCGGGACTCGCTGTTCGCGTGTGTGTGCGTACGCGCGTTTACGCGTCGCCGTGTATAGCGCGCGCACGCGCGAACACGGCTTCCTTTATCCGTACGAATAGAATATTAGCCGTCTAGGCCGCGTCGAGATGCATATACGCGAAGGAAACCGACAGAGAACAGGGATTAACCGAGAGAACCCGTGTCGTCCGGTGCGCGATACCTCGATCGCGGTGGGTGTCGCGAATGACTGTACTGTCCAAGAGGTGTGCGAGAGTGCGCCGCGCGTGTGGGTGCTCTGCCCCACCACCGGTCGACCAGTCACCACCACTATCGCGATTACCACCACCATCGCAGCCGTGCACACCGTTCCGCTCCGCGGCGAATACACCGGTATCGGAGACCGCCGACCGTGGAACGTACGCTTCTTCGCGTTTCGTCATTTCACCCACACTCGGATTATTGGAAACGCTTGTATCGCGTTTATCTCGCTGTTCGCTTGTCATTTTTGATAGGGCTCTCGTCGTTCTTCCTCCGGCTATCTCGAGAGATCTTAACGTGCCCACGCGAGCTCAGCCGACGCCTTCGGTACTACCTGACCCTTAACGCCACCCCCTGACACGCGGACCGGCTAACGAAATCTCTCGCGAACGGACACCGAATTTTAACCTCTTCGCGAACGATCTTTTTCAGATCTTTTTCAACTTGAAACGAGAAATCGGTCTTACTCGTTTTAAATGTCTAGCAATTATGTAAATAAATCCGGATACGTGACTTTTGGTCGATGGACTTAAAAGCAAACCAAACGTCCGCATACGTGCAAGTATCATTCATTCCCGTGGTATATTATGATACCTCTATAAGAGAAAAATTTTGTCCATTTTTCGAACACCCTGTATATGTTGTGCTTTCGATCGATAATTCCGTGATAATTTAGATACCTGTCTATAATTAGCTAGAGATATGTGCGAGCCACCTTCCAACTCCACTCGTTTCGCTGAAGATTGCTAAAAAGTTTGCAAAATTTTATCGCGCAAAAGTCAGACCAACTTACGACAATGAAAAACACGAATTCTTTAGCGAGGCGAACAGACACTTAAACGGTGCATTTTTTTTTGCGCCATCAAGTAAACTAGCTCTACAAAGTCGCGTTTTACATTCGCTCTTAATACATACTGATGAATATTTTATACGCTCTGGCGCTGTTTTACACGAGTTTCCAGCAACACAATATGGTAGACCTGATTAGCGATCTTCGGAAAAAAATCAAAAGTAAATTGCTCGCGACGGAATTCTGTGCGAGCAGAAGCAGCTTTACTGCTTGCTTACGACGGTGATATAACGCGATAAAAATGATAAGCGCAGAGTGAAATGGCAGATTACAAAAACGGAAGGTACAAACGTTTCCGAAGAAATATAAGAGGGTGCTAGATTTTGAGAGGAGAACCTACTAACCAACAAGTGGTTACGTTGTAGGGAGAACCTTGTACTTTATCACTGCTCGCTATATTGCCATTTATATCGCCGTCTATGTATCACAACACTCAGCAGTGCGATATCGAACGAAAGTTCAATTCAATCGAATCGAATACATAACTCTAAGAATGTTCGCTATTGCGCTCCATCCGCAGCAATATAGCAAAAAGCATCTGTACCATCGATGGAACCATGATCCTGGTGGTTTCCAATTCCCCTTTGTTGATTCTCAACGCGCGTCGAAATGACGTGCTCGGTTAAATGCGTTCTACTCGATGCAAATCCATCGTATGCCCGTCGCATAAATAAAAACCCTGGAGTTACGCATAATCGATATTTGCAGATCGATGAAGCAGCGTTTAAACTTAGAAATTCATGTTATCTCCTGTCGAGCACCCAGAGTATCCCCAAATCGAATCCGAACGCAGGAAATCGACGACCCAACTATGTCCTTCTATCCTGACAATCGCGCTAATCTAAAAAGGAACGGCTATAACGTTATCCTCTGTTACGGTGACGGATTGGGAGCGGCAACGGCAAACCCGTTACGAAATCGTCCCTAAGACGGGGTGACTAATTGCTAAGCGGCTTGTAAAAATTCGCAGGACAGTCTGTCGACATCGTGGCGCGGTCGTCCGATCGTGGTCGTCGCGCTGTTATACTTTTTGCCCGTGTGCACGCTCGACTAGAAAAGAGAGTGACGAAGAGAAGGATCGAACGGGTGGAGGAGTTGTGTGGGGTCGGAGGAGGGGCAGACGGGGTCGGAGGGGGTTGTCGGAGGACTGGACCGGGGCGAGGAGAAACGTGTGCGTGCGAGGCCTTAAGGTGAGAAAAGAAAAATGGCGAAGAGAGGCCGAGGCTGCGTCGTCCGCGCGCTCGAAGGCGAGAGGGGACGGCGCTTTCGCAGATTCCACGTGAGATACCTGCGGCATTCTTCGTTCTGCACCGGGCATTAAGCCGGATGCACATTCGTCGTGGACGACGCTCGCTGAATTCATTTCCAAGAAAAATATCTTCCGCCTCGAAACGAATTTTATGGCAGATTTTGTTCGCGGCCCGCCACAGAGGACGCTTTCTTCCTTTTTTTTTTTACTTTCGAGGGACACGAGCGAGGACCGCCGAGGAACCGGCAATAAAACATCTAATCCGACGATAAACCGCGCGCGATTCTTCCCCCGAGACGTTTACGCGTCTCTGACACCGGTCGTGCGCGCGACTGATGCGCACCAAATCGATCGCGATCCTCTGCGCAGCCCTCGCCCGATTCTGATTGGTCGACCGATCGCGAGCACGCCAACGCGCATGCGCTCCTTCGAACCTTATTTATCTGTCAACTTATTCGAAGAATTGCATTGTTAATCCGCTATTACCACTAGGCGTTCAATGAACTTACAATTCGAGCGGTATATTTCAAAGATAATACGAATTTAAACCTAAAAGTATCGAAAATTGAAGAAGTTATTGATTCATTTTTTACATAGCACTTGTCCCGATGACTATTTCTAATCCGACGCAAAAATAATGAAGATCGTTGAGAAATAAACAATACACTCGTGTATTTAAACAAATGCTTTATACTCCATCGAGCGATGAAATCATTTCCGTGGAAGCAGTTCTCCCCAATTATTTCGAAAAAGCGTACCGAACAGATGCGACGAAAGGAGTTTTAGCAAAACATATTATGTAACGTCTCGTACGATCGTCGTGAAAGAACGAAAGAAAGAAGAAGAAAAAGACGCGAGGAGAATTCCGTATTTTGCAAATAATTATGGAAGATGATTCACTGAGAACCGTGTCATTGTCAACAAGACTACCTGCCGATTGCGTCATCCGCATGCGAATTAATTTCGCAATTTCCCATTATAATCTTAATGCTTTTTGGTAGGTTCGAGTTTAATGGGCACGCATCGTTCGTCCGGCTTCGACCCCGTTTACGATTCCCAAAATAGAGCCGTAAAGGTGTAATCGACGTAACAAAGATTTACATTACCGATCCCTTATATATCTGCGAATCCTCTCGATCGTCTGCGTCGCGATCAAATAAACCGCGCGATCCACGTTACAAAACCATGCTTCGACTATTTTTGTCATTGAGTGTCGCGTGAAGATCGTTTCGATATGCATATCGAATTCACATTTTATAATATCGATGTGCTGTTGCAGATAAAAGGGAAGCAAGGTACAAGCATTTTGTAAAATTCGAACGCTAGAGAGGAGTCTTGGATTCAGAGAGAGATTATGATCTAGGGAAATACCTGGAACTAGGAAGAGCCCTGAACTTTCAGCGAGTGTAACTGAAAAGAAATGTAAACAGTACAATTTAAAAAGCCAAAGAACGGTATCGTACAACATAATCGTTTCGCCGTGGAACGTATGTAAGAGCTGGTGCGGTTACGAGCGGGGGTGTAGGTACACACGTAAGTATGTCCGAAGGTAACGAACGAGTGGGACGACAATAATCAACGAAGGGTATAAGAGGAACAAGCTAATGCTCGAGCCAATAAGAAAACGAATCATGATAGATGGTAGAGAAAGAAGAAATGGAATAATGCTCGCGGAGAAGGTTGGTGGCTAAAGGAGAGGGATATATTTGGCGTGCGCCGACAATACCGAACACCCTGCATTCCTACGGGACCGACAATGAGCATTGTGCGATCGTGTCTGCATTATAGGCGAGCAACGTCGAGCTTGACTTTATTTCTTCGGTCCCTCTCGGTCGCATAGAGAAAGGGATATCATTGTTAAAAGGGACCAAGCGAAGGGTCTACGAAGCGTAACATCCGCTCATCCGACGTTGAATAGAAATACTCCTCCACCTCCTATCTCTTCCTCTCTCGTCTCTGTTCCCTCTTCTTTTTTGTGGTCCCTGTTATGGTGGTGGCACCCTAAGTCGCCAAGAATCTATTAGATTTGTCATAGCCGCGCTACGTGAATAGTCCTCGGTCAGATGATCCCTTAACACCCTTTTTCTCCCTGTCTCTCTTTCGTACGCTTTCTTTCTTCCTTCCGTTCCTTCGACCTCCTTTTTTTTCCTTTGCGTACGCGTTCGCCTGTTGTCAGACGTACCTGCGAAAACGCAAAATGCAGCGTCAGAATCCGATCGTAAAGCCGTGCGCCACAAAAGGAGGGCTCCGATAATTCCTCGAAGTAATTGAGTTTCTTCTTGTTTCATTGTGCGTGTGGTCTCGCGCCACAATTGGACACACGACCAGACCGGACAACAGTGATAGAGAATTGAAATAAATCATTTTTTCCGGAGTCTTTGTGCTGATATCCTCTCACGATTTCTATCTGCGGGATCTTTATGCGGTGCTCGATCAAAATCTTACCGGTAGACATCTTTAGGCTCTCTTGCGGTCCAAACTTCTATTGCTTCTATGTCTTCGATGGATTTCTGCAAACTTGACGATTTCCGAATTCACAAATTTGGAAATGTTCTTCTCTTAAGATACAAATCGATTAACAACGCGGTCGATCGAACATCAGAATAAGTGACGGATCAGGAATCTGCTCGATAACTTAATAAATAATTTGTTAGTAATCGTCGAGGGATATTAAATCGACTTGTATCTGATCGAAGTGGTGGCATGGCGCGTTCAAGAAACGCTGTTGAATATTAATGTAAGAAAGTGAGTGAGCTCATCGGTGAACATTTAGCGCAGTTTTTCGAACGGTTCGACTGCAACGGGCAAAATAAATCTTGCATCGATACTTTTTTTCGCTTTCACTGAAGAGACACGGCAGGCAAGAGAGCGGGTCGCTAGGTTCGTCAAGATTTTATTGGCCGTCGAGCGGGGACGTATAAAACGCCATTTATATTCAGTGTATTTCACGCACTCGTGTGGTAACGTGCAGACGTTCGTTCACGTCCAGTAAAAATTGCTTCGACGAGATTAGCCAACGTTACGAAACGGTACTTCTCTCTTCTAAACCCGGTTGCAAACGTTACTTTGCAACGGAGACTCGTCCCGTGTCACATTCGCTCGATAATTTTCATATCGTATGCGCCCGATAAGATCGAATAAAACTAAATGAAACGTGCCAGTCAGACTAACGATACAGTTATACTACTGAAAGAATAGATCCCAACTATCTTCGCGTTATCTACTCGACGTCTCTTAGGAAAACGATAGATAAACGTACTCGGAACGATATTTGCAATATCAGTTCTGTAACGGTACAGTGTAGGTACAGTTTCGTTCTACATTTGGTGAAATGGAAGACTGGAGAACGGTACAGTTGAGTGCTGGGGATTTGAGAAACTAGAGATTTAGTAAATTTAACGATTTGGGACTTTAGAAGTTTAATTAAATGAAATCCTAACTCATAGTGTACGCGTTATAAATATATCGTCTCCAATATTCGCTATACCTGTACCGCCTCAGACGTCTTCTTGTGTGCCGCGAGTACTTTGTCAAAATGCAATCCCCTTGAATCTGGAATCCTTGTTATGGGAACCACTGTAATTTACGAGAGGACAACCGGCGAACAATTTCGGCTCGTCCCGTGTACCTTGCACAATCAAATCGTGCTTCCGCACTCGATACCCGGATTATCCGTGGGTCGTACGATGGCCAGGTGAAACTACCAAAGTAGTAGTAACTTTATTCATCGTGGCAGCGTCCGGTTCACTTTTTCGTAGAACTCTGGCCATTGTCTTGGAGATTAATGGTGCCGCGGAAACCGTTCATCCTGCCTTTCGGCGGGAGAGCCGAAAGATTTCGCTCCTTTTGTGCGACCAACCACGCTTCTTCCTCTCGATCCCTTCTTTGCCGGTGAGAAGATGGGGTGGCCCATTCAACGCTCTCCCAACGGCACGAAATTAAGTTTCTCGGGGTGAACTTCGTTTGATCGTCTCCTCTTTCGATGCTCCGTCTCATTCAATGGGAGAGAGCTGTTTCCCTAGGATTTCTTAATTGGATAGACGGATATTAATCGTGTTTGATATATCGACTTTGAAGTTTCGTGGCGTTCGATAGAGACACACATTGTCATGGGATCGTCTTTAGATTTGCACTTTGGCGAGTCATTCGTGGACAAGTCTATTTGGATGCATCGTTTTTCAGTGAAAGTGTTCTTCTTAATTTTGGAAACCATTGTGGAATTTTCAATTGCAAATCCGGAAATCCCCTAAATGTCCAATTGAAATCGTCGAATTTCCAAATAATTCGGATCGGTAGATTCCTGTATTCCAAAGTCACTAGATCTCTTAATAAAACCTGAAACGTTTTCTGAAACACGAGAAGTCGAACGGGTGTGGGAGCCACTGTACCGAACGCGTTCGTGCGGACGACGGGCCAAGAGGGAAGAACAGGGTCGTACAGAATTTTACAGTGCGCTACAAGGTGTAAATAACGCCGGAGCCGCTATATACAGTCGGCACAGGAAACCTCGTGGTACGAATCGGTTTACGACCTTCCGGCGCCTCGAGACACCTGCCCGCACACCTCTCCTCAGCCTCTCACCTTACCGACCGCTTCTCCCGCTGATTCTTGAAAAATACTTGCCCCTTCCACCACGTACTGGTTCATTCAGGTAAACCCGGCTGTTGCTGAATGCGAGCGCAGACCTTGATCACAGCTAAGGAACTTGGAATTTTTCGAACGGGCCCCTCGATTTTGCCTTCGAACCTTCCTTCGTACACTTTCTTCGATTAAACGTCTATGTCTTCACGTGCTATTTTTTCGACGATAACTTGTAGCACTTACTGTAATCCTAATTTTAACTCTTATCTGCACAGACGAAGGATCTGAACCGTTAGAATCATCGTAAGTATATCAACCGTTTTATCCCAGTATGTCAACCATGTTACCTCGGCGTGTCAACCACCTTACGCAACAGTCAGACAAAATGGCGAATGCACTTGCGAATTAGTTTCTAATTTAAGTCCAAGGGTAACTAATTTATTCCGTGTGCATATATTAATGTTGATAAAACATGTACGATTATTTCGCTGAAATGCTGCTTCTCGTATGCCGAATAAAAAAGTTGCAGATATTTTCGTTCGGAATTGTTGTAATCGTTTTACCCTGATCTCTCCTGCTTAAAGATACGATATAACCTTGACCGGATAAGGGTTAAAGCATCCGGGAAATAAACGAACGCGAAAAACGACAAGAAACATTGCTCGTACGTTGTTCGAATGTTTCTCGAACGCGTGACGATACGTCGCGGCGAATATGGAGCTCGAACGGCAGAAAAATCCACTCTGGTCGATAGCGTTGTTTTATTTACGACGTCCAGACAAATTCATTACGATAAACGGCGGAATAAAAACAGTCGCGGCGTGCTGCTGCAGTCCCCGGCCAACGAGGTCAATTAATTACGGCGCCAAAGAGGAAAAATTGAAATGAACACAGTGCCGACGCTATGTTTTTCTTATTGCCGGTAAACACCAGTTTCTGTCGTCGACGCGTTAAATAATGACCAAGTACGATCACGAGTACGCGGATTGAATTGTCCATTACGGATTACAGACTGCTAACCAACGAATTTCTAATACGCTAATCACACATGCTACTCGGGTAACAATTGCTTCCACTTCGTTAATTACAACGATTTCACGTGGCTTTCTCACAGTAATAAATGTAGACGTAACGCGACACCCCATAATTTACTGCGAGTGAAATCGGTAATTAGCACATTCGATGCAGCACACGAAATCGAAGGTGGCCTCTAGTGAGAGCGTAACGTTTAGAGGAAATCTAAGGTCTAGGGGAAATTTGGGAACTACGGATTCTAGGATTTAAAGGAAACTTACTACTTAACGAGAGCTACAAGGAGTTTAGGTCAATGACCCAGGTCTAGGGAAATCTTAAGAGTGTAGAACTTATATGAGCCTAGAACACCTAGATTCTCCGATGAGAACCTAGGGCGTTCCAGATGCTAAGAAAAATCTAGGTCCTTAAACGAGTTCAGCTTCTAGGAGAAACATAGGTCCAAGAAAGAATCTAGATTCTAGAAAATGTCTAGAAGAAGTCTGGAATCTAGATGGAACCTGAAGTCCAGGGGCATCCTACAACCCATAGAGTACCCAGAATCTAGAGAATCACAGAAGCTGGATTCCAGATCCTAGAGAGAATCCAGGTTCTAGGAGTAGCTCAGATTCGAAAGAGGACCACAAACCAAAGAAGCACTCAGAATCTAGGAAGGGCCTATAACCTACGTGGAGCATAGGTCTTAATAAAATCTGAAGTGACAGAAGCAGCTGCCAACCAGGAAGCTAGGAACTTCAAGCTGCATTCTAGAACTCGATAATCAAGACCAAATGCACATAACACGCGAATGTGACGTGTCGCGACGACAGGCTTTCGGCGAAAATCGATGCGAACAATGTTTTGTTTACGTCTCGTACGAGAATAACATCGGTGCCGAATGCAGAAACCGTGTACAACCATAACCTCGTTTTAGGCACGCTCGAAATTTTGGCGCACACCGGACATGACCATATATACGTAAGTTTCGTAGGTAGGGGCGCGTAGCTAAGAATCTGTGTCATGTCGCGTAAACGTACTATAATAATAATACACTATAAATACGCTTGAGTAAGAAACGCACTGTTCGCGAGGCGGAGGGAGAGGGAAAGTATATGCAGGCGCCGGCGCCGGCGGACGGGTACATTACACGCGCCAAGGAAGTATTATCCGTCCCACGTATACAACGTACTCGCTTCTTCCTCTCTTTGTCCCTCCCGTTCTTCTTCCTACGTTTTCCACTCTCTTGCCTCGTTGATTCTCTTCGTCGTTTTACCTCTCGCTCACGCCGTCTTCCTCTTTCCCGTCTCGACGATCCTTTTTTTCTTCTCTTCTTTCCGTTCCCACCTCGATATGTCCCTCCCTGTTTTTTCAACGGTCTGCGGATGTCTGTCTCTCTTCTTCGATAACTCTAGGGGCGACTTAAGCCCTGTACACACCTGCGCGTCTCACTCTTGCAGTAAAATATTGTACGATGTTGTTTGTATGCCTTGTATTCTGCGCGTGTTTATCCGCTACAAGTTCTGTTTATCATCCGTTACATCGTCTCACGTTGCATAGACACATGTATTCTCCGAACGTGGCATTTGTCGCGTGCGGTAATTGTAGCGCGTGGTATTCCCTGTACGCGGGATGCACTGCACGCGATATTTGTCGCATGTCGTATTCGTTACGTGCGGTATTTGTCGCATATGGTATTTCCTACGCGTGAGATTCGACACACGGAATATTTCTCACACGGTAATTGTCCCGTGTGGTATTTCTACGCGCGATGCCTGTCGCGCGGTAATTGTTGCGCGCTGTATTTGTCGCGTATGATATTTTACTACATGTGGCATTCGACGCGTATGGTATAAATCATGTGTAATGTTTTGTACACGTAGTATTCGTAATGCGCAATATTTATCTCAGTAATTGTCGCGTGTGGTATTTCTACGCACGAGATTTGTCGCACGCGGTAATTGTCGTACGCTACATTTGTCGCAAGTGGTGATTGTTGCATGTGTCTATCTCTCATCGTGTTTACGCGCGCCGTATTTCGCATGCATTATTTTCTACGTATGTATCATTACACGTCGTATTCAGCGTTTCAGGTCATCTTCCCCAAATTGCAATTTCAATGGAAAAACATGGTATCCAGGTGTGAATTGGACTTAAGTCTCGCGCCAAACTGACCGGATCACGGGCGCCGTCCCTTGTAACTGGCTCGGTTGAACGACCAACCGGCTCGATCTCATCTTTCCATCCCCGTGCTCTTCCTATTCTTGTTTTCATCGAGCTAGGATCGAGCTAGGACGACGCCCGTTAGACGCGAAATCGATCTTAATTTCTCGGAGTTTGAATGGCCGCGCGAAACCGAGTCGCGTATCGGCTTCGTCGTTGACCACTTGTCAAGTGTCCCGGCGTCGTTCGATTCAGATATTCAGCGGTGAAGCTGGTTTTAAGGGGAGCTAGACGGGTTTTAGAAAGCAGACGCGATATTTATGACAACGTTGCTCGTTGTCTTTTCTTTTGCCGCTATTTACCCACTGGCCGGACAGACGTACTGCCTCGCGTCGTAAATCATCCACCGGGAAGAAGATAAAATGTCGTTCGTTAAAATTTTGTTTTTGATAAACTAGTTCCACGGAATCCGTTCCCGTCCCGCAATACGGGCTTCTCCTTTTCTTCCTTGTTTCCTCCTTTTGCGAGAACGCATGACGCATGGCTCGTGCTGGCTTCTTCCCGGCTCCGCAGGTTCCGAGTGGTCTAGACTTCGACGGCCAGACGTATCCTCGTGATATATCGTTCTTAAGGGAGGAACGTGAGAAATCTTTGAATATGCGAAACCGTACGAGGTGTTCATGAATATATTTAGCGGGTCTTTCGAAAATCGAATAGATTCTAGCTCGTTTTCGAACGCAAATAGAAACTGACACACCTGAAGTTGAATATAAAACGGATGCAGATGTCATTAGGTTAGTGTGATATTGGCTAAATTTCATACGTGTTACACAATCCATTTACTCTTTATTAAACTTGACAAATTTTCTGCTCGCGTTTATTGAATGTGCTGGCAATTATCTGATAGTTACCGGACTGATACTTATTTGACTGTCAAGTAGCGCACCAATAATTATATGCCAGTCAATTATCGGACAGCTAATATTGATATTAACGTTCTGTGCTAACATTTTTAACCCCCAGTTAAATTAATTACCACGTGAACTACGGAGGATTCCACAGCTTTGATCTTCCAGTATTTATGAAAATATTGAATTAAATAAATCTGAAAAATTTCTGCCGAAACTTTCTCTGCTGCCAATAATGTCACCGAACAATTTCCGGCTACGACTTCCAACTCTCACTTCACTTTCCCACGTTTCGTAGATTCCTAAACCATTCACACTTTACTACCATGATTACACCACCGATATTATAACTGGTCATGGTACATTGCAGCTAATTTTAATATCAGCTTCTCCATCCGCGAACGATCTTCGTTTTATCGCGTGCTGCTTAAGCTTCCATTTTTCTAGCAGTGTATCGGAGTGCCTCCATCTATCAACGACAACGAAACCGACAAAACAGCAGAAATAGAGAACAACTAGGGTAAATTAGAACGGAACCTCTCGATCACGTATTAACACGTTTGTGGACTACTCCGATAATCGGCATCATAAATTTAATGCAACTAAATAACTGTAAGGAAAATTCAAGAAAATTCCATCTTGAATTAATGTTACATTAATCCTGAATGTTAGTGAAAAGATTATGTTCAGAAATGCAACTACTTAATGACGAATACAGTAAACTCTTGCTATATCGTCGGTTTCATGCGGACGTTTCCTACGCGTTGTATAACCACATGTTATATTTCCTACATGTCGTATCACCATGCGTTGTAACTACTATGCGTGGTATTTCCCACGCATTGTATTCGCTACGCATTATTTCTCACGCTTTATATCGCCACGCGTGGTATTTCCCACGGACTGTGTTTGCAACGCATGGTATTTCCCACGTACTGTATTTCCTACGCGTCGTATAACCAGCGTCACATATTGCCGCGCGTCATATCGCCACGCTTTGGCTCGTGTCGAAAACTTTCAACAATACCCACGTACAATATTAAGATTGGAGTTCTTGTGCTCGTCACGCGTGCCACTTTCGGCGACTCCTCCGGTACATAAATATGAAATACGCGTATGTAAATAAAGCGTGTATAACATATGCGCATAATCACTCTAAGTACACACCCTGAGCACGGATCCAAGCTTACGTGTTTGGAGCAGAAATATTCGCCCTTCTGCATCCACGAATATATATACGTTCGCGTGGATCTATTAGTCCACGCCTCTGCCGCACACGCGTTCTCGCATCAGATGAGATTATCACGAAGCGTACAGTAATGCCAGAACGCTTTGAACTTTTCGTCTCGAGCCTGTCATTCCCGGAATCGTATCGATACATCTTTCGACAGCGTAAACGATAAAACGACGTATGTGTGGGCTGATAAACAAACGTTACTACGATAAAACAGCTACAGCGTCGGTGGTGATTTCTGAATTATGGCAGTTGATCGAGCACGTGTTTGAACAGACGGTTTCAGACTTGCGAACACACATATTGCTATGAATTTTTTATTATCCAGTGTTTTCTATCCAATTAACCCGATTATATTTTCTTCCGAAAGGTAGAAAATGGTTAGATTATTTCTATATCCATTCATTACTGAGACGCATCCTAGTCTTCAAAAGCTTCCAGGATCCGGGTTAGAGTTTCTGTAGATCTTAGCATTTCCTCAGAGTTTCAGCTATCTCTAGATTCTTCTAAGTTTTATACTTCTTGATCTCAGGCTCTGCCTGGTTCTTAAGACTTCTAGATTCTAAGTTAGACTTTATATTGGAAACAATGGAAAGCATCTGCCCCCACGTATCCCTTTAATCCCTTAACTTTCACAACATGAAATTGCATAAAACCAGCCATAAAAACAAAATGTCACTGTGTCACCATAACAAAAGCCACGACACTTAATGTCGCTTAAAAACATGCCTTCAAAGTAAATTGCATCGTAATCCGCCTTCACCTATTTGTAGATATAAATAGAACATTTATTGCAACTGTTTCAAAAGAAAATACCTAATAACGAGACAGGTTACGAGCGCACAGAGAACGATGTCTTAAACGAACGTTATATTGCCGTGGACTGTACGTAGCGGACAGGGTATTATTCGTCCCACACGTTCACCCATTACCGACCCTCCCTCCCCTCGGCCTTTTTCTCGCGGGCGGCGTTTTAGCCCGTGCGCACGTGTTTATGTAAATTTTCGCGCGTATGCACGTACCGAGTGACTTATACCCTGGCCACGCATCGAAACGTTATTCACGGTGTGAACATTAAGAACGTCGGCCGACGAAAACCACTCGTCGCCGGCTCGGCTCGGTTCCTCGCCTCGGCATCTTTGCCTCCGTCGAAGGAGATCCGACGCGACGGCTTCACGAGGCACGCCGCAAAGATCGATGGCTCGTAATTCTCGAGCAACGAACCGGAGGAATCTTGGAAGGCCGCCGAGTTCGTTGTAAAGTACACAGCCAAAATTGAATACCGATATTTCAGGAGCCGTCGACAACCAGGCAACTCGTGAAACTTCAGCCAAGCTTTATCGAGCATTTCATCTTTCCTGACGCTTCTGCTTACTTCGATCTTTCACCGCTTCATCGTGAACCTAGCCCGTTGCGTACTTAAAATTCTATTTGCCGTTGTTCAACGAAACGCCGACCGATCCGTGGAAACCCGACAGGCAACGGCGACTTCCTGATAGAACGGCGACACGGACGATGATGGATGAACGCGACGGACGATTCAATTACGAGGTGCGATTAATTTCATAGTTTGAGGACACAGAGATATGTGGATAGGAAGGTACGTTGAGGAAGAGCTGATGTTTCAAAGTTAACTTGTTTCTTCTACCGCATTTCTGTGTTATGGTATACCTGTTGCTGTCCAGCTGTTCGAATATTCCATGGGTTAGTAAGGATAGCACTGAAATGAAATTTATCCTGATCAACTGTCGGCGCAGACTATGATGGATGAATGCAGAAAACATTTCAGTTATAAGTTATGATTAATTTCATAGTTTAAGGACAACGAGATACGTAGGTAGGAAGGTACCTTAAGGAATTAATGTCTCAAAGTTGACTTGTCTCTTCTACAACATTTCTATGCCATGGTATACCTGTTAATAGTCACGTACTCGAATAGTTTATGGATTAGGATAGCACTGAAATGAAATTTATCCCGATTGAGTTGCGACGTAGACTACAGTGGATAAAATGCAGCCACCGATTCAGTTGCGTGTAATAATTAATTCCAGAATTTCGGAACATTAAGATAAGTGGATAGAAAGGTACCTTCGGGACAACGAGTCAATGTCTCAGAATTAACATGTTTCTTCTGTCGCGTTTCTGTGCTATGACATATGTACGTGTTCAACTTAGCAGGTATTTGTAAGGACAATGCTGAAATAGAATGGATTTCGTGTACAGAAAGTAAATTAACGATTCAACCTGAATTATACAACTTACACAAGAATTATAAACCTACTTCTGCATCCGCAATAGTAGCGCTTCGATCTTAATGAATGTTCAATGTATAAATAACGGTTGTTCGTCATTTAGATGCCAATTAACGGCGGGAGAAGGCGAAGAAAAGCCCGATTTTCATCGTGGAGGCAGCAAAATGTCAAAGGCAATTCTGCGCCACTCGGAAAGCACATATTTCTTGTCGCCTGAACGACGACCGCTTCCATTAATCGAATTTGCATGAGTAGCAATCAGGCGTCAATTAATAGCTGAATTATACGGCATTCTTGTACCAGTGGCTAGGATTTTACCTACATTAACACGTTGCAACTAATAGAGATTCTCGTTTCTGCATTGTATATACGTATGTACATACGTGCTATAGCATTCTCTCTATCCACCGCTAATTTACCTTATATTCCTTATGTAGCACACCACCCACGCAACCGGCTCCGACCCGTTATCGGCAAACGGCCACGTCGCGATCCAACATTTTACGGCGCACACGCGTCGACAGATGGGAATGTTGGCGCCATTCTCGCGGTATTATGCGCGTACAAGCTCGTACGTTTCTGCACGGCACAATTGTGCGATGATGAAGCAAGTAAAATCTCGTTTGTAATTTGACGAGCCCGTGCACGATCGTTATTTTTTCGATCGACGTTCTCGCAATGTCGAAAGCCTGACGTCGAGAGACCATTGTCTTGAGTTGCGGTTAGGTTATGGCTTTTCTTCTGAAAAAATATATATGAACTTTAGAAGGTCTGATACATTGTGATTAAGATAGCGATGAATAGTATTAGTCTGAAAAAATGGCAAAATAAGGAGTGCCTTGGTCTAGGAATAGCCTAGGGACATTGGTACAACTAAGTGGGAACCACGATGAACCCTCCCCTTTCCAAGAAATTTCCAAAATTCCCAAATATCCAAATTTGATATTACTCAAATTCTCAAATCACCGATTTCCAAAATTTTCAAATTTTTCATATTTTCTGAAGACCTAATACCTGAGGAAGTCCTAGAACGTAGCGAGAGGCTGGAATTTTGGGAGATCCGACATAGGAAAATGCTAGGACCTATAGGGATCTAGGACCATGTCTCCAATCTTGTCAACCGAACAAGTACATGAGCTGCAGTATCATCGATGTCCTTGGATGTCCATCGCTGTTACAGAAAAACAAAAGTTAATTCTTGAAGGTACACCTATGTGAACTGGTCAGCACCTAATAGAATACTAACTTCGGTACTGAAAAAAGAGAAACTCCTTGACTCCAATAACATACGCGGAGTGATACTAAAATATTATTTCGTGTAAAGTTTATTCGACGAGAAGTTGAGTGGACCGAATGGACCGATCGAAAATTCTTAACCATCGAGAGAATCCACCCTCTGAGAATTTCGCCTGGCACAACAACGATCTGGTCTCGACTTGGAATAATATTTTTCCAATGTCCAAGGGAAATTAATAACCGTGGCCCGTCAGAGGGAAAAACACAGACGGTCGTGTAAACTCGGGACGGTTTATAGTACGATGCATAGAAGTCTCGTGTGCCCGATTGAGGGTCTTCGAGAGCGCATTTTTGGCAACGTCATTACGCGAGGACAGAACGGTGCGTCGATATGAACGCATCTGCACACGATGAGGAGAAAAAAAAAGTAGTACATACATATAATATTATCGTCGCCGGAGATGCATTACACTCGTCCAAACTTTCGCGAAGGTCATCGAAACATCGACACCGTCTAAATATAAGATACCACCAATAACAACGATTGCACATGTCGACAGATTTTTATATTCAACGGTGGATCTGTTTCGAGAACCTTCTCTCGACGCGTCGATTTTTTAAGACTTCCGGTGAACGAGGAAAATGCGTTAAGTTTTTCTCAGTTCCTGAATGTAGGGTACAGGGGAGAATTCTCTTTCTATTCTTACTCGTGGTATAATTTTTCTGAGATTGCGACGAGCTTTCTATTATTATTATAATGCACTTTACCATTATACGTTTATTTATGCCATTCACTCGGCGAATGTTCGCGCCATAAATCCGCATCGACTATCTAAGCGATACGTGTACGACACGAATCGCATCACAGTCAATTAACATGATGAATATTAATACCGATAATATTTTTACTTATTTAATTCACCCCATGAATATCCACAGCCCCCGATACACGGCGAACATGTTAAATCGCGCCATGTATCGAGTCAAACAACATAGCGTTATTGATAAATGCATGCTTCAAATGACAGGTTGCGGAACGATATTTCATCATAATAACAAAAAACTCGTCAACAACGCGGTACAAAAAAAGCTGCAAGCGGTCTACGTTTACTTTTACCATTTAACGTTCGTTTTAATTCTCGCAGAAAAATTCCGACCAAAAAATTCGTATCCCGTCCCGCGTGAGTCATTGCGTGCACGATAACCTCGAAATTGAACGATAACGTCTATACGTATACAATACATACGTGTATTATGTACTGTACGTTACTATACGAACACGATTACCATTTCACGAAGGATTTTTCGCTTACCTTGCTGTCTGCATTCAACGAACTTTTCACCGGCTATTTATTATTCGACGATCGACGATTTTACGCGGTTGATTGTGAAAAGGCGCGCGATCTGAAAGACCGCGATGACGAGTACCGGACGTTTCGTTATTGCCGACGAAGAAGGCTGGCGCCGTCTACGAGGCATATCTATCACAAACAACTTCGTCTGACATTCAATACGTGATCGTTACTCTGCAGGTTGTTAATAATTCTAAAAATACGAGGGGCACCGGTTTCGCGCCGTTTCACAAGCGCAATATCTACATACATCGCCGAGCGATGTACATGGCAGCACCGGAGAACCATAAACATGATGGATAGGAAGTACGCTGAATAGATACGAAATGACGACTGGCCTCGTTTGATCGATAGCGCCATCTTTTTTTCATGATCGCACCTTTCGAAGAAATAAAAATCGCACAGAGTCGTTACCATATCGATATTATAGTTCATCACGATCAGCGCAGCGCGAATGTTATATTAATTTCAATGCTCGTAGAACATATTTGAATTATCACAAAGCTAACATTCAATTGATTTCATGGTTACAATTATATACTGAAAGTTTGAAGAAACGAAGATTCCTTCTTTTACGTTTGTCCACTTAATCATAAATTATACTAGATTAACTAGTATCCGGTAATATGTTAGAAAAAATTCTTTTATCGAAAACTAATTTCCGTTAGCTTTCACTTTGAACTTTAGATCTAAACTTCCGATAAAAACTTATTCGATCCAGTCTGTTGATCGCGAATGTTATTCACGGTTTTTTTACCATTCACGAGAAAGGAAAAAAATTTGCCTGACGAGTTTACACGCGTGCATAAAAACTCTTCAAGTCTTTAAAAGAACTCACGTGATTTATTTTTATACTCAATAATATACATAGCTACACAATACTCCTTATAATAACATATACTTTCGAATTATAATATTCTATCCATATTTACGTAATAATCTATACAAAAATGATTATTTAATGATAACAAGTTGAACATTTTTTTCTATACTGTTTCGGACCAATTGAAATTTAAATGTATAATACATTTTTTGCCAATTTGTAAAATTATTTTCATTCGACCAAATAATAAAATGAGATTTACTCGCACGAATATAATGTACACTAACAGGTATGGTAGACTCCCCCAATAAAGGGAAATTTCTCGCCTTGCAATCGTTCTTAGTCAAAGGAAGCCTACGTTTACACACGAGTGTACATTTATATGAAGTTGAATATGACAATGCACAGTATCGAGTACTTACTCACACTGCGAAGGTTACGTGCATGAAAATGTCACGACATGAGGTCATGCTCATAGGAGCGATGTCATGAATGTGACTTGTAAGCTTTTAACACATTTATTGTTGTCACGCTGATGAATCGTTTTAATCGATAATTGAAGTAGAATTATATGAAATCATGGAAGTTTGAAACAAATTAACGATTACTAGATAAAGTAAAAAGACAACGCATGAAATTAACGCGATAGTAATGATGAAAGATAACAGATAATCACTGATAAAGATCTCTGGATCTTTGAAGAAGAGATCGAATTTATCATAAAAATGTCTATTAATAACGTATTGATTAATAATGCTTCTGCTGGAAATAAAATTCTATATCGTACATCTTGAACGTTATGTTCTTTATTGTTCTGACATAACCGGGAGAAAAAAATCTAGATTAAAATCCATATTGTCTGTGATTGATAAATTTACACGCGTTGTTAAAAATAAAATAGAAAATTGACACACACAAATATAATATATTGTTTGCAAGAAGAATGTATACCAGTGATGGGTGGATCAAGTGCCCGCCAAATTTTTAATTGCCGCATGTATTCCTTTCCTATATTGCCAATTTGAACAATTTCCTACGGCTACAATTCGGTCCATGATAAAAGAACGAGTTTACCGTAGTCATCGGTGCGAGTGCCCATCACTGTTATATATTATTCTTATTTTTTTAGGAAGAATAAAAATCTATAACCCGTAATTTATCCGTAATTAATGTATAATTAGTTAATTAAAAAAAAAAAAAAATAAATGGAACTTACGTTACTAAATGAAACATGTGGTATAGGCAGTGCACAGTCTTCAGCGGTAAAAAAAAAGTAATCGTGCTTGTAACTGAAGTACCATCATCTGAACAAGGGATGCGTGCAGGCTGAGCTCGCCACGAGGATAGAGGTGCGTTTGTATTCATCCGATATACACAAATGTTCTTTTTTACGATAACGTTTTAATTTCGTATCAATGCTGGAACTCCTTTATCCTGGCCATTCCTTGCGCAATATGCAAGCACCCCGAAGTAGGATCATTTATAAATCTATTTATAATCAGCCAGAACAAAAACAAACTATTTAAACGGCAAATAACACATAGACTACATAAAGCACAATTACAGTATATTTCACAAATTGTTTAAACATTCATATATAATTATACGAATCTTCGCATATGACGGAAAGGCGATTTGATCAATTAGGGAAAGATTATTTCGTAAAAACAATGTATTTTTTTAAGGACAGGAGAAACATTAGGAGATTGAAGGGCTTGCAAAAACGGTTTTATCTGGCAGATTGCCATGCCAGTTTGGATTGCTGGCTTAGAAATTGCGAGGCCTATCTCTCTTTACTGTGAGAGGTTCTTTCCTAATATTTTGTTTTATTCCACGTTTTTTTTTCCATCGTTTTGTTTCTTTTTTTCATTTAACGTTTTATCTGCATTTCCCGCCACGATCGATGCATAATTTCGGAATGTTGACAATATTCTAATTTTACCTTATCAAGGTGCAATAAATAAATGATATCTCTTTTACACTGAGATATATAAATGGTTGACTGACTGTTAGTTTCGTCAATAGCAGGTGAAGGAGGGTGCAATTACCGCACCTGCCGATAACCAAGCAGTGAGACAACCATTTTGTATAGTTTTGTTTTTACTTTTTTGCGACGTATACCACTGAAAACTTAAAAAAATAGAAACAAACTTTTGCAACTAGAAACAGTAAGTCATTGCACCGTCAGTTACCACTCACTGCCATTTTTTTTTTTCTTTTTCATGTCAACTGATGGGCCGATGCGACATTTGTAATGTAGTGGACAGAGCAACATTCTCTCATCTATTGATCACATTTTTATCATCGTATTTATATAATGTAATGTACAATATGCAGCTACATTATGATAATCAGTATGTCCAACGCATTCAAACTGATAACACCATGGGTACTTCACTTTTTTGTTCTTAAATTTTTTTTCAAAGATATTCAAATTATTAATTAATCAATATATATTGTATGTTTCAGAGTTAGGTACTTTAATACAATTACTTCCAAGTTTTCCACCTTTCTCGTGGTATCTCTGTGTAAAAAGTGTAACTATAATGCTAATATAATAATAATTATAATAATAAGTTGCACAAGGCAATAGTCCTGTGTGGCCGTTCGAATGTGTTTGCGGCCGTTCCTCCACTCCCCTCCCCCCAAAACTTCCTGGCACAACGACAACTTTCGATAATCTCTCCACCCTCCACTGAAGATCCAAAAGAACTCGCAGTTTGCACTTAGTGTTACCTCTTTTATATTATTACTCATTCATGGGGGGACAGGTGTGTAGCTGATTTTTTTTATGATGTTAATATAGCAACTGAATGTTGACAGAATAACGTTCCAATTAGCGATTGGCACTTTTGAGCTGATTAGAGAGCCAATCGAGGCCCTCGTAAAGTCCGTCTCCACTTGTGGCACACGTTGCTTGAATGTACCAATTACGATTGCGTAAAGAGTGCAGGCCCAACTTATCGGTAATCTCCGCTGCGTTCATTGCATTTGGGAGATCCTAAAATTAAAGGTATCTTAATGTATGTATCTTTAAGTGTATAAATTGTCTCGTTAATTGGTTTCTTTTGGCTTAGTGATTAACAATTTTCCTGGCATCTGTCCATTGTATTTGCACAATAGGTATTATGTATGATGAATTAAAGAATGTTTTGTGTATTAATATATTCATAACTATACTTACTTGTTTGTTAGCAAATATAAGAAGTACAGCATCTCTAAGTTCATCTTCTGCTAACATCCTCATTAGTTCTTCACGTGCCTCACCGATACGTTCCCTATCATTACTGTCAACGACAAATATCAGTCCCTGAAAATAAATTTCATTTGTAGGAATAGGTGTAAGAATAGAATCTTTGTTCGTAAGTTACCTATGTAAAAATTAACACTAAAACACAAATTTAATTGTAGTAAGAAAAAGAATAATGATTCTAAAAAAAAAGTTATAAAACCTTAATAAGATTAAGAAAAATAATTAAATCAGTAAATAGCATACTTGTGTATTTTGAAAGTAATGTCGCCACAGAGGTCTGATTTTGTCTTGGCCACCCACATCCCATACAGTAAAACTTATATTCTTGTATTCAACTGTTTCTACATTGAAACCTAAAATTTATAATGTAAAATCAGTAAAATTCATCATCAGATACACCTTCTCTATATTTTCCAAGAAAGAAAATAAAATTTAAATAATTTCAAAACATAAATTTAAGTAAACTTGTAAAGAAATGTTTATGTTTACCTATAGTGGGAATTGTAGTGACAATTTCCCCTAATTTTAATTTGTACAGAATTGTGGTTTTACCAGCTGCATCAAGACCCACCATCAAAATCCTCATTTCTTTTTTGCCAAATAGGCCTTTGAATAATGTTGCGAACATATTCCCCATGGTTACTGTTGATTATGTAAATACCTAAAACAAATAATAATTCATGTTAGACTAAATTATGATTTAAAATTGTTATATGATACAAATGACATCAACGTTTCAACTATTTGGAATATAACATTAATATGGTTCTTTGTTTATTTTATTTAAACCATTTTTTAATGCAAATACAAGAATTAATCTAGATTTCATTTACAAATATACATTAACAATTATGTAAGAACAAAACATTGAAAAATTAAAGGGCAAGAGCATCATCTGTAAAAATACAAAAGCCACAAAGTGCACAATTATGAAATTATAACCTTATTATACCTTTATTATCACAAATTTCTTATATAAAATTCATTCAGTGAATCGTAATTATGCCAGACATATGCAACCATACAATGTACAATACAATTTACGTATAATAATATATGCGATTCAAAATCGCACAGTAATAATTTCCACAGAACGAACGGAAAAAGAAACTCCGATCGATTCGAGATAACAATTTTTAACACGTATACACTAGTGAGCAAAAGGAACACGTTTCGTGAACGGAAAAAACTGAAATTACGTAGACAGAGCCAACGTAGAGAGAAACATGCGTGAACTACTGATACTCTTGACACAAAGGCTTAAAAGCTAACCTGCACGTAATATAGGAAGCAAACAATAAAAAAAAAATTATCACGAACGACTCGAATCATGGATTACAGATTAACGAAGGAAAAAAATGTTGTGAAGGCATGCACGAGATGCTCACGCTGCCCGCTATTGATTCTCATTTTAATACATCGCTATGATTATCGAACTAGCATACCGTTAAGGATCACTCTAGAGCGTTTTGCTGGTGATCTATGCACTTTTAAAACGTGATCGGCTACCTAAAACGCCAATACCGAAGTATTGCGAGCAAGGCGGAAGATATTGTGCGGTTTGCGAAGCCACTGCGTACACCCGGTTGTCTGTCACCTTCGACCTACTCCCCAGCAAATCGTCAAGGGTTCCCCGCTCAAACTTCCATTATTTATAAACGTTGTCTGATTATTCAGTGTTTCCCGTAATGTCACGTTGTCCGTATAAGCCACTTGCGTTACTTACGTTTCGATAAAAAAGATTATATTCACGAGAAACGATAAAACATAAAACCAACACTCTCGAAAAGTACCGTATGTCAAAATGGCGGACGTGGAAAGGATTCATGCCTTATGCCACGTATAGGGCCCTCGAAATTCTCTGATTGGCTACGCCGGTCACGTGACATGCAAAATCTTCTGTGATTTGCGTTTACTTCGGTAGGTGGAGACACTGAGAGGAAGTCGTGAAGGGACTCACGAACGATCAATATATATTGTCAATATTTCACTATTATCAAGATTATTGAAGATATGATAGAATTTATTGATGCGTTGCCAGTATTTAAAATATTGATAGGATGATCTGATGAAAGTGAAAGCATTTTTATAATATTGACAAATTATTGATAATAAATATTGATCGTTCCGAAGCCATTATTCATAACACTTCAGTTGGTATTGGAGCTGCGGTCAACAAGTGTACTAATTTATTTCGTATATGTCATATTAATTATAGTTACGTTATGTTGATAATAACCTACTGGATCTAAGTAACTCGTCAACAAATACTAATAATTTAGAAACACTAAGTTTTATTGAAAACTACAATGAATTTCTTGTGTTTTGAAACGTGCCTTCAATAGATCTATCATGATCCTTTGTGTGTTTATACACCTGGAGTATGATATTTTTCATCTAATGTTCCTTCTCCATAAATTTCACATTCTTCTGTATTGTAAGGAACGCCACTTGTTATCTCTAATGTTTCAACTGATTGGCCAGGTTTCCTAGATAAAATAATAAATAAATATAATAATCAACATAAACTGTAATCAAGTTTTTGTTTCGATTAATTTACTTTGGCTGAAAGGAAACTGTAAGCATAAAACAACTGCTTTTATTATCAGAATAACCTGCTAATGTTCCATCATTCTGATCAAGTATAAAATCATCGTTCTTCAATTTTTTATTAATTTCAATGCCTTGACCGTATACTGTTAAAAGATTAATCAAATTACAATATTAATATAAAAAGTAATGGTTTTTTTATAATTTTTGGCTTGAATTTTGAAAATATTAAAAAATACAACTGTACTTGATAAGTTTGTAATGTTTAACATTAATTTTTTAGTATCACCTACATAAACTAAACCGAAGTTTAATGCATATGATGATAATTTTAATATTGGCATCCAAACTTCCAAAATTAATTCTATATCCTGAAATTGAACATATTTAATGAAAAATAATGTTTCTTTGGTAATTAAAAAATGATTAGGATTGAAACCTGCTGGTGTTTATCAGTGTGTATAATTTGCAATGGCTCTGTTATTGTAATTACTGAATCATACATGTCTTGACTTTTACTTGTATGAATTATTGTTTCAATGAATTCTGCATCTACAATACATACTACTTCCACCTGTAAATATGACATTATTCAGTGTTTGTATTTATAGTAACTAAAAATATAGATTACTTCTGCACATCCATTGGCATTAATACATATAATTCCTGTAAGCTTGCATGGATTGGTTTTTGCATAAATTGCAACAGATTTGACGTGAAATGGTTTGTACGTTTCAAACATTACACGTACTGCTTCAGGTTTATTGTTGTGTAAAAAAAATGTTTGAACCAATCTAAGTATAAAAAATATTCAATTAGTTTGTGCAGAAAGAACATTTTCTTAATAAAAACAATTGAATTTTCTTTTTTATACTCTAATCTTTTTCCTTCGCTTTGCATTACATCATGAGCAGAGCATGTAAATGTTCTATTTATTTTAGGAATATTAAAAGTCAACTTTGGCTCAATAATATTTGCAGTAACATGAATTTCTATAGGGGAAAGATAATTTCCATCTTGTCTAAAGTAATAATTATCTCTATACCTATAGAAATTTAAAGCACTTTATGAAATGTTTTAACTTTCACTAGTTTACAGTATTAGCTAAAAATATGTACAAACTTATCACTAGGAGCAATTCGTAGAAATCCCAGAATTTTACAAAAAAGCTCTCCTTCATAATTCCTTTTTAATTTATCAGGTTGTACATTGATAGTTAGAAAAGCATAGTCATTAGGCAGAAGAAACATTTCTCTTGGAGCAACCTTAAGAAACATTAAAGTATTTGCTGATTGTTCATATTTTCAAATATTTTTCTTAAAAGACTATTATAATCCATGTTTCCTGTTTCCTTACTGCACCAGCTTTTGTATCAATAGGTCCATAATAAGGAAGTATTGAAACTTTGAATTCAGTATTCCCTGCTTCCTGAGCAATGTTATGATGATTTATATCCAAGTATGCAGTCTTTTTATCTTTTTCAGGTTTAAAAATACTTTTGGAAGTTTTGGTAACACTTTGACTAGTATAGTCTATTGAAATTTCAGTAGTATATAAAGATTCATAATTTGATTTCCAGGATATGGCCATATAAGAGGATCCCCTAAATTGTTTCACAAAATAGTATATATTGTTGCTAGATGATACTGATTTATTCCACAAAATACTACAAATTAATTATCAAAGTACTATTATATTGTGAAAAAATATTTACGAATAAGTGTATCCTGTTATATTGTCAGAATCAACATTGGTTCCGATGGAGTCAAATTCGTAGATTTTTGAATTTTCTAGTTTAGAACAACAGTTTTCATGTTCTACAGGAATTTCGTTAACACTTTCTATTTTGCTGGCTCTCAATTCTGATGCTAACTTATCAGTAAATGAAGTACAAACATCAAACACAACATTAAAGGGCATCTTCTCTATATGTGGTTTGATTATAAATGAATGCCAATTAATAGCTATAGGTATGATACTAGTATTCCACACTATTATCTTTCTTTCCTGCAGACGTATTCCTTTCATTGTTGTTCCATATCTACAAGAAATTAATTGACTCGAAATACCAAGTACTTTGTTTTAAAAGAAACGGATCAACTTACTTAATAATAGGTATTTTTGACTGTCTTCTATCAGAAATTGATAACCATATGGGTAACCCAACAACCTGCACGCATATTTCTAACGTATACATTGGTAAACCTTTTATATTTATCTCTAATTTGTCAACATAAATGCCCCATGTATCACCATAAACATAGATATTCACAGGTACAGCCTCAAAAGATCCAACATATGTATTTACTGGATCAACGTAAATTACAACCCCTGATTTTGGTTGTTTCACTCGGTACATTGTGTCTTCTGTAACATAAAATGAGGTAGGGAGTATTAGTTTTAAATTACATCTACATTTAAGTTACTTCTTACCAAGTAGACTCTTCTGCTTGCAATGAACTTTTTTATAGATAAATTTGATACGATCCTCCAATGACAGCCCTTCACAGGAACACATAATAGGATAGAAATTTTTTAAATCAAGTTGAAAATTAGTTGGAATAGATGTTTCGTTTTTTATGATGAAAGTCTTTTTTTCCACTAAAAATTGTGTAATCTTTTAGAATCTAGGTTTCCACAAAATGTTCCTCTCGTATCCCTCTAAACTAAGAGAAGCCTACTATTGCAACCCAAATGTACCTGTTCTCAAAGGTAGATTTAAAAATTCAATTACAACTGGTTGCTGAACGGATGGTAGAGTTGTTTGGAAGAAAGGAACCATATCTCCAGAAGAAACATCTGTCTCCTGAGAGCATTTCCCGTTTCCTGTCACCAAGTTACTCATCTAGAGTTGAATGAATTGCTAGATTACGATGTTCGAATATTCCTGAGATCATGGAACCTCGTGGTAAAATCTGCCGGCATTATACTTGAATGATTTCTGAAGTACGAGTACTCAAGGTAAATTCCTCTCCCGAGTCTTCAGCAACCACTTCGCTGATCGAAGGACCTGCAGAAGCGTCTTTAAGAACATCCCCTTGATCCAGATTTGCAGTCATTAATTCTTCTTCCTCCCTTGCCCGATATTTGTCCAATAGCTTCTGCAACGTTGCAAAACGTAACATGATGGTTTTAATTATCAGAAGAAATGTATGGAAACACTCGTGAATATTTATTTAACGAATCATTGGAAAATTATAATGTAAAAGTGTTATGCTGTAGGTTCAACTTGAATTAGTGAACATTTTATTGCAATCTTGACAGTACATTACAATAAAACTTACCATGCCTTTTGTACTTCTTCCTGCTAAGTCTAAAGCAAGTTGAAGGCTATTCATGCGCCACTCGACTTGAATAAAATTGTTCTTTAATTTCACAGGCTCTTTGTCTCTCAATGGAAAGTAGAATGTCACATAGAGGGGTTCGATGTAACATTCTACACCCAGCATTATAACTTTTTGTGAACCTCCAATGAAACAGGGCATATATAAAGATTGCACGACCCCCTGGAAATATATGTTCTTTTACCACGTGTACAAACAGTAGAATGAATTTAAGTGAAAAGTTGTACATTGCGAATACATGACAACTGCTATCATAGGATTAAGAAACATTAAAATGCTTGACCTCTTTTATCGGTGTAAGGGTAATCTTGATTTTTTCAGAAGTTCGACCCGATACTTCCCCTTTCTCAGGGCACGCGCAGACCTTCACTTTCTCTGCATCTTTGCCATTCACTTCACCCCACGAATAAATTAACGCGTTATCGGAGAGGTTTTTTATCGTCAACACACAAGTTTCCTCGATACCAATGTACAAAGTCCTAGTATGTACAATATATAAGAGTTTACATGTATAAGTACTTTGAAATATTGTATAATTATATACCTTGTGGGTCTGATAATACCCATGGTTATCGTACGTTGCCGCAAGTATGGCTGAAATTGCTTTAGATTTACGATGTCGTAATGTGCAAATAGTTCATCTATTAACTATAAAATATGAAAAATTTGATGAACGAAATAAAATAAAAAATTGAATATGCGTTTACCAGTTGACTTGTTGATTTATATTCATCGTCTTGACCGTATTCTGTTCCTTCGCACTGGTCTTGTATGAAGTCCTGGTAATATGATGTTTTTCCAGTAATACGTTCCGCTATTTCATCAAATGCTTGATCACTAAAGAATTAAAAATAAAGTATTGAAATATATATAAAACATTAAGTTGTAGATGTACCTTTTAACTTGGTCGTCTATCGTATATTCCAACCAAACCTCCACATCATCGACCCAAATATCTACAGACTGATAGTAGCGTTTGTACATAAAATTATCTCATTAGTTTGTAATAAGTTACATTTACAAAATACATAAGAATAAGAATTACATTTGAACAACTGCGTCGTCTGTTAGTGCATTCTTGAACATGAGAATGTAAACTGTTTGAAACAGCCACATCGGGTATGTCTTCCACGTACAATCTAAAAGTTGTCGTCAAAATTTTAATTTCATAACTTAAAAACATTTATCATATACTCACTGTAAAACAGCGAAATAAAGATTTGGTTGCAAATTACTGTATTCAGCAATTATAGTAAAATGATGAATAGAAGTTGGAGCAAATATACCGTGCTCTGGCCGAATAAGAAGAAATTTCAGAGGAAAATAACTGTGCTCATCTATTTCGTTCTCGTCGCTTTGTATGTCTCGTTTTTCCCATCGAAAGTACATTCTTATTTCGCTGAAATTCCGAAACTTATTATTGCCTATCAGTGTCTTTGATCATTTGAAGTTTAATTATACCTCGTATTAATCACGGTAATTGTGCATTGACCAAATATGTTTGGAGCACTTGTGCTTAAATTTATGCAGTAATTTGCGCGTTTATCCAAGTCCTTCTTTGATCGATCCTTTGTTAATTTCTGTAATTTGTATGGAATAATTGTTTTTGTATCTCCGTGGCTTGCGTTTCATGTTATACAGTGGACTGTCGATATATAGCCACCATTTATGTTGACAAGAAGATATAGATACTTTATCAATCTGGATAGAATGCGGTTCAAATATCACACCATCTCCAATTATCTCTGTGGCCAATATAGTGCAATTATTACAGAGTACGTACACTTTGTCCACCTAACAACAACATATTAATATAAACAAGAAAATATGTTAAATAAAATTAAATGATTTTGAACATTCACATGAACACCGTAAGAATTAGGTGAGAAGGTTGTATGTAAAATCATTTTTTCCTTTGATTTCATCCTGAAATACGCTGGGTACACGGTGAAACGGGATAATTTCAACATGTTTTTATCCGTGATGTCCTGATAAAAGAACAAATAAAAAGTTACAGTCAGTAACAGTGATAAATACGTGTACAAAAAAGTGGTCGTACTTGAATGTACATGGAAGTCCAAGCAATTTCGCTCATTATGAAAAATCTACCAGCTCCTCCAATGTTCTTGAATCTGATGGGTACGTAAACTGTCTCTCCCACGAAGGCTATTCTGCAATCGAAAGTCATGCTGACAAATTTATTGTGAATGGTTTCCCAACTCTCGATACTGTATATCACGCTTTCTTCACTAGTCTGTAACATTATTATACAACTAATCAAAAAATAAATATCGATATAAGTATTATAATAACGAGTTAAGATAGGAATTTACAAGTACGTACATCTATTTCTGTACTCTCTTCTGAAGAAGACGATAATTCTGGTTGCCACGGTTCAACAAGCCACTTGACGTTCGATTCTAACATTTCGAGAGACTTTCTGGACGGCAGGCAGGTCCCTATGGAAGACAATTTTGCGTTTAATATCGAATTTATTGGAATCTTATTCCGTTTTCTTTACCCAACAAAATAGGAGGTTCCTTGTATCCATGCAACTTGATGATCAACGGTTTTCCATGCTCCACCTTTAGCACCAGTAATTCTTCCGGTTCGTCAACCTCGTTGCACCGGAACAAGATGATCAATTGAAATTGCATTCCCGGGGGAACAATGTTCCGGGTACCCTCGCTACGTTTTACTATCACGCGAAAGTTAGAGCGATATGGCCTGGGTTCGATTTGGAATTTTGCTGGTGATGTGCTGACATTCTGTAACGTGACTGTTTTCTGAAATAATGACATCAATTATGAAATAAGAGCTGAATTCTAAATCTCTAGAACTTAGACTCTGGATTCTGAGGCATATATGTAATACTATAATAATAATGAACGTGTCATATTCAGAACACACCTTATATAACTGATTCAAATGAAAATTACGAAATTGCACGTAATTAGTATCTGCGATCAGGATGGTTTTTTTCATCTCCAGCTTGATTATGCTCTTTCTAGCTCGAGCGTGTCTACGTGGCTGTGACTTCAACTTTTCTCTAATGCAAATGATTCGAATTAAATATTATAATTATTATACCGTACACACTGGACCTAAGTTGTTGTAAAGAGTATAATTTTAAAGATTTACGTATAAATTTGCAGCCTTGGAAGAGATGTTATATGCGTTAATGGTGATCTCTTGTGAATCTTTGGCTTCAGTTGCGTCAGTTCTACCAGTTTCTTGTATTCGTCCCAAGTATTCAGTTTTTGTGTTTCCAATTGACCTAGCTCGCTGGTATATTCGTCTAAATAAAGTTTTGAATAATTTATTAGCTTGTAAGAAAACGGATCTCTTGTTTCGTACCGAATCGAGCTTCGTATTCTTCAAGGTCGGTATCCGAGTCCTCGATTTTAGGCTTTGAACGTAAATCATCTTGATCAAAATCTGTTATGCGTTTCAACATTTTTATATCCGCCGGACATGCATTTCGCAATTTCTTTTTTCGACTCTATAACAATTAGTACAGTTACTACTTCTCGAACTATTAAAATTTTACAAATTAACAAACTAACATAAAGCAGATAAGAATATTTCTGTTGTAGTATAACATTTTCTTGACGAGATTTAATAATGCTATACGACATTCTCCAATTAAATGCATTTTCAGGGGTTCTTTGAAGATGCTTTCCATCTTTGTTCTCAGTATTTTCCGTAGAGGCGAAGCGTACAGAATTCATTTTGCAAAACTCGAATAACAATACCATTAATGTATGTTATCACTGTTTGACGTTAAATTAACAAATGAAATCGCAGTGTTTATACCTTTAATACATACCATTTGTCACAATATAATGTGATCGCAAATTTAACTCTGACACAACATCGCATGATCGAATATATTATTCTTTTCCAAATTTCGCAAATAATAAAACACATATTTCTGTTCACAAATAAAGGCTACTATCTTGAAGATAATATACATATTTTCGCTTTAAGACAACCAGTGAATAACAAAATAAATATCAGACAGAAAAAGGAAGGATACAATAATGAATTTTTAAGACTATGATTTATTTGGAAACAATTTTTTTTATATAAAGGTTTAGAGAATGAAATTCTATGTACAAAAGGGTTACGTTAGTAAAATACTAGGATTTTATATTCCTGGCCGTACATCGTGCAAAATAGTTTCCTCTTACACTGAAGATATAATAATTGTTTTTACTTTTATTTTTCATTTCGTGCAGTTCTTTCTCCTCTGTAATTCTTATCGCGAGTCTCGGACTGCTTATTTAATAATTAAACGCTTGAATCTAGTTTAACCCCCTTTTTTTTTAAAACGTCGAGGAAAACTCGCTTTTGCTCGACGTTTCGATGATAATCACATAAGGTACACTTATCGTATTTATCCGTAATTCTTGAATACAAAGAATTCTTTTTCTTATCTTTTTTGAATTCATCGTACGTGTATACATATACATTTATATATATAATATTTATATATAATCATCCCAACACGCATAAACATTATACGCAATGTTCTTTTCTTCTCGTTTAACGTGTAAGACATTACAAATTACGCTTTGTACAATTTAATAATAATATAAACAAGCGAGAGAAATCTCACGATTTTGTAACATAAATTTACGGTGTTTACAAAGATTCCGTTAAACAAAAGAAAGAAAAGAAATATTATTACAATTAGTTTGATAGATGTGTATATCTGCACAATAAGTAAGTTCTCAGTGTCTCGACAAAAAAAGCACTTATAGTATTTAAAAAGAAACTTCTCTGATTAATAATAATAATAATGAAATATATGTAATAGGAATGGGCTTAATAATAATGAGACGCGCGTGGTGTTCCATTAAACAACACTGTATTTGTATTTTTTTCTTTTGTAAGCCTTATAGATTTAGAAATGATGTGTTTCCTTTTATAAGTGTGCACTTATTTAATCTAGATAGATTAAGCATACACAGTCCATGAAAGTAGTGTCGAATAATTTTTACAAGCGTACGAATTTATGAAATTCATACGAAGCGCGAATTATCGCCATTGGTGTAACTAAGGTTTTTGTGTACATTAGACCAAGTATGCTTCCATAGAGAAAAAGATTTAAGAAATTATCGAGTGTTAATGTTTTCTCTAGGGAATATACCGATATAAGGAAAGAGGGCACAATAAGCCTCCTTTCCTTAAATCACCCTAAGGAAGTCTACCGTGCTCGGCACTGTACTTATTCCAATAATTCTTTATAAGGGTGCCACATTTTGGAAGGTCAAGTCCAAAATCTAGGCCCCACCTAGTTACGCCAATGTCTCTTTCCCATCAGCAAATTAATTTAAACGAAGAATCGAAAAGAACCATCGTTTTGCGTCGATCTTGTACAATGGAAAATGCTAGTCAAACTAGGTTCAAGCTTCTATGTAAAAATTTGTCCCCCCTCTTCTTAGAGACGTATCAATTTCATATATTTACATGTTGAAGCGCCGATTCGCGTTTATCATGATCGGTACCCCTTCGCGACTTCCCTAAAATGTGTGACTTATCGCGTCGTAAAGCTTGGACTTTGTATGCAGGGGAAAGAAGTATTTTTTTTTTTTTTTTTTTATTAAAAAGCCTATTGGTTTGTTCCGTGGAAAATATAAAACCCCAGATTATACTTCACTATCCTACAAATACAATGCTTACTTCAAACGTATAATGGTGTGTCGTTATCGAAGATGCAGTTATCCTTTCTTTCTTCGCGTTATTATTTTACTCTATGCGCGTTTTTGCTGCTTGTATCATAAATTAAACATAAAAATTAAAATTCCAGAGCGGATTCGTTTTATAGTGAAACATGAAATTTCTAAAATGTACTTGTTTATCCATTAATCTAACCTCTACGTGTCTGTATTTGTGAATCATTTTTTTGTTTTGTTTTGTTTGCGTTTTTTACAATACACCAGCTTATATGTTGTTTACGTGTTATCTTTTCTTGCACATTGTATCAGCTGGAAAACATATCTGATAAATTTTATCCATTGCAATTGTACGAAGTGAACGTTCTTACAATATATACAACCCACGATCACCCTTAAGCGTACAATTTCCACATAAATCGTATAAGTTCGATGCATGATTGTTTATTCTTTCCACGTGTGTGTCAACGTTTAAGTGTCTCTTCACTTGCCTAGTCCGAGTGCAGCGTACTGTTCTTCCGTCACTTCGGTCATCATCAGATTTCCGTCAGGTAAGAGTAAAACCACTCTCCTGGTACCACCTAGTGATTATACGCATAAAAAACAATGTAATACACTCTTCATAAAATGATGTTTACTTATAAATACATTCAAAAAGATGGATTCGGTGAAATTTCGCGATATGGCCATGGATAGGGCTGTAGAAATGGAAAAAGTTATGAAGCGAGTCAAATTTTTGATAGGATCCGTATGAAAGGAAGCCATACAACGAGAGTGTAGTTTGCTTAAATCCATCAGTTTACCTGGAGTAGGTTCTTCTGCTTGTACGACTTGAGCTACGACTTGTCCATGACCGTCACCTTCCTCCTGTCCTTCAGTCACATCGGCGGTATTCGTGTTATCCATGATGGACATCACCATAGGATTTTCAGTAGGCTCTGTTCCGCCTTCTTTTACGTAAAACTGCGAGGCCAGGTTTACTTGATCGGGTATCAACTGAGCCACGGCTTCTGCCACAGCATGATCCAACGTTAATACAGATCCGTCGTCACCTTGCTGTTCCGTAGTAACATACACGCATTGCTGTTCACCATCGGCATCTCGGGTGACCAATAGCGTTTGGCCATCCTCAGCTTGACCTGCCACTTGATAAACAACACCATCCTCTCCGGTTATCGTCACCAAGTTCGACGCATCTTCCGCTACCTTCCTTTCCTCCGTTAGTTTCTCTTCGGACTTGGCTACATCAGTGGACGCGATCGTTATCGTGCTAGTCGAAGTAACTGTAGCTGTTGTTAAGCCTGGAGCGATAGTCGATTCGCTACTCGATGTAGCTTCTGTCAAGGAAGTTGTCGTCGTCGTTGTGACCGGAGTGGCCACGGCTGGAGCGGTGTCGTCCAAGCAAGGAAGATCCGGTGCCGGGACAGAGACATTTGTTAAGTTGATTTGTGCTGGCTCGCTCGTTTGAACAATTGTGCCCGTTGTTCCACCCGGACTCATTTCAACTCTCATTATACCACCAGTCTCTGTAAGAGAATCAAGGGAAGGTAGCACCAATTCTGTCGTGGTAGCGGTAGCAGTAACGTCTATACTCTCGGATGTGGTTGTAGTTGTTTTAACGGCGGATAACGATGTGGCGGGTTCCGGTTCAGGTTGTGGTTCAGCTTGTTGTTCAACTGGTTCACCGTCTGGACCGATGATGCGTCCGGTTAGTGGACACAAAGTAAACGGTCTGGGCGGACTGTCAGGTTCCGTAGTGGCTATGGTATCGGCTTCGGGAGGTGGAAGTTCTGGTTCACCCTCGCTGCTGCTTTCTTCGGAGCCTACCTCGTGGAATTCCATGTGAAGCCCATCACCCTCCGCCAATTTACTTTCTTTTGGTTTGGTTCCTGGGGCAGTCGCCGTTGGTGTTTCAGCCAGTTTCCCTCTACCTCGTCCGGCGCTAGCTCGAGCACCTGCTAGGAGGCCACGGCCACCTGGTTTAACGACACCCGCTGCTTCTTGAGCTTTCCTTTTTGCCATTAATAACTTTTGCTGCGGAGATAATAATGACTGTGGCTTACCAACTGGTGTTTTTGGTGATTGTTTAGCCTGTTGCACTGGACTAGTTCCAGACTTTACCACTTGCTTCGGCTGTGGACTAAGCACCGTAAACTTCGGTCTAATCTGATTAACATTTCCAGGACTCACCGAGTTACTTTGGGTAGTTACAGCTGGCGTACGTTTTTGTAGCACCTGACGGGTTTGCTGCGACTGAACTTGTCTGGGGGCTGGTGCCCTTACAGGTGTGCGAATCGTTGATCCGATGCCGAGTACGCTAGTCGGTGTTGTCGCACGCAGTGGAGGTCTTGGTAACAATGGGCGACCATCCGCACTGCGTTGGCCTGTAACAGGTCCAGGACGTATTCCTGTACTTATTCTTGATTGCAAAGTTATAGGAGCCGGCACCGCGGTCACGACATGTATCTGCGGTAACTGTGTCGGATCTGGTTTCGGCTGGATCTTTATAGGCTCTGTTTTCTGTGTACCTCCTGCTTTAGTCGTAACTGGTTTAGAAACTACTTTCATCTGAGTTACTACTTGACTTCCATCCATTTTGGAAACCACTTTTACAGGTGTTACGGAATTTGACTGCGATGCGGTTATTACTTGCTTCCTCACTACGTTAGTATTATCTCGATTTTGAACCATCAAAACACCTTGTGCAGTCGGCGAACCTTTTACTGATAATTTTCCACTAGGAGACGAATCCAACTTGATAATGCCATCTTTTCGGGACATTACATATACGCCAGACGTTAAGTTCGGCATTTGTTTGGGGTCAACTTTAACGACACCTTTTGCGTTTGCAACCAAAACTGGTGGTTGGTTAGATTTTGCTCCTTCGGGAGACTGAAGTCCCAATGAAGTCGCAAGATCTGAAGACGAACCACTCGGTCTGTTAGAACCGTTCGATTGAGCATTGGCACGATTAAACGCGCGTTGGATCACGTCGCTTCGTCCCAATAATCTCTCCTCCTCGGATTCTCCGGTCCAGTCTTCGTCGCTACCTGTGTCACCTTTCGCTCGTTTTGCAGCACTGCTGCCTCCATCCTCGGAATCACTCTCAGAATAATCCATTCTTCTTTTCCCTAATACTGAAGAAAAATTTATTAATTTGCATATTTTATAGTATTTGTTAAATTCATAAATAATATTGTGTCATGCTACGAAAATACACATACGATCATTGTCTTCATCTTTCATTGAACCACACCACTGCTTTACTTGATCCATCGCTTTTGATTTACTTGAACGCATTGGTCGCCTGTACATAAATTGTAGCGTATAAAATATATTTCTTACAAAATACGTAAGGTATGAATCAGTAGGCGAAATGTTATTGTCTTACCCTACATGAGCTGCGGTACTTGGTCCAGGTTTAGCTTCTGTTTTTATAACTGTTTTATGGGCAAGATGACCACCTCGTCCTGCTGCCTTTGAATTAGCCTGCTGTTGAGCTGCTTTTAATTCCTTTTGCTTAGCAAGATTTCGTTCAAATTCTTCTAATAAATGTTTACATGTAGCTACATGCTCAGCAGGTTCCCATGTATTATGTTCACTGTAATTATTTGTACATTTTAAGTAATACCTTTCTCTAATAATAACGTTTTGTGAAGCTACTCATTTTTTTGTCTGTAAATTATTTTGCAAATTAAACTTACTGTCCATAACCCTCCCATTTTAATAAATATTCCGAACATCTCTTTTTTGGATTAAAACGTTTTGCTAAAATTTTTTCTACTGTATATTCTTCGTCACTCGAATCTTTATCTTCTTCGGCAGCTTTACTAGATTTACCCTATACAATAACAAATAAATTACAAATTTCTACAGAAAACAAACAATTGATAAAACTTAATTGAACAAACCTTGGGTTTTATAGAAGGTTTCAGTTTTGGCTTCTCCTTCTTTTCTACTTCAGTATCAACAGATTCATTACTTTTTTGAGCCTTGGTTTCTAAAGGTTTAACATCCTTTTTACTATCAGTTTCTTCTGGTTGCCCATTTCTAATAACTTTACGAACAATTACAGGTTTTCCTATATAAACATAAAATAATTGTAGTACCAACACTTTCATTTATATTTATAATAAATTTGTTTGTATAAAATATACCTTCTGTGCCTGCACTTATTTGATTTTGCCTTGGTACATCCTGCATTTTTGCATTACTGATTTTGGTAAATGTTTGAATAGTTTTTCCAGCTGCTATCCAAGAGTCTCTTATGTGCGTATCCATTTTACACCATTTTTGGTAAAGTTTCCATGAATTTGTTGAATCCTTGTCTGGCCCTTCTTGTTGGATTTGTGAATCTTTCCATAAAAGGAAAGCCCACACTTGTGCTTTTTGTTCATTCTATAAAGAATCAAAATAAAACAATGACTCTGTTGTGGTATCAGCAGTGATATTGTTCATATTTAATGAACATTACTAACATTACTATTTTCACGAAAATGAGAAACTTGAGTACAAGCGCCTTCTTTAGTACGATGCTCTTGAAACTCTTCGATAAAATGAAAAACTGAATGGCACTGTCCACACACAAGAACATCTAACCTTCCCATCTCTTCTTGTGCAGCTAGTAACATAAGAGAATGTTTTATTTTGATTATTAAAATTAGTTTACTTAATTAAAATCAATGTACAAAAGTAATTTTTAAAAAAGTTTTAGTCATGCTAACAGTTAGTATGTCAGGTTCCTCGTTACCATATACCAATGACTACCAACTTTATTTGTATCAAAACCATTAGTACACTGACATATATAAACTTACTATTGGATAAAGAAACTAAATAAACTAAATATTTTTATGAATATCGTAAATTAGAAATATTACCTTTAATAGCAGTAGGATTACTACTGATGGCCGAAGGGCCATCACCTCCCTCCATTTTATTTGATAGACTAAATGAACCTATATCCGCAATGTTTTTTTCTAAAAATTAAAATTATCATTTACTTTCAATTACAATTAAAACTTCATACATGTAATATGGAATATACATGACATTGTATTGTGCAGAACTGGAAAAATTGCTTATGGCAAGATATAGGAACAGGAGAGGATGCTTTGTTCATGCTGTACAATTTCCTAGAGTTACATGAATTCATCAATTGATGATAAAAGTGTACAAATCATGTCTTTTATCATTTCGCTAAATACGGGCAAGGTTTATTCTTTTCATATGTAATCTTTACAGTTCTGCATTAATAATGATATACTGATAATGAACTAACTTTATTATTTAATGATTATTGCAAATCGAAGATGAAATATGTTTCATAGCTTATTATAAATATATTTGTTACAAATATATAATATATATTTATTATTTGTAGCTATACATATTCATTATACCCTCTATATATCAGTACGTTACCCATTGCGAATGAGTTAATATCAGTGATATTAAATTCAGTAATAAGTGTATTTTTTATTTTCTGTTTCTAATTTTTGATATATACTTATTTGTATCTACTGATATTCATTACATTTTCGAGATACCAGTATGTGATTCGTGCAAAACCTCAGCACACTTTCACATATTGGTACATCCATTGCGAATGGGTTAATATTAATGAAGGCAAACTACAATTTTAGATAAAAACTCTTATTACAGACTGTTGAATTAAAATATGACATAAAAAATACTTTGAAACAATAAAATCTAACATTTAATTTTTCTTGTTTATACAATAAATTTTTATAGCAGCTTTAATTTATATTATTAATGTATCAATGAACCTTATTAATTATCATACGCAATAAATTCGCTAAAAGCTTTGATTTCTTTCAGCAAATGATTCATAAACATTATCACGTTGTTCATACGATACGCTGTAAATAAAAAAAAAAATTTATAACATTCGGACTTCGAAGTTTCGCGGGCGTCAGAAAAATTTACACGCAACATGCCGGTGGAAATCGAACTGCGAACATTTTTTAACAAGACACCACTGCCGTTGTTACGGCGATTCGAAGGTTCACTATACACGCACAGCTATCATTGGTAATTTTGCAAATCGTCTCCACTTCCAAGACGTATCACGATGCGTATTACGCGAAACTTTTTATTTAAACTAAACGAATTCCCGCATAAATGGTAAAACGTCCAGACACAGCATGGAGTCATTGTAAACGCGGCCAGTGGCGTAAGTTACCAACGAACAAAACTCACATATATAATTTGTTCTTGAAATATTAGCCGGCTCACCGTGAACGTTCGTTACCGATAAAAGCGACTATTCCAGTTGCAAATAAAACGAGAGTCGAGAAATTAGAAAAACATTTAGAAACGATGCCATTGCCGCCGCCGCCGCCGCCACAGACTCGTCCTCTGTCTATCACGAGCAAGCCGATGCTCATCAAGATGGCTCTCGTCACCGAAAACTTTCATCGACTATTCACTTCCTGTCTACCCGTGAATATTTTTCGAACACACTTGTCCGTTACCGATTTCGATGTAATCGACGCTCAAATCAATGATATTGACTTACGCCCGTTAAACCGTGGAAAAATTAGATTTCCCTGATCCGGATAATTGCCGTCGCCGCACGAGATGGGATGAAAACAGTGACCGCGTCTGACGACAGTAGCGCCATGGCGCTTGCCCGCCACGGCAACAGTTTACCTTTTGGCGGGAGAGTATTATCGGTTAATTTTACTTTATTTTCCCTTAACAGTAGTATCTTTTCTATAACATTGCTTCTTACATTCACAGTATTACATTTTGGACCAATTGCTGAAGGAAAAATACCAAATTATTTGCAGAAGGAAGACGGAATTCCTAATGTTTGCGTTATTAATTTCAAATATACCGCTTTTCTTCGATGAATTTACCCGTGTTCCGGCATCGAATTGAGTATAGAAAAGGCAAGTTTATGTTAATTGATGGCATGGCAATTTCGTAAATGGCATGGACCTAGGTATATAGAAACAGAGAGTATCTTTGACGGGGAAAGCCATTGCGCGCGAGACAACGAGGTAAACCGATGTCCACTTTTAATTGGTTACAACTTGGTTCCTAAGTAAAATTTTGGAATTTCTAAATTAAAAAATTTGAAGTTTCTCAATTTCTATATTTGAAAATTTCTAAGTTTCTAAATTTGAAAGTTTAAAAATGTTTTAATTCGAATATTTGTAAATTTGTGCATTTATAAACTTGAAATTTCCAAATTTCTAAGTTCAAAAATTTGACTAATCTATACTAATAGGTGATTTGTATTTTCTTTATTCATAATTAGCGGTACAGAACATGCGCAGAAAATCAATCAATCAAATTATGGCATTGGCTATTAAAGCTCTCCCCTCCTTTTATTTTAGCTTCATTCTCCCTGTCTATTCATTCCATATTGCTCCATATTTCTAGGTCCATGGTAAATTGTTATTGTTTATTCCGTATAAATTCATAAATTGTATATCATTAATAGTTTTTTCTTTAATCATTGTACTATGTATACATGTTTTAGTTATGAATTTGACGCTTTTACTATAATTTATGGGAAAAAATGTAGAATAAAGAATTGCTTGTATAAACCGGACACCGTTTAAAAATCATACGTTCGACGTACGAATATTTTCAAATGAATCAGTTGTATTCTTCAGCAAAATTTCTTAAATACAGGTTTATGTTATTACAGGCCTAAAGCTATAAGGAAACGGTTGCATTATTGACCTTGTTCATAATATTGGTACGTTATTTTTAATGGTAAGAGCAACATAAACAACATTAACCTTATTTTAGCATAATGTTTAATGTAACCATTTAAAATAAACAATACTCCAATTTAAAATATTATATTAAATTGTTTGATTGCAGCTGTATTTTAAACATTAAAAATGGCTGATGAAGAAGAAGAGAAAGAGTACAGATGGGAGACTGGTTATGAAAAGACTTGGTACACATTATTTTTTAATTTGATCATTCTGATGGATCAAGTAAACTAATATTAAATAAATTATTTGTCATGCAGGGAAGCAATTAAAGAAGACGATCATGGATTGTTGGAAGCATCTGTTGCAGATATTATTCATAATGCTAAGAGAAAACGTCAGATGAATAGAAAGTTTGGTGCTAGATTAGGAATGATGAGACATCTTTATATAATTCTGGATGCTTCTGAATCTATGTCAATTCAAGATTTGAAACCAACACGTTTTTTATGTTCTTTGAAGGTATTTTTACATCGATATACAATATATGTGACTGTGTTATCATTTGTTATACATATAATTATTCATTTTAAGCTCTTAGAAGATTTTGTTGAAGAATTTTTTTATCAAAATCCTATAAGTCAGTTGGGGGTAATTATTACAAGAAACAAAAGAGCAGAAAAAGTGAGCGAATTAGTTGGAAATTCTAAAAAACATGTTAAGGTACATTTTTATAAAGTACTATCAAGATTTATATATTTGTCTTAGTAAAATTTTGTATACATTTGTAGGAAATACAAAACATGCAACAGATCGTACCAGCAGGAGAACCTTCATTACAGAATTCGCTGGAACTAGCTTTAAAATCTTTACGTCTTCTACCTTCACATGCTAGTAAAGAGATACTTATAATCATAGGAGCTCTTACAACTTGTGATCCAGGAGATATTAATGAAACTATACAAGTACGTACTGTAATGTTCATTATAGTAACTAGAGAATCTAGGAATTTGAGAAGCTAGGAATACGAAATGTAGGAATCTGCCAAGATGTACCAAGGTATTTCAATGATCAATTATGATTGTAGGGTATGAAATCAGATTGCATAAGATGCAGTGTGATAGGATTGGCTGCTGAGTTGTATATTTGTAAAAGAATGGCAACAGCAACTGGTGGAGAACATGGAGTTGCATTAGATGACAAACATTACAAGGAACAACTAAATATGCACATAGATCCACCACCAGCTGCAACTAGACTGGATGCTGCTCTTGTAAAAATGGGTTTTCCTCATCATGCGTTACATTCTTCTGTGAATGATTCTGCTATGGCAGTCTGCATGTGGTAAATAATTTATATATTATCAAGTATTTGATAAAACAAATTCTGTGTTTCATTAACAATCGGTCTCGAAGAGCCGATTCATCATAAGACGTGCTAACATTTTAAAACTATATATTTTATATAATAATAATAGGGAATATTTTTTACAGTCATGCAGAAAACTCTGAAGAATCTGTTAAACTTATTAGCACAGGATATCTGTGTCCTCAGTGTCTCAGTAAACATTGTGAACTTCCTGTAGAGTGCAGAGCATGTGGACTAACGTTAGTATCTGCACCGCATTTAGCTCGATCCTATCATTATTTGTTTCCTGTTGAGCCGTTTACTGAAACTGTATTCGATGGAACTCCTTCACTCTGTTACGGCTGCCAAAAAAACTTTTCACAAATAGATAAAAAGGTATGATGCAAAAATAAACATAAAAAGTCACGATTAATAAATACAATTTAGCAAAAGGGAACTATTTGGGTAACCGTGTTTGTTTCCAGATATACATTTGCAATAAATGTAGTCAGGCGTTTTGCTTGGATTGCGAGATATTCATTCACGAATCTTTACATACGTGTCCAGGTTGTGCGACGAATCCAGATACATATCAAAGATCAATGGATAGATCTTAATTTATTAAATGTATGTAAAATAAAATTAATAATTTTAGTTACTTTGAATTAAGTGCTTTAATACAAATACCGTAATCTAAATCCAATTTCATACACCAACTATATGGTAGTTTTATATCACCATAAATGTTTATATCATAAAACCAATCTGCGAATGATTCATAAAAAGTATTATGAAGGAACGAATACATGAAAAAATAATCATAATTTTAATCGTTTTTTCTGAATTTTTTTTCCTTTTTGCTATAATAACCGTGACCTAGTAGTTTTTCCACAATAATAAGATACTAATAAAAGTTAACTTCACTTTTTCCGCATAATTAAAGATTGTATAATAACTAGATAAATTTTTCTATTAATAGATTTTACGTTTCGATGATAATAGTATCGAACAGAAGTTCACATAAATTTGAAGCAAAAGGAAAACAAAAGAACAGGATTTGTCTGTTTACATCCGAATGATACACAGACTTCTTTCCTCTAGGCAAGGAACCCGGGAGAAGTTTTTCGAGCGGTTAACGCAGGCCGCTTTAAAGTTATGGTGGGAGGTGATTGAAGTTTATTAGCTAGCGGACAGGTGGAAGCGAGCATCGTGATATTAGAGCACATTATTAGTTTGCGATCGTCCTCCGACGCGACCGGTTCCACGGTGTCGACCTACTTCCGATTTAATTACGTATGTCCATCCTGCCCGAACAAAGTGACTTTGTACGTGAGACATTTTCCACACACCTGGTTTCCTTTCTAATACACATCTTCGAGATCAGGTAAGAATATTTTGTACGTGGCACACATATCATTTTCCCAATGATCAAAATACCACGCGATTTCCTCCTAGATTTTAAATATATTTTAAAAATATTGTTCTTTAAACATTTAACATTTTACAGTGACCTGTAATCGTGTGCATCTGTTATTAACAGTTGGAATAACTGTTATCTACTTTTACAAGTACCATTCTTCGACGCTTGAATTTGTATTTACGTACAACTTTATCTTTTTTCTATTTTGCTTTTAAACTTAACGCGACAAGGATACCTAGTTATGTCAGATATATGCACACGCGTACATGTGTGCTGTATGTTTTGCATATATATCTAGTAGTAATGTGAAGATTGTTAATAAAGATAGAAATATAAGGTTTATTACCTAGGTTTCCTATATTACTACAAAATGAAAATAAATTAGTTCATGGTCAATTTATGTGCAAGAACAATGTAATTTTCAAGGTATTTAAAAATGAACTTGTGAAAAGATACTGGCAAAGTGTCCAGAGTGCGAGAACAGAAGAAATTGTTAAAAAATTTGTATACATGTTAAATTTTCAATAATATTAACTCCCATAAAGTAGTTTTAACATAATTAATCTTTTTTTATCAAAGTTGCAACAGATAATATCAATTGTGATTAAGTGCTTGATAACTAACAAGATATTTAAATCGCAGATACTATCGATTATTAAAAAAACAAGCTACTTGTTACTGTTTATTATCACATTCCGAATATTACCTTGTATTCAATTAATCGATTTCATTTATCATGTGTAATTTATTATATTGCCTTAATTAATTGATACGAATTAAAACACACATTCGATGTTGACGTTAATTTATCAGCGTAATTGGTATCGTGAAACGAATATATTACGTTAAATAACATACCATTAATGAATGTGTCTCATAAATTTCAGTAGCAAACAATTTTTAAAAATATATTCTTATATGTTAGGTATAATCAATAACAGAAATTGATAAAACCTTCTGTCTAACATGATGGACATTTTTTCAGAAAATTATTATTTTTAATTGTATTATGACTTTATTTCTTAATCCAAATTTTTCAAGAGACATGACACGATAAAGTAAATCTTACACTCCTAACTATATCGTTTTGATTAGAATTATTTTGTCAGTCGAATCGCATTAACGTTTTATCTAGAAAAAAGTAATTGCATCAAGCTTAGCTTTTCAATAGGTATTTATTTAAAAGAAAACCGCAATGCGGAGAGATCCAAAGATTATTTAGAATATACAAATCAAATGATAGCGTAACCGCTGATATAAATCAATCTCTATTGTAGAAAAAAGGCAAACTCATTCACTTTTAATTATATTTAAAATTTGGTGTGTTATATCAATATGAAACAGATAATTGTGATCAGAAAAGACAAGGAACGTTGTCGATAATTCTAACAATTATAATAAAATATAGAGTTGATGTATATATTTGAAAAGATAGAGAAGATTTGCATCGTGTATTTTGTGAAGCATATTTGCAGCGTGATACAATGAATAGTTAATTAATTACCAATGAGTGTTACTTAATTTTGATCGTATTTGCATATTCCCTATAAATATTAATATAAATACTTCCTTGTAAATTACTACATCATATAATCTGTATTTAAATTCAAAGTTAAAGCGTGACGCTCATCAAGTAGCTCAGTGATTTTCTTTTTCCATTTTAATTGTGCCATACGAAGACCAAATGAATTCCTTTCTCTTTCGTTAGCGCTTTCAATTCGCGCAGCGATAACTGGTTAGCCCGCGTAACATTTGATACTTCGTCTAAGTATAGGCATCTCAAAAAAAGAGTAAAAAACGACATTTTTCTAAGAAATTAGTCTTGCGAAATCTATCCCGCTACTTTTCCTCGCAGCAATGTAACATGATTGTCCATCCGTTCGCAGAAAAACTAGATCCCCCTCGTTTATTATGACACCAGCTTGTCCAGCCGTGAATTACGATCGTTTGTCATGTTTACCATTTACATTTTGTACCTCTATTTTCATGCCTCGTTTTTGTTATACCTCCTTCTACGACCGTCACGAAAGTGAAAATATTCTTGTTCCGGCTTTTAAACACGAATGTTGTCAGACTCGTTACGTTTCAAGGATCAACGAATACATGTATAGCTGTTGCCGCGAAGGACAAAATTGTTGTTCGTGTTGTTGATCCATTTATACCGATCGATCTATTAATGCGCACCTGTTAACTCTTTTTCTATTGTTACTTAAATACTAGGATTTTGTTACGTGATTGTTTGGGAACTATGTGGGTACCGTTATGTTCATGTAGGATGGAGAACAAATGGTGGTAACATACGTGGTGATATGGCGATATATTGCGTGGCGCATCGCTCAAAGCGATATGGAATACAATACACGGCGATATAGCGAGTGGTAAAACGCAACGTCACGTGAAGGAAGTACAACGCTTGCGAAGTACAGCCCACGAGAAATACGACTCGTGCTAAGACCACGCATAGCGATATAATGCGTGGCGATATAGTGCATGACTAAGCACGACAATATGACTGATCCATGGACTTCATCTGTCCTATATGTATAGCTATCTAATATGTTTAGCTACATATATTAAGACTTATCAAATATTCAACGGAAAGGATTAATCTAGATGTAATATCGATACTCGAGCTAAAGTCGTTAACTTTGATTTTCATTCGACTCGTATAATTTCCGTTCCAGCTCTAATCAGAGATCCTACTTCGTTTTCGTCTTCGAAATGACGTATCGATGCTCGTTATTATCAGTTTTTAGCATATCAGACTGCTGCTTTCACGAAGCAAGATACGTATCTTTAAATCCCGAACCCGTTAATTCGAACTTTCCTTTGACCTCTCTCTCTGTCGTACATCGACGCAAATCTCGCGTCAAAATTCACAACGTCTCTGTCTTTATCTCTTCGGGACAAGATACGCCGAGTATTCGAGCGTTTCTATTGACTCGTTCTACTTTACGCTCCGAAGCGGCTCAGATTATCATTTTATCCAAGCGGTCTCTTAGGGACAAACTCGATCAATCACTATTACCTAAGATATCTGTGTCATTCGAACATTCCGGAGGAAATAAACGATCTGTTAAAAAGAACCACCTTGAAACTCGTCTTCATTGCCGACGTCTTGATAAAAATGAGTAAAATCATTAAATAGCTGTCAGTTGAAAGAAGTAGCATCAATTTCGGGGATCGGTGAAATCCGCAATTGGCCCACGTACGAATCGTAAATAAAGATAACGATTATATTGAGGTGTCGTTTCGAGGGGATCATGCAATGGGGACACAGTACCACGGTGCCTCGCCTTAATTGGCCTGTAACCTTGTCACGTTGTCCGACACCAGCGATACGCGTTTTGTTTGGCTCCCCTTTGCTCCAATGTCACACTACATCCGAAAATTCGAACCGATTCGTACAATCGATCAAGAGCTAAACAGAAACGCTTGTGGACGTAATATCTTGTCTATGAAATGATCAGCAGAAAAGATAGCTCTCTTTCAGGGTTTTATTGACAATACTGTAATGTTCTATTACCCATACTTGGCGAAAATCTTGAAATATTAACAGCTGATTATTTGAAGTTTTTGTCACTGTTCTGACTACTATTTAATACTCCATTTTTATAAAACAACGCTTGTTCGATGTTTTAATATCTTTTCTTATAACAATATTTACTTCAAATGGTACCATTGCTCGCCAGTAGTATATCCCTGATATATAATTTATTCTTCAGATCCGAGACTCAGGCTGTTTCAAGCAGTACAGTAACAAGTAAACGATCGCAGCCGCAGAATATGCATGTGGATGTTGAGGAAAATAACCTTGGAAAAGACGATTTCACTTTCTTCCGGCTATTTGCAGGATTGATGAAAGAATTTCTCGTTACGAAGATCTGCGACGAAGAAAACTACTATTTATTTTTTTGTTTAGATAATTGTTTCTCGATATTAGCCGTCTCTTATAACGTCATTGGTGTAACTACGTAGGGATCAGAATGGTACAACGCGTGATAGTTCATATACCATGCATGGCAATACGCGTTGTAATGCCACACATGGTATTACCACGTATGCTAATATGAAACGTGGTAATATCACGCGTGAGGTTACAACTTGTAACACTACGCATAGCAATACAATAACGCTATGCGTGATAATTCAGCAAGGTATACTACTTATGACAACGGAATTCGCGTATTATATACCACAGGTAGTACTAGTAATGCGTGGAAACATAATATGTAATAAAATAACGTGTAATACGTGTAGTATTACTGATGCGTAGGTATACTTGTGGTAATTCACAGGTATAACAGAGATATAACAGAATACCACCATCGTAGTACATATAGCACGAATGATACAACACATTGAAATCATAGAAAAATCGTAGTTACGCCAATATACTGTTACGCGAATTACAAGAATATTCTATAATTATCGTGATTAGCAGGGAATTCTAACGATTTTTATCAAGATGCAACCCGCGTAGAACAGTAAATACGTAATCACACTGGTGTTCCCCGTTTCTTTAAATCACTGATCACGATCGTTGTTTAAAGGGATCAAGGTAATGCGCGAAGACGGTGAATGATCGAGCAACCTTGATGACTCTTGTTCAAATAATACTAAAGAAAAAAGTATTGTACACATATTCTCGTGTTTCGATTCACATTTCAGTGTTTTACTTTCTCGAATCTTTAATTGTGCTAAAGCAAGGCGTTTGATAAATTATAAAGTTGTCCTACAATTGTTGTAAATTTGTTAAAGGACAAGTTGTTAAAGTACGAACAACCGCAACCGAAACTTCTAGAAGTATTAAAGCAAGTCTGACTTTTCCTTTCGCGACTACTGGATAGAAAGGTCACCGGAATTTCTTGCAATTGCAACACAAACCGCACATTTTTATACACGAATCCCTGTCACCGTCAACGGGAGCCGGATGTAACGTTAAAAATACGAGGAAAGATTTTCTTGGTACTTGATTTACGCGACGTGTCATCGGACACGTCTACATATTCATTACATTAAATATACGATAATTTTTAAAATTGTTTTTCGGAAAAGTCTGTTCGAATACGCGAATTATATTACCTGCAAATCGATTTATTAGCATAATTTTGAGAGACTCGTGCGAATCTCGCTAATCGATTCTAATAGTTGGGTACCGAGAACTCATTGTTAAACAAATCATCAAGATTAGTAAATAGATACTGTTTGTTGCATATCGGAATTTGCCGATATCAGACTTTCCGAAGAACGGACGTGACGCGAGTTATTTCAAGAATCCGCGATTACATCTTTGTCAACGCGTGCGAAGTTTACAACTGTGAACACCTAAATCGAAATTGATATTGATAATTGCAGAAGAAGAGAAAAGATATTCAGTCTTAGAAAATTGATATAATTCTGCAAACTTACTATTTTTAGTGTACGGTATAATTGTGCTAAATTTGAACCAGTATTTATTTATGTTAATTCACAGACAGCTTCTAGAAATTTCAACATCGAGTCTCTTCTTTTCGATTTATAGCAACGAAAATGTCACCTCGTCCGTTCTCTGACAATTCTAATTATCTCTTCTGAAATAGCCATTAAAGATATAAGCTGCCTATATTTTTCCTGGTAATTTTATCTTCTATATCGCCATTGTATTAATAAGTGCGATATTAATCAGAGATATTAATTAATTTCTCTTCTGCTAGTCGTGTATGTACTTAGCAAATTTGATAAGACGGTAATGTTAATATATCATAACGTTATTCAAGATTTTGTGTACATAAAAGAAAGATATTGTTGTTTGAGAGCTTACTGTCTGTCTTGTCGTGACGGAAAGAAAACAAGAGACATTCTAATCGACAGATATATACACTCGGTAAACGAAAGCTGCGAACGATTGTATCTCGACATGTTGAGTAGTTATTATCACATAATCGCGGAACACATTTATTGAATTTTGTCTTCGGGATCTGTTATCATTGTGAGCGACGCTTATCGAGGCTTAACTTTTCACTACGCTGTCTAGTACCATCGATCATTTTATAATATTCCTTTCGTTTCGTTTGTTTATTGAATATTGGTGAATTTGAGGATTTGGCGATTTAGGGATTCAGAAATTTAGGACTTCGACATTTTGAAAGTATGAAAATTTGGAGATATGAGGATTTGTAGATTAAGGGACATGAAGATTTAGAAATTTGTGAATTTAGGGAGTTCAGAGTTTGCAAATTTAAAAATTTAGGAAACCTAGACATGTTCACATATCCATCTTCCATGTCTATATTAATTTTTTCCAAAGAGAGACTATATTGCATTCGTCGCTCGAAAACATTGATTCATTAATTATTAAAGAGTTTTTTATTTCGTTTCAGAGAAAGACTACGTGATTGGAAGTGAAAAAGAAGGCTCGGGATGGCGAGCCGATTGTGGAGGGCGCTGTCCCGAAAACGCATCGACGAAAGTCAGGATAGTAAGGGTGAACTAGCCCGAGTTTTAGGGTTGTTTGATCTCACGGCCCTCGGTGTAGGCTCGACACTTGGTCTTGGAGTTTATGTCCTCGCCGGTGCAGTCGCCAAAGAATCAGCTGGTCCTGCTGTTTGTCTTTCCTTTCTTATCGCCGCCATCGCTTCCGCATTCGCGGGTAAATTATCATATCAGATGTCAATAATTTCGGTAAAAAGAAAACAAAAAATTTAATCAGTTAAATTTCAGGAATGTGCTATGCAGAATTTGCCTCCAGGGTTCCTAAGGCAGGATCGGCATACGTATACAGTTACGTGACCGTAGGAGAGCTCATCGCGTTCATTATAGGATGGAATTTAATTTTGGAATATATAATAGGTGCGCGAACAAAAGTTTCACCTTTCTTTGCTATATGTTCGAGAAGACAATCGCCGATCAACGTGTTTCTTAAGGGATTATAGCTTGTTTTTGAAAAAAAAAAAACATTATCTTTATCAAAGTGCATTGTCATGTTCTCTCTGTCGGCAAGAGTAGAATAAAAATGATATATCTATTAAGTAGGGTACGATTAATTTGACTGGAATCGTGACAGTAATTTTAACAAGTGATAAGCCTTTTTTTTTTTACAAAAACATATAGTCGAATAAGACAGTTTAATAAGAACATACGATTCGGTTTAACATTACTCCGTTATTGAGAAGCCGTAATGGATGTTCTACTTGTAATTGTTGATTAGGTACTGCCAGCGTCGCTCGAGGACTTAGCAGTTATTTGGACGCATTGATAGGAAATGCGATAGAGAATGCATTAACTTCCGCAATGCCCATTAACGTTAAGTTCCTATCACCATATCCAGACTTTTTCGCATTTGGGGTGGTAGTACTTCTCGTGATCTTGCTGAGTATAGGAGTGAAAGAATCTTCTGTCTTAAACAACATATTTACCGTTGTCAATTTGATAACCATTTTGATCATTATAGTAGCAGGATCCATTAAAGGTGAGAACATTTAACTTTAGAATCAGTTTGCAGATCAGAGTTAAAAATCCAGAAACGTTTACTGTATTCTATCACATATTTTGATTAAGTTAGATATTTACCTTTAAATTTTTAGCTGACCCAGCAAATTGGAGGATACGGCCCGAAGATATACCGGATAAGCATAAAGAGTTCGCAGGATTAGGGGGATTTATGCCCTTTGGAATAAGTGGAGTAATGGTTGGGGCAGCAAAATGTTTCTACGGTTTTGTGGGATTTGATGCTGTGGCTACTACCGGTGAAGAAGCTAAAAATCCTCAGCGCAACATTCCTATAGCTATCGCTGTGTCTTTGATTATAATATTCATGGCTTATTTTAGCATTTCTACAGTGTTGACTATGATGTGGCCGTACTATGATCAGGTACAGTCAAATTAATTGGAAAAGTTAATGCTGGCACCTCTAAATATAGACTAGCTCTTTAACATGTCCAGTAATGTTTCAATTTCAGTTTCAAACGTGCACAGATATTATAATCAAAGAATATTTTATGTGTTTAGAACGCTAAAGCTCCATTTCCGCATGCATTTGAAGAAATTGGATGGCCTACAATTAAATGGATTGTTAATATTGGAGCTGCATTTGCATTATGCACAAGTTTACTTGGTGCAATGTTCCCCTTACCACGAATACTGTATGCCATGGGCAGTGATGGAGTAATTTTCAAACAATTAGCCATTGTCCATCCAAAAACAATGACACCTATTATCGGAACCGTAGTATCTGGTATATTGACAGGATTCATGACTCTTATTTTTGATCTTCAACAGTTAATCGACATGATGTCTATTGGAACATTATTAGCATACACGATAGTAGCAATATCTGTCTTAATGTTAAGGTAATAACGGTAATATAATTAATAGAACGTTCAGATACCTTTTTTAGTTAAATATGTAACATGATTACCATATTTTGATAATCAGGTATCAAGGAAGAGAATCTGAGAAACCGAATACTTATTCTATAACATCAACAAGCAATTACAAGTTAAAGCCGATCGACGTTTTGAAACAAATATTCAATCTACGCAATCAAAAAGAGATAACTGAGAGTTCGTATAAAGTTTCAAAATATGGTGTTTTTACCTTATGTAAGTTTGAACAAAGATTATTACTTATTTGATGAGACTTTAACCTTATTAATCGTATACTTGTTACTATTATTACAGGTATTCTTTTATTTATAATTGCACTCCTCGTCAAATTTGGGGGTACAGGACTATTTGATAGTAATATAGTAGAATCTGTGATACTAATTATAGTTCTTATAATATTCTTATTAAATCTAGCAGCTGTCGCGAGGCAACCTACACAAGAGATGGGTTTAGCATTTAAGGTACATATCATAAAAGTTCATTTTACAATAATAAATAATGAAAAGGCATACACGTTTAAGTTATTTTTTGCCATTAACAGGTGCCGTTAGTGCCACTTCTTCCATGTTGTAGTATTTTTATAAATATATATTTAATGTTGCAATTAGATGCGTTCACATGGATTAGATTTTGTGTTTGGATGTTTATTGGTAAGTATGTATAAAATATTGATAATAATTAGGAGCAAAAGAAGTAATTGACATGTTCCATTGTTATATTTATTTTTATAGGTTTTATTATTTATTTCACGTATGGCATATTTCATAGTGAACAAGGTAAAAGAAATAAAGCGGAAGCTGAAATGATAAAACGAAAATACGCAGATCAAGTTAGAATCGTAACTAAATTTTAATAATGATCTTACAATGAGTAATATTTTTGATATTAAACGAACGAAAAGCCATAGATATTATAATATGTGATTATTACAATTTTAAATTATGAATATTTTGTTGATCACATTTAAGAGATATACGGAAAGTTAAGAGAACAACAACTCCTGACTGTGTAAGATAAATATATTGTACATAGATTTTTATTGCAGGATAAACAATAGTTTTTATCATAAAATTTTTAAATGCCAATAAATGTTAGATGTTTTAAGTAAATAAATATATGTGTATACGTCGTTGCACATGATAAAATGCATTATAACTCTCAAAATATTTTATAAAAAATCTAACGTAATGTACAGTGTATAAGATTATACCAACATATTTTGTTCCTTTTTTATTTATATGTTAAAGTAATATAATGTAATGTACATATTGCTTAACAAATTTTACTATGTTTATTAACTTCAGTGCTACTTGCGCTAATGAAATACAGCGTTTTATATTAATCATTGTGTATTTATTTATAAAATCAGCAAAAATTATTTTGCTTAAAAAAATACAATTTTAAAAAGTGTTTAAAAAAATATATTTACATAAGACGATAAACATAAAATTATTATGTTAGTGACGTTAAATAAAATATACTAATATAGGAACATTTAATTAGCACTTAGGAAAATCGTGAGGTATCTGTTTCAATAGAAAGAACATACACTGATCGGTGATTAACATTTTTTAAACATCAATAACATCCATTGTTAAGCAACCTGTTTAAGTACATAGTTTTTAATAAGATTTTATACGAGATGGAACGTTTAATACATAACAAGTATTAAAATAAAAATTTACGATTTCTTACTTTATTATGATCTTGACTCTAAAAATTTGTATTAATAGTCTCATTTTTCACTATCTTGTACTAATAAAAACAGTGTATAACTAGACAAGGCATTTTGTACAATTAAGTCATAGTTGTTTCAATATATGTATAACTAGTCAAAAATAAAATCAATATTTTTCACATCTTCATACTATTGTGCTATTATAAATTACTTTATGTTAGTAATCATATAAATACATATATTTGGAATTTGACAATAATTTAATAGAAAAATTATATGGTAAAACTATAGGAATGGAACTGTTAATATATCTTTTAAACGCTTTTAATATCACTGTCATTTTTTACACAAGCTTCCCTTTACTTATCACACAAAAATAGTAGAAATAAATTAGAATAATACGTTCCAAGAATAATCTAAATCATTACATAGTCAATTAGTACTGTTGGTATGTTTCAGATAAAATAATATTTTTCTCATTCATTAAATACGTTATGTGTTAAGCTTATATTGTAAGATTTAAATAGTTGCAAAAGCTAAGCCTTGTACATGTACACATGAGTACGATGCAAACTTTCTTTAGAAAAGGATATAGTGTAGGGATAGACATCTCTCACAATTTAACTGTAAACTTAAAAACGTTTACATTTCTAAATTACTAACTATCTAAACCCGAAATTCTTCAATTTCTATATTTCTAAGTTTGAAAATTTCCAAATTTTTAAAAATTAAGAAGTTATGATGTCTTTTTCCCTATGTCGCCGTTTTTTGTATAAAAGCCTACAATGCTCGCTGGTGTACATACACGTATGTTTACATGTATTTCTTATCCATTTTGGTATTCATGACAAAATTCTTAATAAAAACAAGTCGCTAGAGCATTACATTCTCTAGCAATGTAATAATACTTCAAGTATCCGATTTCGAGAATTCTTCATTCTTTAAAACCGAATCATTTATTTAGTTTTATTTACAAGTCCGCCAACATTTATATACTGCCAATTCGCCTGTTGAATGTAGTAGCAACTTTATAGTATTTTTTAATAACACGTAACTATACTTGTTAAATGATAACTTACCCCTATACCAGTTACCCAACCAGTTCCTGCGGGATTCGTTTCAGTAACACCAATCCTACGACAAAGTATACCAGCTCCTGAAACTGCCCATACTTGACCCTCTTCCCTTGCAGCATCAACGTGTCGAAAACCTTGTTTCGCATTTATGACGGACATATCTAGAATTCACAAAAAATTATTTTATAACACGCAAGACGAATCCAGTTAACTGCATAAAACAAAGTACAATAGAAAAATTGGCAAGCTTGCTAAATTCTAAGCGCACACTCCTAAAGTATACCTATGCAATAGGGGTCAGAGAGTGTGTCTAAATAAACAGATGTACGGTCGGTATCAACGTTTCCCAACGTGGGACTGTTTTTTAGGGGCAATTTGCAGAGTTTTTCGAGAACTGCAGCCTTTGAAGATTGTATCACATTTTTTTCTGGAATTTGTTTAAAAAAGTTCAAGTAAGACGATGCAAAAATTATCTTGGCAACACACATCATTCTTCTACTCTTAGGCATTGTCTAACTATGCACACTTATAAAGTAACTATAAAAAAATTGTATTGTTAATCAAACATTTGATAAAAATTAAAACAAGGAAATCGCTAAGGTTAATTTTGGAAAGTATAAGGTTGGGAAACGCTGGACTATAGAATGCATAAATTTAAAATATACCTATGTGTATAGGGTCGTTTGGCATCGCTGGAAGAGTTTGCCAGTGCGTTCCTTCCGGAAAAACATTTAGTTGAACTTCCCGACGTACAGATAATCTACCTGCTGTATCTAATGCCCACACCACATCTTTTCCAACAGAGATTTGTTTCAAATGAGCACCAGTGGGCGGTTCAACGTTTTGCCATTGTATACCTAAACAATGAAACGACCATTAATAAAATTATAAATAAACAAACAGATTACTTTTATCGTGTTATTAATACCTGTAGGTTTCTCAGATGTAATGCCTAGCCTCCAATAAGAAGAGCCATTTTTCCCTACGGCCCAAACTTGACCTCCTGGTCCACATGAAATACCTACTAAAGCTTGGTCACTGGGTATATGTTCCCATGAAATTCCCTACGTAATAAATACCTTCAGCATATAATAAATAAAGTATTTAAAAATACCAAAGATTTTCTAGTTATACCATAGGACACGATTCCGAAACACCTCTTCTAAATAAGGCTTCACCGTTAGAAGCTACGGCCCAAATGTATATAGGAGCATCCGTACTAGGTTTATCTGTTGCCTAGTATACACGAATATAATTTTATATTTATATTTCATCTGAATAATATTACTATTTTCAATAGTTCTTACATATAAAGAAACATCAATCAATTTTGTGTTTCCTAATTCTTGCCAAGGTCCACTAGTTGTTAACTGGCACCTTCGGAACCACCTTCTTCTTCTAACGTAATCGGTAAACTGTTTTTTACCATGAAACTGAGAAGGAAAATCAGTTGCATATTGCCAACCATCCCTGTCCACACCTCCAGGGGTATGGAAATCTACTATCCAATCTGATACCTGTTACAAAGACAAATACATTATTGCAACAACAAAGATTTCTTTAGAATATTTTAATGTTGAAAAGAAGATTTTATTGTCCTCTTACAATGTATCCTTACCCAATGCCAATGGACTGATAATAGTTTAGTGTTTTCTCGAGTACGTTTATGACGTCCGGTTGCGTCGCTCCACATGTAACGATCGGTTGGAAGACCATGAGAAGTATATCCAGTTACTGGATTCCAACGTTGATTTTCATACACGTAATAGTTATGAGTGTCTACCATAGCATTTATTCCCGTATTACTATCTAATCCTGTTAATAACCATGTATATATATAGTATGAATATATTATATACATCTAATACATTTATAAAATTTGTAAATTTAAAAACCTCTAACCTTTTAGGAATAAACCTCCCCAACCACCAGTGTACACCCACGCAGTGCTATCATACCCAATGCCCCATGTTACACCAACAGAACAAGTTTCAACTTTTCTCAAATGTCCTCCAATTTGCCTCCAAAACATTGTGATTGGATCAATGATTACCTATGCATATAAAACTATTATTACAATCAAACTATATGTTATCAGCTACAACATCGTTACATACCGATGTAGATTTATAAAGCACGCTGCACAATGTCATCAATCCTTTGATTCGAAAATGAGTAATACTTTCGGGTGGTATTCTATGACTATAAAAAGTAAATTCTGCGTCGTCAATAAAAATTCTATATCCTTGTACTTCACAAATAATTTTTAATGTAAAATCAGAACCAGCTTTTATTGGGCTATCTCCGTTTCTTTCCTCGTCTCCCCATTGCCCATTCTGATATGTATTCCTTACAATTATATTTTCTTTAAGTCTTGGATTAAAATGTAACGCAACATCGTGGCTTTCTATTACGGATTTTTGTTTTACAAACGTTGTTGTGTAGCAGACAAGATTAAACGCTAATCTAATAGAAAAAATGTCGAATAAAACAATCTGATGATACAAATGAATTTAATTTGTACGATTTTATTTGCTATTATCTTTTACCTGTCAGCATCGTCGTGAATGCAACCTGTAATTTCTAAGGAACTACCATGTCTAAAACCATTTTGTAATATACATTCAAAAGGTAATTCTTTTCCAGCAACATCTAATTCTTGTACGTAAACGCCATTGTTAAACTGATTTTCCTAAAATAATTTTGTTGTACACAAGTACTAGTAATACGCTTATCATGAAATATACTTTATACAAAATAACTTACCTCAATAGCAGCAGGATCATACACATATACATCTCCTAGTGCAGTAGTAGCCCAAATTGACTTTGGTCCTGGTTTTCCATAAACATTGTTGATTTTACAAGAAACTAAAGATACGCGAAAACATTTGATACATTATTGATACAATAATAAAAATAAATATGTATTGATATTTACATACATACCTGAAGTTAAATGTGCTACCCAGTCTTCCATTTCAGTATCACTAGAGAACTGCAATCTAAGAACCTTAGAACGAGATAATCGCGGAGTGTGAATTGCAATTCGTGGATTACCTGGTTCGCTACAGCATACTACACACATAATTTCGGATACAGGAAACTGCATCTGAAAGGATATTTATTCAAAATTAAAGAAAACTATTTTTATGAACTTTCCATCATTAAATTCTTTATCTTACAATCGTTGTTGCCCCATCCGAATTCAAAATAGTTAGAGTTCCAGAATCTAAAAATCCACTATCGCTACTTATCCATTCTAATTCAATAACGCAATCTTCATACATAGTGCTGCCCTTAACTTTACATTTTGCATCACTATTTTTTATCCATGATGATCTGTAATGAATAATTATAAATAAAACATATCTGATGCATTAATATTATACAAGTTTCTTACTTTTCAACGACTTTTCCATATATTGTTGGATCAAATTGAACTTTGTCTAATCTTCTTTTCAATTCTTCTAAAATGTACATTCTCCATGGCTCTCCAGTGTCACCATGACTTGCACCATTGGTATCTGCAATCCTATAATTTTAATACGTACATAAATGTAAGTCTGGGCATCACTGTAAAATAACTTAATCATTGATAATATTGAATGTACCATTTTGGAGGGTTAGCTGGATCGACAAAACATGCCCCTGCTTCCACTTTATACCAAGAAGCATCGCATTCGGCCCAATACATTGCACCAGAACTTTCATCGTCTCCATAAACACCAGAATCACTTGTTAAGTCAGGATCAAATATACTTCCATCCGTTTCTGGATGAGCTTCTACACCTACCATCGAGCCAACTGAATGAACAGGACTCCATGCAGCTGGATTGATCTGCGATATTTGAAATTTCAACATCAATTCTAGGAAAAAATCTAATTAAATTTTCCAATCATAACATACCTTAATAGTACTGCCCATACCCTTTCCAGAAACTACTATAGATTCGCCAGTTTTAGTCAATGATTCATTAGATATAGTTATATTTGCAACACTAGCTTCACTTAAGTCAGCCATATCCAATGAATTTGCAGATCTGAAATTTTCATTAATTAGTAATGATAATACAATTTTAATAATAATTTACATAAATTAATGACAACTTTACTTTTTTTTCCCCTCATTTAGATATATGTCCTGGAACGATGTTTGTTGTGGATTCTTAACTGAAGTACCGTCATTTACGCGTTGCCACAATTTTAAGGATGTTGGTGTTGGTGCAGAACGAGATTGCTCTTCCCATTCTCTAATTAGCGTAGTACCTTCACTGGTACTGTGTGGTCGATTCTATAAATAAAAATTTTTACTTTGTATTATAAACAAAAATGAAAAAACTATTTAGTAAAGTGAACACTTCTATGAAATAAGTACCAACGATCCCCAACTTTGATGTCTTTGCTGTTGAGGAGTACCACACATACTATGCCTGTTGCTTGATAAACTTGCGTTACTACTTGCTCGACTAAGTTGAAGAGGTGCATTTATTATTCTCCACTTTTTACCCGTTAATTCCGATCGTGTAATACCAGTACGATAATATAAACCTCGATCTTCGTGACCGATGGCCCAAACCTAATCGAATATTAAATAACTAAATATCTACATTCGAAAGTAAACACATCAATGGAACTGAGTATTTTATTTTTTACACTAAATTACCTGATCATTCGGGGCAACGGATACTAATGACATCTTACTTAACATTTCTACCCATCCAGTACCAGTAGCCATCTGTTCACACACTCCACTCATTTCACCTTTAATACCTTTTCTAAACCACACTCCCCCATCTTGTGTTACAGCCCATACTGCATCTGTACCTACACTAACTTGTATTAATTTTAAATCTTTTTGGGGTGAATCAACCTCCGACCAATCTTCTCCTACAAAAGAGTATCCCATTATTTGATACACAAGTATTGTTTAAAATACTGATGTTATAATTTTCTAATAATTATATACCCATTGGATTTTCTCTAGTAACACCAGTACGCACTAGCGCTTTACCAATCATTAACACAGCCCATACGAGACCAGTTATTCCAACACTGATCTGACATACTTCATAACCACTTCCCAATTTTATAGCACTCCATCTTTGACCCTCAGGACAAGTTGTACTTGTTCCAACACGAAACATTACCTATTTAATAAAATTACATATAAAGACCTGATAATACAGTTACTACAGTAGTACATTCAAAAAAGTTATACCCTCCCATGGGCAGTTACTGCCCAAACTGCTAAGCTTCCAGAACTACCTCCAGGTATTTGATTTCCACCCACAGTTATATCAATGAATGGTTCCTAAAATAGTATTGCAACACTTAAATCAAAAAGCTATAGAAAAGTATGTGCAAATATTTGTTTAGTAACATTATAATTCATAAACTGAGAAATATTACCTTAGTTGCATCTTTATGAAGGGGTGCAATAGCACACCATGAATTCATAGCACTATATCTTCTATACCGAACCCATTTTCTTCTTCTAACACAGGATTTCCATTGTTTTTTTGTGGTATATGTAGCTGGGAAATCAACTGCATATGTCCATCCCTACCAAAATATCAGATTCTCTGTGATCATAACACTTTGTTTCGATGTTGACAACTGACAACAAATCTACATATAAACAGAAAGTTGTAAGAGATACAACAACAAAGGAATAAAGCATAAAATGAATTAATCCATTCTAATCTCACAGATTACTATGTTCAAAAAATAAAGAAATTAAAATTTATTATATCTTGAGTCCTAATAATGTAGAAATTAAAAAGAATACAAAGTAATAATCAGTGAAATTCAAATAAAAATTAAATTAATAATGAATATAAATATACTGTATATGTACACACAGATATATTATAAATGATTTAATAAATTTGGTCATATTTACATCATGATCCAGTGGTTGGCCATCTAATGTAGTTTCTATTTGCCAGTCACCTTCCCACTGCCATGCCATAGATGGTAATTTTACTTTATCTCTACTACGATCAACTGTACCATCTTGATTAGAAAAATTATATCTATCTGTAGGTAATAATCTACCACTAAATCCTTCTAAAGGAAGCCAACGCTGTAAATGTAATATATTATAATAATATAATGTACATGAATAAAATTTGCAGACTTGTATGAATTGATATTAATAGGAATTGATATTAATAACCATTGATATAACTAGGACTGTGGCTTTTGAAAACTTTAAAATTTGGAACTTTAAACATTTCTAAATTTCTGAGTGTTCTATGTTCTTGCCCTATATGGGAGGGGTCATTACACATTATAACAATACCAAGCATATCTTGCTTATCATCTAGCTATATTAATGATAACATTTACCTAATCTTTTATAGAATAAAAGTAATAAAATTGAGTATAATTAGCATACTTCATTTTCATATATTTCTTCTTTGATTCTTATTGGTACATCCAAACCATGTACATGTACATAAACTTGACGATCTCCACCTATAGCCCACATAAAATGTGGCACAGCGGACAACTGCTTAAATTCAAGACCCAAGTACATGAATTCTCTCCACATATTGCCAGATGTTGATAATCCAAACACACGCCCTTCATTATTTATAGCGTACAAGTGTGAACTTGGCATTTTAATATTATAATTTACCTATAACACCATATGTTGATTATATACTACTAACTATTAATGAACACAAGAATAATCTATCTACAATTGCGATTTTAGATTGTGATAACAAATTACAATTGAGATAACAAAGCATACATGAGTGACTTAGGAAAACAAAAAGATGATATTTACCGTTTTTTTACGTAAAGTAAAATAAATCGATTATCCTTGTTGTACTGTATAAGTAATATTAGATAACACACATTATTTTCTTTGAATAAATGCTTTGATAATTGCCGAACAATTACTTTGTACTGACTACTTATACATCACGTTTTATGTTATTAACATTATATTTATTACGCTATAAATTATAGCATAAAATTCATCAAGTTATGCTTCTTTAATGTAAAAATGATCAATCGTAATCGTATAAATTGTCAATCGTAAAATAAAAAACATGCTCTTTAAATGACTCAGAACCGTCATTTACTGCTGCAAGTGACTATAAACTGGTATAAACGCGAACAAAGACGATAATGCACTAATTTAAGGGAATTTTTTGTTCAAAAATTGGAATACTGATATATATTTGGTAACACTTATATGAGCGCATATGGTATCACTGTTTGTTAAACTTTCTTTATAACATTTTATTCATAATATTATAAATATATTATTATTATTACCGATTTAATTTTGTATTTAAAATTGCATTTGTAACTCTTTAATTTTATTTCAAAAATTTGAAACTGTTCACAGTTCCAATACGAAATTTTCTGAACACATGTAAACACTACCTAAAAAAAGCATCAGTTGCACGCTGCACGTGGTACGTAACTAACGTGAGACCGGAGTATATAGGTTAGAATAATACGCTTTACAAAATTTATATTTTCATTCGATTATAACAGTTTGTGTGTATATAAAAATAGTCATTGCATAAAAATGGTGGTATTTACTTGTAATAATTGTGGTGAGTCGTTACAAAAAACAAAGGTAGCAAAACATTACGAATTTCGTTGCCGTACCGCACCTTTCGTATCGTGCATTGATTGTTTCAAAGATTTTCGGTAAGTATAAATAAAAGTCACATCAACGTAACATAATAATATGCTGAATTATATCATTAAATATTATAAGAGGTGAGGAATACGTAGCACATACGAAATGTATAACTGAAGCGGAGCGATATGGAGGAAAGGACTACGTTCCAAAACCTGGAGCAAACAAAGGTGAACGAAAGCAACAGGAATGGATTAATCTAGTAAATAATATGTTAAACAGCGAAACGAGTTTAACAAGTGCAGAACGAAACTTTTTAAATAGTTTATCAAAGTACGACAATATTCCGCGGAAAAAGGCCAAGTTCTTAAATTTCATTCGAAGTATGGGCCATAAAGCAAATCAAGCATTAGTTGATAGTGTATGGGATAAAATGCAAACAGCTTATAAAAATAGTATGGAAGATACACCAACAAAACAACAAAATGGTAAATGTAATAATTTGTTATTTTATTTATATTAACAGTTGATGTTTTTAAAATACTTTATATCTCATATTTAAATAGGTAAGGTAATTGAAAAGGTGGATGATAAGAAATCTGAAGATGCACATCAAGAAAATAATGTTGTTGAAAATCAAAACAATGAAAACATATACAAAGAAAATCAAGTTGATGGTCAGCAAAACAAAAGTAATGGATTACATGATAGTGATAACAACAATGCTACTAGTATTAAAAAGAAGAAAAAATCGAAAAAAAGAAAATTATCTGAAACAGTGCCAGAGCAAGTAGAAGAACAAATTTCTAAGAAAACGAAAAATGTTCTTACACAGGAACCAGACAAAGATACAAATACATTACCTTCTGAATCACAAGTTGCTCAATGTGATAATGTAATAGAAAAATCAACTTTTGACTGGAAGGAAGCTATCTTAGACATAGTAAAAAGTAAAGAAGAAATTTCCTTAAAAAAATTACAGAAAAAAGTAACTTCACAATACATGAAGTTTTATCCAAATACAGTAACACAGGAAAAAGCATTTAGCAAGTTTAATAAAAAGTTAAAGAAAGTATCAGAAGTAGTAATTTCTGATGAAAAAGTAAGATTAGCGTAATAGTATTAATATGTGTGCACTTTTATCACATACAGAAATAAAACATTTGAAATACTGTTAAGTACAAGTTGTAGAAACTAAATTTATTGTTCTCTCTTTTTTTAACGTGTTGAATCATAGAAACTGTTGACAATATCACAGAATTTACTTAAGATTAATAATTTCTTACTGAAAAAATATGAAATACAAAATGTAATGGTAATAGCAAATATTTCAGTAATTATATAAAATTTAAAAGTATAAAACATTTTCCCTAGAGCAGCTGTATTAGGGATGGAATTTGTTATAAGATTTGTGAATAAATGTTTTTACAATTATTTTCTTTAAAGAATTGCATTTTGCTACTAATTCTTCGTGGAAGGAGTTTTTGGTATTTAAATAGGAAGAATAATTTAAAACACATATGTTAAATAGTAACTTTAAATATTAAATATTAAATATTCGAAAATTTATCCAAATACCAAGCATGGTTACTCATAGTGGCTAAAAGACCCCATGTCAGAATTTTCGAATCATTGGGACCAAAACTTATCAATTGTTGGTCAAATAACTGAGTAATTGTACCACCAAGAGCAGTGAGAATTGCAGTGCCTGCACAAATGTCCCACTTCTTTATTGCAGTCATATGAACATATGCAGTTGCATTTCTACTTACAACTTCTAAGAACTTGTAACCTAAATTTATGCAATGAATTCATATATCTATAATAATTAACATTAATTACTACAAAATATTACATTTACTTGTAAAATTACCTGCACCAGCTGCTGAAACAATTTCAACATCTTTACCAAATGCAATTTTGGTAACATTATGAACTTGACCAGCATGTGATTGAGATACAATTAATATTGGTGTCCTATCATCTTCCAGCTATTTTTAAAAATATTATTTAACTCACAAATTCAAATAATCCTTTTACATTTATTACCTTTGGAAGTGCTTGCAAATTTTTTGAAATTGCATGATTGGTCCATGTCCAAAATAAACTAGAATTCTGTTTTGTTTCAAACGGTTTATATATAACACCTATTATAGGCTTTCCCTTGACAGCAACACAAACCATAGTTGTAACATATTGTAACAAATTTTCTAAAGTAAAAAGAACAATATGTGAAAATGATTTATTACCAAAGTATTGGAAACTAATAGAGTAATGACTTTGCTTAGTAAACGCACCTGTAAACTCTTTGGTTGCATCAAGAGGATCAATCCAAACTGTGATGTCATTTGAATTTATAAATTCATCTTTGATATTATAATCTGTTAAACTATCAACAGAGTCTTTTATATTTGAAACTGTAACTTTGTCACAGTTTTTTGATGCTTCCTCTGATATTACTGTGATATATGGAAATGCCTCTAACAATGAGTGATACATTGCACAATGTGATCTATAATCTGCTTCTGTTACTGGATCATTTATACCTTTCGAAATAAAAGTATAAAACATGAAATATACTTCAAAATTACTTATATATTATTATCATAGTTATGATAAACTGAATTACCTTCTTTTGTCTTTCCTTTACTTTGTATTTCAAATTTTACTTGGTCATGAACTGCTATTACTTCGGAGCCACCAATTTCTGCTGCTTTTATAGCAGCAGCGAGAAGTAATTTTAAAGAAATATTTTTCTCATGTTCATTTGAATATATGGTTCGATTTGTATATAAATATAATACACTTAATAACAATACAATTCCACAGAAAATTGTCCTTCTCGTGCGTACACTCATTCTGATATGCATAGTAAAACACGTTTTAAAATTATCTTCAAATATATTTATCACTGTTGATTATTTTACAAACTAACGTATTTTAATTATACGTGGCCATTTTTAATGTATTTAAATTTTCCAACGATATCGAATCTTCTCGCTCCATATACAAAATTGATATTGAACACTCAATAAATGTTTATTGTAATTTTATACAATTTAATAATTTATTACATGATTTATGTACGAAGACTGACTTTATATAGTTATTTTTAAAACAATTTTAACTACAATTTCGTTTAAATAGCGCAACACATTTATACATTTCATGCAAAGCTTTTAGATAGGTTGCGCCGTTTGTATTAGGTTAGGTATTGCAATTGCAATACAAACCAAATTTAACCTGTTCACATTGACACAATGCAACACTGTAATAAATAGATAACTTAAAAATATTTCTGTAAATTAAAGATGAATTAACTTAAAATTAAATTGATAGCAATTATATTACTTAATCAAATAATTTACTTCAAATTGTATTATACATTTAGATACAAATTACAACGAAATTATATTTTTACATCAATTTTTTACAATATAATTAAATTTCCATTTCTAAAAATGCAAGAAACAGCATAACAATAATCAGTTTTATCATAGTTCTATAAAAGAACAAATTTTATTGATTAGTAATGTTACACATGAACAATTGCAATGACATTGTGTTCAACTTATGTCAAAAATAGTCAAACAACAGTATTATTGCAATTAAAATAATGACACAGAAATAGACTAAAGTATTGCTGTATACTTAGATTATACATATTCATGTTTATACGGAATTCAGATTGTAAAATATAAGATTTATTTGAAACAACTGCTTACCTTACTCTAAAATTAATATAATGAGAGGAAAATATTAAGTAAATAAAATAACCAGTGAGATAACATTGTATATTTTTAAAGGTATGCTATTAATAGTGATTACTGTAATATATTAATTTGATACCATTGTACAGTGCACTTTCTACACAAATAATAAAACACTTTCATTGCATATCAATATTGTACGTGCACTTTTTCCTGTCATTTTCTCATTTTGTAAGTTATGATTCTCTATTAAACTGTGGGATAACATGTACTATTCTTTTAATAACTTCGTAATAATTTATAACTGGATAATTCACACATTTTACATCACTTTTTTATTGTAATAATAAGTAATACGTAGCCTTTGCTTTTTTTCTAACTTATGCACCTAATTTTTTAAATACGTGACGAAGTTATTTCAGCAATTTCATCTATGAAATTTTATTAATTACTTTAAGACACAAAAAATGTCATTCCACTTGGTCCAGCAATAACTGCTCATTGACAAGTTGTTATGAATTTTAGCAGTTGCTGTTACACACTGTCATCTGTTTAAACACAACAAAAAATGCTACATAATTTGGTCTTTGAGAAAAAATATTTATTAAATAATTTAAGAATATCATTTCTTATAATAGAAACATATAATAACAGATTCTTAATTGTACTAATCAAAACTATGTTACTTACCATGATACCACCACTTTGTTTTTTTGGGATTTTTATTGCATGTTCTCACGTAAAATAAATTGTCAGGTGGCCTCTTCTAAAAAGTAATAATTCACCTTAATACTTAATTATCAAGAAAAATAAAACTTTTTTTTCTAACCTTTTCTTTACAACTGCTTAACATTGATACAATACTTAAACAAACACTCTGCACGCTTAAAGCTGGAGACCAATCATCGGTTAGAATGGATAAGCAGATATGACCATTACTATAAACGTGAGGATGCACTGGTATATTTCCACCTATGAAAGTTACTTCTGGCGAATCGAATGGATATTTAGAACTAAATTTGAATTGCAACTGAAATCGTTCCCCTTCATATAAAGTGCCCTTTGCACCTTCCATGTGAACAATCCATTGCGTTAAATTTTGACCAGCAAGATCTTCATCTACATGTACGCCTGGTGGAGGTTCACGTATTAAAGACATTAATTCTTTCTGCAATCTCCGCTGAAATAATATTTTTCAAACGTGTCATTCTATAATTTTGACAATTTTTAAAAATTATATACATTTAATAATCTTGATTAATAAATTTATAATATTTATTCAATTTGTTATTTATATAAACACAGTATAATTATTAAAATAAAATTTAATTTCTATTTCATATTTTTTCGTATTATAATTCTCAATGGAGATATTTCAAATAAAATTTGAAATATAAAAGAAACAACTTTTCTTTTATTAACTCGCATATAATAAAAATAAAAGCAGTGTGTAAGTATAAAACAGATCTACGATAAAATTACGAATAAATCTATGAAATGTGAAATATAATCGATAAGTCTTCGGTTATATTGGCACCGATTCAAACATTACAAAAATATCACGAAAATAGTCAAAGTTTTTGTATAGTTAAAAGGAAACGCGTCTTATTTGACACAAAACGTCATCCAAATTTTAACGAATGACATGCAAAGGAATTCTTGTTTTGAGAATTGGACAACACTTTTCTAACGTTATGAAACACGCTAAACATTAAACGTTTTAACCAAATATCGTACAATATTAAAATATACCAATCTGCAAACATACGTACACGTTAAAGAAACTTCACTATTAACTTACCTTCGACGGAGACATTGCCGCCATTGTCGTTATATCGCTTTCCATTGAAAAACATAACCGCTGTTCATTGCAACTTACACAGATTACTTGCTTTATTTATTCTTCGTTTCAAGGATGTAAAATTATTGTAACGAGAGTGTTTTGCATTTTTTTCAAATTTCGTATTTAGTTTGTCTATACATAAAAAAAAAGAGTAGCGCACACTTACAAGGCGTCGTAGCAAGAACTTTGTGTAAATCAGTCAGACTTGACAGCCGTGCTTATAGATACTGGGGCAAATATACAATATACGTATGTTACTATTTTATTTCACCTGTTCGGCTATAATTTTATTGTCTCAGTTATACAAAATATAAAGCACCACGATTGCGTTGTAATTCGTTATTTAAATTTGTTTAAGTTGTTGCTATATATATATCGCAATTTTGAGAAAATGATCTTATTGGTTATGACTTTTTTAAACAACCAATTAAAAAATCAATTGCATTCGTGCACCTATTTATAAGGAATATATAGGGATAGAGCATATCCTTGAAGAAGGAAGCCATTGTGGGACAAGGTGACGAGCTAAACCAATATCCAGTTTATTTGACTGCTATTTAGTGCAGGTACAAATTGAAAACTTAAAATTCTGTAAATATAAAATTTCTGAATCTCTAATCTTACAAAATTGAGCGTACAGATATGCAAACAATCATTTACTATCTAATTTTTTATAATTGGCGGTACAAAACATGCGCAAGAATGCAACCACTCAGATTTAGGCATCTGCTAGTAGGTCCCCCTCTCGTGTCGGTTTTACTCTCTTCGTCTATAATTGAACCTTACACTCTATTTCTATAATCCTAGGTTTATGATCACATTGCAGATGCACCAAGATGCACTTCGTTGTGTGCAATGCTCCAAAATGATTGAGAATACTGAACAGTACTAAAATTATAAGTTGTGTCTAAAATACTATTACTATACATATATATATGTAATAAACACATTATCTTTCAAATATTTTGAAGTATTTATCTATATAGTATGTATAATTACATTTTATAATACAATAATCTGTCATACACTGATTACAGCTTATAGAATCAGTGTAATAATTGTATGTATACACACACACACACAACTATATTTAAATAAAAACATGAAAGAATAATAAAAACTTGAATAAGCGAACGATTAATATTATCTTTTAATCTCTTTTATGTATAACATTTTTATTATGTTTATCAATTGTGTATCATTATAATCTGAATCATTCTATTAAAGATTGCATTTTTTCTAGTGCCAATGTAACTGAAAGATAAATTATTCATGACTTCAGCAGAACATTTTATTAGTTTAATTACCGTAGCAAGTGCTAAGAAATTAGCTACTGGACTTGTCCTTTGTTTCATTTTGTACCATGGATTAATGCATATTATTTATGGTAAAACAAATAGTATTTAACCATCTTCTTAATAATAATAATGCTTTGTATTTAATTAATTTTGTTTTTCATAGGTAGTGATTCATGTAAATGGTTATTAACTGAAGGAAGGTATAAAGGAGATAAAGAATGGCAACCTTATGGTTGTATGATGCATTATTATACACAAACGTAAGAATTTAAATTCTATAGTACATAAAATTCTATGTACAACTTATTTATTAATAAACATTGTTTTCTATAGAGACAGTCGCAGATGTTTGAGATATCTAGCTTTCATGGGCCACCGTAATCATTTTGTATTCACTGGAGATGCTAGAATTAGACAGTTGTATAAGTCTTTCATATCCCAATTCATAGTCGATGGCAAAACATCCGATCTAACAGAATTACTGGATAATTCTGATTTAAGTTTTAATGATGCCCAACTTAGATTAAATGTACAATTTTTATGGAGACCTCAATTGGATAATACTATGATAGAAGATTTAAGAAACTGGATGGTAAATCATACATTAATAGTTATAAGAATTGAAACAAAACTTTTGCATGGAATTTAATAATTCTGTTCTTTCTAGAAAACTGATGCACCTAGCTTGATTATTGCAGGCTGTGCAGCTATGACAATTCTTGCAAACAACAATAGTGATACCCAGCTGTATTCTGAATATACTATGGGATTAGTGAGACTTGTACAACCGGTAGACTTTTTGACTAAGAAGAATACAAAGTATTTATGGATGCTGCAGGACCCAGTGTTAAAAGAAAGATTACCAGCTCAATTATCAGGCATAGATAATAGACAAATCAATTTATGTAATAAAGCAGCAATAAAAGTAAGACTTATTTGATATATATTTCAATGAACATTCCAAGAAATAGTGGATTTATATATTTATCATACACAGATATTGTCTCACAGTGAGGTTCATATATGGGAAAGTAGTAAACTTGTTGGTACAGGTGTTTTAGAACAAAGTCCAGATGGATATTTGGCTAGTCCTCTATCTTTGCGACATAAAGTTCAGTTATTATTAAATACTTATTGCAATGATCATATGAATTTTGATGATGGTAGTTGTTGTAGTTATCCAGAACCAGCAACAACATTGCAATTACTAAGTTTATCTGCACTTGCTTTATGGTAATTATTTACATATCATAATATTACATTTTAAACATATAGTAAGTAATAGTTCATTACAGTATAGTAATTGGTGGTGGAATGTGGATACATAGAAAATTTTGTTATTACCGAACTGAAATATCTTATTTACGCGTTACCACCACTGAAGCAGAAGATACAGAAGAAGCTAATACTTCCGAAGTTACACAGATTGAACAACCCGAAGCACAAGATTTTTATACTTTGATGACATCATTGGCCCTTTTATCTATCATTCTGGCTTATTTTTACTTATGTGATAGGTATGCTGAAGTGTTTTCTATCATTTAATATGTTATTGATCATTACATGAGATTTTCATATTGAATGCAGAACAAATTTCTTCATGAAGGAAAACAAATACTATAGTGAATTTAGTTTCTGGTTACCACTTGGTTATATATTGGCTCTTGGATTATTTTTTACCGAAGATAGAGAAAGGGGACCGCGAGCTTTAAACCGAGAACAAACAGATGAATGGAGAGGATTAATGCAGGCCGTTGTATTGATTTACCATGTTACTGGAGCTAAGAACGTTTTACCAATTTATATGTACTTAAGATTAATTAATTCAGCTTATTTATTTCTTTCTGGATATGGACATTTTTGTTACTTCTGGCAAACGGGCGATGTTTCTTTAGTGAGATTTGCTAGAGTACGTATTTCAAAAATATATTTAAATACCAAGTACTGTTGTACTATTATATGCATTAATTATTTTTCAGGTAATGTTTAGATTAAATTTTTTGACAGTCTCTCTATGTCTTTGTATGAATAGACCATATCAATTTTATCACTTTGTTCCATTGGTCTCATTCTGGTTTTTAGTCATCTATTTTTTGGCATGGTTACCTCCAAGAATATATTCTGGTAGTTTGAATGAATATGGACCAAGAGCTTTACTCTACCTCGCTTTAAAACTTCTAGGTCTCGTATCAATGATAACAATATTATACATGTCAGAGGTATTTATAAATTATCTAAAATGTATGGAATTTTTAATATAACAAGAATAAGCAATAGGTAGTCCTATAATAGGTTTTCTTTGAAAAAGTATTTGTAACGAGACCTTGGAAAGCATTATTCGTTACAACCGATGATGATATACGAGAATGGTGGTCTCGATGGAGAGTAGACAGATACAGCGTGGCTTGGGGCGTCACTTTCGGAGCAGGTCTTGTAGCTTTACAAAGGATAGATCACATTCCAGGAACCGCATTATCTTCTGTATTGGCATTAATTTCTTTGACCGCTTACACTACTTTTACTATATTGTGTCACTCAGTATCGGAATGTGAAGAAATTCATTCATACGTCGCTTTTATACCGGTAATAGTCTATAGTTCATCATTTATATTTAAATTATTTAACTTCGTTTTTTATTACAGATTATAGGATATATAGCACTGAGGAATGCTTCATTGGCATTACGCGGTAAACATTCAGCACTCTTAGCAGGTTTAGGCCGTATCAGTTTAGAAACTCTAGTCGCACAAGGTCATATTTGGTTAGCAGCTGATTCTCATGGTGTACTGGTATTATTACCCAGATTTCCAGTATTAAATTTATTAGTCACATCATTCATTTTTATATGTGCAAGCCATGAAGTAAGTATTCAAATGCTTTAACTTTTTAACTTAATAGACTTTTTATGTATTATTCAGTTTTAATAATGTTTTTTTTACTTTGATAGATACATAGATTAACCCGGGTATTAGCACCATATGCAGTACCAAATGATTGGAGATTAGTGGCTCGTAATTTGTTATTATTTATTGCAGTCCTTGTACCTATCGGTATTCATGATGGAATGTTTTAAAACACATATTCCTTTATCACAAAGTGGACTTTTTTTCTATAAGAATGTAAATATCACGTGTAACAAATACACAAGCTCGCAACATTTTCCACAAATTTTGTGAAACTATTCTTTCTTCTATCAATAATTTTTACAGTGAAAGAAATAAATAAATAATTTGAAAGAAAAAGGTTTATTTCTATTCCTTTTAACATATTTATATATTTAAATATTTATATTATACAAGTAGAATAATGACAACTAAGAACTGAGAGGAGAGTCAGTTTCATAAAATCAACAAATTTAATGACAGTAGGAATTAACTGTTCTTTTTACTTTTTACAAAAATAGAGGTCAATGTATACAGCTTTGTGAATTATACATTAAATTATTATGTTTTACTTGACTAGTATAAACATCATAACCAAGAGATATAGTGTTATCATACAGGACTCTATACTTAGAAGGTAAACAATAAAAATTAAAGATTTGTGCTGGTGGCCAAACAATCCATTCTGCCACATATAATTTATATGCTTTATTAATAATTTCGGTTTTTAATTCGGGCCAACTACTTCTTTCTAAAATACCTAATGTTAGAAAAAACATTGCTATACATAGTGGAGAACAGACTAATTGATCTATAACAACTTTCTTTAAAACGACTGTAATTGTACGACCTGGTACCTTAGCATCTAAATATTTATACCAGTAGTGACATACTATACCGATAGACATTCCAGAAATGGCCATGTTCCTTGTTCTGTGCAAACTCCATTTGTCCCATTCGTTCTATAAAAATCAGAATTATCGTAAATGTTTAAATCCGAATTTAAAATGAAAAGTCACTGACTCAACTATATACCTTCAATATTTCATAATGTTGTTCTAGTACATCACCGGTGGCAGAAAGAGAAATAGATATTGCTACATTTGTATACAGTAAATATTTAGGTGAAAATAATTGTTCTTTGATTGTGGATATTCTACTGATAAGTGCACTTATATTTTTGGTAATGTTCATTGCCTAAAAACAAAGTCAATATAAACAATAAACACGTTTTGAAGGTTATGTGACAATTTCACATGTGCTAGTGAATTTAATTGTTCATAAATCTTTCATGAAAATGTAAATAAAATTTCAATAAAATAAGTACAACTTACGGATAACAATAAAAATTTTCTATAATATTAAATACTTTCATATAGAAATATATATTTTAAAGAATTTCATCTTCTACTAGTGACAAATTATTTTGTCGTTCAACATATCGCAATTTTGTTAAGTTATTTTTACAAATGAGGTAGAAAGCCAATTTATGCTTGCATTTAAATGTATAATACAAAATATTTTAAGAACTTAGGTACCTGCTTAAAACTATATTTTTAATAATTACTGTATACAAATTATGGAGATCATATGATGCGAAATTGCCGCCACAAGAAAGTACATAAAATACATGTCATATTTTCAAATTGTCAAAAGTTTTGTTATTTCTTTACAAATCTTTCTGAAAATTTATTTAATAAACCTGGATATTTTCCTAATTATATTTATTTACATAATTACCCTACATTCATGTAAACAAATTCATTCAATAACAAATCATACGTTCATTCATAATTTTGTGCGTTTCGTAACCAATAGCAACACGCGTGCGCCCTTCTGATGTTTTCAACGCTAAACTTGTAAATATACTCGGTGATTTAAATTTCCATATGCTCAAATTTCCAAATCCCCAAAACTTTCAAATTTTCTAACTTCTACATTCCCAATTAACAAAATTTCCAAATGTTCAATTTTATAAATTTACAAATTCCTAAGTCTTCAAATTTGGTTATTTTTGGTTACAAAGTGTTTTATGATTAATCACACATGCGCAAAGTGAAGGTACGCTCGTCTTCCGGAAAGTGCATACAATCTTTGGGATGAAAAATAGAAATACGGGTTATCCTCAAATTATTAGTTAATATTTCAGAAAATAAAAGAGAATGAAAGTTAGAACATACAGTTCTTTTACTAATTCTGACTTAAATCATCATTTACTGTGTTACTAAATAACCAACGTTGACCAATTATGTACCGCGCAGACGAAGTACGCAAGGGCGTAGTATGTCCTACAGTATTTTTTCTTATTTATTTATTTATTTACTTGCTGATCCATTAATTTATATGTTAATCGATATGAAAAATTAAAATAAAATTTTAAGTAAGCTCCATGACATATTACGCCTCTGTGTACTGCAGTCGTATGTCATTTGGTTTAATAACTTTTATTGTTTATAACTCGGAACATAATAATTTAAATTAAAATTAGAAAAGTAACTTTTATATAATTCAATATTCTACACTGTTTCGCCTCTTTAAATACTAATTAAATGTTATGAAACACCCTGTATAATTTACGATTCAAATTACGCGCGTCAATTAATGTCCGGTAAATAGTATCCGTTCGTTCTGACTTGGCGCTTAAACTGATAAAAAAGGCGGGATCGTACATGACATTATCATCGAACGTAGATCGTCAGGGCAATTAGGTGTCCGTAAATGGTATCGAGTTTTGAAAATATTAACGGATTTCTACAATTCATATATATATTCGTATATAAAAAATGTCGCAGCCGTTAGTTACGTCGTATTTTAATACGCGTAAACGCGCAGCAACTGACGATTTACGGAACAAAGCAAAGGTACTGCTTCTTGATCGGGAAGAATCAAAATCTGTGAGTAACCAAATTGAAAATCAAATAAATAACAATAATTCTCAGTTATCGGGGACATTAACTCCGATTCAAGAAGAGGTAACAATGGGTACAAGTCCAAAAGTTGTTGTTGTATCGGGAAAGGAGTTAAAAGGCAATCGCAATATAAAACCAAACTCAGCTGTTAGAAATATTCAGTTTGATTCTCCCAAAGCAAATGTTCAGAAGTCAGTTAAAAATAATGCCCGTCCACGAGCTATTCGTTCACGAAAGTTATCTGGTCAAGAGGGTCAAACAGATATTCGAGAAAGTTTTCAAAAGGTTACAGAAGATGTGGACGCAAAGAAGGTACTTTTTGAGAAAAAGGGTGCGTTAAGTCCAAGGAAGAAATGTCCAGAAACACCAAAGAAAAACTCTTCTTCTGTTGAAAATTCAGTTACTGGCATCATGACTGATCAAATGTCATCTAATTGCACAACACCAAAGAAAAGTTCAGCTATGAATAAATTGGCAAAACAAGAGATGTCTCTGACTGAAATAAAAAATAGGATCAACAAATCGTCTAGACTTATGGAACTAAAAGCATCTATTGCACGTTTCAAGAATTGCGAACAAAAATTGGAACAATTACAGAAACCGAATGATGTTAAAAAACCTCAGATACAGAAATTTGAGAAGATTCAACTTGAGATACCAGTTAGGTAAGATATTTGTAGGCAGAAATTTTCTAGCATGTTTAAAGTATTTATATTATTTATGATTATATGATTTTTTATAGCCCGCAGAAAGCATATAAATCACCAAACAAAATCATATTAAGTCCTTTAAAAAATAGAGAATTACTGAATGTTAGTCCTCAGAAACGCATTTTGTTTGAACCTAAGGAAACAACTGGAAGTGTTGTAAATTGTAGTCCAACCAAAGTACCAGCTTATCAACAGTATTTATCACTTGCTGAGAGTGGCACTCCTGCTTTGCCATTGCCATATAAATATCGCTTTTTAGCAGAAGCATTTAGATGCGTAGACACTGTATGTTATTATTTATTTATTTTATTGTTGACATGTAGGTAATTATTCTTGTGTAACATTTGATTGTTCTTATAGGTTTCTGCAATATTGTTCAATCGCAAGGAAACAATAACATTCAAAAAATTGAAACCTGCAGTTCAGGAATTGCTGCGTAAAAATTTCACTTTAGAACATTTGGCACAAATTAAAACTATTTTCCCAGATGCATATATTTATAATCAAGAGAAATATCGGACATTTGGTTCTGCATCTAAACAAGATAAATATGAATTGGTTCTTGTGCCTGTTGTTCAGGAAAGTAATGGAAGAAATACTCCTGATCCTGATAATGTTCTAAAAACTGCATCTGAAGCTAGTATGGGGCCACAAGTATTATTGAATAGAAGAAGGAAATTTTACAATATATTGCTTGGTATTGACACTTTATTTTAAATAAATATAATGGATATGTTTTTACAGATTCTCTAATTATTTTAATGTTCTTTAATTATAGATAAAGTGAAAGACGAACATGAGAAATTTTTACTTAGTTTGGAAACACCATTGCATATACCAAAAGAAAAAATTGTACGTTGGCATCCGGAATTTGATGTGGAAAGTTGTAAGCCAATTGAACAATCTGATTTGCCACAACCTCCCAACGTTGAAAAGATGACAACTGCAAAAGATGTTCTCGGTAAAAAGATAATTATATATGTGCTATTTAAGTTTCAGTAGTTTCCAAGATATTAAATGACTAAATAATTGTTTTAGACAAAGCTAAATCATTGTTTAATTGCGGTACTCGTATGGAGAAAGCTTTACAACGGTTAGCAGAAGCAAAGATGACTTCAAAGACACTTTCACCAGAAAGAACTGACACTGATGTTGTGATAAAGACTGAAAATGGCATGCAAAATGTTAATATTACTGTTGTAGATACACCACCTGCTACACCCACTGTACAAAGTAATCATCTTAGTACAGCGTTGAAAGGTATCCCAAAGGCTTTGCTTGAAAAGGTAAGTATTTTAATATCAAAATTATTATTTAATGTTTGGTGTTACTTTTGCTCAATTGTTAAGAATGTAAAATTGTATTATTGTTTAGGTTCGGGCTAGGCAAGCAGCTAAAGCACTCGAAGCAATGACACGTACACCGAATGCTGAAAAAGAAGCTATAATGTATTCAAGATTACCTGAACTGGTTAAATTATTACGTAATATTTTTGTAGCCGAAAAGAAGGGAATTTTACCATTAGAATTTGTAACTACAAAATTGGAAAATTCCTCCAGAGCAAAGCTAACTGTCGCTGAATTGGAGGAACATATACGTTTATTGTGTAAACTATTACCCACATGGACCAGTATACATAACGTGCGGAAAGAAAATTATTTGAAGTTACAAAAAGAGATTGATCTCGGGAAAGTAATTAAAAGACTGGAAGTTATGGCTAACAGCAAAGTAACATCATCATGATATTTATTACAAAATGATCTTGTTTAGTTTATAATTTACGTATAGATCATTCTACATGTACTTATGTTAATCTCTTCCAAGTTTTGCAATATGTTTGCCACAATTTACAATTATGCAATTATTATGTTATGCTTTTAATGAATTGTATTGCACCAAGTAGATTTAATTTTAGTGGAAAGTAAGGTGATAAATTAAACTTTATTTCTTTTTCTTTATAAAAAGTAATCGTATACTCATGAATCAGTTCAATTGTCGGATAAACTCAGGCAATACAGGATTTTTTTATAAAAGATCCGTATTATGTAATAATAATACAATTTTCCAATTAATAAATACGCAATCGTTATTTTGTATTTTGTTGCTCTTTTGGTCGAGTATTATGCATCTTAAATCTTGTCGCGTTAAGTACGTTAAAAATGACAAGATTTTTGTGTCGGACATTTATCAATTTGATATTTCTATGTGTTTGATTTATAGAAAATGAAGCAATAAAGAAATAAAATAAGAATTTCATGTTTTTAGTTAAATTATATCTATTGAGAATGTTAACATGTAGTTACAATTTGTACATATAGAGGGCTATGCATCATTTTCTTCACATCCTATTCATGGTATAGCAGATCGTTTGTTATTGGTAGTCTATAACCTATGTTCATCAATCAATTATACACTGACATATAGTACGCGAAATATAGTATTGTTATAAATCAAACTTTATATGTAAATAAATATAAAATCATGTTTTTGACCAACGTATTAAGCAAAAAAGTCAAGAGCAAGTGAGTACACATAAATCAACGTGTGATTTAGTAACGTAAAAGTTAGGTTAACCTATTTTAAAGTACATATCTGTACGTAATTGTTATTGTTTTTAATTGTTCAATTAGTAATTCGATTATTTATGATTTAGAAATAATTTATTCGATACTAATGCTTAGAAGATAGTTTTTATTCATAGTTGTACGATGGGCTATATATAGGGTGTCCCAGTTTTTTGTATAACAAACATATTCTATAAGTAAGAGTAATTTACTAATTTCTATAATTAAAAATAATAAAATAATGTTATATAAACACAGGTTTCTAAATAATTGATTAAAAAGTTGTTAGTAAAATTTTGTGAAGAAATTGGGACACCCTGTATATATATAATATGCTACACAATATACATGTAATTTATTGTTATTTCTTTATTTTGAAAGAAATGTTTTAGTAGCTGTGAAAAGTATAGCAACTGGCCATGTGCGTAATGTAATACGAGAAAGATCAGCTGATAAAGTGGAAAGAGCATACTTTGATCCTTTTGGTAAGCAGTTCCTAAAATTTAAATTGTATGTAGTATTGTTTATGTAACAAAGTGACAATTTATTTGTATAGAAAGATTCGAATTTAATAACTAACAGAAATGAACTTTGAATACGAGTTATCAATTTTCCTTGATATTAATGTATTTCATTACATGTAATAACACCAGATTTATTTCAAATAAAATATAACATTTTTATATTTTCAGTTGGGGCGAGGGCACTGTACAAAGAAATCAGGAAAGTTAAAAGTTTATAATAATGAACATTTGTAAATGAAATGAATAAAATATCATAGCAATAAAATAGTAATTGTGAAACTAAAAAATAATAGTCAAGCTATTGTTCCATCCAAGTTGATGCTCTAAAAGGAATAAAACCTCGCATCTGTGATTTTGAAACAAAAGGAATCGAACGTTTGTGAAAAACAATGAGATACCATCATAAACGGTTTTGAATAGAGTGCACAGATATCAGAAGTTTGGCAGGAGTTATAGTTGGGTATATAGAAAGAAAAGGTAGGGGGGCGTGGAAAGAGAAACAGAGAGCCTCGAAATCGAGATTGGGGTAGGTTTCCTTTGATCCTTAACAAGGAACGCAAAGTTGTATTATTTCCACCTGGATTTCAAACGGTTTGAAATTTACGAGGCGTGAAACGTGGCTCTGTTCTCTTTCTCTTTTCCGCTTACCCTTTCTGTACGTCGTTCTCTTTCACCTTCTACTCTTTCTCGTTCTTTGCTCCTTTTTGGCAGTACGGGAGTAAGTCGGCGTCGTTTACTGATGTTGCCAATTCAATTTCTCGTGGCGGACCATTGTCGTGGGTAAAAAGAGGGTCGTAATCGTAAAAAGGGTTCCCTTTTCAACCGATTCGTCTCTATCTTTCGCGACTGTGCGTCTGACAAGTCCTGACATCTAGATATCTCTACATTTATTCTCCGAAGAAAATCTTTTTCTTCTGTTTTTCATAGCGCGATGTCTTTACCTTTGTATGTTACATAAACGTTTATATACAGAGATTTTTAATCTACAGAAATATAGGGGCTTGGAAGGGTTTAAGACGCAATGAAAATTTAAAAAGGCGCTGTTCTTAGATTCTAGGGTCTCCTAGTCACTAGTACTTCCCTAGTCTTTAAGCTCACCTCCTTAGATTCCTACTGGGCGCTTATGCTGATAAGCTCTCCTACAGGAATTTCATTTGTTCATAATTGTTATAGAATGAGCTAACTCGATATTTGAAACGCGTTTTATTAAATTTCCTTTCACATTCTTAGATGTGTTTTTCTTGTTTTAAATTTTTTAGCCGTTAACTGGTAATTAAAGCGCGCTATATCGGTCATCTTTATTTAAATGGCAGCCCCAGCGGAGAGAAAATTAATTGTACGGGTGGTTGAGAACGGAAAATCAGGAAACAAATGAACCTTCGACGAAGCGTGTTTTTCGTGGCACAATGAGTTTCGAAGCGGTGCGCAACAGCGAAATTGTTAAAACGTTCGTTGTTTATGGTCGACCCGGCAGAACAGCCGGTAAAGGAGGAAACAGTACGCAACGAAGTGAGCGAGCCAGAGTGATAGGGAAGAACTTGGGTGGGAAAAAGAAACGACGTGAAAAGCAAAACAGAAACGAAAGGGAAAGAGAGAGAGAAAGAGAGCATGAGAGAGAAAAAAAGAGGCAAGTCTGGGCCTTGGCGCGTTTCAGTTGCCTCGCGTTCGAGGGCGTTTTTTCGCCCGTGAGTTGTTCTTTGCTTATTACAGTGTGTGCACTGGGCTCGAGGCTTGCTAAAGTGGTTTGCTGCTAATTAACTGCGTTATTTTTACAACTCTCTTGCTCCCATCTACCACCCACGTCTCCTACCACCCCTTTTCCCTCTTTCCTTCCCCCAGCTGTTCTCTCACATTCGCAATGGGGTTCAATAATTCCGCGGTCGCAACGCCCTCTCTCTCTCTCTCTCTCTTTGTACCTCTCTCCCTTATTTTGCTCCTTACGTTCTTTACCTATGTATGCGTTTTATGCGTAAATCGCGATACCTTCGTGTATATCCAAACCTCTCGGCCTATCAAACATACGTATTCCTTTAATTTTAATATTTTCTTTACGTTTTAATTATATGACTTTTTACGCGATTTAACTTTCTTCATTAGATTCTTTCTAATAGTCTATCTACAGGTCTTCATAGGCAGACAAAGCAAAAAATATGCGAAAGCAATTTCCGCAAGTCATAAGTAGGTATACGCGGATATGTTATTGATCGAACGTTAACTACTAACGAAAACCACTTTGTGACAATATTCGGCTTGAAAATAACTTTAATATCTAGATATCAGGTTCATGAAACGGCTATTGGTTGCGGGTTGCCGATGGAATTGGTCGGGGAGGTGGAGAAGCCGAAGATCGTTGTATAGGTATCTCTCTGTCGGTAGTCGTAGCACCCTTCTTTTCTGCGCCACGAAAAGGCACTTGAAATAAATTGAAAATGGCTGGTATCGCTCTGCTCTCGGATAAGTGATACCTACATCACCTACACGCACATCGGTCACCGTACAGATCCATGCTATTTTTTCGCGTATACCAAACGGGCAGCCGCAAGAGAACCCCAATCTTTTAACAAACTATATGATCAATTAAAATCCTGTAATATCAATCAGGTAGCTCGTTGACGCAAGGAAATTAAAATTTGAACGAAGGTGTTCTTGACGATAATTCTATGGGGAATTAATGCAATCCTTTAGAATTCTTTTCTTTCTTCCTAATAATAATCTAATCCGTAGCCTACAGATTTCAACCATACAGTAAAAGATGAGCTTTTAAGTATTTAAGTTCTTTGACGTATTTTTAAATTCATATTGTAATTAGAGTAAATGTGGAAATACATTGTTGTATCTTTTATACACAAGAATAATAATGACGATGAATATGATAAAGTTCATGGTACCATTTAAATAGAATCGATTTTGTTGTCAATGTAAAAAGAGAATGAGAAGCATTCTGTGATGGACGTATTTCCATCCGAACGATTACAAACCTGTTAATCTATACAACGGTATCCGATCGTGGAAACTAATGACTAGGACGATAGGTATCTTTATTTTCATTTAACGAAACGAATCGGGAATTCGAATATCATCGATGCAGCTATTACGACAGCTGGTCTGTCTCATTATTCGATGAAATCGAGCACGTCGAAAATTTATGCACTCTCCCGCGCCGCTCGTCGGTAAAATCATTTCCAAAATGCGGCACGCATTGACCCTGCGGGTCGGGTTAATTTTCGGCGTGCACGCGTGTATCGCGGGCGCATTCACGCGAGCAAATATCTCCGACACACGCGTGCACGTGGAGGCGGCGTGCGAAAACGTGGGTGCGCGCGAGCCGGGACACGCACAGGGAAGCATGTGAGAAGGCACACGAACAGGAAGGTGTATTGAATCGACGAGTATCATGCAGTTGACAGCTAGAGCTAATTGAATCTTGACTCTATCTATCTGTCGACCCGAGCTGAGACCCGGACCGCCGCCGACGCCGCCGCCGCTGCGAATTGCATTTCCGTTCGACAGAATCGTTCGCGCTCGAGAATTCTATCTTCTCCACTTCCCCTTCCCGCCTCTTTAATCCTCCTCGTTTTTGTAATATAGAATTACGCGGAAATTCATTCGACCGGAAACTGCAAATGGCAAACTTTTTCCTTTTGTTTTGCTCTTTTCGTGCGTGGTCATCTTTTTTAATTAAAAATAATTTGTGCCGGCGCTGGAATGGAGATTAATTTTTACGGTACCGAATGTTACACTGATATGAACATTACTGGTGGACATTGATAGTTAACTATTACTGTCGATTAGCGATATGGAGATATGTATGTCGTACACTACCCAGAAGTTTGTACATTTCAATATTTGATAAATTTGTAAATATGAAAGTTCGTAATTTTGATAATTTCTGAATTGAAAGATTGCCAAACTCGCAGGTAAAGTTAATTCGGGTGTTCGAACGTGGAGAAGTGGTCCGATTGTCCGGCGGTACAAAGGTTTACCAGTGACACCGCAGAATCCTGTTCGAGAGATATAAAGGAATAATTACTTTGATTTGGAACAGCGGTAGCCTCAATAACGAGGAAATTAAAAGGATGATGGTCTGCAGGCGGAACGCTTATGGCTCCCTCGTCACGTCCCCACCACGAGGGAATACCCCGGAGGTTCCCATTCTTCGTGGCGAAGAACGCGGGGCGAAGAATCTTTTACAGGGTTACCAAACACATTTAAATGCGGTTTCCTTCAGGGTGGATATGCACACACGTCCGAATGAAACGGGACTCGGTCCTGTGTACGTCAGGGTGTCGAGGGCCGATTGGTTGAGCTCGTTTCACCTAACCCGTAGGAAGGGAGAGCGGAAAAAGCAGCGGAACGTGCGAGAAGGAGAGGGAACGAGCGAGGCACAGAGGCAGGAGGAAGGGAATCCAATATAACTGCACACACGTTTATAGGGTCGATGGGAATATATTGGAGCGGATATTGAAATACTTGTTGGTAGTTTGAGTCGAAGGCGAGAGATGCCTTTCTCGATGCCATCTTGATTGCGCAATCGAGGCATCGGTCCACGGGAACAGAATTTAACGATAAAGATCGTACGGATTATAGAATCCTAGACGGTGAACCAACCACCCCATTCTATGACTTTATCGCTATTTCTCTCTCTCTCTCTCTCTTTCTCCCTTCTTTACAACAGAATCGCAATCGTTCCGTTTAAATGGTTAACGCGATCACAGCCACAGTAGAAATACCCGTCACTGGTAAGACACGCGATACTACCGTTCATTAACGCCTGTGCACTCCTTAATTTCTTTTATCTACCAACTATTTACTAAGTAGATCAAGTTCTCAATAAAATGTATTGCAGCAGGGCGTAACATTTTTCTTTTATTACAAGTAGTGAATAATAACCAATCTACTTATGAATTATTTATTAGATCCAAGAGAAATGTCGAGCCACGCTTGATATACGAGTACAAAGGGATATCTACTGCACATATCCAGTGATTTACACCTCTTTTATACGTATAATTCTTTCTGTTAGAAAGTCAGTAAGAATGTTACGTTCTTGTCACAATATGGCGGTACAAGTGTCATGGCGACTAAAGTCATCCGGTCCACAAAACTTAGAGAGCAAACATATTTTAAATGATCGTACTCTATAAAAGAACGAAGTAACAAATTGTTCTTGTCTGAAGGCATTTGTGACTGGCATCTTGTAATTGATGGTGGCTTTCAATTCGAATCAGAAGAGAATGTTCGGCTAGAAGCTGGAACTTTTTAGCGGGATTAAATCGCGAGAAACTCGAGATCGAAAATAATGTTGCAAACGTCTATTGCACCTTTGATCTACGAGCATTCTGTTGCATCTCTCGCCCCGTACATCTTGCTCTTTTCCAATTAAAATTTCATTGAGAGCTCCCATTGATCCAGCACGTAATTGAATGCCCTGCTGCACGGAAATCTTCCATTCAATTTACGCTGAAAAGAAATTTCCGTTCCTAATAAAAGAGATTCCCTTCGAACCATCGTACACATCGTCTTTCACCATTCTCTATAACATTTTGTATCGTGTTTCTTGCCGGAATAAATCCGGAAAAGGAAACAATGGTATATCTTACAGCTTTTTGCGTCAGATAAACAAAGTGATGAAACAGCGATTAAAAGGGTGTAGCGTGTAAACTGTTCCTGTATTGAAAATCTGTATCGAATACTTCTTTATATGAGAACTAGCAAAGCATTTTTTTACGTTTCAACGATAAAGAAATTATTATTCAGAAGAATTATAAAACAGTGTTAACTAATTGATCAATATACATATAAGTTTATTGAACATGTATCTAAATGTTTCTTGTAATAGTATGCGAATTTTTGAAGCGTATTTTGTAGAATATTATATTGCCAGGCGTTGTATGATGCTAAAAAATGATCCAGGTTATCAGAATATTGAAACTTCAAGTAAAATTTTAAAGGTATTTAAACGATGAAAATGATTGTAATTTCCAATTGCGGTTCCGCCGATATTCGAAATGATTACATTTGATCGTATCCATCTAATTCTTTCTTTCCATTAACCGAGCGTTCCGAAAGTCCACTCCACAACGTTAAACTCGAGCAGAGCCGAAAAACTCTCGAGCAATTTAATCCCGAAACTCCATCTCGAAAGCGTCTTTTACCCAGTCTCGACTGCTCGAACTAACAAATTCACGGACTCCTACGTAGGTACTCGTAGGATTTTGATTCCTTTTCCCCCCATTCAAAAGTTCCGCCTCGAGTTACGTACGTGCTCTTCGCCGTAGGTATCCACGAATCCGGTGGGCGAAAAATCAGCGAAGCATGTCGGGAAGATTCACGGATAAGACGAGGGGTCCGTTTGATCGCGGCTTGAATCGAGGTGAAAAACCAGTCCCAGACCGTATCACTCGGTTTCTTTGGACGGGATCGGGCCGAACAATTAGATTCGAACGAGGAAACCCCTTTTGACGGCGATCCACCGCGATCAAAATGAACGCACCACCGATGTACATATTAGTATAATAAGCGGCGCGGTCCGTGTGTATATAGATTACGGGACAACAAAGAGAATGGACGGATTGGAGTGAGCGAAATGGAAGGATGAAAAGGATGAGACGCGACGGCGAAGGGGAGGGAGGATGTTGGTCGATTTTAATGTGTGCCCAGGTGCTTGCGGACAGAAGCTCTCCGATAAATTATTTCGTCTCCGTTGCCGTACACCGTATCTTCCTATCTACGATCTTAACCGGTTAATTAATCCGAAAAGAATTTACCGATTATTATCCGTAATCATCGTACCGTACGCCTCCTTTATCGCTGTGGGACCATTTTCCTCGTGAGAATTCATACTCTGGACATTCAGAGAAATTCTAGAAAAAACCTATATTGCACACGTGTTCTACAGTCAAAATTTAAACTATGCACTCGAAAGGACTCGCTACATTAACTTCAACTACATCTATATTATGCACGCGATGAGACAATAATGGAAAAGTAGTAATTTAGTTTATCTGATAAGTTTTAAGGTTGATATCTGGTAACGGTAAAAAGTCTTCATCGAAATCCCACCTTTCACCGACCATCAGTACGTGAACATCAAATTTTCTCCTCGTTAAATATCGATGAACTCGAAGGCTGGAAAAGATCAAGACGAAAAGGAATACTCTTGCATCGACCGCACAAAACGTATAAGAAGAAGATCGAAGAGTTTTCTGTAGGATTAGAACGTTTAGCTGAAAGGAGAATGAAAATAACGGATGATCGAAAGTCGAAGAAGTGCCCGAAGCGTGGCTTTACGCGATCCATGGTTATCGAGCAGAATGGACGCGTTGTATTGGATCAACCGCACAATGAGTCGAATCGGTGAAAGGGTTTCGCAATGGTACCCACGTTTTCTACCGGGCATATCTGCAGGGGATACAGGTACGTTTAGGCAACGCTCCTTTTTATAAGTGCCATTATAAGTGCCATTTGAGCATGCCTACACCCGCTTTGTCCGCGAATTTCAAACTAGTCATTGTCCTCTCGTTATTGTTTGAAAGGACACGGGGATGACAAGCCCACTGTTAAAAAGCGTCCCTCGCCCTCTTCACCGGGGGGCACGTTACGACCTATGGTAACCGTTGAATCTTTCTCAGAAGCTTCTTATAATCGCGTTCGAAAGTTTTGTCTTCTTCTTTGTTCGACAATTTCGACCCCCTCTTCTTTAGTACAAGAAACGTGGTCTTTAATAAATATCAGGTTGACACCTTAACCTGCAATTTTCTTAATAGAAGGGGAAACCGAAGAAAGTTAAAATGTTAGATACATTCAGCGATCCTCGATTATGTGGATTACAATCAGAATGAATGAAAGATTCACTTGCAGTGAAAATATAAATCTAGTTTGTCACATTCGAACTGTAATGTACGTCTCGAGTGTGACACGTTATACAGGGGGTGAAGTATAAGTGGATGCTTGAAACCGAACATAAATTGTTTCACTTTTAGAATCATTTATTTTATATTATTTGTATAATCTGTGAAGAATTGAACCTCTGATTGAAGCACAAAGATGGCGACAATTCTTGTTATTTTGGGCGTAGTGATAAGATTGACCAGTAACGGTTTAAGAGAAATATTATAGGGTGGAAGCGTATGGAGTTAAAAGTAGACGATGAAAGGTGAAGTAGATGCTTGACAACGAATGGGTTGATGTATAACCAATCTGAGTGCGAGTTGGAAGCAGGCGTAACCTTTTGTAACAGTGTTCTTGCTGTCGAGTCTGCGCCCGTACATTAAACAGCCCTGCACATCAACCTATCACCAGAGTTCACAGGAACAACCCTGACGGCGCTTGCGTTTGCAACAGTTGCCACATCGAGTAAAAGTACGGGCATTGGTCGACACTGTCTCACCTAGGGTTGCTAACCACGCCCATTTCACCCTCTTCAAGTATACGTCCGTAGGGTACAAATGTATCTTCCGTTCGGATTTCAATTTTATTATACCAATACATGAACTAACTTATTGTAAATAATACTATGGGATTATTGGTAACAATTCTACGAAATAACATGATGTAGTCGAAATAGTATGTTAATTTTGACTGAAATTTATTGACATTTAATTAAATAGGTGTTATAACATCGGTAATGCATTACGTGTTGCAACACGTTGAGATAACAAATGGGACATATAAATCGTGACAATCCATATAAGTTCCAATGTCCATTGTTCGGTATAATGTCCATCATAAGTGTAATGTATCATAATACAATTTGCGGTTATAAAGATTGTCGAAATCGGGAATATGAATGAATTTGTGGTTGCACGAACATGCAAAGAACAGAGACGAAGAAGCAGCGGTATAGGCGCGTGAACGGCACGTGTCGTCGACCCCGCATGGAGAATTCGGCGTAAACTGGTGGCGACTTAATCGGCGGCAACATGGTCAGAAAACGGACGCACACGCGTGAGATTCCTAGGCAGTGAAACGGTCCGCGGAGAAAAGCGTACGCATATGGGTTATGTATGGATCTCGGTGGGTTCTGTGTTTGAAGGGTTGTAGATAATATATAGCCCGTTTCGGGTGGAGAGAGCTTTTTAGCTTTGACCGTTTCATCCGGCATCGGTCGGGCCTGTGCTATTGCGCCCCGTAATATCGACGTACCTATATCTACGTCCGTCACGCTTTTTTATTTTTTTTTCCATCTCGGCTCGCTGGCAGCCCTTGCCCCAGCTCTCTGCGGTGGTGGGCTTTTAAAAAATGAGCTAGGACATTATTTTTACGTGGACCTCCACCCTCGGCAGCCGGCGACCCGTGCGTCGAGTGACCCGGGTCCAGTTCTGTTCCTCCTTGTCCTCGTCGTCGCCGCCGTCGTCGTCGTTTCCGCTTGGCGCAGCTCGCGATCCGCCTCGTCAGCGAATGTGCAAAAATCGAAGGGAGAGAAATAGAGGTGGACAGCAACTGGGGGATGGCCATTCGGGAGGGGCGGAGAGGGGAAAACGAGGAAAACCGGCGACCGTTTCGCGAACGACCGCGGAGGGCGAGGGGCGACGAAGAGGGAAAAAGTTGCGGCGAGGTGTGAAAGTGAGAGAAAAGGAGACCGAGAGAGAGAGAAAGGGAGAGGGAAAAAGATTATATATCTCGTCTCTCACCGTCCGTCCGTTCGTACAGTCGTTTCCAGGCTATGGATGTGGCCTCGCGAATATATTGGGACCGTGGAAGCCATTTTCAATTCAATCTGTTAAAAGCACGTCAAAAAGTCATACGGTATTTCATCGGCGCAGTAGATCGCGTAGAGAACGTTGGCTTCATCCGCGACGCTGCTGCGGTGAATGCCACCCTATACATTCCTAGAAATATATGTCTCTCTATGGCGGTTTCGGTTCAACACCATTTTGGGAAATTGTTCTGTGAAAACGTAGAATCGCCGATCTCATATTCTACATTTTTTGTTTCCCATCATTTGCAGCAATTTTTTATCGCGTTATTTATGAATTTGCAGCGAAAGAGTCGAAGTCGATATCAGTACCCTTGTTACGTAGATTATTAATTGGCAACTGATCGCGGACGATGCATGGACACATAAGTAACACGGTCAGTTGCTCATGTAACATTTATACCCTTACGAAAAGTTTATAATTGTTTCTATAATTGAACAACGATCCCGTTTTTTCCTCAAAAAGGAAGTCTAAACCTAACCTAATCCCCGTTTCATCCATAAAACGGCATAAGCTACAACATAAATGTTCTCAGAAAAATCTTCTTTCGAAACACGAATGTTCTCCCACGATTCTTACTCTTCAGATGTTTCCATAAGTATCCGATTTATCAATGGCGGCAGGTACATTGCGCGTAGCAATGTGCACACTGAGCCACCCCTAAGGCTGTTTACATTTAGGGAGCAGAGATCAAGATCGAAATCGCGATTGTATCGAGTTACAATGTTTGCCAACATCTCACAGATCGGCAACGCCACGGAAACAGCTGATCAAATCGCTTCTGATCGGATAAGAAAGATTAGGCTACAGGTCCCCTGCTCGTCGAACAGTGACGAAAGGCGCAGGTAACAATGCGACTTTTACGTGATCTTTGATGTATATCTGCGTGGGTGAACTTTGTGTGACCTGTTCACTGGTTGCCCGTGCAGAGCAATTCTGGGCAAATCTAGTGCCTTTCGAGGAATTTACTCATTTGGGGATTTAGGAATTTGGTGAGTTGTGATATTTGGAAATTTGGAGATTTAGGAATCTGGTGAGTTGCGATATTTGGAAATTTGGGGGTTTGAGTGGTTGGTATGTGAGAATTTGGGTATTTGGGTATTTCAGAATTTGGGGATTTTAGTATTTGGGGACTTGAGTGTTTAGGGATTTAAGTGGTTGGTCATGTTAGAATTTGTTAATTTGGGAATTCGTGGATTTAAGGATTTGCTGATTTAAGTATTTGGGTATTTGAGAATTTTTAGATTATAGTGGTTGGTTATATGAGAATTTATAAATTTGTGAATTTTCGGATTTGAAGATTTATATGTTAGAGAGTTCTGAAATTTAAATATTCCAATATTTGAGTATCGAGGTATTCGAAAATTTGTTAGGATTGCCCTAAAATATATTATTTTTGGTTTGACAGGTTCGATTAGCGGTAAATGTAATAACTGAAAAAGGACAGGAGATCGTGTTTGAATTGAATTTCGATGAAACGCGTAAACGGAACTGTAGAGGGGTTGGCTGATACTTTAAAAAGCAGGTGTGCATTACCATAGCTATTGGTTTATTGATTTATCCATCGGCGTGTACGCTCGCTTTGAGTGGTTGATATGCCAGAGTAAAAAAATGGTCCGTGTCGGGTGTACACTGGTATCGACGAATACCCGTTTCACGTACGCTTTTTAATGTTGCTCAAACCGTCATTGCATTTTGCTAATGACGCATTGGCAGATTAATCGATTCGTAACGCGTTGAAACGTGCAATTCAACGGAGAACGAGTGGTCAAGCCTGTTATTATACTTTCAATTTAATAAGTTTTTATTTCGTACAAGAGGCGATCGAACTCCAATACTCGACTATAATTTTATTACTAAATCAACGTTAATTCAATTTTATTACCGAATTAACATTATCTCAAGCTTATTTCCGAATTAAAATCGACTCAATTTCATTAGTAAATTCATAATAGTTAACACGTTTGTAATTGTTAATAAAATACGGAAAATTGTGTGTTGAGAATCAAGAAGAAGTTAATTAGTAAAATAGGTTTAAAAATTCGCGAAGTAGTAGCGAGTGCGTTCAAGCGTGTCTTACCACTAATGTCTGATTCTACTGCGGAGATCAATACATTACAAATTCTTTTAGAATTTATTTAGGCAGTTACAGAGTTAATACGAATAAAGTATAAATGATTTATTGTTCTAACTTAGAAGAGGTCAAAACGAAGAACGCGTAACAGTTACAATAGGTATCGGATTACGTGTAACGTAATGCGTGGCAACAGCAATGATATGCAAATGCAAATACCGGTTTCTCCGAAATACCCCGATATGGTTACTTTTGTTCGGCCGATTAAGTCAAAAAAGTAATATTACCGTGGCACAGGGTCGGGTATACACTCGTACCCGTTGCATTGTGCGTGGAAACGTGCACGTTCACGAGTAGGCAGAGATACATATACACAATGCTCGAAAATCACAGAACGCTTTAATACATGGACTGCCTTTTATTCCGTTCTCATTGCGGGGTAAATAACATCTGTACATTAGATCAGTATGAAATCGGTCGCCATTCGTGTACCGACAATAGGGCTTCCCCCTATTGAAACCTCATTGTAGAACATGATTCAAGAAAGGTTCGTCGCTACGACGGTGTGCCCGTGTGGTTTACAGAAAGCGAACTCGATGGATCTGAAAAAAAAAAAAAAGAAAAAGAAAGGAAAAGAGAGTAGAACGAACCGCGGAGCAACCGTGACCGAGCGAGTCGAGGCGAAGAAGGAGAGAAAAAAAAGCGAAAAGAAAAAAAAAAAAGAAAGAAAAGAAAACAGAAAAGACAAGAAAGAACGGACACGTTCTTGGGCCGAAGGGGGACGAAGAAGGCGTGCATGGTTAAAAACACAGTCCCCGTGCGAAACAAAAGGCGGAGCATAGAGCAGAAAACGTCTGAGCATCGGTGGTATTGTGTTGAAACGTTGGAACGAGTTTTGAAATAAAAGAGTAATGTGTTTGTCCGTTTCGCCCGGTCCAGGGACGAACAGAGAGAGGCAACACACGCGGCGTCTGATACGCGGCTGGCTCCTCTATACGCGTTTAGTTTATCGAGGGTGAGTAGGTAGGTGGGTACGCGGTTAGGTATGTCCCCCTTTCACCCCGGCCAGATATAAACTCTTAACATGTTGGTTGGAACAGCGTGTTCGGCCAATGGGATAGGTGCGCGGGCGTGGCCGTGCCTAAGCGCGGCTTTGCGTTTGGCCGAAGCCCCGGGGTGGAACACTGTGGCACAGTGTTTTATTTCCCGCTACTGTGTGGAGGGGCTGTTAGTTTCTGCCCTGTCCCTCCCCGTGCAGACTCTCTCCCTCTCTCTTTCGCGCATTCCTCGTCGCGCTCGTTTCTTTTCTTACGGTCTCTCTCTCTGCCCGTCGCGCTTCACCCCGTTCACTTTTCCACGTTTTTCCTCCGGAATACTCGGTGGCCCCCCGCCGCCCCGACGACCCCTCCCCGCCCCGCCCCGCCCTGCCTCCTTATCCGTCCGCCTTCGGCTCCCTCTTTCGACACCACCACCGCCACGCCGGTTCTCTGTCTCTCCGCGCTACCTGAATCGACTCTCCCGGGATGCTGCAATTGTTGACAATGCCGGAGAGCGAGAGAGAGTGCTGCGACGACAGGAGTCGGGCCGATTCCGCATTTCGTACCCCGACACCCGTACGAGCGGTGGTGCCACCGCCGCTCTTCTCTGCCGCTGCTGAACTTTCGTCGGTGTGGGCGCGTGCGCGAGTCTAGCCGTCTCCTTTCGTCGCGTTATATCGCATACGCGCTCCCTTGTCCTCTTCCTCTTTCTATCTCGGCCGCTTTGCGTGCCGGTCCCGGAGTTTCGCTACCGAACACCGTTAAATGTGATTTCTTCGCTCGAAGTAAGAAGAGCCGCGCCGGCTCCGTCACTCTCATTTTCCGGTTAACGATCGAGTGGCGGGCAACCCCGACGCCCGGACGGTGTGCACCGGCCGGGAACGAACAGTGGAACTGGAGTTACCGGGACGGAAGAAGTGATCGGTGTTGCGATGAGAGCGTCGCGTGCCAGTGAACGTCGGGCTTTATGCTCCGCCGTAAATCGGTGATCGATCCTTGCCGTTGTTCCGCGTTGTCGCGTTCGGTAACCATGCGCAACGCTCCGTGACCGTCGGTCTTCTTCTCACGCGTGCACAGTGATTAACCAGCCGGATTTTGTTACTTTGGTTTCGGGAACGACGCTAAGATTGGGCCGTTCGCGATGTCGTTGCCGCGGGGTGTTGGTCTTGGTGTTGACGTGGGCCAATTGATGCAACACCAGCAACAACAGCAGCAGCATCACGTGCTACCAGCCGCGTTCTTCCTGCGTGCCAGTGCCGAGAGATACCAGAGGACACCGAAGTGCGCGAGATGCCGTAATCACGGGGTCGTTTCGGCGTTGAAGGGACACAAACGGTACTGTCGATGGAGGGACTGTGTGTGCGCGAAATGTACACTGATCGCCGAGAGACAACGGGTCATGGCTGCCCAGGTAATTCTACCTCTGACTTTTAACTTGCTTCTGGATTACCCTTCTATTTCAGGCCGATAATGACTAACTTTGCTCCGCTTTGACTCGTACGATTACTAGATTCGCTTGTATATGGCCCATTTGTATATCTGGAAGCTGGGAATTTCGTTTCCTATGGATTAGAACGAAACGTGATTTGTGACGTGATGCTTTAACGGCGTCCGACGTGTATATGGAAATTTCGGGTTTTGGAATTTACGGACTCGAGAATTTTGAAATTTTTCAGTTTGAGGGTTTGTGAATTGTGAAAGATCGGAATCTGAGGAGTTGGAAAGTATGGTAGATGTAAATTTGAGGGTTTGTGTAATTTGGAAATTTGAGGACTGCGAAGTCCGAGCGTTTGAGGATCCGGATATTTGAAAATTTGGAAATTTAAAGATTTGGGAATTTGAGAATATAGAAATTTGAGTTATCGACGATTTGTAAACTTGAAGATTTGGATACGTAGATGTTTGCGAATTTGGGGATTAGGAAATTTGCAACATTGAAAATTTTGGTACTTATTTTGCAATTTAAGAATTTTAAGTTTTAAGATTTGTAAATTTGTAAATTTGTGTGTCAGTGAACATTTAAAAGTTCTTCCCGTAACTCTATCCTAAACATCACTGTACAAATTATGCAAAAGTAAAAGATTCAAATAGTTTTCACTAAAGTAACACTCACGAATACAGCAAATTGTATTATTACTAATTCTGTCGAACAATTTGCGCAGCGTAAAACGTGCAAGTACCTGTAGCAAAGGGTGCAGTTTATTTTCCCAGGGTTTCATGAAATGGATCACGGAAGTGTAAACTGATTCGATTAAAATTAGCTAGAGGGTCGTTTGACACATGTGACTTTCTCTTTCCGCTATTTTACTTACGCGCTTGTTACTTCGAGTGCGTGATTCAAAACCACGCTATTAAAGACATTGCATTCTATAGAAAACTTGCATTAGTTATAGTAATCAATCATTTCCTGACGTTTCGAATGTTAGGGGTAACATGTTTCTTTGGTAATTTGATCCGTATCGTATCGTAACGTTAAACCTTCTCGAGATTCTGTTACGCACCCTCTTGTCAGATCACCCTCATACTGTAACTAATATCGGTATCTTCATGTTCGTTACATTTACCTAGTTTTGCAAGTTAAATTAAATAGTCACTGATGTCACGAAGATTTAATATGTGATAATATCACGTGTGGACTTAATGTATGGCCTAATAGATGATATAACACATGATGCTACATATTAGATAACATATGTAAATAATCTAATGTGTGGCAATTTAACACGTGGCGGAATAATATATGGACGACCTACCGGGGGAATAACTTAACGCGTAGATGATGTAATATGTAGATGATCTAACGAGTGGACAATTTACGACGATATTACGAGTGGACACTATAACTTGAGGCAATCTGACGAGTATGTAACGACATTGTAACGCGTGCACGGTGTAATATATGAATTATTTAATATACACATGACGATATACAGCGTAGGCGATTCCGACACATGGACGATATAATGTATGACGACTTCACGGACAAATGATTTAGCTCGTGTTGATTTAACGCAGCGGCATGGGGACTCAATTAAAGCGTGGTAGTACAATTCGTAGCGATATTAACGCGTGGTAACACAATGCGTGATGATACGATGCGTAGAAATGTTTATGCGTGGTGACACGACGTGTGACACTAACACGTGGTAGTTTGGCGCGTGGTAACACTACTACGTGGTAATACAAAGAGTCATAATACTACTACGTGGTAATACAACTCGTGGTAACACTATCACGTGGTAATACAACGCGTGGTAGCAGTACTACGTGATAATATAACTCGTGGCAATATTAATGCGTGGTACTAGACTGCGTGGTGATACAATTCGTAAAAATACTAACACGTGGTGGTGTAACGCATAGTAATATTAATGCGTCGTAAATACAACGCGTGGTAGTATCAGTATGTGGTACTACTAACACGTGGTACCATCAACGTGTGGTACTATTAACGGGTACTAATGTAATGCGTGATACTACTACTGCGTGGAACTATAACAGTTAATGCAGTGTGTGGTACCACTAATCCCCGGTACTGCTAAGATGTAGCCATGCAATACGCGGCAATATAACCTTCATATTAAACGTATAGCAATAAAACTCATAGAGGTATAACCCTTCCAATTTAAACGTACATCCATAAACTACCCTCTTGTATAACTCTCAACAATATAACTCTTCATCATACAATTCTCACCAATATAATTCTCGACCCTACAATCTTCAACAATTTACCTCTTGCCAATCCTCAACAATTTACCTCCTCAGCCATAAATCATTAACCATTCCACCAAACACACGAACCATCCTACATCTCCATTTTCCTGTATACCCGACTTCCCTTCATAACTGTGCGGTTCTAATCTCGAAGGAAACATTCGGCAGGTCGCGTTACGAAGGCAGCAGGCCCAGGAGGAGAGCGAGGCGCGAGAGTTAGGGCTACAACTGCAGTACAATACAGGCAGCTGCACCACCGCCCCCGTTCTGCCTGGTGCAGCGAGTACGACCACGCCAGCTGGTAGCCCGCCCCCGCACCCTGCCCACGTAACGAGTCCATCAGGGCTGGCAATTCCAGCGGCGGCGGCCGCCGCAGCCGCAGCCGCCGCGGCGCACATTCAAACGCAACTGCAACATCAGCAACCCGATTGCAGTCTTCTGCAACGGAAGAGGTTGCCACAGGACGAGTATCGGCAACCCAAGATCGAGAAACAGGACCCGATCGTCGGTGGAATTGCAGGTAAGTGCGAATCAGACATGCACACGCAAACTGTATTGCTGATACAGGGATTGTTTCGTGCATTTGACTCTTTGAGGTTCATGTGTGGATCTTATTGACCTTCTGCGCACGAAGGTATTTTGCTGCTGGCAGAACATTAGTCAACAAATTTGGAGCTTTTCTGTTAATTGTCACTATCGTTTCACTATGTTCTATAGGGAATTCGTAGGGATGCATTTTTGATTGTTATCTTTCGATGTTCTCGGTGGTACCAAGCTTAGAGACGTTTTAGTACGTTGTATGTCCTCCAGGACCTTAAAGATTCGAAAATATCAAGTTTTTGTAGGTGAGAGTATTCTGGAGATTATTAATAAGGGTTCCAACAATGATATTTATAATAAGGTTTCGATAGATCTTATTTCATGTTTCTGAGAATTTTTCGTATAAAAGTCAGAGGTTAGGGTGCATCTTATCGCAGTTGTTTCACTCCGGTGCCCTCGATATTCCTAAGCTGTGCCTTCATAAGGGTTGTTTCAGGACTATCCTTAGAAATCCATAAATCTTCAAGATTATTCTTAAAGACTTGTTTTAGATAGTAATTATTTTTCTAGGGTAACATTTTGGAATTTAAGAATTGTTCAAGAAAACATCCCTTAGACATACTGTCATCATTTGCCATGTACTTTAAGATATTCTAACAGAAACCTCAGACCCATATGTCATTAATATTTTATGATTCTCCATGTTTATGAGGCAGTACTAAAATACTATCAAATTTGAAAATTTATTAATTTAATTAATGACAGCACCAATATCAACAGCATAATTTTTGTACGAATTTTATCCTGAACGACTTATCAACTTTTACCCTGAACCCCTGGAAGTTCAACAGCGATTTCCAGTTGCAAGCAACAAATTTTTTTTCAAGGAATTCCGTGAAACTGCCAGGCGAGCAACAAAAGTGACACGCGACCAAGAACGGAACGAGCGAGAAAGCGCATGCGTTTTAGCACGCTTGAGTTGCGTACGAGTGGCCATTAGGAACGTGCGTGAACGTACAAGGCTAAATAGGGCAAGTGGCCAGGGACCATAATGTTAAGTAAATAATGGCCAAACTCCTGGTCCCTTATTATACCACTCAAAGCAAAAGTCTCGTACTCGTTAGTGGCGGCTTTATAATTCTCTTCGCGCTCAACCCTTCGCTCCTTTCTAGGCTTCTTCTCTCCGCGCTGCCTCATTCTCACCCTCCGTGAAGTGTACACGCGTGTGCTGTTCACTTCCGTAAGAACCGAGTGCGTGCACTCTTTCTTCGTGTGCTGGCGAACGTTACCACTTATGGCACGCGTGCGACTTCAACGACGACCCACCTGTTTGGTGCGGATTCGCGAAGAAACGAAAATTCTGGATACGACCCTCGAACATCCCTGACCTCGCCAATACCGAAAGAAATAACTATGATCCTGTGCTCGAGATATCCTCGAGTACCTTGTTATTCCCTGTTTTCTACGTTCTTCGACGTATACCAACCCTTGTGGAAACACCCCTAAAAGAATATGAGCGTAGAAAATTCTTAGGAATACCTGGCAATTCTTTGTTTCGAAGGTTCTTGGATATTCAGGGAAATTTTCAAAATTAGTCGACATTAATATAGAAAACATCCCTATCGTTGAGATGTGACAGTGTGTCTGCAGTCACGGGAGATGAGTTAACAGGCTCATCACGTTAGTAGCGAGTTTATCAGTCAGTTTGTTAACGTTTAATTAATTTTAACCATGATCTATCGACGCAGTTTGTTTCTCTTTTAAATAATTATCAATGTTAAGCGAGTCTAAAGAAACTAACTTGTCTAACTTCTTGTCTGATGGTTCATTTGGCTGTAATCAGAGTCATTCTAATTTCGTTAAAACGTTGGTTCCATGTTAATAGGATTCAGTAGAGAATTGAATCGGAGGCGGTGGTAATAGCCGATGGTTTAGCGACATCGGTGTAAAGCGGGTTTTGCACCGGACAGAAATCACTTCTCGCGATTCTTTTCCCCTTAAAGAGGTTCGCTAGCAGCAGCATTCTCAGCCGGGGGATTGAAACTTCGATTTCTCTCGGTTTCAATTACACCTACGCCTTCTGTTGTTCGCGTGGCCACCCCGTTCGCCACCGCCCCCCTCGGAAAGTGGAGGGTCGCGAATACACAGGGGACGTCTCTCGGGTTCGATCTTCGAAACAGAGTGCTTACAGTAGTGTACCAGACGAGCCGCGTCTTCAGTCGAGAAGTTTAGCCGTAATTGAATTTCTCGGGCCACTGCCTACCCACCGCGAGGGATTCTCGACTGGTTGCTTGGTTGCTTCCTCGGACTCCTGTATTCTTGCTAGCTCGAAGATCAGCCTCTACGAGAGGGTTGATGCACTTTCATCCCTTCCTTCGCCAGCTACTGTCTTCTTCCTACGATATTCAATATTAACAGCAATCCTACTAGTGTATCAATTATACTGTTAATTGTACCGACTATTTCTGCCAAAATTTACCGAAGATCTTCGTTGGGATTAGTTAGTTCTGACTAATGCACTTTATAAATAATAGTGCATGGCGTTAACTGATGCACTTGACAAATAAATCCTAGTGCAACGAGTTAACTGATGCGGTCGACAAATAAATGATCGTGCAAGGGATTAACCAGTTCCGAAGTCTGAACGTTTCGAAGAAAATGGAGTCTTCGGGATCGTATTATCGGCGTCGCCGTCGGGCAGGTCCCGGGTCAATTTGGATAGCACGCACGTCAGTCTCACGTATCAAAGGACTGCCGTGTACCACAATCATTACGTGGTAAAAGGAGTTTTGGTCTTTCCAGCGTATTCCTTGAAGTAGGGACACGCTTTGTAAGAGACTGGTACACGCGCGGGAGGAACATCTTTTGTGTGTCAGTGTGTGTGCGTGTGTAGGTATACCCTTTATCCCGAAGGATCACTCGGTTCTCCTTCGTCTACTCTTGGAGACCATTATCCGCCGCCAGTTTCTCACAGTAGAAGCTTCTTCGAGTGTCCACGAAACTTTGTGAAAGACCAGTTAGCTTCCGTTCTTCCTCTTTCGTGGCTGCCGAGGACACCAGGAAATTATTTCGCTCGACCGTGTACACCTCGCCCACGGCCTCGCTGTTCTTCTAGACGTAGCCCGATGATATCACAACGCGTTCAACAGTCGGTGCTGAAGGGTCTTCTGAAGAAACTTTTTGGAATCTCCGCGTTCTCGGTTCGCCGGTCAAAGACACCCCCAGGCGGCTTCTGTTGCAAAAACGCCCTTTAAGATACCGTTTGCGCGCTTTACATCCCATTGTTATAATTCGCTGTTTAAGAGACTCGATAGATCACTTTGCGACTGAGTTCGATATGTTCACTGATATGACTTAACTGATATGATGACTTGACGTCGAATATACATATAATTACTTTTTGTGAGTGGACGTTGACTATGTGGGATGATTTACTACTTGGATCTTGATTAGAATGTTGGATAATTTACAACTTTGATGTCGATTAGGGTGTTAGATGATTTACAACTTGGACGTCCATAAGAGTGTTGGATGATTTGTAACTTGACTGTTACTAGGATGTATAAGTTGGATGTTGGCTACGGTGCTGAATGATTTATAACTTTGATATTAACTAAGGTGATCGATGATTAATAACTTGGACGTTGACGTTGGAATAAACTTTGTTCATGTACACCATTTTAAAGTTTGAAGTTCACTGTGGTTCACACTGACTTATACCGAGACCGATTTCGTTTTGGTTAATACATTTCATTCACAGTAAAAAAGAATCGGCAACTAAAAATTCGAAGCAAGTTTTCGACCACGACTTACCCAAACAACCACAACGTAATTTTTGTTTGGCGAATTGACGAAATTCGTCAGAATTGAAGGGGCGATCTTTGCATCGCGGCTTGTGGAACGATTCCATGGAAGCCGTCGGGTTCTCGAGGACCAACCGTTCCACGAGAAAAGAGGCGAGAGAGGGTAGCAAAAGAAGCGAGTCAGAAAACGGGATCCAAGTGTTTTGTATTCATTCTCGATGGTTTTCCTCAAACTACCGATGGATCGCTTTTCCCTCTTCAATTTAAAAAATGTTATTCGGAAGCCCTCCCCTTCCCTCTTCTTTCTCTTTCTCGAAGCGGAAGAAAAGCGACGGTTAATCAAACGTGTACTTCACCGCTAAAAGGCTTCTTCTTTCTTCCGTTACATCCCGCAGAACAGTTACACGAGCCGAGTTTTTTAATTAAGTCCAAAGGTATCGTTTATCGTCTTCTCGTTGCTGCCTTTACCGTTCCTTCGAATAATTAATCCCTTAAACCTTTCAAATGCGGGTCCATGTTTCTATTTTTATGAAATTAGTATTAGCTACACAAAAATCACAGGATGCATAATACCTTAACCTACAATTTTCTGGACAGTTGCGTCATTCACTACTAGCTAATTATTCCTACAACGTGAAGACAACTGAAGAAAGTTAAAATGTTAGGTACATCATGCATTCAGAGATCCTTGAATATGAGTCTTGTCTATCGCATTCACACAAAATTCAGACAAAAATAAAATGTTACAAATTTTATTCCCGAGAATTAAGCATTGAAGAATCTCTATAAACAGTAACTACACTCTTCTCTCCCATATAAAATTATGAAACAGTAATTCGATACGAATAAACTTGGAATAAAGAGAAAACAATAAAAATTGCAAGAATTCGTCCCGAAATATGAAATGTTCCTCGGATACTCGAGAAATATCGAAGAAGATGGAATTCATGAAGTGTAATTATCGGAATGAAGATCGAGAAAGATTCCGAAGATCCTTCACGATCACGGTCGAACAAATGGACAGAAAGGGGACGTTGGCAGAAGTTTAGTTCAAACACACTTAGAAACGTGCTTCCATGGCGGCGTTGCACGTGTACGTGCATTCGTAGGACCGGCTACACCTATGCAAATAGGTGTACAACCAAGCTGGCCTCTCCTCTTCCATGGGACATCTTGTGTTCCACGAGGTCGTGCTGACTCTTTGCAAACAATGTTACCAGGCACGTCGCCGGGGACATAAGTAGCCGGACCATGAGGATTTCACCTCATCGCCATCGAATGAATAGTCCTGTCTCGTTTCTAATCTTTTTCTTCTTTACTTCGCGGTTACCGCAAACTCCTATTCGCAAATACCATTCGTAATTTGTTCCTTTGCTCAGGGGATTTGTATTAATTAACAGTCGTTCGAGGTTCATTTTGTTACATGTCTTGATCAAATCATTAATTCACAATGTTCGTCTATTAACATTTTCGTCTAACGATTTCATCAAGATGTTCATGGAGTAACATTGTCAATTTCGTAGTTTCATTCGTGATTTAATTAAAACGTTAATAGATGGACATTGTGAAATCAGCAACATGGCATCATGAATGAAACTATGAAATTGACAATGTTGATCCATGGACATCCTAATGAAATCATTAATAAACAATGTCCATTTATTAACAAGTTCGCAAAATCGTTAAAACTGTAAACATACCGTGTTTGTGAAACCATAAATAAATGATGGAACGTACAAATTAATTATACAAAAAATGGAACGTTGAATTTGATGAGAAGGTACCGCAAGAATGTAACAAGGGAGTATCATGTCCTCCGAATTCTCGAGCAATTTCTCCGTCACCGTGTATAACGACAGAGCGTAAGAAAGGGGTGTAACAGAAGAGGGTGAGAAGTAGAAGACGAAGAAGAGGAGGGAAAGTACTCGAAGCAGGAGCGGCGACAGCAACAGCGAGCAACAGCCCGATCAGTCATTAAATCGTCGCGATTCCCTTTTGTTTCGAGACGCGGGATGTGTGGGCGTCGGTTTATCCGTCCGTGCGTTTTCGCGTTGCATCGATGAAAGGGGTGAAAACGGTCCAGAGAGAGGGACGGACGATGTATATACTCTCTCGGTGAATTCGATGGGTATAGGGTGGTTAAAGAGCCACGACGAGGTCAAAGAGCGAAGGAGACAGAGAGGGTGGAGCGAGCAAGGCAGGCGGATAGGGTGGGAGACAAAAAAAAAGACGAAGAGGGGAAAGGGAAAACGGTGGAGAGCGATCGGGCGTAACGTTTTTAATTGTTTCGCGCCCAGCCGCCTTTTGTTTCGGCGTTTATGCCTCGTAAACGGTTGCTGAACGCCAACAGGACCTCGGGGAGGGTTAGATTCGACCTCGGTACTCTTTTCACTTCCTACTAACGCCTCCTCCTTGCCCCCTTTTCCGCCATCTCGCTTTCCTGGAAAAACCGAGACGACCATCCCTTCTCACGCTTCCTGCCCTTATATTCTGCTCGGCGAATTTCTTATTTCGCTCACCCACGCGTTTACCTACCCCCTTCTTTTCCTACGTTTTAGATTTTTGTATAAAAACTATTCTGCAACTGCTGTTTTGCTTTGTATCTCGTAAAGCCTCGAGCTTTACAAATGTCGCGTTCGATCGTTTGATATAGTCGGCCATTTTATATTTAGAATTCATGAAAAGTTTCTATAGCCATTGAAACTTCAGCTTTAGATTTATGTGCTATAAGTAACACTTTTTGTTACTTTTATGCTATGAAGTTACGTCAGACGAGTTCAACTCGATCATCCGCTATGATTGATAGTCAGCCATTTTGTGCGGAGAATATTACTGAAGCGTTTATACAGCAATCTTCCTCAAACTATAAGTTTTAAATTAATACATCATCACTGCTATTTTGTGTTACTTTTATGTCATGAAATTATATACAAACTTCATATATGTCATGAGTGATGTCTGCTGCTAATTGATATTCAGCCATCTTGTATGAAAATTAGCAAAGACCTTTTCTCGTTACTTTGAGCAACGTGTAAGCTTAAAATTGACATGATGTAAGTGGTAATTTGGTACAATTTATAAAATCATATAAATATTCTTGCTATAATCATTTTGCACTTGCACGGTCACGTTTACCAAACATCGAGAGTCAAAGTGGATGCAGAGTAAGAGGAATTTTTATGTATAGATAAACGAACGATGCCGATTTTTTCGCTTCATCGTTCCACGAACGAAAAACACTTGATTTTTCCCGCGTTTCGGCAGAACATTCGATCTTTCTTCTTAGGCCTTTTGTTCCCGGTTCGTGCAGCGTTCCCACCGCATCCGAATCCCTTTCTCCCACCTCGAATTTCTCCCCGAGTCACCACTTTCTTACGCTCGGCTCGCTCCGTGTTCTCCCTTTCGAGGTCCTTCGATTTCACCCCCGTTCGTTGTTTTTTCTTTTCTTGTCTTCGTCCGCTTTCCTCACGCTCTCAATACTTGCTTTTCTTCCCGCACTCGAGCCGGGCGTCGACGATTTTCCCGCGTCATTTTTCGCGTCGAATGCGGATCGCTGGCCGCTGCTATTTTCCGGGCGTATCGATACGTGATAATGAGAGTCCTTTCAACCGGTTCGAACGGTGTTCTTCTCGACGCAATCGCACGCTGAAGCGTACCGATTCCGATTGCAGGGCCTCGTAACTGGAATATTTCGCGCTCGACGCAGCGGTTTTCACGCGGCGTCGCGTCCGATTAATTAATCTCACGGCGGTCGAGCCTGGAATGTTTGCTCGCGAACACGATCCAGAAAGAAACGGCAGATCAATGATATCGGATCGCTGGATTTCACCGTCAACCCTCTGTTTAATCTAAATGCCTCGGCGATTTTATCGCGGACCTGCATTTAATTCTCGTTCGATACTCATTGTTTTGGAAAGACTATTGAACGTAGCTGTACGAAATCTTAGACAAATATTGGAAAAAAGACAATTTCAATTTTCATGTATTTTGAGATCGCCATTTTGAGTAGCGTGGTAAATGTTTTAATATACAGATAGGTTAGGTTAAGTCATAGTTAGGTTAGATTGAATTGAACGATGGTAAACGTTTAAATACAGAGCTAGATTAAGTTAAGTTTAATGTTAGATTAGGTTCATCATCTTTTAGTATAGTGTCAAGATCATCACCTTGAATGGTTGTGTATGTGACTTGATTGTGAATGTCAAGTTTATCATCTTGAATTATGGTGTACATATGAAGATAGATTAGATTAAGGTCATGATTGAGGTTAAGGGTAAGTTAGATCGATAATCTTTCAACATAATAAAGTCATAAACTTGACTACCATAATGAAGCTTTCAAATGAGGAGTGTTCATAACAAAACCTTGTGACAACATAAAACGATTGCAACAATGAATAAATATTCCAAACCAATAATATATTTAACAATACAATATCCCTAAAACAAGAATGTTGCAGCACGAAATTGTGGAATAATTTCCAGTACGAATTTCGAGGTTATATGGGTTTCGGAAGAGGAGAAAGCTTAAAGTCGCGAACAGCCGGTTATTTTACGATCTTTCGAACAATGGGAAATGATAATTCATAGTGGGTGCTTTCTACGACCGTGATATTAGCCGGGGGTGCAGAGGGCAAAGATTCGTGGTCCGCGGTATCGTGGGGTTGCACGGGGTAACGTGGGGTTGTAACCGACGCTGCTGGTGATAACTGTTACGCCTCGAAGGGTTATTTATTGCGGGAATTCCGAATTGTCACCCTCTACAACCCCTTTTTTTCTCTGCACCACCAAAAACGCAATAACGCTGTGTCAGTTCTTTTCTCCCTATGAGTCACGTATTCCGTAAAAAGATTAAATTTCGAATCATAATCTTTATCTGCTATTAATATTATTAATACTATCAATACTATTAACAATATCGATTATAAATTTCAGAATGTTATCTAGTTGTTTAAAGTAATGACACCATCCCTTCTGAATAGCAGTTATACTTACCCTAAAAAGAACGTAATCTTTCAATTTAGTAAAATGTTACAATACTTCTACATGAAACACTGTTTTCAAAAAATGTTTCTATATGAAACTGTTTTTAAGATTTCTTTGAGAAATAATAACGTGGAAAATGTTATAAAAAATTTCAAAACAGACAGGTTTACAATGGTAGTGTAAGGGGTGGTACCTCTGTAGGCTGCGCTATGGTTGACCAATACTACTTAATTTTGGTAAAATAATTGAAAATTCGAAGGAGGGACACAATGCATGAATTTCTGGATATTCTTCACTACATCTACGATTTGTTTCAGAGACATTCATTTACCTAAGTTATAAAACACTTATAAGACATTTGTGTCCAAATGTTCTCGTTTCAAGATGAGACCTGACAGAGTACTAAAAAAAATGCAATTACATTAGTCATCTCGTGGCACGCAATACAGTAAGTTTCTAGAAGGATATTTTAAATGTGGTCGTTTTTGGAAGGACGAGTAAAACGGAAACGAATAAGAAGAGGTTGTATCGAGGAACGGTGTCGCAATGGCGGTGGCTGAGCCTAAGCCTAATTTATAGGGATGTTTCGTGTCCTCCACAGTTGCTCTGCAGCGTGTGTCCTATTACTCCTATTCTCTATTATGCAGCACCGCCGTAGGCCGGAAGCTCCCGATATCTATATGCCATTCTAAATTATTCGGCATTGTCCTCGCATGATTCCATTGTCCGCGTCTGTCTCCACCGTACGGTGATACGCCGCCGCCGCGCGGGTTAGGGCGTAGACCTACAACAACCGGGCCGTGTGCACACGTTCCAGCCCCGTGTGTATCTGCTTCGAGTGCGTCTTGTCATCGGTCAAGAGAGTGCCAACGGACTTGTACGCCGACCGTCGTCTAATTAATTGCGATTTCGCCGCGCAGCTATTTCGGGTCATAGCGATTTCGAGACCTACGTACTTTCGTAATCTTTGGACACGTGGGAATTGAGGGACATACGGATTTGGAGACGTAGGAACTTTTGAGATCTTCGATTTTGGGGTAGAGGAATTTGGGGAGTTTGGTAATCTTTAAACATTAAAGTCCGTAGAAACGTATCATAATTTGAAAAGACACAAGGAAATATTAAATACATATAACTGTTCCTCCTTATTTCCCTTAGCAAATACCTCCGCCCTTGACAATGATGTCAATGACAACCGACGGCAGAAAAGAATGTAATATCGCGTGTTCGGTGTTAATTAATGTAGCCGCTCTATATATGGCATAGAGAGAATTCCTGTGGCGAGTGTCTCACGCTAAAGAATTCTCTTCGTGTGTCAAACCATGGTCGTCTGTATTATGAGACAGTTATTAAAAATCATTTTCCCCTGTGACCCTTCGTCCTCTCCACCCTCGTACAAGGGTTGTCCGCTCCCTACCATCTTCGCATCAAATTAATCTACACAACCAACAAAATTGTGTGCACAATTACACAAAAAAGTTGTATACACAATTGCCAAAACTCTTGAAAATAAACTCTGGAAGTGAACAAATTCGCCAACGTAACAGATTATCCAGGGGTTCTTTGTGCCCCAAGAAGTGCCGTTTCTAATTCACGATTCGTAAAAAAGGTGTGAAAACGGAGACCATTGTGACGGGTCACACCTAGAAACGCAACGTGACACAAAGAAAAAAAAAGGGAACACAGTATCACGATCAGGAATCTGTTTTCGTTCTTTGGTTGTCCCCGTATCGGAAACGGTACTTGTCTTGTATTTCGAGAAGGGTGCGTGCGATTTATTATAAGCTCGTCTGTCGTGCACACACACTACGGCGAAATATCTAACTTCTGCTGGATCTCTAAGGCAAAAGGTGTAACGTGTCTCTGGATGTGTGTGCGTGCGCTTTGAGACGGGACAGAGGAAGTTAATAAAACTCGTTTCGATGTCGAGAAACTGGCAGGGTGTCTATCCCCTCTGTAACGCTAGAGGATTTATTACGGATTCGTACATGAATGGAATCTCCTGTTTAAGATACTGCTATGCGAAGTCCTTCGTATTCTTCCGTAAATATTTTGCAAAATTAAGAGTAATTTGGTATGGGAGATTGAGGATATGTTAGGGTAGATTTAAAGCAGTGGGACGATAATTGTATATTTATTCCCTAAACTCCCAAACACATTCCCAAATTGCCAAATCCTTCACTCCCCAAATCTCCAAATCCCTAAAACTCTAAATCCCCAAAATTCCAAAAATCGCAATCAACACATATTTCTCAATAATTATCAAAAACCCCATGTGTCCTTAACATGGCCACGCGTTGTATCGCAGCAACAACCACGTAAATAAACCTCGAATAACGAAGAAGTAAGAGAAAAAGAGAACCAGGGCAACACGGCGAAGTAACAGCTAACAGCAATTAACTTAAACAGCGGAACACTTGATATAGTTGCTCAGGGAGAGCCACAACCCTCTCGGAGAGCCACTCGAAACAACCTTGTTATCGAAAGCGTGCGCGTCAAGAATTAATCCGCGGAACAGGAAGGGGAAACAGCCAGGGTAAGAAAAGGCCTTCCGGGGGTGGTTTCAACGAAACGCCAGACTGAAAGCTACATTTTCTTACCCCTTGTGTATACGGGGTGTTTTAAAATCTTCTTGTCCAACATCAAAGGGTGCAAAATCTTTAACTTTATGTTAAAAAATGTAGACTTCTGCATTATCTAACAAAACCTATATGGCAGGATACAAAATTTCATCAGATTAGAGAGACAAGTTTTGTACTAAATGTTTGATTACTTTTGTTGTCAATTATAAAAGGTACAATTAACGGGTAGTAATAATGAATTATATTTAGTGAATATAATTGATAAACGAAGAATTATGAGTTACATATGATACAATTAACAAATAACAATAATCAGTCACAAAGAAACAAATATTATAATAAATTATTCTAAATACTCAGGCCGTTGAAACTTTACATCTTCAAGGAGTAACGTGCGAGGAGAATTGTAAACATACGTCGTATAATATGAGGATTTCAGTGGGTACAAAGTACGTAAAAATTTGACGGAACGATTTTTCTTGAACACCCCGTGCATGGGTATCGCTCTTACGCTTTTTCTCCCGCTAATAAACGGCCGGTTAAACTTTTTAACGAGCGGTCAGCCGCAGTAGACTTTCTTGAACGGGCAACGCACCCTTCTCGCATCGGGGATTCTTTCACGCATTGACGAGAACTCAATGGTCCTGCACGTGCATACGCCCCCGCACGTTGTAACGGCACTCTTGAACCCGCTATTACTTTCAAACCAAGAGCCTACGATTGTGTACGTGGCCTCTCGCAATTATTTCTAACAACCTCGAGAACCTCGGACCACCGCGCCGCTGCTTCTTCCACCGTTCGACCACCCTCCTTCTCTTCTTCCGGCGAAAAAAGAACGATCCCTCGAACGTTTACTGTTCTGGGAATCTCTCCGCTGAGGTTACTATTCGTTCGAGGTAATTCGGCCTGGATGCAGGCTTTCAAAATATCTTTGGGGATGTTCAACCCCTTGTTTGTCGGATGCGATATTCAAACGAATGAGGGTTTTAAATTTTGTGTCAGCGACCTTTGACTGCGCTGATTGCACTTAAATTTCAAGTTGAATATTCTAAACTCGAGCAAGATCACATTTGAACTGTGAGTAAGGGTTTTTTTTATCATTTACAACCCTTGAGCCCATAAGAAGGGAGTAAGGGGTTCCTTTGGATACTTCGTACGATTATAGTCCGTTTTAATTCTTCGATACAGACTTCATTTTAGTATAATGTAGATGCATTATTTAGAATTTTGCCCTTGGCAACATACTTCAAGATCATAGAGATTGGTGGAACCTTCTGTAAATAATTACCGCTTTGAAAATACTTTTGCGAATATCTGAAATTAAAACCGAGGGCAATTATATGTACAAGGATTATTCAGTTGTCCTTGACAGAATATTTCAAGGTCATTGAAATCAGCGACGTGTACGGTGTTCTATATGTATAATTACTCACATTTCTATCGCGCCCCTACAAAATGTATATTGCGCATGTCTCATCTTGAAGTACTAAACTGTATAAAAAGAAATTATTTCTTGTAACTTAAAAAATGACGTAGCGATGGGTTTAAGAGCGTAATTCAAATGAATTCCGTTCATATGGTTTCTAATAATTGTTCAATTTCGTTTACATTATATTCGAGTCTCGCGGCACGAGACACACATTAAGACATAATTTTTACCGTCCATTAAACGAGTTTTCACTTTGAATCTTAAATGACGACGTTTAAAGTGTTTGCCTCGTACGAGTCATCGCGAATAAGATACAGAAGAAGAACTAAAACGTGTATGTCGTAATTGGACGGTGTTTAGAAAGCAGTTCAAACAAGCTGCTTCCTCGAAACTTAATGTCGCCACTGCTTTAAAGGTTTTCGAAATTATTGGATTTCACCGAACGCTCGTTTCACCGTCGAGTTTCGATGATATTTGTACACGATCTGACCCTCGAACAAGAAGAAACTAACTTCTTATTTCGGGATAAGCCGAGAAACCGTTTAAGAAACGTGCCTCGACCAGAATTATTTCCGATAACTTCTTACGTTTACCTTAACGAGCTCCGTAACGACAAGAAATAACCGAGTTTTCCGTTTCGTTTGAGCCCGATCGTAGAAATACAAGTTTCGAGCGGATTCTGATAATTAACCTACCAAGAAATTTCACTCTTCAGGCTGGGTCAATCGTGACGTTTATCAATTTTTTAATGGAATTAGCTTTTCAACTTTTAATAACAATAAGTTGTACCAATTTTTTGAACGAATCAGGTATGTCATTTTTCTGAAAGAATTAGGTACATCATTTTTTTTAATAGAATAAGACATGTCAAGTTATTAATACAACAAAGTTTATCAATTTTTACATAGAATAAGGTACATCAAGTTTTCGATGGAACAAGATACATCAATTTCCTAATACAATGAAGTACATCAATTTTTGAACACGATAATATACATCAAGTTTTCAATTGAATAAGCGATATCAATTTTTCAATAGAAAGAGCTATATCAATTTTTTAAGAGAATAAGTCATATAAGTCCTTCGATAAAATAAAAAAATATAAATTAACAATAGATGATCGAATCGTTGAATTTTCAATGGAAGTTCGATAGTTAACGGTTTATTGTAAGAAAGTTACACGGGTACCGTACCCGATTCGAACGGGGTTGAAGCGGAATGTCAGCGGGTGGTAAATACGCTCGGGGTCACAATAAAAGATGAACAACGTTTTTTCAAGGGTGTCAAGGATCCAGTAAGAGTCAATTCGGCATGCGTCGTAGAACAATGTAAAGTGTTTGTTCGCCGGAGAATTTCATAGGTATTGTGCGTATTAATACGCGCTTTTTCTTTTGCTAAGCGAACGATACGCCCTGTTTTGTTCCAGGCACAAAGAGGTCGAGAATCTCTGAGAGCACTACGGGAACAATGCTTTCCACGAGCGACACCGGTAACGAAGACGACCGTGACTCCGACTCTGGTGGTGAACTTCTTGCTGACCGTCCATTGGGTAAGCATATCCAACCTACGACTAATTGTACTTCCATTAATCCAAGAATCGTTAAACTGTGCCGTTGGATATCGCCTTCTATGCACGCGACGGAAGATTACTTGTACAAATTCAAAGAAACAAGTTTTCAACTTGTATCAGTTTAAGGATTCAAGTCTGATGAAAATAATCAAACCTATGATCAGTACTCTTAATACTAATTGCTAGTTATACTCTATGAGTTATATTTGTGATATAACCTACGATTCAAGCATATCTTACATCATATTTGCTTTATATTATATTTTACTGATTGTAGAAGTTATAGTTCACACGAGACAGTTCATAAAACAACAACCTTTGATAAATTAGTGAATAGACTAATAAGCAAAGAGTTAAGTTTAGTGCTATTCAAAAGGTCCGCCATTTTATGAGCAACCCCTCTCGACGGTGCAAGCATCAAATCTCCATAATTTTATGTAACATTAACCACGTTTCTAAACACACGCTTTCAAAAAATATTATCTAACATCATACATACATAATATTAAGCTCATACGACGTACATGTGCATAATTAAATTCTTTAATGTACACAATAAAATTCTTTAAGGTAATTTGTAATTCGTTCACGGTTAATGTAAAGCTTGTTTGGTTATAACAGTTCCAACATCGATTGGAATGTCGGAAAACGAAGCACCCAGGAAGCGGTCGAACAGTTTGAACGATTCAGAAGAAGGAAGTCCGGAACCAGGTTCTCAGAGTCCGACGCATACACCGCCTTTGACCCCAGCTTTAACACCGCAAAGAGAAGACACGCCGGCGCCGGAAAATCTCAGTCTTCGCAAAAGCGGAAGTCCTCAACAAACCCAACAAACCCTTCAACCCGTGGACCTGGTGCAACCCAGACCCAGTCCTCCGTTACCTTCGCTGGCGGTAAGTCTATTCTTCCTCTTCTTCCATTTTGTTTCTTCACTTCATTCTCAGATTCTTTCGCTGACTTCTTTACACTTCTAAACAGTTAGCGATTCATATTTTGTTATGAATTGAATTATAACCACAGTGTATGTTATAAACTTTTGAATAAATTGTATCAATAAAATCCTCGAGTGAAATATGACATCTAACATGGTATGAAGTTGATGACTTGACGAGTAAACTCAATAACAAATTGTAACAAATTTTAACTTGTTGATTAGTGGACGTTAGCAAAGAAACATTTTTAGAGAAAAACCCACCCCTTTCTGAACTTGTATCCATTAAAAAGTCTCCTCTACTAAATTCTTCTCTAAACTCCATTGTTTACAAGTTTATAAAAAATCATTAAAGAGATTGCATTTTCTGTTCCAGGCTGCAGCAACAGCGGTGCATTTCCCTCCTTACGCACCCCTTTACGGACCAGCAGCGAGTTCCTTGTACTGTTCTCCAGCCTTGTACCAGCATCAGCACCACCATCACATGCCAGAACCTCGAGAGATTCAAATGCAGATGCAAATGCAGAACATCCAACAGACCTGTGGGCTGCAATTGCAGCAACAGCAGCAGCAGCAGCAACAGCAACAACAACAGCAGCAGAGGTCTCCGGTAGACGTGCTGCTACGAGTGTTTCCAGGAAGACGTCGAGCGGACGTGGAAGCTTTGCTGCATCGGTGCAAAGGTAGGCCCTGCAACTCGATATTCGCGGCTTTTATTCGCGAACAGAACTTGATATACCCGTTGGCTAGTCCCTTTTCAATTTAGATGATGGACACGTGGTCCCGCGATCGTTTTCGGGACTCAAATTCGTTTTGTTTCGTTGAAATCTTTTTTGGAATTGTTCTCGAGTTTCGGTTTTTGGGCCTGCAAGTTCTTAGGCCGATATTTTTGAAGGCGATTTGCGGGCTTTGAGGTGGGCTTGGAGAGATTGGTTCTGCACGTGGTTAAATAGAGAGTTAAATTCTTTTGTATTGTTTCAAGTCTTCAAAGATTGCATCTTTTGATATTTCCTACTCAGGGCTGAATTAATTACTAACATCTCAAGGATTCAGAATTTTAATCCAGCCCTGTTTCTAATTGACTATTTGAACTGTGTCGAATCAGAATCGACTCCAAAATCCTACCTCATAAACTCAAAACACGATCTTTGCTAGATTATTTTGTACTCTATCCGTTCACCGTCGGGTTAGCAGCAAGGGGACAAACCGAACAGTATATCTACTTCTGATGCGAATAGTCTTACATTTCCTAGTACAGTAGAACCTCGATATTTTCCTGCGCCAAGGGCTCTGATATCAAACTAGAAATACAGATATCAAACCAAGAAATTAATTCCATAACACTGACCCATACTTACAATACATTTGCGTACTGTAACTATTGATTCCCCGGAATTTATCTAGCACACAAATATCGAGCTTCTATAACTAACAACCGCCAACACAAACACCGTCCAATATAGGACTACGAATATTGATGAGTTTCATATACAATCTATTGATGTAATGCTCCAACATGAATTTTATTATGCTACTTTGGTGATAAATCTACACATAAGAAATAAATTTCGTAACGAATAAACTGATTGAAAAATACATTCGTGATTGCAATAAAGAAATGACTGAAACTTTAGATACAAGAACCTACGACCGTTCAAATTAGATTAACAGTTTCTTCAGGTATACCACCTCACCGCATCCTTAGTTATAAATATTTCGCCCAACTTGGAGTCAACATTGAAGTACCATACCACGTATATGAAACTCATGCAAATCCGTGTCCCGTATTGAACGAGGTCTCGTAAGCGATAAAAAATGGCAGCCCTCGACAGCAGCGAAAGAAACGCAACCTGTCTGTGTCGCAGGCGACGTGGTGTCCGCCATGGAGGTGTTGGTCTGCGAGGATAGTCTTCAACCGAAGTCCGCGTTCTCGCCGTTGGCCGGCGCCTTGGCGTCGGCCGCTGCGGCGTCGGCGTCGGTTTCGGCCGCGTACGCGACCCGCGCCGCGTACTGCACCACTCCCATACCCTCGACCAGACACAGGTTCCTGGCTGCTCCTTACGCCGGCACAGGATACCTGCCCACGGTCATCAAACCGCCCAATCAGAATCTGCACGCGAACGGAACAGGGGACGCCTATCGGGAGACCAGTCCCGACGACGCCAGCGACAAAACCAGCTACTCCGAGTGACCGGACGACGCGCAGGCCGCCACCTGGTCATACCTGCAATAGCCGAAGGACTTGGAGCGAGAAAATGCCGTCGAACGACCTTCCCTTCACTCTCAACGATCCTCCCATCTTCATGGTGATGCTCACGGTGGACACCCAGGTGTCGAGGATGAGAAGCGAGGGATGTCGACTGATGTTGCTGAGATGGATTTGAAGAGATTCCAAGGACTTGAAGAGATGTAGGTTACATGCTGAAGGAGACTCGAGGGATTTGGAGATGTAACTCGGATTTGAAGGGATGTAGCTTTGATGAAACGCAGACGCCAACGACTGCGGGAGATGTAGGTTAGGGATTTGACATAGTAACAGATGTCCAGAGATGTTTCTGAGGTGGATTTGAGGACATGTAGATGCCAAGGACTTGAAGAATACAAATTGAAGGATTCGAAAGGACATACGATTTGATGAGACACAAGTGTGATTTGGACAGACGTACCTGAGATGAATTTGAAGAGATCTAGGAAGTTGAAGAATTGGAAATGACACAGGTGTGAAGGATTTGAATAGATGTAACTGAGATGGATTTGAAGAGGTGTGGATGTCAAGGATTTGAAGAGTTGTGGATGTCAAGGATTTGAAGAAATGTGGACGCCAAGGATTTGAAGAGATGTAGATGTCAAGGATTTGAAGAGATGTAGGTCAGAAGCTCGAACAAGAGACCAACATGAAGAATAATTATGTTCAGACATGTTGACGACCTAGAGAAGATTGCTGACGTGATATGCAATCAGAATCTGAATGGAGAACTTGTGATTCAATTGTTGAGACTTGGAGACTAAACTATGAAGTGGACAAGGACATAGATGTGAAAGATCTAGACACAAAGATCCTACGTGTGAAGAACCTATATGTGAAGGACTTACATACGAAGAACATGGACACCAAGAACAATTGCTTCAGCAGTTACAATTTTTATGAAGGAGTTATGAGACAACCCGAAGGTGTGTCAAACAAAATGGAGACTTGGACTTAACAGAAGGATTGACCTCTGATGATGAATGACGTTATGTACTGTGACTGTAAACTGTGAAGTGGACGTACAAGGACATGGATGGTGCTAATGATTTTTAGTTTCAATTCGAAAGTGATGTGACTGGTTAAAGCTTATGGTGTCGGGCAAAAGACTTAACTTAAGAAATCTAGATCTGAATGTTGATTTCAGGTGAACAATCGAATATGGACGCAAAGGATTCTTTCTGTTGAAAAGTAAGGGTTCTCATAGTGCAAAATCAGGTCTTGGTAACAAATCTGGAAGATTGATGTCTAGTGAATTAAATCTTAGCATTCGAAGTTCATGTTCAGAGGTGCCTCTAAGTTACGTAAAAATTGCAAGGCTGATTCTAAATTTCTATTTGGACTCATGCAATGGTTAGAGGTTTTTGCGATGTCTTGTGAATAATTGACTCGTTTCTCCAGAATGAAAAATGTTCACGTCTAAGTTGTACCGAAATAAAAAGTGAAACAAGCCCTACAGAACTCATCATTTTCCCACAACTTGGAAATGGTGAAATATTCGCTGTAGCAAAAATTACAAACAATTCCATTTCTGTCCATCCGCGACTATTAAAGCTTGATCGGCAACCATTATCACCGATGGTTGAACCCCGTAAAGTGGCCAGTATTTTACCGAACATTCTCTTCGTCTAACTCGTTCCTTCCGACGCGACGAGCGTCGAAAAAAAGGAAGACACAAAAAAAGAGAAGAAGAAACGTACGAAAACGAACCGCGTATGAACACTGAATCGCGGCTACCGTTGCAACGATAATATCTTTATACATGTGTAGATAAAGCGACCGGTAATCAAGAAGTATGTGTGTAGGTAACGTTCGAGAAAAATTGTATCGTTTGATTAAGTGAACCACATGGATTTGTACATATGCTAACCATCGAGAAGTAAATTAATCGGAAAACTGTCAGTCGGTGTATGTTAGAGGGTTACGCCGACTGTGAAACGGGAGAAAAGAAAACGCGTGTTTCCGGATACGCGTTCTGGAAATGGTGGATCGCCATTGATCCGGAAACATGTTCGTATAACATAAGTGTTTGCCTGTAAGTATAACGGCTCTAAGATGTGTAGATTCGTCGACGATCGAACCAGCGTCGTCCTTTGTAGTTACCATATGTTATTCGAAGAAAATGTATAGACGAAATATGAAATAATAAATAAGATATTGATACTCCATTTGCACGATCTTCATTCACTTCCTCCATTTTGTTTTTAGCTTGGGAGTTTTAGGTTAGGCAAATTGTAGGTTCGGTTGTGGGAATTATTATTGGAGGTGTTATATCATGATAAGTTATTTACGTGTTGTAGCGTTAGAAGTTCGAATCACTACGTGTTGCATATGGTAGTTCTACCACGCGTTGTATCTCCACATCACGCGCTGAGTTACGCGTTGTATCACTACACACTAGTACTACCACGGGTTGAATTACCACGCGTTAGTAGTACCACGCGTTGAATTACCACGTAGTAGTAGTACCACGCGTTTAGAACATCACGAGCTGAGTTACCACGCGTTAATAACACTATGCCCTTAAACCCCTTACACATCAAACAAAATGATGAAACTTCACTTCTGAGAGCAGCAGAAGCTTCAAAGTAAGTATGTAAAGTGCACAAATCTTCAAAATTTCTCCATCAACCAATATCAATCTTCAATCTCCCAAGCTGTAACAAAATAAGAAGTTCTCAAAATATTTCCCAAGCCCATCTTCAAAAACACTTGTTCCATCTCTTTCCATCATTCTAATTTTTCATTTTGTCAAACGTTCGGTTTTCGTATAACACGAAAAACGGTTAGTATGATTTTTCTCGTGCAATCGATATTTTTCTGTGCATCAAGGATAATTCAGAGTGGCAGGTTAAATAAGGGTCGGACGGTCGCGAACATTAAGGGCGCAGAGATCGACAGAGGGAGGACAACTTTCGGTCCGTTGAAAATTTCACTAAAAGAAAAGGAAAAAGAAGAAGGTATCGGATGTCGGATACAGTTCGCAGGTGCAGAAGGATATGAGAGAGCCACGAAGGGCAAACGTGGGCACAGGATCTTTGAAATTGGATCGGTTTCATGCTCGATCGGATCTGCCGGGATTTCGAGCAGTCGATTTACTGCGAATAGACCCCGGCCACGCGGTTAATTGATTTTAACAGTCGATTTGCGATCTACTGTCGGTTCAACGTACGATCGTGTATAACCTCGCATGTGAAGCTACTCTTTTCCTTAATCTCCGTGTTGACTTTGTACAATGAAACCGATATTAGGACACTCTGTTGCAGTGAAAATCACACGATACAACATGGTTTATTAATATTAAGATTATTTTAAATATACTGTAATATTTATCTAGAACATATATAATCTTATGAATATTATAATTTGAGTCTTACAAACACATTTTGGTACAACACGAATTGTCAACATGGCCTCAACAGTCACATGGAATTGGCACGAAATTCAAAAGTCCCAAGGCTCTACTATACAGAATTTCAATTTATTAACCATAAGTGTAGTTTGAAATATTTTTTTACATTATCATACTACAATAAAGTAAAATGATCAATTCTAACGAAAGTATGCTAAATTGTTGATGATTAAAGATGATCAGTGTTGATCATTAATACAATAATTATTCTAATTATTCTTTCACATTAAAGTGACGCTCGATCTGTAAAATTCATCCTAAATAAACAATCTCTGCAACCGGTTTATGCAAATACCAGGAACGTATTAATTCATCGATTAACAACCTAACCTCGATATTCCCGCATACAATTTTTAAAGCGAGCGTTCAGAGACGTCGAGCAGGCAACGAGAAAAAGATTTTTCGGTGTTGTTTCGCGTTCGGTATTGTACGAATTCAGGAGGATCGATTAATTACCGCGCAGGTACTGTTTTTTCTCGTTTTTTTTTTTTTATTTTTTTTACATAGGACCAGAGGGTAGAAGCGGCGTTGGTTTTCGCGTGAAAGCAGAAATTAGAAAAACAAAAATATAAATCGTGCGAAATACCGGGACTTGGGGAAAGTGAATTCCTAGCGTTCCTCGATACGCTTCTCTTTTTTTTTATTTTTCATTTCACCTGGATCATGATCGTTCATTGTCCGCCAGTTTCCTTTCGCGAATGCCGTTTATTGGGAAATGTAAACCTTTGCTAAATTAAAATTATAACCTTTTGGCTGTCTGCAGAATTTATTAAGTTTCGGGACTTGCAGAGGGAGAGTGTAGGTGTACGATTTGTCTTGAGATGTACGATTTCTTGATTGAGATGTGTAATATAGGTTGGGGAATTGATGTCGTTCGGGATAAGTTTGATGAAAAAGCAGATGAAGGACTTTTGAAGAACATTAGACAGGTGATACAAAATGGAGATATAAACGATGATGAAAATACAAAAAGTTTGAAGCTCATTCTGAAGTCCCAAAGTTCAAAAATGTCCAAATGACGAATTTTTACAAAGGTTCTTAAAAACGTCCTCAACATCCAACACCGAAGAGTGCCAAAATCTCTTCTCTAAAAGAGAAAGATCTCCACAAATCATAGCTTCAATTTCCCTGCACACTTTTCTTGTCCTCCAGTAATATCTATTTTGCCAATTATCCAATTTCGCAAGATGGAGTCGAAAAGGTGGAAAGAAAAAGGGAAGGGTAAAACGGTTGGTGGATTTCTGGCGTATTTGCGGCATCGTATTCCGTCGACTTAGCTAAATAAAATCAGTTTCGCGACTGCGATACTCGAATAATTACGAGAGTAGGCGAGGGTGGTACGCGATGCGGCGGCGGTACACGGTATCGATGAAATACCGATAATCGATTGCCCTCTACAAGGCATATATCCGATAGGTCGATGCCTGAACACGCGCCTAGCGTTATATAGCCCCGGCAATTTGTACCCTGGCTGTGGTGCACGCCGGTGCATTATAATGCCGCTTATTATTTACGAGCCGTGAGCTGGCTGGCTCCAGGGGTGGCAATATATCGACACCCCGCGGAGTTTCCTCCTTTGGCTACTGGTTACCATTCATAATGGAGCATAATGGTCCCCCTCCGTTCTTCGTTGCCCTCAAACCAGCCCGGGGGTTTAATCCGCAGTCAGAGTGCAACAACCCCCTACCGCCTGTATACGCGGCAGCGTATGTTCTCTCTACCCCCCGTTTTATCACCCCCCCCGAACCCCTCTTCTCCCACTGATACGAAAGTCTCCGTAGTTTCCTCTCCACCGTGCGGAATTTTAAGCCGAAACCGATCCAACGTCGGAATCAAAGGGGAAGAAATTTCCTAGCGCTGAAGACACCGCACGGGGGTTGATTCAATTACAGCCACCCCCTCCCGTATGTGCGTGACCGTATTTTTCGACCCCTTTGGATCTTTGATCCGTGATACGATGTAATTGTTCAGTTTTCTGTTTATTCGGGGGAGGGCAGAAGATACGAATTTTTCTTTCGATCGTCTCGATCCTTTGTGTTAGTTCTTTTGGGGGGTAGGTTTTATTTAGTGTTGCGTAGCTTTGGCAGATTTGGGAATTTGGAAGTTGGAGGTGGAGAGTTGGAAAGATGTGGATTTTGGAATTTTTAGGTTTGATGAGGTGGATATTTGGGGGATTTGAGAATTTGGAAAGTCGAAGATTTGGTAATTTGGGGATTTGGAAATTTTGTAATTTACGAATCTGAAAACTTAAAAATTTGAAAGTCTGAGAATTTGGCAATTCAGAAATTTGGTACCGTGCAACATTGCAACTTTGGAACTTTGGAAATTTGGAAACATTGAAACCTGGTCCTTTCGGAATTAAAAAAATTTAACGAATAAGATTCAGAAAATTAAATACCATTAAGCTTCCCCTAAACCGCCCCTTCCCTCAAACTACTATAAAAGCAATAAAACACCAACAATAATAAAAAATTTTAATGATCTATTAATTCTCTTCCGATTAGATCATCCATTTCAACGAAAAATCAATAGGAATTTACTTGCACGAAACATTTTCCATAAAGTTTAGTATTCCAAACGATTCATTGTAAGCTAAAACGTGGACAGGTTTACGTTGACCGGTGATAGAACAAACGCGCAAATTATATCACGAGCGAAAAAAGAACACTGAATGAAAAAAAAAACGGACGAATGAAAAAACAATTGCTTTGAACCGTGACGATCTATGGGGCGGACAAAAATCTCGTTGAAATTTCGGAAACGCGATACGAGAGATAAAAAGAGGCAATCGAGAGAGAGTTGATTTTCGAAATCAAAAATCAATGGAAACATCGATATTTGTCGAATACTTAAAAGCTCGAATCCGCGGAAAAGCGATGGCTACCCGAAACACAACGAAGGTACCCGCTGTGATGGCTTTTAAAATTTTTTCGACTTCCATCAATATTTGCTCTCCACGCCGCTTCTCCCTCCTCCTCTTTCACGCAGGGACGCAACGAGTTACGTGAAACGTGTAATTTCGGATTTCGGACTTTGTTCTGCGGCAAAGTTTTTATTTCGACTTTTGGGGGATGGTTTTATTAAGTTTTGTTGTAATTAGACTCTTAAAACATCCCAAAATTATTCTTGCTCAGGTCCTCGAATTTCGAAACTATTATACTCTCAAATTCTTAAATGAATTGGTGTATTCATAAATTTCTGAAAGTTCAACCTATTGCACATTTAAATGATCAAATACCTAAGTTACTAGTGTTCCATATTCACAGGAACGCAAATTACTTTCCCAAATTGCTAGTTTCTAAATTTGTGAATTTACCAAATGTCCAAGTGTACAAATCTTCAAATCTTGAAGTCTCCAAATCTCCAAATCTCTAAGACTTCAAATTTTCAAATCCTCAAATCCCCAAATCTCCAAATCTCCCAATCTCTCAATCCCCAAATCCCCAAATCCTCTAAAAATTTCGCAACTATCCAAAATCCAATTTCCAAGATATCTAGCAGAGACTAAAAATTTATGTAGCCGACCCTGGTTTTGGTGGCTGGGAACGCCATACTTCACCCTCTCTACCTGTATCGACCGTGTACACGTGTGCAGCCACGTATTTGCTCGTACAACGACGACCGGCACAAGTGCACCTTGGAAGCCAATCGGGACGAGATCCTTCGATCCTCGTCACGGATCACGGAAGAGTATATAGTGTTGCCGAACGTTGGCAAACAGCCGGGGTGTTTGCTTTTTTTTTCCAAAAGACCGATACGGCTTCTTCACGGCCAGCGAATACGAACCGCATGTGTGTCCTGTAAAATGACGGGTACCATTTGCATTTTTTATCCTTTTTCGCTGTCTTTTACCGTTGAACCACGCTCAACCATTTACACGAGCATTCCGAAAAGATACTAGATTCAGATATGTTTGGATTATTTGGAATATACGACCAAAAATGAGGTAGAAATAAAACATTGCGGTATGAATATTATTTTAAATGTCACAAAAGTTCATAAATGAACTTTGTCGTCAACATTTTGTTCATAAATGATCAGTACATTCAAAGTAAATATATATCTTCTACTACTTATGATTTTATAAATTACAAATTATTTAGCAAGCTCCAAAAATGTATTGTTAATGAACGAGCAATTTGTAACTAGCAAATAAAACGAAAATAAAATGTCCGCACGAAGAAGAACGCGGAGCGATAAAGGAAGAAAGGGGAGGTCACCGAGGAGGACAGAGAATTTTAATAGATTTAATTAATATTTCATTTGCATGCTATTTCTCTCCCCAGCTTTCCTCCCTATTCTCTATGTAACTGTGCGACAGTGCCCTCTCTCTTCCTTCTACTAAATCGGACGCAATTTCAACCAACACATGGACGAAAAGATAGAACGCTGGTAGAGAAAGCAAGTTATTCTCTGTACAGGGTGTCCCATTTAAATCGACTCAAATAACAAAAATTCATCCAAAATTATTTCAAAGAAACTTATTAACAAGATCAACTCTGTATTTCATGTATTCGTTTAAAATAAAGTCGCTCTAAATTAGTTGAAGACATAATATCATTTGCGTTCAATGTCAACCGGTTAAATGAGACATCCTGTAGAGGAATACGGAGAAATACATAGATGTTCTGCAGTCTGATACAGAGAGAAAGAGGAGGACGGCGATAGACGGAGAATGCGGGGGTGACAGGATCCTCTCTGTATTTCAATTTAGCACGTCCATTGTTAGATACTAATATTATTCAGTTGGGAATTGTTTCGTGACACCCCTCAGCAGTATGATTTCCACGAACGGCTGGTGTCCGTGGCCTCCATCAACGTGTTCGTTCTACTATTACTCTGTTTCTCTCTCCGATTCTCTCTGTTTCCCTCCGCCGGTTCTCGTCTTCTCTCTTCCGCCCGTTCCTCGGCTTCCACGCCGTCTCTTTCAACCCCTGCTTCCCATTCTGGGTACCGTTTCATCCTGGCTCTCGTCTGCCCGACCACCCCACTTCATAACCCGAGGAAGATATTAAAGTATTGCCCAATGAAATACCTCGATATATACCGGTGGAAATAGAGGCGAAACGGTTCAACAAAGAAACGGCCGCGTTTCCCGACGATATTCTCGCCCCGAGAATTCCCTCAACGGTTACCGTCAATCCCTCTCTCCGTTTCCACTCTCCAATCGAGTCTTATTCGTTTATTAAATTTACTCGATACTCTTTCGTTATTGTAACGCTTAGTTTCTTCGGAATATAATGTTAACCGGGCTAGCGCTGGTAACTTGGGGGTGGGGGATGCTGTTCCAAATGTTGAGCACTCGGGTGGTTGAAAAAATGGAGTTTCAGAGTTTGGGGATCTGGAATGTTTGTGAATATGGGATTTTCAGATTTAGGAGTTCAAAGGGTTGGAAATTTGGAACTACTATTAGTTTCCCCTGGATTTAGTTAAAAATATTTGTCGTCGAATTAAATCAAATAAGTTTGAGTCACCTTTGCAAACTTACTATTACTATAAACTCTGAGGAACAATTGAATCTACAGAATAATCCAAATAGGTCTACCGTTATTCGAGGGTTCCACTGTTAATGCAGCGGTATCGAGTTTCGTAGAAATCCAAGATCTTGTGTATCTTATTCAAACTTGTCCCAAATGGTCAGTTACCTCGGTTAGATTTTACGTAATATTTGACTCGTGACACGGCTTTTACGCAGGTACCAGCCGGGTCGCCTCGCGTGTGGACTCATCATGGTCCACGGCTTTACCTGCCACGGTTTCAATCGTGTCCTCCTGTTTGCCCATCCATTATGGCTACAATAACAACGATCGTCCGCTCCATCGGCTTCTTTTCCTTTTTTTCCTTCAACCTCCCACGTCTCCTTCGTCTCTGTACTCGGTAACAGTCCACGGTGATCAGTTGTACACCGTGTTGACCCTATTCTCCTTTAAACAACGTTCGACGAACCTCTTCTACTCTCGTTCACCTTTTCTTCAGAATCTTCACCACATATGTGTGCGATGTACACGTGAGTGCATCTGGGATGTTCGTGTGAGTGGATGTAGTAGAATGTTCATGTGAGTGGATGTAGGAAAATGTACATGTTAGTGGATGCGAGAGGAGGTACACGCGAATGGATGCATGAGGATGTACTTGTGAGTAAATGTATGAGAATGTGAGAATGTACCTACATGGGAGTGAATATGTGAGATGTACATGTGACTGAATGTATGAAAATGTACATAGGAGTCAATGTATGAGGTGTACATATGAGAGAATGTGTGAGATTGTGCATATGAGTATATGTGTGAGAATATTCATGTGACTAAATGTATAAGAATGTACATATGAGTGGATGAATGAGAATGTACATGTGTGCGGATGTGTAAGATGTGCATGTGAGTGGATATACATATGATGATATACATGTGGGTAAATGTATGACGATATACATGTGAATAAATATGTGAGACGTGCATGTGAGTGGATGTATGGATGAAGAAAGTAGACTCTACACGAAAGACCTGTAACGATAATTTTTTCGAACGGTGTGCACTTCAGCAACATCCAAGAGAAATGTCCAAGAGATTCTGTCCGTTCGAGAGAACAGGTTTGAACGTTGTGCGTATATACGTGCAACAATGTTCAGAAGAATTTGTACTCGAGGTATTCTAGACTCGTGTAGCTTTTAATAAAGGGATTAATTAACAGGTAGGAGGTGTTGGAGCATGTGGTTACGTCTTAATTAATAGCGTTTTTGCTGAAAGTACCCAAGAAGGATCAGCTTTACAAGGTTGAAAGACCTAACCAAGTCTAAATCGAAGAAATGTAAAACAAGTATTATAATAGAAGAAAATAGCACACACGTATATCCTGCATTGTCAACGAAAATATAATAGTTCAAAGGAAGTGTAGGACTGTACTCTAATATCGTATCGATTTCGAGACACGTAGTGCCGAACCATTGTCCTTTTTACAGGCCACGAATTCGCTCGGAATAGTTTCGCGGTGACAATGAGCATACCTACCCCTTCTACTCGGGGCCTATCTTTCTTCCCAGGGTTAAAGGATATTGAATACCGTTTCATATGCTCACCACGTAGCCAGATCGCGAGGATCACGATCCACCCTTATCGGACCGGTTCTTACGGTGACCTTAAAGTCACTCGAGTTTTCAGGCCACCCTCTTCGTCGATCTCTTAATCCTTCTCTCTCCCTCTCTTATCGACCACCCTCTATTATTCGACGATATTAAAATTGTCTTCTATAATCGACTCGGTAGCTGCGGCTTGAATAATTTCCAGGACAACCCGTTTGAAAGTGCTAACGCGCCTTCGACCCAGTATTTTAATCGGGGGAGACAGTTTAGCACTTGTAGGTCTGATGGAATCGGGAGGTAGGGACGTTTGGGGATATTTGGGAACTGAGGATGTTTCGGTATGGGGGATATTTGAGTATTGGGATTTGGAAATTATGAAATTTTGGAATTTGGAATGGTACCTTGGAAATTTTTAGAATTAGGGATATAGGAAATTCGGAGACTGAGAATTCTACATTTAGGAGTCGGTGTTTTGGAAATTTGAGAATTAGGAATTTTAGGAATTCGGAATTTGAGGAATTATTCTCTTTTCCTTTCTTTCACTCAAAGTATCCCTCTAACCTTATCTCAACCCTACCCTACGATTCCCCAAAATAACAAAGAATAACTAAAGATGACGAAAAATGATTAAAAGTGACTAAAAATGACTTAGAGCCTTCTTGCAACTCATCCCCCGCAATATTTTGTGCCGAACATCCCGAATCCGAGCAGATGGCGATAGCGAAAAGAAAAATGGCGTCGTCAGAGAAGAAAGGGCGAAAAGTGTGGCCGGTGCCAGCACGGCTGGCATTTGGTACAATTTTTTCAACGAAGTTAATGTTAATCAGTGGCGGACGTGACGTGGATGGAGTGTACTCGACTGGATTTCATGTCGTCCGCTGCCACAGGCTTGTACAGCCCGTATGCCATAAACGTACTGCCATAAGTACTTTGGCAATATACATCTCGCGCGGACTCGTCCATTACAACAGGCTAGCGTGAACCACTCGTGAAGCACCGCTACCGACCCACAATCATTCTGCACCGTTCATTTTCGGAAACCGGAAGCTCGATGTCCCGACCATCCGGTTCCCGTTTTCGATTCTTTTTCGAAACACAACGTTGCTGGTAGTCGCCGCGAAAAATGACGTTTTATTAACGCAATGAAATCTGACGCGCGTTCGAGCACTCGTTTCGAGTGGATACAGATTCTCCACTCGCCATCACGCCGTCCTCTCGTTTCAACGTTTCCTACTCGTTCTTGCTATTGTTGCGTTTGCGAACCGTTGTTTCGTTTCGGTCGTGGAATTTTTGAACTTCCTGCGAACGGCCGTGCGAGAGACAATTAGGACCATTTGTCCAGGCGCTGCCATTTTTGCGGGCTGTTTTATTAATTTTAATACAACTTTGATTTATAGGTCTTTGAAATTCGTTTCATTTTTGAAAGAACGAGGTCTTTGAGTTGACTGGGTTTGTGCTGGTTACGCAAACTTTGAGTTGGTGATTTGGGAATTTGGGGAATTAGAAACCAGAGAACTTGTATGTGCAATTTCGAAATTTCGAAATATTTGAAAACTTGAGACTAAGAATTTTGAAAGAACTACAAATCAGTCAATCATAAACTAGCAAATTTAAAGATCTAGAGCTCTAAAAATTATAAAAAGCCATTTGACTACCTAATAATTTGACATAATAATTTAACATGGAATGTATGCAATCAAGAAATAAATTGACGAATTTAAATAATTGGAGAGGGTTGAAGTAAATTTGTAAACGTTCAGACATCTCGAACGTATATTAATCGAGGATTACTTTCGAACGTGCGACTAATTTAATTTTTCAACTCCCCTTCTCGCGATCTTCCTTCGCGACCCTCGACCCCATTGTCAATTGCAGGTCGACACCTTTTGCCCCGTCGCGTGCGCCTAATCGCTTTAGAATTAACTGCACCCCTGCGAGCTTTCGTGGGGACTTTCGATATCGGGGATGAGTATACGAACTGGTTCGTAGTTTCTTTTTAATTTCATCGTCGAACACACGCTGCGACCTGCAACAGTGTCCTCCGCACCCTCGTACCTCGAATTACTATGCCGTCGCACGATTTCAATTTGATGGGGTTAATTTAAAGACGGGGATAATTTATGATGTCTTTTTTATAGTTACAATTATATTCTTCATTGAACTTCTAGTATTTTATTTCTCTCTGCATCTATTATTTTGTAGCGATTATTATTGACAATGACGAATATATGTAGTTTATAGAACAGAAAATTGAAACAAGTTGAAATAACTTTCTAACTTATCAGCGTATAATGCACACATAGTTTGAAATTACAAATGGGACAGAAAAATATATAAACAAATAATAAAATATAAATGAAGATACACATTAATTCTTTAATTTGACAAAAATCAGAGCAGACTTCATAAAAACTTCTCAATAAATTTTGTCATTTCACCTTGCGAAGTCAAATGCCTTGTTTGATAGTTTTAGTGTCAGTGTAAAGTGCGAAGCTACATGAAAATCACATATTTATTATTATTAAGAATCTCGGTAAATTTTTATAGATACGTAAATGCTTTGTAGATGCCTTGTAGATGTAACTTATATCTCCAATTTCATGTCGATGATAATTCAATTTTCTTACAACCCCAAATAAAAAACATGAAATACAAGAGTGAATATAAAAGAGAGTAAATATGTATCAATATGATTAACTAATTGAAATAGTTAACAGTTAATAAGGAATAGCGAAAAATAAAACAGTGGAGTGTGTCGTGAATGGCATAGCCTGAAATTATGACGGAGAACAATTTCGCGGTGCATGAAATTTTTGTTCTTATTACTTGACGATCTGTCATTGTCCAGTATGGAAGAACTACGACGGTATATTCTGCAGAGGATCTTTGTTCGTTACGATTCTACAGGCAACAAGAGATCGTTGCACAATGAGACCCGCATAAGTGGCATTAGGAGTGCGCGTGTACGCATCCCTATACAGAGCCGCTGGTTTTCACAAGGAAATACGTCAATTCGGGATTAACTCTCGTATCCACTTCTGCTATGCTACCACTTCAACAATTCAAAGGAAGAACCAACGAAATTGTGAACACTGAACGCGATCTATCGCGTTTTACCATGTTGTACTCGTTTTTTTCCGCTTATTCCTGAGTCTACACTCTTAATCTAACCTAAATCAATTAGACATCGTTTAAGAAGTCTACAATCTTATATTTTTTATTAGATCTAAAGACAGTTAGATCTTTTATTAGATCTCAAAAGTTAACAAATGCAAACTCAGCAATATTCATCTTTATTGTTCGATGCCATGTTTCTTTCTTCGGCGCCAAATTTGAATAGAGAATATATGTATACAAGTATTAATAAAATTAACAAATGATTATCATATGTAACATACGTACATATCACTAATACGTAACATAATATCATGCGTATAATATCTACATATACATATACATACATTATACATATACAATGAAAAATACATGTTGTTACCACCCTTATTTAATAAAGCCAGTCTATCTTTGCACTATAATTCACAATACCAGTAAATAAATTTCATCGTCAACAATAGAGGTATTAAATAATTAAAAACGACGTGACAAAAAAGACACCATTAAAAGAAGGCGATTAAACGGTCGTTTAACGCAATATCAATTGAAAGTTCCTATAAAACAACTCTTTCTTTAATCTTTTCTTCATCGACGCCCCTCTTCTCCCTAACCACCCTTGTCCCCAATAAAAAAAAATCGTGCGTTCTTTCACGCACGCTTTCGGGGCAAGTAAAATGCACACGCGCTCGCGGGCTCGTCTAACCACGCTCTCCCATTCATTCGCGTTATGTGGTGTACAGTGTGCCATGTAAGTATAATAAATAAGAACGCTCGAGGAGCTATTGTACCGATTGTTTTCGATGACCTCGTCGAAAACGACGAGGCATGTCGGCGGGGTGTAACGCCACGGGGTACACACGTTCCCGTACGTGTGTACACACGTACACACACGCGTATGTGCGTGTACAGTCAAGAACAAATATGGCTTCCGTAGGGATGTTTAGAAGTGGAATTTTGGGAAAATATCTGCGAATTTTGAAATTGGATTTGAGAAGTTGCGAAGTTGGGAGTCCGAGAATTTGGTGATTTGGGAATTTGGAGATTTAGGAATTGGGGTATAGGAATTTTGGGATTTGGGAATTTGGGGATTTAGGAATGGGGGATGTAGAAATTTGGGGATTTGGGAATTTGGGAGTTTAGGAATTGGGGTATAGAAATTTCGGGATTTGATAACTTGGAAATTTAGGAATTGGGGATATAGAAATTTGGGAAATTGAAAATTTCAAAATTAGTTACATGGATTTTAGAAATTTAGAAATCTGAGAATTTCAGATATAAAACCCTAAAAATATATAAATTTCAAAACTAGTGCCTCAAAGAACATCAAACCATCAAGCTGCAAAAACTTGAAGTCTCGAAAACTGCCAAGTTTCCATCTTGTCGTAAGAAACCTATACTGCATCAACTTGTACACGCATGCTCGATTTCCTTTCTTCCCTACACCGTCGTTCAATTTTCTTTCACGTATCCGCGAAAGTCTGTTTTAAAAATTCTTTTGATAGCAGGGAAAGAGAAAAAGGACTCAGCAGGATAGCAGAAAGCAACCACAGGGTTGGATACTCGGCCACAGTAATACCAAGTGTACGTGTTCACCGGGCGTACACGAGTAGGTACTTGCAGCCTTTCCCTGGGTCGTTTAAGATGCTATTTTCTGAGCGTTCCCTAACCTTACACTCGATCGGGCAACCGATCCCGCGATACATACCACTATAATGCTCCTTCGAGTATTTCGCCGTCGATCATTCGGGATCATGATCTGAACGATTGGTGAAGATGGCAAACGCTCGGGTGACGTTTAGGGAGATACTTGTGGTAGATGTATCTTGAAAGAGGTTTTTTGAGTTTGGTCACTTTTTTGTGAAATTGAAGAAGAAAGAATTTTTGGTAAATCGACGAAGAAGAAAGAGGGTCATTTAACTCTTATGTAGGAATATTATATTGAAGTATTACTGTTGGAGTATTATTGTTGGAGTATTGTTTCAAGGACGTATACGCTGTTGAAAGGATGTTCGTGGACGTATAAGGTTATGAGGGGGAAGAGAATACTAGACTTCTAAATTTTCAAATTCTCAAGTCTAAGATTCCTAAATATCTGGATCCCAAAATTTCACCATCCCTAAATCCCTGCATTCCCAAATCTCTAAATCCCCAGTTCCTACATTCAAAAATACATACGTTCTAAAACGTATTTTGTACCAAGAAAATATAAGAACGAAGAAGAGTGTAAAAAAGTGGTGGTAATCCGAGAAGCAGAAGTAATATTAACATAAGATGACGATAAAGAACAAGCGAGCAAGGGCGAAAGAAAGATTCTATATAATTTAACGACGCTAGGAAGCAAGGGTGGCTGGGTGTCATTTTTTTTATTTGATCGGAGTGGCGGTAGCACGATATGGGTGGGTACGTTTCCGACGATTTTGCGCCACCCTGTTGTGCATTACCGGTCCGATAGCTACGTAGAAAATATTAAACGGGTATATAGGCAACCTTGGGCACCTACTTGTGTCGCCCATTCCGGGGCATTACGATGCCATTTCTGCTGGCTATTATTATCCGGACTCGGATCTTAAACGCGTCTGCCGGATATTGCCTCTTCGCCGCTGCCGATAAAAATTTCCATGCAAATTATCGCCGGTTACGCCCACCGTTCTTTCTCTCTTTTTCTTTTTTTTCCTTCGATGTTCGACTGTCTTCCCGTGTATAGCCGTTCTCGATAACGAAATGTTAGACTTTAGTCGTTCGGTGTTCGACGATGGAAACACATGATCTACATGATCTATATGGTCCACATAACATACGTGATCTACATGATCCACATGGTATACATGATCTATACAATCTACATGATCCACATGACATACTTGATCCACATTGTCTACATGATCCATATGATCCACAAGATCCACATGACCTACACGATACATATGATACATATGATCCTCGTTACCTACATTATTCATAATGTTTATATTATTCAAATAATTCATCTTTGAATTCATATAACAGAAGCATAAATTCAACCCAACTGACATACTAGTTAATTTCGATATCGACATTCTTCCGACATTCATTGCATTTTTAAATGCAAATATTAAAAGCAGTCTCCATTTTGTTGCATTACTATAATCTTCACGAAACATCCCCAATATTATACCACATATAATGTATATTTGTTGTATATCATAATGTACATAAATTCCAAAATAGAAAGAATTTACAACATCCAATATAATCAGCTGAAACGTCTAAAATTATAAAACAGTGTAAGACGAATTTAAGATCGTATCGTTAAAATAGAGTATAAACCATCGAATTATTAGAAAGGACGATAAGTTGATTTGAATATTCCGCAATTTGAACGGATCATATAACGCATCCGATTGAATCGCATCCTGATTTATGGCAAAGTACATAACAAAGATTTCGATGGCAAATCCAGAGGCGACACGTCCTTCATTCTGACAGGATTGAAAGCCGTAAAAATCCTTGTCGGACGAAAGGGTAGCCCGATCTAGGTACGCATGCGTTTGACAGAGTAGATATATTTCGATCATGGATTTTCGATAGGCTGCAAGGATTAGGGGCTACCCTCGGTTACCGCGTTTTGTTCGAAACAATGCTCGACTTAACTGATTGGCCGATAGTCTGGCCTGGTACCGCGTGTTCGATGAATAACAGAGTGACGATGTGGAGTGCGTAACGCTGGATTACCATAATAATCTCCGTTAACGAGTATTGTCCCGTTAATTGAAAAGTCATTGCTTTCCGCCGCAACCACACTCTTCCTCTCTTTAACTATTCTTCCTTTAAACTTGTATTAAGGACAACATTTCGGTATTTTTAAATACTGTGATTGTAAGGAGATGAAGTTTTTGAAGAAGTTATGTCCCCAAATTTCGAGATGTCGAAATTCCTAGATCTCTAAATTTCCATGTACCGAAATTTCTATGTTCCAAAATTCTTATGTACCGAAATCCCTAAATCTCTAAATTCTTATCTCCCGAATCTCTAGATCTCCAAATTCCTACGTCTCCAAATCCCTACAACCTCTAATCTTCCAATCTCAAATCTCCAAGTCCCAAAATCCCCCAGCCCAAATTCCTTACACTCATCCCCCATTCCCAACTTTCCGAATCGCCAAACCGAAATTAAAAATGTGGAAATTTTCAAAAGTAGTTAAGATGTCCATACCAATGATTTAGCACAATACGACCCTCGTCCACGTCCGTATACTTAGAGAATCTGAATAGCGATGACAGCGTAAGGAGTATAAACAAAAGATATCTGGGATATCGAGTCGAAAGGATATTAATGGCGAGAGGGTTTGATGTTACATGTCCGCGTTTCATGGCTGAGTTTTCACCGGTGGTTACCAACCCCCTAGTGTCCCGGTGTGGGTCACGTGCCTCGGCCGATGGAAGAACTATCGTCCGCGAGGGTCGGTAACGTGGGATTACCGTGGCCAATAATTTCGCGGGGTCGAATTTGTTTGATATACTATATCCATTGTGTGATCCATAGAAAGAGGCTTCCCACTCTCTATTGTGGCCACGACGGTCGAGGGGTGGAAACGCGAACAGAGACGGGACTAACCGGATAGGGAGAACCCGCGGGACAGAGAAGGAGATACGTAAAAGGGTGCTTTCGCTCAGACTCACAAGTGGCAGCTTTTAATCTCTTCCAGGGATAACTCAAACCGAGCCACGATCGAACCTTGTTACCAGCGATTTAATTGCTTGTTAATGGATAATCCAAGTGTTTTACGGCGACCGCCGATGACCGTGCATTACGCCCTCGTTTAATATTACCTATCAATTTACCAATTCGATACCGGCTTATTAGTGTAACGTAACTGTTGAATAGAAATATTTCATTCACTCTCGGTAGAGTGTGTTATATTTTGAGTTACGATGTTATATTTCATTTGGTAGTTTCAATTTTTGTAGTTACCTTGTGAAATTATTATTGTTACTTTGGATGTTGAAGTTAAATTGTTTTGGATGCGTAATATTATACTTTGTTAAAAAATTTCGATATTTTCAGTCGTTACTTTGTGGAACTAAATTCCTATGAACCGAAGTCGTTGAATCACAGGTCCTTAAGTATCATGGACTCTAAATCCCAAGATCTACAAATCTTTAGATTCATAAACACCTACATCGTGAGTCCTCTATGTTCTGAAATTACTGTGCCTCGAAATTGCTACGTCTCAAAATTATTACCTCTCAAAATCCCAACATCCCCTAATAGGTCCCTAAATTTGTAGACTCTCAAACTCTTCCATACCTCTAACCCCCTAAAATCCCAAATCCCAAGATCCCCAACTGTCTACACTTCCAAACGTCCTGCAACCCCTACTTCCGAAAGTTCCTAAGTCTCCGAATCCATAAATCTCCAAATGTCTATATCCTCCAACTCCCTAGATCACAAAATCTCTCAATTTCCATATCTGTACATCCCTAAGTCTACAACTTCCTGTGTCAACTTCTTAACGCGTTCCTAAAAGTCTCCAGAACGATAGTCTTCAATAATACTATCCCTAGGGAATGAAGATTTGCTGGTGACTGTACGCGGAGATGGCCCAGGCAGTTACGGCATTATATACCTAACAGGAAGAAAGACAAAGCGAACAAAACACTGTCGGGGCGTCGCTCCGCAAACACAGCGCCTCCACGGTTGGACGAAGAAAGAGTGAGGAGAGAGAGAGAGCGAGAGAGAGAGAGAAAAGTGAGACGCGAAGGAACTAAAACTTGGAACAAAAGTCCTCACTTTTGTTCCCTCGAAAGTTTTTCGAATTATGGCCGTGGCGGAGAGAAAGACGAAGGTAAAAGGAGGACGATGCCGATTGCCGAGAGAGGACCTTCCGTGATTTATATCTCGCCAAGGTTTCGGAATTATTAAACTTTCCGGGGCACCACCGGAAGGTAGAAAGCTGCCGAGGGAAAGATGGCCACGACGGAAGAGGAGTTTCCGCGAGAGAGCTTGTACTGTAATTAAGCCGTTTTCTAATGAAGATTGATCGGTCAATTAGCACCGTACCTCCCACCCCGTGTCCTCTCCGTTATTTAGAGCGTTGCGATCTACTTACTTATCCTGCTGTTTGCACCTCCACACCATTTCCCTCGATGCGACAGAATTCACGATATCGGGAAGGGAGTTAGCAGGTTGCCTTTTAACAAAATGGCCGATCTTTTTAATAGACGTTGCGATTGTGATATGTAGAATAATATAGATGGTTGCCAGAATATAGATGGTGGCTCTTCTGGACACTCAATTGTTAGATCCTTGAATTCCTATGGGGATCTAAGATTCGCATATTCTTAGATACCCAAATCCTTGGATTCCCATATTCTTACATCCATAAATCCTCAGATTCCTATATCTTTAGATCTCCGAATCTCGTGATCCCAAAATTCTATAAATCCAGAGTTCCAAACTCTCTAAACTCAAATTCTTCAAATCCTAAAATCTTCAAGTTCCCAAATCTCCACATCCCGAACTCCCTAAATGCCCAACTTCTCAAACCTGAAAATGCCCACATCCAAAAATCTCCAAGTCCTCAAATTCTCAAATCCCTAAATCCCCAAATGCCTAACTCCTCAAACCTGAAAATCTCCAAATCCCCAAATTCCAAAATCTAAAAATCTCAAAAACTCCCAAATACCACCTACACCCCCAAGACTCAAAAGTCCCCAAAAAGCTGAAGAAATTGAGATTTGCTCCGAACTGTACCCCCAAATTTTCGATAGTAACAAACCGGTGCGGTGTGTGCTCGAGGTCCGCGAGGATCAGCCGTCGAATCGTAGACAGGAGCATCGTACGACCTAAATTAATGAATTCGCAGGCGACGAACGCACCGTATTGATTGATGCACCACGATAATAGCCAGCCAGCCAGCCTAAACGACTCTGGAATAATTTTCAGCTCCAGGCGATCGGTACTCAGACACGACATGATCGTTTTTACCGATCGTCGACACCGTTCTTGTTTTCCTTTTCTCCCATTTTTTTTTTTTATTATTTTTTTCCTCTTTTTTTATTTTTCGGGGCACACCCGACGAAACGAGTGCGTCGGCTGAAGGAAGAAGAAGGGGAGAGACGGTGGTAGAGTATGATGACAGCGGAAAGACACGACCACCATAGAGAGAATGTCGATTTCGTGTTTTAACGAACGCGAGGAAGACACGCGGAATGGACGTTGTCGATATCGTTTTCACGAACGACACGTACGTATAAGTTACGATGATGTGAGGGGCAGATCCATTAGACTATGCAATTGTCCACGTATTGCATTGTCAGCCACCATGGAGATTTCTATTCAGAAATCGCGGAAGTCCCCGGATGCATTGACGAGAGGTAGAGGATGATCGAGGACCGCTCTTGTTGCGAGAAGGAAAGAGACAACGGGAGAGAGACCGGCAGACGTGATCGACAAGGATACTGGTTACTCGTACTTCTCATTTTTTCTCCCTAATTGTCGTGCGTGATATCCCTGTCCACGGAAATCGATCTCGTACCGTAGACACGCGTGCCACTCTGTCACTTTCTGAACCTCATCTTAATTCTTTTGTTGTCGATCATACGCCCGCGTTTTTACACTCTTTTGCAACTCTTATACTTTCACGCATTCTGACCGATTATTTTCTCTGGACGGTGTAACAGTTTCGAGAAAATGGCGACGTAAGTTAAGGATGTGGGCTTATGGAGAATTTGGGGGATTTGAAGATGTAGGAAGTTTGAGAATTTTGGGACTTGAAATTTTTAGGTTTTGTGAGGGATGTGGAAATTGAGGGTTTTGGCACTCGGGAAGTTGGGACATTTGAGGATTCGATAATCTAAGAGTTTAAGAATGTAAGAATTTAACCCTTAAATGGGAATTTGGAGATTTAGGAATTTCGGGGCATACGAGTTTGGAGATTTAGAAATTTTGGAACATAGATATTTCAGGACATAGGAACTTTGGGACACAGGAGTTCCTATCTCCCAAAATTCCTAAATCTCCAAATTCCCATATCCCGAAATCCCTAGATCTCCAAGTTCCTAGCCCAAATCTCCAACCTTGAATCCCCCAGTCCCAAACTCCTCTCTCCCCAAATTCCCTCCAATCCAACTTTCCGAAAGCAGCGAACGAAACACGATTCGAAACAAATTTCCCATTTTCTTAAAAAAAAACACGGTATCTGTCGTAGGGTATTGTGTCGTTGATTCTCCGTATCCTTTCTCTATCAATCAGGCATTCGCACAATGGCGACACATTGTGTAATCCAAAATGAATGCAGGCCCCATTCTCGGGGTATAATTGTTTCACGACAGGTCCTCGCACAGCCGGGCATCAGGGCAAAGAAACGGACCGCTGTTTGCGTTTCGAGATCCAACAATGGGCTCTAACGTGTGTAGAAACGGATATCTCGTTACACCGTAATCGAGGAATAATCGATCGCAAAGTTGTAGCACAAGGCAAATTGCTGGGCGTGGTGAGAACGATCCAGGAAACTCGAGAGGGCAAAAGACAAGGGCTGCGTGGCAGAACGAGGAAATCCGAGATTTTTCTTCCTTTCCTCTCGCCCTGAATCCCTCCGTTTCACCACCAACGGGGAGAGGGAGGTCAGTCCTTTATTTTTCGCGGTCATGTAAAGAACCTTTTTATTCACGGACCCGCGTTCACCCTCGATCGAACAGTGCGCGTGTGCAACACAGATTTCTATTCGTGGATCCTTCGACCGGATTAATTAGGGGACTTTGATGATGGTTGTAGCGGTTTTGGACCGACTGGGTCTTTAACACTTAACGGACCACGTTAATCGTTCTCTGACTTTATAAGACGGGCTAGACCTACGTTTTCGATTGAACTTTACTGGGGTAGCTTTTCTTTGTGATATTATTTATTACGGATATTAATTATTCTTGTTGATAGGCAGCTGTATTGCATCAGAAGATTTTTGGTTTCTTAACGAGTTGCCAGGACGAAGACATTTGTCGTCAGACTGTAATATGAATTATTGAGAACAAGGGTTCATCTTTTAATCTACTAGTGTGTATCACTGGCAAAGTATTAAGAGATCGAACAGTCCCCACCATTTGTTTTATCTGTAAATAATTAATTTATAGTTTAGGGGTGTTCGATGATCAGTTTTCAGTTTGAAGGTGAAGTATAAAAATATAAATAAGGGATGAAACTTGATACTGAAACTATCAAAGATGTCAAATGACCGTCTTATAAGTTTCTTAATGTAAGTTACATTTGTTAAGATGGTTTTCTTGAAGTCTATACTGATTTTCATTGAAAACAAGAATTAATGTGTAATTTAATGAATGTTTTATTGTTTGTTTATTTATTTTTTAAGTTCATTTTTAATTTGAAAGTAAGCGTGGACTTAGCGTTAACGAGGGGACACCGCGACCGTCGGAAAATCGATTTGCACGATTATGAAGAACACCAAAAATTTCAATAAAGAATATTAAAGCAGACAATAAGATTTAACAGAAGAGTTAAATTTTATGGTTTGAAATTTGTGTGTCAAGGTTGCGTTGCCACGTTGTAAGTAGAATAAGCGTGAAGTTAATTAGGCATGGGGTTGCAATTATAATTTACAATTCTCAATTACTCAAATTTTTACATTTCAATTTTCACAAATTCCTTTAATTTAGAATTTTTTAAATCCCAAATCCCTAAATTCTTACGATCTCCAGTTCCCATATTCCTCAAATACAAAATTGTCCAAATTGCAACTTCCTATATTCTTACAGTCTCAAATTTCAAATTTCTCAAATTTCAAATCCCCAAATTCCTCAAATTTCAAATTCTCCTAATCCCATATCCCAACTCCCTACATTTCTATACATTCAAATCCCCAAATTCCCCAAATTTAAAATTCCTCAAATCTCCAAATCCCAAATCCCTAAATTCCTAAATTTCTACTATTTAAAATCCCTAAATTCCTCAAATATAATATCCCCAAATCCCCAACAACAAACCCCAATGAAACTCAACATTTCTCTTTGACAATTTAATGTATCCACAATCGAAGAGTCAGTGCAACAACGTTGGAATAATAACATCGTCGTCCATATCGCAAACTTCCAGTTTCAAGGACTGCTCATTGTCGAACACAACCGGTAACGGTTCGCTGGAATAGTTCTTTAAAACATACAGCATGGTTTCGACAAGTTGCGAGGGATTCGCGTAAAAGAATTTGTGTTCTCTGTCGGCGTTCTTGTGCTTGTTGTAGGCTTCCTCGATGAAATCGCCGTCAGCTGTGTAGAACAATATCCTAGGCACGTATTTTCCATCGGGTTGGAATTTTTTCTCGTATAGAATCTGCTGGCCATTCAGCTCCACTTTTATCATTACGAACCTAACATTCGATGCTTTACTCAATTATTGACCTCCATTAATTTGTCAAATGATCGACAAATATCGCTTTCGTTTTATACTATTTCTACTTTCTCTTAATCTTAAATATTAAATATACTCAGTTTAAACGTATTGCTACGTCTCTAATTATTAAAATAACAAGATCTAGATATAAGCTATTTCAGTGAAGAAACTTTAAGATCCAAGAATTTGTCCGGAATGTGTATGTACACATGTTAGATTCATTAATTTATATTAAATTAAGGTAAATAAAGTATTTACCGGTCACTGAGATCCATTAATCGCATACATTTTGAAAATTTTTGCTTCAATTTTCGACACGCGGGACACAAGTCTTTATAAATAAATAAAAGTACTGGTTTCTTGGAAACCTTCGCCTCCTCGAAGCCATCATTAAAGGATCTCCACTTGAACAACCGCTCGAAACCAGAAGTAAGTGAATTGTTCGCAACTGTGTCGTTAGCCAAGGTAATAAGATTCAGGGATGTGAGATATCTGAGGTAGTGAATCATAACTTCGAAAGAATATTTCTTATCGTTCTGTCAAACGGGACAAACAAAAGAACCGATTGCGATCGTTCTATATTTTCAGTTCTTGATTATTAATACTATAAAAATAAATTCTGGAAATAGACATTTTTGATCGCTCGCAAAAAATGTATCGTGTGTTAAATCTGTGTAAAATTAACGTTCCACTTAATTCTATATAACTTTGAATATGTGAAAGTATATTAAAAGCCTCACAGAGTTTTCAAATTTAGATTTATGCGCGCTTTTCGAAAGCAGTACCGCTATCGCTATCTAGCGTGAGCGTTAGTGCTAGTTAAAATAACAATTTCATTTTTCTCGAAAATTAATCATTTTTACGCTTTTCCGACACGTGCAAAATGTTTTCTGGCCTAATTAATTAATTATCTAGTTAATTAAGCCAATAAAATTAGTGTTAATTGACTTTATCGAAATTGAGGCAGGTGGCGCCATCTCTCCGGCGAACGGGGTGAACTACACGCTTTTGAAACTGTACTTTAATTAGTTCCTACCTTCTACCACTAGATGGCAGCACACAGGGCGGGAATTTTAACCTATGAATTGTTTAAAATTGATAATGGTTTGGTAAGGCTAAAACATTCCGAATTTAATTAGTTTTGCACTCGGATGTAATTTGATGCATGTTGAAGTTTATTAATTCAATTAATTAAGTATTAATTGAATTTTTGGAAAATGGAACATGTGGCGCCATCTCTCCGGCGAACGGGGTGAACTACACGCTTATGAAACCGTACTTTAATTAGTTCCCACTTCCTACCGCTAGATGGCAGCACAGAAGACGGTATTAATTATGATTAATTATGATTAACCCAAGAATGGTTAATAATTGATAATAGTTTGGTAAAGTCGTAACATTTCGTAGTTAAGACGTCTTACACTCCGATGTAATTCGATTTATATTATAATCAATTAAGCTAATAAAATCCACACTAATAATTAAATTGAACCGAAAACGATACATTGTTGCGCCATCGAGCGGTAGAACACAGGAACTAATTAAAGTACAGTTTCAAAAGTGTGTAGTTCACCCCGTTTGCCGGAGAGATGGCGCCACTTGTTCCATTTTCAAAAAAAGTCAATTAACATTGATTTTATTGATTAATATGCTATACATTTATCTTATATGTATTAATATTGATTTTATGATCATACATAAAACGCAGAATTGACTTATTTTACGGAAAATTGCCGTATTTTGTTCTTGAATTTCCGTAGTTAATGACTAGATGACGCTAGTACCGTTTTCAGAGAGCGCGGGAAAATATTGATTTTCAAAAACATCTAAGACTAATGATTTCAAAATACTTTCAACTTTTTATTAAATTATTTACTCCACAATGATCTATTTTTTTTGTATCATATTTACAAATGAAGTCGCTACAATTCTTTAAGTATGTAAAATTCAATTATAAGAAAACGTTACTTTACACAAATTAAAAAAGAAAACTACCGCTAAAAATACAAAATTATTTTTAAATATTTTAATAGCTACTCAAACTGAATGTTAAAGATACAGTAGTCATTTTATTCAAATCTAATATAATGTAATTTCTTTCGCATGATTTATTACATTTTGGTTAAAATAAATCAACATTCTTAAATATAATACATTAACTTACATCAACTTTCTAATCAGATTCTCTGTTGTTCCATGTATCCTTGTTAATAATCATTCATCTCGATTTTATAGAACAGAGTCATATTTCTAGGACGTTCAAAACATGCTTACACACTTTAACAATGATTATATGGACACATCCATTCCACGTTGATTCATACGATTTAAACAAGATTCAAATTTCAAAGTGCACACTGGCGTTGCTTAAAAAACTGAATCATCATACTCTCTGAGTATACTTGGTTAAATTATATGGAATATTAATCACGACTATACCATCGATAGACCTATGTTGCCATATATATTTATATACTTTTCTTTTTATGTGAATATTTAATGCATTAGTATTATCCAATGAGTAATGAAACGTACAAATGGACTGGGCAATTTTAGACTTGCCATTGCACATTTTATTTGTAAAATAGATCTTGCACCATTTATTATCACAATAACGACAGCGTTGTTAATAACGATCAAGGATGCAAGTTTTCTCTTTATGTTCATTTCTCTTGATAGTACTATGCCTTTCCATGTACTCGTAAAGCGATCGTAATTGTATGAGGAGCTTCTTCAAAAAAATACCAACCAAGTATTATACATTGCAATTAGAATGTAGCTACTTCTTGTTACTCATACGGGAGTATCATTTGTAATAAATGTTTTATGAACTCTGCCAAGTTATGATCCCAATCAGTATGGACAACACAACAACTCCAATAACTACAAGTATACATTTTTTCTTGCGTAATTTGTTCTGATAGATACTCGCTTGCCTTACATGGGAAGTAGCCTCATTGACTGATACTTCTGTTCTTTCTACAGAAGCTTCGATAGAATCAATCACCTCTCCTTGATCGTATACTAAAGCACCAAGATCTTTAAAAATCTGATTAATATCGCTAATATTGCTCTGCAAAAATAATAATTACACTATATTTTAAGTATCTAAAAATCGATAACGCGTTTCTAAAACTGATATATTTACCTCCAGCTGTCTTATGCTCGCCTCCTGTTCTTCTAGCATTCGCAAATTTTGTTCCTCTTTTAACTGTTGTTGCTGTGTTTGCTTTTGAGTTCTGCTATCTTGTAATTCTATCAATGTTTCTTGTTTCTTTTCACCAAATGGAGCAATACCTGCACTTGCTTTAGCTTTTCTAACCATTTCTTTTTCCTTAGAAGCTGCAAGTCTTTGTACTGCCTGAAATTTGATACATGTTAAGTTACCTATGTTGCTGCTATAATATAAATAAAACAGATGTGTGAGTTTACTTGAAAAGAATTTAATGCGCTGGTAAATTCATCTTGAAGACGTTCTCTCTGCATTTTACGTTGTCTTTGTTCCCCAGGACTAGTTGAACCCGAATTATTAGCTAATATAGCTAAATCTCGAAGATGTACACTGGTATCCTTTGCCAACTGCTGTGTATAATGCTGGATTTGATGCCTGGAAGAATTTAACAAACTTAGATTTGATCTTAAACATTTATATATAAGAACTTACAGTTGATTACGAAGTTCTTGGGAGTCAGTAGAGCTGCCCAATTGGTTAACCATCTTTTGCATAGAAGACACTGTCGAATACAAACCAAAATGAGTATCAAGTTGTTTGTGCTAACAAAATTTATGTACTTACCATTCTGAGATATCTTCAGAATCGATGTACCAATTGTTTGTGCCAGCCTACCAAAATCTTGCTCCCTTGCTGGACCACCATTGTGGTACGATGAGAATCCAATATCCATATTGTTTTATGTTTTATTTCAATGAGATTAAAAGTACCGAAATATTGTTCACTGTGTCAAATAATAACCTCGTTGTTAGAGGTTATTCGTTCACTGGTTAACACATTAAGATAACCATTCGCGATATAATAGAGCAGTAATTTTTTTTTTAAATATTTGATTGATAACGTTGGAAATTAATCTTTTAAATCAAAGACTTTGGATATGGTGAATAATCGGAAGAACGAGAAACACGATGACAGTTTGAACGTCAAAGATGGCAAAGAATGATTATCTGCTACAATTACACTGCTGTCAACAAAAGGAGCAAAAAGATGATTAGCTCGCAAGATGACTCATACAATTACTATCGAAAAATTAATGATTTCTCTGGTACAAACTGTACATATCCACCTTTATGTTATTCCTCGAAATGAATCAAGTTCACTGTGAGAAGCTCCAAAACTTCGCGCGAATCGATAAATGAATATAGTTGATGCCACAGCGTACACGTAGCTCTACACCACGACCATATCAAGAATAAATAAATGTCGCTCCTAAAAAATAAACGAGGCCATTACGCATGTGAAATCGTCTTTACTAATATTCGTGAGAAAATTCAAGAATGGATAATACAATATGAAGCATAGTATTCTTCTCATTGTATTTAAGAATATCATTAAACAGCGGTGAAATGAAGAGAAAGACCTGTGTATAATAAGGTCTTTTATTAGAAACATTTATTACATTTTTCGTGTTTAATTGTTTATAAATTATATTTGTGTCTTATGTGTAGTAATAAATACTATATTCAAGTCGTCGAATAATCACATTGGTCGTTATTTCTAATTAAAAAATATATACAAAAGTATTTACAAAGAAACAAACGAGTGTTCGTCGCGCCAACAATGCAGCTTACGAGAAAACAAAACTCGTAGTTTTAGAATCAGGGCGGGAAGCTCAATTCATAAAATACTTGAATTATAAATTACAGAAATTGTTACCAGTAAAACCGTCGTATTCATTTTGTACATAGAACGATTCTTAAAATGTAAGTATAACATTTTGTGCATCGATTACGGACATTAAAAGCGCCGATATCATGTGACAATTAATAAACAGGGATGTGCGAGTAGCTCGATATGTCGGGTAACCGAGCATTCATCTCTTTTTTTAATAAAATAAAATATGCAGTCACGATTTCAACAAACATATTACAGTTTGGAAAGCACCAATCTTCATACAATTAAAGTATGAATCACACATCTAGAACATTTCATCCTATTTTACTTAATAAAAATAGAAACATTCGCGTAAAAAAGAAATCTACGTTATATATAAAAAAATAATTATACATATTGAATGAAATCATGATAACATCGATGAGTACATATGAACGAAATAAAATTTAAGATGGTCCAGGTATTTCAAGGCTGAGTTTTGAAATTCACGAGAGTCGCTTTTCAATGGACATCAAAGCCATTCACATTAATGTCATGACTCTGAAAGAACCTACGTTAATAAATATTTTGAACTAACTACGTGTTTGTTAATCGGACACGGTACATTGTACATTTAATATACAGATGAAACACGTTGTTATCATACACATGCATCGATATAAATAAAGCATTATATCAGTTTTGATTATCTCTCAAATCACTAAGCGTCGACTCATCGACAGCAAACAATTATCATCAGAAATATCTTTTATCGTCGACTATTATCATTATATCGTACTTTCAATGGATTGTGCTCCGTTTTAAGTTTGCATTCTCCAAACATCTCCATTTAAAAACTTTCTTGCGTTATTTACAATATAAACATTTCAAGTAGTCGAACAAAATAATATGTAGTAATTATGTTTAGCGAGGTTTTTTACGTGAAACCACATTTTCTCTGTAAATTGATAGCTTTACGTACTGGCAAACGCTGGTATAGGATATGTTAACACATTGACTGCCATAATTGGGCGACGTTTGAGTCTTCATAGGAATTCATCACCTGTATCATTAAAGACTTGTTCATTTACCTAATCAGAACTATTCGTATTAGGTACTTAAAGTTACGGATAATAAACATAGCTAAATATTGAGAAAATGATAGATAAGATTTTGTGAAAATAGGAATACTACCTAATAAAATTTTCACAATAACTTCACCTTAGCAGTCAATGCGTTAAGTGTACAGCATTGTCAATAAAGCTGCCTTTACCACACGTATTGGTCATATAAAATCATTTATCATTTCTTCTTATAAAAAGACCCTATCAAATTTCGTTCCTCGGAATTCATAACAACGCTGCATATCATACTATCCGTAATTCACTGCAAACTCAATTACGTTTTCAATAAGCTGAGGTATTCCATATAGTACCGTAGCTGTTAACTACGTTTCTGTAGGTCAGTTCTTTGGTCTTTCAAAGTTTCTTTGGTTTCTCTTCTGTCCATTTTGTGTATTTTTCTAGATACCTAATATTTCACTTTGCACATAATGCCTCGGTCATCAAATGTACCAACACAATAACCAAGGTTACAAATTGATTCGCGAAGAATTAATTTAGTCCTCTGATCACAGACTAGTTTCTTCGATGGAAGTCGTTCTCTCCAGTTGCCGTTCTTCGTCGATACCCACGAAATACGTCGTGACATATCCTTTTGGTTTAACGTACGTATTTCCTCGAAGATGGCATTTAATGCCCTGCTGTTCAAGAACAGCAGCGGTTTCTGCCGTAACCTGTACAAACAATGAGTGAGAATTATTTTGTCCGGTATTGTATTCATTGTCAAGTAATAATAATGCGGAATATTCATCGAACCTGTATTTTTCCTGGAACCCCCGTTGTGTCCATTCTTGACGCCATATTAACAGCATCTCCCCAAATATCATACAATGGTTTCTGAGCACCTACTACACCGGCCGTTACCTCTCCATGTGATATACCAATCCTTAATCTAAAAAATTGTTTTTTGTAAATAATTAAGGTTTCAAGAATAAGCGTGTTACGTAGGAAAGTGGTACACACTTGTACGGTTTGCATCTATAAAAAGATCTGCCGTTTAATTTACTGAGGACTCCCATCATTTCCACCGCGAACTGGGCCATTACTTTTACCACATTTTCGCTGCAACTTTCTTCACTTTCTGTGCTGCGCATTGAATCACGTCGACTCGCTTCTAATCCGCAAGCTGCCATATACGTTGTACCTAAACAGAGTATAAAATAACTCGTCCGCGTAACTAAGAATTGATAACGCATATACCTAAGTAATTATTTACCAGCAATCTTAATCTTTTCAATCCGACAAAGAAAGTACGGTTCAAATAACAATTTGTCGAATTCACATATGATCTCGTTCAAATCCATCAACACGTTCCTTCCATCAATGGATACGTCCGTCAATGAAGCGAACATGACAGCAACGTTGTTGTGAGCTTCATGGTACGGCTCGTTCTCCTCGCTTCTATTCATGTTTAAGTAGAATTCCGCTGTATAAAATTGATGTAAGATATAATTACATTGATCGTTTTCAATGTTTAAACGTTATTTAAGCCTGGACATACCAACATGTTCCGGTAAAATATTACGAAGTAACAGTTTATTGGCATTTCTTGTTTGAAACGCTTCATCCTGCTCTTCAGTTAATTGACGCTTCCATAGATAATCTAATCTGCTCAAGTATTCTGCCTGAATAAATTGCGGGGAAAGTTTAGATACACTCATATAGAATTATTGAATACATCACGAATACTTAACGTGAGAAAACTCACCTGACGATCAATAAGGTGCAAAGCAAAGGTGAGAAAAATGACACTTAATATGTGAGCCAGTTGTGGTTCTAGATGTGGATTCCATCTTTCACCTGACTGTGAAATAATGAATTGCAGATTAATTTCTACTCGGTAACTGACGCTCTAACGTCGAAAGTTAAAAATAAAGTTACCCGAAACAAATTCGAACGATGTACCCAAACATTCCACGAGTAAAACGCCACAACCGCGATGCCTATCACTAGTTTTAAAAGATAATGGAGTCTCAGAAACAAGAAACTTGTTAGAATCGCCAGGGAGCATGTCTGTGTCATTTGCTAGAAACAATGATTGCATATTAAAAGTATCATCTCGGCCGCTTATGAAATCGAGCTAAACAAAAATCTACAGTAACACAAGTACCTACTAAATAATCTTACCCAGGGTGTAGCTACGCATTCAAGCTTAGAAGCACCAGGATCTGCTATGCTAGCCGTTATGTTGTTGCTTGTAAGATCGTCCACATTCTTACATTCAAACTGAAATCATATGATTACTAAATAACAAGTTTTTCTAATAGTTTGTTACTTTTTTTTTAACGCAATCAACTTACAATCATATCGAACATAGCACAAGCTGCTAACATTATCGTGATTACTAGATACAATATTGTTCTGAGAAAGGTGCTCCATACAACCTGAAATTTAATATAAAAAGTACATTGAATAACCTGAAAATCATGTGAAAAATGAGAAAGATCAATACAATATAAAATACGTAAATACCTTTACACTAGTTTGATACAAAAAACACAATAATTTGTTACGAGGATGCGGAACATGTCCTTCGTGTTCATCGTGTGGATCCTTATACCGATTCCACGCAAAATGCATCCAAACGATTGGTATTAACGCAATCAAGAATAATATTGCGACCGAGTAACTGATGGTTGTACTTAAATGCCATCTGAAAGATGATTACATGTCTCCATGATGTAATACCCCTAATTACCTTTATTAATAAATTGTCTTATAAATAGAACATACTCAGAGGCAGAAGCTGCTGGTACTAAGTAAATGAGTCCCATGAAGATCAGAACAAAAACAGCAGAGCTAAGATAAAATTTGAAGAGAGGATCAGGTTCCTTTAGGAACGGTATCTCCCAGTTCCACTGTTTAAACGTCAAGAATAATGGATTTATGTGTTCCCATCTGCACCATTGTCTGAAAAGTTATTTTGAAAATCATTTTAGATTTGGTATCTACTAGGTTCACCCCAGGTTCGCACTCCTTAAACTATCACTAGCTTTTCCTACATTGTCCTTAGTTCTTTCAAGGATTTTCCCAAAGTTACAGATTTCAAAGTTGTTTTCCTTACTTTATGGATTATTAGTTAGAGGAAGTTTACGTTGCATGCGAGTATACCGAATTGCCCAGGTCATTAACACAAGAGTGAAATCATTCGGTGATAGTACTTACTCCCACTTGGTGAGAGGCATTTGCTTAATAGCATTCTCCATCTCCGCATCTGCGGCTCTCAGCATCAGATGATAATCTCGCAAACAGGAGTCCATAAAGTGTGTACGCCGTCTATAAGTACCGGCGAACACGTCAACATGGTTATTTATAGTGGGGGTGAGCCGTCTGCTGTTTCTCGAACCTGTGCTGTTACTGGTACGGACATTACTGAATCTCACGTAATGTTTGTTAGCCACCGGTGGGGTGTCCGGGCTTATGATTGTCAAGGTGTTCTCGCTGTTCTGCAACAAGGTTCGCCTGTCAACGACGCGAAATACTTGACGAAAGTTCGTTCAGCAATTAATGATAATAACAGTGGCGTAGGAACAGCTCGAACGTGAACGTTGAAAAAGTAAATTTCCGCGGGCTTCCTACGCCACTGGGAAATACGCACCTGCGAAATAGGCGCATCAGGAGGGATCGAAGGTGTGATCAGATAGCTACGTATTCCATATTTCTTCAGGATCTCGTCGTTTATGACGTCCACAGGTACGCAATCGTACTCACTGGCGTCTACCAGATCCAACGTTTGCTGTGTAACGTGCACTTTGCCTGGTTCTCCTGTTTGCTCCATTTTATTAGCTATAACGACATCGCGTGACCACACGTCATACTGCCATTTGTTAGCACCCAGAATTCCTGATATTATGTTGCCCGAATGGACACCTATTCTCATATTTACGTCCACTCCGCATTCACGGCGTACCCTCGCTCTCACCTCCTTGATGATCTTGATCATATCAAGTCCTGCAATTTGCACGAATTAAATTATAGATTGTTTAACATGTTGACTATCGGGGCAGCCATCAATGATTGATAGTAGTAGATTTTTAACTGTTCTCAATTTAGATTAAAATGTTTGAAGCTTTAGATTACGATGTTAATCCTTAATATTCTAGATGGACCATAATGCCACGCGCGGTGTTAGACATGGTTATTTCTACTGTAGCAGAGAACTAGTCGAAATGTACTCGTGTACGTCAAAGTATATTTACCTAAATCCACACAGTTTTTCGCATGCTGTGAATTCGGCGTTGGTACACCACTGACGCAATAGTAACAGTCACCCAGGAACTTGATTCGCAAAACATTGTGCCTTTCAGAAGCTTCGTCGAAACTACCAAATAAGTCGTTTAACGTCTCCACTAATTTTCGTACAGGTAACGTCACGGTCAATCCGGAAAAATTCACAACGTCAGCGTACAATATGCTCACGTTGTCGTGCTTCTCGACACATAAGTCACTGCAGAACAAACGATAATATTCATATACGATTCTATCTGATTCTACGGTTTCATACCTAACAAAAATAAACATACTTATGCGGTCGCCCTTTTGGCGGAGGCTTCTTGTGCTCCTCTATAAATTTAAAAATATCTCGAAAATCTTTCTTGATCTTCGCAGCTATATGTTGCGGTAGTATGCTGCGCGTAAGTTGCTCCTGCAAATATTTACACCAGATGGTAAGTAAAGTTTTGTTACACGACCATAATAAAATGTAGTAATAAAAATAAACGTACTTCTTGATCTTTCTCGTAGTTCAGTCGTAATGTTGACTCGACGCATTTCCGGCGATCGAGGAAGGATCGTCTGATGACCACTTCGTTCATGAATCTGAAGTATAATCCTAGCCCGTTCACGCAAATAAAATATATCGTGTCGGTGATAATCTGTACAAAAATATAAAAATAAAAACACTGATCGTATCGACTGATTACATCGTAGCTCGAAATAATCAGGAAATCATATTTCTGGATTCAAAGGTTTTTGAATCCATAAAGGTATTACTCTCTTCGAAGACAGGTAGATTATCCGTTACGCGCGTATAAAATTTCTATAAATGGGGAATATGTATGACATCTAGATTCATAAATTTGTATATCCTCAGATATCTATATTTTTATATTTTTATATTTCTGTATGCTTGTAGTCATAATTTGTCTTATAATCCTGACCTTAGATAGATTCAATTGTACCAGGTGATAGTCTAATTATTTCGAGCAATACGTTATCATCTCGTTTGTTCAGATGTTTTTAAACGTGTACTGCGTCAACGAACCGCAAGTGAATTTACCTTCGTCGAAAAATCGAACGTGTTTCTGTATGTGATTAACGATAGAGTGACCAGGTAACATATGGTGGCTGTAACACCTAGTATGAAAGCGTGCAGATTTTCCGTGAGAGGTAGGAAGACGTAACAAGCGAGAAGCGCGTGTGTTGCGTACGCTGGCCTGTAAAAAGAAACGCAGTTAAACAGGCGCGTATGTGTGTGTAGTTTCGCGCGGTATAAACACGTATACACGCAATAAATTCACGGCTATAGGCTCATTAGCAGAAAAGGATAAAACGACTAGCAATTAGCCGATTACTAGGCTCGATTTAATCATCAAAATTACACGTTTCTAATCTGTATCGATCTCTAATTACCACTTGCATGTAAGGGCCATGAAAAACAAAAGTAATGCGCAATAATATCAAGATTCAACATGGAATCAATTCAGTAGCCTGTCTCATTGAAACAACGAGAGATAATCTATTCTAAGCAGAGTATCAACTTATCCGTTTTCTAATTGAATATAATTCACCGAAATTACAATTTGCAATTCATATAAACATAAACGGAGAAACACGGAAACTCGTCGTATAATACTGTCAAGACCGAACGCAAAACAAATACATTAATTTATCTCATTGGAATAACGAGAGATAACAATTTTATTATACACAGAATTTCTACGTAATTACTAAATGTAGTTAGCCCGAAATTAGAATTTGCAATTCGTGTAAAGCAGAAAATCTAACCGCGATAATATCTCACGGGACTGCTGGGAGCATAATATCGGTAAGTGGTTCGCCAGTCTTTCGTAATTGCGGTTTTAGAGGAAGTAAATCGAAGCTATCGGTCCGAGACGACGAGAAAACGAACAAGGACAATGATAATTAAACGACGTCCTTGTACGATTAACCCTCCGTTTACAAGTACCGGGTCATTTTTGACCCAAGGTTACAACGGAAAGTCTGTCCGTTTATAACGTACTAATACTATGCACTTCATGGACAATACTCAAGATTATAATGTATAATATTCGGGATATAGGATGTCGAACACATTAGGGTAAATAGTGATATAGAATCCAATCTAGTCCGGTCACTGGGTACAATAGTTAAAAGACACTTTGTGCAGTTACCACGCGGTTAGTTGGCTCGCGTTCAATTATCGAACGATTAGTTACCACGCCTTACACTTTGACGCGTTACATTATTACTGTTACACTTCAACGCGTTATATTACCACGCATTACACTTCGGCACATTACATTAACACTCGTTACGTTATCACTAGTTGTATTACCACGTGTCGTATTGTCATGCGTTATATAGCCATGAATTGTATCATAACGCATTGCATCGCAACAAATTGTACCGCGATGCATTATATCGCTGCAAATAATGCCGTCATGAACTGTATTGCCGTACGCGGTATAACCACGCGTTGTTTCGCCTCCTATTAAGTGATCGTTACCTTATCGGTGATACATTGCCGTTGCTGACAATGGTGTAGTACAACGGGACGGCTAAATCACCGATTACTAACAACATGACGATCAGACAGGACAATATAACGGACAGATAGTTGTTTCTGGAGATGAGTTTCGATCTGAATGAGAGAGCGATCACAGGACACAGCAACGCGCTCATCACGCTGCAAACCACCACGTCCGGCACACAGTTCTCGATGTTGACCTGGAGAAAAATTGGGTCACGCGTTAAAACACTTGGGGATATATTTTTGGCGGTAGGAAATACATATACGTATTGTTATAGCCAGTGTACTGGTGATTTTCATGTACACCGGCCGGCTCTATTAATAGGAACGAAATGACCAGCCGCTCCTTACCAATAGAAAGATTATCGATTCAATAGGAGTTGCAATTGTGACGTGACCGGGGAAAAATACACGTATATCGAGCGATTTCAATTGTGTAACGAGTGTTACGAGTGATTGAACATGATATTCTGAAATCGGTAGCTTCTTGAAACGAGAGTGGAACGTCTCAGGAATAAATTCCTTTAAATAGTCTTACATCGAACGTACCTAATTTTAATTTAACGAATTACAAAATTCTCTATTGATCGAACTATTAATATAACTGTAACTGTTTTAATTATGACAATGAACGAAAGGGATGCAATTAACCCCCGGATGACGGATGAATCGTAACCCACACTTATCAGCGCGTACAACGGTACATCGACTAAAATTAAGCACCCAATTTTCCAAACGAAAAACTTTTATATATTGGAAAATTAATATCTAAATAGATAACATATATTTAGAAAATGAGTATAGAATCAAATTATATTTAAATTCTAGATCATATGCAGGGGTGCGAAAGGTTTCAACTCCGCCATTCGTGGGTTATGTATAACGAAATTCTTTATTAACAGAATAAATATTAGACTAATTTTAACTAGACTACAATTAGATGTTATTAAAAACATTTAAAAATAAACCCTTCTTCGAATTTTTAAATTTAGTTCTACACATGGTACTCTATGATATCGCTCAGTTAAATACCGTTTTTAAATTAATGTGCTTTACAGCATTTAAAGAATTTAAGATATCACAAAAGATTACATCAATTGTCAGATAATTGTATCTATATACGTTAAAACTACATATCTAGTATACCGTTGTAGCTACTACAATTCTAAGAAGAGCAAAAATGAAAAAAAAAAAGTAAAATAAAAAATAATCATAGATTATCAACTAATTAATCAGATAACTGACTTTGTAAATTAGTTATGTACACGCCATTTTCCTGGTAGCAATTGAATTCCTTTATCGTAGAAATTCTTCCATTTCCAAGCTAAAAAACTTTTACAATGCGGCACGCAAACAATGTTTAACATGACATCTATTGTTTGTCATTCATACTATTTTACAAATTGCAATGTATTTTACAATTTACTAATGATTTTATCTAGTGTCATTTTATAAAATGTAAATATTTTGCTTATCACATTATTATTTGTTACTGCATCCGTTAAGTTTCTTACTTGGAACTGGCGAAATGAAAAGACAAGTAGAGTTGTTGTATACACCTGATACTTTCTACATTTGCTGTATACTTCCTAACCGACCGTTTTCACCGAAGGTACGTCGCTTCGTGTTTCACTTCGCTTACCATTGTAACTAGAGTCAAACAATACGTGGTTCCGAGGACCAATTGCAGCAGAACGAAGAGCGACAGATAACCATACTGAAGCCTTCTCTGGTAAACCGTGAACAGCTTCTCTAGGCTCTTGTATTTGAACTGTTTCTGAAAGTGAAAGCCCACGTGAGATTATGTATTCGACGTGTGACCGGTGATGTTTGAACTTTCTAGCCAGAGTTAACGTTAACGACGACGATCACGTGTATCGATCGTGTTAATTGATTTTACAACTAACCGTCCGGATGTATGGAAGCCGCACATCATTTAACAAAAATCCATTTTAACTGTTTGCGCTTTAAGTACACCTTCCGGGCATAGATAACAATAATATGTAATTATTCCGCAAGGACGGATTAAGACGTTCACGCGCCCCAAACAATTTCAAGATTTTTCTGCTTTTTAATTGCTGATTCAAATTATCAAGTGAAGTTATATTTACTGAAATGAGAATTTGGGATTTTGAGGGCTTGTAAGCTTGAAATTTTTGGAACGGTAGAATTTTGGAATTTTTGAATATTTAACTTTCGAAACTTGACACTTTGCGACCGAAATATTTGCTAGTTATTCCCCCACCCTTAACCTTAGTCATCCCTACTTATCCCAAGCACGTGCTTATTTCACCCAATGCTTAATCCATCCCTGCTGCTAATTAAAATGAATTCTCCAGGTAACACTGAGTTTCTACTAATTATAATTACTAATATTCCTACGTTTCGTTAAGAACGAGATAACCGCTTTACTACTAACGTTTGTCGATGCATTTTCTAGATAGTGACAACTTCATATTTAAGCCTAACATGTTATGCAGCTATTTTATTTCAAAAATTAATACTGACTGATAAATAAAATGCAAAACGTTTTCGATACGACGATACATCTACGCCTTCTATTTTTTTGTACCCTCAAGCTCTAATAATTTAGCAAAAAACTAATTTTCATGTAAATGTATATTGCAATGACACTTGCATGTCTATCGATATCAACTGTGTTTCGACTCGACCAAATTGTTCATTTATCAAAGCAATTAACTTTGTAAAATATTATTGCTACATATCTTCATTTTCTTAACATTTTGTAATCAAGTACTATGCACGTTTGACAAGTTGGCAGCCGGAAACAATGCGGATCTTATAGTCTCGCGTGCCAACTTACCAGACGTGCAGAGTACTTTCTAAATTACGAAAGATACTCGAAAAGTGGAGTTAATCCCTTTGACTGACGAACGACTCAATTATCAACCGCAGAACGTACCTGTCACGATGCTTCCTCGGCCAAGTATGAAACGCAAACTCAAAACACACGGTTCAAAAGTAAGAAAAATCGTACAAGAAAAATACACAGTATCAAGTGTTTGAAAGTTTGCGCAGTCAAAAATAGCGTTCTGTTTGAAAAGCCGAGTAGTCGAGTGGGCGCGATCGTTCGGTCGTTATCAATCGCTCGAAATAAAAGCTATCCGTCCATTACAGGAAGAAAAAGGATCACTCTGAACTGCCACCAATAAAATGTTCCTCTAACGCAACAATCTCGCACACGTGCACAATGTTTACATTCGACGTGTAACAGGAATTAACACGAGCAATTCGGAACGGTACAAACAACGATGTTTCACAGAGATGATCGACGAGCAACTGATCGCGATCCGGCTCGAAACGAAGGAAACATCCTTCGACGTTTCCTACGCGACGACCAATATGGAATCATATGCAGTTGCGTCATTGAGAAATACACCATTCGCTCGATATTTGTCGCGAAAAAAAGGGAGAACAACCGTCGGAGATGCGAGGATCAAATTATCACAGTAGACACCTCCTCTTGCGACACCGAGTAGTCACGAGACGATGGCTCGAAACTGTTTTCTTTCGCGAACGAACGATATTTATAAGTTACACGAGAAACAGGAAAGGCTAATTATGTATCACACCGAATAGCCTTATCCCATTGATAAGGAGGTCGACAGGAAACCCCGCGCGAGTTCCCAGCGTGCTTGTATCTCCGCCAGTCACCGGCGGTCTGATGCAAAATCGGCGCCGAGCTGCGGCTCGTTAAACCACGATAAAAATCGTAGCCAGTGTATCGCGGGGCGCAGCCGCGCCTTACAGCCCTGACTTCTTTTTTACAAACGGTTTTACAGACGACAACAGAACGGAACCTGGTTCTTTCGTTTTCAACGAGAGCCGACCAAGGAATAGGTACATCTGCGGTGACGCGTTCCGCGCGTGCGTTTTCCTACGCTCGGTGCAGCTCGTGGCTGCGAACCTTTCGGTCCGGCGAATATTGATCTTCAATCTCGAACACGGGCCCGAACGACCACCTTCTCTTTCCTACGTACCTTTTACTCGAGTAATCGCCGCGAACGAATTATGCATGAATCCCTGCCTGATTTGTAATTCGTACCGGCAAGCGGGTGCACGGATGGATTCGGCATTACGCAAAATAAGCACGTGCTTCGGGTATCGAGGGTACCGGTACCTCTGAAATTTTCTCTCCGAGGATTCGGTGTGGTTTATATTCGTTCAAGCCTCGAGGTTACGAAATTTTACGCTTTTTAAGTTCCAAGAATTTTTATGTCTCAAAGGCGTGACGTTCAAAATTTCTAAAATTAAGTTCCAGAATTAACATTTCAAATTTCTATAAACTCAAAGCTCAAACATTCTACAATTAATAAGTTTCACATTCTAAGAGAACCGATATCCTAAGATATTAAAGACACAAAGTTACAAAGTCTTTAAACTTCAAAATTCCAAAATTCAAAGGTCCCAAAATCTTTAAGTCCTAAATTCCCAAACTTCTAAATTAACTTTCAATATCCTAAAATTGCAACGTATTCTTAAGAATGTTGGGCCTGTAGAGGTCTTAGTCCGACCCTGAATGTACATATAACAGTGTAAGCAGATTGTTGGTTGCCTCGGTTCATCCGGAAGTATACGAAGAGATACTGGAGCTGAAGGTTGAGCGGTTTTCGGGAAGAGATAATCCTTGATGAGTGGTTGAGAAAGTGAAAGGACGAAGATGGATGAATGACTTGTTAACAGGTTTGATGATAGGAGTAATCGTAGTCAGCTGCTTCTGGTTGCCGGTTGTATATAAGAAAGCGACAATTAGGAATCTATATCTACGCTGTTATATAAACAGAAAAAACTTGTAAATTTGTTTGTTTGTACACAATGATGTGGCAGTCTGCTGGACTAACCTTGATGAAACTTTCACGGCTTACTTTTTTATAGTTTGTAAATTGGTCATAGGCTATCTCATTATCATTAGAAAAGGCAGATTATCGTGTTAAATCATATGTTTACATTAATATCGTAGAATCGCGTGTTGCTTTTTGTGAAGTATGAGTTTGTAGTATCTTTTTTGAAATGTTTTCAAACCGATGAAGCAGGAACTTAGAACTTCTTTTTTTTTTTTTTACTAATTTGCGGTTTTACAGCGACATCGTACTTAAAATTCGTGCGGTTACCAAATCAACAAGAAATAATTACTACCGATTAGAATATGATTTCGAATATAAAATATTCTTATTAATATTATATTAATTTGTTAAAACGATAAAAAATACGATGGAATATTTTGAAATGATCTATATCTCAATACTATTTTATACATCGCACAATTACAAATTGATTTTTCTTAATTCGATTAGATAAGCTTCCGTGTATCTAAATACGAAGTTAATAGTCAATATAGTATATAAAACTAAATAAAGCTCGTAATGAAATAGGAGCAAACATTAAATCAATGCAAACATTTTATCGAAGTAAAAATGATTTCTTAACAAACAATCGCGCGAATTGCACAATACGATATCCTTGATTCACTTTAGCCAGAAGAAATCAGCACAAATATTTTGTCTCGTTTTTGACCGCGGCACAGTTAATCTAGACGCATTGTCAGCGATAACTTTCAAATAAAAGATATACCGGGTGGCTAAAATTCCACGGACCAAAAACCAATTAACATCTTACAACAAATTTACAAAAAGGAAGGCTACATATTCACTTATTGAATCCTTGTTGAAATGAACCAAATTCTTCCTTATGTAATATTACAGAACTAAAAACGTAACCGAGAGCCAGAGATACCAGATACGACGAAACATATTTATGAAAGTAGGTTTTCCAAAAAAATTCATCAGGGAATTTCCTAGCGCCAGTTTAAAGATTTCAAGCGGCACGCTATCAATTTACGTCGGATTACGCCGAAGGACGTGAACGAGATTGAATAATATTTTTTTTCCTATTGCGCTTATCGAACATTTGTTGATACCAGCCTGATATTGCAACAAATAGACTATTCACGCGATCGTTCGTCGCTAAAAAAGCGGAACTTTTCCGTGTAATCGAATTATCGGCGAGGAAAAAGGCGATATTCACATCGAACTACTCTTCAGATTCTTCGTCGAACGAGCGAGCGTAGTTAAAAGTTGTTGAGAGATCCACCTCGATAGATAAATCGCCGATAATCCAATTGCAATTTCACGGAAATCTTCGCGGTATTGCCAGATAACAGCTCTTCTCGTGTACTAAACGCGCCTTCCTCGCGGTCTCCTCTTCCTTATAATTTAATTATCATTCGCGCTGGGATGTTTTTCAAAACGTGCGAACCACCACTAAACGAGCTGAAACGTTTATCTATGATTAGAACCGTGCAAAAACGAGAAGTCGTCGCGTTTACGTTGTGCAGGAAAATAGTAGATAACTGTATCTAGTATATTTATATTATAAAAATAACATTCTATATCTCTAGATTCCTGTATCCCTATATTCTAGATCAATTGTAATGAACCTGTGCAACGCGTGCAAAATTCTTGCTGACACGTCAATGTTTTAATATTGGTACCATTTTATTACTTTAATAGATCCTCTGGATCTCCGAATTCCCCAAATTGGATCTCTAAATTTCAAAATCCTTCAAACTTAATATTTCTAGATCCCCATATCCTCAGAATCTTTGTACCTCTAGAATTTCTACACCCCCAACATTTCTACATTCCTCAAATCTCTGTGTCCTTAGAATCCTTACATCTCTGGAATTCCTAGAATCCTAGTACCTCGATATGTCTGGATCTCTATGACCGTAGAATACAGTGATACATTAATATCGAGCCACGAGATTAGCTCTTTAAAGCACGGTAACAAAAAAGTCATAGTATATTTTTTAAGCGAATATAGAAATGTTGCATAACAGTGTTTATGTGCATACTGGGTGTATCAAATGTTCAACTATGTTCCACTGCTCTTTATGATGAACTGACATCAAGTTTGTGGAAAATATATTAGGAAGAACATTATGTCACTCAAAAAGATTATCTTCCTTGAAAGAGTATCAAATTAAGTAATAAAGAGTTGATTCATCAAGTTCTAGCTATCAATTTTATGCTTTTATGCTTGCGGTCTTTACGATTATTACAGGAAAGACACCGCGCCGAAAGAGCTGGGTATACATGTAACTTGAGTAAAGCAATAAAAATGTTGAGTTAGATATCTGCAATTCTTTCAACGGATGAATTGTTACAGAAATTATCTTTGATAGGGCTCTCTTCAAGAGACAAAACACTATTGAAAGACTAAACTGAACAATTAAAATAAAACATAAAAATAAAAGAGAACGTTATATCCTTATATCTTGAAACATTCTTATTTTCGCATACATCGATCCAAAGAAAACTTCAATACTCCGATTGAGAACACAACTCGGTTCAACGTTAAGAATCCATAACTCCTCACTCAATGCATACCACAAAAAGTCCAAAGCATACATTATCTAAACTGCCACAGGTACTCTATCCATTAAACCAAAAATTTGCATTCACATCCACTTCAAACCCATTGCTTATCCTCGTTCGAAGAACACATTCAAACAGTTAGAATCCAAGATAAAGTGTTCATTGACCAAAAAGCATGCAAATAAGGTGCAGTATAACTCACTCTCAAGCTGGACCAGGTCCACTCGTCAAGACTGTTGGGCGAGACGATTCGGCCGTCGCCCTCCACCTGAAGAGAATTCAAGGATGCCCGGGTGACTAGTTCGACATCCATTGTTTCTCGAAAGACTATTAACAGAGGCTGGACCGATCAGAAGGACTCGAGTGAGGACCACGTAGGCGACGTCGATGACCACAACGACAACTTCACCGCTGTTCGATCCATCGCGGCTACGATCCACGGCCAGACTGATCGTATGTGGAAAATGACTCACCCTGAAGCGGCTCACGCCTCGACTGGCCGCGCTTCGTGTGCTTCTGTCGTGTCGCTTCTAAAACACTACCGTGTTAGAGCACCGCTTTATCGTGATAAGGGAAATGGGCCACTCTAAGCGCCCCTTCTCTCTCCCTTCTCGAGCTTGTTTCCCTGTTGTTCACCACAATGGGATGCCTCGACCGTACGGTCACTTTTCCAACCTTTCAGCGTTCCAGGAGAGCGTCACGCCAGTTATGAAAGGTTTATCTACCTGACGTTGTCTAAGATCGCACTAGCTTTTTCATTCTGTAGCTGCTTCCTTTTTGAAGAGTCGACAGCGGTCGTCACCGGTTTCTTTGAATTCCGCGAAGGCTGACGGTCAACTGTTCTAGCCTTGGACGAAGATTATTCGGACCTGAAATTATAAGGAGATACGCTGTTAGTTTGATGCGAGGCATGACTGGGGATTACAGATTTGGAAACTTGGTAGCTTGGGAACTTGCAACTTGGGGTACTTAGGAATTTGTGGATTCAGACACTTGGAGATCTAGGGATTTGGACATTTGTGCAATAAATAAGTAAATACTATTTCCAGATAAGCAACATCTCAAGAATAGTATTTCAAGAACGCTCTAATTACCAAAGCTGCAAGTCATACTAATTACTCTTCACACCTATATAAGTACTTTTACCAAATTGGAGATCTCTCAGTCACCAGCAACATTGCAATTATATCCGGAGCCTGACCCACTAAGATCATTTCATTTCACTTTGCTTATCAAATTCTACCTTCCTATAATTAAATTCCTCAAAATCTTCATTACACTATTCGTCTAAAATTACGTGGACTTATTAGTGAGCGTGATCTAATATACAGAATAAATAGAGTGTAAAAATGAAAAGTTAATGGGATTCATGCTGGATGACTTTCTCTATCGAATTCACGCTCGATGCGTTCCGTTATAACCGGTTCACGAATCAGAGACAAGTTTCTTGGAAATATCAATGACCCAACAACTTTTATGAAAGATGCTCAGTCACACCTATGATTCATTCTCACCGATCTTGATCCATACGGCCCTATTCTCTCGTAATTTCTTGACATTGAGATATCGATCGGATCGGCCATGAAGTTTTGTACAAAGACACGCAGCTGATGTGAATCTTAAAACATTCGTTCTTCGTGTTAGATACTAGATACGTTAGAAATTAGATATACTTGAAGAAACAAAAGAAATCTATTATCATTTACGATATGCGAAGAACAAGTTTATAAATGTTCCCTGCCGTGTTTCCATCATCGAGCGTGAAAGTGACATTTACGAGCGACAACAGCTTGATCATTGTGTCCGATGGTGTCACGCCTGAGTACTCCTCGCTACCGGAAATAATGTGTGCATCCATGAATTAAACCCTTGTCAATAAGCGTAAACGTGCTTTAGCTTGCAGCAAACTGTTTCACTCGTGGCAATCGAACATCAAACAACAACTTCATAGATGCTTAGTGAACTTCTGATTCTTGAAGGGTTATCTGAATTAGATTCAATATACATTTAAGGACGTATTCTTGATATCCTTAGGGTTTTTAGATTTATAATTGTAACTGTGTTCAATACTCTTCAAGTATTTGGAAACCTTTATAGGTATATCTAAAATTGAGAATAATTAGTATTAGTAGGTACTCAGAGAAAATATACTGAGATCTCAAATTTACAAATTTTGGGTTTTGAGGATTTGAATATTTAGAACTTACGAAAAGCAAATTGAGAGTATGGAAATTTGAAACTGTAGGAATGTAATGACGCAAAAATATAAAAAGTTTCAACTTCTCAACTTCCCAAATTAAAATACTGTCTATCTGTAGGTGATTACAAGCGCACGTCACTCGCACATCCCATCATGGTCTATTACTATCACGCGCGATGCATCAGAAATTATGCACGATGACTTCAAAACATGGAGGCCTCCCATCGCGTTTCCATCCAGTCGCACATATTTTAATCGTCGAATCTTAATTGCATCCTGCTTTTGCTTCTTCGCATGCAAGGGACGGCGTGAACACTTCATAACACGCATCCTTCCGGATCGTTTTAGCGGCCAAAAGCAACAGATCCATTAGACTAACGACTCCCGAAGAAAGGACTACCAATCGTCTCGTTCGTTGCAGAACGTTTTGCTCTTGGCAGGTAAAGTATACAAGACAACACGAATCGATTATACTGTTTAAAGTGTATAAGAATTTCATTTGCTCGTGTAACCTTGTATACATTTAAATATTTGCCAATATTCTATGCAAGCACTTGTTCAACTTACTGCCACGTTAAATACACCACATCTTGATGTTTCTTCAACAATTAACTACGAACACGATCATCTAATTACTTTGTTCTTTATGTAAATTACATACACGGTGAAATTCGTCAGAAAGATCGAACTTTAGATAGGAGACTCGATGATCGACTGATACAGACATTGTTAGACTAAGAATCAAATGACAGAGCATTCGACTGAATCATGCAATTGATCGAACCTTGTGATTAATTACCGTACAGAAAAAGAGTCTCTCCCTCTTTCTCTGCAATTTTATGAGAGAAAGGTGGGGGGGGGGGGGGGGGTGAAAAAAAACCTGTTACGACACCGAGACATGGATAATCTGTTCGCTCGGTCGGTGATTAGTAACGCGATGATACGAAGGAACGTTTAATCCTATCATTTAGTGATTGCTGCAGTGTCCTTCAGACGTGTGCAAGTTCATCTTATAAAATAGAGCAGCGATCAAATAGAATGCAATGAAACCTTTAACCCTTTGACTGCGGAAAATGTATCCATACGCTATCATGTGACTATTAATATGTATGAAAGGCGTACATATACCTTCAATACATCCCGCAATAAATATTGAGACTCTTATCATTATAAAAGTTCTAAATTTGATAATACAACGCGTGGTGATACGATGCGTGGCCATACAATGCACGATAAAACAACGTGTGATAATACAACGCAATGATACAACGCTTAAAATTTTGAATACGCCGCAAATTTAGGCATCTTATAATTTAAAAATTGTCCAATTTTGCTTAAAACACGTCGTAGTCAATGGGTTAATAAACATGCATACTCTCCATGTGTAAGTCTTTCTATCATTTTACGACTAAAAAATTTCAAAATTCGAAACTTCCTTCGTACATCCGTATTCGAACGATTCGACACGCTTTATGGCCTCTCGTAAGGTACCGAAGAAGTCACGTGCTCTCGGAATTAACATTTACGCCAGTGATGATATCCAGTAAGACAACAATACACACAACACACCTAATAAATGAAAATAAATGTTCTGAGATATGAATGGACATCAAGAAGTGTTAATATACTAATCATAATCTCATAAACTCTACTATGATATTTCTATTTTTACACGCTGTAAGTAAAGATCACTCACCACGATTAAACAGATGGTACATACCAGCCCCCATATAATTATTGCCGAACTGCACTACAGCATGCACGATAAATGCATTTCCGTGATGTAGATACTTTATTTAGCGGATCCGTAGAATTTTGACACGTTCAGCCGTCGCGAGCAATATGCCACTTTCGACTGACGAAACTCTGCTAGCAATATCTCCATGAAGCATGGTAAGCTTGACAGGTACACAGCAGAGCCATGGACATGGATCGTACACCTACGGCTCTTTTTCGATTCGAGTCATGGTGGCGATCTCAAGGACGCTCGGCCAGCATCAACCACACGATGTACGTGCACGTACTGGGTGTTTAAAAATTTTGACACTTCTCGGTCTTACGAAGCTTTCTACTAACTTCTTGGAAAGATATATAAAAAAGATATATTCTTGCGTCGTCGAGAAAGATTTGTTCCAATCATCCGATGATTCAGAAATTGTCAGGAAATTGCTGAAAATATACAGCATTATCAGTATTAAGTATAAGCAAGGCTTTGAGGCTTTACAATTTTTTAAGTTTGGGATTCTGGGATATTTTGAAACTTCGTCAAACAAATGCATCATTACTGAATATATCTTAATAAATGATCAAGTCGAAGACATGTCTCCCGCCATAAAAGTTTGGGAATCCCTAACTAAGTTAACGAGCGTACAAGATATCGAGTGAGCGACACTAAACATCTCTACTTATCTATTTGTAAATTGTAACACTTAACTGTTCTCAACTAATAGATCAGATAACAACAACAAAAACTGTAAATTAAATTTAACCTTTAAAGAATGCAATGTTGAACAAAGAAAAAGATTCAGAAGTTTCGATACACCGTATACGTACGTTAGACGCGCGTACCTGTGGGTTAACACACATTTGATGATGGATGACTAACTCACCCGGCTAGGTGGTACGAAAAGAACCTCGATAACGCTTTATGACTTCCGTTGTCTCGATGTCAGAAGGTCGTCGATCGGCAGGTGAGTATCTCTGGTATGATACGAGTTAAACGAAGCATCATCTGAACGTGAAACTCATTATGACGGTACACGTATCCGGAACACTTTCTCCAAACATGCTGCATGCTTTATATAAAGTGTACTTCATATTTGAATCTTGACATATAGATACACGGACATCCCCTCAATTTGTGGATCGTTTCGATCACGTGGTCACGTCAAATCTATTCGGTCGATAACGACGAATACCTTCTTTTCGAGCAATCAAATCGATCTGCAATTTCGCGTCTTTTGCGTGTGCATATTTCACGTAATTATCCAAGTCATAAAATTTGTATATAGACAAACATGATTAACTTCTATAAAGAAACGGCGATATGAAGACAATTTTTATGAAATTTACCAACTTTTAATTTTCAGATTTAGATATCCATATATTTCATGTTCCAAAATTAAAGACAAACGATGAAATGTTCTTATCCCTACACTCGTTTTTATCCAAAGAAAGTCTACTTTGCACCCAAATGTGTACGTAATAGTATTCATATTATTGAACATTAACTTGAACTTGAAATTTCTAATAGTTACGTATGCAATATTGGATATGTGTTGTATGTTTACCGCCACGTTGTTTTTTAGGTAAATTGACGTCATTGTTGAATAATATTTCAACTTTGAAGCACATGTGTGCCCCTCTGAATCAATTAATTGAAAATAATGTTTCCAAACATGTCGTCCAATAAATCGATTTCATCGGTAACGATGAACCCGACTGGTCGTTTAAAATTCCTTAACTAGCACATCACCTAATATAATTATTAAAACGTACGCGTAATCCGTTTCGATCGTTGTCACGAGTTCAGTTCATGTATCCATTTATTAATATTGTGACTGTCATTCAAATTAAAGCTTCATATTTACAATAGTTTTCGTTACGAATGTTTACACAAACATATAACAGTTATATTTAATATTCACAGACTAAAATTGGAGGCACTTGATTAATAAGACGAATGATCGGTAATTCCCTAAAAATATTACAGACTACCGACTTATCTCGTGATTGTAGATAAAGTACCGATAGCATCGGATAAAGCTCGATATCCGAGTTTACTAAGACGCGAATGGTTATTTTACATTTTAAGACTCAAAATACTACTCGCGCTATTCTAACAAAACCAGTGCATACCTTATACATTATTGTACTGATAATACTTGAGTCAATACATGTTTCAACAAAGCAGTTTTGCAAGAAAAAGAAATGCAAGCATTTGTCAAAAGGGTATAGTACAACAATTTTATTTTTCAAATATTACATTTATCTTCAATGTATACATGCTATACTTTATGCTACATGTAACATTATGGGATATAAACAAACATAAAACCTAAATGTCAAAATGTTTGCTCTTCCATATAACATTCTTTTAACGCCTACGATTGTAACAAATGCGTATATTTAACAAATTTTGAAATGTTCAGTTGCCATCATTTGCAACGTCCATCTAAATAACTGTACTGACTAAAATATCTCAAGCCACGTTTTAAATGCTGTAACATCATACAAGCCTGTTATAAAAAAATAGAGAGAATTAATCAACGGACTAGAATTTAACGGATTGTCCAATCATTATACGTATCATCTCATGAAACGAGCATTTCTACCACAAAATTATGTTAGTATATAGTTTTATGAAATGCGAATACCAAAAATAGGCTTAAACGGAATACACTGTTTTGTTTGATTAATTGCACTTAGTCAAATGGCTGATATTATACATCTTGAGCATAAACGGAGCAAGATTCCCATCATTATGATAACTTTTAAATAGTGGACATATGCGTATAAAATTGTAAACCATTGTAACTAATAAAAACGTGCGAGCGACTAATATCTCGGACTAGTTTTAAATTTAGAAATTTAAGAATTTGCCCGCATGTCCTTTACAATTCTCGCGATATCCAACATTTTATTTGCTTCGAAATTCGGACCGGCCCGATTTTGTTGGATTTCACCCGAATCTAATTGACTTATACAAGGACGTATATCTTGTCTTTATCCGAGTTGATCCGACTTTTTCCGATCTAACCCGACACATTAGATTACGCGCACATTTCTAATAACTAATAATGAAAATTTGTTATGTAACTTAACATTATCAGACACAATTCGTTGATCATTTCCTTCGAGATAACAATATCTTCACCTATGAGTCTGCAAAACAATAATAACTGACTGCTTTTTATTTCCACTCGAGATCTAACAAAATAGACGCTGAACGTTCGTTGCAATTTCTACTGGGAGCTCAGCATACATAGAATTCCATTCATTTGGAAAATCTCGCTGCGCAGATTTGATGAATTCCATAACAAAGCTCTTTGCCTCTGTATAAAAAAATATAAATGTACAAATTAATACATGCCACGACAATATCACAATAACTTTATAATTACGTTTAATTACAACAAAATATTACATAACGTACCATCGTCAGTAGCTTTCTCTTCATGCAATACACTAACTGCTACCTTCAGCAATACGCACATATGAGCTTGTAAGATAGAATGACCAGCTTGATACAAAGTCAATATGCTTCTAAAAACTGCTTTGTTTTCTTCAAAATCTTCCTTTAATGGCAACTGATTAACAAACACTGGAAATACTTGCTCAAGAGGTATATTAGAGTAATTAGCAATGATAAGTCGTGCAATTGCACCGACCACGTTATCACGAGCTCCTGCGTGAGATTCCTTAGCGATCGCACTTGATAAAACTTGTAAAATATCGGGGTAATGTCTGTAAATATATTATTAAGGGCCATCAAGAAATTGAATCTTTTGTCCAAAATTAGAATAGATATTAGAAGGATACGAATACACTGCTTCTTTTCCATGCAGTGCAAGTTCACCAATTCCATAGATTGCATTATTACGAACTTCAGCACTTGGGTCATTTGTGAGCGCCAAAAACGTAGTTAGTAAATCAGGTATGAATGCGGCTACTGTATGTTTAAGCCCTGAGAAACATTCTGAAATTGTACCAACTACAAAAGATCTTTGGGCTTCAGATTTATTTTTTTTCTGAAAATATTGACTAGTTTTCAAAATGTAATTACAATATCGTAAGCATAATTAAGAAGAATCATACCAATCTATCTAAAAGCAAAGGCAATACAACTTGGAAATGAATTGCAAAATCTTCTGGAGCGATTACTTTTCCAAAATTAGATAATACATCACCAGCACATTCAATCAATAATTCATCTTGTTCAGCTTCTGTATCTACGTCTTCTGCTTCCTCTAAGTCTTGGCATACTGTCATACCTATCATAAGCCGAGCTAGGTAATGGTCATTACAATATTAAGAATACAATAATTTGGGGTTACGTATTCACCTGACATAACATCTGTAATACAATTTATTATAGCATCATTATGACCTTCCCCAACAAGAACATCCGACTTTATCTCTTTGAGGAGTTCCGTATAAGCATCTAAAGCACTAATAGCTACTGTTCGTTCATCGCCTAATCTTATTAATTCTGACAATCTTGGAATAAATACGGAGAGAGCTTTCAATAAAGCTTGCTTTCCTTCATTGGTATTAATCTTGGAGAAATTAATGCAAAATTGTAAAAGTGCATCGATAGCAGCTTTGCGAATATCTTCTTGTGGATAATTAATTAATTTGTAAGTTTCTTCGAAAGATTTTTCGAGGTATGGAAGAAATGCTTCCCTAAAATATTTTACTTGTAAGATCAGATATCACAGTTATATATAAAATATATAAAAATTAAATATTTTACCCTGTATGCTCAGCAATTTCCTTTAACGCCAAAATTGCTTCTTCTTTCTCCTCGATATATGCATTTTCAACGCTATATCCCGCAACATCGTCGTCGTCATAATCATCTTCGTTGTCTGTATTTTCAATATCTTCTTCGTCATTTTCATTTTCGTTATCACTAATATCTTCATAAACCGGAAACGCTGATGTTTCATCCTCTTTAAGATGAGGCTACCAAAAACATAATATGTTTATACATATAATTCACAATCTTGTATTTACTATCTGTACAATTTACGTACTACTATGCCTTCTGAACTCTGTATGCTTGTTATCATGTAATCAATGATTTCTGGAAGAGCTGCTGCCATTTCTTTCTTCATTATAGTACTAATTGAAGCAAACAATCCGTAAATAGATTTTTTCAAATCTGGATCTTCGGTTTCTTTCAATAATTCCATTCCAAAATTAAGAGACCTACCAGCCAAAGGTGCAAAATTTTTGTCACCTATTGTTCTTGCAATTACTGCCAGAGTATCTATAATTTTAACCAACAATTAATACGATTATTCAAGATTGTATCAAGCAAAAGTAATGTCAAACACACGGACCAACTGCTTGTACTTGAAGACACATGGTTTCTTCTGATTGTTTCTCCGTAAGATAACTATCAAGAATAACAATGATTTTCTCGAAATATGGTAACATGTGCTCTTTACTTGCCATGGCAGCCGAACCAATAGCACTCAAAGAAAGTTCTCCGACATGAACTGGAGTGTCTGCATTTAGTAGTTCGAAAAGCCTTTCCATCAATGTTGGAAGATACGGCAAAAGACTTTCATTCAAGTTTTCACAGAATTTTTCCAATGCATAAAACATACGATCGACCGAAGGTGGCTCTTTCTTTTCTTGCCTGATATGGGCACATATTTGACCAAGGTATTCAAATAATACTGGCAACAATTCAGACGAATATTGGGAAATGTCAGGTTGTAAATGTTCAGAAAACTGTCCGAGAGCAAACAGTGCAGCGTTGCGTACCACGGGTATGGTATCAGTAATTCCTTGACAGATACAACGTAAGAAAGATTCAAGGTATTTAGTTCGGATATATTCTGAACAACCCTCTGCTAACACTGCCATTGCTAGATACGATGCTTTCTTTGCATATACATCCGTACCTTGAAGACTAGGCTCAATATATTGCAACTATAAAATCAATATAAAAATAAAGTTTTAGTTTTATATGTTATGGAACAAGTTACTGAAAGTGTTTCAAATCGTACCAATTGAGGAATTAATTTCTCTGGAGGTAAATTGAGAGCAAGTAAATCTAAGGTTTGAGTAGCACAAGTTACAGGTGTATTGTCTTCATTATCACCGCTAAAATAAACTTCGTCATTATCGTCCTCAGGTCGTATAGACATAAGATTGAACAACAATTCTATAAGTTTATATTAAATAATTAATTTGACATATGTAGCATAAAAAACTGATTATGATATTACTATAACTTACCTAGAATTGGTTCAACAAGTTTATGTTTGATTATAGCTTTCTTTTTCGTCCTAGCTAACCATCCAATAAAGCCAACTGCTTTAACTCTAAGAGCATCATCTAATGATTTATTACTAGCAATAGCAAGACACATAGTGACAAGAGGTTTTACATGAGGTGCTATTACAGTCACTGCATTCTCGCACAGTTCATCTAACAGTTCAAAGCATTCAATAGCTCTATCTTCATTACTAGTGGTAAGTGCTTGAATTGTATTCATTACCAGTGGTATCATTTGATGATAAGCATTTACCATCTGCAAAGATAATGTATTATTAGTAGACTTAATATTTCTTGTTAACTTGTAACAATTATTTATGACCTACCATTTGATTACCTTCAACCAAAGGAACAAAGTTCTGCATTATTTTTAAAATATAATATGCCACAGGATGTCCCAAATCTTGAAAACTGCTTAATGTTTGCCCCAAAAGAACTGCGAGGGAACCAGCATGAGTAACATACGCATCAGGTGCAATTTCTGTCATAATTGACAAAGTATAGGTTCCCAACTATAATAATACAATATATTGTATCAAACTTACTAGGAATTTTACTAAAGATATTATATTTGTTATACCTCTTTATCGCCTATGTTTTCACTAGTAACTAATTGCTGTACAAACTGTAACACTTCCGGCCATCCATTGTTAGGTAATTCGTGTTTCACAATTACACCTATCAATTGCGCAACTGCATTTTTTACAAATTTTTCTTGTTCATTTACCAGTGCCTAAAGGACAATACAAGCTGCATATATTATTAACCAAATATTATTTTTAAAATTATATATTCTTACTTGTAAGATTATTGTTTTAAATTCAGTCTGTATATGTTGTGGTAATTTTAACCAATGCTTTCCTTTGCCATAGCGTTTTCTGAGTAATACAGCAGCATATTGTCGTATCTATACACATATCACCTTTTGTTATAAAAACTGACAATAAAAGGTATTTATTTATACAGTAAAGATAAAATACCTGTGAATTTGTCGAAGAAACAATAAGCCGACATAATGCCAATGTACTTTCTGGCTTTTTAAAAGCTTCTCTAAGTTCCTTTGTTCCCTATAATCATTTGAAACATAAAATGTAAAACACTTTATGAGAAGAATTTCTAAAAAGGTGTGTGCTAATGAAAGAAACGTATGTTCATCCTTATTTAATAATAGAAAGGATTACATGGTATGCATATTAAAATATAAAAGGTGCAAACAGCAAAGACAGAGAGACAAGAAATGAAATATTTTATTCGTTTTAAATATACAGTGTACATGAAATAATGAACATCTTCTGTCAAAGATTATAACGCTGACTACACAAAATAACTTATTTTAGTTTGAAGTGGTTATCAGCAGTAGCAAACACGTGTTTTGAATGTCATAAGATTTGTTTCAATTATTTATTGTCATTTCTCTAATCATACCTCTTGAATCGTTGCGTTATCGGCTACGAGTAACTTTAATAATATTTCCTCCATTATTGCTGTACTATTGATAATAAAATATGAATTTGGTAGTACTTCGGAGTAAAATAGCCGGTTGTCGACTACCGCTTTTCTGACCTGTTGGTGACGTCCGTAAAATACCTTAATGCGCATGCGTAATACCGTAACACCGTAACGTATCAATCACAACAAAATTTTTATACACCAATTGTGTTTATCATAAACGACTTCGAATATTGTAAAATGAAAACATTTTGAAGAAAATAAGCTCCCTTAATTCACCTGTGAAATGTATATTTCACGTACTTGACAGATTTCTCTCCATGTAAGGGTACATAAGATCATCATAAAGATCAGAAAATTTTGTATTTAACTGTACAGTTAAAAGTTTACATCCTCTGAAGATTTATATTCTTAATTAAAATGTTGTTATTACGGAAATTGTACAGCAATAAGGGAGAACATCGTGTTATTACAAAATATGTAAATTAATGAGCAGGAAATATTGTGTAAATATTAGTATTATACGATTTTTAATTTTATATAACTGCGCGCTATAAAGGATACTATGGAACGATAACCATAATTTACGGTTTCCTCGCTAGATTGCGTTGATAGACCTTAGTGATAAAGTAGAGAATTTTGTATAAATTTGTTTGCTAACCACTAGATGACACTATCTTTATTATTTTCGAAGCGTGTAATCATAAAAGACGAGCTTGCACAGTGTCATTGGCTTGTTAAAGTAATTACTGAAAAGTGTAAGCTTTAAGAGATAATGTTACTATATAAGAATGCTTCAATTTTTAAAGAGCAATAATTTGTCTTAGTAAAACTAGCACGTAAGAAAGTATGTACGTATAATTAATTGCATAATTTAATATGAATGTAGCAGTCATGTCATGTACTTGAAAATATTAATAATTCAGAATCAGTTTTTCTTCCTGCCCGTACAATGTGAATTGCAAACCGTTCTCCCGTTTTCGTCTAGCCTCACATCGCATCGTATAGTTTATTATTCTAGAGCGAACCCCTTCCTTCAGTATCTACTTCTCTTTTTACTCCTTGTTCACCCTTCTTTTCTTTCGTACTCTCTCTGTTGCTTCCTACGTTTTTGTGAATGCTCCGATACGAACGCGCTTTGAGATAATGCAGTCTCTCGAATTCCTAGATTTCTATTTTAAAATTTCACGGTGAAAAACATTAAACAGTTTTTAGATTTATATTCCTTTTTATGATCAAAATATCGATATAATAAAAATTTGCTATTTAATATATTTTTTGCAGGTTGAGAATATTTGTTTCCAGTGACGTAACTATGAGTGATCCAGGACGACTAGTTTAAATGAAATAAAAATGAATTTTTATACTGCTGCGAGAGAGCGTACAAAATTATTTAAATTCAGGTAAATGACTCAAGTATATTTTTTATAAAATACAAAGTAAAAATTTTAAAAAGCAGAAAATACTTTGTGGTGGTAAAATATATTACGCTGGAAAAGTATTGCAGAAACACGAAGTCGAAGAAGCACAGCTAGAAGACAGCAAGATGACCTGTCAGCAACGTCGTTGAGTGACTCCTCTTGCACCTCGTGTACATTCGTCGCCCGATTTACAATACTTGCAATCCATAAGACAACGAAGAAAAATGGCTTTTTTCGTACAAATTTAGTATCTGGCTCACCGTGACGTGAATAAAAAAAAGAATTACTTCAAGAACTACAGTTACGAAACAAGATAATTTTAAGATAACAGGATAACGCATCGTAGACGTCACAGATATAAGAACGATAATTAATTATAAGATTATAGAGCTAAATACTTAGGTTTCCGTACGCTAATGTGATTAGTGTTGAAATGCACTGCAAAGAAAATTCAATCGCGTTCGTCTCGACAAGTAAGGACAGGTCTTATTGCAAAAAAAATCTTAATGCGAAATTAATGTCCGTTATGAATCTGTTTCGTGTAAGCCGACACCACGTGCGACTCACCATCTCGTAGGACGCGAGAGTTCTCTAATTTATTACATAAGCAATCCCCTGTGCCTCTTAATTCGCTAAGGCAATTCAAGGAAATCGTCGATAGGTGGCTAAATTGATGAAACAAAGAGGCATTTTATCTTACAAATGGCGACGATGCAGTGAAACTTGAAACTGTAATTACTGTCATGCATATTAACCGGACATATTTTATGAGAAGTAGACAACGGAGACATTGTGCACTCAAATTTCTTACCTCACAGATTCTAACGTTCCAACATTTCAAATCCATCAATTACCTACTTGTAAATTGCTAAATGTCCCAATTTTTTAGGACTCAGGAAGATCCCAGGACTTTTCAAGTTGGGACCTAGCGAAATTCTAGGAGAGCCTAAGAGAACCAGGGAGAATCAGGAAGATTTAAGATAGAAGAGTAGAAAGAAATGAAGAGAGTACGAGAAAGTGCGACTGAATTCACCAGCCTGATTCATCGCTGAATTTCCCGAGCATGTTCTTTATCTCTCTTCCTTGACCACGATAATGAGATCTGGATCGAGTGTCACTATACTATTTTCGGGCATGACAGGATCAATAACCCGACCACATTTTCGCGAAGAAGAGGTGCAACACATGATTTTATAGGAAGTCTCCAAAGGAGCCGACAATATTTGAACACGTGACAGAAGGAACTCCATATTACTCAAATAAGTATATCTTGTCTAACGAAAAAGGAAGGTCCCGAGATGTGCTCGTCAGTTTTATGGCTGGGTCAGGCAACAAGCTGTTCCAATAGAAAGTCGTTGGGCATCACTTGTATCGTTCATGGTCTTCTTTATAACCTCCTGTGGAGAATCTTCAGCTACGGTTCCTTTTTAATTCTTCAGCAGAAAATCTTTTCTCTGTCCAGGAAGAGAAAACAATAAAACGACCAAAAATACATGTCTGGATCTCAGAGTTAGAGTGTATGAAGTCACACTTCACAAATTTAGAGAAGAGCAAATCAAAGATGTGGAACACGATTGAGAAATAGTCGAGTCAAAACGACATTATATTTACTATAAAAATAGTCAAGAATTTAATATAAGATACAAAATTTATTAAAAAAAGTGGACATAATACACTCTGTCTTTGGGGTACATATACTGTGCACGTCTGACCAGTTACCAGTTGGGAGCAACGTAGATGCTATTGGTTCACGTGCCAACTCACCAGACACGTATAATATAAATGTCCATAAGTTCCAGTAACTGCATAGCCTGTTGATTCTATTAAAAATTTGAATTAGTAAAACATATTTAAAATAAAAAAAAAAAAAAACGAAAATGGTAAAGAGTCCAAACAGTTTTATTGCACGTAAGGAATGATCGAAGCTACGGAAGAGAGATTGTAGTGACAAAAGCGAATAATCATTTTATGCTAGCTAGAGGAAAGCATACCTATTGCGCGGGACGACGCTTCAAACTGTCTGACGAACCAGAGGAGTTCTTAGAATTCGTTCGTGAACGAGAAGCAAAGGAATAGGAAGCTTGCCGTTATCGAAAAAAAAATTCTTTATCGTCACCGCAAAACTAACGTCATCTTGTTAATATGTACTCCATTCGGCTTGATACATACACACGACAACCGTAGACTCTCATTACACTTATACGTCTTATCCTGTGTATGGTAGACCCTCGTTACATTGCCGTTGAAGATGTATTACGTATGGCAGTGTGACGAATGCGAGGCAATCTGACGCGTAACAATTTACCCAAACTTCACACAGAAATGGCAATATATCGAGAGTCTACCATAATTCAATTCGCAACAGACAACTTAAATTATCAATATTTATTCAAATCAATATAAATATAAATAGGAGCAGAATGTGCGCAATCATCGAAGCGGCTATAAAGAAAGAGGTTTCTTTAGCGTGGCTCGCGACGCATGTACAACGCCTCCAACGATTCTTGAGCACACGGTATAGTTCTTTTTTACAACTTGTACATACACGTTCATGTTTCTTCTCTCGGATAACAGAGTCGTCCGCTCGAGTCTGATCAACACTTGTATCAATGTTAACAAATAACACGTTACACTTTGTTCCAGATCGTCGCACGTTTCACATACTGTACTTGATCTGATCGTAATACATCGTCGTCGATGGCGTCGTGGTCGTGTGATGAATGTTCGAGGAAACAGTACCGGGTATGTTCGATATACTCAGACCACCGATGTTGCTCAAGTTGAGCGAGCTTAGAGAGCTTAACGAGCTCAAGGTGACCGATCCAGCTGGATGACCAAAGTAGGATGGTTTCCTATCTATCAATCCACCCCCGGAACTGTTGGAATTCGAATTCGAACACTGCATCTTTAACCCTGGAACAAGAAAAAACACCAAACTATTTTTCTAGAATTTGTATCTAAACAGCTTCTGCTACTTCGGTAGTAATCAGTACGTTATTTAAACGTGTTGTCGAGGAGTGAATTTTTGAAAAAACCTTACTAGGCAAGACCACACATGACGAGAACGAAAGAAAACGAAAGAAAAAGCAAAAGATCTCACGATACGAAATCAGTCCTTGTATAGGTACGATAAATCTGAAGCTCCGCCGGCTCTTGAAGAGTTCTTCTTCAAGTGCACACTTCACTCGTGTCTCGACTGTCGTCTTTGTCTTTCTATTCCGTTCTCTTTCGCCTTCGTTTTCTCTTCGTAACGTTTTGCCTTGCAGTCGTACAGACGCTCTTGGCGATAATACGTTTAATAATATGAAAATGGCACGCTGTCGAGTTTTGTAGCCTTCTGTACAGAAAATGGCGGTGTGAGGGAAGGATTAGTCAGCTACTTTAATACTCGAGAGTTAGAAATATGGGGATATAGCAATTAATGTAGATAGAGATATACAATTATAAGAATTGAAAGATATAGGTATTTGTAGAAATGTGAGCATGTAGGGTTGGAGGTATAAGAATTGTGACGATATAGAGATTTATAGAAATAGAGTAAATTGAAAAGCAATGGCGGTTTCGATAGCAATTGGAATCCGTTTTAATTCGACGTCGAAGGCAAAGTGTAACGAGGGTCTTGAAACGGCGTCGTGTGTGGTCTCAATGGCAGTGCCGTCAGTCAAAATCTCTCCTCTCCTCTCCGCCGTTCTAACGAATCCGAAGTTTCCTGCCTGGTTGAGCAATCTGTTCTCGCGCGCGAAATTCTTTCTCTTTCTTTTTCGTTCGGTTAGGACGTGCACGCCGAGAACGATGGCAGTAAAAGAGCACAGAAGCGGTTTCCGAGCGAATATCGGAGGCGTCGTACCAACAACGATGCCATAGTCGCGCGAGTAGCGAGATCGCTCCAGAAATACATTCCAAAACACGACGGGGTAGAAGAAAAAGGAGAAAGAGGAAAACTGGGGCCTACCGAGACGTCTGCAGATTGATCTCGTTTACACTTTACTGACTGAACGCCAGGGGCAGGAAGGGGACAGGAAGGGTGTGTGGGTGGCACGTTTATCCCTTGGCGATTCCACGGTGTATCGGGGTGGAGGGAATAGATTGTACTTATAACGGGAGTGTCGAATGAGAACGATCTGTTGATCCATTGTGAATATACAGGGTGTTCTAATATAACAAAATTGGATCGAATATATATTTTGAAATTTTTTGCATTCCTGAAATTCTATGTCTGTAAATATCTACGTCTTCAAATCTGTACGTCTCCACAATCTTTACATCTCCAAATTTTCATATGTTCAAATCCCCGCCTTCCCAAATTTCTATATCCCTAAATCCCTATATTCTCAAAACACCGAATTCCTATGCTCCTCAATCTATCCCTACATCCTCAAGTCCCTATGTCCCTCATTCTACCCCAATATACATTTTCAATATTTGAACGCGTATAAAATTAATATTACTTTGTTAGGAGGGATTTAATGTTTGCTAGTGTACAGTTTGTTAGAGATCAGTGAACTATTAAGCTGAAGTCGGTCTCGCGGAGAGGTTTAATAAACGAACAGGCTAATGTTTGAGGTGGCTACGTTCGATGTACTTAGATTAAAGAACATCTTGTTTACTCCACTTGTAAATGTTTACGCGATAAGCGATTTGAGACCTCACTTACCAGCACGCGACTACCGGTAACCGATACAAAAAACCGTGTATTTTCGTTCTCCACGATCATTTGTTTATCGCGTGATTGAACTTATAGTACGATCTTATGTTTTGGTCCGTTCATTCATAAATTAATTGTATATGAATGCGAAATTAACGTTATACCGACTCTTTTACACTCTTATTGTAATATACATGAATGGAAATAATAAATACTTTTTTGATACAATGTAACCTTACTGGAATTTCTACAATGATTTGTAATGTATTTAAACTTTCCTTGGCTAGAGATAAATATGGAACGAGGGAGAGGGGGTGGTAATATCGTACAAATAAAAATTAGACAAATTTTCAAATTTATAAATTCTCAAACTTCTAAATTTCCAAATTTCTAAATTTGCTAAGTTTCATATCAGTAATTTCGCAATTACTTTATTCTCTAATTCCCCAACTCCTTAACTCCTTAACTCCTTAACTTCCTGACTCTCTAACTCCCTAATTCCCTAAATCCCTAAATTCCTGGATTCCCAGAATCCTAAATTTCTGAACCCATAAATTAAGAAATTTTTAAGCGAACAGTAACTCATCATAAATGCTATTTCGTGAAATATTCCTGCCATGTATCGTAAACATTTTACTACCGAGAGGGACATTTAACGAGCGTTTAATTGTCGTCTGCTAGTTAACTACAGGTCTCCACGCTAAATTAATCCGAACGTCGAGATTTCGTGTCGCGCCCTGTTACATATGTTAGGTTACGAGTTACGAATTATGACTTCTCGCATGAGCGTGACAGGGAATGTCACCCCGACTAATAGGTGCTGTCAGCTCCGGTGATTTCGTGTCTGTCGGCTCCGCGAGAAGTGTACTTTCGACGTCGCTATCCTGCGAGAACCGACTTTTAAATTTACCCCTCCAGGAAGTTATCTGTACCATCTAAATATTCATTATTCTTGAAAAACAGAAGTCAACTAATTATAGCCAACAAAAAATTTCAACTTGAATACGGAAATTTCGAAAATTTCAATATGTTCGATGATTGCACGAACGTAGAATGTGTCGAGACATTTTTCGAACGAGAAGTCTACGTTTTACGGTGGTCGGCGCCCGTGCGGTCGTAAACCGTCTGCGATTTTCCACATGGCCATCCCTCACTGTTGTGAATTGTCATTGTTGTCTTCGACTTCAGAATTTAACCTCGTGAACGCCCGTCTTTAAAGATCGTCTACAGTCTGGATGTGTCTGAGAAAATAGGAATCTTTCACGTTCTGCACGAGCTGGGTGACCTTTAAAGGGGTTGCAAAGTATCTCTCAAAGACGATAGACATCTTTTGCAATTATTATTGTAGTACCTGTATCGTTTGACTTTGTCACAAATTCTATTCTTTTCACTATGGTATCAGTAAAAACAGATTTAATGAAAGGAATGTTAAAATAAACGTAGCTAACAAAGAATCAAATTAAGTTCACCTCTTATAAAGGAGTAATCTTAATCATCCTTCCACGTCCTTACCTTTTCTATATTCTGAAGCATTTTACAAAGAAATAATTGCTATCATAAAAACAAGTAACTATACGCTCACCGTTGTCCGTCACAGGTGTCTGACAGCCGCTGTGCGGTGAACTGACGTTTCCCACAGGACTGGTGTTCCCAGTCTGTTCCGGAATTCCTTGCATGGGGACGTTGACGTTGCTCCCGGCATTATTGACCCCGGCGAGCCCGTAGCCCACATAGTAATCCTGTCCCGGTGCCTGTGTAGTTGGCGCAGGATTAGACGGACACTTGTACGGCATCATGGTGTCGTTTTCCTTGTAAACCGTGTCCGGATGATGTTGTTGATGATCTTTCACGGAGAATCCCTCGGAAGCCCTGTAGGCTAGCTGGTCCTGACTCCTGGACGCGTATCCTGGCTCGCTCTTGAACGCCACGATCTCCCCGTTCCTGTACACCGACGGCTCTCCGGTCTTGTACGTCACTTCCGTCGTCTTGTAGGTGACTTCCGCTATGGGTGGGGTCTTGTAGGTCGCTTCGGGGTAAGCCCAATCGGCGGACACCGCCGCTCCGGGTGCGTACATGGCATACTCCTGGTAATTCTGGTACTGGTTCTGGTACCCGTTCGGGTACTCCATACTACCTGGTGTCAGATTTTCGTAACCAGGTGCCTGGACACCCACAGGACCACTTCCTGAGAAGTACTGAGGGTACTGAGGCTTCAGGGCCTGACACTTGCGACGGAAGCCTCTTGGCCGTCGACGGAAGCTTCCCTCCTCGAACATGTACTCCGTCGACGGGTCGATCGTCCAGTAGTGCCCCTTGCCTGGTCTCCCCAACCCTTTGGGCAGCTTAATGAAGCACTCGTTCAGGCTCAGATTGTGTCTCACGGAGTTCTTCCAGCCCTGATAAGCCCCGCGGAAGAACGGGAAGTGTTGCTGCAGGAACGAGTAGATTTCCGAGAGGGTCAACCTCTTGCCAGGACTTGACTGAATCGCCATCACTATCAGAGCTATGTACGAGTACGGTGGTTTCTCCTGTCGACGAGCTCCAGGCTTCCTGGGCAGCTCCGTGCTGGACGGATTGCACATCAACGGGTCCAAACTTTGATCCTGGCTCGAATTGCTGGACATGGATAAGCCGGTTCGTGGAACCACGGACGCAGAGTTGACGTGGGCGACGGAAGTCTGGTCAGGAAGGTGTAGACTCGCGTCCGACTCGTTCTTCATGATCCTCGTGCTGTCCACGGTGGTTCCCCGGGGAGTCGACGGCACGATCACTGTCTGATCCATAGGGTCCCGATTATTCGTCACACGACGAACATTCTAAACGGTTCACTTCACGAACACGGGACCAGATACACCGAAGCGGAACACCAAGGTACCGAACGAAGTCCGTCACCAAACGCACTGTTAATCGAGGTACCTAATCCCGTTTCAGGTTAAATAAATTGTCCAAACGATTTGTATCTTGGTACTTTTTCGGTAGGTCGGGGATGACTGTTCACGGTGTATTTACTGTTTATGCCACGTAGAGCAATTCGCGTGGCGGCCACGCGTTTTACACGGTAATCACAATAAGAAGGAAGAGGAGAGGTCGTTATTTACGTGTGGCCGATGTAAATTGTTTGCACGGAGCCGCACGGTGGGGTCAATTATTTAGACTTGCCACTTGGCAGACGTTTCGTTGATGCGCCACTAAGTGTTTTCGGATGACTGGACCTCGGGATCAACTTCGGACCTGGCGGAAGCTTGGTACGTCGCGATGACGCGAACCACGCCGTCACGACCCCAGCTTCGTCCCTGGTGGGCGTGTCTGACCAGACGAATGTGTCACGACTCCGTATTGGCTGTTGCCCGATGCGCAACGCTAAAGCTCTCGTACAGAACCAATGGGAATCGCTTATCTTACGGTGTCACGCCTGATGATATTAAGCTTTGGCAACGCGAGACAATGAGACACCCTCATCACTTTGGACGGAGATTGTAATTGATAATGACCACATGAGTTTCTAGTTTCGCGGTTTTTATCATTGCGGTGAGATGTTGAGGGTGGTTGTTGGATCGCTTCGTTGATAATGAAGTGTCTCGGGATAAGATAGTAGGGTTTTTAATTATTGAACTGTTGGGTTATTGTGAATAAAGTTGCATATGTGATGCTTGCGATGGAAGATTATTTTCTGGAAGGGTATTAAATATGATAGTGAAGAAGCAAAATAAGTTGATAGTTTTATACTGGGGTCGATACGGATTCAATGAGGTGATGTTTAAAATTTCGGGATATTTTATCATATCCTTTAAAATTTTTTGAGGATGCGATATTAATATTATTTCTCAAGAAGATTCATGCTAAAATATTTTTTAAAATTGTGCAACACAAGTTGTCTAACACAAGTAGTCCCTTTGTGCAAGGACAAAATTTTAATTTGAGATAATTTGTTTTATCAGGGTCCATAACTATTTTAACTCCAATTTTATCTTTTGGATAAATTTTTTAACAATATTCTAAGATTTGTCAAATAAGCGAAACATGTCATTCTGAAAAGTGGTACTACATTTGAAAAAAAAGAATAATTTAGGAGTGAATACTGTCCACTTCAGTACTTATTGTTAGTTCACTCGAAAAGTGGTTGTTCGTGAACAACAAGTTTAACAATTTGAGAATACGATGTACGAAGACGGTTGAGAAAAGCTCTCTGAAACGATTGGTCCACCTGTTGGCCAACGAGAAGGCAGACCAGTGCTCCGCCCGCGCAACAGAACCGCCCTCCATTTTCCGTTTCGATCTTCTCTTCGAATCTGTGTATCATCGGTTTATCTTGAAATCAGCGTCGATTATCTGGAAATTTTGCCAATGATGTCAGTTTTCAACTGAAACTACGCGTCATCGCGAATCATCGGTTCTTTTGATTCAAAATGTCGGACTTCCACCATTACACTTCGATCAGAGATACAATTTTTGATAGAGGTAATGTTAAACATCGTTGATAATTTAGTTTTAAGTTGTAGATCTTTTGTAGTCGTTAAGAATTAATTGATGGGTGGCGATATAACGCGATGCGGTATAATGGGTGATATAGATGGAGATTTGATGCTTGGTAGTATGACGGGTGGCGAAATAACGCGTAGGTAATTTAATGCGTGGTGATATAGCGCGTAGAGAATCTAACGCGTCGTGATTTAACACGTGGCAATACAACGCGTGGTGATACAGCACATAGCAAATTCGGCTCGTAACAATACAACGCGTAGCAAATTTAACGCGTGGTAATTCAACGCGTTGCAATACAACGCGAGGCAATACAGCGTGTAGCAAATCCAACGCGTGACAATACAATGCGTAGTAAATCTAACGCGTAGCAAATCTAATTCTTAGCGATACAATGCGCAGAAAATTCAGTGCGTGGCAATACAACGCGTAGCGAATTTAACGAGAGGTAATATAACACGTGGTAACATAAGGTGTGACGATACAACATACCACTTTTAATTTAAAATAATTCAATTATTTCACCCCCCTTCAAATTTTCAAACTAAATTTCCTGGAAGCAATATTTTGTTAAGTCAGGGGTTAATGGACAATGCCCTATATTATTCTCTGGGTTCTATGAACTTTCATTTCTTATCGCACCGTATTCAGTCGTCACTGTGAAAAGTTTACAACAATCTGCCTGTCAAGTAGATTGCTGATTGGGTCCGATCGAAACGCTGTGTTTATTCGGCAAAGCACGTGACGAGGTATCGAGTAACTGGTCCGGAAAGAAGTAAAGAGATTACTTATCAAGAATCATAACCCTCTTCGTGCTTGAATTTCCGATCGAGCTGCACTTCATCTTCTGTAATACTTTCTGTAATATCTTCTGAGTTATTTAACTTGTTTCATTTTCGATTTAGGAATACAGCGTGCACTGATTGTTTTGGTATTAACGAAATTTTGCATAAGTTAGTACTCATCAAAGTGGTTTACGTTTAGCTCCTTCAGTGAACAGCTATTGGAAACTGCTTTCAGCGGACCATGACAGATATTCCCTTGCACTTATGCTTATAATACGTTAAATTTTAATATAAACCTTTCTTGCGGCGTTAAATTAAAGGAAGCAAGCTTTTATTGTAATTTCAAAATGGCTGACTTTCTGTTTACCAAGTATTTTACTGAATTTAACGAGAACATCTTTTTTTAATGTCCATTATGAAACTTTTGTCTATATCAAAATTATAAACCTATAAAGATTTTGATTTTGAGAGGCAACAGATTATGTCTACATGTAGATACATACATGTCTGTACACGAATTGAAACAAGCAAACATAAATTTGATGGTCAAGATTTTTTAACGAGGTACTTCCCGACAATTTATGTTCCAGGAAACGGAAATTCTGTAACGTAGCCTCGAAGGAGCAATTATTTAATGTCATCCAGCGTCCGTTTGACGATATCATGTGCCTTGCGCTCCTTAGCCTACGAATTCTCAAGAAGTTTGTTTGCCTTACAGCGAACGATCCGACGAAAGAGAAGCGTCACGGCCATCTTGTCTTTGCCTTCGAGCTGAATCCCTGCAACGGGTGTTCCTCTGCTTCGATTAACTCATGGTATCACTAAAAACTCTTCATACTACAAATTCACCACACATCCAAATTATTAAATTAATAGACTTAATTTGCACTATTTTAAGGAGTCAACTACTCATTCTTCGTGATCGATTTTACTCGAATTAATACGCTTCAATTTGGAGTTTAAGTCCAATGCATAGTGATTTCATTATACCAAATTGACATTTCAACTTTCTTTGTTTTAATACTGTAGTGATTAGTTCTGACAAATAAATCATAGTACAAGGGGTTAAATAATTTCTCCTCAAGCTGCATCAAGGTCTACTTTACTTATTCTTGCAAATTGGTTAATTTCCTTTGCAATGGTTCCAGGATTTTTTATTTCTGAAGAAGAAAGAAATCAACTTTTTTGAGTACAAGACTCTTGATTGTGGACCTCGTGCCTTAAGGGTTGAAAGTGAAGTGCTCGGAGACCACCCCTCTGGAGATACGGCGCCCAACAGTGTTTACCATTTTTACTGCTTCCAAGATTTACCCGTGACGTTTTCTGCGACAGTTTCAAGTGGTCCTTGAAAAAAACTAATTGAGTCCTAAATGTCCAGGGAGGAAGCTGCAGCGAAGAACGTCTAGGTCTCTGCTTTAAAACCACAACGTGTCACTATCTTTTCATACAATTCTGTTCATATAATACTGTTCATACTTTTGCAACAATTTGAAAATAAATTATACACACCTCACCACAGATTAGTTGTAAATTTAAAACATGTAGAGTTGAAATTTGTTGAAAGGTGAGATAAAGGGTTGATGAAGAGTGTACTTGAATTTTAATACTCAAAAATTCCTACCTGTTAATATTTAGCATTTGAATAACATTTTTTTTGCGTTGAGCTTTAGAGATAAATTTAGAGCTTTAGAGAGTTTTATGAAATTGAATGTTATAGTTAACATTTTTAATGATGCTACATCAAAGCAGTCTTAGATAATCAGATTAGTCTTGCTACAAAATCTGTTCAAACTTGCTGTAAAATTCCTGATTCTTCTAAAATTGATACGTATTCAACTGTCAATATGGTACATTCTCCTTAATCACATAAAATTAGCCCCCGCAGCTTCCTTTAAAAATATACAAACACGTACAAAACCTATATCATCCAACATTGTCATTAGCAAATTAACTTTATCTCCCATACATCAATAAATAAAACAAGACAAATACACAATGAGCTAGTCTTCTAAAAAAAAATAAGCATTTCCAAGGGTGTATCTGTTGATCTTCCAAAGGCGTATTGTTCCTTTTCAATAAGAATCCCAAAGAATCGCGACAGTTCAGGCTTGTTTTTTGAAGATAAAACGCAGCACATCGTCGTAGAGACCACCCTAAGAAAAACCCAGTTTTGTCGCACGTGTTCCCGTAGGAAAACCGCAGACCGGAACCAGACATTGTGGCCGCCTGTCTCGCGTGTGCACGAAAACGAACCTTCCGTCTGTTTACATCCGGCGGCGTAGCCATTTTAATTCTGAGTGATTCGCTTTTCGAGAGTAGCGAGAGGATCGAATGCACGTGCTTTATAGCCTAACCGGCTATATTATGGGTTCACTAGTTAACTAGGGGTGAAGGGTTGCGCAACTTCCTTTGTTCGTGGAACTTCCGTTTCGGGATTCGAGCTGATGGTCCAAGTTAATTTTGGGATTGCGGTAACCCGAACGGTTACAACGCTTACAAATGTTTGGAGATCGGCGTATTCAAACGTGGCAACCAGTAGTTTCAAAACTACTTGCGTTTATGAAGCTGCTTTGGGAGTTTGGAGTTATGGAAGTTTGGGATTTAGGGTTTTGGAGGCTTGGTGCTGTGGAATTTGGAAATTTTGGGACTTTTTGGAAGTTTGAGGCTATGGAAGTTTGGAAATGTAGGGTTTTGGCGGCTTGGTACTTTGGGATTTTAAGATTTTAGAATTTTTGAGAGTTTCAGATTATGGAAGCTTGGAACATTAAGGTCTTGGAGGTTTGGTACAATGGAATGTTAAGATTTTCTCAGATTTTTACATTGGAATTTGTAAGGACTTGGCACGTTGGAATATTTCAGGTTGCAACACTTTGTAATTTTATGTCTTTGAAGCTTTAGCATTTTGGAATTTCTAAAACAATTTAAAATTTTAAGTCTTTTTAATTTAAAATCTTTAGAAGTTAGGCACTTTGGCATTTTTGAAGCTTACAACTATGGCACTTGCAGACTATGCTTAGGACTATACTTAGGAATTTCAGGACTTTGGTAGTTTGGGATCTCAGTAACGAAGTCCATCGAGTATTTCACTCAGACTTGAACTTCCGTTTCCGATTGTTCAGCGATTTACTCGAACTGGTTGTTCGACGCCGAAGTTAGAGCCTCACTGCTTGTGGAGAACACGTGAGGCTCTGACGGCCACCCAAGCGGCCATCAGACGCGCCGACGATATTCTCTGTTTACACGATACCGTAATTTTATACCGCTGATCGTGGGTGCACGTTACGAGCCCTACGTTCCTGTCGCATCTTTAACCCCACATTCACCGCCAGATTTGTCCCTGTACCTGCACAATCTCTGGCTGCAACTATGAAGACCCTCGTTGCATAATTGCAAATGGTTCTGCACCCAAAGAAGTCTATTCAACTGCTTAGGAATAATATTTTCATGAGAAATTAATTCGTATATATTTGCACCTTTTTTAACTGTACTTTATTATTATAATCAACTCTTCCTCAATTGGTCAAAATATTGTTAAATATCCACTGTAAAATATCTATTATATTTATGTTTATAATTGTATTTATATTTGTTACATTTAAATTCCGCGGGCTAACCGATCGCGTCGATCGGTTGAGCGAGTAGGGAGCACAGCGGGAGTCAGTCGCGAACCAGCCATCGACACGATAAGCTATCAACACGAACTCATTGTACTCTATCCATATTCTATATCTAAATACACTTAACGTGATTAAAATAATATAACATATTTGTATTTACATCTATATTTCCACTTATGTTTACACCAATATTTATACTGACATTTATTCAACAAACAGATCTCACTAGTGTACAAAAAACTGTACACAAAAACAGAAGAAAGAAAGTTTCAAGTAAACGCGTCGCAACTTCGCAAACAAAATGGCGAAATCAGGAGTTAACTATCGAAAGTTAAACTTGTTGAACACACTTAACAATTATTTAAAAATGTTCACAGCAAGATATATGCCAAGAAAGACAACTGTGTATGTATAATTACTTCATCATTACGTATTAACACTATGAAAGATAATTCAAAAGATTCAAATGCAAATGATGGGTATAGTTTGATGTATGTCTGTCAGATGTTACCTGAGGCACACTCGAGGTGCAAAAGTCTCGGCTTCCTTTGAGGAAACGGATATCTTTTCTCTGCTAACGGGTCACTGTTTTCATTGGCTTTTAAACTGTATTTAAGACAAACAATTTTGTCCCCTCCCTTGCTTTTGTTGTCCCTCGACCCGCGTCAGAGGACTTGACGACCAGAGGAACGGGTAAAATGGAGCAGCACGTGGTTGCCATACACGGTGCCTTATGTTTTCAAGTATGTATCAGGATTTTTCAGATCCGGCCAACTTTTCTTACATAATTACCCAAATTACAGATGCATTAGTTAAGGAGAACACATAAATATTTATACTTTTTACTGTATAAATTGCATCAATTTTAAGGGGTAGCTATTAACAAACATAGTATAATAAATATTAAGTCTAGTGTTAAAGAATAAACCTTTTGTTATAAATATTCATAGGCAATGTACTATTCATGTAAATGTATGAAATTAATTATCAAGTTGTGGTAAAATAAATTAAAACAGTATACTATTCGTTTAGATATATGAAGTCAATTATCAAGTCATGACAAAATAAGTTAAAACAATATCCTCCTCTTTTAGATCTACGAAGACAATGACCAAATTATAGAAGAATAAGATAAACCAATATTAACCAATAAGACAAACAATAATTTCAGATCTATAAAGATAATCGTCAAGTTCCAACAACGAACATTTCAGACGTAAAAAATGAATTAACCCAAGTAAAATTCACTCCCAAACGAGACCTAAAAAATTGTGCAAGGATGAAAATACAGAGTAATTGCACTTGAAGATGTCTCTCAGGATCGTTTCTCCTGGCGACACATATTTCTCACGGGCATCCTCGAGACGTCGTAAAGTCTATAACGTAGACGTTGGGGCGGAGTGTTTTCAGCACTTCAGAAAAATCGAATCGCTCTGAAGAGCGACAACCGAAGGGCGAGAGGTCTACGTTGGTGGTATAATAATTCCACGATCGATCTATCCAGAAGCTCGTAAATTTCTGTGAACGCCGTTCGTCCTGGTTTCCTCGAGCACCGTCTAATTTCCCCTGGATTTCTGCAGTCCATCCTTGGCGTACAGTGTCTGGATAGTGTTTCTTTTGCGTAAGATCAGGCTTCCTTGGTTGGAACAGTCTAAAGAGGAACGGAGAGGGAACACCAGCTCTCAAAATAAGACATGTTTATCCGCCGATGCTGCTATTTTCGAAAGCGCGCAAGTCCCTCTCCTATACGTGTAAGTTTCTATCAAGAATCTCCCCTTGATTCCTTCCGATACTCCAAATCTCAAATTTCACCATTTTTCTAACTTTCATAAATCATCGTTAACCGCTCAATCCTGCTCGCGTTTAAATTTTTGGATTAAAAAATATTTACAAAGAATTTCAGACCTCGAAAAGCAACAACTAAAATTATGGACATAGCACTCGCGTGAGGGAAATAAGTTAGAACTAAAACTACAGCTCTTCTTTAAGTTGATCAACAATTATTTAGACTTCAAATACCAAAAACAATAAAATTACATAAACTCTCAATTTTTATTCAGGAGGATTCGTTCAGACATTATAAAGCTAAAAGAGTAAAATCACATCAATAGTTCCGTTTGCACAAGGGCAACCTACAACTCGGAATACTTCTATTCAAATTCTTTAAATTGGTTAAAAAATGCCAAGAATTTACAGAGGCTAAAAGAGCAAAATTGCATAAATGAGTTAGCGCAAGAATAACCTAGAATCTATCCCGAGCGAATGCGGGGTACAGTAATTTTAAAATAATGATAATAAAGTTTCGTTGCATCAAAGGTTGATTATTTTCACGTGAAAGCTCGTTGAAGGCACACGCTGTAATAGCGCTTGTCTACGAATGAACGCCTTCCTGCTGCGTAGAAATTTTTCACTAACCGGGACGCACCCCCGTGGTGCCTGGTTGTTTACGCAACGTATGTACCCCACTTAATCCAGTGTTTTAGTGTTTAGATCTCGACTACCGTAGGGGGTTGCTCCGACACGGCCTCTCCGAGATTCCGTCTCTACGGTCTTTCGACCCTTTTTTTTTCTCGCCTTTTTCTTCCAACGTGGAGGAAAAAGTACTAGTACTTGAGAAGGGGGACTGGGAAGATGGGGAAGTTGGGGGATTTGGGGAGTTAGGAAATTGGGGAAGTTGGGAAATTTGGGAATTTGGGGGTGTAGAAATTGGGGGATGTAAAAATTTGGGGATTTGAGAATTTGGGATGTAGGGAATGTGGGAATTTGGGAATTTGGGAATGTGAGAATTTAGGAAATTTGGAAAGTTGAGGAATTTGAAGAATTTAAGAATTTGGGGAATTTGGGAAGTTAGAGAATTTAGAAATTTAAGGCCTTAACAATATAGAGATCTAAATTTAGAAATCTAGAGACTAAGGATTTGGTAATTTAAGGAGTTGACAATTCAGAGACTCGCACATTCAAGAATATAAAGGTTTAGAAATTTATCGATATAAAACTTTGAAAATACACAAATTTGCAAATTTAAAGATTTGAAAATACTACCCCAGAACCAATCAACCACAATGAACGACAAAAATAAGTCATAACATCATAAATGGCGTACACTGACGTAACCATCGGTACAAAAAGTGTGTAGGGCTCTTCGAAAATATGATTCAACGTAATACTGGTCCGGTTGATAGGATTTATTGTTCGCACCACCGCCACAATGTTTAGACGATTACAATCGGCTCTGGCTCGGGCCGCTTTTCTCCACGTCGTTCCCAGACTAATATTCTCTCATAACTTCCGAGTAACAGCTTAACGCGCGGAATACAAAACGTCGAGCAAATATTGCGAAATCTACGGCATAAATTTCATTCGCTTGATTTCGCCCTCGTCGCTCGCGCTCGAGGCTAGAAACGAAGAGCGTTACAGCTGCAGCCATCTTGCCGGACCGACATTTAACGGCGTCGTTAAATGTTAACGACCGTTTGTCAAAAGACTCGGCCTACCGGAATAGAAACCCGGGCACCGTGAACACACTGTGGCCCGTGTTACGATTCCGATGGTAACTGCACGCGATTTTTCGATTATTACATTCCTGGATGTCGATCGGATACCCTAACGCGTCAACAAGTCTCGTTAACACTTTGATTGTTATGGTGAAGGTACTAAAAGTCTCATCGAATAGTATCTTCTTATAATTAGTCGTGTATACTAGATTTGTAGTACTTCATGACTTTCGTTATTTATAATTCGGGGTATTTGATGGTGTTATTTGTAACTGGGTACATAGATGGGTTGCATAATATGTGGATGATGGACTCATAATTATTATATTCTTTCTATAAGTAAAAATAGGATATGGGGACTTCCGGATGTAGGATGTAATATCTGAGGATTTGGTTATCTAGGTATTTGAAAATGTATTTGAAGGTCAAAGTAACTACGAACATTGGTACCCATGTATCTAAGTAATTAGGTATCTAGAAATCTAGGAATCTAGAAATATAGAAATGTAGGTATCCTGGGATCTAGGTATCTGTGTATCCAGGTACCTAGCGATCGAGTTACCTAGGAATCTATCGATCCAGGTGTATAAGCGTCTCTAGATAAATATTAATAAATTTTAAGAACCCAATACAATTCCCCAGGAACTGATCGTAAGAGATAATTGGTTGGGTTTTCCAATTGATTTTGTATCGATGGTTCATCAGACAATCGCGAGTCTTGCGAACCGAACGCCATCTTCTAAGAATCTTCCTCAACGAACCGGAAGTTATAAATCTTAACTCTTTCTACCACCACTCGCCCTTTTCATCGATGGAAATCTTTAAGGTCGGTTGTCTCGTAAGACGCTGGCTATGGCGCGATGAAGATACAGACAATACTTTTACCGTCTCCCCTGTGTTTACAAGACAGAGTATCGTTACGAGCTTTCGGACGTGAACCATCTGTTTGGACTGTCCAGCGGGTAGATGATACCAAAAAAGTATCTTTCTTTCGTACGTCACCCTTTACGTCACTCTTTGACAATCTCTTTTCGAGAATCTGTACATTTCTTAATTAAACGAAGTTAATATCATTAACTATCATAATGTTGTAATAAATTTTCAAATGTGAACGTGGAATAATACAATCCTTTTTTTTTTTAAATTATCATTGTTAAGTAAAAAATATGATAAAATAAATAAATGGTGAAAAGGGTAATATAATTATTGTTATCGGGATAATATAAATTTTGACGTAGAAATCATAAAGTTTGCTTTGGAAGATAACAACGAGAGCAATATCGTTATCAATCATTGACATAGTAGATATTTTACTAATCTCACAAGATCACATGCAGTGGTTAAAATAGAAAACTTGAAACAGTAGTAATTTACTGTCCATAAAGTAAGCTTCCTCTTTAACGACATCTGCGTACAGGAAACTACTTTACCCACAGCTAAAATGCCAGACCACAGTGTTTCCTCTAGATGTCGCTGTTCGTACTCTACCAGAGACCTTATTTATTATTTCAATAAATTTTATTGAGTAGCCATTTAAAAAAAACAATCTCCGTTATTATCAAACATAATATCAATTGTGTACGATTTAAAAACCAGATCTGAAGGTTGATAAACTAATTGAAAGCCGAAATGAAGTATTGCAAACTCAAAATAGTCAAGTTTGTTTTCACTGGTTTATTTGAGGATTACAAAGTATTGTATCACGATGATTCATAAAGTTACGTGATATTTGATGCAATACACGAAACTGAAACTTTAAATACTTTATCCTAGACTAAATAAAAACATCGTTCGAACCCTCTGTCCCAACCTGTTCACCGACTGATTTCGTATATTTTCTGAATCAATATTGAACCTTTCGCGTGACCTTGGCACAACAGGTAGGTTAGTTAGATCGAAACATCTTAATCGTCATTTATTCTCTTGACGCTATTTCATTTTCGAACTGCACGAATTATAGTCTTAACGTCAAAGTATCAGACGAAATTTTCGATTTACCGATGGCCCGACATTCAACAGCCGAATGATTCTAACATCCAATTTACATATCAATAGAAATACGATGAGTCGACGAAAAATATTTTTTCAGTTGTCAGGTTGCAAGTTTGTTCGCTGAAATAACCCTTCGATTCTCTTTTTCGTTTACGACTTATCGCAATTTCTTTTATCACATCGTCTGCAATGCATGAAAAATACTGCTATTGTTCGATAAAAATGTTTATCTTGAGCAAACAAAATTTTGGTCACCAGACAACTAATTATAGACTTGTATTGCAACGTTAAATTATTCGTTAAACATCTTATCTTCAATTTTAAAAAAGTGGAGGGAGGAACTTGCCGCTATTTTATTTCGGTGGGGACACCCCGATAACCTAGGGAGGACCTAGGGAGAAGCTAGAGGGTACCCACATACGGATCGAAATTAAAAATTTAGTGTTTGTTTATTATTCCTATTTTCTTTTTATTTTTCCCTTTCCAGTTACAGTCTGGCGCCATCGTTATCGATAATTTCCGAAAAAGTCGTAAAACGATGGAATGTTTGTATTCACTTCACGCGTTGAGGACAATTTCGACGAAACGATGAAGAGTTTTGTTCCGAACGGTAAGGTGATTCCTTAGGTAAGGTTGCTAGGAAGGTCGTGGTGAAAAAATAATCGGAACGTCTGTGAAGCTGTCACAATTAACGTAGCTGGTAATAAAATGGAAAACGTACGAGTATACACGTCACGGCGAATCCAAATATTCGATTTCGGCCGCACCCCACTTGTGATCCTTCGAGTGTTCTCGCACTTGAGTTAATGTTGCCACTTAAGAGACCAACTTCCACCACTTTCTGTTGCGAATAGGTTATTTTCGTTTTATTAGACTTCTTTTCATACCGTTATAAACTGTCAAAAATAGAAATTTTAGAATTTAGATAATAATTAATTTGAAAATTTACAAAATATGCAGTTATTTATCTTAATCCACGAACAAAAAAGCATTTACGTTTTTATTTTTAAATAAAAATATTTATATTCACCTTCCCGCCAATTTTCGTATCGAACGTAGATGTGCTTAATTTTACGAGCAACTGTGTTTTTAACTTCTTTGACCTTCGCTGGTCCCCAAACTGCAACTGCACCTGCGTCATTATCAGCAAAAACAGACGTTACCATTGTTACATTTGTTTAACGGTGTATTTTTGTCTGTTCTTATAAAACAAAAAAAAAATGAACTAATTCGAGCATCGGAACTCGGTTTCTGTAAAGGCACGCCGCAAAGAACATTTGTTTCGGCTTAGAAGGGGGTCCACACCCTTGTAGGTGGTTGCCACGAGAGAACCTCAACCCGCACCATCTGGAACGACTTAAAACAGCAAGAACGAGAGAGAGAGAAACAAGGATGAACCTTTTCGAGTCCTTTGCGATGTCCTTTTCTTTGGCCTCGTGCCCCTTTTCTTGTCCACCTTGAGATATACGTGCACCGAAAGGGACGAGTCGGATCTGAAAGGAACGGTCAAGACAAGCCCTGTCTTCATTGACAGTATGCCTAGATTAACTCGTAAATAGGTCGAGATTAACCTGTGGATTATGCATTCTATGTTAAACAACGCCACCAGTCACTCAGCGGGAAAAAGGTGGAAACCGCAGTGATTTGAACGTTGCCATTCACTAAAATTTACATTAATCTGTGGATTATACGGTTTAGATTTGAATAACGCCACCAGTTAACCTGACATGGATAATCGTCTTCTTCGTGAATTTCCGGCTCGATCTGGAAAGTCCAAATCCCGACTTTCGACGATGACGTTCGTAAAATTATTCAAGTGAAAGGTAAAGTACAAAAATTCGGTTATATTAGTTGTACTTGGACAATGCAAATCCTATTGTGTGCGTGTTCCTTCGTCGAATTTTTTTCAGACTACAAATGGCACATACAATGTATTGAATTAGACTTCCGGTTAATTTTAAGGTACTACATGTAAATTTTTACTTAGTCGGAGGTTATACGCGAATTTTTTATTGCGCGGGAAGTCGGCGTCCCTAATCCTAACCTTTGTTATTCACCGCGTAACACGTTGAAAACTTTAATATGCTAAAATTGTTAAAAATTTATATAGATAGTGTTTTTACTTTTTACAAATTATTTCGTTGTATCTATTATCCCTATATTATATCACAGTGTTATCCTAATAATATTGATGGTGTGTTTAAATATTACTCGTTTCTGGTTGACGGAAAGAAGTGTAAGAAAATAATCAAAAAATTGTGAAAAGTGATTGTTGCAAAAGAGTGAGAAGCAGAGGAAGTGGAAGAAATCCGTGGAAGAGGACGGAAGAAGTGAGAGAGAAAAGAAGCGGGAAGAACGTAAAGAAGGAAGAGGGTTCGATGGCGAACAACATCAAAGAGAAGCGACAACGGATACGCGTAAACCTTGAGCTGCAAATGCTGAAAAACCGACAGAAGTTCGAGGTAACCGAGGCGTTCTCGGGAAAACTCATCAAAGAGCCGTGGACGGATAAATGTAACCGGCCGTTTAACGCGAACGCCTCGCTAATTTTAATTGCCATCTGATTTACGTCTCGATACGTTCTTTTTTTCACGCTTTCCTATTTTCTTTTTCTCCCTTGGTACCGAGAAGATCTGCTGTTCTCGAGCTTTCAGCGCATATACGGCTGAAAGAGACCCGTTCGTAATGCGACCCCTCTGCCGGACCAGGAAAAAATGATGAACGTCTTGAAGACAAACGGATACGGATTACCGTGATTTGTCGGTACTGTAGAACGACAATTTGTCACGTTTAATCGCAGATGACGCGAGCGTCGTCTTGCGTGTTTTACGCGACACATGAATCAGTAGCATAACCTGTGGTAAGTTCTGATTTCTTTCGTTACTTCTTGCGTACATTAGTGTCAGCCGTGTGTCTTGTAGAAACCTCAGAATTAATATATTGCTAATATTTCAATGTTCTTAATATTTATTGAGAACGTTGAAATGTTGACAATATTGTATTGACAGCATGTGTAAATAATACTGTAACTGCAAATAAATTATCTTCTAAAACATGAAATTCAATTTCATTTGTCTACTCATAATTAAATAATTTAACAAATGTTTCATAATATTTAGAGAAAAAAAGTAGTTATCATATCTAAATTATTTTTATATTGTATTAGGCACAATGCTCCTACTCTATCCCTGAATTTACTCTTTTTTACAATTTACCATTTTCTTGCATTTTACTAAAATTAGGAATTAATATTTCAGTATCTACAACAATGTAATTATTACATTCAAAGAATGAAGTATTGCCAAAGTAGTGCATTTTGCACGGTAGCGGTAGAATGACGAAGAAAGCAAACGATGAATTGGTGTCACACCTAACTAGAAAGATCAGTCCCGCGGATCGATATCCCAGTTCCACCTCCTTGTTCGTTCAGGTACGTGTCAGAACTAGATTCTGTTCTCCTTCCTGTTTTCACGGCAATTCCACCTTTTCTATATATTCAGAAGAACACGGAAACGACGTAAGTGTGGACGCAATATTCAGTTTAGTTTGATGCCACAGTCCGTCACCCCTGAGGCTGTTTTCACACAAAACAAAGAAACCCATCCCCCTTTCGTCGATATTTCCTCGTTCCTGTCCTCCTCTTCCTTCATCGCAGGGCGGCTCTGGCTACCCCACCTAGATAGCCTTTTCTTCGTCGACCTGCGCTTTTCTTCGATCGTGCACGCGGAAGTTCAGGGCTGCGAATATGGACGTAGGGGAGACAAGGTAAGCCACGTTTCTATTGGTTCATTGGATAGATTTTCAATTACGAAAATGGAGTTGGAGGAAAATGAAGAGAGTTTAAGTGTCGCGCGTTATGAGGACAATGGAAGTAATACGTTTTCAGGTAGGAGTATGTTTCTATTGAGATGTCAATTGTACCTCTTCTTTTTAAATACGCTTTGAGTATTCTGAATTGTGGAAGGAGTTACATTTTTGTATTAACATGACTCTCTTCCAAAAGTCATATTCATCTATTGCGCATTTATGTTTTAAAACATAATTAAGGTTGCTTTAAAAGTTGATCATCGATCAATCCATACTTTGTATTAAATATATACATTGTTCGTAAATATTTAAACATATAAATAGACACTGATCTACATCAAGTTTAAAAAATTAGTCCACGCCGTATAAATGAAGCAGTACTAAAAAGGGAGCAAGCAAACAGATCTCGACGAACCGAAGTTTTTTGTGGCACGGTCACTTTCGATCAAGTTGCCGAGATCTCTGAAATACTTTCGAAGAGAAGGAAAGAAAGAACGACTGCACTCGTCATGCGTCGCCGGAGAATGCCGTCTTTGGCAGACAGCGTGGCACCGAACGCTGTCTATCCTCTTCTTTTTTTCTCGGGCGTGGCAATAAGGAAGTGGGCCCGCTGCTTAAGAAAACAGAGAGCCGCCAATATCGGACAGGGCCTGGCCCGGCTGCCTGAGAAAACAGTGAACCGTTTTCGGAATCCTGTCGGAGGATACGAGACTTAGCTTTCCGTCATGAATGAAAACCTGGCTACTCACGAATTGTCATGAAAAGCACCGAAGACGTCGACCGACGGACAGAAATATTCTTGGCTACGCTGCGCTTGAAGCACTGCAAGTTCAAACGTGTTAAATATATACAATATATGTACCATGGATAATGTAACAGAGTCAACCTCTTCAAGTTTTTATTCTGTCATGCACATATTTATATCGTGTGCTTTTACTTTATCTAGAGATGTGTGGAGCTGCACGTGGTAAATGAGAATTTATGAATTCGAGGATATAAGGTTCTAAAGCAAAGAAGTAATAATCAGACTGAATATTTGTATCTTCATCATATTATCATGAATGTATATTTCTGATAACAATGAAACATGAATGGATTAATTGCATTTTATTAAAAGGTGGAGTTTGAACAGCCATGAATGAGTGAATGCGTTAATTAACGAGGAAAAATGATACAAATGTTTCTACAGAGTTTGTGTAGAAAATGAACCGACAACTTTCTCGCTTGGAAAGATGTAAACGATCGTCTTTCCGGACGGTTTGCCGCAAGACAGCGTGGCACCAGTGGTCAGAAGAGGTCTCCCCAACTCCTAGGAGCAGGCGGTGACCGCTTAATTAACGGCCTGACGAAAGGCAACGACAATTAATACGACCCCAGCTTCCTTTCGTTCTCCGGCTGAAACTTGCACGTGTGAAATGCCAGAGGACCGTACTATTTGTCACGCCTTTGTCACGCGTTATTTTTTTCGGTCATTCAAGCCTGCGTCACAATGCGCATTCATACGCGTGAACACAAAACAATGCGGCGATTAGGTAAACAAACAATGACAGACAGTGAACATACAGTGTTATTGGGCTGAACAAAGCATCGATGTTAGATTGTTTCTGTTTTGAAACGGAGTAGTTTGTTTTCGAAAGGGTTCTTGGGACAAACCCTGGTAACACTAATGATCACGTTAACGGAGAGCAAATATTTAACTCTGATACTTGTAATTATCCCTCACAAGAATGTTTCAAAACAAACATATTTGCATCATTGTTGAAATGTGTTAATATTGAGGGAGATCATGTTGAAACATAAAATTGATTTTGTATCAGATAACCAACTCCACTATCGATGGATTTAAACTTGTTAGGGAACCTCCGTTTTATGATAAACAAATTTGTCCCTACTATAAACGCTTCATACAGGCTTGGCTAAAAAGGTTCTCGTCGATGAAAGAAGTCTGCAATTAAATGAAAGATCCAATGTTCCACTTTTAACGCCCTATCGATCTGACTCACACAAAGTAAGACTCGTTATCGTTCCTTGAGCGATGCCAGTCTGTCTTTCGGTTATAACGAGTCAGTGCAAACGACAGAAACTCCTCTCCCGCGAAGGTGCAACGTGGACATTGTGTACCTTTCGCGGGCCGAGCTCATAATGGGTCTTAATGGAGCTGACTGTCAGTGCCACGGTAGCAGCCTGTGACCGGGACAATATGTGCTTGGTAGCCATTGCTGTGGCTGCTATTTGACAGGACGTGTCCACATACACGCGGACACACGTATGGTCGATTACCGTGGTGTGTGGTAGCAGAAACGTGATGGTCGCAGGAGGTGAAACAGTGTGTGACGAAATGGTTGAAACTGTGCTGTCAATTGTGACGAGGTGCTTGCTGACACTGTGTTTGAAATATTCAGCTAGAAATTGTCACTGATGGTGAATGGTAAATAATTCTAACTAACGGCAAGCGGAATATTAATTAATATTAATATTTTTGTTGGGTAAGGAACAGATTTTATTTGATGAGAAATATAGGAAAATGACTAGCAAAAGCTATTATGCCTTTTTTGTAACTGGTCCATCGGTACTGTGACAAAGTCGAAGTCAAGGCATTCAGAGAGGGTCGGTGTTTTGACACGTTGGCACCTCCTAGGATAATCCTTTAAACGGCCCCAACGGGTGGTCCTCGCGAGTCACCTTGCTGACCAGGACCTGCCTCGCTGCTTCCGCCTTTAATCCCGTGGGTCAATCCGGCACACGAGCACTTCCTGACGTTCACTGAGCAACGAAAGTCTGCGGTTAATCCTGCGAAAGTCTGGAGCCCTGCTGCCCGCAGATTCTGTGTACCTTCCTCGAATTAGCGTATCTGAAAGCATGGAAATTGATTAGCCAGAGAAACTCGAGTACAGAGAAGTTTTTTGCTTCTTCATGGTGATACGAAGAAGCGTTAAAAATGAATATTCGACAGGTGTCTATCAATATGTATTCTTTACGAGAATACAATGCCATCGTTGTCCTACGAGGCTTCTATATCCTGATATTCGAACAGAGACCCAACTGTCAGTCTAAGAATCGTAGAAACATGTGATGCCTCCAGTGGAGCCATTAGGCTCGATGATCCGTAGACTGAGGTCTAGCGTTTCATCTGGGCACGACATAGCGTATATCAATTTTAACACGTATAAAATGTCACCATGTGTTGCAGAATGTTACTGTATATAACTTTAATGCATATAACGTGTATAATGGTCTGGAAGAACGAGATCTTGTTTAACTAAGAATAATGGCAGTATAAGGAGTGTCGATTAAATTACTAATTATATAAATATACTCATCGAGCACTTTGGCCCAAGAGTTTCATGCATTTGTGTTAGAGAAAAGTTACATGTGACAAGTCACGTTTGATCTTTTTATATAAAAGACGAAGGCGGGACTCAATCTATCGGTCATTCGGCCTTCCCAAGGTTCTCGTCTCTTCGGTAAAACCTTTGTCTTTAATTCCTGGCATCCGGTTCCGGTCCTTATCTTACGTTACACATGTAACCTTCTACGCTATTTGGCCCATTGTTGGCCACATGTGCCTCGTCTCAAGAGGTTTGCTTATGTTGGCCCACCTAACATAGCAAAGCTATGCCCAGACTCGAGTGTAAACTTTGCCGACAGACCGATCCTGGAATTCGATTGCATCTAATCGCTCCCTGCCAGTGATACGACTCTATTTAAGTACGCAGCAGAAGTTCAGGACAACTTGAAGAACCTTCTTTGTTTTCTTGAAAACATGCAATAACGTGAAACGAATTCATCATAAGTGTATTCAGCATTCTTTAAGTTCTGGTATTGTTTTGATAATTGAGCGTGACAATATAACAAAAGTGTACTGTATTATATTGTTTATTTACGAGTGCTAAGGCTAAGGTGACGTGTTATATTGCTGCACGTTTCCACTGAAAACTCTGCAATGTTATTGGGAAAAACCCTCGTCTATCGAGAATTTACCCATATTTGACTGACGTATGAAGTTCGACATAGATTTGTTATTTATTATAGTGCAAACCATTTGACAATTGTACAATTACACAGTGTCTAATTATAAATAATTTTACAGTTATACGATGTGAGTCTATCATTTTACTGAAAATGTTAGATCGAATGGTGGATTGAAAATTATTTGTTGAATTTAGTTGTCAGCCTAACATTAAACAATCTTGTAGCTCCTGGTATACTTATCCACGTAACAAAGCACAGTTACCTAAGTGCATGTTCGTGTATACGAGATGTCATCACAGAAAACAAGATTTCCACGAGATTCGCGATCCCATGGTTTCCGGATCGACAGAGCGAACGGTGTTCATCCTCGCGTGAGTTTGAAACTCCTCGAATCTCGTATAAATTTTCTACTACCGTCGAGTTTCTCAGAACGTATCTGCGTACCAGTCGGGGATCAAATTAATTGCCTGGTTAATCTCTGAGAAAAACCTTCTCCGATCATAAATCAAACGTAATTTATTCCACCGAGTCAATACCGTTCTTCAACCAACGTCCACGATCACCATTCTTGATCGGAAAGAGGCTAACCAGAGCTCTTCAAGGTGACAACGAGTGGCACAATGGCCACCGAACGTCGAATCCATCGGAGGCTGATCGGTCCGCAACATCTAATAAACGAGTAAATAATTTCGGTCACGTACCACGTTATCCGGTACAGTCACAATGGCAGCTCCTTAAATAGGATTATATTAAGCTGTTTCACGGGCTATGAATGGCGAGTCAAATGGAGGATGTTTTGGTAGGCGCGACTACGTGAGCAGTCGACGGCAATGCCGATGCTGTGCCACCAAGAAACGCGCTGGCACACGAAGATGAACACGAAGATGAAGAAGAGGAAGAAGGTAGTTGACAGGTGAATGGTCACGGGCAACTCTGACGTCCCTTGTACACCAGCTTTCCCACGTCCTGCTGCGCCCAACAATCGATGTCCTTTCTTCCTGCTTTTCACGCCCTTTCCCTTATCCTTCGAAAGTTTGCGCAACTTTCAAAGAGATTATCGAGTAGCCGGTACATTCGAGCATTGTGGACAGTGTGTGTGATCATCCTCTGGTAAGTTCATGATCTATCTTTTTATTTTATACACCCACAGTTTCTTGGTAATATGTAGTACTTATTGGTATACAAATGTAAATGTCATCATTTTAATAATAATTTTATTTAACCCCTACTGGTTTCTGCGAATTGTCGAATACCATAATCTGAAATTTGTTCGGGACATTTCGCGGAAAATCGCTACATCGAGGTTTCATATATCAGACCGCATGCACCGTTAAACTTTCATTTTGTAGCGTACTCTGTTGCTCGTTTGCTCGGACACGTACGTTTCAATTGAATCGGGTCCCATAAAATAGAGGCCTTTCATCGGATACAAGGGATCGCGCGAACCGAAAATTTCGACGAAACTATTTTCGAAGCCGGGACGGTTTAAAAAGCCCGCCAATAGGAGATCCTCGACTGTCGGACCTGTCGTTGGATCGCCGCTCTTTGTCGTCGAATTATTTTAGCGGCCGATATTTCCATCCGTACTGCCACCTAAGCCAGGCTTCGGGCCAAAGTCAACACAGAACGAGCGTCCTCCTTCTCGCTTCCTTTCACCCCCTTTCTTTTTGCCTCGCTTTGCTCCTGTAAACTTCCAGTCAGTCGGTGGATTGCATAGTTACCAACTTTCGTGTCATATAAATAAGACGTAACGGAAGTGTCACTGATATTACTCTACAAATTGAAATTAGTGTCGCTATAACGGGGGGTAATGCACGAAGCGATATACCATGTGGTCTTATAGTATGATACAGTAAGTGATACGAGTGATGCAATATGTGATAAAACACGTGATCCTGTGGTGACCTAACTCGATGTTCTAGCACGTTCTAATTTTATCTTTGAAAATTTAACATATAAAGATGTAACGAACAGAGATCTAACCATCAGCATAATATGCATTAAGATGAATTCTCTAAAACTGGAGCTGCTATTAGAAGAGTTGCAAAACTTAATCCACCCTAGGAACGCTATCTAATGTACAGCAGTTTAATGTGCGGTGATTTAACGCATTAAGTCTCGTTTTATATAGCACGAGTTAAGAAACTATGTGAATGAAACATCCAAAGAGTTTGACAGATGGTCACGGGAGTTCGAAATCTGACCGAACGATCTATATTTACTGCGATTACGCTGATCAACGATCGTTTTAAAATAACCTTGCATTTTGTCGCCTGTTAAATCGGCAAAGTTTCCGAGAATAGAGCGATCAGCAGACTCGCGTGTGACGCAACGAGCCGCGTGTCCTGCTTATTCACCGCGGCGAAGTTGCCGTCGCGGCGACTCCTCGGATCCGTCCCTCTATCGGGACGTTCATAAATCGGTCGTTTGCCGTGTTTCCGCGCGTACAGAGAAAGCAAACAAGAGATAAATCAACGATAAAACGTTCCGCCGATCGACGAATCGACCGGAAGAATAATAGTTGGTCGTTGGTGCGTCGACAGCGTGCTCTAGGTGCCAAGCTGTCTAGTTAGCCGAGGAAACGCGAAAATAAAAACAACAGCCCGGCTACCGTGCAACTAACAAATTATCCCGAAATTGTTTCACGGTTTCTTTTCTTTATCCAAACGTCCAGATTTACCACCGGCAAGTTTATTTGCCGCCAACTTTAACTTCGCCGAAAGCTCCGCTACGTCGTCGCCGAATTTCTTCGGCCGTGGATGTATTACGCGATGGCAAGTTTGAAAACGTCAAGTACGGCACGAAATATATCGATTTCTTGGTCAACACGAGATAGCACCGTGTATTCTTAACGTCGAATCGTGGAGCCGCGACGAAGCGAGTCAAAGTGATTCGAGTGCCCCCACGAGAAAGCAAATATTTGACGAGGAAAGATGAATTCCAATGAAATTCCACGTCTCCGCAGACAGTACGGCACCATCTTGGCTCAACGGTGTCGTACCGATGGAAAATTTACCGACAATTTTTCAACCTAACCGAAATAAATCAACTTGCGCCACGGTGGTAGCCGCATCTCGGTTCTGGCAACTGGTGCAAGCTCGACGGTGGTCGCGCAGAGGGTGAATCGCGAACGGGCGCAGCCCATTGCCGAAAACTCGACGATTCGACGACTCACGGCACGTCTATCGGCCCGATTATTTATACTATAAGCAAAATGCCCCGGCTCCTGGACACTCGGCTCGTAATTCGAACGGGAGGATCAACCGCTGCTGGGCTGTCAGAAAACGAAATACCATCCGGTCCGCTTCGAGCCTCCACTCGAGGAGGATGGTATTATGAATGAAACCCGACGGGAAGAACGGGTGCAGAGAGAAGAGAGAGAGTGATTCGAGTCTCTCGAGCCACTCCAGACTCAATGGAACCGAGAGAAAAAATCCGTGTGGTCATTTTTCGATCGGACAATGAGACTGACTGCGAGCATCGCCTCTCGTTGCTACCTTCTCCCGTTGTTCCCGTCTCCGTGTTGCTGCGTCACAACAGTGACACATACTGCTGGGATTCCTGGCTAGGGCCGCGGGAAGAGGTGGGCGAAGAGGAGAAACAGAAAGAAATTCGACGTGGCGCACAATGAGTCTGCGGAATGAGTCGAGGAAGAGGCTCCATAGGGTTATTTATGCGATCTCATTCCAGGACGAGGTGACACGGCCGTGTCCCGTAAACAATACCGTCTTACGAGAGAAGAATGTACACTGATTCGATTAACGGAGATGATTGGTTGTATCTTGCCCTTACTCCTACCGGACTCCTAGGGATCCCTAGATGACTAAGAATGTCTCATTCATGTTGACATAAATAAGGGACTGAGTGGTTAATGTTGGAATGTAATTCATATTAATATTCATAGTCGAGCAAAGTTATTTTTCTTGACTTTATCTCATCAGACTTGTAGGGACCTAACCGTCTAGTTTTATTCGTATAAAGAATATGTTACAGATTTAGCCATGCTTGAATTTATACATAACCTTGAACTATGGGGTTCCTAGTTACCATAAGTTTCTAGATAGTTATTGTAGTTCAGGATGCCACCCAGAAATCGTAAATTTTTTTAAATAAAAACGAGTCACGTAAAGAGAAACTGAATACCCGTTAACTCGATCACGAAGCATCCCGATCGATCAACGGGACTTTATGCGAAAGCGTGATCCAGACAGCGTTTCGAGAATCCTTCGTCGATCCATCGGTCAAGTCGTTGACACGTTGACGAGGCGTAAGAAACGTCTGGCGTCACGTAAAAAAGCCGTTCGTCTTCGGGAACGCATCCACCCACCGTCGACAGGTCTGACGCCTCGCGAAGGTCTGATGTCTACCGAACCACGGGTTACACGCATACAACCGAAGGCTCTTCAGCCACGATGTTTCGACTTTCGAGATTTAATGGGTGTTATTTACACGACCGGCACAGTTAATTTCCGTAATTAGGTCTGCTTACCAGCCGTGATTTGCGTTGCAGAATATCGGGTAATGCAGAGGTCGATGCCACCCCCTTCGCGTCATTTTAATTTCATTTATACAGGCTCGCACGTAATTAACGGTACGCGAGGGAAAATGTAACGGTTTTATCGGGGATGATAATTAAAAATTCTGCAAGTAATTTTCTGTTACGCAAGAATTTCTTTTAGGGAAAATCATGTTGATAGTTTCAAAAATGTAGATAGTTGTTTTTAACAAATGTGATTAAGGTACCATATGATTTATATTTCCACGAGTCTGTTCTCGTCGTTAGGAATAAATTGTTAGGTGTTAACGAGCACCGGAAGCAATTCCTGGTGGCCGCCCACTGATTTTGGCGGAACAGGAAAGTGTCGTTTGTAACTGACCCTCGTTCAGGAAGCAAATGATCGAGAAACCAAGTTCCATTTGTGTAAACACTGTCGTTTATCCGCTGATTTACCCAGCAGCTTGGTGGTTTGTTTATACACTTTTTTGTATTCGACTAAACATTTCGTTAGTATATTATCACTTCCCTCTCCGTGAAGTTTGACTGTTGGGTTTCCATTTCGGTGTAGACGCAAGAAAGTCATTTAATTCGATATACATGTAACAAGCTCATTTACGGGGTTCTTCCGCCGCGTGAAAATTTCGATTTCTCTGGTTGTCAGACCAATAAACGTTTCCGACGGTCGCAGCCGATTTCCTCCTCTGAAAAGAGCAAACAGCGCCAACGCTGGGTGGTTCCGCTATCAAACGGTTGAACGCCTTCAAAGACGAATGTCTCTCGTCTCTCCCTCGATTTTTTTCTTTTAACGTCACCCCTTTCTCTTTCCACCACTTCCTTTTCCTAGCCGGCAGCTTTCAAGCCCCATTACCGTCACTTTGAAACACGCCACTGTCGCCCAATGAGCCTTTCTTATTGCTCTATTATTGGCAACGACTCGACGCTCTCGCGAAAGATTGCCCTAACGTTTCGACAAAAAACACGGCCCAACTTTTTCCGTCGTCTTTCTAGATTCGTAAACGTCCAACTTCTTCAACCTCGGCGTTTCAATCTGCTCGTTCATGGTAGATACGCGGGTTAGGTGAAACTTAATATCTTACGAGTGATAGACTGTTTTGTATCAAATTCAATGTTGTTGAGATTGGAGTGAGCGTGTAATCAGGGCTTTTCTAGATAGGATAATGGTGGAGATCACTATTGACTTCGATTTTTGATGGTCAAATATGTAAAATAAAATCTTGAAAATTTTCTTGAAAAGTACACTCGTTACCACTCCTCCTTTAAGCACCATAGTTTCCAAGGACTTGCAAGCTTCAGACGAAACACGATTGACGCTTAGTTTGTTGATACGCGTACTTTTCCAAAGGAGATCTTTGATTTTGATCGACGCCGAGATTCACTCTGATCCGAGTTATTAGTGGAATCTGTCGGTATGGCAAGTGCATGAAACGCAGCAATCGACATTTAAACAAGCCTAACGTCGAAATCGATGAATCTTCTGGAACATCGTTCAGATTCGCCGACATAGCCCGAGTGAAATGGATCTTTTTTTAATTACCTGTCGCTCGCCTCATGATTCCGTCGAGACGATTATTATTTACCAGCTCGGACTGTCTAATATTTCTGATCCACGCTTGGCGTATCTGTCATAATACGTTTATAACGTGCAACAAGCAGCCGTGACAAGTTGTGTTGTGCTAACACAACTCATTGCCAGCATCAACATGAAGCTGTAACTGCTTTGGATACGTGTCCAAGATGAAAAGGATTATGCACTCGGTCTTGAGACCGTGGAACTGATACACCAGTTTCTGCTTTCATTGTCACGGCGAGGAGGAGTTAAAAACGATCACGGTATACAATTACTATCGTGTCACTACTAGTCTCTGCAGAGGTTGTGACATTAGAGATTATTAAGAAATAACATATTAACATAAATTAGAAGTGGTGCACTGGAACGATTTGTGTGAAATTGAAATTAAAGAAGGTTAACATGTTTGAACGAGTGTGCACCGCCATTTTGTGTTCGGTACGCTGTTGCAAATGGACGGCCAATCAACACAGTGGACTCCCAGTTATTTCACCCAAGATGAACCTTATTGATTCGAAAGTTTTATGAAGTGCCAAGATAAATTAACTGTAATGATGTTGGTAAATATTTAAAGGAGAAATTGGATGCATGATAATTTTTTGACTTTTTTATTATGTGTGTGATTGTTTTGACGAAAAAATGTCGGTTACGCTGCATTTACGTCTAGTGCAGGTCGAACTAACAGACCCACATAAACGCCTCGAGAACAAGAGCGAGGAAGAAAAAGGAAAAGCAAGCTCCGATGCGTCTACGTGATTATTTCGAGAAGTCAAAGCGTCGAGACGTGTCCGCGTGTCTGACGGATGCCGCTAACGAGCATCGTTGACGATTGACAAAATATTCTCAGTGCGTGACCGAATGTAACTATGCCTGGCTCGACCATGCGTACACACGCTCTTGCAATTCCGAACCTGTTCTGATCACGCAGCGAAATCGAAACGGAAAACAGAATAACTTCATACATTAGTTAAATAGATATTCTATTCACATGCAGACTGAATAGGCTGTTCATGGTAGAATAGGTACTTATTCTATACGTGACATTTTTTAACTTGTGTGAATATCTTTATTATGTAGGATAACTTTTATGAGTTAGATATTTTACGTAGAATACTATGTGGAATATTATGTCGAACAGTTACAAATTTTTATTATTTCAAAGTGTTTATTTTAAATCCTCGATTCGCAATTCTGGGTCACCAAAATTCATTCAAGAATTAATACAGCTATATCCTATAGTAATACTAATATTCCTATAATTTTTACGTTAATAGATTTTATGTGTTTCCTAATTTTATTTATTGCTGAAAATGCGACGATTTTCAGAAGTGGGCAATAGATGAAGATAAAGAGGCGAAGGTTTCTCGGCTGCAGAAGGTGTTGATGTAGGTATGCCAAGTTAAATATGCGCGTAGGATGCGCAGGCAGGACAAAAAGCACCTCTTGTCGGACGAGTACCAGGCGAAATAAGAATCTTTATTCAGTACAGAAGTTCTGTTGGAATCATTCTTAACTGTGCCCTCGCCACGAGATGAGCTCTAGAAACTCTGAAAAGCAAGGTCTTGTTCTTATTTTATATCTGACCTCTGTAACTAATATATGAAATACACAACGATGTAATTTTTAGATAATTAAGTATCTAGAATGATCCAAAATATCGTGTAAAATAATGTTAAATCGGGAGAAAAAAGATTTAGAAACGATAGAAAAATGGAAAAAACAGAAAGCTCAACAGGTAAATACAGAAGCAAATAAGTAAGATCCAGAATGCAACGACGGTTATCGCGATGGTGATTCGTTCGTGCAGGTGGTTTTGCACGAGAACCCGAGAACCGGTGCTTGGCTGCTGTTTTCAGAATAAACTAGCGAGCTTATACTCATAACAGGAAAAATATTAAATCACCGTCATCGCCTGTACCACCCTGTCGCGACCCTTTATCTGTGTTAAAACGCTTCCGATAGAAACAGCGTCGGATGAGCTTATTTGCGCTATCCTTCTTACGATTATTTCTTTTCTTCGCTCGATCGACATTGATACATGATATATTTACACTGGGATTTTAAATATTTCGTACATTTCATTACTCGATGTTACTAGGAGTTATATTACGCGTATACCACATGTTATAGCGCGTTGTAGTAGGATTTATTGCCATGTTATCGCTACAAGTTGTAATTGCCACACGTTGTAATTGTGGTACATATTAGTCGTTACATATTGTAGGTAGTATACCCTTCATATAGCCAAGAGTTGTCCACTGTACACATAATCTCCAACATCAAAAATCGTCTTAATGGATATAGGAAAATTTGCCAGCGTCATCTTCCATTTTCAGCTCGTCGTACAAATTCCACGCAACATGTACCCCATCAGAAGATTCCCTTATCCCAAGTTTAAGCCACATCAACAACGCACCGATTGAGCCATTATGACCGCTGGTAATGCTATTTTGAAGATACGATGACCTGCGGCCCAATCCCCGCCGTTCTATACTCTCATTCTAGCGTGACACCACAGGAGGCACACCAGATCTATGGTTAAGGGACGCTCGATTTACCGTGAAATCGGTGAATGTAACCGTGTATGCGATTTACCTCCCCACTGTCAACACGATGATCTTTTCCAGGTTCATACTGTTCGAACAACGGGCCGACTATTTGTTGCGATACATTTTTCGGTTAATTGTTAGCTGATGCAGTTTTTGAGGGATTCAAAGAGGACGCATGAGGTGAATCTTTATGTATTACGTTAGATAATGTAACATTTTTCATTTTGCAGTTTGGATGTCCTTGATGCTAGTACATGTGGACTAGAATTTAGGATCTATGTCCTAGTGTTTAGGAACTATGTTCTAGTATTTAGAACCTTATGTTTTTGAATCTAAGATGTTTGTCCTGGTATTCAGGACTAACATACAACTGGGACTAGCACATAAGTTATGTCCCAGATGCATGTTATTTCATTACCAAACACCTCATTACAATCGAAATCTTGAACTCAACCAACAAAATTTCACCCAATGACGAAATACAACTCATAAATTTAAAAAATGAAGTATGCTATCAGCGATAAAACAAGGAGGACAATAATCTGATCCGACATGAAAGATACAAGTTAATCGACCAATGATGCGACTGACCTTCTCACGGGAGCAAATACACCGTAACCATCGAAACACGAATTCGAAACAATGATCTCATTGTGTGTTTCTCATTGTTGCGGATATAGCCGGTCGAAGGATCCTGAAGGTGCATCTAGCGGGCGTACAATGCGTACGCGCGATGCCCACGTAACAATACAATCGGTAGGCGACAGCAGGATATCACGCGCACCACTGCCCACCGGCAATGACTTAATGCTATTTGGAGCCCATGGCCTCTTCTTGCACGCCATTATGCACGCGTGGCGGGTGCACTCGGCCGTGAATGCCGTAACACGAAGCCCAAAGAGAGACGCCGCCGACAACAACGGAAATGTTTACGGTTTCACGGGTCGCTTTCAGGCGGACCTCGCGGCCAGAAAACCTCAAACAATTTCCCTAGGAGCAACCGAAGATGCAAACTTATGCAACTCTTATTCGTACACTATTAATATTCATCCACACATTATCTTGTGGCATCTGTTTATAAATTAAAACGCACCCTCAAGTTGTGGAGCTTAAAGAATCAGATTTTGATCTTATTCGTGCAATATAAACATTCACTATAGCCGAATTTTATCCTCGTCTTCGGACGAAGACATAATTGAGATCTAAGTCGCCTGAACATCCCGACCGGGTTAAGGTGCGTTTTAAAACGGAAGACAGGAAGGAAGTAGCATAATGTGCGAAGGTCATTTATGGGCGCGAGTTCGATAACGATGCGATTCCGAGAAGAGGAGCCCGTTGGACGATTTAATGGCATTCGGTGTCAGAATTTCGTGGGACGCACGTACATGTAAACAGACACGGTGTCGGCCAACATACCGTACGGGGGTTAAACACCCTAAAATTAGCCCCGGAGCGAGACGCGACGCGTATACGCGCGAGCAGTACGTATCGAACGTGGACCCACACGCGTGGAGAGCGTGAAAAAATGCTTACATTATCATCCGTAATTTCGTAAACACACCACGAGTTAAACTATGGGGACCCGTTGCTGCACTCGTTGCGGGTGGCCCGTGAAATACTACGTCTTCCGTAGTGGATTTCCACTCTGGGAAGTGGGTCTCCTGTGAAAGAGATGGTGTTCAGAAAGAAATGTGTAATCTGGTATTATTATAATTTAGTGATAATTGTATTGCAAAGTGGTATATTATTAGAGGTGTATGTGGTGGCGTGTGGCATCACACATTGCTATAGGAACGCGTTGTATTTTCATGTATTGATATGACGATGTGTCATATCGTCACACGTTGATGTAGCAATGCGTTGTATTACTATTCATTGATATGAGGATGCATTAGGTACAAGCTACATTAGGACTCCCACATACAGTCCTAATGGTTCCTTCTAAATATGAAACAAGGGACAACCCATCAGCGAACCGAAGCTTAGCCTAGTCTAATGTAAGCTAAATTTCATTTACCATAACCTAACTATGCGTAAGATAACCTGAACAGAACCTTACCATGCCTAAGCTCAATCTAACCTTAATTTAACCTAGCCCTAGCGCTCAATTCAACCTAACCTAAACTAAACTTAACTTGACCTGAACGTATCCCAGTATACTACAAGTTGCACGCAAGTGTCATTTCACATATATTGTACTCGGTATACAGAACAGTTCGTAAAACAGATGTATAAAGTATTCACGAGCAGTCCATAATTTAAGGAGGTTGTACCACAAGCGGTAAAGATCGGTCGGTTAATTAATTGCTTATTTTAAATTCGAATTACCATGGCATAATAACGTGTCAGTTGTCAAGATAGCCCCTGGCGGCAACGTTGTACGGGCAAAGGAGATAGACGCATAGGACGGTGAGACGGATGGCGCCGGTGAGACATCGATATTGACGTTCCTTCGTGTGCTTGTAGGTGTGCCAATTAAATTCGAAATTACCTGGGAAAACGAGGAAATTGTTGCTCTTTGGGTGACGCGTAAATGTGTGTACAAATGTCCCTGGGAACGTTTCGCACAACCGATTTAGCATTCAACGTCATAATGACGTTTGCATTTTCGGCTGCGTTGTTGTTTACTTTATTTCGCATTAAACCGCGATTAAATGTAAGCTCATCCGCACGAGCGTCCATATAACAATCTTCGCGTTCTCTTCCAGATTCACGTGACTTTTTGACTGGGAAATGGAAATCGGTAGATAGTCATGTAAAGGGTTATCTTTTTATTTAGGTGAAGTGTTATTTGTTTACTTTATTTTGAAATGTGGAGAAGTATCTGGTAGTGTAGATACTGGCGGTGTAACGCATGCTGCTGCTGGTGTAACACGTGGTAAATTAGTGCTGGGTGATATAAGGTGTGGTCATATGGCGATACAACGCGTGGTGATATGACTCGTGTCGCGTAGTGATACAATTGATGGTTGCATAACGCGTGGTGATTCTGCTTGTAGCGGTATAACGCGTGATACAGCATGTAGAGTTACAACGCGTTGTGATATAACGTGTGGAAACTTTCGACTTCAAACTTTAATAATTAAAAACGGACACCCTACATATAACCTTCATCACCTCAGATTCTGATATTATGCAAAAATGAATGGGGCTGCGATCAATAGTAAGGAGTATTTCAAACGTTTGATAAATGTTTTTCTGGATAGAAATGCGCATAACGAGTTCCGCGACGCTTGCGCCGGCAATAAACCGCTTTGAAACGATTTTCCCGATGCTGGTCGCAGCAGGGCGATGCTCCATATCCGGCGATTATCGATCTGTAGCCGCGGATACCAATGGACACCGTTGGTCCTTTGTTCAACACCGACGCGAACCAATTTCCATTGGTCCATCGCCCATACCTTGCCTCTCTCCTCTGTTTTCTTTTCTTCTTTTTCTCCCTTTGCCCTTTTTCTCTCATCTGAGAGGTGCAACCGAATGCTGCGAAAAAGGGAGGGTCGTTGAAAAAAAAGATGGCAGGAAAAATTGTACCTTCGGTGTACCTTCCTAATTGCCAATTTTAATTGCTCCCATCCTTTTTGTTCGTTATTCCCTGTCTTCCGTTAGTTGGCGATCGTTTCCTTCTTTTTGATTTTGCTCGTTACCTCGAGGAGCACGACTGTGCCCCGATGTAAATTAAATTCTATTTATCCAGCATCACGCTCGACGAGTTTCTTTCGTGCGCTACTATTTCCATTCCCACGTGTGCCACTCCGTTTTGATTGTGTATCTCCACGGTCCTACACATTTTTCAAGTTGCTCGAATGGCGAATTTCATCCGGTCACGTGGAAGTTTATTTAGCGGACCTGGTTCGTTTCACGGTTGCCATTATTCGAATCCACTATCCAATTACTCGATCATACATACTGAGCAAATATTACCGAATACCTAATCTCTGTTTGAGGGCTGCCGAAAGAAAATTTCTGGATTTGGATTTTAGGATTAGGAATTTGGGGATTTGGGGATTTGGGGATTTGGGGATTTGGAATTGGGGAATTTGCAATTGGGGGATTTAGAATTTGGGGTATTGAGACTAGGGGATTTGGAATATGGGGAGGTGGAAATTTAGAGATTTGCAATTAGGAAATATGGAATTTGGGATATTGGGACTAAGGGATTTGGTGTGTTAAGAATGTGGGTATTAGCTATTTGGGCAATTACAAATTGGGGGATATGGAAATTTAGTCAAGTACAATTTGAGGACTTGAGAATTTGAAGCTTTGAATATTTGAGAATTTTTGAATAAGAAGTCTAGGCATTTGAGGATATGGGAATTGAGAATTGAAAAATTGTGTACTTGGAGATTTTGAAAATTGAAGAATGTTAAAAAATTGTGAATTTTAACGTAGATTTATAAGAGTGAAATTAAAAATGCGGACCTAACGACGTGAACTTAATTTCAATTTTGAACACTCCAAAATGAAAAAATTTGCTATTACTAAAATAAACTGTATCATCATAATTAAACGGTATAGAACCCTAAAAATGATGACTGTTTCTAACCTTCCAGACCTAAATATGTTGCCCTACCTCAATCTCCCGTTTCTTTTCCGTTGAAAATGCTTATCTTTTACAACGTTAAAGGACGCTGCGAAGTGGAAGTATTTAGAAATAAAGCAGAGATAGCGTGTGCGCGAGAGAGTAAGAGAAGAAGGGGAGAACGGCAACTGCAACGATAGAAGGTTAGGTACGTGTATCGAGGTTAGGTCACGGTACTCTGGCAGCGATTCCAGTTTCGCGTTTTGCCGCAGGTCTCTGGGAAATGTGCACCTGTCGTCTTTCCCCTGGACGAGCAGACGATGGTGGAACCCCCTTTTCTCTCCCCCTCTTCTCTTTGCGATGCGTCTGTTCTTCTCTTTTCATCCTCCTTCTCCTGCATTCTGTGCCTTGCTTCCTCCGTTTGGATTTTTGCGTTGAAAATATTCGCTGAAATTTCCTAACCACCTATCAGGCCACTGCTCTTCCTTTTTTCCTACGGTAAAGATTTGCGAACATAACCTCTGTTTGCATTCAGTATAATATCAAGGATTTAATAACAGCCAGTGGATTCGTTAGAGTCGGAAGATCTGTTTATATTATAGCACGTTTATCAGCCTTTCTGGGAAATCTCGGTTAGACACGATGATAGGAACATTTTAACCCTTTATTTGTTCTCTGTACATTTAGGAAATTGAGTATTATCATAACTGTTTCATCATTTTTTAGAGTTTGTAGTTTAGTGTCTATAGTTGAATTGTGCATTTTTTCTTATATTCAGAGTGGGAGTACATAGATTCATATTTAATAGATTTTGATTGTGTATACTGTTGAATATGATGGACTGTCGTGAACAAAATGGCGGTATAGGGAAGACTGATTTATGGAAGAATATGCAGATGCAGTATAGGTTTTTTTTTTAATTAAAATAAGTTTAAAGCGAAGAGTCGGTATTTTCAGTTTTGAGAAAATCTAACAAAAGTGTAGAATCTAGCGAGATTAAAAAATGTATACTAATGTGACAAAATGCACGATATAGGTGTTCAAAGTATTAACTTAACAATGTATCGTATATTAATCCTAGCAGCGCCACCTACAATGAAGTTCATCTAACCTAACTTCATCTGAACATGAATTTTATAATTATTTAAAGAAAACCCCGAATACAATATTACTCTGAAATGTTTGATTCCTGAAAAGAGTACAAAAGACCATATCCAAATGAATAACCCTGTAATATACAGAGACAAAAACTTCTTAAACACATAATTCCTCCCTTACATAAAAAACAAGACGACGTATAGAATAACGAGTCAGAAATCATCGCTGTTCTCGTTTCAGCGATCAGCCCCGATTGTTCCCGCTCCGAACGCGGTTTCGTAAGCTTTCAGCAAACATTTTCAACACGTCGTGCATCTCGTTGCTTAGAAAAGAAAAAAGCGTAAGTCGGAAACGAAGAAGGTTTACCCGCACGTTCTCTCTCTTTCTTTCGCCGTTCATTTCGTAGAGCGTACTGTTTGTTTAAGTAAGCCGGCGGCCAAACTTTTTCTCTCTTTCGTTCTCTTGTTTGAAATTGATGATTGCACGAACCGCTAATACGGCCGCAACGGTTACGCGGGAAGAAACAAAAACGGAAGAGGGAGGCGGGAAAAAGCGAGCAAGTAGAAATGAAGACCAAATTGCAGCCGAAAGCGTGCGACTAACGTTGCTGCCATCGAAATAATCCTCATTCGGCCGTGGTTTTTCCGTCAGTGTTTACGCCACACGTGGGAACCTAGCCGCCATCGCATCAAACTTTCCAGCGGTTTTTACGCCGGGATTCTTTCAAAAATGTGTGCCCACAGCTGCCACGGAATCGTGTCGTGTAGCTGATTTTTTTTAGTAATGACGATGGAGCAGGTTGTGACATGCAAACGTGGTTGAGGTTGTGTTACGCTGAAGTTAGATGTTTCGTTATTTTTGGACTTCCAAATATGATGATTCTCAAACTTCTCTATTTCTATGTATTTGGATTCCTAAGTTTTCAAATTCTTCTGTCCCTAAATTTCTATAATTTCGAAGTCTCATGTGAGTAAATTTCTACACCCCCAAATTCTCATATGTTCAAATTCCTACAGCCCCAAATTCTTATATGCCCAAATTCTTCCATTCCCAAATTCTCATATCTGCAAATTCCTGCACCCCCCAATTCTCATATGCCCACATTTCTACACCCTCAAATTCTTATATCTGCAAATACCTACACCCCCAAATTATCATATCCCAAATTTCTACACCCCCAAATTCTTATATTTCCAAATTTCTATACCCCCCAATCTTACATCTTTAAATTCCCAATTTACCAAATCCCCTACTTCCCAAATTCCCATATCCCCAAATACCTGAACTTCCAAATTCTCTGACCCCAAATTCCCAATTTCCCAAATGCTTAAATTCTCAAATTTCCAAATCCCTAAATCTCCATACTTCCAACTCCTAAAATCCTTAAATTCCCAAATCCTTAACTCCTCAAATCCCCAAATCCTCAAATTTCCATCTCCTCTAAAACATTCCCAAATTCCCCACTTGAAGAAAAGAATCGTGTTTCATCGAAATCGCGGGCCTCTTCCTGTATCTCCGTCCGATTGGTCATTCGAGGTTATGTTTCGTGCGGACAGGGCGCACGTTTTCCTCGGAACGTATTTGCACGCCGCAGGGTGGATAATTTTAAGTGTTTGCCGTGGAGATAGAGAACGAGGGCCCGATGACTTTTGCACCCCTCGAGTTCCAACGCTCTAAAATTGCCCCTTGCCTGTTCGTTCTCGCGTGTGTTTGCACGGTTTAGAGGCTAATGCCGAACCACCATCACGAGAGTTTACATTCCGTGCAAATACCACTTCTGACGTCCATCACTTTCGCCTGTCGATCGCTAATTCGATTTCGCTTTTGATACGAGTGGCTCTTCTAATCGATTAATAAATTTCTGCCATACTGTCCTGTTCATTCGTTCACTTCCTGCTTTACTATTTTCAATCAGGTTACTGGTAAATGATTAACAGAACCTTATACTTTTCATTTTTAGGTTTGATGTTAAGGCAGATCAGATGTCAAGTTCGGTTTGACATTAGGTGAAATTTGATGATAGGTTAGGTTACATATGAGAGAAGGTTTGATATTAGACTACGTTTGATATTTAGGCTAAGTTTGATTGCAGATTAGGTTAGATATTAAACTAGGCTTCATTGCGCATTAGGTTAGATACTACACTAAGTCACGTGACATATAGACACGTTTAATGTAAATATGACTAATATAGATCAGTCTAAGTAACATTATAACCATGTACAACCTATAACGACACAACTTATAACCACACAACATATGGCAATATAACACATAGTAATTTAAGGCTAGTCCCTCACAATAAAAAATCCTAGTTATACAAATACATGTGACGTGTAAAGGGTACAAGTGTTAGGTACAAGTTGCAACTCGAACGTGGATTTGTCGAAAATCCTTCGAGCCTGGGTTTTCCATAAACCCAAGGTCCTAAGGCAAGAAACGGAACAAAGTGACGCGTGCTCGAAGGGATTCTGCTAACTGGTCGATAGGTATACACTATCTTTCGGCGAACTAACGGAACGGTTCTAAAGCCTGGCATTATCCGGAGCACGTGTTTCAGCAGATGCAGTTAAATCCCGCCTCGAGCAAAAGACTGCCGACAAAATCCACCGCAACTCTGCTACGTTTGTTTCTGACCAAGCTTTTCTCTCAACAAACATTAACCGTTGTTGCAAAGCAGTCATTAGATCATATAATCGTTATTTGCAAGTTTTTGTTTGATTCGGTGAATTGTTTCTCTTAGTCGGTTCGGTGAGACGTCTTGAAATATATGCAAGTTTTTATGTAATAGCTGAGACTATACTTATAGTATCATTTGATGAGTGTAGTACAAAATATGTACATCGTTACATAAAAATATGCAAATGATTTGAATAGAAATTTCATACATATTTAATATTTACTGAAGTATGATGATGTACCTGCGAAGGTCACCTTTGCGTCCTTGGCCCACAAAATTTAATGGATAGAATGATCAAAAGAGAAACTAACAATATAAATTTTGCAAAGTGACAAGAAAAATTGAAGTCGGAAATGAAATATACCTACCGAGCTGAAGGAATAATCTAACCTACCTCATCCTTCGAGGTCATCAAAACAAGTATCTCGGATCTGTATCAAAATTTTCCTGCGTTTACTTGAAAACCAAATTTCTCCGAGATCATACACAGGCCCCGATGTCGTTCGATCGTGCAAATGGTTCGGGCGAGCGGACGTAGCGAGATATTCTTACCTTTCCATTATCGCCCACGCCCGATGCGGCCGAGGGAATAACGTTTCGCAGATCGCGACTAGAAATAATCGGGCCGAGTTCGATTTCTGTACCGGTAAAGCAACAAAGTGCGCGAACGCAAAGAATTTTCGCGGAGCTCACCTTCGATCCCGATTTATTGTTACGAAAATCCCGTTGCACGACTTTTATATCCCGCCTACGGTATTTTCGTCGTAAAGTTTCGTTTATTAATCCGATTCGAAGGATTCGAGGTTTTTTTTCGGACGCGTCGATCGAATTTTTCGCGCTGTGCAATTAATTCGACGAGGCGGGGGGTAATTAAAAAGGTTGTATTGTTTTCGCAGGTGCGTTTGTGTCGCGTCTGCACGGCATGTTTGGCAGGTAGTCGCGCGAAAAAAAGAAACGCGATGGCCCGCGAGGAAAAAAGAGAAATGTAACGGAATATTTTTTTTCCAAGCACTCCTTTCCGTAACAGCAATAAACACTGCTGGACGGCCAGACAATAGTTTCGAATGTATCGGTCGGTAACGTCGGATCAAGGAGATGCACGGATATTTCGAAACGAAAAGAGCGATGAAAAAATTACACAGGATTATTCGTTGTCGTTCATTATGTTTATTTCGTAACGGTTTCGCTCGACTCATCCTACGTTAATAAGTTTGCGATTATTAATATTAATCGTGATACCAATACGTTTCGTGTATACATATATATATCTGTCTATTTATACATATATAGTTTCATCTATACAATCTATATCTATATATATATATATATATATATATACTCTTTCTTTAATAATATACACGCAGAGATCTATCTACTATACGATTTCGTTTCAATCGTCAACTATTCACATGACCTTGTCGTTAATAAATATATTATATATCTCAGCTCTCGTCGATTCAACCAATCCCGTGCATTCGAACTGTAAGTGCTGCTATCGATTATAAACCATCTTATATCGTAAGTTAGAATTTTGATATTTCCCTACGCCAAGGGCTCTGGATGCCCTAGGAATTATGGGTACTCTAGATGCCTTAGGAATTTGAGGGTATTTCTAAAAACTTGACGATCCTAGAGACTTTGGGATATCTACAAACTCTAGAAATTTGAGGAATTCTAAACTTTATAGATACTTTAGAAATTTTAGTGTCATTACGAACACTAAAAGCTGTAAGTAGGATTTCTAGGGATTGTAAGATCATTAGGTGCACTAAAGGTTATAGTGACTCTAGGACCTCTAGGAAGATCCTTTCCTTTTCTCTTAGAAAGGAAATATTCCTACAAGTTGCTAACCTAGAATTCATCTGGTAGGAAAATATCGAGCCTCCGCCGTATCAGTAATATCGTCAATTTTATCATTCAAATTTGTATATTTTTGTTAAAACTTCAGACCTAACCTAACTTAATCTAAGTTAGATTTTCGATTCGAATGATAAAATTACGTGTCGTAGACACTTTGCATTATGGATATTTTAACGACAGTTCCGATATTATGAATATTTCGATAACGTTCAGATAATATCGACAGCAGTACCCTTAATACGAAGCACGAATCGGTTGCAAGGAATGACATTTACATAAATAAATGCACAAACGACGAGACACGAAACCCTCTCCAAACGATCATATCACTTGTTTTTCTTTTACAATCAATTCTATCACGTACTCGTCTCGTTCCACTAAATTATCTAAGGAAAAATTTTCACGATTTCGAACGTCTTTCAACTAGCACGATCCAAACCGCTATCTTGGATCACCCTAGTATCGAAAAGATGGATGAAAATGTTCCAAAGTACCAGCAAACAAAAAGCAGCGTGATTTAATGTCGTTAAATGAGAAATGTACAGATTGTGCAACCTCTGCACGATCATAAATCATCGTGAGATGCAAAATGGCCGATTTTTATGCTCGAGTGCGACCGAAGGATACTATCATCGTCGTTAAAAGCACCGATGATGCGTACGTGACGAAAGCAACGTGTACAAGCAAAGCCCGGTGCAATTTCCAGGATATTATTTTTATCCAGTTAATTTGTAGCAAGTTTTCACAGTTGTAACAATCGTGTTGGCCGACGTGCATTGCGGGAAAAGGTATTTCGAATCGGTCAAATTAGAGTAGGTCAGGACGGAGACTTGCCTTTGTTTGCTCAGGTGACTACGATCATCATTGATATTCACAACTGTTTTCTTGGGGCAGATCCCGCTTCACTCGCACTTCCGATTCATTAATGAATGATTCTAGCCGTGATAAGCGCGATCAGATGCTTCAGAAACCAAAGGCATCGGTGCTAAACCTAACCTTCGTGAAGGCAACTATTCTCTTCGTGTTCTCGTGAAAACGTCGCGATATTACTCTGCTTCTTCAGAAAAAAATGAAACGAAAGCTCGAACATTATGGCAGTAAAATTGTTAACTCTTCGGTAAAGTTTCCTTCACAACGGTTAAATTTACAATTTTTCATCTTCTACCCGGTCCAACGCGAAATAAAGTCAACGACAATGTTGAGATTGTAATTTAAAGGATAATTAAGAGGACAACGATGAAAAAAGTTACAAGAAGTTTTTCGAAACGGTTCTCTCGGAGACGTTCAATTACTCTCCAAACTTTTACCGTAGCCCGAGGAGAGACGCGGGATAAAAGAAATTGTCTCTCGGCCAGTTTGAGGTTATGTGTCAATCCTCGGGCTCGTTCGGTCACACGCATACGTGTACCACTTTTTTGCGTCCGAACAGTTGGGACACGTGTTCGCTAATCGCGATAACGACTTCGAAATGTCGAGCGCGTTTCGACATCTCGATCGACGAGGTTAAGATCGTTTACAAAATTGAAAAGCTCGACGAACGGCCTGGACTCGATGATCAAGGTAAAAATCGGCTAACTCGAACAGGTCGAACAATCCATTGTAAAGTCGCTAATTCTTTTCCTATTTCGTTAACATTCATTGTTGCGCTAAGACGTGCTAAGTACATCCTCCTCCTGGTTATCCGCGGTTACTTATCGCGGAACAGTTTCAAGAAATCACCGTTTTACTTCACCATTTGGATCAGAATTTCTAGGACTTATCTAATTCCACTCTTTGGCGAGCTCTTCCGTGCTGGGAATCCACTCTTGCTTCACGTAAACCAAGTTCGGGTCGTAGTGATCGGGGTGATGCTCTTCAAGGCCTCGATGAGGCCTTGAATTTCGGTATTCTCAGTATTTGTGCAGCGTGATCGGTAAATTGCCACTGGTGTTGACCGTGTTGCAGTCTTGGTAATATCTATGGTACAAGGGCGGAGACGGGGCTGCACTCGTCGACAGAGGTGTGGGTGGGCTGGATCTGGAAAACACATATTGTTCCTTTTGAAAAAGGTGCAATTTTCAATCTACCCAACCTGTACGGACCCATATAGTACTCTTAAAAAGATCTGGTGAATTTCATCTAGCGCCTCAACATTCTAAATTGAGAGCACAAACGTTGCCAAACGATTTGATTCAATATACTGCAAATAGTACAAAGGAAAACGCGATGGTTAGGAACTTACAGCTTGTAAACAAATTATTTTGGAACAAGAAAACCACTGGGAAGTTAAAGGTCAAGTTTTAAGTCATGATAAGAGATGCAAAGGTCTACGTTCATACATCGCATGTTCAGTTCCAACTATAAGATTGAAACAGAACCTTCTTACAGCCCTGGCCTAGTACTTTATGTCCTCGTCATCCCTGTATCTCTTAATTTTGTTCCATGTAACAATCTCCCTTTGAATTTTACAACCCTCAACAGAATCCTCCACAGAATGTGTCTTAATACACAATTGGAACCGAACATGTTATCTCAGTTCCAAGAAAATTGTATCTGCATCAATCAAATCAGCCAGCAGTAACAATCGCTAACTCAATCGGTAGCAATCGGTGACTCAACCAGTAATAACAGCTACAAAAATCCCAAGAGGTGAAAGAATGAGCTCTTACCTATAAAGTTGACAGCTGGGCGATTGGGTATCCTGATAAATGGCCGCAGTGTCAGGGCTGGCTGCCTCTTGGTACCATTGCGAGTGTCCGGCGGTGTTGTTATGATTTCTCGAATTGTATTCGGCGTGGTCCATTATGTAACCAGCCGTGGGCGCGCAATAAGGCGCGTACATGGTTCCGGGTGGCGATCCGTTGCTCCTGGACACGGTGCTAGCGTGTCCATAACCTGAGGTGGCCATCATAGCGGCGACGGCGGCCGTGGTCGTGGTCGTGGTCGTGCAAACGGACGACAAATGGTCCCTGGACACCACTCCGGTACCCATTGACTCTCTGCTCGTCATGATCGAGTGCGAGTGAGGATGAGGATGCTGAAGACCGTGCGGATGATGCGTGTGGTGTTGGTTGTCTCTGGTCATCAGAGTGGCGGTGTTCTCCCGCGTCGTCATCAGGGCATCGACGCTGAAGCTGGTGGGGTCCAGGCCCATGGAGACGTCCTGAATAGCGTCCTGGTGTACCTGGTGAGTCGGGTGCACCTGGTGACCCAGGGCCGTCTGTATGACGCTCTGGCCGGCTACCGCGACGGCGGCCGTCGTCGTCGTCGCCGTCGTCTTTGCGTCCTGGATCGGACTGTGAAGACCGTACTTCGCCTGTACGGCCATGCAGTGACTTCCAGCGTCGTTCACCGGTTCCCTCTTCGGTTTGCACAGCGCCGTGTCGAGCGTGTTCAGCTTCTTGCTCGAAGCGTCCGACGGCGGAGGGATCACGATGTTGCTGGGCTTCGCCTCGTCCTGGCTGCGTTTCTCGGGCACCAAGCCCTGCCTTTTCAGAGCTTCCTCTTTCTCCTTCAGTGCGTCCTTCTTCTTGAAGCGCCTACGACGTCTCAGATAAGAACCGTTATCGAACATGTTGTAGCTGTCCGGGTCCAACGACCAGTAGCTTCCTTTTCCTGGTTTCTTGTCGTCCCTCGGAACTTTCACGAAGCACTCGTTTAAACTGAGATTGTGTCTGATCGAGTTCTGCCAGCCTTGCTTGTTCTCGCGGTAGTAAGGGAACCGTTCCATGATGAACTGGTAGATGCCGTTCAGGGTGATCTTCTTGTCGGGCGCGTGCTGTATGGCCATCGCTATTAGGGCGATGTAAGAATACGGCGGTTTCACCATATCCTTACCAGGATGGTGGATGTGCTGCTGGGTGATACCCGACACCGGGTAGCCCGCAGCCGTCGCGTAGCCACCGTAGCGATACTGCTCGTAGTATCCTGGTGCGGCACCCACTCCCGGATAAGATGGAGTTCCCATTCCAACGGGAACGGCCGTTGCGTGCCGATAGTAAGCATTCTGTTCACCGAACAGCGTATGCATTTTTATAGGTACACCGAATCTGATCGTGACGTACTCTGCGCGCGAGGACCGTAGCAATGATTCAACGGCACCTGCCACGAATCTACAGTAACCAGATCACTGTCAGCGAAGTTTCCTTAGTAGGACATTTTGGGTATCGAATATCGATTAGGTCTACCAAGTTCAATGCGTACGCGATTTTCACTCACTGATCTCGATCAGTCACTTACGGCAACTAACACTTCCTTCCACAATCGAACACGATACCAAAATCCGTGTACGAGGAATTTCACTAAGACTCGGTGACGTATTCGTCGACCGAGTTCGCGGGTCTTGTCACCCACTTAGCCCTCGATATCGAGGAACATGATCGGTGTCCTGTTCGGTCGATGGATCGTGCGACGAATTATCAATTCCGTTGGCCGGACAGAGACGGCGCGGCGGTTCGTTTACTCGTTAGCCGCGTTTAAACGCCTGTTTTGTTGACGCTTTCCGGAATATCTCTCTAGTCCGGGCAAGTTGGTCTCGGCGATCGAGGAAGACAGGCGAGGCGGCGTGGTGCGAGACAAGGGAGCATCCAGTGGTCGATGCCAGGCTAACCCGTAAACCCGCGTGCACGCGTATTATGATACACAACAGGCCGGAGTTTACTCAACCCCGAGTAAAAACACACTGGGGCCTCGGCCTCGCGAGCAACCGAAGTGTTCGGTGTCGGCGAGCACGGCTGCGCGACCCCGTGCGTGGCGCCTCTCTTCGAAAAATCACGAGAACGCGTCGTTGCCTGCCGCCTATTCTTCAACGGGCGTCCCCATTGGCAGACAGCGATCATGTGACTCCACCTACGTGCCTCGACCAATCGGAGTGCGGATATTAAAGGGAAAAGCGTGGACGCCTCTGCGGACGAGTCAGCAGGGATCCGGCGACCGTCCTAACCTAGTCACGCCCTCCTCGCTGCCCGCGCAGGGCCGACGCAACAAAAGCGAGACAATGAGCGTCGCCCTGTGTGGTGTGAGAACTCGCGAAATTTTTACGCGTACGACTTTCGCCGCCGTCGGATACCTTTTTCTCAGCACCGCACCAATCGACCGATTTTACCAGATCGGCACGCTTCAGGATCTCATTGGTGGCTTTCGAAATCGACAGTTTCACCGATCTTTCCTATGGTGGACTTCGAGATTATCCGGGATACGGCGAAGTGATATAATTGACCACGTGGTGCTTCGGTCACAATCGACTCGCACGGGATTCAACAGTGCTACTTTCATGGGAGTGTTAGGAGAAGTTTCGAAGGATATTATCTTGCTACTAGTGGTAATCGTTTGAATGAGATCACCTTACAGGCTTCAAAATTTCCAAATTGTTTTCTTCTCAAATAATACTTTATAGCACTTGAAAAGAAAAGAAAATTGGTTTTCGTACGAAATTACGTTTGTAAGCTGCCCATAGCGACTTAGATTATAAAGTGAAATTTAGGCAAAATTTAACGTCTGGAGTGAGTTTACAATCGGTCAGGTGACTCATTATCAGATACAGTGGTTGAAGTTATGCGAAATTTTTAGACTAAGAATGCTGTTGTTTCTGAGCATGATCACCGCTTCCACACAAATCAATATATCGACACATCCATACGTACTTAAATAGTAAATGTCATGACAATGAAAAATGTTGTACGTACACGGTCTTATCGCAGCACACTTCACCGCGTGTTTAGGTACTGTAGCATTAAATTGCCATTTGTGCAAACATTTTAATCGACGTTGTCGAAAATACGTTTCCTTTAAATTCAGGGTCATGATTATTCTCAAGTTCAAGAATATTTGTTCGAGTACAAGTTCAGCAAAAGTTTTTGAACGATTTAATCGTTACACGTCGATTAAAGAGGTTAATAATTGTATTCGTTTTATCGAGGCCCTCCTGAAATATTTTCGAGATATATACTCGGAGAAATACAGGCAGACGTGTAATCCGTGGACGAAGAAATTGGAGAAACCCCGAGAGGAAAAGACACGAGTGGTAGAGTTATATAGATAAGGGAAGAGACATCACGTTCTTATAGCGGAGGGATTCAATTTGGCGTCTGTTTTTCCAAGGGTTCGACTCCAGCCTTGCAAAAACACTCGACAGGACACCTCGGCTTCCATCTTTTGCGTTTCTCTGCTCCTTACGAATCCCTCCAACTTCTCTATCCAGGTTCTCAAAATATCTTTGATCGTCTCGATGTTCCACTTTTTCGGTTCCAGTTCCGCGAACGAGTTTCACGGACCGTCACCTGCGCCATCGACGATAAATTTTCGAACTAATCGATAAGTCCAACGATATTTTACCTTGACGATGTCACTATTGCAATTTTTACTTTAGGTTGGTTGATTTTTCTGGGACGTATATGTAGTTATATATCGTGGGTCATTTGGGGTGTTTTTGGACTTTTGAAAAATTTAGAAGAGTTTGAAATATTTGTTGGAGTTAAATCTACTAAATCTCCAACTTCCAACTTCATCTCCAAATCCCAAAATCCTCATGATCCCCTAAACCCTACAACACCCTCTAAACGCTTTACATCCCTTAGAGCCCAAATCCCTAGATGCCCCAGGTCCCCAAACTATTAAAATCGCCAAATTTCCAATACTGAATCTGTAAATCTCCAAATTGTCAAATTTCTGCGCTAGACTCCTAGATCTTTGAATCGCCCTTGGCTCTCCCTAGACTCCACTTAGAGTCCCCCTAGATGTCCCTAAATTACTTAGGGTTAGAATAACACTCCATGTCTCACACTTTATTTTTCAAGCGACCTCTTCCGAAAACGTCGAAGGTCTCCGAAGACGCTGCAAGCGAAGGTTCGTAAATTACGGAAGCCTCGAGACGATGAAAAAGAAAGTTTATCTTAAGAAAACATACCACGCGACGATTTATCAGATTCCCGATAACGATTGTGTCCGACAGGCATCCAATTATTTTGCGAACGCGTCGCTCCGCGAATCGAGAATGATAAATGGCGACGAACATGTGCGTCAATTATCGCGAGAGGAGGCAATTTTCAATGGCGTTAATTGTTGCATTGTCCTTTCTTGCAAATATTTGCGCTGTTCTTAAATTTCCGCTGTCGCGAATTGTTCTTGGATCGGCCAAAATTGGAACAGGCTTCTGCGGTTTTCGACGTTGAATATTTTTGTGCTCGAAGGACGATTTTCGTTTCGCGAACGATTTCACGCGAACGTGAAGCGCGGAGGGTAAAATCGATGACACGAAAGCGACGTCTAATTTTCATTTAAATGAAACGCCGTTCGCTGTAGGTGTTTCGATTCGGTCCTTTCCTATCCGCCGTCGCCTCGGGCTGCAGCGAAACGCTTTCGAACTTTCGACCAAAGTTTAATTGTCTTTTGCTTGCGTTCTATCTAAATTCGTCGCTCAACGTAGCCAACGTTTCTCCAGCGGTTAATCCACCCGATAAGATCACCGTCTAGTGTTTTTTCACTATGTAGTTGAAAGGATGTTCGTGGTCCATTATCGCGCACCGTTAACGCTTTTGCTAATATGCTCGCCTGTTGCGATACGTCACTCTACTCACCCTTTGTGATCAAACGGTGCGTTTCATGCGGAAGAATTATCTGGGGACATTCAGAGGTTCTTGGAAAATTTGGTAACACCCGTTGCGTTCACACTTGGTGTAATTATGGGGAAAACCGAACGCAAATAAAAGTTTCGTGAAATGATAGGTGGACGTCTTACACTGTTTCCACTTGTCAGTCTGTTACTACATATATACACCGTATATATTGCATAAAATTTGCGAGCACCATTAAATGTAACGAACGCAAGAATATATGAACGTAAGCATCGATAAAAATACTAATAATCTGAATCCCGTTTCACGTCGACTCGTCGACAAGCACCTCTCTCGAGGTGTTTAAAAAATTTCGTGGTCTTTCCAAATAAACCACCGCCATGACCTATCCTATGCGATCGGATACCGTGGATATGGCCGTGTTCTTTTTTGCCCGGCAGAAACAATAAACCCTGGGAATTTCGAGGGGTCCAGGTTGCGTCACTGCCAGAAGAAAGTTCATTTTCTTTATGACACATCGCTGTTCGCGAATCGTAGGAAAAAAAATCGTTACATCGTGTTCGCCTTTCATAAATAATCATCCGGTAGTTAACCGGTGTTTAAAGGCTGCTTTACAACGCCGGAAATTGAAATCCCCGTTCGATCGAATTCGGTGATAAATTTATAATCGTTTCGATAGGATAATTATTTTTGTTAATTGTATCGAGATGATTTATTGGGGTTTGAAGTTATATGCATCGCCACGCATTATACCGCCGCATGTTATGCTTTCTACGCTTTGAATCGCTGCATGTTGCAATTTCTACGCACCATAATTCTTATTTCTAATATCTGCAAACATTATGTTTCCACATACGACCGCAACAATTACCAATTAACACATATCTACATTTCACATTTGAATTGAGAAGCGATATATCTTAAGAAAAATCAATATCTAATTATCGAAAAAAAAATACTCCGTGTTAGTTTGGACTTTTTCCAGCAAAATATCGAAGGTGATACTAATTAGTCAATATGCTTTATATAAGAAGGGATAATTCCAACCCCTGGCGGAGAGCATACAACCCCATACCGTCGTTAAGCCACCACACTTAATGGCATACGTGTTCTGTCATAACAACTTGATAAGGATGAACGACAAGTTCGATAACGATTGAGTAAAGTTCGACGAGACAGTGCAAACGAAAGTTCAGGTGTTTCGTCGCGTAATTTAATATGTCTGGAAGGTGACGACATTGCGGGTCGTAACAATATCGAGAGCAAAATGAACGTCCTTATCTGGAAGACGTGTATTGTTCGACCAGACGAAATGTGGTTGTATTTTTCAAACAAATTTCGAAAGTCTTTAGACGTCCCGAAAGAATAATACACACTAGACTCTCGTTATATTGCTTCAGACGGGACTTCTGCAGCGGGAAATTGCAATTAGCGATATGCAGATTTATTCGAAATGTTTTTCCTTTTGATATTGTAATCATTTTCTCGAGTTTATGACGGGTAGAGTTCGCGTCAGAGGTCCATGTAATGTTGGCAACATAACGAGAGTTTATTGTATCTCTACCACGAATCATGCTCTCGTAAAGTTTTCAGTTTACGAGCTAAATCAACCACAAAATTTAGCTTCTTTTTTCGCACGTGACATTGATCGACGTCAAAGTTTCATTCAGAATCACCGATCGAAACGAAGAAATAGAAAATCGTGTATTTCACTATTTTTATCGCGTGAAACGTCGAACAGCGGATCGCACGATCGGATTAACCGGAGGAAGTCTCTTCGGATTCCGTATGCTTCTCGTCTGGTCCTGACTCGGTGTTTACATAACGATGAAATTTAATTCCCGAGACCACCGAACTCAGGAACTCGTGTAAACCAATACCGAGTAGCCAGCAACTAGCGAAAAAACTCCTGAGAAAAATCTAGTGGAAATCGTTAGACGTGTATTCTTTTGGTGTACCATTTTCGTGTGAGAACCATTTGACACTTTTGCTTCATGGATGGATAGGGCGATTGAGATAGTGTTAATTATTTTACTGGGGGATCAGTTGTAATAGTAGAAATGTTCAAATTTGGGGAATTTGGAAAATTTAGGATTACGGAAGTTTAGGAACTTGGAATTTTAGGTGTTTGATGTTTTGAAATTTGGAATTTTGGGACTTACGGATTGGGAGATTTGGTGCTATTTTGGGACTAACAGATTTGGGATTATAGAAATCTCAGACTATGAGATTTGGGAATGGTAGATTTCGGATTGAGAGATTTATAATTATAGGAATTCGGGACTCAGAGATTTGGGATTATAGGAATTTGGGACTAAGAAATTTGGGATTATAGGAATTTGGGACTGAAAGATTTGGGATTATAGAAATTTGGGACAGTAGGAATTTTGGGACTGTAGGCATTTGAGATTTTTAAAATTTAGGACTAAGAAATTTGGAGCTATAAAAATTTAGGGGTGTGAAAATTTATGAGAACAGAAATTTCTATAGTCCCTAAAACTTCTATAATCCCAAGTCGCAAGTCCCAAAATCAGTCCCAAAATCCTGCAGCACCAAATCTCTCACTCCCAAAGTCTCACCCTCCATATAATCTCACACGCTCAATCATAACTCAGATTAATCTAAGCTATTAACCCATGTTTACCTCCCGTTTAACCCATGTTTAACTTGCATTTAACCCAAAATTCGCGAAACGGGGACGAGAGGTCCCTGGATAAAAATCAGGTCTCCTATCGGAAGATGGTAATGCTAACCAGATTAGCTTTTTCTCTTAGCGGATTTGAGAAACAGCAGACTCGCTGCAACGACGTGTTTGTTATCTTTATGCGGGGATCGCATCGGGCCGCGGCCGCGTCATATTCTTGCATGAAAACGCGTGGAAACGGATGCAGCGTAAACCCGGGCGAATTACAAGCTCGTGGAAGATACGATGCAGAATTGCTGCTTCCTGTAAAGACAAACACCGCCGTTGCGGTGGCTGCAGAACATCCGACTGTGCCCTGACTTCCCGCAGAAATCTCTCGCGATCTTAAAATCTTGTTCTCATACTTACAGAATACGTCAGTATGTACTTTTAACGAAACTATCTTGTGAATATTGCACATATTCTATAGATTGAACCCTTTGAAATATCGAAAGGTATTTAAATTTGTTTTAGGATCTATTTTAGTACTAGTTTCTTATGTGAGGTGCCCTTAATGTTAAATATCCATCTTTTCCCATCAGGTGCGTCATACACAGCTATTACCACAACATTCATATAAGTACAAAAATTATATACATTTGTCCCTCTCTGTTAACACAAATTACAACTATTACCCTCCCCAGAGTTCAATCCTCCTAAAAATAACATCCACATTTGAAACACCCTACGTGCGTCCGAGTCTGACTCGACCTTGCATCACCTGCTACCTAAATGAACGTATAAATAAGTATACTTCGATAACTACGATCTAGAAGAACAGTATCGAAGTTCAGGATCCAGAATCGAGGGTTTTTGCGGCTAAAACGAGAAACCTGTCTCGCACCGATAGGATTGAATCCTGCCTCCGGTACGAGGGTGCGAAGTTGAAAAGGGCCGAAGCGGAATTCAGCCGAACAATGCGTACCGGGTGGCAATTTCACGCGACGCGTCTCACCATCAGCATATCAATAGGCCAGCGGGATTATCTGGATGTGCAGTGATATTCCGCGGTTGGTTCCGGCAGATAGGGTTGCGCAGTTTCGCCTGCACGTACATGTTCCACCCCATACCGGCTATGTGTGTGTCTACTTTGATGCCACCACCGTATTGCGTGGAGATTTAGTCGACTGTATCAGCCGACGATTTATTCGGAACCTATGGAACTTAGGTTCATCGTTTTCTCATTGCAGTCTGCTGTTTGATGGCTTCATTATATCAGCCGGGTATGTGGCTAGTAGGGAAATAGTTTGGGTTGGTTGTTTGATGGCGGCCATTTTGATTGGTTGGTGTGACTTGATAGATCGTGGGGATTAGGTTAGGTTGAGTATTTTATATACTGTAGTTGGTATTTTAGTAGGATTAGATGTTTGAAAAGAGTAGATCTGTGAATTTATGAAGTGGCAGAATTTTTTAAATTTTCAAGTTTTCATTTTGAGTCCTTAAATTCTCAAATTACTCAATTTCCAAACCTTTCTAATCCCCAAGTATATAATTTCGAAGTTTCGAGTTTTCTAATTCTCATAATCAGATTTCATGAATCTCCAGATTCTCAATCTTCAAATCCTGAAATTTCCAAACTTCCTAATCCCCAAGTCCCCAAATTTTCAAACTTCCAAATCTTCAGCTCCCCGAATCCCCAAATTCCCAAATCTCCAAATCCTCAAGTTCCCGAATTACTAAATTCTCAAGGCCCAAAATCTTTATGTCCCCAAATTCCCAAATCTCCAGATTCTCTACTCCCTAGATCCCTAAATTTTCCGAATCCCTAAATCTCCAAACCCCAAACTAAAAAATATACAAAGTCCTCAGTTGCAGCAACGGCAATATAACGAGAGCGTCCTTATCTGTCCCAAGAAATAAAGAGTAAAACGATAGAGTTTGATAGGGAATGCTTTGACGGAATGATTGGCTGTTTTGATTAGAGCTTAGTAACATTATAATGCGACTGATTCGCCGCGGATGAAAACAAACTCAACGAAGTCCAACTTTGTCCCCTTTCGTTCCACGTCCCTACGGTATAACCACGAGACGTTTATTTTTCTTGAAAACGTATCAGCCGCATTTCCTTCCTCATTGTCTGCCTTAAGGAAATAAATCTACTGCCAGACTGTCCCGGCCCGGGTCGTTTCTGCGTGCACGCTGTCGTCCCGACGTTTCCATCTTCCTCTATGGAAACGAATACCTTGTAAACAATTATCCATTAGCTGTTATTAAAGAATTACCGTAGGAACATCGTATTATAACATGACAATCAGATTAAGAACAAAAAACAATATAATATGTATTCACAGTCTTCAGCTTAGATTCGTATGTAGTTGCATAAGTATAAGTGTTAGAAAATTGTTAATTTTGAAGTAAAACATTCTGTACCTATTATTATGTTTCTACATTTGAATATTTCTGTAAATTATTCTATATTGTGAGTAATGATAGAATTATACCTAAGTGCATCGATAAGTTGTTTGTTCTACTGGAGTGGCGGCCATTTTGTTCTAACGCTTTGCACGGCAAATTTGAATCCACCAAAAATTCGCCTATACAAAAACTCTGTACTCACAATCGTAGTACAAATGTACGTTAAAAAATGTCAAGAGATTTTATTAGAAAATTGTAAAAATCCATGTAACTCCGGTAAGATAACTAAAGGCAAGGTAAAGCGCGATAACTCGACGAAAACGCTGTTAGGCCAACAAGACCGTTGGTCCGTGGCCTTCCGCTAGAAAACCACGGATGCACCATCTCGCGCGTGCTATTCTAGAAAAGTAGACAACGTCGGTCACGAATAACTCATGATAGTAGCACGGAGAAGATAATAGCCATAGAGAGGAGTAAACGGCGAGAGCACCGGGTTCCTCGTGGGCGGGTAACGCGGCTAATTCCGACTGTTTGGTTAGCAAGCATTTAAGGTTTGTCTTGGCTGTTGCTTCGTGTCTTTTAGACAGCCGATCTGTGTTCCGACCAAACGAAACGGAAGCTAAACGCTTCTGACGAGGTGACGAGCCGACGACTACGATGTTCGACGTTCTACGCCTTTTTCGGACCACTATGCCAAATACCGTGCTCGATAAATTCCTAATAAACCACTTTCGTTTTGCTGTTCATAAGGACGATCAAGTTAACGTGAAACGATGAGAATTTGCGGTGGAGAACTTTAGTGTGAACGGACGATCTTATTTTAGAGATATAAGTAGTTTAGGATATAGGGAGTTAAGGGTATGGGTACTTAGGGATATAGGGGTTTTGGAATGATATGGGAATTTTGGGATATAGAAGTTTTAGGATGTAGGAATTTTGGCATGTAGAAAATGTGGAATATTGGAACCTTAGAATATAGAAATAGTGGGTTATAGGGATTTTGGGATATAGGAATGGAGGAATATAGGGATTTCAGAATATATGAATTGTGGAATATAGAATTTTAGGAAAATTTTCTGTTCTTTTCTCGAAAAAATCCAAAGTTTCGAAAAGTAGTGGCTTATTTTAGCTCGAACGATAAATTCTCGGTACGGTAGTTACAGTAGCTGGGTACCTGGTGGTTAAGTAGGCACATAGGTACTCGGACACATATGTAACCGCGTGTACACGAGACAACCGCAACCCTCCGCGGTGCACAAAAGATTTAGAGAAGTTGCGGCTGAACAAACACCGCCGGCATAAGCGCACGTTCCTCCCTTCGGCTTTTCCTGGCTGCTATACTGTTATACGAACACCCGTGAACGTTTGCCGGAGGTTCTGTCTGCGTACCCGCTCCTGATAAGGCTTTTCTTAACAACCCTGCTACCCTTACAAGTCTATTCCTACGTTGCATCATTATTTCAGTCGTAATTGTACCCTTCTTTGGTTGACAACCTTTAAAATCTATACAACATTTATTCAAATTTGGTTCAGTGTCTATTTCTGTTTAATCTGCAATAATTTTTAATCGAAGCATCGTTTGATACAAATAATATTGCCGACCTTTTTGCTTCTTTATTTGTAAATTTTCATGTTTTTAAATAATATGCGTGAAGTCGATGTGTCAGACTGCGCACAAAATGGTGGACATTGTAATATGAGTGGGTCTTAAATAGTTGTGTGACAATTTTATACAAATTTTTATGATGATAGTATAAAGGTAGTGTAAATATGTTGAACATAAAGTTGTAGTACAATAATGTTACAAAAGCAATTACTACAAAATTGAACGTGCAAATTAATTGATGGTTCATGCAGAATTATGTATTCGGTAGAAAATGATTATATAAAAATATTGTAAGAATAATTCATGAGAAAAAAAGAGCTAACATAAATGTATAATTAATTTAATTAATGACGAGCCTTTTAAAGTAATAATAGCGAAAGAGTATTTCAAATTTGATATAATACCGAACGAAAGAATAATTTTATTTGAGAAAGAAAAAGAGAAAGAATGCGATGTTGAAATGTTCGGAACATAATTCTGATAATTGAGGTTACGGTGTTATTTTGAAACGAGCGTGTCCAACAGGAGAAAAACTCGAGCATCACTTTGGGTCGGGAACTCGTGGTTTTTATTATCAAAAATTTCACCGCCATATAGAACATGTTTGTATAAGAGGAACGAGTGTAATGAAACGTACAAAGGAAATTGTACGCGTGGCAACTTTTCTGTGTATTAATTCATCCACCGTGCGATTATTTCTGGGATAATTTTTCTCTTTTCTTTCGGTACCGCGGTATTATTCTAACGTATTTCTTGCTTCACGAACAAATTCACTGTATATTCTAGAAATTGCAAGTTAAACAAGACCGTTTTTTATCATTTTTTTCAGGTAAAATTACAATATCGTTTTAATTTAACCTTTTTAATTCGGATTCGAATAAAATATTTTGTAAAGACGGTGTAATGTTTGAATTTAGTGAAGGGGTGGTTTTGGGGGAAACTGTAAAAGCTAACTCGTTTGGAAAGTTTGATGGAGAATACGAAAATCATTCCCTGAAGTACTGCCTGTGTTTTGTACAAAGATATTGCTGCTATCCCAACAAAATAATTTGTACATTTCAAAATAACATTTTGATGATTTAAAAGTCATCCCCTAAAAGATTGACTCCTCATATTTCACAAATAATTCTCCTCGTACTCATAATACTTTACATACTACTACAAAACTATTCAAATGTTTCAAATTTCCTAACCACCCCGTAAAAAGTCTCTCCTGTATTTTCTAACAATCATCCCGTACCATAAACGCTTAAATTTATACACCAAATGATGTTTACCCATAAAATTTGATTTCCAACGCTCCACACATGTGCACGCCATCGAATAATCGTTCGAGAATAATAGTACAGCGGTGGATCTATAATATCAACGATTGCATAAAACGAATTCTGTGTTTCGGGATGGCAAAGTATCGACTAAAACGTGTGTGAGTGTATATGTATATATATGTATATATAGAAATAATCGTTGCACGAATTCATTCGGAGCCGCAACCGACAGAGATAATGGCGTCGAGCTGAAAATGCGACGCATGGAAACGATGCCTGTTGTTATTTTATGGGGGTGGAATACCGGGCCGACGGTTAAACCGATTTGCACATCGGATGCACTCTCGATTCCTCGAACAGCGGACAATTTCACAGGGCTCTCTATTTACGCTGCTACCTCCACCATCTCTACCCCGCTCGTTTACGTATTTTCCACGTCCCGGTAAATGCATTACGTTTATCTACTTTACATTCTTTGCTTCATACTTTCGACTACTTTCTATTTTATTCGCGCATCATTTGTACTAGTTGGGAAATTTTCAGATTTAGGATTTAGGGAATTGGGGGTTGCAGGAATTTGAGGAATAGGAATTTAGAGGGTAGGAATTTGAGAGATGGGAAATTAGAGAGTAGGAATTTGAGGGATAGGAATTTAGAAGATTCGATTTTGAAGAATATAAAATTTGACAATTTGAAAATTTAAAGCCTTGAAAATTTGAGAACTTAGAAAGATGGGAATTTGGTAATTTTATAATTTAGGGATTGTAAAATTTGGAAATGTGAGAATTTGGGAAATTTGAAGATTTGGCTCCACAAAATTTCGAAATACACAAATATAAAAATGTAAGTAACTGAAAATTTAGTAATAATAAAATTTTGGAAAGTTTATAAATTAGGAGATTTGTAATTACAATTTGTCATTGCCACGTGCCGTATCGAAATAACGAAAGATATTTCATTCACGGGCCGCGTGCGTTATATCGTGGACAACAAGAAGAGCAGTTCATTCCCTCGTCTAGTTGAGTGCTCGAGGCTTCCCTTTCGCACTGACAAGATGCAGCTTGCATTCGGACGTCACGTCAATGTCCGAAGACCAGTCGTCGTCGACCATTAAATCGTTTTCTTCGTCCCTCGACAGACATGGCCTCGCATAGCTACCTCGAAAACCTCCAACGTGCTACCGTCATCATTTTCGAAACTCTACATTCACAAATATAAAGGTGGGAAGTCCTTTCTTAACTTGCTTTGTTCTACTTTTGATGATTGTTGGGGTTATATGTTTTAGTTATACATTTTGTTGTATCTTTGTGGTATTGCGAGGATAGTGACCTGTGAGATTGTAGATTCTCTTTCCTGTGTTGTAAATTCCTAAATTCTCAAATTTTCTGTCTCTCAATTTCACGAATTCTAATAATTTCAAATTATCACCCTTCAAATCTCCTAATCTCCCAACTTCTAAATTTCCCAATTCCCAAATTTCCCAACTTCTATTTTTCCAAATCTCAAATTTCCCAATTCCCAAATTTCTCAACTACTATTTTCCCAACTCCCAAATCTCCCCTCCTCAACTTTCCCCCGGAAAAAAAATCTGAACCCACAAGAACGCAGCTAAAGAAGGTTAATTCGCGTGAGACATGTCCCACTATAGATTGGCACAGTTAAGAAGAAAATTCGAGGCATTCTCGCCTGTAGGGAGTACGGGCGAACAGAGGGGTTGGTATTCGTGGCGATCACGGTATCGGCGACGTAATAATAACGCCGGCGTCTCTCCTTCGTTTCTCGTCGGCGATGGGGGAGGAGGTTCTAACGATTTTAATAAATTTGGCGCTGGCTAAGCTGCAACAACAGCTCGGGTATGAATTAAGAGGGCCGAAACACCGCTTGGATAAACATCTCGAATTAGGCACCGGATTCTTTTCCGTCCATCCGCGTGCACCGGGAGCTTTACGACTTCGGTATGTTTCGGCTGACGTGGCTTGATATGTATATGAGTGGTTAGCGGGCCGCAAAGTTGCGGTAATGGACGAGATATTTTACAACTGAGGGATCTCCGTTCCATGTTACACAGATTAGGTTCATCCTTTAACGTAATCTCGTAATCTTTGATAAGAACCCTGTCGCACTAATTATCTCGCGTCAATTAGGTCGTGTGATAACTTTCCTTTGGCCAAAAAATTAATTCAAAGATTCAGGTGATATGTACTTGGAAGACAAGAGATGGATTTGCAGGACAGGTATAGATGATCTGAACATCATTCGACATGTGTGACAATGAAAGTTGACGCGAGATTATCAGGATCATTATTGGATGTGTGTAAATACATTATGTAGGTATAATGTACACAAACCACTATTGCATGCAAATAGATTTGCAGTGTTTTATAAACGTCTTCATATGACGTCTATCTATGATGTCTACTTATGATGTTTACCTTGGTGTCTACCTATAATGTCTACCTATGACTATTACGTATGATGTTTACATTATTATGTCTACCTATGACGTCTATAGTAATATGTCTAGCTGCAATACTACATATGATGTCTATCTGTGTTGTCCACCTATGATGATTACCTATGGTGTCCACCTATGAACTTTTACATTATGTTTACTTATGATGCTTATCTATAATGTCTATCTTTGATTTGTAATCTCTATTTATAATGTCATCCTGTGAAATATATCTATGAAGTGTACCTATGATGTCTACCTATGAAATATATGAACGAAGTGTACCTATGATGTCTACCTATGAAGTCTACCTGGATGTTAAAACAGCATCCTGCTACCCACATTTGAAGCAGCCGATTGTTATAAACAGAAAATGGATCACACCCACGAATGTATAAGTAGACCAAATGTTTATGCACTTATGATACATTGAGGTCTGCAAGGTATAAATAAACCACGTGATCTATGAGATCCCCAGTCTACAGATAACGTGATTTACGTATATTCTGTAGACGGTGATATATCATAAACGCATAAACATCCGTAGTCTAGTAACAAGTAAAGAACCTCGAGGTAAATCACGTGAACCAATTTTAACCGGCGTAAACTACACCAAAAGTGTACGACCACCATGGTGAAGGTTCGATTGAACGAACATCCCTTTGGAACCGTGACGTACAGAATGGTTTCGAATCGCTAAATAGAGGCTATTCCGGTGGTCCGTTCGAATCTTCGCGTGGAATGCACGCGATCTTATAGAAAGAGATCGAAATCCCCATTAAATCCTGCTATTATACCCGTGGCTCGTCAGTGAACGATTTCTTGGTCATTTCATAGTTCCTTCACAAAGGACTGTATCTCGAAGGCACCTGTGCGCGCGTGTAGCTTTCCGAACAATTCGATATCCTATTTGGAATTTATCGATCGAGGAAGAAATTCCTCCGGGCGGATTAGCTCGATTCGACGCGGTGAACGCGACACACGAATTCGATTCCCTTTTGTGGTTCGATCTACGGCTTGTTGTTGTTGTTGTGCAAACAGGTCATCGGGTTTCATGATGTTGCAACATCAGGTCATTTTGCTGCGAGGATGATGCGGTTGAATGCACCCTGTACACCGAGTGCCGACACCTTCATTCTGATCATCCTTTGTTGGAGGATCGCTCACAATCTTATTACGGATTATCCAATTTTATTAAATAACTAAAAATATTTGATGGTTGTCTTTATAGTTTGTACGATTTACACACTTTGGTGAGATGTGATTATATATTTGGGTGCGATATTAGATCTAGGAGAACCTGTGGAGGAATTCCTCAGTTGGACTGAGGAAGAATCTAGGGAAGTTCCTATTTGGAGTTTTGGAGAGTCTTGGGAGATCCTATTTGGACTATACTAGACTATACTAGTAATATAATATTTATTTGCAAGCAAATCCTCAACCCTCATTCGTTAAACAACCAGTACAGCATGTGTAGATCTAATTGTCTAATAATATTAACTGTCTAGTATTACTGTAATACTGTGACCCATCATCTGTATCCCTAGGGAAGGCCACTATACCCCGTATTATACTGACTCGACGAAATTAGCCGAGACAAGGATTCTCATCGATGTGGACGAAGAAATTCTTTCTCGGTACTCAGACCGACAGGTGCAATCGCCTTCACCCGCGGATATTATTTCTGTCAACCTTGGCCGTGTTTATCTGCATACATATTTGACGAACTCCTCTCGTGCAGGTCCATCGTCTAGGTCGGCAGAGGGAGCGTGTTACCTGAAGAAGCAATCTCTGTCGCATGAAATAACATTTAGGCTGGACTCCCTGCTCCACCACCTCCTTGTTTGTCTGCACATATACACCTGCACACCGTGTTACGTCGATCCTCCAACCTATACGAGTATAATGCCTCCAGGATCATCCTCTACTTTCAACATCGTCACTTGTTATATTGCATCGCTCCGAATTTGTGTACCCGTAGTTTTGCTGACAGGCTATGTGGACTCGGATGTGTGGAGATTAGGAATATGGAGATTTAAGAAGTTGGAACTTTGAGGACTTGGGATTTGGAGGATGTGGAGGATTTGCAGGATCTGGAGGACTTGCAGGATTTGGAGATTTGAAAATTAAAAGATTTGGGGACTTCAGAATTAATCAATTTCTAGAAGATTTAGAAATTGAAGAACTTGAAGATTTGGACATTAAAGACCTTCAAGATTTGGACATTGAACAATTTGAAGATATGAACATTGCAAAGCTAGAAGATTTTAATATTAAAAAACTTGAAGATTCATTTTGTAGACTAAACTAATAACTTAAAAATGTGAAGATTCAAGGTACTTGAATGCAAGGTATCAAAGGGTGAAGATTCTTAAAGTTCATCAGTGGATTCCACCTAACGTGAAACTCATCTACCACTTTCTTGCATTGTATACTCTTCAACTTGACATGGACTACCAAGTCATCGCTTTTGTGCAAGTTTGAACGCGTTATGTGTGTCTACCCAGTAGTCTTCAGCAATGTCAACTTTCTAAAGATCACACGGTTAGCCATTACTGAACTATTAGAGGTTTGTCAACGTAGCTCGGTAGATCGTTTTGGATGACACAGTGAAGGGTAGCAGGTACCTGCTTCCAACTGCGCTCTGTTTGGCGGTCTCTGTTGGTTCTGGTAGCGTTTGCAGAGCGGTTCTACCTACGCAAACCACATAAAATATGGCTTCCTTAGAACCTGTCCTTGGTACCCATAAGATTTCGTACTTCGAGTTTGTCCTGCATCCGAGGTCTCATTTTGACTGAAACTTCGGGACTGAACGTTGTCGTTTTACATTCTTACTTTTTATTAATAGCTACGTTGTTAATAGCTACATTGCTTACTTGAAAGATACATTGTTAGTTTAATAGCCACATTGTTAACTTAATAGCTACATGGTTATCTAAATAGCCACATTATTAATGTAATAGCTATGTTATTAACTTGATTATCACATTGTCGGTCTCATCTTCAACTTCGTAACTGCTGTGTTGTTAACTTAATATTCGTACTGTTAAATAAATAGCCACATTGTTAACTAAATATTTGCATTGTCAGCTAAATGGCCACATTGTGAATTTAATGACCACATTACTAACTGAATAGCCACGTTGTTAGCTAAGTGGTCACATTGTTAGCTAAATATCCACATTACTAACTACGTTATTAAATTAATAGTTACATGGTTGGTCCAGTTGTTAATAAACATATTATCAACTCAATGTCCACACTGTTAGCTAAATAGTTACATTTAACGCAACATGTTACCTTAATATGCACATTGTTGTATGGATAGTCACATTATGATCCTCTTAACTAACTCAATACATTGTTAACTTATTACCCGCGTTTCTAACGGAATGTCCACATCGTTACCTTAATATCCACATAGTTAACTTAACATCCACATAGTTAACTCAACGTCCACATAGTTAATCACGCGGTAGCACTGTTATTTAATTCAATATATGAAGCATAACAGGGAACGGTTTGATGAATCTCTCTTCGCTCGGCGAGGCTTCCTCTGTTCCCTTCAGGGTCCTCGGGGAAGAGTGGAAGCAAAGGATACGAGAGTGTGAAAAATAATTTCCTGCCGCTGATATGTGGCAGATCGGACGAAGGAGAAAAGTCCTAGAGGCGGGAGTATCAAAATATTATTCGAGGGTATGCCTAGGGTAGCTCCGCATTCTCGTGCCATATAGAAGCCATGCTGAAGCTAAAGTGGATGGTTATTGCTCTCAACCTGACCGCTCAGACTGCCACCACACGCACACATATGCACGTGTATCTCATGGCGGTACACGAATTTCGTATTTACCCCGTGTTCGTCCACCGATCGAGTCACATGCCCAGTTTCCGATTTCATGCACTTGGACTTGACTAATTAACATGCGTTACATTTATTTATTCGTATATTGTACTATATATTTTATACATTTTATACATAGACACAAAATTGTGAACATATGTGTATTTATGAAATATATACATACATATGAATTTATGAAATACAAACGTATATACATGTTTTTTATACATGTATATTATATATTATAAGAATTCTTGTGGCAAACGAAGAGCACATCAGTCACATATGTGCCATTGATCTTACTGTATCGTGTAATATAATGAATTTTACTATAACAATTATATTTTACTGCATTATGGAAGAATTTCCAAAGACAACTCATGACCTGAACAATGAAGTAAAAGACCTAACTGAACGAAACTCGAACCACGTTTAACTTGATAGCAATCTAATGAATAAAAGGATTGATTCTTTCAAAATTTTGACTGAGACCTCTTCAATAATCACCAGCACATACAATACCATATTACATTAGTTACATACGACATCACAATTAAAGTGAGTATCGATGGTTATCGTAAGAATAAAATTGTTTAATAGAAGAATGCAGTCTAAATCACGAGACAGCATATGTCTACGAGTCGATTAGATGAAAATATCCGAATAGTCGGGCACGTGGCAGAATCCTGTGGGAACGTATAGTCTTGGCACACATGCGCGTACAAGTACGGCAAGTACTTACAATTAGTAGCAGGGAACGCAGCCCCAAGCCGTGAGAGAGAGAGACTCGGTCGATATATGGTCACAATGAAGGGTGTGGCGTTCGAGGACCAAAAGCTTCTCTCCTGTCTGCTTTATCCTACCATTGGCTGTTGCCAGGTGTCGAGAATGGCGGACCTTTCTCCCGTCGGCCCTCCTGGCTGCTCTTTTAACACCGCTTCGTCCTCCTTTTGCGGCCTCCACCCGAACGCTTCTCGTTAATTGTGACACGGGGTGGGGCGAGTGATTCCTTCTTTGATTTCCGAACGACACGTGAGAACCGCGACACGAGGATCCTTCTGAATCGTTTCGATACGCGTCATCTGAGCATACGATTTTTCATCCGACCATCGATATCGCTGTATTTCGGCCACGTTTCGAGTTGCGGTATCGCGTGTTTTCACTTATTGGCGTGTGACGGTGCATAGGAGTGCAGGGAGACTATTTGTGATTCGAAAGGTGTGTGGTATATCGACTCGTGTTAGATTATTAGAATCTTGGATTTTTAGATTTTTGAGCATCAACCCTGAAATCGCATTTCTTTAGATTTGTAGAGTTCTGGATCACTACTTTGCTAGATTCCTAGGTATCATTATTTTTGTAGATTAGTAGGTCCATATTTTCCCAGATAACTATAGCGTCAGATCCCTATTTTCCCAGGTACCTATGACGTCAGATCTCTACTTCTTTAAGTACCTTTTAACGTCAGATATCTATTTAAACAGGTACCTATCACGTCAGATCCCTGTTCTCCTAGGTACCGGTAACGTCAGATCTCTATTTCTCCAGATATCTATGCCATCAAATTCCCATATCTCCGGATACTTCAAGATCCCTATATTTCTAAATCCCTATATGTCCAGGTCTTTATATCTCTATCCTTATATACCTTATAAGTCCCCTTACATTCCTATATTCTTACATCCCTATATACCCAAATGGCTAGATATCTACATCTTCTTCTACCTATATCCCTAAATTCCTAGATCTTTAAGTTCTACAGTCCATACATCTCCAGTTAGAACATCAATTAACGGACTGAAATAAAACCTAACCTAACCTAACCTAACAAAACTCTATCAAGTCTACAAATATTTTCAATTGTAAAACTTGCAGCGCTAAACTTGATCATGGCCATAAAGTAAGTTTACAGTTTAACCTTCAAGAGATTAGTAAATACATCAGAGATACGAAAATATACGAGGATTTGATCGCGAAGGATGTATGATAAATCCGGTGTAAAAAATGTGCGAGTTTCTGGGTAGAGCGGTGATTTAGAAAGAGAATGACGTATACCGAGGTTCCCGGCAAGCGCCACTTTAATGGAGACACGTGTCGCGGGTATTTTAGATCGGACCGCGGCCCGAGATGATGAAGAGAACGACGACGTTCGAGGAAGATTGATGAGGTGTGTTTACCACTAACTAATTCCCGTCTGCTGCCGCTCCGTGTCTACCTAACTAACTTTTGCTTCTGCCCTGGAACGAGTCGAGGTCCCCACGGTTCAGGCTTCAAACTTGTTCCACCGACAAATTGTTCGAATTCCAGCACGCTGCGCAGGACGTTTAGGCCACGAGAATATCGCGAAATTTATATTGGAAGGCCAATAGTAGATGATTGATGAAACCTGATCGATTATTCAATTTTGTGACAATGTTTTTGTGAGATTTATATCGAGTTTTGCTGATTAAAATATATGGTTAGTTTTGGGAGAACATTGTATTTTATTGCGAACGTTGCAATTTATGGAGAACATTATACTTTATGGAGAATATTGTACTTTATGAAAAACACTATACTTCATCGAGAACATTGCATTTCTACCTTAAGTTGACACTTCCATTTTGTTGTAAACAGTGGACCTAGTCAAAATGGCTGACCTCTCATGTTTGATGTGAAATTTCCGATCGAATTTGATCAAAATATTAAAAAATTTTGTCTCTAAACCCCTGTTGTCTTTTATGGACCTAATCAGTCCAAACTCATATATCCAACTTTATATTTCCTTTTTCCTACCTCATTTGTATTTCTTTCGTTACAGATGAACGAGGTTACGTTCACCCAACATCAGCCATTTGCAAAGACAACGAAGTCCCGGATAAAAAGCGAGGTGACTCTAAATCGTAACGGTAATCAATCTGGTGGATTCGACGGCACGAGCCAAGAATCGATGAAGAAAAGGGATAATTTCTGGATGAAAGTGCGGGTTTAGCCGTTCGCCGGAGGTGGTTAACGAAGCATCACCCTGGATTAGGCTTGCGTCAAGCCACAAAACCAGCCTCTTCTCGGGGTTCGGCGTACGATGAAGAAACGGAGGTTATTCCTGGTTGAACAAACACTGGAATGGGTCGCGTGCGCCTCCCACATATTTATAGATTTTATCTCTCTTTGACTTCGCCGAGGCGAGTAGGCGTTCGTGTACCCGTGTGCAGCGATGGGATGCCGAGGAAAGAATCCGGGAGGACAGGAGCGAAGAGGAAGCCGCGAAAAGCGGGGGAAAATTTCGGGAATGCACGAAGAAGCCGCGGGAAAAATATCAAATACAATGAAAGTAGAAGCTAGCGTGATTAATCTTGTATTTTTACGAGAATCTTTCTTTGGTTGGGGTAACTGTGGTGGACTCTCGTTATATTGCCCCTTTCGGTATGGTAGTGGTGCTGCAGTGGGACTTGTGAGCGGAATGTATGGACATGGGAGAATTTTAGCGTTATATTGATGATAATAGTTTTAGATATGTTACTAGTATGCGTTATGTCATGTATTATACATATTGTTAGTGATACTGTCGCCACGTAGGATATTGCCATGCGTTGTATAGCTGTGTGTGGTATTTGTCGCGTGTTGGATTTACTACGCGTTATAGTTCCCACTTACTGAATTTTTTGCGTGCTACAATTTCGCACAGTAATTTTCACGACTTGTAATTGGCACCTAATACCACGCGTTATATCGCCACATCAGTACTACCTTGCACACCTCCCGCCATATTAAAAATAGCTACATCCTCTCAATCGCTCAGAAAAGACTATAACTCTCAATCAAATCACCCAAACCCTCGCATTCCATTCGCAAGACACCTTCAATCGTTTTATTATTTATTTAACAATCACTCCTGCAATTTTCGCCGTTTGGCGGACAATAAGAAGGTAAACAGCAATAAAGGGAGAGGTGACGAACAGTTGTCGCGAGGGATGAATGGAGGGATTTTTCACGAAGCCGAGAAACGTGGAGGACTACCGAATCAGCCAATTGTTCGATCGTTTCGCATTGTTATTTTTCTAATTCACCGTATCCTCGATCTTGCTGGCTGGCGACGGCACACCGTGTTGTTTTTATTGGCCGCATTTAGGGAACGCGAAAGGGACCGAGCAGGAAAAAGGTGGTCCAGTATGCACTAAAGAAAGAGGGGCGAAACGATGGGAACGGGGTGTTGTTTCATCCCTCTTCGTCTATTCTGTCCTGGAGCACCTACATTCTGCTGCCTAAAGCGGTGCCGTGGCTAGGATAGGAGAAAATAAGAGAGGAGGAGAGACTCCATTCTGAAGAGTAAAGCTGCGTTCACATCGATGCAGTTTTTATGATATAGCGAAGTCGTAAAATTGTTTAAATGTCATGTTTGTCAGCGCGATAGTAACTGATGCAACTATACACATGTTAAAATCGATAAAGCAAGGTTTAATTCCTCCTAAAAAATATTGAGTATAACATTTATATAATATCCAATATATAATTTATATAATATCATATTAAGTTAACACGATATTCTTGTAAAAAGTGCTTTGTAGTTTTGAAAGTGTAGTCAAAATAATTAGTACTAACAACACTATCTTTGAAAGAGTTTCAGTCTTTATAAGGTTAAGTGTACAATAAATTGTATTGTTAAAAACATATATACCAACAATTGACTCGATGAACTAGCTATTATCAAAATAAAACGAGTCAGTTTAAATAAAAAATTCAACAAGATTTCATATTGTTTCTTTTTATTAAACATAAAACTGCAATTTGCAATTTACCGTCCCCAGAAAATGGTAGCGACAAGTTACTGTATCAGTGTGAATAGAGTTTTAGAAGGGTGTAGGAGAAAAGGGAGAGAAATGGAGGTGGATGACTAGGAGGGTTGACAATACCGCAGTCATCCAATGTTATTTCAGTACAAATTCTCTCTCCCCTCCTTTTTCGCCCCTTCTTATTTCGCTCTTCTATCTCCGTCGTGTTTTTCCTCCGTCTCCCTTTTTGTCACCCCTTTGTCGCTCCTTTCACTCTTCCTTTCCTCCATCCTGTCGCCAGGAGATCGAATCTCCTCGTCTGCCTTCGACTATGTAAATACAGGAAATTTCGGATATTTCGCGCGATTGTTCGCTCGTTATACCGTTCCGGCGATAAAAGGAGATATTTTGTTACTTGGTGGCGACGTTGCAGGGTATTTTGATCGGGCGTGGGATTTTGGAAGTTGGAAATTTGGAAATTTAGAAATTTGAGAAATTGGGGACTTGGGAAATTGGGGACATGGAAAATTGGGAATTTGAGTAATTAGAAATTTGGGAAATTGGGGACTTGGGAAATCTGGGACTTGGAAATTTGGGACTTGGAAAATTGGGAATTTGGGAAATTGGGGACTTGGGAAATCTGGGACTTGGAAATTTGGGGAACTGGGAATTGGAAATTTGATCAACGTGAACATGTACGATTAATCACAGCTGATCGGAATTTCAGAAATCCATCGTACGTAGCGTTCACGTAGCAGTCACGTAGAGGGAGAGCAGCAAGAGCGAACGTTGTTATTACAGATGCCACTCGTTCAGGATCCTGGGGTATATTTCAAGCACAAAGAAGCCTCCTTCCAATCCGGAAGAGTGAACGCCTAATTTTCGGGATTACGCTTTCGTGGCTTTCTGATAAATCCGACGAGGTAACTGCAGTACCGACCAACAATAATGATTGACTCTGATGTAACTAGTTTGAGGTCCGAGGCGAATCATCCAGCCTCGCTAGTGAAATTTCGATTTGATTTTAATTTGTAGTCATTTATAGAGATGTAGTACGAGGGAGGATATGATTGTAGGGCACGATGTTCTTTATGATTTTTTATTGGAAATTTGCAAATTAGGAAATTTTAGAATTTAAAAATTTTAGAACTTAGAAGTGGTTCCCAAATTTGAACATTTCAGGGTCTGTGAGTTCTAAATTTTCAAGTTATCTAATTCTCAATTTTCTAAATTACAGAACTCCTACATTCTCAAATTCCCAAATTTCCAACTCTTCAAATTTCTAAAACCCAAATTCTCCACTGCCAAAATAACAAAAATTCCTCAATTCCCAAATTTCCAAATTCCCATATGCCCAAATTCTAATCCTCCCAAATTTTTAACTCTTCTAATTCCAAAATCCCAAATTTCCAAATTCACAAATTCCCAACTCCCCAAATTCCTAAATCCCCAAATTCCAAAATTTCTAACTCCCAAAATTCCCAAGAACCCCAAATTCTCAACAATCTCAAATCCCTCAACCACCAAATTCTCCATCCCCCAAATACTGAAATCTTCAAACTGCAAATCCAAAATTCTGAAATTTACAGACGCTATTCAATCCCTCCAGTCATGACAGATAGTACTAACTCTGTTAAATTTTTGCACCCCAGACGAAGATTCTAGTTACGGCAATGGCGACAACGTGGTCGCTAGTCTTTGTTGCGTTCAGTGCCGAAGCACGAGAAAAAGGAGGAAAAAAGGTCTCCTGTCGCCACCTTCTTAAAGCCAACAAAAATATTGTTGCACGTAAATATGTGTCCGCGATGAACCCCTCTTATCCTCGTATTTTCTTCCTTCGACTGTTAAAAGATAAAATTGTGATTGTCAGCGGTCTGTCATCGGGAATTTCGACCAGACTCGTCGCAGTTATTTGAAAGATGGATCTTGCAATAAATGAAGCTTTTGTCGCGGTAACTACGTTGAATAGTTCAGCAATAATGCTGGGTAAGTAAAATTGTCTTAATGTTCACGGTATCATGGGGTCATACACTTCAAAAAGTATGAACGAATAAACGAAGAAGTGATCCATTAGGTAGGAAGCCCCAGCTGACACACCCTGACGCTATCAAAACACGCCTTAAAACTTATATTCCTGCGTAACGGCGTAGTGGTAGTGGAAAAACTACGTACGTGAGATAAAATAACAGAGTGTAGTTAACAGGCTTGGGTAAAAATATTCAACCAGCTTCCACAACCTTCCCTTCGACTACTCTTTCTCTTTTCCTCTCGTAACGTCCCTTTTCTAATTTCCTCGTCTTATCTCTTACCTTTTTTGATTCTATAATTACACCGAATCTACTTTCTACGAAACCTTACAATCGATTTCTACAATTTTGTCTTGAAGAATAAAATCATCTTTTATAATCGCTCGTTTTATTGATGCAACTTCTTTGAGAAGTAACAACTTGGTAACTAAAACTTTCGTTTACTTAGTCATTTCAATGAGACAAAATATACAATAAAAGTGACTACTCTGAAGTTTATTGAACTAGCGAATACTTCCTTAAAGTTAGATGATTCGACAACAAATTATTTTACTAAAATTGAAATTTATTAAAAGTTCAGTTTAGAAGTAAACGCAGTCGAAGTATTAATCATATTGAATTAATATAAATTTATTTATTACAAAAATAACAACTGTTGCGGCGATCAAATCCTTTATTCGACCATTTTAAAAAGACCGCCACAATAGAGGATCCCCCATGCACTCTATGCACGCATTTAGGAACTGCATTAAGGAAAACGATTGTTGGTAAAAGAGACTCCTTGATGTAATCAACCATGGATAAGTACGAAATCTGCTTGAATTGTTGAATTGTGAGAAGAGCTTTTAGTGACTCGAAAGAAAATTGTTTGCAATTCTTATGTTATTCTCTACATCATCGACGAGGTACAGTATAGTGCGCGAACTGTTCTGATCATATAATCCGCATCTTTGGACCCACGGAATATATTGCAAACAGCATATAATCAATATTAATAAATGTATAACATATAAATCAATAAAATCATTATTAATTGAAATTTTTCGAAAAATGAACAAGTGGCGCCATCTCTACGGCGATCAGGGTGAACTACTGTCTTTTGAAACTCTTACTTCATTAGTTTCCATATTCGGTCGCAAGATGGCGCCACGTGTATCGTTTACGTTTGTATTCTATTCATTGTTGATTTTATTATCTTAAGTGACTATAATATGAATCGATTTACTTTGGAGTACAAGACCATTTAACTTTAAAATGTTTCAATTTTATCAAATTATTATCAATATTAAACAATTCTGAACTATGATTTTTCTCTTATATGTCGCCACCTATTGGTCGAAGGATGAGAACTAATTGAAGTCCAGTTTGATTAGTATGTAGTACTCGCCGTTCGCCGCCGAGATGGCGCCACTTTTCCATTTTCCTAAAAATACAATTAATACTGATTCTATTTGCTTACTTGACTATAATATGTATGAAATTACATCGCAGGGCAAGAATAATTAACTTCAGAATGCTTTTGCTTTTATCGAGCTGTTATATTTTCCGCTGTTAAAGTAACGTCGGTAATGCACGAACGCCAATACCGCTGTCGGTAATTTACCTGCACAAACCGGTCGGTAAAGTATCTGCGCCGCCATTTATATCTCGACGTTTTGTAGTTCACCTTATCGACGGTAGATGGCGCCACATCGATTTTCGAGAAAATGTAATTAACATTGAGTTTATTGATTTATATGCTCTATACTTATTAATATTGATTTTATGCTGTTTGAAATATATTCCGTGGGTCCAAAGATGCAGTTTATATGTATATAACAATTCGCACACTATACTGTGTCTCGTTGTTAATATAGAGAATAATATTCTAGTGGTAAAAATTTTTCTTTCGAGTCGCCAATAACCGTTCTCACAGATATTGCCTTTTTATGAAAGGAGCTTATGTGCAAAATTAGAAGCAAAAGTTGAATAACAAATAAAATTATAACTTGAACGAATGACTTACCTGGATGCACTTACCTCGATTCTGTTTCCCACAGGTCATCTTCCAAAAATTATTTGAAACAAATGCAATACTAAACTTTTGCAACGAACACGTTAATCGAGCATGAATGTCTTCGTTGCAAAAGTAATTGTGAAAGTAATTTTTGGAACGTAAATAAAATGCCAAATTTAATGGTAGATCGTAGCTCTTAGCTCGATATCGTTTTCTATTAATATTCTTTGGAAAATATGCATAGAAAACGACATCGATTACCAGGTCACACCACGTGGAGGTGGCTACGACAGTGACCCACCCTAACTCCAAATCCCAACCACCCACCATTTGCAACTACCTCATTTATCGGAAGGATAAATGAGTTCTCACTCTACCTAGCCCGCAAGCTCGCGAAAATATACAAGTTCCTTACTATAATATAGCAAAGAACTTGTATCGCACGCAAGTTTCTTAAAACTAACTTATAGCACACACCATACGATTAACGCTCGCATTCTAAGATTGCACCCGTGTTATCTAAAACGGTATAAAAAGCAAAGGGAGAAGGGAAGAAAGTTAGAAGAACTTTCTACAAGAAGGAAAGAAAGTTAGAAGAACTTTCTGCTAAAAGAAAAGAAAGTTAGAAGAACTTTCTGCAAAAAGAAAAGAAAGTTAGAAGAACTTTCGCAAAAGGGTGGACCAGCATTCTCTATCGAGTGAACCTCGCCTTCATGGGTCAAATGGTAGTCGAATAGTGACTTACGTGAACCACGAGACCGCATTGAACCGAGAATAACTGGTAAGAACGAGTGACACATCCGCGAAGGGTTTCCCATTTCTCCCCGCTCCCGTTGAAAGGGAGTCTAACAGCAGAGAGGAAACCCACGCCGTGAAGCGGCAGATCGAGATGGACCATCAATCAAAATGCCTCGCAGAGATGTGTCCCTGGCGCTACACCAGCATTCGCAGCTCAGTACTGCCGCGTGTTCACAGCGCTACCAACCCCAAATGATCCACTTGGGTTTGGACCAATCGACAGAGAATTACCGATTAATACTACACTCTAACGCGGAAAAAATTCACGTATCGTGAAAATGGGTGCAAGTTAGAATCGCAAGCGCTCAACTCGCTTATAAACTTAATACTAATTTCGTGGGATCCCACACACACACGCACACACACTCTGTTCTAAAATTGCACTCGCATCGTGTCAAATGAAACGCTAAACGAGAGAGAAAGAAAGGAAGAGAGGAACTAATACTATTAACGCGGAAAAAGTTCACGAATTAACACGAGTGCAATTTAAAACAGTAATCGCATACACGCACGCTTATTAACATACTTATTCTAAACGCCGCACGCGTACCTCTTATTCTAAGATTGCACTCGAATGATCTACAACGAAGTAAAAAAGCAAAGGGGAAGGTAAGAAAGTTAGAAGAACTTTCTACAAAAAGGAGAGAAAGTTAGAAGAACTTTCTGCAAAAGAAAGAAAAGAAGTTAGAAGAACTTTCTGCAAAAGAAAGAAAGAAAAAAAGAAAAGAAGTTAGAAGAACTTTCGCAAGAAGGTGGGTCAGCATTTCCTGCCAAGTGGACCTCGCCCTCATGGGTCAAAGGGTAGTCGCATAGTGACTTACGTGAACCACGAGACCGAATTGAACCGAAAATGACTGGTAAGAACGAGTGACACATCCGCGAAGGGTTTCCCATTTCTCCCCGCTCCCGTTGAAAGGGAGGCTAACAGCAGAGAGGATACCCGCAAATCGAGATGGGACATCAATCAAAATGCCTCGCAGAGATGTGTCCCTGGCGCTACACCAGCATTTGCAGCTCAAAACTGCCGCGTGTTCACAGCACTATGAACCCCCAATGATCCACTTAGGTCTGGACCAATTAACAAAAAATAGCTGGGCAAACTACAATCTAACGCGTAAAAAGTTCAACAATCGTGAAAACGAGTGCAAGTTAGAACAAGAGGCACTTACAGGGACCCACCCACCCGCCCACGAGCCTAAAATTAACTTAAAATTAACTTAAAATTAACGCACGCGTCCCTCGATGATCCCTCGATGATCCCTCGATGATATCTTCAAGTTTCGTATAAACGCATTTCACACATGCACTCATCCATACTACAGTATTTACAATATCTTGTACGCGACTTAAAATTAACTTAAAATTAGCGCATCGTCGATGAAATCCTTCCAAGTCTTCAATGATTACCTACAGATTACCTATGCGATTATTATCTGGAACAAAAAACTTATGCAGAGAAGCAAATTAGTAACGTTATAATGTATGTTCATTTAGGCATGCATAATTCATACTTTCCGTTCATGTGGGAAGATTGTAGATTTGCTTCAGTTGTAGCTTCTTCTTTCTTCGTGTAAAACACTCACAACACTCACTCGCGAAACATTCGATAAATAAGTCGAATGTTTAAAATTTTCGGAAAAAAGTCAAATAAAACTCGAGTCGACTCGAAAAAATATGCGCAAATAAAATAACAATATATGTGTGTGAAATATTCAATTACTTACTTAAAATCGAAACCTGAAACATACAAATGTAATTAAGACAAATGTGAAACATTCAATTACTTACTTGAAATAAAAATCTGAAACATACAAATGTAATTAAGACAAATATGAATTATTTAAGTACTTACTTGAAATAAAAAGCTGAAACATACAAATGTAATTAAGACAAATATGAATTATTTAAGTACTTACTTGAAATAAAAAGCTGAAACATACAAATGTAATTAAGACACATATGAAACACTGAATTACTTACTTGAAATAAAAATCTGAAAGCAACAAATATAATTAAGGCAAATATGAAAAATTGAATTACTTACTTAAAATAAAAATCTGAAACATACAAATGTAATTAAGACAAATATGAATTATTTAAGTACTTACTTGAAATAAAAAGCTGAAACATACAAATGTAATTAAGACAAATATGAATTATTTAAGTACTTACTTGAAATAAAAAGCTGAAACATACAAATGCAATTAAGACACATATGAAACATTGAATTACTTACTTGAAATAAAAAGCTGAAACATACAAATGCAATTAAGACAAATATGAATCATTTGATTACTTACTTGAAATAAGAAGCTGAAACATACAAATATAATTAAGACAGAAAATTGAAGAACAACGAATGAAATTTTTCTTAACTCGAAACAAAACTTGAAAAATCGAAATCGAGTTTGAAAGCCAGAAAATCCGAAATGAAATTACGCGGAGGTTCAGAAATCTCGAAACTCAGAATAAAATGAGATGAGGTTTGGAAACCTGAAACCCGAAATAAAATCTTGAAGATGTGAAAAACTCAAAACCGAATTAAAGTGACGAGTAGATCCAAAAGCCCCGAAGCTCCAACTAAAATTCACTAATGAAATGAAGGTACAACACATATTAAAAATCAAATAATAAAATAATACAGGAGAAGAAATAAAACGAGGAGGCTCGAAAACGTCGAACCTAAAAATAAAATTATGCGGAGTTTGAAAAATCCTATGATCCCGCGATGTGAATGCGAGTACAGGATACAGGATACATTTCATTCACACACTCACGCATACTGCAATACATATTGTAAATGCCCTACATGTACCTCTTATTCTAAAATTGCACTTGTATAATCTAAAACTTTGTAAAACAGAAGCAAGGGGATAGGGAAGAAAGTTGGAAGAACTTTCTTTTAAGTTTGGAGAAATTGAGAAAAAAATGACAAACTATAACTACAGTCTAATATGTAAGAAGTTAAAAAAAGTGTGGCAAAGATAAGTGCAAGATAGAATAAGAGGTACTTACAATTTGCGCAAGCTTTTCGCCACGTATCGTGACGAAAAGCTTGCGCCCGAGCCCACCCATCCTCCCACAAGCTCGGAATTCAAAAAATAAAATAAAAATCAAATCCTGAAACATACAAAATCTTATTAACATAGGAAGTTGTAGGAGAAGGAGTGCAATTTTACTTTATTTGAAATACAATTTTTGAAACATAGAAAACGCAATGAAAATTGCGGATTTAAAAAGAGAAAACAATGTAAGAACTTACCAAAAATCAAAAACTGAAACATACAAAATTTTATTAACATAGAAAATTGTAGGAAGGGGATTGAAATTTTATTTGCTACAAAACTTTCGAAAAATACAAAACGCAATGAAAATTGCGGATTTGAGAAGAGAGAACAATGCATGAACTTACCAAAAATCCGAAACTAAAACATACAACACGTAATTAAAGTATGAAATTGTGGGAACAGAAGAACAACATAATAACTTACCAAAAATGATATTCTGAAACAGACGAAACTTTATTAACATAGAAAATTGTGGGAGGAGGAGCAAAAATTTTATTTTATTTCATACAAAACTTTCGAAAAATACAAAACGCAATGAGAATTGCGGATTTGAGAAGATAGAACAACAATAACTTACCAAAAATGATATTCTGAAACAGACAAACTTTTATTAACATAGAAAATTGTGGGAGGAAAAGCAAAACTTTATTCCATACAAGAATTTGGAAAAACCGAAAACGCAATGAAAATTGCAGATTCGAGAAGAGAGAACAACATAACTAACCAAAAAAACAAACTCTGAAACATACAAGACTTTGTTAACATAGAAAATTATGCAAAAGTGAAATATTACTTTATTCCACTTAAAACTTTGAAAAAATAGAAAATGCGATAAAAAAACCTGAAAATTCGAAATAAAATCGCGAACCGATCGAGTGCTCGTCAAAATTCGAGCAAAACGCGTTTGAGGATACTTTTCGTACCGTAAAAAGAAACACATATAAAATATAAAAAGACAATTGCGAGCATAGTGACAAAATGACTCTCCATCCTAAGATGGACAGCCATTGATAGTTCCCCTCTTCTTTGGCAACTTTTGCCGGGGCTCTTCGGCATATAGCCTCTTCTCTCTTCGGCACAGCCTCACAAAAATCACTCGCGAAATTTTACGATTGCTCGGACATTCTTAGCTTTTATATCAATTACATAAACTTTCAATTTCGGTATCGATTTCCACAAACAGATAGCAGACAGTTTTATAGAAATAAAACTGAACCACTATCCATTTATTTCCATCGATAACGAAATCAAAATTTTCTGTTATATATATCAAAATAAAAATGTAAGTATAGAAAAATTCATTACTTTGAAAGAAAATGAATGACTCGAAATAAAAAGATATACGACCAGCGATTCTCAGAATGCGCTGTCCGTAAAAGAATGTCCGAGTAGAATTTTTATTTAAAGCACTGCACTTCACTTCGCTTCACTGTATACTTCATTTTTGCAATCGGGTCTAGAACCACGACTGCGACTTACGAACTAAAAGGCCTGGCCTTACGAACAATCGAGTTCGAGAGAATATTAAATAGAATAAATTCAAGTTTAGATTTTCTCTTCTCGATTTTTCGTGTTTAACCCCCCAGATGCAAGCATCTCACGTGTGGTTTACCGGAGGACAGAGAAACATGAAAGCTTGCTCTGGCCCTACCTACTTAAAACTAACTCAATCACACCAGAAGTAAGCTACCTGCCTGCCTATCGCTATATTTAAAAAATGCAAAGTCCATTCTCACAAAGACACACTCCACGGTTCTCACACACGCCACCCGGGTGCAAAAAAGCCTACTCCTAGGGAGTACGTCCCGGGACGCCTCCGACACCCGAGTTCAATACAACATTCACACTCTAAGTTCATACCTTTTTGCTGAAATCGATCGACAATCGACAGTGAACATACATATTTCATTTTCTTATTCTTTCGAATATTCAATGTAATATGTGCATGTAATAAATTTGTAATTCAATCTAACTCAACTTTTATAAATTTGTAATTCAATCTAAGTCATTTTGAATGCATCTTGCGATAACTTTTTGAAAAATTTTTGTGATTTTATAATAAATTGATATGGTTTCTAATCGACACAAGGTCCACGACCTAACCACACACACACGCGTGTAACTTGTGTCGATAATTCACTGTCAAATTGTCGATCGCCGAAACATCTTAAAACTAAACCGTGTCCACCTGCCCCAACTCATGCGAGTAGCATCTAAGCACGCGTATGAGTTTAGAGCATAAAAATGAACACGGCCAATTGTATTTTGACCTACCAGTTTTCTTCGTGTGTGCTGAAAATCCTGAGCTAAGAAACATGATTAGTAACATGCTAATAAAGTGTCTCTTCCGAAAAAAATTTACTCTAAGGTTTCAAAAAAGAAAATGGAAGAACACTTTGCAAAAATCTAAGTATATCGATTGTTTCATTTCTAACAGATTTTTAATATCGAAGTAAATTCACTAAATGACTCAAACATTCATAATTAACTTTGATATCAAAATCTGTTTCTCGCGATACTTTCTTGTACATATGTATATTTAAAAAGAGTTCGCGTAAAAATGAAAAGTGACTCGATAAACTACTATGAAATCGGAGGGTCATCCGACTTCTATGTAATTTTAAATTCGTTATATCGGTTCGTAAGAGAATTAAAACGCGATGTACAAGAAAACCCTGACCTGATCTAATAAATAAAATACACAGTTTGTACGAATATTGCACGATCGTACAGTCGTGGTCACTATGCTCGCTTCGATAAATAAAAATACAACCAGTTCCCGTGCCGTTTCGGACCATTCGTCCTACGACATGATGGGAACCGGAGGAACCGTAAAGCATGCGACTCACCGATCGCTGACTCGAACTACTCGGCTCGTGAGCGATCGGCTGTACTCGTACGGCATCGTTAGAAACTGATTGGCTGCGTCTCGGAGATTGGCCCATGATCGGTTGCTTTCGTACGATAAGGATTAGGCACCTCGGCTCGGCATTGAATCGTCCTTCTGGAAACAGAAAGAGTCACAAGACGTTAGCATATTCTTTAACGATTCCTATTTCTTTCTTAATATATTCAAATTATAATAAACAAACACATTTGCGAATAGGTAACGTGCAAACAAATACAAATACGCATGCAAAACTATTCACACGTATTTAGCAATAAAATAATAAAACGTATTCAAACATGTTAGGTAACTATAACGGAAACATACTACAACGTTTGAAAAAGTACGTTGAAACACTTTCTTAAATAATCCATAAAACCCAATAAAAATTTCGAAATTGTATGTAAAAACACATAGGTAACTACACCATAAAACTCACTATAACATTCGCTAAATTATGTAAAAACACATAAGTAACCACACCATAAAACTGTCTATAACATTCACTAAAATATGTCAAGGCACATAGGTAACCACGCCATAAAACTCACTATAACATTCACTAAAATATGTCAAAGCACATAGGTAACCACACCATAAAACTCACTATAACATTCACTAAAATATGTCGAAGCACATAGGTAACCGCACCATAAAACTCACTATAACGTTCACTAAAATATGTCAAAGCACATAGGTATTCACACCGTAAAACCCAGTAGAATTTGTATAAAACACTGGTAAAACACTTAAATAACCACACCATAAAACACACTAAAGTATCCATATGCACATGTACAATCACAATTTAAAACACACTGATAAGCACGTAGGTATATGGGGAACCACGCCGTAAAACACGTTAATACATCCCCGTATATATGCACAAACACTTGATAAAACACACTAAACACTTGCACTAAAGCACTAGGTAACACAGTGATGAACACACGATCGGTTAATTAACACTTTGACTCGTACCGGTAGGAGATGTCGCGATTGATCCGAACACCTGGGCAGCTTGAACAAGACTGAATACCGGTAACACTTATCAAGTTAAGAGTGATAGGTGACCCGCGGACCAATCAACTATCATGTCAATGAACCAATACCAGGCACCTTGAACAATAGTAAACACCTATGACCTGTTTCAAGTTAACAATGATAGGTGATCAGCGAACCAATCAGCTGTCATGTCAAGGTACCAATCAGCTGTCATGTCAATGTACCAATCAGCTGTCATATCAACGGACCAACACCAGGTAGTTTGAACAGTACTAAACACCTATGACCTGTTTCAAGTTAACAATGATAGGATATTCGTGGACCAATCAACTAATTGCACCAATACCGTGACACTACCTCGAATTGCACCTGTATTTACAACATCGACGTTATTTGATTTAAATTTTTAATTTTTCAGTTATTTATTTATTAAATTGTTACATTAATGTATTGAAATTTATATTATTATAATTTTTAATTTGCATTTATCTCGTTATAATTCGTAATTTAAATTATTATTATATCTATTACAATTTATTGGTTTTATGAATCTCACACATCTCACGTATGGTGCAATCTTTTAAAAATTATTATATTAATTTTTGTTATAGAGCATAATACTTATATGCATGAATATTAAAGTTTTATTCTTTTTATTGTTTCAAATAGCAGATATCTATCATACTGTAGGTCTTTTTTATGTAAGATCGATTTCAATCAATATAATGGTATCGGAATTCCTCTTTACCTACTGTTGCAAACTCGGTACAGAGTCGAATGGTAACTATCGGTAATTGTCGATAAGTACGATTTTTTAAAAAACTCAATGGGTACATACGTAAATATAGATTTTAAATAACACGCGAAAGTAATATTCTTGACGATCTATCTTATTATTTCTTTCATGCTATAACCATATCTTTAAATTCATTCTCTATGCCCATGATTATGATGTATTCGAATTTGTTATTTTTAGGTTTATTTATTTTTATGTTTAAACTTAATTAGATCGTTATTATTCACAAATATAATTAAAATAACTTAAACGAAGTACATGCATTATTTTTTGCTCTTGTTCAGTTTTTTTAAATGTTTGAAAATATCGCATGTACTCTTTAAGATATAGATTTTGTGATTTGTGTTGACAGGTAACTTTGAACAATTAAAGTAAATTATAATTAGACGTTGTTTCATACATTATGCGTAGTTATAATCGTAGTTATTTAAATCATTTAAGGACAAGCAAGCGATTACAGAAGTGTTTATGTAGGTGATTACAACTTGCATGTGCAAATATGCAATGTTTATTAAAATATCCAAAGCAACATTATGTTGTTTCGCAAAAACTTAGTGTTCACTTGAAATATAATGCAAGAAAGTACGGTATAATTAAAGTTATTTCCTCGAATATTAAGCATAACAATGAGATAACTAGGTTATGTTTTCCAGTGTCTCGTAGGGTAAGTGTTTCATCATTTCGATTTTATTCGGTTCAAATAAAATGCTCGTAACAAAATTTTTATCGCAGCTATACACAAAACTTTCTAAACAATTAATGGGATTACAGTCATTATTTTTAAAAAATGACTTTTTTAAAACTTATACAAGAAACTTCGGCACTAATGCTGCCAGTAGACAGTCTTCTAAAGATTCCGATAAACAATCTATTAAAGATTCCAATAAACAGCCTTCTAAAGATTCTAGTGGACAATCTTCCAAAGATTCCAGTGGACAATCTTCGAAAGGTTCCAGTGGACAATCTTCCAAAGATCCTAATAAAAACGACTTTGATCCGATTGAAATAGTAATTGGAAAATATGTTGTAATGGGACTGTGTCTTTTCTCCCTTTTTTACTGGGCAGTTGTAGAATCCATGTATACGGTATGGTTCGATGTACAAATAATTTCATTTGTAGAATTTATTTCTAGAATCTTTATTAATTTCTGTTTTATCAGGTGGCTTATGTAAGTTGGAATGATTTTGTAAATGAGGTACTCCTGAAGGGACAAGTTAAAGAGATATTGATTTATCCAAACATGCCTAGAGTTTCTGTAGTGGTTCGAGATAATGCTACTTTTAAAGGGAAGAAATTATTCCCAAATATTAGCTTAACTGATGTTTCTGATATTAAAGACATCGAAGAAAAAATTAGATCCATAGAAAAACGTGTTGGGATTAAAATGGGTATGAAGAATTAAGGAAATTTAACAGCAATTCTATTCTGCTGTCTTTAATTGAAGTATATTAACTTTTAGAGGATGGAATTCCCATTAGATACATAAGCGACCCAGGCCCTGCGATGGAATTGTTAATGATGTTTGTATTGTTTGGTTTATCATTTTTAATGCTGCGTAAAAATAAATTCGGAGCCAAATTTAATCTCTTTGATGCAACAAAAGCAAAATATACATTAGTAGAACCTTTTTCTGGTAAAGGTGTACAGTTTAGTGATGTTGCTGGTTTAAAAGAAGCCAAAATAGAAGTTATGGAGTTTGTTGATTACCTTAAAAATCCTGAACGGTACAGAAAACTCGGTGCTAAAGTACCAAAAGGTATATATTTTATGGTTTGGGAAATGTTGACTTCCATACGTATAAAATTTTACTTATTTTTAGGAGCTTTACTATTAGGACCACCAGGATGTGGTAAAACACTTTTAGCCAAAGCTGTCGCAACTGAGTCAAATGTTCCTTTTCTATCAATGAATGGATCAGAATTTATTGAAATGATAGGTGGAGTAGGTGCAGCACGTGTCAGAAGTTTATTCGCAGAAGCTAAGAAAAGGTTTAACCATTTTACATAAGAATAATGTTGCCTGATTTATGATTATTTTATTTATTATTTACAGAGCACCTAGTATTATTTATATAGATGAAATTGATGCAATCGGCAAAAAACGATCAGAAGGATTTTCTGAATCCGGTAACAGTGAATCAGAACGTACTTTGAATCAACTTTTAGTAGAAATGGATGGAATGACAACGTCACAGGATATTATCATCTTAGCCTCAACAAATAGGGCAGATGTTCTGGATAAAGCTTTACTAAGACGTGGTAGATTTGATAGGCATATTCTAATCGATCTTCCTACATTAGAGGAAAGAAAACAGATTTTTGAATATCACCTTAGCTCTTTATCGTTAGAAGGCAAACCATCGCAATTTGCTCCATATTTAGCTCATCTTAGTCCTGGGTTTAGTGGTACTGTATGCGACTACTATTACTGAATTGCTGAAACTTTTCTCTCTTCTATAATTTTATTTTAAATATGTTTGAAATAGGTGCGGATATAGCAAATGTTTGCAATGAGGCTGCATTACACGCAGCGAGTGACGCAAAGACTAAAGTTGAGAACAGTGACATTATGTACGCAATTGATAAAGTATTAGGTGGCACGGTAAAAAAATCTAGCACGTTAACACCTTCTGAGAAAAAAGTTGTAGTTTATCACGAGGCTGGTCATGCATTATCAGCGTGGTTACTAGAACATATAAGCCCTTTAATTAAAGTAACAATAGTACCAAGGACAAACAAACGTTTGGGTTTTACTCAATATTCCGACGCGAATCTAAAACTTCGAAGTTCAGAAAATCTTTTTCAAAATATGTGCGTGCTGTTAGGTGGCAGAGTCGCGGAAAATATAATGTTTAATAAAATTTCAACCAGAGCACAGAATGATCTGAAGAAGGTAACGGAATTAGCGTATCGTCAAGTTCAACAATTTGGAATGAGCCCTACTGTAGGTTTAATTTCTTTCGACAAAGAAGTTACAACTACGGTAAGATACATAAACAAATTTAGAAATAATACTTTATTATTGAATTAATAATATGATTTACTAATTAGAAAACAAAAAAACCGTATAGTAAGAAATTGGCAAGTTTAATGGATTTAGAGGTACGGCGAATAATTACAGAAGCATATAAAACAACTGAAAAGTTATTATTAGATAACAAAGATAAGTTGATAATAGTAAGTAACATTGATCAATTCCTGATAGTATCTTTCTCTCTCTATAGATGTAGTGTCCTGTCTTTCATCTTGCGATATTCTCTAAGAGAATAATATTGTTCATGAACTTTCTTAGACAATCAGTATTTTGTAATATATGTATAATAGATATAACTTTTCTAAAATTACTTTCATTTCTAATTCCAGTTGGCTGAAGCACTACTAAAACAAGAAACGTTAACGTATAAAGAAATAGAAGCATTAATTGGTCCGCCACCGTTTGGAAAAAAGGATATTACTGAAGTAGAAGAACTTATTACAGAAGTAAAGTAAACGAGGACCGAAAACACATACTGTTGTAGCTTATTTTGATCAAGATTTTTATGATATTAATTAATAATACGAAATATGATTTTTATGTGAATTTTGTAAAATACTATTTTCTTTGACACGTCGACAGTCATGCTGTAGGTACCGAAAGTGCCATGAATTAATACCTTTTATTTTAAACAAATCTTACCTATTGTACATTATTTCGTTATTTTTATTAACTAAAATTTCAACTATCTAGTATTAGTATTTTTAATTAAATAAGTCACAGGAACCTTTAACTATTCAATGGATGGATTCCTATAAAAATTCAAGCGTTATTTACGCATAGATAACATGGTAGTCAACGTGTTAAAGGTATAATAAGTAATTAAAATTTGTTATTTCATCAATTTATGTAATATGGTTGTCCCTGTTTCAGGTAAAACAATAACTTTTCTAAAAATATGAAACATAATAAAAGAAATACAACTTTATTTGGATGAAAACGTAATTTTTACAAAAGTATACTTATTAGAAGAAATTAAATTCAAAACATAAGTCTGCAAAGTTAACTACTTTGGTTTAACATAAAAAGAAATTATTTTGTCATTATTTTAGACTTTTTATAGCGAAATAAGACTACCCTAATATTTCAATTATGTGATATATTACATGTATGTATATATTTATATGTATTGTGTAAATATAACGAATTGCAATGTAAAATAATAAGTCTTATCATAGTTCAAAACATTCTTTGTTATTTAATACTGTAAAAGAATGGTTCTTGATGCTATAACGGAATTTATATGAAGTTTAACTTATTAATAAACTCAACTTTTTCTGAAAATATCAATAATAACTGATAACAATAGTAAGAATGAAAAATATATAATTTTTTAGGATTATGTAAGTCTTTAAAGATATTAGAAAAGTTCTTAAATTTCTAAGTATGTACTGGTTTAACATAGCATATTGTAGGAACAGTCCTTACTGACAACATTAAATAAATAAAGGTAATTTTGATTTGTGCTTGCAGCGTGTTAACGCTGCTTTGACACCGTGTTATGTTTAATGGTAACCAACATTCATTTGGAAATAATATCTTTGATAGTGTACTTCAGCGTGCGTTCTAAATGACTTCCATTCCAATATACCTGTCCGCACTGTTCACATACATAATAAACTTGTACATTTCTTAATACATTTATTGGTATTTTATGAATTTGTATTTTTCTAAAGTATTTTGTTGAACACGTGTCAATGTGCACAGTGTTCGTACTCAATGTCCATGTACGATCCTCGCATTGCATTGCATTGTTTGCATAATAATTATCTTGTGCACTACTGTCATTTGCTGTACTTGCAAGTGTCTGATAATTATTCTCACGAGTTAATTTAACATAGCTGAAAAATGATTAGAATTAGTTATAATTTTTATACTTAACTGTACTGAAAAACAAATTTATAACGCACTTTTTCATAAGTCTATCCATTAATATTTTGGGAACTTTAACAAACTCATCACTGTTACAAATTTGGCACCGGCTGAAAATGTCTCTCTGTGTAACGAGAACTCTAAAATATTCCAATACCTCCCGCAACTGATCTTCGGGACGATCGGCTATTACCAAGTAATATCTATTCGGTTGTAGATATTTTGAAAACTGTAAAATACAATTAAACGAATAAATAACTGATTATTTATCAAATTCATATAGTCTATGGAAAATGCACTTACTTGTAAATAATTCTTGTTACGAGTTAGAAGTACTCGGTTCTCCTTTACTGCTATTTTTAAAGATCGTTCTCCATTTTGATCAAAACCTAAGTGAGCGCAATCACATCCACACATTCTTAATTTACTGGTTAATCCACCTAACATGGAATCACACACTACACGCCACTTATGTGCTGGTACCTGCATCTCGTTAATTTTTATTTGATTTTGTGACGTTTCTATCATAGAATTTGCTTTCCTTATGTAATACGGTTTATTTGCAAATTGTTGGTTCATTAAATGCGCTACCTGAACGTTTGCTTTATTTGGATATCTTGGATTGTTTAAGTGTATCGGCTTATTTAGATATTCCTGTTTACTTGGATGCCTCGGCTGTTGAACATTTCTGCATCTTGGTGGCTTGGTGAATTGTTGCTGCTTATTATTGTTCAATGTTTCATTTTCAATTACATTCATGTGCAAGTAGTAATAAATAATTGATCAATTTGTGATACGAACACTTACATTAGGCGTAGCTTTTTTTGTATTTCGTTTCGGCGAGCGATGCGGAATATGTTGTATTTCTGTACAAATTTCAAGAAACGGTATATCTAAACGTTCACATTGCTTCTCTAAAACTTCATATATTTCCAATAGGCAATATGCGTCTAATGCTATGGTAACAAAATATTATTATTATTAATATGTTTGATTTAAAAAGACAACTAAAACTATATTCATATATAATTTTTACATCTATACATAAAGGGTAACTATTTACCAGCATATTTAATTTGACCATCTCGTAAAGGTCTTTGTTCCCAATTAGAAAACTGATCAGATTTATTTAATTTTTGTCCAAGACAAAGTTCTACAAGTTTACTCAAACTTTGTTTGGTGAAATGGTCATTGCTTTCATGAGGGAAGACAAATTTATAATCATTCACTAATATCTGCCACAAATGAACAATATCTATATAACCTTGCCCATGTGTTTTTATTTTTGACAATGCAGGTAGGCTATCCCGCATAACTGACATATCCTGAGCTATACCAAATCCTACATTATATATGTAAAAATATATGTAGTTTGTATATAAGCATACTATATTTTTTATTAATTTGTTATGAAACCTAATTTTTATTTATAATACAAGAACAAGTTGGAATTTACCCAGTTTTAAAATATTCTTGTTCTCAAATAAAGTTAGGGCCAATTCTGTCCATAATTCTACCGAATCATTTCCCATTGTTGTTACATCCAAGATGTATACATTTGCTTCGGTAGCTATTTGTATTAAAGCTATCTCAGCTTGCTTTGTACCTGTTAACGAAAAAAAACGTTTTGATTTTTTATAATTAGGTAAACATAGAAACGAATTTCAACAATTAACTTCAGATATTACCAAAGCAAGGCTTCCATTCTGAATCAATACCAACAATAAAGACACCTTTTAATCCAGTGTCGAGAAATTCTTCGAAACTTCGTGGGCTATCTATTATTTTAATAGAATCTCTTGACAATTTTAATTCATGACAATCTGTAGTATCCTCATTGTCTTCACTGTTGCTTATTTCACTTCTACTAGTGGATGCTCCTTCATTTATTCCTTTATAATCAAATAGTATAACTTTGTACAAGTGATATTGAAATACAGAAAAGATTATTACCTTCAGGTTCAATATGTTCTTCTTCATATACAATTGCCCATGGCCATCGCTCTTTGGGTATATTAAATTCTTTTGCCCAATACAAGCCTTCTTTTGTATCTTGTGCATTAATCAACAATCTTATCATATGAAGCTGTAATTTACTATCATTTCCTATAGTTTCTTGAACCATCTCCCTCCAACTTGGTGTACCTTAATTTAGCAATTGATGTATCATTCACAGTACTTAATAATTGTAAATTATATAAAGAAACAATGAACATACTTAAACTACCGTCCACATATCTTTTATGTATTAAAAATTGTAGAGCCCCTTCGCACCTTTTTCTATTTAAATTTGGACAAAATTCAGGTGGAAGGTTGTACAATTTAACAAAACGTGCAATCAGCTTTGTCATTGGTTTAATTTGTATTGTCGACATCTTTACATGTTGGATGTTATTTTTTCTGTAACAAGATAAGCATTATATCTTATCTAATATTTTTCTTTCTTACAATCATCAGAACTTACTTAATTAATTCATCTAATATGACATGCATATGATTATCAGGTCCAATTAGGTTATCCAGATATGTGATCAAAGTCTTTTGCATTTCTGGACAATTGGCCAATAGATCTTCTACTATTGTTAACTTATTTTGTAACGTCAGAGGTAATAATAATGTTTCTGGATTTGTAAAATAATCTTGTAATTGCAACATAACTACATACTGTGCAGCTTCTTTATACTTTTGTTCATTGATCATTGCCTGGAAGAACACAATTGATCACACAACAACTAAATGATAAATATTACAATTTTTACCATATAGTTATACCTCTATTAGATTAAGAAATTCCACATTGTGGCCAATAAAATCATATGTAATTGCAACCATTTTAATGAACTCCATATTATTTTGCGCAGTGATTAATCGAAATGTTGCTATTTTTAAATCCAGCTCTAAGAACTGTTTGTACATATCTTTTCGTGGCTCTAGCCATTTTGTATATTCTTCAATCACTGCAATGCATAAAAATATATAAATGTTTCTCCTAATACAATAATCAATAAAACCTATTTATCACATACAGAACTTTTATATACATTCATAATATTACTTCATTTTTATGTAAGTATTATCATAAAACATAAACCTGCAAATGCTAACGATGAATTTGCTTTCATATGCTTAAAGTCTGAAGTATTTACTAATATTCGTATCGTACTTAAATATGGGTTCGGTGCACTTTCAAAATATTCTATCAATGTTTTTGTTACACTATCACATTTCTTCCCTGTAAAATGCATAAAACATGGGTAATATACAACTACAATTTTGTAATTATAATAACATATACTTAACTTACACAACTGCCATATGTGATTTAAAGAATGAAGCCATTCTCTCGTGGTATCATCTATTAACGAGAAAAATGTTAAATCGTCCGCAAAGGAATTATCAATTTTTTGGATTTCGGTTGTCATTGTTTAAAGTATTATATGCCAAACAATATATAACTGATGAAACATATAGAATTAATACTTTATGGAATATTAAGTCGTTAGAGCTTGGGAACAACAGAACTGACAGACTGAATAATGCTTTTGCTTAAACATCAACCTATCATTTCGTGACTACGAACACTACAAAGACATTTGACGAAATAATTTATTGTAAAGGGAAAAGACAATTCGGTACTATCGATACCGAGTGTGAGTCACATAAAGCAAAATGATGATATTAAAATACCCTATGCATTGAATTTTTGGTATCGTGTACATAGTTCTTGAAAATAAAGAGTTGGTAATATATCTAACCTAACATAGAATATATAAAGATTTTAGAAATTTTCTAAAAAAGGACATAAATATATATAAATCATTTGATTATATTCTATAAGTTACAAGATATTTTATATTAAGAACATTATTTAACAAAAAATCAAATCAATTCAATGTTTTTCGTTAAGTTAGATGTACTACCAACTGCATATTTTTAAGGAAGCCCCGCAAAACCTAAACACCACCGAAAGTTGTTCATAATAATATTGAAAAATATAAGTATTCAAAGGTAATTTCCCTTGGTATTGATAATTGCTTTCATTCAAGATATTCAGAAGATTTACTTTGGTCAAAAATATATTGAACGTAGGGAATATTGCAAAGTTAGGAAAATCATTACGACGATTTCTATGCATTATTTTGGAACACGTGATCGAAGTTATTTTGTTTACGGGCAACTGTTATTTGTTATTTCATGGAAGTTTATAACTGTTCATGACATAATGTAATGAGGCGTAGTGAGAAGTTCGTGTTTTTCGAAAGGCAATTCAATTCCTTGACACTTGACTTTCACTTTATCTTTGATCGTTTGAAATATGATGAAACAGAAGTTGCCGAAAAATTGGATCGTATTAAATTCCAAAACACACCCTGACAGGGTTTACTATTTTAATGTCAAAACAAATCAATCTTCTTGGGAGAAACCAATGGAAAATGAGACTAAGCAGGTAATGAAATATATTTTAATTATTAATCGTAATCATAGTAAGAAATTAAAGATATTTTCGTTAGTACTTTTAGTTAATTATTATTCATATTATGTTCATTAATGTTACGATAGTTTTGAACAATTAACACTATATTAATATAAACATTTCCTTCACTTTTATTACATAGGTTACAAAGAAATCACCAGAACCTCAGAAAAAGCGTAAAAAAACAAATCAAGCAAGCGACGAGGAAGTACGACCTACCACTCCTGAATACAATGTATCAGAAAAAGAAATTGGCGAAAGGAAGAAACTTACTGCAAAGAGATCTTTACGACATACCCAAGAAAAGATTATCCAGGAAAAAGTGAATGAAACAAAAGTTAATAAAGGAAAAGAAACACCACAGATGCAAGTACTTCGTGAAAAAATTTTAAAGAAAAAAGAAATAAGTCCTAAATCTCCTATGAAAAATAAAGATAATATGAAATCGCCATCTGTAAGATCTGATCGAAGTAGCTCGTTACATAAGCCTGACAGTGATTCAAGTTCACACACAGTTTGTACCCCACAAATGTTGGCAGTATTAGAAAAGATGCAGAAGAGAAATGCAAAACGTGGTTCAACCACAAAGAAACTAAAAGAAAGTAAAGGTAATAACACTAAATCTCCAGAAGAAAAACAAACTAAATTACGACCGTTAAAGAACAGAGGTATATATAATTAGTAAAATATTGTGTCAAATTAGTACAGATAAAGAGAACAAAGATGTTTAAGTTTGTCAGTGTATTAGAGAAAATATTTTTAACTATTTTATACATTATTTTTATTTTTGGTAGTGAAGTAAAAGATTATTTTATGTTTTATGTATGATAGGAAGAAAAGAGACAGGAAAAAATATAGATGAAGAATGTGATTCAGTTGGAAGTGTATCTGTGAGACAAAGTCAAAGACCTCTGAAAAAAAATATGGGAAAGGAACGTATGGAAAAATTACGCAAAAGTTTAACATCAACCATTAATAATAATGAAACTTTGGAGGATAATAATTGTATATCTATAATTTCTTCCGCAATCAATAAACAGGGTAAATATTATAATGTATTATGACTAAAAATTTGTATTATATTCATTTTTTGAATGATTATGTTAGGCAAATTGTCAGATATTTGTAAGAATGCGGAAGTTAGATTGATACGTTTGAAGGATAAACTTACAAAGGATAAGATTTCCATTAACAAGCGTTCACAAATCGATGAAAATAAAGCACAAGAAAAATTGCCTGAGGAATCCGAAACAACGGTAGATAGTTTAGTAAGACGTTCTAACAGAGATTCTTTTTATGAAGAGATGGATTGGGAACCACTGGAAGATGAGAAAATTTCCTACGAAGTAACATCAATTATTAACTAAAACTGAATATATTAATAAAATGTATACATTGATAAATGCTATTCGTATTACAGATTCAGGCTGTTAGAACACAACTTTGTATAGAGAATAATACAAATACACCATGTAATATACCCAGTAATATTTTGAAATATCCGCTGCCTGTTGAGCAACAAGAAAAAAGGCAAGTGTACATTGTTGTTGATACAAATGTATTTTTGTCGAACATTGAAATGATTGATCTGCTAAAAGAAACTACTTTCAAAACTTATGACCAACCGCTAATCGTAATACCATGGACGGTAATACGTGTAAGTAATTTATTTAAGAACAGCTAATATGTATTACATAAGGTTTTTACTTTTTTTTTTCGACAAACGTTTGATTATAGGAGCTTGATTATATTAAAACTGACAATGGTAAAATAAAATCAACAGTGTTATGCGTTAAAGCGAGAAAGGCTGTGAATTTCATTAACAATCTGTTTTCTTCCAAACATCCACGAGTGATTGGTCAGACGCCAGAAGATGTTGCAAAAAATAAAGAAAAATTTTCTATCGATTGTCCAGACGATGAAATTTTGCAAACTTGTTTGCAAATTCGTGATTTGGGAAAGTCAGTGGTGAGTTACTGATTGCGCGACATACTTTAATTAGTAAGTTTAATCGTTGTTCAATATAGGTTTTATTATCATATGATGTAAATCTCTGTACTAAAGCAATGATTCATGATATTGTCACACTTGGACGAAATGATCCCCTTGAAAAGATCGATTATCTTCATGCTTCCGATTATTTCAATGAATCTTGTACTTCACTTAGTCCACGCAGAGAAAGATCAAGTTTAGGATCTACTTCAATTTTAAGTACAGAATTGTCTGTATCGGATGAGATATTCGAAGACACAAAAAGTATTATGAGAGACTTCTTGACAGTGGCAAGTAGAAATATAATATCTAAAAAAAACCAATTGCCGCATAAGAATTAATAAACATTTGTTTACAGGTAGTCAGCAAAGAAATGCATGCATTGTATGGGGACTCTTGGGAAAAGTATGTTATTATAAAGCCTCCTTGGACAACGGTAACTGTATTACAGTGTGCCATAAAACATTGGATAGCAGCTATAAGCGAATCATTTTTAAGAAGGGCAGAAACTACCTTAAAGGAACTATTAGAAATATTTAAAGAGACATCTGGTACGTTCATGAACTGTGTTAGCACAGTAATAGCACAGTAATTAGAGGAATTAATTTTTAATAATGCAAAAGTATTCTTTCAGGAAAGAAAACATTAAAACAAACTAGCTGTATCTTGAACAAATGTAACGACTTGGTTCAGATGGTTAACGTAGATAAACATCCTGATTTGATGTTACGGGTGTCCAAGAAAGTCAACGTAATTAAAAAATTAATACAACTTTTTCAATTGCACAGTTATATTAAATTATTTTAAAGTAACTTAATGTTTGTGATTCTTTTATTATTTCTAAAGGAATTGTTACAAAAATGTCATGATTATGAATTGCAAATAAACGATCAACGGTTACGAGATGAAATTGGAGTTGAAAATGATGCTGAAGAGGAAGAACACAGAGCAGAAAAAGCTTTCCGCTATTTTGAATCTGCGTACGTTTACGCACGTGATATGTGGTAAGGTTTACAATTATAATTTTATACTCAACTATTAGACATCAGTCGGTAAACATATTCTTCTGTTGTATAGTGGTTTGGCAGCCGAAGCTGTAGGAATGCCGTGTACTTTCCATTATAATACTCCAAACCCACTTCCAGTTGTGGATTACGTAAAGCAAATACAACCAGAACTGGCGGCAAATGTAAACCGGCTGTTATGTAACCTAAGCGCGTAAGTAAATATAAAATTGTTTATCAGATAGTAGTAACATCCTTGCACCAGACTGTAGAAATCTTGAAAATATGGGAATTTAGGGCTGCAGTTATTTGGCAATACGAGTATCTAGAAATGTAAATCTGAGGATGCGAAACACTGGGGAATGTAGAAATTTAGAATTATAAAGAAACATTAAAGTATGTCAGTAACTAGTTTTCAATTGCAGTGTAATGGAACAAGTTAAAAATTCTCGTATCGATTATCGGACATTAAACAACCTACATCAAACATTAGTAACATTTCTTCCTGAAACTTCACCGGCAACGCTGAAGCTGAGCGACAGTGACTTGGAGCCCCTTGATGTATACTGTTGCGTAAAACTAAAAACGGAAGTATTAAAAACTGGTTTGCGTCAACTGCAAGAACTCAGCACGCATTTTTGCAGATTTGCAAGTTATAGATGTACATAAGCATACGTTTCTGAAATAATCGAGTTCGATTAAGCTTTTTTGCAGGTATATAGATGTATGTACAAGCTTTTGTTAAAGAATACTCTGTACTAGGAGTGTACAATGTAACATAACTGTAACATTTCTTGACAATTACTTTTTTTTTTATGTAGAAAAAAATACCAATATTTTAAATGTTTTTATTAACAGGTCTGTATAATACAAGAAGTAACTTTTGTACAACGTGAAAAATAAAAATGCACAGCCAGCATTGTAATCGGTACTAAATTATCTGTTCCTCGATCATCTTTTTCATTTTATAATATACCATTTAAACGCATCAAGTGTTTCTTTCCGTTAATTTAATTTCTGTAAAGTTTTGGAAATCCTCCTGGAGGTGGTTGTAGCCAATTATCCTTCGAATAAGAAACATGTTGCGTATCGATCACGTGGAACGTATACGCGTGTCTTGATTTGTCGCTTTTGTTCGGATACGAGAAATGTACTACTTGTCCATGAATGAGGATGCATGTTCCTTTACTGACTGGTACGGGTCGAAAATTGCTGAGCTGATAGCAGGGTGCAGGTCTGTCGTAGATTACCAGCTCCTTGGAATCTGGATCTTTGTTCCTCATATAACGTCTGTGTACACCGCTTTTATGAGAACCCGGAGCAATCCACAGACATCCATTTTCTTGAGTAGTATCCTCCAAAGCGATCCAGAATCCCACTAGTTTCACTGGATCTGTGTATAGATACGTTGCATCCTGGTGCATGATGACTAAGAAGAACGGTTCAATCAGTATTAACTTTTGACACAATTAAAGGAAGTATAACAGAGCTACAAGGATAAAGCTTTCAGCCATAGGTAAAATCTTTATATTAACATTTAATGAGTTTTGGTTTTACCTTCTGATCCGGTACCAGGGTTTTTGTAAATGTACATTGACTGACAAACAGCTGGTTCCTCATAATCAAGTTGAAAAGCTACTTCCTTTACCCTTTCATCGAATGTGTACTTCTTGAATGTGGGATTAAGCCAGTGAAGAGCATGACCGACCTAGTATTAAGTCAAACAAGACAATTCACGCTGTATCTTTGATAATTTGCAAAACAAAACAGAGCTTGAGTTGATTGTGCAATTGTTAGAATTGTGATGTACCTTGTTTAGAGACACTCGGGGATGTACTTTCAACGTTCCATCATTTTCTAAAGCTTCAGCCTCGAAGAACAAACTTATTTTATTAGCGCTATCCAGGAAATACTGATCTTTACTCTGAAACAATTGTAAAATCAAAATTTATATAACATTGTAATTAGATACTAGATCATAAATAATAGTTCATTTGAATTGTTCCTTTACTTGTTGCGAGTTTACTGTGCTGAAAACTTTTCTTTCGCTTTCTGGAGGAAGGTTTTTCGTGAATTCCTCGCCGCAAAATTTCAGTTCTTCGATCTCTTCGGGTTGAAAGAATTCCTCCAAAACGACGAAGCCATTCTTCTCAAACTATTCAAAAACAATGCATTTTATGTTAACACGAATGTTAAATAATTTTTTTTAACGATCGTTGTTTATAATGGGGTCCAAAAATATACAGGTACGGCCCTGGAATACCTCCTTTGCCTTCCTGTTATCCTGTTACATTATTTTTAGTTCGAAATACAAATCGGTAGATGGCGTTGATCCAATTTTTAATTTTCGCGCGAAATGTAACCACGATAGACTGGATTCGTACAATTTATTAAATTATCAGTAAATTTTTACTTCGGACATATAATTTAATAGAATAAGAAAATATATCTGAACTCGAGAATTATTTCGAGTTAAACAATTTCATTTAAAAAATAAATGCATGTTCGTTTATATTAGAAATATAAAAATTTATCGAATTTAAACTATGATGTTGAATTTAGACTCGAAATGGGGATCAACATCGTAGGCGACAATCATCAGTCAACCGAAGACTAGGACGCGTCTTATTTTTAGACAAATGATGTTTACTAAGAGGCAGAGACCGGCTACCGATTTGATAATTTATCGCTACCAAGCATTCCACGATGAATTGATCTATGGCCCCTTGATATTCCACGTTTCTCTACGTCTCCTTCTAGCAAAGATCTTTACCGGTTTTTCTACAGTCGTGTAACCCGTTACCGATCAGACCTTTATTACACTTTATTCCTGTTTTTTCAATTTTCGAATACTCAGCTTCACAAACTTTCAGTATTCGTGTCTTCAAACATTAATATTAACGTTCGGATTTTCAGACTTTTCAATTCACATACTTTCAAGTTTAAAAATATTCAAATTTTGCACTTTACAAATGTTAAAATGTAAAAATTTACAAATTTATACATATTCAAATTTGGAGATTTGTAAACTTGTAGATATTCAAATTAAAAAATGTACAGACTTATGAATATTCAAATTTTCAAGCTAACAGATTTACAAACTGACAAACTCACAAATTTATCAATTCAGGAATGTAATCCACAAGTTTTTAAGTTTATTTCAATTCGATCGATTAACTAGTTTAACTAGAAATAGAAGAAATTGTAATTGCCCCATTATCTCAGAGTTGTATTCTTGCAATTATTACTTTCGTGCAGTAATTTGTTTAAGAAACACATGTTTAATTTGCTAAGTACTTTTCCTTGAAGGAAGCTTATGGTAAAAAACGAGTTGAAAGGTGAATTGTCCGAGGGAGAGAAAGTTCTTTGGACACGGTCTCTCGCGAAAGAACAATTCAGGTGGTGAGGTCTGGTGCTCGTTACTTTCGACTTCTTAACGACTACGCGAAAGTCCGACTCTTGGATCTATAAAACGCGAAAAACTACCGATGGACGTTTCTAACTTCCTCTTGCAACTTTTCAAACGATTCGAGCATATTTGAACTTTGAATCGCTTCTAATTTTACTCGAACCTTAACAATCGCCAACTTCTACAATCCTTTCTTGCATCGTGTTTCAGCGAATCTTTAAAGTAAGCATTTTTTGTAACACGTTAACAAGTTTACTCGACAAGATTTTCACTGTTGCGAAACAACCTTTTTCGACTCGATAAAGTTCGATATTTAAAGTAGAAAAATAATTCACGATTTAAATATGCACATACGAGAGAGACAAGTGAGGCTCGATGATTGCAAACATTTTTTACGAGTACAGTAGACTTCACCAAAGGGTATTTTTGTACAGCAATAAATGACCGCTCCACTAGTTTCTTATATATTACACAATTTGTTGAAGTACTTTTCTTGAAAATTTCAATGATTTTCAAGATAAAGAATTAATCTGTGTACTAATGTTTTGTCATTTGTCTATTAACTTTATACGACGGTATGTTTAGTGTTAATACAGTCGAATTTTGGAAGTTGTTTGAGGCAGATGCTGATGTAAACAAGATGGCCGTAAACAAACAAGTGGGACTCTACGCCATTAACCGATGCAGCTAGCTGTACTAAATGTAGCTTCTGCGATCAAACAAACGCGTGTAACTCATATTCGAAGTACGTCTATATACCAATAATTTACCGTATTAAGATCTCATCTCGTATTCGTTAATTTTTATGTCTGAACAATTTTATAATCCTGAAGAGATCGCTCGCTTAAATCTACTGGCATATAATGTGCACTTCACTTCAAATTAAAAATGAATAAACAACCGACTGTACACAAAATGGTACATTCATTAATTCTTTATCACGATGAAAATTAACGCAGATATCAAGAATATCTTCAGAAAATGTGTAACTTATAAATTCGAAACTTGTGGTCATTTGACCGTTTTGGTAGTTTTAGTGTTAAAACACAGTAGCCGGTAAAAGTGTCTGTTAAGAAATTACTCGACAATGGGGTAATTCGAAGCAAATACCTGCTAATAATTGCCGATAAATTTCGCCGATTATATTGCAAATAAGCCAATATATCAACGTGCTCGTATAATTTGGACGAAGACGTGCGTTAGTTAATCTTGAAGCATATAATTTCGGTCGCGTGCACGAGAACGGAAGAAAAATGGAGGTAAGTAGGTGTTTGAACGTAAGTTACGATCGACGGAGAAGCCTTTTTAACGAAGAAACGTATGTAGAGCAGAGAATGCGCGTTAATCCGTAGAAAGCGTGCTTTGTTTTAATTGCTCCTCGACGTTGCGGTCGGATCGCGCATATTCACGGTAAAATTCTCGAAACGTGATCGATTTTACGATACCTTACGGCTAACCGTAAAAACGGTTAACGTTATCTCGATTTCATTGAATGAAACCTTGCATTTTTTTTAACGCGAGTGCAGATCGCGATACGTCGTATATTTTATTCTGTTCAAAATTGAAAAAAAAACGGGTGCAATTTTTTAGTTGAAATTGAAACAAATTTTTATTACGCGGTACAATTTTCTATTTAAAATAGAAACTACTCTATTAAAAAGAGGAGCTTTATTATAAGTTACGATATTTTGTTCAAAATTGAGAAAAAAGAGATTCGGTGCGAGGTCAAATAATTTGCTCAAAATTGAAAAAAAGGGTTCTGTTGTTGATTTTCGTTAAAATTGAGAGGGAACGCTTTATTACAAGAACCAATGTTTTGCAGAAAATTGAAAAGAAAAGATGCCATCAGTTTGGGAGGTGCAATGTTGAATTTACCGTTGTTATAGATTGATTTTTATTTCCTTTAGTTAAAAGCACAGGGATCGCGTGGGAGGATCACGAACGAGATTCTGTCGTCGAACACGAAGATAATGTGCGTTGGCCTCCCTTGGCCGTTTAATCGTCACCTTAACCGTAATCTAAAAATGGAACCTCCGAGGGTCGAAAGATAGTCCGTGAGGCGACCACGTGTATACACTGAGAAATGCCTCGATTTTATAATTAAATACTTCTATGAACTCTACTCCCACGATAGTCTACCGTACATTCCTTCGTGGTTACTGTAGCGTTTATTGGACGGTGATTGATTTATTTCAATGTTAATTGCATGCAATTTCGGAGTTGTTATTTATGAAGTCGTTGGTAAATAGGCTGTGAGTAATAGGACGGAAATAAAAATTAGTTATTATTTATTTATGTACTATTCTAGTTTGTATAAAAGTATTTGGAGATAAAAATTACTGCTGAATTTTGTAGAAAAGTTGTAAATGGGTGGTGGATATTTTTATAAAAATAAATGTTATTTGTGTGCTATACTGTTTTGTGGAAAATTAATATTTAGAGGTACAATTATTCAATTTTGCTAATGTTGAGAGATAAACAGAATCATTTAATTTTGTACAAACTTAATCTTCAGGGATAAAAATCATCCTCCAATTTTCTATGCAACAAACACCGAGAGATTGACTATTATTCATTCTGTTACAAAATTAAACAGTCCAACTTTAATCGTATAAAATGATGCACTCTGAATTTCTACCGATTGGTTAAACAATAAATATGAAATGTTATATCGCAATTACTACCTCATTTCCTTTGCAGAGAAACAAATTATCGAACAAATTCGTTCCTTGACAACTAAGTTAAAATACCAACATTATTAAATAAAGTATAATAAACTAAAGTGTTCTCGTTAAAATATTTCGAGGCAATCGAGTTTTATTAGAATCAACGATATTGCATTCAACAATGATTCACGAATTGGTGGAGCGAAAATAGAGGACAATAACATCCTGCAAATAAAAGTGAAGATAACGATAATGTAATTAACTGGGTCGACAACAGTTCTCTTAATAAATGGATTGACACCGATACGATCGTTCGAAATTATATTATTGGGACAAATAATCAATCAGTCAATAACACTTTGCTCGACACAGGAGGCAAATAAAACGATAATGTCGTCGTCAAATTGTCACGCATAAAATGATAGGCAACATTGTTATGAACAGAGCGATAATTGCGATAAACAAACCAATAGATAATATAAATGTAACTATACTGCTATTTTACTTACAAAAAAATTCATCTCAAAATAACTTAAAAGTTACCCAACACGTTTCTATCTTTATCTTTAGCTGTGACGAATGGATGTACATAAAAATGATGACGAGTGATACAGAGATAGTTCTAGTTTAAGGACTTTTTCAATTAATTTCTCTCTCTAGAATCTCTACAATCTCCTATTCGCGTTTATTTTAGTTTCCATTCTAGATTCTAGTACCCTTTTTAGGTTATAAGTTTCTAGACTCTCTAGTCCCCACTGTAGGTTCTTCGAGTTACCTTATTAGGTTGTCCATAGGATCTCTATAATCTTCTCTTTAGATTCTCCCTAGTTTCTACTCTAGACTGTTCCTAGTTCCCACTTTAGCTTTTCTTCAAATTCTCCTTAACCCTCTTTCTGAACTCTCCCTAGTTACCACTCTAGATTCTTCCCAATTTCCTTTTGAGGATCTCTCTAGTCCCCCATTCTAGGTTCTCCCCAATTCCCTCTATGGATTCTCCCTAGATGCTTAATTCCTCCTTTAGGCTCATCCTAAATTTGTAACTCCCTTTCCAAGCTCCCTACACCCTAGTCCTCCCCCTAGTTCTCCTCAACCTAGACTTCCCCGACTTTCCCCAAAAGCTACTAAAAACTCCCTATGAGTCTCTGACAAATCCATAACATTCCCAATAAATCCAGAAGAACAGATCTAATAGATCTTTGATCATCGATCAAAATATGAGCCTCGCTCAGAAGGAAAAGAATGGAGATTTAATTAGTTAACTAATTAGGCAAAGTAGGTCGATAAAGCGGTGTTTGAAATGCAACGGTATCAGCAGCAAAAGGAGACAAGAGTGGTGAGTAATTAACCGTTGGCCAGTTTGGCTTCTATATCGACAGGTCCGGGATGTGGTCCACGGCAGGAGGATGCTGACCCCATCGAGGCGAGAGGTCGAGCTCGATTATGTCAGTCTTCTTCGATGACGACACCGGCCGTTGGTCCCTGGTCTCTGATTTCGTCGTCTCGTCTTGCCTCGCCTCGTCGTGTGTATCGTTCCTAGCGATTCGTTTTTAGCGAGACCGTATATAGAGTCCGCATCGGTCATCGGATCGTTTAATCGGCACCACGTGTTCGCGACCTTTGCACACGCGAGATTAGGATCGTCTTCTGCGTTTCTCTCGCGAGAGATCGGTAAACATGTCAAAGCATTACGTTACATGTCTTACATGTTACGAACAAATATTTCTTTGTAATTTTATCAAAATGTTCATTTATTTCGTGTAATCAGTATTGTTTTTATTGTCATTGTGATTGGTTATGATAGCTGGTGGTCAGAATTTCTGGAGCAGCATAGTCAAGTTTTAGGATGCTTCGAATGAGATGTAAATATGTCAGTTAATGAGGGTATAGAGTTAGCGATGTAGGTATATGGTCAGCTACTGATGTATTGTCATCGATACAGATATACTGTCAGCTATTAGGACTCTAGCTATTAGACAGCTAGTAGATACACTAGCTGTTAAGTCAGATCAGTAACTGATACAGGTATGTACACTGTCAGTTACCGATACAAGTTGTCAAGTTATAGGTGCAGGTATATTCTCAGTTACCGATGTAGTTGCATTGTGAGTTACAGATACACATGTACTGTCAGTTATTCAGACATATAGTTAGCTGCATAGACAGGTATATTGTCAGCTACTGATACATCAGTTATAAATGCAGATATATTGTCAACTATTCATACATGCACACTGTCAGCTACCAATACAGGTACCAAAACCGAAACATGATAAGATAAACCTGTGCATCAAAATTACGAATATGTAACACAGACAATACCCATAATTTGCAGGTCCCTGAGGTACTCTGCTTATAACAACCATGACATAAATATAAATATTCAAAAATCCAAAGCAATTTTTAAACATATTAACAGAGACGTAATAAGCTTATGAAGTCCACAGTGGTCATATATAAATTAGCCAGCATCAAATTTAATACTCCTAAGGGTGTACATGCATCCTCGGCAACGACTGTATATTCGAAGCTTTCATTTTACAGTATTATCACCAGATAACTCTCAATTTGCAAACAGATATAGACCGAGAATTTCGAGATCAGTCGTGCAAACATAATAAAATTTCATATTCGAGTCTCATAAAAATTCATCCGACGACTCGAAAAATCACGAGCTGCATAAAACTCGTTAGCAAAACAAAAGAATGCGAATTAAAATTCGTAGCGTGTCGTAGTTGTATAAAAAATAATGATTCGTCAACGATTTAAATGTCGCAGTTCCACGTGGTCGGCGCGAACGAGTTTTCGCGGGCTTTGACTTTAGCTCGAGATAAGGTAACGGGGTCGAAACTAAACGGTTGTAGCTCACTCACCTGTGACCGGATGTCCTTCATTCTATGTCCGTTATAGCCGGTCTCGGACTGGTCGGTTAGATATACTGCACACGGCCGAGCGAGCCTCGAACACGTCCGTCACCGACTGCGCCTACCAAATGACTAGGTGAGCCGCAGCCTCGTGTGCTGAATCGGGTCGAGTCGTGCGGAGTCGAGTCGACTCGGAGCCGTTGAGTCGGGTCTGGTACAAGTCGAGTCAGGTCCGAGTTCTGTCACGTGATCGACTATTTTCATTAATCGGGAAACTCTCTGCTACTGTTTCGGGATTATTGAGTCATCGTGAATCACTGCATTTCGGAAAACAAATCGTAAAATCGTGGACTGCTTTAAAGAATGCGCACGTCATGAGTTGAAATGATGATTTATTTTTATTTGGAAATTGTAGACTTGTTCGAGACTCTCTCTTTAGTTGCTGCTTTCTTTCTTTGGATTTGAATATTTAGTCGTTGAAGTTGAGATATATTTAACATTGTAAATTATTAAATTTTCACATTCTTCATTCTTGAAATTTCTAAATCCTCAAGTTCTTAAAACCCAAATTTATAAATCACTAAATTTCATATAAAAAATCTATCTCAACGATGAGACCCCTTTAACCCCATTTCAAATCATCCTCTTACATTTTATGACAGAATGTTTGATTAATAAAATAATTAATTAATATCTATATAATCCAATGAAAACTTTTCTCATAATACGAACGTACATACTGTATTTGACAAAATTAAAATTGGAACAAGGATGAAGTTTTAATACGAGGTTTGATTGTTTAAACGATTAACAAAGTTTCTGAATCTAATTTGTCCGCCCATCGTTCCTGAAATGATTTGTACATTTAATTTTAATTGAGCTAGTACCGTGCATTTGCTCATCGCAGCTTTTTCGTGCTCATGAATCGCGTTTATATTTAAATTCTGATTCAAATAGCGAAAACGGCCGAACCATAAATTGCAGTCGTTCTTCTGCACGACCGAATAATATAATTTTTTAATTCTTTACATTTTTAAACTATTTCCACATCGCGAGTTCCTATTATTATTCAGTCTGAAACGTTTGCTGCAGTTGCATACGTCAATTACTGCTTGCCTACAATTACCCTCGTATTATTGTTTAATTAGAACGTTACTTATTTACTTTTTTACTAATTAGTCGTTCCACGTAAGAATCGCGTTGATCGAATTTATTAACCGTAAACCGCATTGTTAGCGTAAAATTTATCTCGATCGAATTGAAACTTAAAGCGTGCGCAAATTACATGTTAGCTTTCACGAACACCCGATCCACAAAAAGATTTGAATATTCCTAACCTTAAATTATCGCGTTCTTTTTCCCTCGTTCTTGTTCTTCCATGCAAATGTAAAGACTATGGCGTTGGTCCCGCGAGGTCTCAATGGCCACCAGAGAAGACAGACAGATAAAGTCGCTAACAGCGTAGCTACAAAGTTCGTTTCTTCTGGCTCGTTAATATGTTAATACTGCGAAGAAAAATCTTATTTTATTGGCGAACTCGTTGGAGGGCTTCTGCTGCCGCAGGGAGCGCAAAAACAACCAGATAAAAACACCGAGTTACGCGCTACTTTTCCAATCCTTTCGTCAAATCATCAATAAGAAATTATATTACTAGATATCTAGGAATCAAGGAATTAATGAATTTGGGAGTTTTAGGGTGCAGGTTAGGTTAGGTTTACAGTCTAGGGATATAGGGGTTTGTGGGTATAGATATTTCGGTAAATAGGGATTTGGAGATATAAGGAATTCGGGATTTGGGAATTTCGGGACGTGGAAATTTCGGAACATTTTGGGACTTTGGGACGTAGAAATTTCGGGACATAGGAATCTCAGCACATAGGGGATTTCGGGATTTAGAGATCTAGGAATCTAGGTACTTAGAAATCTAGTAATTCACAAATTTAGAAATTCACAACGAATCTATGAATCTAATAATGTCGAAATTTGGAAATGTACCTCCCTATATTTGTACTTATATTACAAAATAGCTGAAAGGGAAAGTAAAAGTTTAAATATCGAATTCGAGCAGTTTCTAAGAAAGTTGTAATAACGTATACGTGATTTTCTCCGGCGAACGAATCATTCTTCAAGGTTCATTCGCGTGGGTTCTTCGTCGTCATCTGCTCGTGATGCTCGCACCGCGATTATCAACATCGAATTCCCTCGAATCTCAAAAACAGAGACTCAATCATTGGAAGAGCATCTCCTGGTATCTGTTTTCATCGATCGATTCTGAAAATACATCGAATTTAAATTGATGGAACGTTCCGTTGCATCGTGTTCCACGTACAATTGTTTCGAACGATCCAATCGACGGTACAATAATTATCGACGATTTATCTGGGCAAATCGATTGTTCTCGAGTATTAAAACGTCAACGAAGCGTTAACGTTTTAACACGCGATATCGAGTGAAATACGTTACTTTCGTAAACCAATAAATCGAAATATTCTGATATGTAGCCATAATTTGATTCGATTGTTTATAATCTTTACATTGTTAAGATACATTGTCTATAAAAAATTGTTTAAATAATTGTTCATTTAAATTCCTAATTCGTTTAACCATATGTATAAATTACACATGTACACTATACACGCGACACATGTATACATTATATCCATATGTATGAATTGCACATGTATAATTATACTGAAATAAAAGTGTACAAATGTGTACACACGTGTCGCGACACCGTTCTCCACAAACGCCGGAGGAAAAATATAATCTTCCACTTTATTATTTCAGTCTGTCATTCTACATTATTAATGTAACATTACCGGCGTTCGAAGCTTGTAATTGAATTAAATTCGTGGTGTCGGTTGCCGATGCCCGCCACAGCCCAATACACCGTGTAAACAATTTAATCAATCTCTATCTCTGCATAAATATACAAATTGCATGAGAATTCATATTACCGGAGCAAAGCAGTAACCATCAACGTGGTAACTAAAAAGAGACAGTCGATCAATTTCCGCCATCTCTTTCGCTTCGTTCCGCATTTAAATGACAAAAATGCGGGGAAAAAAAGAGAAAAAATACGGTAAATCAGCACGACAGAGTAAATATGTTTTAAAGGAGAAGTTGGTTGATGAAACGAAGGCAGATGCAGCTCGTTGCGACAACAAACGAGGAAGGCTGCACGGAATCAACGGAAATAAAGTCTGTGAGAATGGTGGCGGGTGCCATTTGACTGTTGGCCAAGCCGTGTTGGGTCGACTTAGTTTCTTTTTAGACCGTAAGCCTTAGCTGGTGCAGCATTATTGCGCCATTAATGCCGGCTAGCCAAACGAACTGCAACCCCCGAAGAGGAGGCCGCGCGAAGGGGTTGCGAGGACCGATAAGCCGACTAACCTGGGCCGAGTTTGTTGGTGGACTGCCAGGTGTAGCTTTTTCAGAATTAACTCGCTAACTTACCTTAATTCGTTGGATATACTAACAGGGAAGATTACCGGGGCGTCGGTATTAAGGTTAGGCATGTGTACATGGGGCTTTTCGTCATTTCTGCGATTGCTCGGTTCCGGTTCGCTATTTGCTCATTTTGGGATTTTGGGACTTGAGGATCTGAGGATTTGACAATTTGGAAATTTGATAATTTGGGGGATATGAGGGTTGGAGGATTTGGGGATCTGATGATCCGAGGGTTTGTCGATCTCGAGATTTGACAATTTGGGGGATTTGTGATTTGAGGATTTTAGGATTTGGTGACTTGGGGATCTGATGAGTTTGAGGATTTGAGTAGAGGCGCAGTTGACGATTCGGGGACGTGACTTGGGTAGTTGACTATTAAAAGATTTGACAATTTGAAGATTTACCGACTTAGGAATCTGACAATTTAAACATTTCATAACTTGGGAATTTGACGAGTTATGAACTTCACTTGGAGATTTTACTATCTGTACATTTCACAACTTTGAGATCTGACTATTTGGAGATTTGACCATTTGAAAATTGTACAATTTCCAAATCTCTCGGCATAAAAGCTTCATTCGGAAATACCAAGTATCGCTTAAAGAAAGATGGCGGAGCATTTGACAACGCAATGATAAAGAATACGTGAAAAAAGTAACTGGATGAATTTTTGCAAGCACGATGCATGCTCGATGTCCGTTTCGTTGCCATTCGAATTCATCCGCTTGACGATCCCTCGTTTGCCGTACAAACAGACACCGTTTCCGGTCGCAGTTCGTTAAATTCCAGCGCCCTTCCCTCGCATGGTCCTCCACGTTCAGTTTACCGTATCGCTAGAAATCGTAAATCCGGTTAAACAAAATCGCGCGTGAAACCTCTTCAAATAAAAATCCGTCCCGTCATATAAATAGCTCGCTCAAACGCCGGGGAAAATCAGATTTAAAAATTTCGACGTTCGGATCCATTTTGCGAGGCCGAGAACACCGCTCTCGGTAATGAAAATCACCGACAAAACACGACTGTGTTCCCGTGCTTGTCGGTCAATAAATATAAGCCAGAAATCGTGTTACCATCCGACAGGCTAATCTGAATAATTAGTTCAACTTGCACACCTTCCCTCCTTTCTCTACCCTTCCTCTTTTATATCATTTATACAGGCTGCTACTAATACTTTGTACGAAAATGTAAAATATGATCTGGGAAAATTTACTGTTGTTCTAAATGTTTACTTTTACATTTTCATGCGTTGAAACTTATAAATTTACAAATTTTTAAACTTGCAAATTTTTTAATTTACAAGTCTTTATACACCACTACTAAATTTGTCTGTATTTAAAAAAAGTGTATATTATAATTTTTAAAATTACTTAACCAATGCCTATAAAATACCTAATATTCTTAACCTATAAAATATTAGAGTACCCATGAAACAATATAAAAATTGTATAATAAGGAGTATTTTATCTTCCTTAATTACCCAACTTCAAGAGAGAACAAAGAAACGCATAAACGAGTATAAAGTTTCGGAAAATATCTGGAAGCGATAATCTAATCGTGCAACTAACCTAACTTACGGAACGTGGAAGTTACATCGAGGAATCAGGAAGTATAACAAAGGAATTATCGCGATGAGCAGTAAAGTTTAAAGGCTCGGCTAAGTTTTGTTCGTCGTATCTGCATGGATTTCAAATATTTTCTTTAAGAGACTTTCGGCAAGAGTTTGGACTTGAAATGATTATCGAGTTTCGTTGCAAAAGATATCAGGGGAAGGAAGCATAACGCAACGAGAGCCAGTTGTTCTGTCGCGTTTACGAGCATCTTCTTTGGAAAGTTTCCAGTTTCAGAATGAATAAAACAATCGGGTAAGCACGACGAAACAGAGAATGATTAATCAACGACAATCGCGAAACGTCTTCAGGAAGAATTTTCTGGGTTAAACGTGAAAGATTGAGACGGCCGAAATGAACGGAACGAATTTCAACGAGAAGAATGATCATTTAGATAAACGTTTCCACTTCTTTACGGTGACAGCCGGCTGCTGTTAAGTTTATTAAAAATTAATTTTTAGATTCAATTTTTCAACTTCTTATCGAGATTAGCAATTTGCCGTAGCGACACGACGAGTCGTATATCTCTTTTCAAGGTGTTTTAATACTTCTTCTAATTGCAATTTTATTTATGAAACGAAGATTGGTCGCAGAGTTATATATTCTTTAGAGAGTTGTATTCTATTTATAGCGTTTTTGGACTTGAGAGAATAGGCGTTAATGACTAATAGTTTTTTTGTTAGTAGATGTGTAGGAGTTTAGGAATTTGGGGATGTAGGAATTTTGGGACATAGGAATTTCGGGGTATAGGAATCTCGAAATATTGGAATTTCGAAACATAGAAATTTCTCGATATGGAAATTCCGATTTCTCCTAATTTCAGAATGAAATTAATGAAAGAATAATACGTAACAGAGTTACATATTATTTATAGATTTGCACTGTATTTATAGATTTTTGTTTTCAATTTGAGAGAATAAGTTCGTTCTTGTTTCTTATCTTCTTTAAACAACCGTCTCGATCGGAGCAAACAGAATCTTTGCCTTGGAAATTGCTTGTTGCTGTTATTTCCATGCGAGCGAAGGAAATATTTACGGAAGTATCGGAATGTATTCTATTCAGCAAATGTCTGCTTGGACCGATAGTTTCTCTAAACATGCTTCATAGTTTGCTAAAAAAATTTGTGGAAGATTGTTTTATTAGGATAAATTAAACAAATGCAGATTATATCGAATAATAAAGTAAATCTATTTATAGAAATTTCTTATTATATTGCTCTTTAGTGTACTTGCGTATCGTAAAGTTGAAAGTGCACCATTTACCCATTTTAATTACTGAAACCGTTAGGGTTTTCGTTAACGAGGTTTATGACATGGTAGGGAAGCTATTTTTGAAAGCTTAGTGCTCGTACAATTTGCGTCCCGGCATTAGATACGCGACAAAATTTACTTCCATACTTTCTAATTGTTTGTACTGTATAGAAATTGTGAATTTGAAGAGTACAAGGTCATGTCATAAACGCTGTAGCTTCAAAGGATGGTTTATCGAAGGACGACGTCACTGAATTTGCGTTTTCCCCATGGCTGCCCGTCCTTCTACCTGAGTGTCGAATATAACATAGTTTACAACAGTTAATATCGTTTAGAAATAGTTTACTTCTTAATATAATATTCCGTGTACTCTCGGTACAATCTATCATTCGTTTTTTCGTATATTTTTTTTACTAACCCTCAAAATCACTAATTGTAAGACCATTTGTAACAGTGTCATACTTTATCACATTCATTCTTTTAATCAATTTTCTTTATTTACTCTCACAGAACCAACAACATGAAGATCTCTGCAAACTTTCAAATTATTTAATGAAGTTATTAACTGACTCGTGACGCATTCACAATCCAAATACAATAAATCTTACCCTAAGTTTACAGATAGGCATTTGGGATTTTCGGAGTTTTGAAATATAGTAATTTACGGATGATTTGGTGTTATCAAAATTTGGAGATATTGGGATTTGGGGTTATAGGAATTTGCACACATGACGATTTGGGGACATAAAAATTTGAAAATGTAGGAATATTGGGACATAAGAATTTGAGGATATAGGAATTTGCACATATGACGATTTGGGGGCGTAGAAATTTAAAAATATGTATAGGAATTTGGGTATTTAAGAATTTGTGGCTATAGGAATTTGGGAAAGTAGGCATGTTATTCAGGTGGCCGATTTTAATTGCCTCACCCTGTACAATCATTTTGACCTACGAGTCAAGAAGTAGCCGCTGTTGGTCGTTTATCTCGAGAAACAATGATTTTCGATCAACGATCCGTACAACACGCGCTGTCTTTTGACCCGAGATTAAATCAACGGTAGTCAGTTGGATTGACCTTTGGGTCATTGGTACGATAGGAAGCAGCACGTGTAACGCATTTTACGCTCTTACACTCGCTCTTCTCGGTTCTTCGTCCTCTTCCCTTCTCATTCTTTGGTTCACACGATATCGCGTCATGTATTCGCTATATCGTAGACCCACCGTCGTAATCGCGCTCGTTGCCTCTCAAAATTACGACGTCGATTCGACATCTCCTGCTATATGACATTTATCGTGTACAACTTTGAAATTTCTTCCTCGTGTGGATCTGTACGAGATCTCGTTACACGAGTCTGTTATGCGAGAAATCCTCGTAATTTCGCTTGTCCTTGAACGGATCGATTTCGATTTAAGTTACGTTATGTCTTTTTCCCTGGTTCGATATTTATGCTAATCGAAGGGAGAGATTTTCCGAGACTTGGATGACATACGTGTTAACATTTCAGTTTTCTGCGTTGTACTTGATATTGAAGGTTAGGGTACTTTATTAAAAGGGGTAGGTTATTATAAAGTTAGTATAGTGAAGTTTTTAGATGTTATAAATGGTTATGAATTCGGGGATGTAGATATATCTCTTCTTGCTTATAGCAATTTATGGATGTAGGAGTCTGGAATTATTAGAATTTAGATATTTTTAATATGGAGAAATTTCTAGTATAGGGATGTAGGAATTTAGGGATTTGGGGTTGTAGGAACTTGAGAATATAGGGATTTGGAATTTTAGGAAGTTGGAAATGTAGCCATTTATGGATGTAGGGATGTTATTAGAATGTGGAGATATAGGGATTTGGGGTTATAGAAATTTGGGGACATAAGAATTCGGGGATATAGAAATTTAGGGCGCGTTGAAATTTGAGGATATAGGAATTTGGGGACGTGAGAATTTCGGGACGTAGGAATTTGGGGACATAGGAATTTCGTACATTGAAATTTCGGAGTATAGCGATTTCGGGATATATGTAGAGATACGATATATGGGAATTCGATATGTAAGGATTTTGGGACATAGGAATCTCAGGATGTAGGAATTTTGGGACAGAAATTTCGGGGTATAGCAATTTCGGAACATGAGAATTTCGGGATACGAGAACTTTGGGATATAGAAATTTTGAGACATACGAATTCGGTATTACTCTACACAATTATTTTACATACCATACGTTCTACATACATATTATAAACAAACACATACTACAATTAAGTACCTGAATGCTATAAATAAGTACAAAGAACATATTTGCTACTATGCCAAAATTAGCCACTAATTGGTGCGATCGTTTCGGGGGGGACGATAGTAAATTCTGAATCATAGTTTTCGATAAGTCGGTAATGGTGGTGGTGTGAGTAGAGGTAGGGACCCTCGTGGTAGGGACCTGGAACCAGCTGTTCTAATCTCTGTCCACTGGACATATCGTGAGTTAAACCGCGGTAGTAGTACGCTCGACGTCAGCGTGGACGTTCGACGTTTCCTCTCGAGTCAGTCCTCTGTTTCCTCCGGGTCATCGTTGTCCCTTTCCCTCTAAACCATCGATAGAATTCGTTTCGCGATCGCTGGTGTCGTTACCGAAATCGAGAACGCTCCTTTCTGAAATCGACGAGTTCATTATTTTTCTTTTTGGTGATTTTCGAATTTTCGAGGAGAGAAGGAATATCTGTGCACGGTGAATTGGACGCGTTGGAAATCTTCTGGACACTGCTGCGTTTGTTGATGAGGTAAGATGTTTTTAAAGAATATTATTTATGCGTTGATTAGTATCGAGGGATTCGTCATTTAGCGAGATTTGATCGCGTACAGGAATTGATGTTTTAATAATTAAATTAGTATATTTTATAGAGAAGGTAGTAACTGATTGTGGGGATATGTTCGTAACGATGTTGATGTTTGTAACAGCGAATTAAATTTGTATTGATGAAGTACAAACACATAAATATACAGTAAAAATCATAAAATTTAAATATAAAAATGATGGATTTAAATAATTGCCGAAATATCCCATGAAAATCATATTGAAACATTTTCCAAAAATCATATTTACATAAAAATGATAACAATTAATCACACGAATTACAGACTGAATTGATTATTAAAATGTTTTATAAATTACACGCTGATTATTGAATTACTAAAACATTATATAACAGCGATAATAATTAACAACGTGAATTATTAAATCATCGCATACAGTGATAATCAACAAATTACAGATTCGATGAATTATTAAAATGTTGAGTCAAAGTGACTAATTATATAAATAACAGATAGAATTAATTATGGAACCGTCGCATAAAAACGATAATTAACTACATGAATTACAAATTTAGTGAATTATTAAAGAGTCGTGCACGTGAATCTATCGAGACACTAAAGTTTTTCAAATTTCTCGAAACACGTAGACAAACTTCTTCTTCTTGTAAACAATTTCGAATAATTAATAATTAAATGAGAGTGAACGTACGTGGAAATGAACCTCATATAATTAACACCATGTAATTAAACTTATACTTTACTGAGATCGGTAAAATGAAAATGGACGTACGTGTACATAAACCCCACATTATTAACCTCATAATTAAATTTATAATTTACCAAAACCAGTAAGAAAAAAAATGAACGTACGTGTAAACAAATCCTACATAATTAAATTTATAATTTACCAAGATTAGTAAAAAGAGAATGGACATACGTGTAAATAAACTCCACATAATTAACTCCATATAATTAAATTTATAATTTACCGAGATAAGTAAAAGGAAAATGAACGTGCACGTAAATAATGAAAATATCGTACCAGGAAAATCCTGAACGATGGAACTATCGTTAACCTTCCCGTGGACGACGGGTCATTTTTCTGACCCCAAATCGACAAGCCGCGCACGGAATGCCGTACACGAGGCCCGATTAAAAAGTGTGCTCGATAAGACTCGTGGAAAAGTTCGTGTTCCTTAACCTCCTTGGTGCATTTCTATGAAGTACTTCGGTTACGGTCCAGAACGAACGTTCATTCAATTTACTTTTCATTCAACGACCGATCAAAAACAATTTCGAAATTTAACCCCTTGCACTCCTACGTCGAGTGTGGCTTTTGGATCTTATAATTCGGATAAATAGATTGCTTGAATATATTATCGTATACTTACTATTTGTATTGAAAGTGTAAGTAGTTTGAAAATTTGTTTGAAGGCCTGTGTGAATACTTGTACGAAACATTTGTAAGCATGCGTTGAGAACTGTAATCGGCTTGAACGGTCAAGATTTTGTTTAAAGTAAAAGAATACTGCACTCTGGATTGATCATGAATAAAGAATGTGTTTTCTAAAAGTTCTTAATTTTTGTGTTAAATTTAAGCCATCTTTACAAAAAAATTTGTCCCATACTCCGCCTTGTTGCAATACATTTCATTAGACAACCCCTCTCTTGATCCATGTTGTAAATTAAGGAGTTGGTAAATAAAAGAAATTAAGGAGTGCAAAGGGTTAAACGTCCACAATTTCCGTGTTCGATCTCCACGATTATTATTTATTATGAGGATTTACTTTTGTATAAAGAAATGATAGCGGACAGAAAGGGAAAACGAGAGGATATATCGCGTTATGATGAACATAAATTTAGCGAGGATTTGTAGACGTTCAAGGAAGATGAGGGTTCACGAGAGAGGAGCTTCCTTTTTAATTGGTAGATACTGCGGGGAAAATTGGGATCTAGTGTTATTAGTTGAGGTACCGGATTTATTAATTAGGCTCTTATTTAAGAATTTATAGCCGCTTTATATCTTCGCGCGAACTCCGCTCACCGAGTTCTACAATGCCGTGCATGGAATATGGCTGGCAATTTTCTGGCTGCTTTTAAAAATACATGTTTACCCTTTCGATCGATGCTGGGTCGAATTAAGAACTTTTATGGATGAGAGTACTTTCAAAATTTTTATATATGCGTATATCTTGGTTGGGATA